>JAPVLV010000004.1:10000000-11428333 GCA_029168935.1 Oxyria digyna | reverse complement strand
GGCTTGCACTTAACAGTGACTTACTTGTTAAGTTGCCTACGTATCCTCTCGGGTTAGAGGAATCAAAGCCCACGTGGCCACGTAGTTCTTTACCTTTTTTCATAACCCGTTACCTAAGTCGAATCTTCGGCGGATGAATCGGTGCGTATCGTAGTAGAATCTCCAATCCACTCGTCTTCCGATGACTCGATAATGTTACGTTGTTGCCTAATTGCGGCTCTCTTCCAATCACAAACACAACATTGCGCCTCCAATGACTCCGGTGCCAAATTTGATCTCTTCCTCGTTAAAGTGTTGCCTCCTGCACTAAAAGTTTGTTCCACCACCACGGTTGAAACGGGGACGGCAAGAACTTGAGCCGCAATCTTCACAAGCGTTGGAAACATGCTCCTATGATCCTCCCACCACTTCAAAACATCTAAAGTTTCACAACTAACAAACTCAAAGTTGGTGTTAAGATAGTTATCAATTTCCGCATTCGTGTTTGTAACTCTTGGTCTTTTACTAAAATACTTAGCTCCAAAGGCCCCCAAGCTAGTAGAGCTCAAAGAAGCCGGAGGTAATTGTGAAGTAGTCGGAGAATCACAAAAATGAGTAAATAAAGTTTCAATGTTTGTTCTAGTTCTGGAAACCATACCTAAAATATCCTCTAGTTCACCTTCGGCTAAAATATATGCATAATAGTCATTTAAAAGAGCGTGTAAACCGGATAATTTAAGTCTAGGATCTAAAACATAAGGAACAAGAAAACAATCGGGAATATATCTATAGTAGAGCAACCACTTACTCCTCATGCTTGCAACGGATTCCTCAATGCCGGGAAGTTTAGATCCCTCACTTAAACCACACATAACATTACAAGCTTCCAAGACAAAAACATTACTACTTGGTGTATAAACATGACTAAATCTTTTTGTTGCATCATTAAAACATTTTAAAAACGTTGCAATACTTTGACATATATCCCAACCTGATTCGCTAAAATAGAAAGGAGAGCCAGAAAGGTTTTGAGAAACAAAAGACGTTAAAACTTGTTTATATTGTATACATTCACATAGTAATATGTAAGTAGAGTTCCATCGGGTACCCACATCTTTTGAAAAACGTTTTGGGTGCACCCCGTTAGTTTTACAAAGGTCATCCAATCTCTTGTAACTTTAGGATGCCCCCAAATATACTTAATAACGTTCTTAATTGGCTCAAAATGAAAACTCATAGCACGTAAACCATCTTGAACACATAAGTTTAAAATATGACAAGCACATCGAATATGAAAAAATTTCCCATCAAATATAGGTTGACACATTTCTTGTAAATCTCTAATAGATGCGGTGTTAGCAGATGCATTGTCGAATCCAATTGAAAAAACTCTATTAAGCAGTCTATATTCTTCTAAAATTGCACGAATCATCATAGCAATATTTTGTGCGGTATGTGAATCATCAAAGACTCTAAATGCCAATAAACGTTTTTGCATTGTAAAATGATGATTTACAAAATGACATGTAACACCCATGTAAGAATGGGTTTGAGTATTATCACTCCATATATCACTACAAATAGAAACATGCATATCATTTTGCGAAAAATAAGAAACTAATTCGGCCTTGCGTCTTTTATAAGCCTTAATTACGTTTTTCTTAATCACTTTCCTAGATACGGATTTAAAAGCGGGTTGTGTATGATCTTTAATATACTCATTAAATCCTACATTTTCACTAAATCGAAATGCTAAATGATCAACACAAATAGCTTCGGCTAATGCTACACTATTAGCTTCATGATCAAAACGAAATAAAGGGTTACCGCTAGTAGAAGATGCAAATCCGCCGGAAATTTGTGTTTGTCCCCCTAGCATTCCCATCTCGGCGACGTGTTTGTGCTCCATGTGTCGTTGAAGGGTTCCATATCCTCCACTTTTCTTCCATTGGAATGTCGCATCGCAAAAGTTACAAGAAACAATAATTAGATCGGGATCATAATCCTCGGCCTCGAGTTCCTCGAGATCGGGTTCTAATTTAGTAAACCACTTTACAAAAATAGGAGATGTTAGTTTCCGGGATTGGTTACCGGAGGACCCGGACCTCCCCCCCTTACCCCTAGCCGGCCTCGAACCGCTAGGTCTCGAACCGCTAGCTTGCCCTTGAGGCCTAGCGGTCCTACCCCTACTGGACCTAACTTGGGAGGTGGGAGTGAGAACCGAGGGATAAGAAGTGACATTATCACTCTCTTGGGTGTCAAAATGTTCCGCCATAATATGATTAAGAACAATTAAATAATATGATTAAAAGCAATTAAAACAATAAAACAATAAAACTTAGAACAATATAATAATGTGATTAAAAGTGTAAATGCAATAAAATATTGAAAGACAAAAGCTAATTAAAAGGAAGATTAAGAAAGGAAGAGATTAAGAGAGATTGTTGATGGAATTTGAGAGATTATAAGATTGAGATTTGAGAAAGAGAAGAGAGATTGTTGTTGTTGGATGTGTGATTTGAAGATTGTATGATATGGTATTTATAGGGGTTTGATAATGTAAAAAGTACCTCAAAAGATATGTCTTGCAACTAATAAAGTATTTCTACAACTTCTTTATAAAGTGGAGTTTCTATGCAAATTGGTCTTATTTAATTAGCCTAAGCTCACTGCCAAAAAAAATCGACCCCCTGTCCACTTCAAGCCGACAGGATACACCTTCAAAATATAGACAAGCACGTCACCTTCAAACTTGTGAAACTTCTTGGGCCCATAGGGACAACCACGGACTGTACTGAGGGCGCGCACAACACAAGCGCATATGCGCATTAGGCCCAATAGATAAGCCCAATGGGTTTCACCCTAAAACCAATTGGCAATAGGAGAGTAATCCATTAGCTTATATAGTGGGCAATCTTTATAACTCAAACCCGATGTGAGAATCATTTTTAACAAAACTGTCCACTTCAAACTGTCACCTTCAAGCACGTCATTTAATTTGCGTCTTTTGTTTGGATCCAACCATCATCAGTCGATCCCCTGCATATATATACCCATTAGAATGAACCAAAACAAAAACAAAAACAACAACAACAAGTAGAATGGCATTAGCAGTTGGAGAGAAGATATTCGCCAAGGCGCTAACGGAGACCGACATCAAGTACCGCCTACACTGGCCTGCAGAGCACCTGATGGAGCTTCCCGACTTCGACGACAACCACCACGCCGACTTCTCAGCCAGAGATGCTTCCGGAAACGTCTGGCATTTCGGGTGCTCGAGGAGGGCCACCGGACTCTATGGTAAGCCGGTTGTGGCTCGTGGTTGGCTCCCATTTATCAAAAGCAAAGGAGTCGACTTCAAAGCAAACGATCATGAGGTTATCTTCTATAGGACCATCCATGATCCCGAAGCGAGCTTCGTCATCACTTTCAAGAAGAGAGTCATGGTGTTCCGAGCCAACCTCAACGAGGCTGAGATTTAGTTGAATCCTACCAACACATTCATGTAAGGTTTTTGTATTATGCTAAAGTTTTCAACAAGAAAGAAAGAAAGTCAGGTTGTTTTTTTTGTGTACTTCTTTGGGTTGGATACTTGGGTTGAATGTTTGTTGTATACTACGTTGAAGGTCAAATATAAATATATTTGACATAAATATATTTGACTACGTGTGTTGTTTGCATGTGAATGTGAAAATTGTGCATGTAAATATAGAAAGTTGTGCATGTATTCATATATTCGTAAGATAATAATCATTCTCGCCGATCCTAACTCCATAAGTTAAATGATATCGAATAAAGTTGATTATCGGATCAACTATTTCATTGGTCAATGATTAAGATTTCATATTAAAATTTTGAGATATTGGCCCTATAATAGAAGATTGGTACTTATTTAGATCAATTGAGCCCAAAAATGTTTTTTTAAAGGGCCCAAAAATGTACTTTAGATAAAAAGAAGAAGAAGGTAGGGTATTGATATACTCATATACTCGATCGATCATGTTCTTGTGCACGATTTATACGGGTGACTGGTTTAAGACGGAAGTGTAATGCTTGAGCCGGTATTAAAAACGCTATGTGATAGCGCTCTTTATATTTTGTTTAAAATATTAAAACGCTTCTAGGAAGCGCTTAAAAAAAACGGCTCAACAATGAAAAATCTCGGTATATAACTCACCCCTTTATATTTGGATATGTTCATTGAAAACGGATCTGGTGAAAATATATTATATGGTGAGAATTGAGAATACACATGGGCCGTTCAAAAAATCAATTCAGCTGGACTACACGGTCCATCAAGGTAGAAGCCCAGCAAGAGAGGTTTGGAAACACGCGCTTGATTTTACTATTTTACTGCGTTGCATACACGCGCTCAATAATGAAGCTTCATACTTCCAAAACTATTCCGTTGCAGAAACCGTAATATCAGTCTCTTCCCAAATCTTCTTTCAAAATTCAGAGAATCCTCCAGTAGAATTCCAACAAACACGAACACGAACCCTAGGTTTTACACGAACACAAAACCTAGATTACAGCCAAAATCCATCAAGTTATCAAGGTAACACTCCAAAATCAAACAAGTTTCCAGAGAAAAGATGGAGAATCCAACAGGAAATCCACTGGAATCACAAGGTAACTCTCCAAATTTCTGAGAATATTCCTCATAAATATGCTCGTCGTTCTCAGTTTAATGTGTATCAGTTAAGGTGATGAGGCTAATTTTGTGATCAATTTGATTGATTAGAGTGTGTGTCTTTTGGTTTTCAAGATGAATTTGATAAAAAATTGACACAAACTGCGTCTAGACATATGAATTGATCTAAAATTGACACAAACTGCATGCATATCTACTAGATCTAAAATTGACAAAAATTGACACACTGCGTCTACACATATACGTGCTTGATTATGAGAGAGGATGGTCATCTAGGATGTGTGCTTGAATCTGAGTGATTATGTGCATGTGGATATGTTAAATGTGATGTTAATATGACTGAAAGTGCATGTAGTTGAAGGTGTATTTACTTGATTTTGGAAGAAGAGGTGCCAACTAGGATGTGTGCTTGAATCTGAGTGATTATGTGCATGTGAATATGTTAAATGTGCATGTTAATATGACTGAAAGTGCATGTAGTTGAAGGTGTATTTACTTGATTTTGGAAGAAGAGGTGCCAACTAGGATGTGTGCTTGAATCTGAGTGATTATGTGCATGTGGATATGTTAAATGTGCATGTTAATATGACTGAAAGTGCATGTAGTTGAAGGTGTATTTACTTGATTTTGGAAGAAGAGGTGCCAATTAGGATGTGTGCTTGAATCTGAGTGATTATGTGCATGTGGATATGTTAAATGTGCATGTTAATGTGACTGAAAGTGCATGTAGTTGATGGTGTATATGTTAAGCATACTTACTTAAAAACTTTCCTATATTGATAGCTAAATGTAAAGCAAAAAATAATAAAGTAGCAGCTTCAAAAAAACAGAAAAAAGATCAAGAAAAGGATAGCACACCTAGAGTAATACATTTCTGGGACGCTACCATGACTATTGGGGAAACAACTTTGCATAGAGGTCCAACTTTGATAATTTAGTACTTAATCTATGTCTTCCTATGAAATATTGTACTACGTTCATTACTAATCTTATATTGTTTTTGTTCAAGTAGCAAATCGAGAAGGCATGACAAAGAATGTACAAGACACCAATGTCACTGATACTGTCATGGGTGTTGTATCAGACTTGGAAAAAGAAATAAGTGAAGTTCCAAACACAAGTGAACAACCAAAAGATCCAAATCCAATCACAACAAATGAAGCGCAAGGTAAAGTAGATTTCATATAAATGTACTCTATATTGTTGTGCATGAAATTTATGTTGGGAGAGCATCAAATTTTGCTTGTGTGTGAATATGATTGATAAAGGAAAAGGTTAATTACTAGTCCATGTATTTTCTCTGGTAATGATAATGTGTGTGCATGTAAATATGCATATTGTGCATGTGTATTCACATATGGTGCACGTGAATTCCCATATTAAGACATGCACAGAAAATTGCAATTTTATAGGATGTGCATGTGTATTTACAAACTGTGCATGTGAATTTCATATATGTGCATGTAATTCTCTGATTTGTGCATGTATTTCTATGTGTTTGGGAAGTTGTAACAGCTGACTAATTGTTGATTTATTTCTGAATTTTACAGTTGTAAAGGTAAAGAAAGTAAAGCAAACAGTGAAGAACAAAAAACCAATATCAAGACCATTGGTTATAAGAGAAAGAACTAGGACGAGTCCTAGATTAGCAAAAGCTTCGATTACTTCAACAGGAAAAGGTAAGGAACCAATGGTTCATAAGGACAAGGATCCTGTGGAAAAAATTATGAAAAAGTTTCAAAGGCAAGAAGGTTCATCAAGACAGGATGTGGGGAATCCCAAAAAAAAAAGAGTTGGAATTAGAGAGCTGAAATCTGGATACGAAACCATCAAGACAAGAAGTTCACCACTATTGTTGGTTGAAACAATTAATAATCTTGAACCAGTACAAAAGCAAGCCATTAAGGATATGGGTTTCGGGTGCATGTTGGAATGGAATATTGGGAAAATTCCTTGGAGAATGTCATATTGGATATTAAGCCAATTCAACCATGTTGCTTCTTCAATAAAGATTGGAGATGAAGGAAGTATTATCCGGATAGAAGAGGATGATGTTCAGACGTACTTAGGCTTTCCTCACGGTGATACTAAAATTAACATTCCTTCTGCTGTAACTGATACAGAGTTGCTTAATGGTTTTATAGAGCAGTTTGACCCTATTGAAGATCCCAAGAGTGGAGAGAAGAAATTAAGGGATGTAAAGAGTCTTACACCAACCGATCTCAGCTGTGTTCTGCTTAAAAACAAAACGGCGGATGTTTGGTTTAGAAGGAACATCATCACCCTTATGTACACACTGGTTGTAGAGTGTAACCTATCCGGAAAACTGAACACAAGAATCCTAGATGCCCTGAAGGACACTAGCAAGATAGGTGAGTACAATTGGTGTGAGCTTGTGATGAGAAACTTAATTAATCACACTGAGGTATGGGTGAAAACTATGGAGGGAGGTTTCCGAGGTCCAGTTCTATTACCACTGGTAAGTGACTAAAATTATAATTATGTATGTGTTTGCCTCAGTTTTGCATGTTATTGTACAATAATTGCATGTCTTTGATCACAGTGTGCATGTGATTGTACTTGTTGTTTTCCTTAAAAATATGCATCTAATTTTCTTCTTCTTATTTTATACAGATGATGTATGTTGACAAAATGTTGATTAAGAATCAGAAACCAAAGAGGGAGTTGCCTATAATTAAAAACTGGGACACAAAATCTTTGAGAAAAAGAGAAACGGATGAGATTATGATTGGAGGATTTGGCTTGGGATATGTTCGAGAAAGCCCGCAAAAAGAAGATAAAAAACAAGAAAATCCTGAAGAACAAAAAGGCAAGGATAAGCCTACAGAACAACCAAGAACTGAATCAAAGGAAGATTTACTGGTAAGATATTCACATGCACATATTTGCTATTCACATGCATATGATCACTATTCACATGCACATATTCATATATTACATTAATGTGCATGTATATACATCAAATGTGCATGTCAATTACATTAATGTGCATTTCAATTTCATGAATGTGCTTGTCAATTTTAATGTGGACAGGGATTTCTTCGTAGCGTAATAGAAGAAGGCGAGGAGCTTGCAAAGTTCATAAGCAGGTACCTAGAGAGAATTAAGGCAGCCCCTGCACAATTAGCCAACAACACTTTGTTTGTTAAGGTTTATGAAGCTCTAGAGAAGATGTTAAATTTGAAATTGAGTCCACTTGGCACTCAAAAGCAACCAGAGGAGGTTGTAGAGACATCAACGGAGCAAGAATTCTGGGAGGAGGCTGAAAAGTGCATTGAGGAAATTGAAAGGACAATAAAGCTTAAAGAGTCTTATGCTGGACCATTGTTTACCTTGGGTATTCCTGGTGTATGTCCAAGCGGTTTCCCGGATCCAACACCATACACTGAAACATTTTGGGATGCACAAACAGCTAGAGAAGGTGTGCCGGACATACGACAGACATATACCAGAGCTAAAAACAACAAAAGAAAAAAAAGATTTGATGAAGCTAGATTTACAGCTGAAGAAAACAGTGAGAAGAGAACTAGAATGGAGGAAAACATCAATATAGCTCAGGTATAGGTTGAATCATTGTTCATATATTTTCAGCTGTCATGATGAATTTTAATATGTTCTTTATTTTGTTCATGTCTTTATAATGTTGATAAGGGATCAAGTGTGGATGAAGAAACCATGATTCAGGATAAGGTTTATTTCTGATCATGTCTTAATAATTGGTTGTGCAGGTCAATATGGATGATTGTGCATGTATTTCTAACATTTTATTTTGAAATATTTTTGAAGGATGGAGCATTGAATCAATCTAGTAATGCAGAAGACATTAATCAAGGAAAGAAAATTGAAAAAAACGTTCAAATTGTGCAGTCGGAATATGGAACAAGAGAGAAGAGGCAATGGAAACCATCTGAGCACCACAAGTCACCTTGCAAGCCAAGAGCGATAAATTTGAATGTCAAAACAACGGCTGCAGAGAACAAATTGTATAATTGGTTAACTGAAGACTCATCCAATGCCAAGTAAGTTATTCACATGCATATTTTCTGTATCCACATGCATGTTCTCAGTATACACATGCACATTCTCAATATTCACATGCATATTCTCAGTATTCACATGCATGTCAATTTTCAGGGAATTGGTGGTAAAGCTAGGGAATGTAACTGCAACAAAAGAAGACTTTAAATCAATGAAGCATGGGCAATATATAGATTCAAACATAATTGACTTGTGGACAGATGAGTTGAATATGAATGAACAATTCAAAAGTGATAAAAAACCTCGAAGGTTCTTCGTCAGAATAGAAGTTTCGGTATGCATTAACTATATTGTATAGTTTAAGAGATCATAAACTAATTGTTCACATGTTAATGTTATGTTAAATGATTTGCAGAAGTGGTCAATTTTAGTAGATGAACCATTGGAGGATAGGTCTAGTTTGTTCAACAGCGAAATGGAAAAGGTTATGAAAGAGTATTCATTTTCAACAAAGGAAGCAATTGATTTGGTAAGTACAATATATATTTAGTGTGCATGATGTTACTTTTGTATGTGCATGTTATTAAATAAAATTGTGCATATCATTCCTTGTTTTGTGCATGTCATTCCTTCTCTTGTGCATGTCATTCCTTGTCTTGTGCATGTCATTTCTTGTTTTGTGCATGTTATTCTTGGTTTTGTGCATGTCATTCATGGTTTCTAACTTTCTGATTCTTGTATTTTCTACAGTTTTTATTTCCAATATGTCACTCTGAACACTACTATGTGATTGCCATAAATGTCAAGAACCCGAGATTTGATATCCTAGACAATTCAGCTGTTGATGTTGGTGTACAAGAGAAGTATGGAAAAGTACCATCCAAATTGGTGAGTTTTTTAATAAATAATCACATGTACTTTCTATTCTACTAAGAATGGATCATTAATTGTTTATTATTTCTTTGGAATGCAGAGAGAGTTGTTTGTGAACTACTTAATGTCACACAAAATGGATAACGTGGCTGCAGTCTTAAGAGATGAAACCCCAAGTGCCTACTGTAAGACTGGAAATGCCATGGAGAAGCAATGCAAACAAGATTGACTGCGGGTTATTTGCATTGAGACATATGGAAACTTACTTTGGAAATGGTGTGGATGATTGGGACAGTCAACTAAAGAAAGAAGATGCAAAGCAAATAGAGACTATGAGGATTAAGTATTGCACTTCAATCATTGATAATCATTGGAATTCAGAGAAGAATAAGGTTGTAGCAATGGTCTCGAAGGCAAAAAAGAAGACAACATCTGATTGAATACATGTTGGAGTATCAAGACTAATATGATCATGTATTGTGTTATTTTGGAGGAAATATTACTTGTTGGATGTTATTTTGGATGATATGTTTTTAGAACACTGTAATTGAGTGGTGTGTTTTTACAGTGGGGTATTTGCAAATGAAATGTTTTTAGAGTTATGAAAATTATGATGTGCGTGCATGTTATTTCAACAGGATGTGCATGTGAATTCACATAATGTGCACGTGAATTCACATAATGTGCACGTGAATTCCCATATATGAACACTTGGACAGAAAAGTTGCAATTTTTAAGGATGTGCATAAGAATTTCCAAAATTTGCATGTGAATTTCATAAATGTGCATGTAAATATGCATATATGGGCACTTGTACAGAAAGTTGCAATTTTACAGTATGTGCATGTGAATTTCCAATATTTGCATGTCAATTCCATAAATGTGCATGTAAATAAAAGTGTATATCATTAACAGAAAAGTAAAACAACTGTCACACGTATACCAAATTCAACAAAAATATCATGAAAATAATTGTTGTTTTGAATAACAGAAATAAATTTCAAACAACTGGAGTATCCTTCTTGCATGTTCTACTGTTGTGCCCAATCTCATGACATATTGTGCAACGCCTAATCTCCTTGGATGCATTGTCTTGGATTGCCTCTGCAACACCAACTAAGCGAGTAGATTTTGGTCTGCCCTTTTTCTTGGTATGTGGAGGAGGAAGAATATTAATAACCTCGGGAACCGGACCAACAAACTTCTCAAATCTACTTTGTGTTGATCTACATGCAAGTGTAGAATCAGGAAGCATTGACTTTTGGAACAATTCCTTCTCACGTCTTACCTCACTCAATAGATGATTCATGGCAATCGGATTATCCTCAATAAGATTGACACAACCATGCATCTCAGAAAGTAGTTGAGAGACAAGCACCTTGTTTTCATCCATATTTAAACCTTGATTGTAGATGGCACCATCTATCTCAAATGATGGCTGAATCATTGACTTCTTCGTCCACCTAGACTTGATCAAATTGCTAGGGAAGTCTTCAATATTCATACTTCTTAAAGTTGAAAACATATGAGAACAAGGCATTCCAGTGGTTATTAGCTTGTTGCAACCATAACTCACTTCTTTGATGGATAAAGCATAATGCACATCATAAACTTGCCCACCACATAGAATGTTGCAAGTTCTAACATCTCCATCCAATGATTGACAGACAGGAATGCAATTATATATAGCAGCCCATAGTACATCCTGGATATCATAAAAGACATTGATAGTATAAATCTTTGCAAGTTTTTTCTCCAAAAGCAACGGAGTCTTAAATGTTGGAACACTTGTAGATGATTCAAGGTCAAGTCTTCGTTGAGTATGTCTCTGAGAATCAACAACATTCTCATACTGTAACATGAAGACGACTAGTGATGAACTTCTTCCAATGAAACCAGAAAAGAAGGCATTCTGACTTTCAGACCTAGAAGTTGTCCTAAGCATACTTCCCATGCAAACATCTTGAAAGAAGGCAGGGATCCAAAACTGACGTAAATCAAACAAATTTGCCAACCATTTGTTTGACTCAAGGTTGTAGTCATCGATTATGTGCATCCAAGCCTCTTCAAACTCATCTTTCTTCAACTCATCACTCCACACAATCTCATTGAACCTTTTCTTGAACTCCTCAGTTTCTGATGGTGAATTAAGATGAACCTTCACAGGAACCTTGAACATTATGTGCCACATACAAAATCGATGAACAACATGACTGAAAACTTGTTCCACAACACTTTTAACAGCAGCGTCTTGATCAGTTAAAATGACATGTGGCTCATGACCCATTGCTTTCTTGAAGTTCTCGAATAACCACACATATGATGGGATATCTTCATTCAAGAGTAAACCAAAACCAAAAGTGACTGATTTCTTGTTATTATCAACTCCGGTGAATGGGATGAAAACCATATCATACCTAAAAATATGTTAATAAACAAAAAACAGAAGGTGAGTATAGCTAGTCATCACATACAAACTTAAGGTGCATGTAATTTGAACATATGTGCATGTGAATTACTCAATTATGCATGTGAATAAACAAACCAGAATAACTGGGCATAGGTATGCATCACTAACAAACTTAAGGTGCATGTAATTTGAACATATATGCATGTCAATTACTCAGGTATGCATGTGAATAAACAAAACAGAATAATTGGATATAGGTATTAATCACATACAAACTTAAGGTGCATGTAATTTGTACATATGTGCATGTGAATTACTCAAGTCTGCATGTGAATGTGATTTTATTGTACATACCTATTAAACTGGTATGTTGCATCGGCTGAGACAACATCACCGAAGAATGAATAACTTTTGCGACTGATGGGATCCGAGTAAAACAAACGGCTCAACTCATTCTTTTCATTGACAGCATAATTGAAATAGAACGCCTCACACATTTCCTTCTTACGAACCATATTGTCAATTATCATTTGACCATCACAACCAATCATATACGAGTTCAAATCCCTCTTGAAGTTTTTGAAGTCAATCATTGTAGCACCAATATCGGAGTATGTACCAACAGAATTCTTGAGCAGCTTGTATGCTTGACTTGTACCAAGATTTGACTTTAAACAGTTAATAATGAAGTCCTGGTGGAATGGAGTCAGTTTTCGATTGTTCTTCAAGAAATGTTGATGAGATTTAGGAACCATATCATGAGTGTGAGATTCCACAAATCTCTTTACACAATAGCCATCACGTCCACCATATCGAAGAGCTATCTTTGCTTTGCAATCGCATCTGTCTGAAGTCCTTTTTCTTTTCTTTGACATCTGGGAACTTGGGGTTAAAACACGTGTTTTTGTGAATCCTTCCTTGCTACAAACCAAATAGTTCCAGAGAACTACTTTACTGGAATCATTCGCTTTTGTACGTGTACCCATACGAACATTAAATCCACATTCATTTGCATAGTTTATATAAAACCGAACCCCTTGATCAAGTGAAGAAAATATTTGACCAATAAAAGGCTTAGCAACATCATTGCAAACAGGAATGCAATTTCCTGAATATCAACAAAGCAACAACACAAAATATCAAATACAGAACAATGGAAAAATACTGATTAATAGCTAAAAGACCTAAAACCTGGAATCAATTGCAAGCAACTACAGAAAGTCGAAATTGAAGCAACAATCATACATAGGAATACTAATAAGATGAAATCAACACTGAAATCACTGAAATCAATCAAAGGGATATCTCGTACCCAATAATTCAGAAAAATTCAACAACAGATAAACAAACAATTTGAAAAACGAGAATGAAGCCTATTTAAACAAATTAACCTGGTTCCATGACGCGAATTGATGTTCAACGAGCTAAGCACACCTGCAACACATGAACAAAAACCAAAAATCAATTTCAAAACAATAACAGATGAAATCAAGAGAAATAGAGAACGATAAGGAGAATGGAGAATGGAGATTAAAACGAACGAGGAAGGAGAAGAGGAGGAGGAGAAGAGGAGGAGAAGAGGAGGAGGAGAAGAGGAGGAGAAGAAGAGGAGGAGAAGAGTAGGAGGAGAAGAGATCGACCGCAGAAAAGAAAAGCGCGAGGAGGAGGAGAAGAGGAGAACGACAATAACAGAAAGAATTTAATACAGTGAAAGAGAGACACGCGCTAGCACACGCGCGCGATGTGAGCCGTCCGATTGCTTTAAAATGGAGGGTGGAGATTCATTCCCAATTCTCACCATATAATATATTCTCATGTGATACTTTTCCATGTTCATTAAGTAACAGAGCAATTTAATCGTTTATTAGTAGTAATAAAAAGGTTTATGAGCGAATGATTGAAAGCAAAATCATATACCTTGACCTTATTTTAAATAAGCTCAAGGTATTTTTGCCGGAATTGCTCTGTTATTTCAAACGCTATTTTTTTTTTCGAGGGGGCTATAGCCCCTCCTCGGCCCAACGTGGGTCCGCCCCTGCTTATTTGTATAGGTGACTACGACTTCTATGTACTTGAAAATGTGGACAATTTTGGACCGTCCAACTTAACCTTATGATTGAAACATTTACGTTGCATTAAATTGCCTAGGAGAAAAAGGCGAGTTGCTAATCCAGTTTTGATCAAAATTATGAATGTTTTTATTGTTTCAAACATTTTGGCAGATTATGATCCTATGTTGTGTTGAATGCACCAGCTTTTGTAAAGTCACATTTACCTTATTTATTTTATAAATGAAACTTTAAAAAAAAATGTTACCACCAACAAAGTTATAACTATTGGTGGTTAAATATGTGATTAATTAAGCATGTTATCACTCACACTCACAAGTCATTCTCGATTGTGATGCTTTACAAAAAGGTTGGTGTTCGAACTATATATGCCTTGTCATCTACTCCCTCTGTCCCGGTATATAATTTTTGTTTCATTTTTAACACTATTCACCTTTTAATACATTTTGTCGTATAACTTTTAATATGTAAGAACAAACATAGTTATATGGGGTCTTGTTTGATTCGTCTTGATGAGTACTTTAACATATTAAAATTTTAGAATTTTTTATTAACATATAGTTAGAGATATTAACGATACAAAACGTGTCTCGACAAATGTGAAAAGTGAAAGAGGAATTATATTATGGGACGAAGGGAAGGGAGTATATGCTAAAATGTCAAAAAAGTTAGCATGCATGTAACAAGGCCAAAATGTCGAAAGTGTCTTTTTATATAGTATTTCTAAATTAAAATCAAAGAGCAAAGACTCGGTCAGAAAACAAATTAATTGAGTGATTGTGTATATTCTTTCGTCAAGAACACCTTAAGTATAGGTCGGTTACTAGCTTTATCATGATTATATTCTTATAAGTATTTAAGAATAAGTTGTCACAAATTCAGATCTTATCCTTTCGTTGCTTAAGAAATCCAATCAAGTTACCTAATCAAATACTATTCATAGTGTATAATTTCATTAAAAAATTCATAATTTCTACTGTAGAATAAAAAGTTAACCATACAAATTTCAGTCCTCGTGGACAAGTTATTTATAATTGAAAGTGAAAGCACACTGGGTTGGTAGCATACTGTTTAGGCGATCACGACTCTTAAAATAGTAAAGAATGTGGACAATTTTGAACCGTTTACGTACAATATTTTTAACGCATGCAAACTATTGTAATTTCTTTGAATTGCCCCATTTGTACAAACATGTTAAGCTGATCGAAATGGCTGCAATTTCGTGTTTTTGGGGTTCTTCGTAGACCATTTTGATGTTGTGTCGATCTTACTTGTAAATATTTTTTCCAAATTTCGTTAACACGTAATCAGAAAGTTAAAAAAAGAAAAGAAATGAGACGCTAAATCTTTGGAGACGATATTAAAGTTCAAGCACAATAACCTCTTTGGAGACGCTAAATTTTAGACTTTTTCACTAAAAAAGTTCCCCACACGCATTGCAGGACTATAACGGCGCAAACACATTATAGGGCCATTAAAAAGTAAATGGGTATCTGAAACAAAAATAAAAATTCTTACTTTTGTCCCATAACGGCGCATGACTAATTTTTGTTTTTCTATTTTTAAATTAAACTGATTATTCAATATGATTTAATTTCAATTTTGTGTGGATACTCTTTTACTTTTTCACGGTCCTGCAATATTTTTGCGAGGCTCTTTTACGATCCGCAATATGTGTGCGAGACCGGCTAACTTGAAAAAAATCTAAAATTTGAGGGTAGCAAGACCCTAATATTATCCGGATTTTTTAAGGTTTGTCTAATGTGTGTCAATGGGCACACAATAAACCATTAAAAGATGAAATATATAAGCTATACACCCTTCTAAAAAAATTGGTAAATCCATCACAACAAGAAAAAAATTTCATTTATAATACAATTTTTTTTTCTTTTAGTTGTTTATTGTATGGTTGATGGCACACATTAAAAAAATCTTTTTTTATTATTTCGTACAGTATAAATAAAAAAAGTCAGTTATAGGCCCCACTAATCAGTTCCTACCTCGAAGGGGCGTCCCTTCGATTAATGTGACACGTGTGCAGTTAGTGGGCCCCCACAACTGAGTTGGTAGCTGTGTCCAGGTGTGGTCGTGTGTTTTTGTCGGGTTTTGACTGACATTTAGTATGAATCAATTAGATCATCAATTTCCAGAAATCATTCATACAAAAACCACATTCCTATGAAGATTCAGTTTCCAGATTTTGTTAATTATTCTGAACTCAAATCATTTTCAAATCCTAGTCAGATCCACACCACAATTACTCCCTAGAATATTG
This sequence comes from Oxyria digyna, assembly GCA_029168935.1. Classification (NCBI taxonomy): domain Eukaryota; kingdom Viridiplantae; phylum Streptophyta; class Magnoliopsida; order Caryophyllales; family Polygonaceae; genus Oxyria; species Oxyria digyna. The sequence goes on along the minus strand of JAPVLV010000004.1, from coordinate 11,412,074 downwards.
TCCTTATTTCATTGAGCCTTTCTAGAATGTAAAAAAAGTTCAATATTTTAAATACACCCTAAGAGCATGTTTATTGAGAGGTTTTTAAAAAAGTTTTTTATTTATTTTTATTATAATCAAATCTTACAAAACCCATCCAAAAAAATTTCAAAAGCACAATCCAAAAAACGATTCTTAATAGAAGATCTACCCTATCTTGAAATTCAATTTCTCCTCAATTTCATGCCTAAGGTTTTTAACATATAATTTTGGAATTTCCTAATATTTAAAAAAAAACAAAAAATGATTCTTAATTTAAATATGAAATCATATATAAAGAGTGTCTACCCTATCTTGAAATTCAATTTCTCCTCAATTTCATGCCTAAGGTTTTTAAACGAAGGTATCAAGACTGTAAAAAGCTTCAAGTCATGTCGACATATATATATATATATATATAAGTATAATGTTGACTAACATAAAACATACAAATTGAAACTTCAAATCGAACATAAAAAGAGAGAGTATTTAAGCAATACAGGGTGAAAATGACCACATAGAAAATACATAAAATAAATCCAAACTACGTACTAGAGAGAATACAATAATATTATAAATAGAAGATGTAATGGTTGAAAACATGTCACGTTGGTTTAAAATACAAATCAAGGGCTGAGATTTACAGTTAAGTTTTTGCCTTTGTAACATTCTCTCTATTTCTGTAGCAATTATTGAAATTGTCACTGCTCTCCTTAAGCTTCTTGAAAAGTTGATAAGGGTAAGTCTGACTTTTCCCTTTATTTTCACATGTTCACTGTTCACGCGCTTCTCCCTTCTCCCAACGACTTGTCCCCGATCTCCCACTGATTTTTTCTTTGCTACCGCCTCCATCCCCTCCTTCTCGGCTTCAACCTTCCACTCCTTCGCTTCCAAGCACGGATTTGCCGCCGGCGTTGTCGCAATCGAGGCCGACGATGTGACTAAGGCATTCGAAGCAACGGGCGCCAATCAAGTTAGGGTTTGTATATATCATCAGCAATTAGTTAAATAAGAATGTTTTTCCTTGCCTCTCCTTTTGTATCACCCTTATGAGTAAATTTCTAAGGATGTACTCTAACAGGTGAGCCGAGAAGAGTAAAAGCTCTTCTTGTTGATTCCAAAAATAATGGAATTGTTTGTACAAGAGGAAAGTTCCGGTGCAAATAACTATTAACGTAAGAAAAATGAACGGACCGCGTTCACAGATTACACGTCAATGTTCATATTCTTAAAGGTAATGTTCATAATCTGGTCATAAAAACTTTTGAACGTTTTCAGTGAGAGACACGGTGGCATACTTGTTATTACTGCGAACTTTGATTATTATTTTTTTGGTTATTTTTTCAAAATGACCACAAATTTTTTTATCACGAAGATTATGAACATTATCGTTCAAATTATGAACCTTAGCTTGTTATTTTTGAACGCGAAAACTTTGTTTTTCATACGTTAAGCCTGTTTCTCATCGGAACTTTTCTCGTCTGTACAAAGCCATATCTCTAGGTTTGGTTGTTTGATAAAACACGTATACTTTGAGGTGATGCAGGTTTTGAAATTTTTTAAACTAATTTGTGTGTATATATATAAACATGTTGCTGATGCAAATTATTTAAATCCACAACTTTTAATTATACCATCATAACTTGGCAGTTTGGTTTATTTGTTTATATATGTGTTTATTCTTGTTGTATATATTTGATGAGAGATAGAGAATGAACTCTTTAGATATTTTAGCCTTACCGATCACGACTTTTGCAAATTGTATGAATACATGTTGTCACTTTCGGTTGGGATATCTTGTAGTATTGGTACCTTAACTGCGTTTTTGATTTCTCAACTCCGAAGGTTAAGTACATAAATTGAATATTAGATTAAAATTTGTTATTTTGTCAAAATTTTCCATATAATTTATTTATTAAGACAAATAAATACTATATTTTATAATTAAAAAATTTAGTGTATATTAACTTATTGTAAAACTCGGAGGATTAATGTTATGTCATTTAAAGTTCGTTTTCTATTTTGCTTTTTTCTTTCATAATAAAAGTTTTTCTCCGATTTGTAACTTTACCAAATCAAAATTGAATCCGGAACCGAAACCGGCCAGTAAACCGGTTAGAACCGCCTAAATCCCATTTCGTTTTATAATTTTGTGAAATCTTAAACTGCGCAACAGTAAACCTCTTTACATTTTTACAAGATTTATGCAAATAATGTCATTGTAGTAATCAAAACATAATATATTAAAGTGCTGATGATGTTATTATGGTACTAGTAACGACGTTGTTACTTTTTAAAGCACATGTTATGTTGTCCGTGCGTCGTGTTCTTATGGAGTATTATATGCAAGTTGATTGACAAATAATGCATACTGTACTAATTTTAAATTTATCGTATGAAGGGTAGGTAGATCAATTAATAAATAAGTTTTTATAAAAAAAAACTGATAAATAAGTCGACTGAATTTTCATTTCAAAATCAACTAATAACAGAAAAAGCTATTCACTAAACTTATCATATTATATAAAATACACTCACCGCCGACTCAGTATATTTATCATATTATACATTTAATTATTTTTGGTCAAATCATATAATATTATTTTGATAATCTCAGGTATCAATAAAATGTTAGAAGTGCTAAAAAAATTGTTAGAAAATCATCAAAATACGTAACTTAATAATAGAAGTTAAATCTAAATGAATATACAATTACTATTTATATGCGTAATGATAATTTCAAACAGACCTTTCATTTAACCGTAATAACAATATACTTACCACATTCATTTTCAATTTTATTCACCAAAAGTTGGCGATAAGATAACATCAACTAGAAGAGAAACTAGGGGGGTCCCACTTCTTATTATATAAGCATTGTGCATATCATATCAAATCAAACACCTACCTAGAGAAACAAAAAACACACCTAAGTTAGCACTTCCCTAACCTATTTTTAGTTCATCCAAAAATGGCAAACATTGGCAATAAGATCTTCTCCAAAAAGCTCTCGGACACTGATGTGTGTGAGAGACTCCACTGGCCCTCGAGACACCTTAACTTGGTGCCTTTCGACGGCAATGACCAACAAGTCGATTTCAATATCAAGAGCCTAGACGGTCGTTTGTGGAGGTTTCGTTGCTCCAAAAGAGCAGAGGGTTATGGAAAACCTGTTATATCTGCTGGATGGATGCCTTTTGTTAACAGTAAAGGCGGACTCAGAAAGGGCGATGAAGTCATCTTCTATCAGAATGAAGACGACGACGCTCTCTTTGTCGTCTCTATAAAGAGGAAGGTTCCCTTGTTCGGTGGAAACATCAATGAAGAAGAAGAGTGAAGCATCATTGGTATTGTTTCTATATCATTTGTAATTTATATGCACTTTTTATTGTTTATTTCTTGTGAGATGTGATCACGTATTCATTGTCATTTTGTGATTTTGTTTTGCAGGAGAGCAAGTATAGATGCATGTGGATGAAGCTTAAAGTCAGTTCTAATGTAATTTAGTGCTTTCAGGGTCTACTTTGTTTTTAAATTTCTTTTTTATTGGTCCAAATTAAGGTCAACTTTGTTTTTTTTAATATGTCGAGGTTGGGTTTGTGGTCAAGCAATGGTTGTGTTGCTGTTGTTGTTGTAATTTGTAATATTGGTGATCTATTTAAAAATGTAATATATGATGTACTTTCTTTAGTGTATTATGCCCCTTTTTCTGTATCAATTCAAGATCAATATCGCTTTTAATCTTTATTTATGTATTAATGTATCAACGTGACGAATGCAATCTACACTGCACTACTCTTCTTACTAAATTAAAGCCAATGACAATCAAGTTTCTAGAGTAACTAGGTTATTGCTCCCGCGAGTAACACATTTTATTTTTATCTATATTTATATATTTAAAATTTATATTTATATATATTAAATAATGTTTAATAAAATAATAAAATCTTAATTAACTAAATATATAAATTTTGACTCTTACACGATTCATGAATATAATTGATGCTCAATTGAATTATAAAACGCAGAGGGAATGTCAGTCAAGATCCAAATTACCAACATTTTTCTATTTTATTTTTATATAATCAAATCTAATCAATTGATAATGTGCGGTTAATTATGTGCTTATGCGGTGCCCCGTGGGGTCCAGCTTCAACTGCTCTCAAGTATCAACCGACTGACCGTACAAGTTAGTTCCATTCGTTTTGCTCTATGAAAAGATTTATGTGAGAATAAATTATTATTATATATGAATGTACGGAATTTAGGTGAGAATGGATTATTATTATATATGAATGTACGAATGGATAATTGAAGTGCACAACTTTCTATATTTACATGCACATTCTTTTACATTACATGCACACCCGCACATGTGTGCGTGTCTTTGACAATATATAAAAAATAGATGCACATGTTGTGCATATGAATATAGAAGATTGTGTATACAAATTTTTCATTCGTATATTCGTATCATATTAATCATTCTCACCAAACAATAAATAGTCTACAAGTTACATTAATACGAGCAACTTACGATAATATATCTCTAGAAATCGACAATAAATTATTATTTGAAAGTCTAAAATATGACAAATACTCATCTCTTAACAAACAATAAATTTTAAAGCAAAATATATTTCTTAGCATTAATTAAAATATAAACAATTATCTTCCAAATAAATTTGTGTCCCATATGTTCTTTCCATTGTAATTTTTGACACTATTCACATTACAAGAAAATCTTCGATATATCGTTCAATATAAGAAAAAACATAATAATATGATATTTTGTTTGATTCGTCTCGGCGATAACTTTACAATATCAAAATTTTATAACTTTTATTAACGTATATTTAGAGATATTAACGTTACAAAATGTGTTTCGATAAATATGTCAGAAGAGAATGGGAAGTACACTAAGGGACGGAAGGAGGGAGTATATGCTTATAATTAAAATACAAAACCAACCTTAATTAGGTGAATTTTGCGCATTTCAGAATTGCAAGAGCGCAAGTTGCAACCTTTAAGAGACAATGTCACCTTCAAAGTGCCCACTTTTCTCCATCACTTAATCTCCATCACATAAACAATTCACACCACCTACTCATCATGTATATATACACTCCACATTAGAATGAACCAAAACCAAACACAATCATTTTTCATCCCATCTCCTCATCTCAAACTCTCCAACCCTAAACAACAACAACAACAAGTATGGCATTAGTTGGTCAGATGATATTCACCAAGGAGCTAACGACGACCGACATCGAGCACCGACTACACTGGCCTTCGGAGTATCTGACGGTCCTCCCCAACTTCAACAACAACCACCATGTCGAATTCTCGGGAAGAGATGCTTCCGGAAACCTCTGGACTTTTCGGTGCTCGAAGAGAGCCACCGGACCATACGGGAAGCCGGTTGTGGCTCGTGGTTGGCTCCCTTTTTTGAAGAGCAGAGGAGTCAATTTCAAAGCAGGGGATGAGGTGATTGTTTATAGGACTATTCAAGATCCGGATGCACATTTCGTGATCAGATTCAAGAAGAAAGTCATGCTTTTCGGATCCAACATCAACGATGCTGAGATTTAGTTGAATCGTAAGTGCTAAAGTTGTCAACAAGAAAGAAAGTCAGTTTTTTGTTTTGTGTTGTGTACTTCTTTGGGTTGGTGGAGTGTTTGTTGTATAATACTATATATGTTGATAGTCAAACATTAGTATATGTGACTTCAACTTCTTTGTAAGAGTATTTCTTAAGTTGAGAATATAAGATATATAGATTTGTGTGATTTGTAAGTGTAAATTGATGTATATATAAACAAAAGTTCATGTACGAAAATATGGTTTTAATAAAGGGATGTTTCGGTATGAAATAAGTTACGATGTGAGGTATGAAACACCCGCTTTCATAAATTACACGTCAATGTTTATATTTTGAATCATAATCTTCGTAATCTGAGCGGTGATAATTTTGTAATTTCTTTAAACTTTTTTTTGAAAATGACATAAACGGATATGATTATCGGATTATGAAAATTAACCTGTTATTTGTAAACTCAAGTACTTTACACCGTAAAGTTTGTTTTCGCCGAAAAGTTGGTCGAATTTAATAATGGTCATTCCAAAAACATAAGAAAAAAATGAACACACAGCACAATATGTGCATTGATTTCGATCTGTCTGTATGTGTATCCATTTACAACATTGAAAAGTAATCACAAGGCAAAAGCTAAGTGTGGCTCAACTAGTTAATTAAGCTGGCAGTCAACATAGTTTGATTATCGTCTTATGCCCGTTTGGTATCGATATATAGATATCGGTATTAGGTATGAGATATCGGATATAGGTACAAGTATGAGTGATTTCTTTAATATACTCTATTTTTTAGAGCTATTAAAAACACACTCTAAAACTATTTCGATATACATACCTCATATACTTGGCTCATATCAAACAACATATATCACTTTGATATCGATCGATATGCAGATTATACCAAACGTAAATGTGGTTATGAATGATATATTTCATGTCCATACCTGATATCTAAATATAAATATCAAACGGGTCCTTAATTATATACTCCCTAATTAAGAGGATGCATTTACAAATACGAAACGCCTATATACACACGTTTTTTGTAACTAAATGTACGTGTTTCTGTACGCAGAACATAGGCGTACAGATATGTACACATCACATATGCGTATAGGGGTATTTTAGGCATTAAGTTGAAAACCGGGCGACGTCTAACATAAATGATACGCATATGACACACGTACCATTTTATGTTGTACGCATTAGTAATGCGTAGAACCTACACCGTTTTTATTATGTTGTAGGGTTTAATTACCACGTACGGGAACTTCATCAACAATTGCAATGAATCTTGGTTAACAAGAATAAGATTGCAACCTCGCCGGTTGTCGTGTCCCTATTTGGATGAACTACGTAGTCGTGGTCAAGCAAAAACGTAAGGGACCGCTGTGTTACTTTAGCTCTCCGCGATCTTCGAAATTCACCTAGCCTTCTGCAAAAAGTTTGCAACTTGTCTCCTTGATCTAACATTACCAAGGTACTTTTCCCTCTATTTGGAGATAATTTATGTTGGTGTCTTGCGCCCAGTTCCATCTCCCCGCCGCCTAGCACACAGCTCCTGCTCCTCCGTCATTCGACCCATTAATGCATTCTGATGAAAATTAGCAAGTAGCACATGATTATGCCGACCTTCTACCACACCTAAAATCCATTTTGCTCCTGTAATCTCGAGAATGTTTTTCTTTCGCACTCCCAGTAGCTCAAATCTACACTCACACTTCTTTGGTTTCGACTTTCTAATCTTAGGTACATGCAACTCTGGATTCTCTTTGTTTACCTATGACCTCTCAGATCTTGATTTTCCAAACTTATCTCACACCATACTAAATTGGTACGGACTTGAATGACGCGATACCAAAGCTATCACTAAATCCTTTGATCTAGCTTTCAGTCATTCATACAATTCTTCCTTAGTATCCCACATTTTTTTGGTTTTAAAATACTCCAAATAGTCTTTAGTCTTTACCCTACGATTGTAGAGCGGAAAATGCAACAATTACACTACTATCAAAATAATCAATGCGAAATAACTTATATAACATATTGCCTTTATGTGAATAGTCAATATAACACAAGATTTAGCACTAACCACTTGATTTTTTAGCATAATTATAGCATATCTACACTCAAAATAACCATTTGAAACTAATTAGGCATTACATATGAAACTAATTATAACATATTTAACACTAACTACAAATTCACCACTCGGATCTCAGTCGCCAAACTCTTCGTCTTCTAAAAAACCAGTCATCCATTCGTCGTTGTTCAGGTTGTCTTCCTCTTCTTCTGATTCACTATTACTCTATTTAATTCCATGCCCAAATTTTTATACCATTACATCATGTTGTAGTCTGCTGCTGCTAAATGTATTTGTAATACAAGTGATATTATTTTTATTGTATCTATTTCATTGTATACGTTATAAAATTCTATTAGTAGCATAACTAGTTTAATTATAAATTCAAATTATCCATATATAAGAGATAAAATAATAAAGACATTTATAATAATTAGGAAAAAAGAATAAGAAATAATTATGTATTTAATGATTCCATTATATATATTTACTAATTTATAATAATTTAATATTTAATTCAAGTGTGAAAATTTGCAACACTAAATTTTGTAACTTTTTTATGACATATAAAAGTGTGGATGTCTTCTACACTTTTGAATGTGCACTATTTACCCACATTCCCTATACTCACACTTTCTCTATACAAAATTAAGTATTGGTTTTATCAACACTAAGCAAATAAGTGGTGCTAATACTATCACTTTTTTGTGTGGTTAAACCAAGTTCTCTTGTAATGCTCTCTCCGTTAAGAAATACTTGTCCCTGGAGCAATTTTAGGGAGAATTTATTGATCAAAATTTTAGACAAGTATACCCTTCATAGTTTAAGTAATGACATAAAGAATAATGGAAAAAATAGTGAGAGAATAAAGGAAAGAATCAATTACACTAGGGTAAATTTGGAAAAAAGGATGTAAAATTATATTAAAAGACAAATTAATTTTTAACAAATGATTTGGACTTCAAGGACAAGTAATTTTTAACGGATGAAGTATATAGTAAGTGTCCTTGGCAATATCAGAGGGTCACACATGCATCTAGTCTAGATTATAATGTTTTATATAAACAGGCGTGCTTGACTAAAACACTAAATTAACATTTACAAAGAAATTAAAGATCCAGTAAGTTAATTAAACAAATCAAAATTAATCAATTGACCTATGGCTGTACACATTGTACTGTGATTAAGATCCATGTCACCAACCTAACCTCCGAGATAATTAAATTAATTTAAGCTCATTAATCAGGTCCGAGTAGTTATTACGGAGTAGTATTTATCAGTCGCACTCACAAGTCATTCTCAAGTGCCATGTGATCGACGATGCTTTTGCAAAAAGGTTGGTGTTGGAGATTTGGCTTGTGATCAAAAGGTATAGATTAACTTAATGATATCTAATAAAGTTAATTATCTAATCAACTACTAATACATAGGTTAATGATTTCTTAAATTTCGTAATAAATTTTAGACATTGCCCGGCCCCACAATACAAAATTATTACTCTCTCCGTTCCTTTTTGTTTGTCCATTTTGAACAAACTACACTATTTACATGTCCATAAAATTTGGTCAATTTTTTCCCATCTATGAGAAGAAACATAGTCATATGTGATCTTGTTTGATTCATCTCAATGAACACTTTAACAACATCAAGATTTTACAGTTTTTTAGTAATATGTAGTTAGATATATTAACAATACAAAACTCATCTCGACAAAAATAAAAAGTACAAAGTGGACAAACAAATAGGGACGGAGAAAGTACTTGTTTAGATCCCCGAAAAAGTATTTTATAAAAGAAGAAGAAGAAGAAAAAGAAGAAAGGATTTATAAAAGATTAGAACCGTGTTCTTGTGGACGATATATAGTTGGATACTTGGGTGCAAAGCAATTTATTCGTTTATGTACGTTGTTGGTAACTTATTTGTGTACGTAGGTGATTACGACTTTAATGTGGGCTATTTTGGACCGTCTAGCTTATGATTGAAATATTTGCTGCATTAGATTGCCTAGTTAAAAAGAGCAAGTTGCTAATCTAGCTTTGATTAAAATTATGAATGTCTGTATTAAAGGTCGGTGGTCGTGCACATATTATGATCACAAAGAAGTGATAGCCAAATATACAAGATCCCGTATAATTTGTTAAACGTTAAGAACAGTCACTTGTATAATCATTCCACTTCTATTGTTTTCTCACATTTGCATATGTCGTTCATCTTCGAATGAGCTATATATCTCTCAGTTAATTACCACATATCCCGTATAATTATTAAAAGGGTTCAAGCTTATTGAAAGTTAAAGCACATGCCTTCTTTTTCTCATGAATATGATCTCTATTTTGATTACTTAGTGGTCATTCATACTCTTGGTACAAGATCAAATGTCTTAAAACTAATTTGAAAAAGAGTAATCCACACGAATTAATACACGAATCACACGTGTGCCGTAAAGCAAACGGCCCCAGTTGAACGCCGACCCTGGAAGTTGGAATTTAAGATTCTTCTAAGAATCGTGGGCCCCACAATCGTTTGTTTTTGTCGGCTTCTGACTGACATTTAGTACAGTATACTGATTTAGTTGATGATTCTGAACTCAAATCATTTTCAAATCCTAGTCAGATCCACGACACAATTACTCTCTTTGTCCCCTATTATAGATCACGTTTTTCATTTTGGGCGTTTTAAAATATACTCACTATGTCCCAATTTGATTGTTCCATTTCAACTCGGCACATATGCTGAGACACGTTTTGTATCGTTAATATCTCTTATTATGTGTTAGTAAAAATTATAATTTTTTAATATTGTAAAAGTACTCATTGAGACGAATCAAACAAGATCCCACATGACTAGGTTTTTTCTTATATATTGGAAGAAATCTACAAGATTCTCTCGATTTGTGAATAGTGTCAAAAAACCAAATAGGACAATCAAATTGGGACAGAGGGAGTAGCTTCTACTTTCTTTTTTTATCTTTTGTCTTATTATCAATATCACATCAATCTACATTCTCTTTCCTCCTTTTTACATCAAAACTCACACCAATTTACTTTTTTTATCTTTTCTCCTACATAAAAATTCACACCCACTCACAATCTCTCTTCTCTCCACTTTTCTTTCATTCTTTCTTAATTTACCTCGGTAACAACAAACGAGATCTATAATATGGGACGGAGGGAGTACTATATTGTCCTTAATTCGTTGAGCCTTTGTGCTAGTTACAAAATTGTACGTAATTACACAATTTGATTTGTGGGAAAGATAAATATAATTAAACTACTCCGTAGTTAATTAGGTAAGGTTTGCAAATGCGCAGTTTCTAGCGTATAATCTCGGAATTTCTTGAAAAAGAATTAATTTTATTATTTTCTTTTAAAAATGAATCTTAATTTGAAATCATACAAAGTGTCAATTCGATCAAATACTTAATTTTATTATCCACTAGAAATTTTGACGGCCATGAGTTAGTAGTATCCAGGTTGTAAGAAACTTTCAAGTCATGTCGACATCTATAAATATAGTATGCATAATGTTGACTAACATAAAACATACAAATTGAAAGTTCAAACCGAACATAAAAGAAAACAAGTACTTAACGGCAATAAAGGGTCAAAGTGACCAAATAGAAAAGAACATAACAACAATATATATACGTCCGGCCGGCCTATATGCACACGATTTCCCCCTAAATGCACACGAATCTGTGCGCAGAACATACGCGCACAGATCTTTAAAGTGTAAAACTTTGTGCGCACAAGTTATGCGCACATATTCGCGTGCATTTAGGGGAAAAATCGCGTGTATATAGCCATTGCCTATATATAAAACCGCACTTCGGGTAGCTATATCTCAACGGTGTTGATGTTGTTTCCAAAGAGCATGACATTTCTCAAGACCCGAATTTCGAAATTGGCGAGTGGATCTAGGCTTCTATAAAAGATGACTTTGTCCCCAGTCTTTAGATTCTCTTTGCTCCTAAGAAACTGAAGCCAACCAGCTGATACCACTGGCTTCTCGTATCTTCCTGTCATACGTTTGGAGCATGTAAAATTCCAAAGGTTACCGTCTTTGTCCTTGGCAGTAAAATCCACCTGGTGGCTGCCGTTGAAGTTGGGAAGCTCTCCTAGAAATCCTGACGGCCAGTTGAGTCTATGATCCACGTCAGTCATCGTCAGTGGCTTCGAGAAAATCTTCTCCAAGGCTGCACCTGCCATGCTGATTGAGTTTCTTCTGAGCTTGAAGAGAGAAATGAAGAAATTTAGAAATGTGTTATGATATATTTTTGTGTTAGTATGTGGTGTATATATAGACCCTAGTTGGTGGGTTAGGTACTAGCTACCTAGGTCTTGCATAATTTAAGTGATATTAAAGTGAGTACAAGCTGCAAGAATTAATAAGTGAGCTTAGATAAACAGAGGTTTTTCATGTACTCCCTCCGTCCCCTATTGATCTTCCAATTTGCTTTTGACACATTTGTCGAGACACGTTTTGTAACGTTAATATCTCTAAATATACGATGATAAAAATTATAATTTTTTATATTGTCAAAGTACTCATTGAGACGAATCAAACGAGATCTCGCAAGCCTATATTTATTTCTATATATTAGAAGAAAACAAGAAGATTCTCTCGGTTTGTAAATAGTGTCGGAAAAGCAAATGGACCTTATATTAAGGGACGAATCAAACGAGATCTCGCAAGCCTATATTTATTTATGAAAGTGAGGTTTCTTTTTGACAAAGTTGTACTTGAAAAAGAGAGACAATCTTTGTTGCTAACAACTATGAAATCTAACGTGGCATATATATATATATATATATATATATATATAACACTTAAATAATGTATCCCTTAATTTGCTAATAATGGTATACATATATATTTACAAACATAAAACTTGCATTTTATTTTGAAGGACACCCAAAGTATATAATATAAGAACGTCTAGGTTTTGATAGAATACTAGTGAATTGTAACTTTTCAACTTAGGGTTTTGATTCTGGTTTTAATGCTTAATCAAACTTATATTAAAAAAATTCGATAAAGTATATATGACCCAACTAACAAAAATGAACCGACATTTGAAATTCTGAATGACAATTGATTGGTGTTTACTAAGTCAAAATATCGTTAGAAAAATAATACTCACTCCTTTGTCTTTTAGATACCCCATATAAAATGAGCATTTATTGAATAATCAGCACTAATTGGGATATGAATACAAAGGAATATTATTCATTTTTGGGGAGATTTAATTTTCGGCATTTTCCAGTTGATAATCATTTATATTTTTATAATTTAAAATATTTCTATGAACCATACAAGAACAAAATATATATTTGAATTGGCTCTCCACTCGCTACTGTGTAGTAAGTACATAAACCGGTGTGCTTGACCAAACAAATTAAATTCGTCTTACAAAGTTGAAAGAAGAAATATATCCCTCCCTCCCTCCCTCCTACTGATCTTCCGATTTGCTTTTGACACATTTGTCGAGATACATTTTGTAACGTTAATATCTCTAAATATACAACAATGATAAAGATTATTAAAGTGGTATGTGACGGAGGGAGTATATTTTATTAATCAAATCAATGATAAAGATTTAATTTTCGTCATTATCCAGTTGATAATCATTTATATTTTTATAATTTAAAATATTTCTATGAACCATACTCGTTTTAATGCTTAATCATTTATATTTTTATAATTTAAAATATTTCTATGTACATAAACCGGTGTGCTTGACCAAACAAATTAAATTCGTCTTACAAAGTTGAAAGAAGAAATATATACTCCATTCGTCCCTTAATATAAGGTTCATTTGCTTTTTTCGACACTATTTAAAAACTGAGAGAATCTTATCGTTTTCTCCCAATATATAGAAATAAATATAGACATGTGAGATCTCGTTTGATTCGTCTCAACGAGTACTTTGAGAATATTAAAAAATTATAAATTTTATCATCGTATATTTTGAGATATTAACGTTACAAAACGTATCTCGATAAATGTGTAAAAAACAAATGAGAAGATAATTAAGGGACCGAGGGAGCATTTGTTAATCAAATCAATTGTTTCTAGTAGTATAACCGAACATTCCACTCATATTATTAAAGTGGCATGTGATACTTCGCATACAAGTCACATATTTGTGGGGTATCTGCATGCCTCGTCAACGATAAATATAGAAAGATTCTAAAATTGCTATGTAGGTTCGTCACGATCGAAGAAATCAAGAAATCATTGCAAATTAAGACATCAGGTCGTCCCTCATAAATTAAAATGACCATGTTCGTACAATTACGAACAAATGCAACGGCCAAATGCAGCGGTTTGTCTAATGGGTTTTGCAGCGGTTTTCCGGATGCAGCGGTTTTTGAACTTTTTGGATGTTGCAGCGGATTTTGCAGCGGTTTTGAACTTTTTTGGATGTTGCAGCGGATTTTGCAGCGGTTATTTTATTAATAGCCTAATGAAGCGGTTTTGGGACATCTATTGCATCGGTTAAGTTGTACGGAAATAAAACAATTGCCCGCTCTCCTTTCCCGCGTTCTAAGTAAAGGGAAAAGCCGCCCCAAATTTGCTATTGTAAAAAATTGCTTTAGGGGTTAGGGTTTAGATTCCTGAACTTGCCAACATCGATTCCTGAACTTGCCAACATCGCCCAAAATAAGCTCTTGGGGTTAGGGTTTAGATTTCTGAAATTGGAAGAGAGAATTCGAAATGGTGGATTAGGGTTCCGTCCGAGCTATGGTGGTGTGCCTCGCCCGTCTCGTCCTTGTAAACTATGGTGGTGTGTCTCGTCCGTTCGAGCTCTACTCGTAAAGTTGTGGTGCGTCTCGTCCAAGCTCGCCGTCTCATCTGGTATCCTCTTCTTTCCTCCTCCTGTTATTCCTTCCTATTGTTATTTCTTCTCTTACTCCTGATTACTAACCGGATTCGCTTCAGTTTATTAATCACTTCGTGGATGTTCTGCGAATTTCTCAAAAAACATAATTAGGTTATTTTTCTTGCGGATTTGGGGATTTTGACTTTGATGTAAGAGCTTTCATTGTGCTTTAATTAGCAGGATACTGAACAAATATTCTTCAAGTGCTTGCTGGCTTGGAAACTGCAGTCAAGCTTTGTTAAAAGCTCCGCTATCATGTAGTTGTTAAGTTCCATCTTAAGTGTCCTCTTTCTTGATGATTTATCTGTCTTATTTTAGAAGAACTTGTCCTTAATCTTCTGCAATATGCTTCAATTTTGTGTTGGTGAAAGTATTGTGCTTCTATATGACTACATTGTTAGTTCCATTTTGTGAGCAGCAACATCTATTTACCTTCAGATTGGTCAGGTAAATGAAAATACAATGGAAAGGCAAGGTACAAGTTGTTGGAGAAGAAAGTAACCCTAGATTGGAATCAGAATAATAACTTTTTGGCTTACACTTTGTGAGCAGCATCATCTTGTTTTGTTGACCCCTATCATGATGTTATTACTAAGAAAGAGCATAGTGGGCGCTTACGTATGCGTGGACTATGTGTTACAAGGTCAAGTTTTAAGAGCAAGGATCCCGAGACCCCATACAAAATTCCTTCAGTGTTTCTTGATCACATCAAACAACAAATGGATCTAGTTCTATCAAAGATTCGAGAAGCAAATCAAGGAAGGGATGTTGATATACCTGATTTTACTACAATCCAAGAAGAAGGATCTAGTTCTAATGGTAATTCAAATACGTGAGTTAGATTAATATAAATTAATAGCACAATTGAATATTTTTCTTATCTGCTTGTGTTTATTTTTTAGGGATTATGTTGACGAGTCAGAGGGGACAGGAGCTATATAATTTGTTTGGTGGATAATTGATGAGGCTAAAGTCGTCGTGCTTAATCAAAATAAACCTTAAACACCTAACTAATGTAGCTTTGGTAAGTAAGGGTCGAATCTCACAGAGAATCAAGTTATATATCTTGTTTGCAAAATCATTCACCAATTGATAACAAAGACGAAAGGGGGGGATTTTTGTGGTAATCTATCTAACTAAGAAAACAATAAAATGATAAATAGTCTGGCTAGACAAATATCCACTTCCAGTTTGTCAGGTTGATCATAGATATCTCAAATTCATTCAATCCTATGGTTGTTCCTATTCCAATCTTTAGTATATCAGCAGGCCAACCGGTCCTGATAATACTTACTATTCAACAACCAAGGAAACCTCTCAAGGTTAAATCAAATAGCAGCAAAGAGCACAGGAATCATAAGGATGTATGCAATAACTTACAACCTTCAAGTATTAAACATGCAATCAATTCTCCTTCATATAAGCAATCAACTACCAGATCATGCAAATATGAGTGCTACAGTGACAAGGAATTCCACCGTCTATTCCTAGTATAGCAATAGAAAACTATCAATCAAACTAGGTGATCAATCTAGCAAAGCTAATAGAAATCATACGATGAATACAACTACCCGTAGGTGATAAGAGTTCCAACCCGGAATACTATCCTAGCAAGGCCCGTAGATTCAATCCCATAAGAACAAGAAAATTAATACAATCCAAATAGAAAATAGAACAAGAGTTTGGAATCTCACAACCAAATACAAACGAAAGCTTCAATTGTCTAGCCAACTCTAAAACAAAGGAAAGAGAAGAGGGATTCAGAAGAAGACTCCTCTCTAAAACCAGATCTAAACAATAAATAGAAATCTAACCCTAAAAATAGAAAACGGATCTGGCGAGAATCAATTATACCGTGCAAATTGAGAATACACATGGGTCGTTCAAAAAATCAAATCCACTGGACTACACGGTCCATCAAGGTAGAAGCCCAACAAGAGACGTTTGGAAACACGCGCTTGATTTTACTAATTTACTGCGTTGCATACACGCGCTCAATAATGAAGCTTCAAACTTTCCAAAAGTATTCCTTTGCAGAAACCGTAATATCAGTCTTCCCAAATCTTCTTTCAAAAATTCAGAGAATCCTCCGGTAGAATTCCAACAAACACGAACACGAACCCTAGGTTTTACACGAACACAAAACCTAGATTACAGCCAAAATCCATCAAGTTATCAAGGTAACTCTCCAAAATCAAACAAGTTTCCAGAGAAAAGATGGAGAATCCAACAGGAAATCCACTGGAATCACAAGGTAACTCTCCAAATTTCTGAGAATATTCCTCATAAATATGCTCGTCGTGCTCAGTTTAATGTGTATCAGTTAAGGTGATGAGGCTAATTTTGTGATCAATTTGATTGATTAGAGTGTGTGTCTTTTGGTTTTCACAATGAATTTGATCAAAAATTGACACAAACTGCGTCTAGACAGATGAATATGTTCTTGTTGATTTTAACTCTTGAGCATGCATATCTACTAGATCTAAAATTGACAAAAATTGACACACTGCGTCTACACATATACGTGCTTGATTATGAGAGAGGATGGTCATCTAGGATATGTGCTTGAATCTGAGTGATTATGTGCATGTGGATATGTTAAATGTGATGTTAATATGACTGAAAGTTCATGTAGTTGAAGTGTATTTACTTGATTTTGGAAGAAGAGGTGCCAACTAGGATGTGTGCTTGAATCTGAGTGATTATGTGCATGTGAATATGTTAAATGTGCATGTTAATATGACTGAAAGTGCATGTAGTTGAAGGTGTATTTACTTGATTTTGGAAGAAGAGGTGCCAACTAGGATGTGTGCTTGAATCTGAGTGATTATGTGCATGTGAATATGTTAAATGTGCATGTTAGTATGACTGAAAGTGCATGTAGTTGAAGGTGTATTTACTTGATTTTGGAAGAAGAGGTGCCAACTAGGATGTGTGCTTGAATCTGAGTGATTATGTGCATGTGAATATGTTAAATGTGCATGTTAATATGACTGAAAGTGCATGTAGTTGAAGGTGTATTTACTTGATTTTGGAAGAAGAGGTGCCAACTAGGATGTGTGCTTGAATCTGAGTGATTATGTGCATGTGAATATGTTAAATGTGCATGTTAATATGACTGAAAGTGCATGTAGTTGAAGGTGTATTTACTTGATTTTGGAAGAAGAGGTGCCAACTAGGATGTGTGCTTGAATCTGAGTGATTATGTGCATGTGAATATGTTAAATGTGCATGTTAATATGACTGAAAGTGCATGTAGTTGAAGGTGTATTTACTTGATTTTGGAAGAAGAGGTGCCAACTAGGATGTGTGCTTGAATCTGAGTGATTATGTGCATGTGAATATGTTAAATGTGCATGTTAATATGACTGAAAGTGCATGTAGTTGAAGGTGTATTTACTTGATTTTGGAAGAAGAGGTGCCAATTAGGATGTGTGCTTGAATCTGAGTGATTATGTGCATGTGGATATGTTAAATGTGCATGTTAATATGACTGAAATTTCATGTGGTTGAAGGTGTATTTGCTTGATTATGAAATAAGAGGTGCATTTGTGTGTGCTTGAGTCTGAGTGATTATGTGCATGTGGATATGTTAAATGTGCATGTTAATATGACTGAAAGTGCATGTAGTTGATGGTGTATATGTTAAGCATACTTACTAAAAAACTTTCCTATATTGATAGCTAAATGTAAAGCAAAAAATAATAAAGTAGCAGCTTCAAAAAAACAGAAAAAAAGATCATGAAAAGGATAGCACACCTAGAGTAATACATTTCTGGGACGCTACCATGACTATTGGGGAAACAACTTTGCATAGAGGTCCAACTTTGATAATTTAGTACTTAATCTATGTCTTCCTAAGAAATATTGTACTACGTTCATTACTAATCTTATATTGTTTTTGTTCAAGTAGCAAATCGAGAAGGCATGACAAAGAATGTACAAGACACCAATGTCACTGATACTGTCATGGGTGTTGTATCAGACTTGGAAAAAGAAACAAGTGAAGTTCCAAACACAAGTCAACAACCAAAAGATCCAAATCCAATCACAACAAATGAAGCGCAAGGTAAAGTAGATTTCATATAAATGTACTCTATATTGTTGTGCATGAAATTTATGTTGGGAGTGCATCAAATTTTGCTTGTGTGTGAATATGATTGATAAAGGAAAAGGTTAATTACTAGTCCATGTATTTTCTCTGGTTATGATAATGTGTGTGCATGTAAATATGCATATTGTGCATGTGTATTCACACATGGTACACGTGAATTCCCATATAAAGACATGCACAGAAAATTGCAATTTTACAAGATGTGCAAGTGTATTTACAAACTGTGCATGTGAATTTCATATATGTGCATGTAATTCTCTGATTTGTGCATGTATTTCTATGTGTTTGGGAAGTTGTAACAACTGACTAATTGTTGATTTATTTCTGAATTTTACAGTTGTAAAGGTAAAGAAAGTAAAGCAAACAACAATGAAGAACAAAAAACCAACATCAAGACCATTGGTTATAAGAGAAAGAACTAGGACGAGTCCTAGATCAGCAAAAGCTTCGATTACTTCAACAGGAAAAGGTAAGGAACCAATGGCTCATAAGGACAAGGATCCTGTGGAAAAAATTATGAAAAAGTTTCAAAGGCAAGAAGGTTCATCAAGACAGAATGTGGGGAATCCCAAAAAAACAAGAGTTGGAATTAGAGAGCTGAAATCTGGATACGTAACCATCAAGACAAGAAGTTCACCACTATTGTTGGTTGAAACAATTAATAATCTTGAACCAGTACAAAAGCAAGCCATTAAGGATATGGGTTTCGGGTGCATGTTGGAATGGAATATTGGAAAAATTCCTTGGAGAATGTCATATTGGATATTAAGCCAATTCAACCATGTTGCTTCTTCAATAAAGATTGGAGATGAAGGAAGTATTATCCGGATAGAAGAGGATGATGTTCAGACGTACTTAGGCTTTCCTCACGGTGATACTAAAATTAACATTCCTTCTGCTGTAACCGATTCAGAGTTGCTTAATGGTTTTATAGAGCAGTTTGACCCTATTGAAGATCCCAAGAGCGGAGAGAAGAAATTAAGGGATGTAAAGAGTCTTACACCAACCGATCTCAACCGTGTTCTGCTTAAAAACAAAACGACGGATGTTTGGTTTAGAAGGAACATCATCACCCTTATGTACACACTTGTTGTAGAGTGTAACTGATACGCTGCACTTTGTATAGCGTAACTAGGGATTATTACATTGATTTAGGAGTATTATTATATGTGTTTCGAGTCATTGTTATGTTCTGAGATATTTATTAAGAAGTGAAGAATTGAAGATCAGAACCGAAGAAGATTGAAGACTTGAAGAAATCACCGACGACGATCGCCATGGATAAGAGGCGATCGCGGTGGAGCAACAGAGAGGAGCCGAAAATATTTAATAAATCCGCGACCGCGGATTAATATCCGCGATCGCGGGTATTATGTTGGATTCCCCTTCGTGCGCGAGATGGGCCGTGGATTTGAAGCAAGCAGCTTGGCTGATTTAAAGGAAACAAGCAGGTGAATTGGGCCGAAGAATTAAGCAAGCATCGAGTTGGGCTGAACAAAGGAATATACGATGGATTAGCTGCTTGATATTTATGAGCAGTCGTCATACCGAGAGATGTCTCGTTCTTATTTTCCTTTTGCTTTAGTTTGGTTTATTTCCCTTTTTCCTTAATA
Organism: Oxyria digyna; assembly: GCA_029168935.1. Taxonomy (NCBI): domain Eukaryota; kingdom Viridiplantae; phylum Streptophyta; class Magnoliopsida; order Caryophyllales; family Polygonaceae; genus Oxyria; species Oxyria digyna. The sequence continues at coordinate 11,391,762 of JAPVLV010000004.1, read as the reverse complement.
ATTTTTAGGATATATCTTTTACCATATATTTTTAGGGTTAGTTCTCTATTTAAGAACCCTAGTATCATCATCTTTTATCATCATCTTTTTCATCAGACAATTTAGTTCTGCAACCATGAGCAGGAAATAATCTCCATTGTTTTACCTAGCGGTTGAAACCTTAAGTTATTAAGTTGTGAGATTTCTAAACTCTTGTTCTTTTCCTTTGGGTTTGTATTAATTCTCTTGCACTTCATCTATTGATTTCTATTAGTTTTGCTAGCTTGATCACCTAGTTTGATTGATAGTTTTCTATTGCTAGACTAGGAATATACGGTGGAATTCCTTGTCATTGTAGCACTCATATCTGCATGATCTGGTAGTTGATTGCTTTTATGAAAGAGAATTGATTGCATATTAATATTTGACGGTTGTAAGTTATTGCATGCATCCTTATAATTCCTGTGCCCTTTGCTGCTATTTCATCTAATCTTGAGAGGTTTCCCTGATTGTTGAATAGTAAGTATTATCAGGACCGGTTGGCCTGCCGATATATTAAAGATTGGAATAGGAACATTCCCTAGGATTGAATAGAACTTGAGATAAATCTATGATCAACTTGATTGACTGTTGTGTGGATACTTGCTAGGTGAAACCCCTTCTCATCATATTCACAACCAAACCTTCTTTGCTTGATACTTGTTACTTTTGTGTTCCATACAATCAAAAGCCCCCCTGGTTACTTGTTACTTGTTCGTTAGTTGATATTTCACTTGACTGCATAGCGATTGGTGTTTTGATTCCCTTGGGTTCGAACTCTACTTACTTGCTATACTCTAGTTAGTGTTTAGAGTTTATTTCTTTGATTTGGCACTACGACTTTAGCCTCATCAAATTTGGCGCCGTTGCCGGGGAATTAAATTTTTTTTGATTCTGTGTTAATTGTGAAATTATCAACTCTTTGGTGTGAACCTTTATGGTTCAGATCCGTGCTACTGATTCATCTCTTGTTTCCTTTGACCCAGAGATTGAAAGGACGTTCCTTCGGAACCAAAGAGCAGCTCTGAACCAAGATAACGAGATGGGTGATCGACATGGACCGCCATTGCCTACTATGAGGCAACTCACTGCCCCAGACTTAAACCAACAACCCTTGGCAGTGAGGTTTCCTGAGATTGAAGAAGGTGTGAATTTTGAATTAAAAGCTGGTTTAATTCATGAGCTACCACACTTCCATGGCTTAGCAGGAGAAGATCCCAACAAACACTTGGCTCAATTCCATGCCATATGTTCTAGTATGAAGCCAAGAGGTGTTACTGAGGAGCAGGTCATGCTGAGAGCTTTCGGATTTACTCTGAAAGACGTTGCGAATGATTGGCTCTATTATCAAGCTCCAGGGAGTATTGATACATGGGCTAAAATGAAAAACGTCTTTTTAGAGAAATATTTTCCAGCTACAAAACTGAGCAGCTTAAAGAAGGAAATCACGAATCTTCAACAACACTCAACTGAGAGTCTCTATGAATATTATGAGAGATTCAAGAAGCTTTGCTCAAGCTGCCCATTCCATAGTTATACTGACCAAGATCTCCTTATGTACTTATTTAGTGGTCTGATTGATGAGGATCGTCGAATGGTGAATGCATCATGTGGAGGTAACTTTTTAAGATTGACTATACCTCAGGCTACTGAATTGTTTGAAGAGCTAGCTGAGAGTTCCAGGCAGTTTGGCAGTAGACAGGGATCCCACTCAGTCAAAGCAATTAATTCAGATCAATTACAGACTGACATGAATGAACTGAAAGATATGATGAAGTCTTTTATGCTGCAAAGTGGTGGTCAACAACTCCAAGAACCGAATGCTGAGGTAAACGCTGTTGGTGGATGGCAACCAAGGCCAAGGTATGATTCTCATAATTTTAATTATCAGCAACCTAGACCTCAGAATTCTATGACTGTTGAAGATATGATCAAGTCCTTAGCTCAAACTGTGATGCAACAAAATGCTAGAACGGAATCGAGCATCCAAAATCTTGAAAATCAGTTAGGACAGATTGCTCAAGCTGTGAGTAAATTAGAGGCCAGGGAACCGGTAAGAAACCCGAGAGAGAACGTCAGTGCAGTGTTCTTGAGGAGCGGAGAAACTTTAAATGAATGTTCTGTGCCAAAACCGTGATCGCCATATCTGATTGGCGATCGCCATGAGATTACAGAGAGCAAAACAGGTTCTGCATCCCGACTGCGATCGCCATATGGCAATGGCGATCGCCATTCCATTCCAGAAGCTGAGGTGAAAGATTATTCGCGACCGCGATCGCCGAGACACTAGTAGAAAAAACACCTGTTGAGGCGGTCAAAAACCCCCCTGTTGAGGCGGTCAGGGGTCGCTGCAACAGGGGGGCTGCAACAGGTCATGATCTGTTGAGGCGGGGAGAACGGTGACCGCCTCAACAGAGGGGGTCTGTTGAGGCGGGCAGAAGGGTGACCGCCTCAACAGAGGGGGTCTGTTGAGGCGGTCACCCTTCTGCCCGCCTCAACAGAGGTAGAAAACGTTGCACCTGTTGAGGCGGTCACCCTCCCGACCGCCTCAACAAGTGTTTTTTTTTTTAAAATATTCGGTTTGAATTTACAGTAACCAGCCTGTACGAAACAGAATAAGCAACCTGTTTCAATCATTCTGAACGTCTAGTTCCACTTGCAGATACATTTCACATACAATATGTGTTCAGTTTCAACAGAATATATGCAAGTACAAAACCTATTATTCAAATATCCAAAACATACGCTTTAAACTAATAGATATTTGGTTGTAAAGAACTTAGCCCATTGCTCACGAACAACATCGAGTTCCTCACTTGTATAAGGCGCACTCCTCTGAACATAGACCTTCAAAAACATATAGTACATCGTCCTAGTGAAGTAATTAACATGAAAAAATTAGATTTTACATATATGAAATGAAAGGACTAGGTAAAGTAACTACCTTATCTAGTCGCTCATTAGACTCTTGATATGTCGTGACAATCTCCAACATGAACTTCATAACGTAATATCCACACTCGGTTCCGCCACTTTGTTGAGCGCACTAAAATAACAATATAATACATCGTCTTAGTTTTAAGATCAATAGATATAAAAAATAAAGAAAAAGGTAATTTATGATGGTATACCTCTATATGAATGGGTCTCCAAGACTTGAAATTAGTCGTTTTACTCGGACGCACCCCACCATTAAACTTATACACTTGGTATGTCCTATAAAATAAACAACATACAAGTCAAAAATTCTGATTTTGTAAATATTTGAAAAGACAATTTTTAAGTAAAAAACTTACAAACTCAAGATGCCCCATACATCATACTCTTTGCGTGCTTCTTTGAGAGGATCGAAAATATACACAATGGCTTTACGTAGGTCTAGTACATATAGAATCCAATGATTTCTGCGTCATTTATAAAAGATATTGTATAACATCAGAAAACAAGTCAAAAGATGTAGTCAGAACAAGAAAGAAGGATTGCTATATCACACTTGCTCTTGATTATATGGAAGCAAAAACCATTTGGTTATGCTAGGATCATTCATCTTCTCCTTTTGAATTTCAGCAACGAAAATCTTTTTTAAATACTCTGTTGGGACATTAGGATCAGCCTTGATTCTAGTGCTTGACATCGTCTCAGGACATAAGAATCCAATCTTAGACGACCTTTCAAATGCCCAGCTGTGATCATGCAATAAATACCTACAAAATATGCAAGATTACACTATTAGTATCTGTAAAGTAAAAATCTCACAGAAAGAATAATTAACAACTAAAACATAAAGATTGATGAAAATGTTTACAATATGTAGACTTGGATCACTGAAATGTTTAAGCACGCCCCTCTAAGGAACTCTTCAACATCGGACTCAGTTACGTATGTATCTTGATCTTGCGAATAATGCCAAATCGAAGCATCCAACTTGATGGGAGTACTATCGTATATTTCGCCGGGAGCTGAAGAGATGAAAAAATGCAAATATTTGCATTGCGGGCCAAGACCTTGAATTGCATCGTTTGCAAAATTCGCTTTCTTGCTTTTGGCGGCTGACTCTTGAGTTTTACGATCACAACTACCCACCACCTCTTTGTTTGACTTAGACTTCATTGCATATGAAAATAATAACAAAATGTAAGAACAAAAATATACCTGGAGTGACTTAGACTTACACTTCTTTATCATAACTAATAAACAAGAAAAATTGCAAATATAACATATGTCATGAATAACTGTAACAACAATAACTGTAACAACAATGCAGAAAAATAAGAACAACATTCAGCAGTGCATTACCATAACTAATAAACAAGAAAAATTGCAAATAGAACATATGTCATGAATTAAAAATACAAGTTCTAGCTAATCATATACCTGGAGTGACTTAGACTTAGACTTCTTTATCAGGCGTGGAGTGAACTCCTACAAAAATATTACATGAGCAAGATTGAGTAGACAATTAGATGTAGCAAATGCTTGCATTATCATATTCGTTCAAAACATTCATACCTCGTCGTCGTCGTCGAAAATCACTAAGTGGATTGGCCATTGTACAAAACTACCCTGAGCACCGCCTAAGTTAGTTAAACCATCTCCAGTAGGTACCGGAAGAATATCATCAACATGCCCTTCGTAAACAAAATAAATTTGGACTTTATAGTGACCAGGCTTCATTAATCTAAAATGTTGGGTCAATGCACCATCTGAGGGTTGTACCATACCATCCGCCACAATGACTTTGTTACCGGAAACTTCATCATCAAGGGCAAGATGACATGGAACCCTTTCGTGCATAAATAATGAAATTGATGCAAATATACTCTATTTAATACATTATAACAAGATTCACTTGATTACTCTAACAAGATTCAGTTTTTTAATAGACATGGAACCCTTTCCTAGCTACTCTTCATATAATGAAGCTAATGTGAATTATTCTAACAAGATTTACTTGATTACAAGTAAAAGAATGTAATATATTATTTTTAGCCAACATGAGACTAAATTGTACATTTAGCTCGCGTGGTTGAGGGGCAGAATCATGTTCAGCATGTCCATGGAGATCATCTACAGGGTTGGAAGTGGAGGCATACTGGCCCATATGTCCCATGGCGGCTAGTTGCTTTTGGAGGGCCTCTTGCACTCTTTTCTCCACTATTTTATCTAGGTCGTCTTCAAACTCCTTTCTCATTGAAGCTCTAATTGATTCAATTACATCTGAAGAAGCTTCACTATGAGCAAATTTATTTTGTCTCTTTCTCGGACCAAAAGCAACTGTATGACAAACATTTCCACCCATTGCCTTGACACGCCCACGATCATCTTTTTTCCCCATAGCTTTGGTGAGGGCATCCTCTTGATCTTCAAAAACAAGATTACCTTTTTCTTATTCTTCAATGTACTCCATCTATGTCAATTAGAAAAGTAAGAATTAGTTCATAATTTATAATCAAAGAAAATAAACATTACTTAGATATCACTTCTTACAGTTTTTTTGGCAATTTCTGCAATTTCCTTATCATTTGGGTCAATTTCCCACTCTCCATCTTTATTTAGAACTTGATGAGCCAATATCCACTCCTTTGATCTAAATTTCTTAACTCTAGCTAGCGTTGAGGTGACAAAAGAGTTCACCGAGGAACTACTTGAGAAAGTTAATGCTGCTTCTGGTGGAAGTCGTCCATCGTCTATCCATTCATGTCGTTTTCTGATATAACCCTTCTGGCCAGTGCGATGATGGCTTTTGTTGAATGACGCACTGTTCCTTGCCTTTTCACTACGAGCCTGTCAAAAAGGATGTTAAAGATGATTTCTGAAAGAAAATTTAACTCAATTACCATTCAAAACCAAATTCAACACCAAAAACAGATTTGTACATGATGCATAAGAAACCATTTTTATAAAAAACAATAACTTACCAATGATTCCGGCATGAAGTATTGTTGAACAAATGTGTTCCAATCTTCCTCTGTGATGTGGTCATAGACTTCCCAAGGCATCTTGGATGACTGTGTCTTCGGCATCCTTTCTTTTTTAGTGATCCATCGACGCACCAACTTACTCTTGAAATCTCGAAATCGTTTTGCCACACCATGGTGAAAATATTTTTCCCTTGAATTACTCGAATCATCATAAATGTGGAACAAAAGCTGCCAATTTTCAGAAACTGTTAAATTATGAACATAGTATTAAAAACATGTGAAATCATATCCAACGTTTTACCTTGGTCTCCTCCCAAAACCCCTTCCTTGTTTGCTCATCTATCATTCAGTATTCTTTCTCATTAATATTAATTCTAGCAGCACAAGTTCCAACTTGCTTCCCGTATTCCGCCGACCACTTTCCATCAGGGATATTAAGCTCATTATACTCAAGGAACATAGCTTTTTTTGCCTTGACTTCTTTTGATCGACCACGGACAATCTTTGTAATCGTGCTAGCATCCAGTGATTCGTCACCTGTTGTAGGAGGAATAACTGGATCACTGTCACCTTCCGAATCATTTCCAGCAACAATTTGGTTATTCATTTTAACACTGACAAATACACTCCTGCATCATAAGCAAGAAAACAATGAGTATACATAAAGATTAAAGATACTAAATATACATTAAAGATTCTAGCAGCACAACATATTTCAATGATAGATAAGATGGGAAACAAACCAGAATCAAGGGAAGAACCGAAGAAAAACTGAAGCACGCCAGAAGCAAATCAGAATCATACCAGAATCATATCAGAATCATATCAAAAACAGATCAGAACCGAAGAAAAACTGAAGCATGCCAGAAGCAAATCATAATCATATCAGAATCAGATCAGAAGCAAACCGGAATCAGATCAGAAGCAGAGTCATCTTATTCATTTGCGCTTTGAAACCCATATTCCTTCCCTATGATCTGTGCGCATGTGATTAGTATTATTTGCATCTTCCTCCTTTGGTAATGGTTGAACAACAGTTGATAACAGGGGTGAGTCATCGTAGTTGTCATACTCATCTTCATCCAGAACATCATCAAAGTTTACCAATGTTAAACCCATCTAGGATCAACATTGTGTACGATATAGAAAATTTGCTTAGCTTGTGACGCTAGAATGAATGGCTCGTCACTCTCACTTAATCGGTCAAAGTTTACCAATGTTAAACCCGGGTAAATATCATCTTGTTTCACCCCATTATGGTTGTTGGCCCACTTGCACCGGAAAACAGGAATCACAAAACTGTTGTAATCAAGCTCCCATATTTCTTCGATTACACCGTAATACGATTGTGTCGCATCAACCGGTCTTTTATCCTTAGCCCTTGCATAGACCCTAGATGATGCAACAACCTTCACTCCACTATTCTGCACCACACTCTTTTCATCTTGTCTTGACGTGTAGAATGTGAACCCATTGATATCATACCCTTCATAAGACCGAACACATAGACGAGGACCTCGAGCTAACCACTTGACTGTATCAGAAACATCATGCCCTTTCTTTAGTTCCTCAGCTACTTCCTTCTTAAACCAATCAACGAATGAGCGATTATGTTCCCGCATCAATGCCCTTTCATTAAATTTAGGATTATTATGTTGCAATTCAAGCACATGCTTATCTACGTAAGGACTGACCTCTGTAAGATGCTGCAACACACAAAGATGTGCCTTATTCTTCCTTTCAGAAGGAGGCGAGATTACTTTTTTACCAATTACTCCCACCCCTTCAAGCCTCCCTACATGACGAGATTTCGGAAGGCCTATTGGCTCAAGCCTCGACAAAAATTCAGCTACGTATTCACATATCTCTTCATGAAAGATTCCCCGAATTATACTACCCTCTGGATTCGCCGGATTCTTTGCTTTGTCTTTTAAAGACCCAAAATATCTCTCAAAGGGATACATCCATCTTAAGAACACCGGGCCACATAACTTGATTTCTCGCACTAAATGGACAATTAAATGCACCATTATATCAAAGAAAGAGGGCGGAAAGTACATTTCAAATCGACACAAAGTTTCAACGATATCATCTTGCAGACTATCCAGTTTCTCTGGATGAATCACCTTAGCACATATCGAACTGAAAAACACACATAGTTTTGTTATAACATGCCTCACGTGTTTCGGCAATATCCCACGAAGTGCAATTGGCAAGAAAACATTAAACAATACATGACAATCATGAGACTTCATACCGATCAACCTCAGGTCTGAGAGAGAAACTAGACGTTTTACATTAGATGAATATCCCGATGGCACCTTAATGCCATGTAAGCACTCGCAAAACGTCTTTTTCTCCTTTCTTGACATTGTGTAACACGCAGGAGGAAGAAAAGTCCTTTTACCATCCTTTTTTTCACGGGCCACAAATCTGGACGCATATTCCTCTCTTTCATATCTTTCCGAACTTTCTTATTGTCCTTAGTCCTTCCGGGAATGTGTAGCAAAGTCCCAATAATAGCATCACACACATTTTTTTCAATATGCATCACATCGAGACAATGACGAACCGACAAATCTTTCCAATAAGGAAGATCCCATAGTGAAGATACTTTCTTCCATAAAACACCCTTTTTAGACTTGGGCTTGATGAACTTGCCATATTTGGTTTCAACATTTTTAATACGTTCATAAACCTGCGATCCCGTTAAAGGTGCACGAGCCACTCCTTCCTCGGTGTGACCATTGAACTCTTTCTTCTTCTTACGATAAGGGTGATACCGACTAAGGAACTTCCTGTACTTTACAAACACATTTTTCTTGTAATGTTTCAAGTATGTGGGTTCCATGTCTTCTTCACATATTGGGCATGCTTGTTCTCCTTTGGTTTTGTACCCAGACAAGTTTCCATATGCTGGAAAATCATTTATGGTACAAAAAACCATAGCTCGCAGTGTGAAGTCTGAGTTGGTGTGTGCATCGTACATTGAAACACCTTCATTCCACAATAATTTCAAATCCTCTATGAGTGGCACTAGATACACATCTATGTCATTTCCAGGTTGCTTAGGCCCCGAGATGAGGAGTGATAACATGATATTCTTGCGCTTCATACACAACCATGGAGGAAGATTATAAATCGCAAGAAGAACCGGCCATGTGCTGTGCTGAGTGCTTAGAGTGCCATAAGGATTCACACCATCTGTACACAGAGCAAGTCTCAGATTTCTAACCTCCTTGCCAAATTCAGGATATTTCTTATCGATATTTCTCCATTGAGGAGAATCAGCAGGATGTCTAAGGAGTCCATCTTTCTTCCTCCCTTCTGCATGCCATCTCAGATTTTTTGCTTGTTTCTTTAATGAAAACAAACGCTTAAATCTATCTATGATTGGAAGATACCACATAACTTTAGCCGGCGGCCCCTTCTTAGCGGAATTTACCCCTTTACGCTTGTAACGAGATACACCGCACTTTGGACACTCATCCAAATTTTCATGGTCTTTTCTGTAAAGAACACAATCGTTTGGACAAGCATCTATTTTGACAACCTCTAAGCCAAAGGGACACATCACTTTCCTGGCATAATAGGTAGAGGTGGGCAACTCATTGCCTTCCGGCAAAACTTCACTTAACCACTCCAATAAGGTCGTGAAACTTGAATCAGTCCAGCCACTCTTCGATTTCAAGTTGTATAGCACTGACAAAGCTTCTAACTTGGTAAATTTTGTACACCCAGGATACAAAGGCGTCTCAGCAGCCTTTGTTAGTTGTTCTAACACCTTAGGTCGTTCATCCAAGCGATCTCTCACCCCATCCATCATCTCATTCATTTCATCCTCTTGCTCATCATCATCCATCTCATAATTCTTAGAAATGTTATCATCACTCTCATCACTTTCTACCTGAAGATCAAATTCGTTTACACTAGAACTTGGACGATCAGGTATTTTCTCTCCATGCCAAAACCAAACATGATAATCTTGCTTAAACCCACGACGAAATAAATGATCCTCAATCTCATCAATGTCTGCTAACCTCCTTACATTGTTACAATCACGGCAGGGACAATAGATTTTTTTGGCTTTTGTACTCTGTTGGTTGGCTAAAGCACATCTAATAAACTCCCCAACCCCACTCAAATATTCAGCTGTAGTATGATCACCGTACATCCAACGACGACTCATTTCTAATAACAAAAGAAAACTGTAGAAAGACCAATACATACATAACATTGAAATAAAATAAAATTATTTGGATATCTAGCTAACAAAACAATATCTCATGCAAAACTCATTAAAATCACTCATCGACATATTTCATTTGTTTTCCTACAATTTTTATCAAGTCATGCTAAAAAGTGACAAAATTAAGTTTAGTTATATGAATTGACTATATAGACAAGAGGTAGAGCATAATCCTAACCATACATGAAAGGTATTAACAAGAACTAGTAGAACTAGTAAAATTGACAAGATTAAGATTAAATTTTCTACTAGGCATTTTACCGAACACTTGGAGTGCATCAAAATTTCCTAAAGAACCAAAACAACATAATCAATCAAAATTCCACCAAATAAGGTACTAATCACCCACAACAACAAAAATCAACCATTCATACCACAAAAGGAATCAACTCCTGCACATCAAAATCCGAAAACAATTTGCGAAGGAGGAAGTTTCACCTACCTCGATGACTCGAAGGACGAAAGCTGGAGGAGGAGGAGGAGGAGACGAGGAGGAGCAGTCGACGAGTTCGACAGTGAGGCATGGAGGAAGCGGCGAGTTGGAGGTGGCAGCTGCCACAGGAGATCAGCTGGAGGTGGCTGCAGAACCAAAAAGTAGAATTGGAGGAGGCGAGGAGGAGGCGGTGAGTTGGAGGAGGCGGCGAGACGAGGAGGAGGCGGTGAGGCGTGGAGGAAGCGGCGAGGAGGAGGCTGCGAAGAGGAGGCGCAGTCGACTGAAAACGAGCAAATGAAGCAGTGTTGAGGCGCAATCGACTAGCTGTAACTTAATTACAGACGAAGCAGTTGAGGCGGGCGCATATTGCCCGCCTCTAATTTTTTTTAAGCATTTGTTGAGGCGGGCGCATGACTGCCCGCCTCTAATTTTTGTGTTATTTTGAGGCGGGCGCCTTACTGCCCGCCTCTAATCTCTTCGTCACATCATTTGAGGCGGGCGCCTTACTGCCCGCCTCTAATTTTTGGGCTCTGTTGAGGCGGGCGCCTTACTGACCGCCTCAACAAGTCAAAAACACAAATATTATTTGAGGCAAACGGATATTTGCCCGCCTCTAAAGTACCTGTTGCAGCGAACTAAACGACTGACTGCCTCAACAGATAGTAGAATAAGACTTTTTGCGTCGGTTTTTAAGGTGACCGCCTCAACAGGGGGGCTGCAACAGGTGTTTTTTCTACTAGTGAGAGTTGATGGCGATCGCCGGGAGCCCCCTGAGTACATTGATGATTATGTTCGCCCGAATTTCCCTTCTTTGTTCTCTCAGAAGCCTGTAGCCCCCTTTCCTGAGGCATTGAAGGATACTCGAAGGCTGGAGAACGACAACGAAATCTTCGAAACCTTTAGTAGGTGTGAGGTAAACATTCCTTTGCTTAAACTTGGTAAGAGTATTCCTAGATTTGCTAAGTTTTTGAAAGAAGTTTGCACTATCAAAAGAAATTAAAAACTGAAAGGAAAGAAGAAAGTTGAAATAAGTGAACAAGTTTCTGCTGTGTTTCAAAAACGCATGCCTAAGAAATGTGGTGATCCAGGCATATTTAGCATTCCATGTGTGATTGGTGAAACTAAATTTGACAAAGCCATGCTAGATTTAGGTGCATCAATCAATGTTTTGCCTTACTCTTTGTATGAATCACTAAGCTTAGGACCTTTGCATAAAACAGGAACTGTTATTCAACTTGTTAATAGGTCTACTGTATACCCGAAAGGGGTTGTTGAGGATGTTCTTGTTATGGTTGGTGATCTGATTTTTCCTGCTGATTTCTTTGTGTTGGATATGGAGCATGCTAATAATGTCACACCTATACTGTTAGGTAGACCTTTCATGAAAACTGCACAAACGAAAATTGATGTTAATAGTGGGACTCTCTCTATGGAGTTTGATGGGGATAAGGTAGAAGATAATATATATGCTATGGATCCCATTGATAAGAATTCTCTATGTGCTATTGGTGTGATTAAGCCTACTTGTAAGGATGAATTACAACCTGTCTTAGAGAATATCTTAGAGCCCCCAAAAGTAGATATTGTTTTGTCTACTAACATGTAGGAGTGCCATGCTAAGCCAGAGCCTAAAGGTAAGCTCTCTCCACATCCTTTGGGCAATCGCCCTCCATTACTGACCTCGCCAGGCGAGATACCATTGATGTCTAGTGTGCAGGCACTTGACATTGAGCTTAAACAGCCGCCTGATACGGTCAAGGAGGAGAAAGTGAATGAAACCACCTTCATTGCTAAAGACAAGGTGGTCAAGGTAAGAGGGACGAGATTCAAAGCATTCCATGAGTGGTTCAAGAAAGAATTCAGACAAGAGACTGTTTTTACAAAGCCAAATGGCATTAGTTAAATCTCTTGAGTTTCATGTCGAGCCACGACATAAAATAAGGCGCTACTCGGGAGGCAACCCGAAGTTCGAGTTTGTTTCTATTTGTTTTTGTTCGGTTTAATTTTCTTTTTAGTTTTTCTATGGACAGGAGGAAATCACTGAAGCTTAGGGTCCGCTACAGTCAGTAGTCAATCTCGCTGTAAGTCTTCTCCCCCGTTCGTAAAAAAAACAAAAAAAAACGAAAATCATTCCGAGAAAAAAAAACAATATATCGGATTAAAAAAAAAATAGAGTGCAGAAAAAAATATGAGAGAAGAGAAAGTAAGGAGTTGTATTTCATCAAGTTTGGTTTCGATTATTACTATCATTCTAGATCTACATTCGTTGGAGCTTAGCTTGTTGGTGACCATGTTCTTTGCAAGGAGTTGATTTGTTTGGGTCATCTTCTACATTGGAGGTATTCTTTCTTTTGCTTTAGATGAGCTATGCATTATTGGATTACATTTAGTGCTCATCTATTTCTCATTCTACCACACTTTGAGTTTTATTGGAGGAAGGTCATCCGACCTTGTATGTGAGTCTTCTGTCTCTTTCCCTGGGTTCGTTTTTATGTCTTCCATTTCATTGAGGACAATGCAATGTTTAAGTATGGGGAGGAGAATGTATTCACATGTAATTATTTGGGTGTTGGTTGTATCTGCATGAGCTTATTGAATATATATTGTATGAAAAAGCCACAAAAATTGAAAAAAGGCATACAAAATCCTTGGATAGCAAGATCTATGCAATAAGAAGGTGGCTTGACCGGCATTAGGCTGGGGCAAAAATAAGTCTTGAGTGATGTGAGTTTTGTGAGCCTGGAACAATTATTGAGTGGTTGGTATGAAAACCCGAAAGGGCGCCCAAACAAGATGAGTGTTATAAAAAATTGAGTGTTTTAGGATCTTTATCATCTTGGCGTTATGGTGACATAAGAAGGAGGCGTATAAGAGGATTCGGGTAGGCCACTTGGAGGAATAAGGTGTAGTTCTAGGTATGTGCTTATTTTATCACATTGTTCTTGATTATTGTTGTTGTGTTTTGTGTGTTTTGGAGGAGTTTATTGGTTATGTAATCACTAGGAGATATTCTTGTACTTCCTGAGGCTTTGAGTATTTTATTATATGGGTAGCTTTTTTGTAAGTTACTCGGGACGAGTAAAAGTCTAAGTATGGGGGTATTTGATACGCTGCACTTTGTATAGCGTAACTAGGGATTATTACATTGATTTAGGAGTATTATTATATGTGTTTCGAGTCATTGTTATGTTCTGAGATATTTATTAAGAAGTGAAGAATTGAAGATCAGAACCGAAGAAGATTGAAGACTTGAAGAAATCACCGACGACGATCGCCATGGATAAGAGGCGATCGCGGTGGAGCAACAGAGAGGAGCCGAGAATATTTAATAAATCCGCGACCGCGGATTAATATCCGCGATCGCGGGTATTATGTTGGATTCCCCTTCATGCGCGAGACGGGCCGTGGATTTGAAACAAGCAGCTGGGCTGATTTAAAGGAAGCAAGCAGGTGAATTGGGCCGAAGAATTAAGCAAGCATCGAGTTGGGCTGAACAAAGGAATATACGATGGATTGCCGGGGAATTAAATCAAGCAAGCTGCTTGATATTTATGAGCAGTCGTCATACCGAGAGATGTCTCGTTCTTATTTTCCTTTTGCTTTAGTTTGGTTTATTTCCCCTTTTCCTTAATTAGTTTTAGGATATATCTTTTACCATATATTTTTAGGGTTAGTTCTCTATTTAGGAACCCTAGTATCATCATCTTTTATCATCATCTTTTTCATCAGACAATTTAGTTCTGCAACCATGAGCAGGAACTAATCTCCATTGTTTTACCTAGCGGTTGAAACCTTCAGTTATTAAGTTGTGAGATTTCTAAACTGTTGTTCTTTTCCTTTGGGTTTGTATTAATTCTCTTGCACTTCATCTATTGATTTCTATTAGTTTTGCTAGCTTGATCACCTAGTTTGATTGATAGTTTTCTATTGCTAGACTAGGAATATACGGTGGAATTCCTTGTCATTGTAGCGCTCATATCTGCATGATCTGGTAGTTGATTGCTTTTATGAAAGAGAATTGATTGCATGTTAATATTTGACGGTTGTAAGTTATTGCATGCATCCTTATAATTCCTGTGCTCTTTGCTGCTATTTCATCTAATCTTGAGAGGTTTCCCTGATTGTTGAATAGTAAGTATTATCAGGACCGATTGACCTGCTGATATATTAAAGATTGGAATAGGAACATTCCCTAGGATTGAATAGAACTTGAGATAAATATATGATCAACTTGATTCACTGTTGTGTGGATACTTGCTAGGTGAAACCCCTTCTCATCATATTCACAACCAAACCTTCTTTGCTTGATACTTGTTACTTTTGTGTTCCATACAATCAAAAACCCCTCTGGTTACTTGTTACTTATTCGTTAGTTGATATTTCACTTGACTGCATAGCGATTGGTGTTTTGATTCCCTTGGGTTCGACCTCTACTTACTTGCTATACTCTAGTTAGCGTTTAGAGTTTATTTCTTTGATTTGGCACTACGACTTTAGCCTCATCAGTAACCTATCCGGAAAACTGAACACAAGAATCCTAGATGCCCTGAAGGACACTACCAAGATAGGTGAGTACAATTGGTGTGAGCTTGTGATGAGAAACTTAATTAATCACACTGAGGTATGGGAGAAAACTATGGAGGGAGGTTTCCGAGGTCCAGTTCTATTACCACTGGTAAGTGACTAAAATTATAATTATTTGCATGTGTTTGCCTCAGTTTTGCATGTTATTGTACAATAATTGCATGTCTTTGATCACAGTGTGCATGTGATTGAACTTGTTGTTTTCCTTAAAAATATACATCTAATTTTCTTCTTCTTATTTTATACAGATGATGTATGTTGACAGAATGTTGATTAAGAATCAGAAACCAAAGAGGGAGTTGCCTATAATTAAAAACTGGGACACAAAATCTTTGAGAAAAAGAGAAACGGATGAGATTATGATTGGAGGATTTGGCTTGTGATATGTTCGAGAAAGCCCGCAAAAAGAAGATAAAAAACAAGAAAATCCTGAAGAACAAAAAGGCAAGGATAAGCCTACAGAACAACCAAGAACTGAATCAAAGGAAGATTTACTGGTAAGATATTCACATGCACATATTTTCTATTCACATGCATATGATCACTATTCACATGCACATATTCATATATTATTAAAAGCATGCACAATCTGTCAAATGTGCATGTATATACATCAAATGTGCATGTCAATTACATTAATGTGCATGTATATACATCAAATGTGCATGTCAATTACATTAATGTGCATTTCAATTTCATGAATGTGCTTGTCAATTTTAATGTGGACAGGGATTTCTTCATAGCGTAATAGAAGAAGGCGAGGAGCTTGCAAAGTTCATAAGCAGGTACCTAGAGAGAATTAAGGCAGCCCCTGCACAATTAACCAACAACACTTTGTTTGTTAAGGTTTATGAAGCTCTAGAGAAGATGTTAAATTTGAAATTGAGTCCACTTGGCACTCAAAAGCAACCAGAGGAGGTTGTAGAGACATCAACGGAGCAAGAATTCTGGGAGGAGGCTGAAAAGTGCATTGAGGAAATTGAAAGGACAATAAAGCTTAAAGAGTCTTATGTTGGACCATTGTTTACCTTGGGTATTCCTGGTGTATGTCCAAGCGGTTTCCCGGATCCAACACCATACACTGAAACATTTTTGGGATGCACAAACAGCTAGAGAAGGTGTGCCGGATATACCACAGACATATACCAGAGCTAAAAAAACAAAAGAAAAAACAGATTTGATGAAGCTAGATTTACAGCTGAAGAAAACAGTGAGAAGAGAACTAGAATGGAGGAAAACATCAATATAGCTCAGGTATAGGTTGAATCATTGTTCATATATTTTCAGCTGTCATGATGAATTTTAATATGCTCTTTATTTTGTTTAAATAAATTTGAAGGATGAAGCATTGCAACACCAAGTAGTTAAAAATGTTGATAAGGGATCAAGTGTGGATGAAGAAACCATGATTCAGGATAAGGTTTATTTCTGTTCATGTCTTTATAATTGGTTGTGCATGTCAATATGAATGATTGTGCATGTATTTCTAACATTTTATTTTGAAATATTTTTGAAGGATGGAGCATTGAATCAATCTAGTAATGCAGAAGACATTAATCAAGGAAAGAAAATTGAAAAAAAAAGTTCAAATTGTGCAGCCGGAATATGGAACAAGAGAGAAGAGGCAATGGAAACCATCTGAGCACCACAAGTCACCTTGCAAGCCAAGAGCGATAAATTTGAATGACAAAACAACGGCTGCATAGAACAAATTGTATAATTGGTTAACTGAAGACTCATCCAATGCCAAGTAAGTTATTCACATGCATATTTTCAGTATCCACATGCATATTCTCAGTATACACATGCACATTCTCAATATTCACACGCATATTCTCAGTATTCACATGCATGTCAATTTTCAGGGAATTGGTGGTAAAGCTTGGGAATGTAACTGCAACAAAAGAAGACTTTAAATCAATGAAGCATGGGCAATATATAGATTCAAACATAATTGACTTGTGGACAGATGAGTTGAATATGAATGAACAATTCAAAAGTGATAAAAAACCTCGAAGGTTCTTCGTCAGAATAGAAGTTTCGGTATGCATTAACTATATTGTATAGTTTAAGAGATCATAAACTAATTGTTCACATGTTAATGTTATGTTAAATGATTTGCAGAACTGGTCAATTTTAGTAGACGAACCATTGGAGGATAGGTCTAGTATGTTCAACGACGAAATGGAAAAGGTTATGAAAGAGTATTCATTTTCAACAAAGGAAGCAATTGATTTGGTAAGTACAGTATATATTTAGTGTGCATGATGTTACTTTTGTATGTGCATGTTATTAAATAAAATTGTACATGTGATTCCTTGTTTTGTGCATGTCATTCCTTCTCTTGTACATGTCATTCCTTGTCTTGTGCATGTCATTTCTTGTTTTGTGCATGTTATTCCTGGTTTTGTGCATGTCATTCATGGTTTCTAACTTTCTGATTCTTGTATTTTCTACAGTTTGTATTTCCAATATGTCACTCTCAACACTACTATGTGATTGCCATAAATGTCAAGAACCCGAGATTTGATATCCTAGACAATTCAGCTGTTGATGTTGGTGTACAAGAGAAGTATGGAAAAGTACCATCCAAATTGGTGAGTTTTTTAATAAATAATCACATGTACTTTCTATTCTACTAAGAATGGATCATTAATTGTTTATTATTTCTTTGGAATGCAGAGAGAGTTGTTTGTGAACTACTTAATGTCACACAAAATGGATAACGTGGTTGCAGTCTTAAGAGATGAAACCCAAGTGCCTACTGTAAGACTGAAAATGCCATGGAGAGACAATGCAAACAAGATTGACTGCGGGTTATTTGCCATGAGACATATGGAAACTTACTTTGGAAATGGTGTGGATGATTGGGACAGTCAACTAAAGAAAGAAGATGCAAGGCAAATAGAGACTATGAGGATTAAGTATTGCACTTCAATCATTGATAATCATTGGAATTAAGAGAAGAATAAGGTTGTAGCAATGGTCTCGAAGGCAAAAAAGAAGACAACATCTGATTGAATACATGTTGGAGTATCAAGACTAATATGATAATGTATTGTGTTATTTTGGAGGAAATATTACTAGTTGGATGTTATTTTGGATGATATGCTTTTAGAACACTGTAATTGAGTGGTGTGTTTTTACAGTGGGGTATTTGCAAATGAAATGTTTTTAGAGTTATGAAAATTATGATGTGCGTGCATGTTATTTCAACAGGATGTCCATGTGAATTCACATAATGTGCACGTGAATTCCCATATATGAACACTTGGACAGAAAAGTTGCAATTTTTAAGGATGTGCATAAGAATTTCCAAAATTTGCATGTGAATTTCATAAATGTGCATGTAAATATGCATATTGTGCATGTGAATTCACATATTGTGCACGTGAATACCAATATATGGGCACTTGTACAGAAAGTTGCAATTTTACAGTATGTGCATGTGAATTTCCAATATTTGCATGTCAAATCCATAAATGTGCATGTAAATGAAAGTGTATATCATTAACAGAAAAGTAAAACAATTGTCACACGTATACCAAATTCAACAAAAATATCATGAAAATAATTGTTGTTTTGAATAACAAAAATAAATTTCAAACAATTGGAGTATCCTTCTTGCATGTTCTACTGTTGTGCCCAATCTCATGACATATTGTGCAACGCCTAATCTCCTTGGATGCATTGTCACGGATTGCCTCTGCAACACCAACTAAGCGAGTAGATTTTGGTCTGCCCTTTTTCTTGGTATGTGGAGGAGGAAGAATATTAATAACCTCGGGAACCGGACCAACAAACTTCTCAAATCTACTTTGTGTTGATCTACATGCAAGCGTAGAATCAGAAAGCATTGACTTTTGGAACAATTCCTTCTCACGTCTTACCACACTCAAGAGATGATTCATGGCAATCAGATTATCCTCAATAAGATTGACACAACCATGCATCTCAGAAAGTAGTTGAGAGACAAGGACCTTGTTTTCATCCATATTTAAACCTTGATTGTAGATGGCACCATCTATCTCAAATGTTGGCTGAATCATTGACTTCTTCGTCCACCTAGACTTGATCAAATTGCTAGGGAAGTCTTCAATATTCATACTTCTTAAAGCTGAAAACATATGAGAACAAGGCATTCCAGTGGTTATTAGCTTGTTGCAACCACAACTCACTTCTTTGATGGATAAAGCATAATGCACATCATAAACTTGCCCACCACATAGAATGCTGCAAGTTCTAACATCTCCATCCAATGATTGACGGACAGGAATGCAATTATATATAGCAGCCCATAGTACATCCTGGATATCATAAAACACATTGATAGTATAAATCTTTGCAAGTTTTTTCTCCAAAAGCAACGGAATCTTAAATGTTGGAATACTTGTAGATGATTCAAGGTCAAGTCTTCGTTGAGTATGTCTCTGAGAATCAACAGCATTCTCATACTGTAACATGAAGAGGACTAGTGATGAACTTCTTCCAATGAAACCAGAAAAGAAGGCATTCTGACTTTCAGACCTAGAAGTTGTCCTAAGCATACTTCCCATGCAAACATCTTGAAAGAAGGCAGGGATCCAAAACTGACGTAAATCAAACAAATTTGCCAACCATTTGTTTGACTCAAGGTTGTAGTCATCGATTATGTGCATCCAAGCCTCTTCAAACTCATCTTTCTTCAACTCATCACTCCACACAATCTCATTGAACCTTTTCTTGAACTCCTCGGTTTCTAATGGTGAATTAAGATGAACCTTCACAGGAACCTTGAACATTATGTGCCACATACAAAATCGATGAACGGCATGACTGAAAACTTGTTCCACAACACTTTTAACAACAGCGTCTTGATCAGTTAAAATGACATGTGGCTCATGACCCATTGCTTTCTTGAAGTTCTCGAATAACCACACATATGATGGGATATCTTCATTCAAGAGTAAACCAAAACCAAAAGTGACTGATTTCTTGTTATTATCAACTCCGGTGAATGGGATGAAAACCATATCATACCTAAAAATATGTTAATAAACAAAAAACAGAAGGTGAGTATAGCTAGTCATCACATACAAACTTAAGGTGCATGTAATTTGAACATATGTGCATGTGAATAAACAAACCAGAATAACTGGGCATAGGTATGCATCACTAACAAACTTAAGGTGCATGTAATTTGAACATATATGCATGTCAATTACTCAGGTATGCATGTGAATAAACAAAACAGAATAATTGGATATAGGTATTAATCACATACAAACTTAAGGTGCATGTAATTTGTACATATGTGCATGTGAATTACTCAAGTGTGCATGTGAATGTGATTTTATTGTACATACCTATTAAACTGGTATGTTGCATCGGCTGAGACAACATCACCGAAGAATGAATAACTTTTGCGACTGATGGGATCAGAGTAAAACAAACGGCTCAACTCATTCTTTTCATTGACAGCATAATTGAAATAGAACGCCTCACACATTTCCTTCTTACGAACCATATTGTCAATTATCATTTGACCATCACAACCAATCATATACGAGTTCAAATCCCTCTTGAAGTTTTTGAAGTCAACCATTGTAGCACCAATATCGGAGTATGTACCAACAGAATTCTTGAGCAGCTTGTATGCTTGACTTGTACCAAGATTTGACTTTAAACAGTTAATAATGAAGTCCTGGTGGAATGGAGTCAGTTTTCGATTGTTCTTCAAGAAATGTTGATGAGATTTAGGAACCATATCATGAGTGTGAGATTCCACAAATCTCTTTACACAATAGCCATCACGTCCACCATATCGAAGAGCTATCTTTGCTTTGCAACCGCATCTGTCTGAAGTCCTTTTTCTTTTCTTTGACATCTGGGAACTTGGGGTTAAAACACGTGTTTTTGTGAATCCTTCCTTGCTACAAACCAAATAGTTCCAGAGAACTACTTTACTGGAATCATTCGCTTTTGTACGTGTACCCATACGAACATTAAATCCACATTCATTTGCATAGTTCAAATAAAACTGAACCCCTTGATCAAGTGAAGAAAATATTTGACCAACAAAAGGCTTAGCAACATCAACTTCATTGCAAACAGGAATGCAATTTCCTGAATATCAACAAAGCAAAAACACAATCAAATACAGAACAATGGGGAAAAACTAATTAATGGCTAAAAGACCTAAAACCTGGAATCAATTGCAAGCAACTACAGAAAATCAAAATTGAAGCAACAATCATACATAGGAATACTAATAAGACGAAATCAACACTGAAAATCACTGAAATTACTGAAATCAATCAAAGGATATCTCGTACACAATAATTCAACAAAAGATAAACAAACAATCTGAAAAACGAGAATGAAGCCTAATTAAACAAATTAACCTGGTTCCATGACGCCAATTGATGTGTAACGAGCTAAGAACACATGCAACACATGAACAAAACCAAAAATCAATTACAAATCAAAAACAGAAGAAATCGAGAGAAATAAACAATGATAAGGAGAATGGAGAGTCGATATTAAAACGAACGAGGAGGAGAAGAGGAGGAGGAGAAGAGGAAGAGAAGAAGAGGAGGAAGAGGAGAAGAGGAAGAGGAGGAGATCGACGGCAGAAAGAAAAGTGCGAGGAAGAGGAGAAGAGGAGAAGGCCACGCGCGCGTGAGAAATCAAGTTCTACTTGATGTGAGCCGTCTGATTGGTTCAAAATGGAGAGTGGAGATTCATTCTCAATTCTCACCATATAATATATTCTCATGTGATACTTTTCCCTAAAAATATGGTAAAAGATAATCCTAAAATAAGGAAACGAAACTAAAGAAAAGGAATAAAACAAAAGGACCAATCTCGGAAGTAAGCTGAGGCGGTGACTCCAAAATATTCAGCTGCTTGCTTCCATTAATTCAGCCCAGCAGCTAGCTTCCAAAAAGTTGGGCTACATGTCCATACAAGCCCACGAACAAACAAAGCCCAATCTCCTTAATTAATTAATTAAGGAGATTGGAGATTGGGCTTTGTTTGGGCCATGGCCTCTTTCTCCGTAATTAATTAAATGGGTTGCTTCATATATTTAAACAAAGTCGAACTTCTTCTTTAAAAGGATAAACCGCGAGCATCCTTCAAAGCCCGCGTCTGCGGCACCTTCGTTTGTAACTCCGTCTTCACTTATTCACTTCATATCTTCTAAGTCTTTATGATAACTCCAATGATCCATAACATAGAAATGTCTCTAAACTCTTATGGACTCACTCATACTTAGACATTCTATACAAAGTGCAGCGTATCAAATACTCTCATACTTAGACATTTACTCGTCCCGAGTAACTTAAAGAAAAGCTACCCTTACAACAATATGCTCAAGGCCTCAGGAAATACGAGGATATCTACCTAGTGATTACATAACCAATAAGCTCCTCCAAACATAAAAAACACAACATCAAGAACAATGTGATACAATAAGCATAAACCAAAAACTACACCTTATTCCTTCAAGTGGCCTACCCGAATCCTCCTATGCATCTCCTTCTTATGTCTTTATACGCCAAGATGGGATTAAATCCTAAAACACTCAAATTTTTTATAACACTCATCTTGCTTAGGCGCCCTTTCGGGTTTTCATCCTAACCACTCAAAAATTGTTTCAGGCTCACAAACTCATATCGCTCAAGACTTATTGTTGCCTCAGCCTAGTGTCGGCCAAACCACCTTCTTATTGCATAGAACTTGCTATCCAAGGGTTTTGTATGCCTTTTTCTCAATATTTTTGGCTTTTTCAAACAAATGTTTCAATAAATTCATGCAAATACAACCAACACCAAATAAATACATGTGAATACATTCTCCTCCCCCATACTTAGTGATGCGGGAGCATCTGAGCTATCATCAAGGACGCCCCGTCCTAAATCTAAAGATGTGCTAACCACTGGAGCTAGGGCTAAAGATCGCTATGAGCCATCATTCAAGTCATTGATAGTAGCCCGAGCTCGTATTGTAGCCATTCAAGCTCGTAGAGATCCGGTTCTAGTCAAGATGAGAAGTCAAGTACTGAAGATGAAACAAACTAGACTTCAAGACGAAACTCTAGGCTTTGGAATCGCTCAATTCCGATATCAGACGAGAGAGAACGAGCCGTTTCAAAAAGAGCTGTCGGCGACATGTCTACAACCGCACCTGCGGCTCCATAACCGCACCCGCGGCTCAATAACCGCGTCCGCGGCTCATTCGCCGAGGCCTCCTCCCTGAACGCGCCCGCGGCTCACTAACCGCGCCCGCGGCTCATTCGCCGAGGCCTCCTCCTGAAACAATATGTTCGAATGTTTAAATTGTTACTCGGATTATTATTATTTTTAGGATTTGCTTTTATTGTTTATTTCTTTAGTTGGCATCCTTATGAACCCTATATAAGGCTGCCTTAGTTATTGTTTTACCCCCCCAGACTTTGATATTGAATACAGCGTTTATCGTTTTTCCTCCCAAAAGAGAGAGCTTTTGTGAGAAGAGTGCCCCGTGTGCATTGTCGTTGAGTCGGCCCTAGTTGTGCTTGTGTGTGTCAATCTCCTCCATAAGGTTGGTGCTATCGGGACTCCATAGAGCAACCTCCAGGTGCCTTGACCCACCAAAGTCATTGTGTTTGGTTGTAATCAACCGTTGGGGTTTCTTCATCATTCGGTAAGGTTCTTGTTCTTAAGTTCAAGGGTTTTATCGTTGTTTGATTTGGTTCCAATTGGCCTATCATTCGACTTATCCTTCTTTCATCTCATTCTAATTCCGCCTTTTCTTCTCTGTTCGAGTTCCTATTCGAGTTTGGTGTCTAGGTCGGCAACTGCGGCTTATCCCCGCATCAAATTGGTATCAGAGCTGTGTTGACACCATTAGTCTTCACAAGAACATCAAGAGACCCCTATCCAGAAAATCACAAAAAGAGTCAACTTTTATTTTCTTGTTTGTCAGTTTCTTTCAGAAATTGATTTTGAGTCTTCCATTGCTTTGATATTTCTTGTTGAGTCATTACAGGTTGTGTGCAAGAAGCTTGGATTGATTAGTGTTGGTGGAGATCGAAAGATTGGAGTTTGGAGCACCCTTGTTCCCAAAATCCATTTAGCCCTTCATCCATCTCAAAATCTATCCATCCCTACCAAAACGCAGCCATCAGAAACCCAAAAGAATTGCTGGAATTTCTTTCCTTGAAGCCCAAACAAGATCTTCAAAGAAAGAAATCTTATCTTTCTACAAGGGAATCTTATCTTTCTACAAGGGAATCTTATCTTTCTACAAGGGAAATCAAGTTAGTTGTTATTTTTATTTATTTTCAATTTTGCTGAGATTAATATCTCACATCAAGTCTGTAATTTCGTTTTGTTTAGTTGAGACAAAAAAAAAAAAGAATACAAAAAAAAAAAAATACAAAAAAAAAGAAGAATCGAAAAGTCTCAAAGTTAGTAGTTTGTTTTACGTTTTGTTGAGTCAAGTCTAGTTTCATTGATATTGTTTAAATCGGATCTCAAGAACTCAAAGGAAATCGGGTTGAACAAGCCCGAACGGAAGTGAGAAACCACAGGACGCGCCAGAAACCGCGCCCGCGGTACCTTAGCCGCACCCGCGGCTAAGCCTCAGAAACCGCGCCCGCG
This sequence comes from Oxyria digyna, assembly GCA_029168935.1. Taxonomy (NCBI): domain Eukaryota; kingdom Viridiplantae; phylum Streptophyta; class Magnoliopsida; order Caryophyllales; family Polygonaceae; genus Oxyria; species Oxyria digyna. Next base: position 11,366,931 of record JAPVLV010000004.1, on the reverse strand, counting down.
GTACCTTAGCCGCACCCGCGGCTTAGCCTCAAAAGCCACAGTTCGAAAAATCTTCAGATACGAGCCTCAATTGTTACCTAACCCTCCCGACTCCGTCTTCGATCCTTCAATCGACATCAGTCGGAACAAGTTAAGGTACGCTTCCTATTTGCTTTTCTTGAAATTCGAAGCTTAACTTATATCTCTGTTTTGCATTCTCATTCTTGCAAAACACCTTCGAGTCTTATTTTCTTTCTTTCATTGAGTCAGTCTCTTGTTTGAGTCAGAACCTTGAAGTTGAAACCCCGTCCCTACACTAGCCATCTCCATCTCTACCATCACTCATATTAGTGCTAGGAGCTTGTTAGTTTCAATCTATTGGGTTATTGGTACATACAAGGCAATTCATCAAGAAAAGCTGGTTGCAACGACAATTGAGAGAGAGTGCAGAGGAAAACATACGAGAGTAAACACTAGCGAGTTGTTTTCATTTACACTCACTTAACATTGTTCTGTGTTAGTCTTTTCTTTGATAATGGACAGGTTAGTTTCTCCCAAAAGGAGACCTCCAAGAGGATATCAGCAGGAGTACATAGAGAGTGAAGATTGGCAACCATACAAAGATGTCCAAAGAAGAAGAGGACGTGAGCTAGAGCAAATTGGTCTTGCCAAGATCAAGCTGAACATTCCAAGATTTGAAGGTTGGGACATGGATGAGTATATGGAATGGGAAGCCAAGGTTGAGCAGATTTGGAGTTGTCATAACTTCATGGAATTCCAAAAGGTAAGATTTGTTGTTCGTGAATTTACCGGCAATGCACTGAAATGGTGGAATAATCTTGAGGAAGAAAGGAGAAGAGCACTTGATCCATTTGTGAACACTTGGAGGCAAATGAAGACCTTAATGAGAGCTCGCTTTGTGCCTCCCTATTTCGCGCGTAAGCTCACGCAAAGGTTGGATAATTTGAGGCAAGGAACCATGTCAGCAGAGGAGACATACAATGCAATGAAGGCTGCTATGGTTCGAGCTAATGTGCATGAAAATGAGGAGACTACTATGAATAGGTATCTTCATATACTAAACTCGTATTTAGCTAACAAAGTATATTTGTATAGCTACTCCTCCATGGAAGAATTGTTGCACTTGACCATCAAGATTGAGAGGAGAACAAAGGCCAAGAAGCAAAAAGAAATAGAGAAGGCTACAGAAGACTGGCAAGCGCGAGTGCAAGCGGTAGTGAAAAACAGCTTTGCTAATGTAGAAGCCGAGCTTGAGCGTTGGAGTTGTCAAGTCAAAGAGGCTGCCAAGAAGAAGGAAAAGGATAAGAAGCCAGAAAGGAATCTAAGGCTTGCCTCTCCATCACAAGAAGTTAACCCAGGGAGCACTTCTAATCTTTCTACTAAAATTGAAGATGTTTTGTGCTTAAACTGTCAAAGTAGAAATCATATGATTAATGATTGCCCTGATATGCTTAAACACCTAGAAAAAATTGAGATTGAATATGAAAAAGGTGATAGTATTGATGATGTTGTTTGTGTTGATGATCTTAAAACTGATTTAGATAATGACGTCGAAATTGATTATGAGCATGTTGATTCATTGGTTGGTAGGAAGGATTTGCATGTACAAACTGCTCATTGTGTTGAAATTCTAGGAGAAACTCATTGTCTAGATAAAGTTGAGGATTGCAACATGATTATTGATGAAGGTAGTTGTGGTAATATTGCTAGCATGGAATTGAATACTACCTTGCAACTTACTACAAATTTCTACCCTAGTCCTATAAAACTGCATTGGATGAATGATTGTTTTAATGTGAAATTGAACAAGCATGCTAAGGAAGTCATGACATTAGGACATTATGATGATACTATTTCATGTGATGTTGTGCCTATGCAAGCTTGTCAAGTTTTATTGAATTATCCATGGCAGTATGATAAGAGAGTCGCCCATGATGGTTTTGTTAATCGTCATTCCTTACCCTTCTATGCTAGAATTGTTGCTCTTCCACCTATTATTCCTTCACAGGTCGCTGATGAGTATGACAAGAGGAAGGACAAGGATAAAAGAGCTAAAAGAATGAAGGAAGGCAAGGATTCCCCACAACATCGAATTTGTTCCTCAAGGTGGAGCTATGCACTCAAGACATTCAAGAGGAAGTTGTGCATCAAAGAGGATGACGCCTATGAAGATCGTTCAATCATTCATGTCAAATATGATTCGAGGTCGAATCTTTTTCAAGAAGGGGAGAATGATGCGGGAGCATCTGAGCTATCATCAAGGACGCCCCGTCCTAAATCTAAAGATGTGCTAACCACTGGAGCTAGGGCTAAAGATCGCTATGAGCCATCATTCAAGTCATTGATAGTAGCCCGAGCTCGTATTGTAGCCATTCAAGCTCGTAGAGATCCGGTTCTAGTCAAGATGAGAAGTCAAGTACTGAAGATGAAACAAACTAGACTTCAAGACGAAACTCTAGGCTTTGGAATCGCTCAATTCCGATATCAGACGAGAGAGAACGAGCCGTTTCAAAAAGAGCTGTCGGCGACATGTCTACAACCGCACCCGCGGCTCCATAACCGCACCCGCGGCTCAATAACCGCGTCCGCGGCTCATTCGCCGAGGCCTCCTCCCTGAACGCGCCCGCGGCTCACTAACCGCGCCCGCGGCTCATTCGCCGAGGCCTCCTCCTGAAACAATATGTTCGAATGTTTAAATTGTTACTCGGATTATTATTATTTTTAGGATTTGCTTTTATTGTTTATTTCTTTAGTTGGCATCCTTATGAACCCTATATAAGGCTGCCTTAGTTATTGTTTTACCCCCCCAGACTTTGATATTGAATACAGCGTTTATCGTTTTTCCTCCCAAAAGAGAGAGCTTTTGTGAGAAGAGTGCCCCGTGTGCATTGTCGTTGAGTCGGCCCTAGTTGTGCTTGTGTGTGTCAATCTCCTCCATAAGGTTGGTGCTATCGGGACTCCATAGAGCAACCTCCAGGTGCCTTGACCCACCAAAGTCATTGTGTTTGGTTGTAATCAACCGTTGGGGTTTCTTCATCATTCGGTAAGGTTCTTGTTCTTAAGTTCAAGGGTTTTATCGTTGTTTGATTTGGTTCCAATTGGCCTATCATTCGACTTATCCTTCTTTCATCTCATTCTAATTCCGCCTTTTCTTCTCTGTTCGAGTTCCTATTCGAGTTTGGTGTCTAGGTCGGCAACTGCGGCTTATCCCCGCATCACTTAGACATTGCATTGTCCTCAATGAAATGAAAGACATAATATTGAACCCAGGGAAGAAGACAGAAGACTCACAAATAAGCTTATTTGTATAGGTGACTACGACTTATATGCTATGTTACCCGGAAACGTTTCGAAAACGGGAAAACGACAGTCTAAAATTTAACGAAAAAAGAAACGCAGGGGAAACGACAATATAAATTATATTTTATTTTAAAAATAATAGTATGTAATATATATATTCTAAAATAATACAAAACAAATATATACTCGACCTATTCAATTATTTATAACAAAAGTACGGAAAAATAAGATTTATTAGTGATTAAAAGACATTGAGGATCTATGGAGAATGAATGCTTAAAACACTAAAAGAACTAGGAGATATTAAAAAACATACTTGAGTGGGTACTATTTAGTTTAAGGTTTAAACTATATTATATATATAGTTTAAATTATAGGAAACACTTTTGAAATTGGGTAATATGCAATTAAAATAATAGGAAACGCTCTTGGAAACGGGGAGTTTCCCTCTTTAATGGTCAACGGAAACGGAAACGGTTGGGGCTCTGGGAGACGTTTCCGAGGTGTTTCCGAGAAGTTTCCTAGTGTCTAAGTTTCTGACACAGAAAACCATACCATTTAGAAGTTTCCGGGTATCATTATATGTACTTGAAAACGTGGACAATTTTGGACCGTCCAACTTAACCTTATGATTGAAACATTTACGTTGCATTAAATTGCCTAGGAGAAAAAGGCGAGTTGCTAATCTAGTTTTGATCAAAATTATGAATGTTTTTACAAAGTCTTTATTTGACACACCCTAAAATTCTATTTGGCACACCCTTACTTTCGTCACGAAGGTATTTGGTCAGACTTTCGTCACGAAGGTATTTCAAAAGAGATTCGTCACGGAGAAACGAAGGACTTCCGTCACGAAGGTTGTCAGGAGTTCCGTCACGAAGGTATTGTGGAGTTCCGTCACGAACCTTTTTTTGAAAAAAAAATAAAAAATTCAGAATGTTGTAGAGAATTTCAATACGAGTCCGTGCATATAAAATACGTCCAAAACGGACATCGTTTGCCCTTCCAAAAGTCCTAAAAACAAAACAGTCGTTTTCGTTAAGTTCGTAATATTTAAACATAATGCATAATTGTACTTTATAAGTAATAAACTAGTGATATTAAATGATAATATATAATTATAGTATATAAATTTAATTGCATGATTTTTAACTATAATTAATAATTATATAAGTTTTTGTTTTTACGAACTTAACGCATGCGACTTTTTTGTTTTTAGGGCTTTTGGAAGGGCAAACGATGTCTGTTTTGGACGTATTTTATATACACGGACTCGTATTGAAATTCTCTACAACATTCTGAATTTTTTATTTTTTTTCAAAAAAAGTTTCGTGACGTAACTCCCCAATACCTTCGTGACGAAACTCCTTGGAACCTTCGTGACGAAAGTCCTCCTTTTCTCCGTGACGAATCTCCTGTGAAATACCTTCGTGACGAAAGTCTGACCAAATACATTCCTGATAAAAGTAAGGATCTGATAAAAGTAAGGGTGTGCCAAATAGAATTTTAGGGTGTGCCAAATAGTAAGCTCCTATTTTTTTTGTTTCTCCTACCTTTCATCCATTCCGAATCAATTTAAAATCCGTTTTTTTAACCTGAAGCATGGATCTTACTACTTTTTGTATTCAAATAAAGTTATAACGTAGGTGGTTAAATATGTGATTAAATAAGCATGTTATCACTCACACTCACAACTCATTCTCGATTGTGATGCTTTACAAAAAAGGTTAGTGTTCGAGTTATATGCCTTGTCATCTATGCTGAAATGTCGAAAGTGACTTTTTATATTTCTAAATTAAAATCGAAGAGCAGAGACTCGGTCAGAAAACAAATTAATTGAGTGATTGTGTATATTCTTTCGTCAAGAACACTTAAGTCTTACGTGTATAGGTTGGTTACTAGCTCGATTATGATTATATTCTTATAAGTATTTAAGAATAAGTTGTCACAAATTCAGATCTTATCCTTTCGTTGCTTAAGAAATCCAATCAAGTTACCTAATCAAATACTATTCATAGTGTATAATTTCATTAAAAAATTCATAATTTCTACTGTAGAATAAAAAGTTAACCATACAAATTTCAGTCCTCGTGGACGAGTTATTTATAATTGAAAGTGAAAGCACACTGGGTTGGTAGCATACTGTTTACGCGAACACGACTCTTAAAATATAAAGAATGTGGACAATTTTGAACCGTTTAGGTACAATATTTTTAACGCATGCAAACTATTGTAATTTCTTTGAATTGCCCCATTTGTACAAACATGTTAAGCTGATCGAAATGGCTGCAATTTCGTGTTTTTGGGGTTCTTCGTATGTTGCTGACCATTTTGATGTTGTGTCGATCTTACTTGTAAATCCTTTTTCCAAATTTCGTTAACACGTAATCAGAAAGTTAAAAAAAGAAAAGAAATGAGACACTAAATCTTTGGAGGCGATATTAAAATTCAAGCACGATAACCTCTTTGGAGACGCTAAATTTTAGACTTTTTCACTAAAAAAGTTTCACACACGCATTGCAGGACCATAACGGCGCAAACACATTATAGGGCCATTAAAAAGTAAATGGGTATTATAAACAAAAATAAAAATTCTTACTTTTGTCCCACAACGGCGCATGACTAATTTTTGTTTTTCTATTTTTAAATTAAACTGATTATTCGGTATGATTTAATTTCAATTTTGTTGTGGATACTCTTTTACTTTTTCACGGTCCTCCAATATTTTTGCGAGGCTCTTTTACGATCCGCAATATGTGTGCGAGACTGGCCTACTTAAAAAAAATCTAAAATTTGAGGGTAGCACCACCCTAATATTATCCGGATTTTTTAAGGTTTGTCTAATGTGTGCCCATTGGCACACAATAAACCATTAAAAGATAGAATATATAAGCCATACACCCTTCTAGGAAAATGGGTAAATCCATCACATCAAGAAAAATATTTCATTTATAATACAATTCTTTCTTCTTTTAGTTGTTTATTGTATGGTTGATGACACACATTAAAAAAATCTTTTATTATTATTTCGTACTCCCTCTGTCCCATATTGTTCTTCTCATTTCGAATAGTGTATACTATTCATTGTTGAAGAGAATCTTCTCGTTTTGTCTCGATATATAAGAAAATATATAGTCATGTGGGGTCTTGTTTGATTCGTATTAATGCGTACTTTAATAATATCAAATTTTAATTATTTGTATTTACATATCACTAGAGATATTAACGATATAAAACATATCTCGGCAAATGTGTCATGAAAAAATGGGAAGAACATTATGAGACGGAGGGAGTACAGTATAAATAAAAAAAGTCAGTTCCTACCTCGAAGGGGCGTCCCTTCGATTAATGTGACACGTGTGCAGTAATGTCGAACATGTCACAAAGCGTAAATTGGAAACTGTGTCCAATTGTACACGTGTGCAGTAATGTCGAACTTTTTTTATTGACACGTGTCCTCACTACTGACTGACAAAGATGAACGGTGAATTTCAAATAAAATCGTAAATTGGAAACCTTTCCATCAAAATAATTATAAATTGTAGAGAAATTCCATTTAATTTTTTTATATTATTTTGGTCAAATAAAACCTTTATTAGTATATTTAATTATAAAAACGTAATGTAAAAGTCTAATAATTTTCTAATTCATGTGATCTTGCCATCATTTGGTCGTAGAAATGGAGAGCCGTAAATTTGACTCGCTTGTACATTCGACTTCTTACGATTCCAAACAAATCTTGTTGATATTTAATACAGATAATTTCTATAGTATAGCACATAGGATAAGAATCTATATAGAAAATTTTGGTGAATTTATGTTAAATTTTATTAAATCTGTATTCAATATGGGTCTGGTCGTCTAGATCCGTTAATAAAGTTTTTCTTAGATATATATAAAAGGATGAATTTTAGTCATTGGAGGCATTCCGGTCGCACTCCGTGTGCCTCGGTGTTCTCGGATTGACACTACCCCGGTCGCACCGGCGTCCCTCCGGCAACACCCGTGACTCTCTGGCGGTGGTGGTCCCACGGTCGTCATGCAATCCCCGATAACTAAATGTTTGATGAACATTTAGTTGAGTATATCCAAATGAACATTTATGAACATCTTGATGAACATTTAAGCACTTCCTGATGAGTATGATTCATTTTGGTATATCATTTTAAACATTTAAGTATAACATGATGAACATTTATGTATGTTTTGATTGAAATCAAGTGTTTTTTACCCGAATCATATCAAAGTGGTGGATCGATGGTGGGTCAGTGTTGGCTGGTGGTCTGGTGGCTCAGTGAGCGGTGGCTCAATGGTGAACATCATGATGTACACTGAAATGAACATTTAAGGACATTTTGATGAACATTTAAGTACATCGTAATGAACATTTATACTTAACTTGATGAAATTTTATGGAGAATACATATTGATGAACATTTAAGTTAAGTACATCTTGTTTCAATGGAAGGCTAGATGTTGGTTCGTAGGGGTCAGGTGGTCCGACAGGTGGTCCAACATCGGTTCGCATGTGGTCCAAATTGGATGAACATTAAGTACATTTTAATCATTTCAGTACAAATATGCTCAAATGGACATTTTAGTTCTCTAATGAACATTTGTAGATATCTTGATATATACAGTTAAGCACTTCCTGATGAACTTTAAGTATAGTACATTTTGGTACATCATTCATCATTGTAAACATTTAATGATGTCTTGATGAACATTTAAGTACAACAAATACGTTTTGATGAAAATTAAGAGTTTTCTACTCGAATCATATTAAATTGGTGTTCCATATAAGTGGTGGTCCGATGGTCCATATAAGTACATCAACGAAACAGTTTGAAATGGTAAAGAGTATAGGTTGGGCGGTCAGTTTGCAGGAAAAACGTGGCACAATCTAGATGTACTAGTTGTAAACATCAGATATCAAGCAATTGTTAAGTGCTACAAGTACATTGTGTTGTGGTATTCAGGCTACATAACAAATAAATATATAAATCTATATAGAGGCCGGTTCCGGTGTAACGGATTTTGTGGTGTAACAAGGGGATTGACTAGAAGCGTTGGATTGGATTAAATCAATGGCTAGGATTAATGATGGGAAAAAAATTGAAAAAGAAATTAATAGGAGAGAGAGAACGTAATTGTTAGCAATTTACTTATTTGTAGGAGTTTCTGATTTTTTGATTTTCTTTTTAACGGTTAATAGAAGAGAGAGAGAGATAGAATGGCGGTTAAACAAGAGAGATAGATAGAATGACGATTTTATTTTTCTCCATTGCAGCCTGAATCCAAGTTCACAACATTAACGCTCTTGGTCTTCTTCCAGATCTTCATTCTTCTTGAAGTCCTTAATTCTTTTTCCATTGACGCATGAATTTACAATGTCTACGGATGAAGTTGATCGTAAAGGTTAGTTCTTGATAATTAGGGTTTCTTAATATTCAGTTTTGGTTACTATGTTGTTCGATGAATTCTCCAAAAATCAATGGCTTATGTTGCGCAAGAAATATTCGATTTTGATTAATCGATATTCATGTTTACAATACAGTTTGTGTATTCGTATTCTAATGTGAGATATTCATCTTCTCCGTATTTGTGTTCTAATAGTGATATATTAGGTTTTAGGGTTTCCATTACGAAACAAGACGATATTCTGATGTTCAACTTTGTTATTCGTGTTCGACTGTAGAATATTCAGTTATATGAGTTCCATTATGAAAGTAATTAATGAAAACATAAAGAAGAGGATGTTCTGATATTCATCTTTGTTATTCGTGGTCTACCTGTGATATATTAGGTTCTAGGGTTTTCATTCCGAAAGACTTTTATTCCAATATTAAGAAGACGATATTCTGATGTTCATCTTTGTTATTCGTGTTCGACTGTAGAATATTCAGTTATATGAGTTCCATTATGAAAGTAATTCATGAAAACATAAAGAAGACGATATTCTGATGTTCATCTTTTATATTCGTGGTCTACCTGTGCTATATTAGGTTCTAGGGTTTTTATTCCGAAAGACTTTTATTCCAATATTAAGAAGACGATATTCTGATGTTCAACTTTGTTATTCGTGTTCGACTGTAGAATATTCAGTTATAGGAGTTCCATTATGAAAGTAATTAATGAAAACATAAAGAAGACGATATTCTGATGTTCATCTTTGTTATTCGTGGTCTACCTGTGATATATTAGGTTCTAGGGTTTTCATTCCGAAAGACTTTTATTCCAATATTAAGAAGACGATATTCTGATGTTAGTCTTTGCTATTCGTGTTCTACTGTTGAATATTCTGTTATAGTGGTTCCATTATGAAAGTAATTAATGAAAAACATAAAGAAGACAATATTCTAATGTTAGTCTTTGTTATTCGTGTTCAACTGTTCAATATTCAGTTATAGGGGTTCCATTATAAAATTAATGAATGAATTACGTAAAGAAGACGATATTCTGATGTTCAACTTTGTTATTCGTGGTCTACTGTTGAATATTCAGTTATAAGTATTCTACTTTTTTCCCAGGTAAAAAAGTGGTCGATGAATGGTCAAGTGATGATATGGTGACTGAAAATTCAGGAGATGATATGGAGGTTTGCGAAACTGGAATAACAGACGTTGATGAAGAGGAAAAAGCTGAATTCGATTATGGAACCGATTGTATTGTTCATCCCGATGACCGTAATTCAAAGTGTTGGATACCTAGGTTTCCAAGTCAAGAAAAACCCTTTATGGGGAGAAAATTTAAGTCCCTAATAGAAGATGAGGAATGGCCTTTACAAATATTCCTAAACCAGAGCGCTGCTTGATTGCGGGAAATTCCTCAGTGGCATTCTTCCTACGAACCTTACTTTTGTTCTCATCGTCTTCTTCGAAGTCTTCCCTTGTCCATAGCTTTGATTTTTCCTTGTCTTTAGTGTTGGATGGCATTTCCGGTTCTTTGGATGTTGAAGCCCTTGCTGGTTCTTTCCGAACAGGCTGTCTTTGGTCTTGAAGATTTCGTCGTTTCAGCCTAACTATAAAGGGTTCATCATCATCATCAAAATCTACATTGTCTACCGCAGAAACCGCGTTAATACAAAATTGAAAACACAGATCATAATCAGTCAAGCGCATTATATAACATAGATGAATATGATGTAAAATAAAGTGAATACTATCATAATTACTGAAGACACATATAAAATCCCTATTTTGACTGAATTTTATAATGGAATATGGTTCATGAAAGCAATTACCATTCTCATGTTGGTTGGTAGTTTCTGTTTCTGGGTTACGAATGGGATTGCTATCCACAGCAACTCTAAACGGGGTTTCCGAGCCATAAACAACTAAGTCAGTTGATGTGGTTGTCTCCTCTGTTCTGCGTAAATCACTTGTTTTAACCAGATTCTTATGCTTGGTTGCAATCTTCTTTGGTGAGATCTTGAGTTTCCTGAAATTACATTAATAATGTTCAGTGGTCTGCGTTCATCTAAAGCATATTACTGTATAAAAAAAAATCTCTAATTTTCAACATAGGTAAAATATAGACATAAAAAGATCAAAATTTAACATTCAAAGCAATCAAACCAAAATATTGTAATCATGCACAAAGCAAACTATATCATCAGAAGAGAGATTCATCAAACAGACGAACTATATCAGCTCATCAAGAAAATATATACAGCTTAAGAGCACCACAAACATACAGTAGCACAACTTAATCTAAAACAAGAGATCAAATTCTACTTCAGCGTATAGTAGCATGCAGTAACAAACATACAGTAGCACACAAAAAACATACATTAACAAAAAACATACAGTAGCACACAACTTAAGGATCAAATTCCACTTCAACAAACACAAAATCGCTCATGTAACTATATCATGCACAAAGCAAACTACTACTGTCCATTGCAAGGAAAATGTAATACCAAGTTCAACTATCTTGTACCAAATTCAATACCCTCGCATATTCTATAACCAAAAACTAAAAATAAGAAAGAAGAGTGAACTTTGTTGTGCAAAATTTTATGCTTTTGTTTCCACTATTTCTGTAATGCAGATTGGACTCTTTTTCCGCCTCACTTTCTGGGAATATTCATGGGATGTTATGGAGCCAGTTGCATTCTTCACCACAGCTACTGGCCTAAAAATAAGCTATGCCTACTTTCTATTTACTTCTAGAGATCTTACTTTCAACTTTTCATGAGGAGACTCTTTTTATCTAGACATAATTTTGAAGAATTCGTTACTTCTTGGAGGAGCCACCTTTCAAACCCACCTAAGTTTGAAAAGTCGAAGGTCCAGGTAAATGCATTAACATGTACAAGGCTACAAGCTCTAAATTCCACAACTTTCATAATTATTACAGAAGTCTCAGTAAACTGGCTATATACGTGCAATTCCATAGCACTCAAACCAAAAACTTCATTTCACATCGTATCATAATCTCATATGTAACAAGCTATGTTTCTATCCTACTCCGACAAGATGTTCATATAGCCTAATCCTAAAATAGTACAACAACTCCTAGATTAGTCTTAGCCAAATCAGATAAAATGTTTTTCTTAATGTTTCTGGAGACCATTTTAGTATATAAGTGAAAGCATGTGCATCATTTTCAAAACAAGGGTGACTAAGACTGCATTATCTTTCCTCGTGTAACAAGGCGTTAGACAGGCCTTTTTCAACACATCCAGTTTGAGAAAAAATTAGGGTTTCTGCAGAGAAAAAATTTAGCGGCCTAGATGGTGAAATTGAAATGCAAATTTAGCGGCCTAGATGATGGATAGCCAAAATTAGGGTTTTTGCAGAGAAAAAATTGAAATCAAATGGTAAACTTACATCCTTGGAGGTTGAATGGAGGAAGGCGATGAAGAATTTCAAGTTGGGCTGAAAACAATCATTGGCATAATCGTCGGCTCCGATGAGGATCTGCTGAAACGAGTCTTCGACCGCTCCGACTTCCACTTCCGATGAAGAATCCACTACGCGAGAGAGGGGAGTTCGAGAGGGCGAGAGATATGGCGAGAGAGAGATGGTGAGAGATATGGCGAGAGAGAGATTGAGAATCGGGAGACATGGTGAGAGATATGGAGATCGAGAAGATGAAGGGTGAGAAAATTTTGGGGTGATGGTTTTGGGGAGAGACTGAGAAGACGATATTCGGGATTTGCTTTTAGGAAATAATTTTGGATTTTGTTTTTTAAAATCCCAGCAATTTCGGTAAAAGAAGGGATCCCCTGTGTGCAGCTCTATGTACCATCCGAGGTTAATTCTAGGCCATAGATTTAGAGAAGATCCAACGCTCCTAATGAATCCCTTTGTTACACCATAAAAGCCTATTACACTTGAACCTAAATCTATATATATATATATAGAAAGGGGTTCAGGTGAGAACCATTCCTTAGGAGAGAATCAGCGTTTCCGTGAGAACCAGTAACATTCGTTAGATATAGCAGAATCGGACGGCCCATGTTATATCTCCACGCCTACTTGTGTATGCCATCTTAATCGTGTTGTTCGACTCTCCACCGCTCCTTTGCCAACTCCTCCCCTCCAACTCTATCTCCGGAAGCTCACCCTCGACCTCACCATCCCCATCTCCGCTTCCTCCGTCGATACGCCAACCTCTTCCACCAGTCCCCTCACCCTCTCTACCCTTCCCTCCCTCCCTTCTCCTCCAATCCGATTGCAGTATTGCGGTATTAAAATTCACATGTTCGACTTCGAGATTTGAGTAAATCTCCAATGTATTTCTCTATCTCTTATCTGCAATTTACAGTAAGTTTGCAAAATCTTCATTCGTTCCTATGAATTTCCTGAATGTTCCACTAGATTGAGCTAAAATCCCTAGCTAAAATGTTCTAATTGGATACGTTAAAATTGAAATTATTACTCATAGTTGTGAATCGTGGAGTATGAAATCATCCTGCCCTAACCTTCCTCGTCGTGGAGTATGAAATTGTTATTCATAAGGAAGGAAGATGAATTAGTCATTCAATATTATTGATTTTTGCTATAATTTCTACTACACAGGAATTTTACTGCGTTTTTGTTAGCTACATATCCTGACATTGGTCAAGCTGCATTCGGTAAAGCTGGACATTGCAATTTCTGTGTGTTTTCTGCCTCTAGCATCATGTTTTACAAATTGAGTTAAATTAATTCTACTTAACTGTATTTTTTTATTATGTGGTTGCAGATAATTCTGTATGTGGAACTCTATGTAAGTATACTAACTTATCAACAAGTTCATGATACACTTATCTCAAAACCCAGTTTCAAGGATGTTTTCAGGAGAGCTTGACAGCGTTTTATTACGCATAAGAAAAGAACATGTAAATAAGTTTAGTGCATTATTCCTTGTTTTCAATTGGTTTTAGGATTGAATCTCACTTGGCTTCTATGGGCAAGCATGTTTTGTGGCTTCTATAGTTCAGCTCTTATACTGGTTCTTATTTTTTTGAATTGCATACTCACTTATTTGTGAATTGCATACTCACTTTTTGTGAATTGCATACTCAGTTTTTGTAAATTGCATACTCAGTTTTTGTGAATTGCATATTCAGTGTTTTGTGAATTGCATATTCAGTTTTTGTGAATTGCATACTTAGTTAATTCTATAGAATGTCATGTGCTTTTCCTAGCCACGTCATGTGCATCTCCTAAGGCACGACATGTGCTTTTCTTAGTCATACTACGAGCTTCTTCGAGCCACATCACGTGCTTTTAGGATCCCCGTCATGTGCATCTCCTAGGGCACGACACGTTCTTTTTCGAGGCACGCATGTGCTTCTTTGGGCCACGCCCCATGCTTTTATAGGGAACAACACGTGTGATTAGGAGCAACAGCTGCAACACCACGTGCTTTTTGGAGCCATGGCACGTACTTTTTCGATGCACACAACTAAAAAATGTTTAAAAAATAAATAAAATGCATTTCATATGCATCTCGTAACACATAATATGTGCATTTCTTAATGTATGGTATATTAGTATGTGCCTTTTTGAAAATTAAATGTAAGCCTCATACTTGTGTGTTCTCTAAAAGCAAGTTATTTGTGAATCGCATACTCAGTTTTTGTGAATTGCATACTCAGTTTTTGTGAATTGCATATTCAGTTTTTGTGATTTGCATACTCAGTTTTTGTGAATTGCATATTCAGTTTTTGTGATTTGCATACTCAGGTTTTGTGAATTGCATATTCAGTTTTTGTAATTGCATATTAAATTATTTATGAATTGCATATTAAGTTATTTATAAATTGTATACTCTACTTATCTTTTATATATTTACGTGATTTTAAAGATACTCTACTTATCTTTCATATAGGCAATGGCTATATGCACGCGATTCTGTGCGCGCCACTTATTCTTATGCGCATACGTGTTTTACGGGGTATTACGGGTACTTTTCGTAAATTTTCAGAGTCTGTAACAACTTGTGCGCCTAACTACTGCAAACATGTTGAGAATCTGTGCGCCCTGTTTCTGCGCACTACTCTAACATAGTATCCGTTGAAATCTTTGAAAAAAGTAGCCGTTAAATGTAAAAGGGTGCGCTTAGGTTCTGCGCACAGGTGCTTAAGGGTTTGGGTTTGTGCGCGGATGGTTAGCGCACGGGTCTTTACAGTTTAGGATCCATCCATTTGGACCACAACGGTCATAAATGTGCCTATATACAGCCACAATCTCTTCGTTTCCAACAAATTCATTCAAAACCTCTTCGTTTTCCAACAAATTCATTCAAAATGTCTCGTCGTAATCAAAACTCTCGTATGTTAGAGTTGATTAATCAAAGTTGTGAAGATAGTGATGAAGAACACGATTGGGATAGCGGATCACAAGAAGAGGAAGACGACCCGAACGACGACGAATGGTTGGATGGTTTCTTAGAAGACGAAGAGTTCGGCGACTGGGATCCGAGTGGTGAATTTGTGGTTAGTATAATATGTTATAATTTGAAACATATGGTAGCGTAATTAGTTTCAAATTAGTTTCATATGCTAGCATAATTAGTTTCATATGCTAGCCTAATTAGTTTCATATGATAATTAGTTTCATATGATATCCTAATTAGTTTAAAGTAATGATTCGTATTTTGCCTTGTTATTTTGGTAGTAGTGTAATTGTCGCTCTACAATTACGTATAGGGGAAAGATTATTCGGATTATTTTAGAACCGCACAATATTGGGATACTCCGTAAGAATTGTATGAGTGGGCGAGAGATAGAGGAAAGGAGTTAGTGATAGCTTTGGTAACGCGTAATTCAAGTCCGTACCAAATAAGTATTGTGTGCGATAGATTTGGAAAACCAAGATCTGGGAGGCCAAAGGTGAACAAAGAGAATCCAGAGTTGGCTGTTCCTAGGCTTAGAAAGTCGAAGTCGAAGAAGTGTGAGTGTAGATTTCAGCTACTGGCAGTGCGAAAGAAAAACATTCCCGGGGTCGCAGGAGAAAAATGGATTTTAGGTGTGATAGAAGGTCGGCATAACCATGTGCTACTTGCTAGTTTTCATGGGAATGCATTCATGGGTCGAATGACGGAGGAGCAAGAGCTTTGTGCTAGGCGGTGGGGAGATGGAACTGGACGCAAGACGCCAAAAGAAATTATCTCTAAATTGAGGGAGAAGTACCCTGGTAATGTTACTTCAAGGAGACAAGTTGCAAACTTTTTGCAGAAGGTGAATTACGAAGATCGCGGAGAGCTAAACGTGACACAGTGGTCGCTTAAGTTTTTGCGAGACCACGACTACGTAGTTCACCCACATAGAGACACGACAAACGGAGAGGTTGTAATATTATTCTTTGCTAACCAAGAGTCATTGCGTTTGTTGAAGAAGTACCCGTACGTGGTAATTATCGATGCGACGTACAAGACAAACAAGTAAGTCTCTACAATACCTTGGTCGATATTTAGTTCGGATAATGATATATGTTCTGTAGTGATATATGTTAATGTTTCAATAGATATGAAATGCCGCTCGTAGAGATCGTTGGATTCACCAGTACACACAAGACGTTCAACATCGCGTATGCATTCACTAAAGCGGAAAGGATTTATCATTACACATGGATAATGATTCAATTGAAGTCATTATTCATAGATTTGGGAGTGATGCCAACGACTATAATGACAGATTGCGAAGACGCGCTGATAAAAGGGATAAAGACTGTTTTCGGGAGCGAAGTTCAACATCTGTTGTGTTGGGTGCATATCAAACACAACATTGAGGCACATGCTTCGACCATCCTAAAGAGACAAATTAAAGTGGAAGCCTTTGCAGGACAATGTTGGGGACTATTTTGCTCAGCTACTGAAGAGACCTATGAACTGCGGCTCGAACAGTTGAAGAGATCTTGGAAGAGCGGCCTTGTGGGATACGTCGAGAGAACATGGCTTAATCCTCACAAGACAAGTATAGTGAGGGCTTGGACAGATCATAAGCTTCATTTCCTTACGAGGACTTCAAACAGGTAAATATTGATATTTTTTAGTTAAAGACGATTATATCATAACGGCGTACTTTCTGAACTTACCAACTTAACTGTTTTTTAGAGTTGAAGGGATGCACAAGGTTTTGAAAGATATTATTGGTTCCAGCAGAGGGGGCTTTAACAGAGTGATCGTACGGATCCATCATTCAGTACTCCTTCAGATTGATTGAATTAGGGTGAGCATGAACATGTATCTCTCCAAACGACCAACTGATTTTGATGATCCAAACATGCATCCGCTTGGAAGGGCTATTTTTTCCCGACTATTCTACAAAGTGTCAGACAGGTGTTTTGATCATTTGTTGGCTACTTATGAGATCATGTTGACGGGGAAATTTCCTGAACAATGCACCGACCATTGGGTGAGGAACTGTCTTGGGTTGCCGTGCGTCCATCAAATTGCACACGCTATCATTTCAAACACACCCCTGATTGAGGATGACATTCACCCGTTCTGGAGGGATTTGCATTGGGATGACACTCCTGAAACAGAAGACGACCCAAATCTGAAGGTCCGAATGAACATTATAGAGTTGCGACTCCATGAAATGTTCACCAAGTTGGAACTTGGAACCTTGAAGAAAAGCATGGCATACCAGCTAGGTGAGTTGTATCAGGACATGGAGCATCCTGAACTAACTACCTTGAAAGAACCGACAAATGTGAGAAGAAAAGGCAGGCCAAAGGGTGCAAAGAACAAGGATAAGGAGGAGGTTGACAGTGAAAATGACAAGGAGGATGACATAAAACAAGAAGATATGGAGCAGATTGCATTGGAATTTCTTAGTGAGATTGTCATGTAATAAGCGACAATGAATGGATCGTATTTGTTATTTTGGTAGTAGTGTAATTTCCCGTTCACATATCTGACTGAGTGAGATTGTCATGTAATAATTAGAAGACGCATTGGAATTTCTTAGTTTGTAATGCCTTGGTTTTTAATGTTTCGTATTTGTTATTTTGGTAGTAGTGTAATTGTGCTTTATATAACAATGAATGGATCAGATTGCATTGGAATTTCTTAACACGTTCGAGAGACAAAGAAGCGACAATGAAAATACATAATGAAAGTACATAATGAAAGTACGCAACGAAAGTACACAACGAAAGTACACAATGCTCATAACATTAGATGTCTACGATTTAGGCGTCGTCGGCAGAAGAGGAAGAGGAGTCGGAAGCATAGACGATACTACAAACCATCAACCGCAATTCTTTTTCTTTAATCTTAAACCTTTCCATCAGGACCTTCACTCTATTGTCACTCTTCTTTTTCTTGATGATTAATTTCGTGATAGCACGTAAAGCAGTAGGGGTATGCTCTGGATCAATAAACCTGATTCCGAAGAAACAATTGCATGCATAATGCCTTCGTCCATACTGGTCAGGCATGTCTTCGTCATTGTTAACGTAAACATTACACATTTGGCGACACCTTTTTGTACCAGTACACATTATCTGTGGAGGGTCAGGCTTCACACGTCTTGGTGATGATGATGATGATGCCATATTCGTAGTTATGTTCTTCCAAATAAGTAAATAATAAAACTTTAGTTATAAAAATGAAAGCATATACAAAAAACAAAGCATGTACAAAAATGAACAAAAGAAAAATTTACCGATTAAGTAGGGAAACTTCGATTTTTGCTCTAGTTGAGATGGATGAACTAGTTGAGATGGATGAAGTAGTTGAGATGGATGAAGAAATCACCACCTTCAAACCGTTGGTTTTATAGGAATTTATGTATATGGTGCGCGTTGATTCTGCGCACAAGGAGTTACCGATTCAAAATAACGGTAACTAAAAGTGCGTTATGTAGCTGCGCACAAATTTTTAACGGTAATTTTCTGTGCGCGTTACACCTGCGCACCAAAAGTTACAGATTCAAAAATTTACAGAATAGATGCGCTTTACCTTAGCGCATGGCTGAAATTTCTGTGGGTTCTACCACTGCGCACTATACTCTTCATTTTTCGAAATAGTTGCGATATGAAGGGTCTAGCACATCGATGTGGATTATGTTTGAAAAACTTATACAAAATAGTGTTATTAGGCATATAAAGTGTGTATACGGTCTCCCCGTCACAAAAAGTTGATCGAAAATACGCGAAAACGCAAAAAAACCCTTATCGGTCCCGATGGCCTGTTAAGGTCGAGAATAGGCGGTTCGATGCCCAAACGACGTTGGAATGCAATGAAACTTGTTTTCAATGCATATTATAGCTATTTAACCTTGTCGGTAACTTCGAGTCAAAAACTCGAGCTCTTCGAGTAACACCTCCTTTGTAAACCTTCACTAGTCTTTCATTCTTCGAAATAGTTGCGATATGAAGGGTCTAGCACATCGATGTGGATTATGTTTGAAAAACTTATACAAAATAGTGTTATTAGGCATATAAAGTGTGTATACGGTCTCCCCGTCACAAAAAGTTGATCGAAAATACGCGAAAACGCCTTGGAGGCCTTATATGCGCATTAGATCTGCGCACATGATTCTTTGCGCAAGTGTTAAGCGCACGGTTGAAGACCGTTAAAATATGGCGGTTGAAATATGACCGTTGCGTGCGCATAATATCTGCGCACGAAACGGTCATATTTCAACAGCAAAAAACAAAGCTATAAAAGGGGGGTTGCACTCACCTCAATTCACCAATCTCACCATTTCTCTCTTAACCTCACCAATCTCACCATTTGTCTCTTAACACTCTCTATGTCGCACAGTTCATCATCAAGCAACGCTGCCCTTTTTTATTGTAAATGTGATCGACCAGCGGTAATGAGGCGTTCAGAATCTCGAAGAAACCTCGCTCGAAGGTTCTGGACATATTGCCGACTAATAAGAGTTTGGAAACTGGTTATTAGTTGGTACATATTGCCGACTCCGAACATCGAAACCAATCATCGGTTTGGGGATCTTCATAGGTTGGTCTTCCTCACCATCTCTTTGTGTAGTGTTGTTGTTGAAATTTGTATTTCGTTTTCAAGTCAATATAGTTTTTCACGTCTTGTTGTTCAGATTTGTATTTGCATTATTGTTCGGAGTCATTTTTAATATTCAAACAAGCAAAACATAAAAGTTCAAACCATCACACAAACTGTCGGGAACGGGCTGAGCCCGTCTTGTTGTTCAGCTGAGGAGGGTACATAAAAGTTCAAACGACGTCATACCTCGTGCAACCCATGGGCCGATTAAATGACAACGGCTGAATGGGTGGGTCGGGAACGGGCTGAGCCCGCCCAAACTGCCGCAGGACTCTCCTAGGGTTGTAGGCCTCATGAAATTTCCATATGCTCAATACGCCCTCAAATCTCGAAGGAGAAACCTCTGGTGAGTTGAAGTCCAAATCTCTCCATGGCTGCCAGTTAACTTGAAACAAATAACAAGCCAAATTAGACACGTATTGCGGTAATGAAATAAAAAATATAAGAAATTAAATCCAAACCTGCTCATATCTCATGTTGTCGAGCATGCGACGGATGGCAACCAAACGCCCAGTATCCGAGCTAAGTGGTGTATACAATCCTACAGCAGCATCTCCATGGGCGAATGCAGGGTTCGTGACAAAGTGATCACGAAAATGAGGAAAGTATGCCCAGATCCAGCACTACATATAAACAATTACAGATTATTAGTAAAACTACGTGAATAGTTAAGAGTTATTCACCAAGACGTTAAAGACAAGATCTTACCCTCAGAAGAATCCCACATGAACCAATGGTTGCCGTCTCGACTCTAGATGCAGACCCTAAATTGCGATACACTAACGGAAGTATGCCGGCTCCCCATGCAATGTCCCATGTACGATCATGGTTGAGAACAAGCGCCGCGTACTGGACCTTGACACCCTTTGTCGACCTTTCCACCAAGACAGTCGAGCCCAGAAGCAAAAGGAGATACAGAGTGGCAATGTGACTCTCATTCCTGACTGGCGCATCAAACAAAACTTCCAACCGAGCATTGAGGGCACCGAAATGAATGCCACCTGAGCTATAACATGCCTTCATGTCATCAGCCTCCTGACCCATAGCGTCCGCAAGCGCCGCATAGATCTGGTCATCTGTCATAGGTGAATTGCAGCTACGACCATGTATACGGACTCTGAGGATCTGCATCACGTCATGTAGGCAGATGGTCATCTCAGCAAATGGCATGTGGAAAGTGTTGGTCTCTGGATGCCACCTCTCCACAAAAGCAGAAATCAATGCAGCATCGATCTGAGACGCTATGCCCACTCGGCGCAGCTCTGTCAGCCCAGAACGCTCAGCAAGCCTGAACCATGTACCCTCCTCAGCTGAAATATGATGCTCATAATCATGAACCTGTGCAGATCTGTACATCACCCTCAGGAGCTTCCTAGCCTAAATAAGAACAGAAAAAAATTTGCGTCCGGTTAACGTATAACTTATTATAAGCATTCAGATCAATGTTATTGAACATACCGGATCTAACGGAGCCACCTCAGCCTCGGCCTCATCCCCGTCCCCATCCTTTGGCTCATCCTCTGGCTGAATATCTCCTACTCGTCGTCTCTGCCTGGGACGACGACCACCTCTAACTGGAGCCGCAACCTCCTCACCAACAACCTCCTCAACTGCAGCCCCCTCAGCGACTCCCTCAGCAGCAACACCCTCACCACCAACTCCCTCAGCACCCTCCTGACCTCTCCCTCTCCCTCTCCCTCTACCTCTCCCTCTCCCTCTCCCACCACCTCGGCCTCTGCCTACAGCACCCTCACCACCACCTCGGCCTCTGCCTCGGCCTACAGCTACCCCGCACGGGCACGCTTCCTAACCTGCACCGGGGGCACCCTTCCTAACCTGCACCGGGGGCACCAATGGTACATCGGGAGCGGGCCCTGGAAGAGGACCACGCGACCATATCCATCTCGCTATATGCGTCTCATAAGAACACAATAGGTGAGGCGCACGTGGACGACAAATGTCCTGCATCGAGTCCCCGAGCCAAGGAAAATAGGTCGCTACGGCATGGTCATCGTCGTCTAAATCTCCCGACACTGGCTCTGAAGATGCGACTGGCTCTGCAGATGCGACCGTAGGAGGAGAAGATGTCGACGTTTCTGCATTTGTCACTGCAGGTAAATCCTGCTCTGTATGCTCTGAACTGCGAGGTAAAGCATCCTGAAACAGAGGTGCGTCCTGGATATCATAGTCATCCGTGGTCACCTGCGCCTGTACTGGTGTGGGCTCGATAGGGTCGAACGCAGTAACATATCGACCAGGATAATCTACGTCGTCATGGAAATCTCCTGTCTGTCCATCCATCTCCATATGCGAACCATCTATCTCCTGCTGCTGCAACTGTGCCTCCTCGTACTCATTCCCTGGCTCATGGCGCTCAGGTGATCCGGTGCCGAAAAATCGTTCGAGGGCCTCGAACGATAATCGCACACCGGCTGCCACATCATGTCGACGTGGAAGTCGTTCCGCTACTGGTGCGGCCATCGTGTTGCCCGTCTGATCCATGACGGCTTGTATAGTCTACATGTTTTTACATTTTTAGTATGACTAATTCATACTAAAATATTCGGAAATAATTTGCAACTTCGTAATCAAATTCGAGTCTTTATATCTACGAAAACTAAATTTTTTAATAGAAATTGTTAGAAATTTAACAATTAAGTCATAACTAGTTATGACTGTTAAGTTTCTAATATTTAATTCATAATTACTAAAAAATAAACATCTCAACTAATACGAAATAATAATCACTACTATTACTAAAAAATTACAATTAATACGAATTCATAATAATTCGATTAGGCATTCGATTAATGCATAATAATCTGAAACTTAATCGTAATTATAAAAAATAACGATTAATAAGAATTCTAATATTTAATTCATAAAAAACTGAAATTTAATCGTAATTATGAAAAATTACGATTAAATTACAATTAATACGAATTCTAATATTTAATTCATAAAAAACTGAAATTTAAACGTAATTATGAAAAATTACGATTAAATTACAATTAAGATACGAATTCTAATATTTAATTCATAAAAAACTTAAATTTAATCGTAATTATTACAAAAAAAAATTACGAATAAATTTCCAAAATTAAATACGATAAATATTTGAAAAAAGCGGGTTTAGAAATTTTATACCGAATAAAGATCGTGCGGTGTCTCCGGATCCGTAGTCGTCGTCGCTGGAACCCGAGTCGCCGGAATAGTCGTCGGAGGAGCATTTGTCACTGCCAACGCCGCTCGAGTCGCATACCGCCGGCCACCTCCATCCACCAACGCTTCATCGTCGGACAAGGTCGCCGGAGGTGGCTCCGTTGGGACGGAAGTCGCCGGAGGTGTTGGGATTGGGACGAAAGTGGTGTGGTCGGGACCGGAAGAATGAGGGGGTTCAGAATCCATTGACGGAATTGTGTATATAGAGAAAAAGTCGCGTGCATATAGGCGTTTCGTTCATATATTGCATACTCAGTTTTTTTGAATTGCATAGTAAGGGATTTCATAATTGCATACCAAGTGTTTTTTAAATTGCATACTAAGTGATTTTTGAATTGCATATCAAGTGTTTCTTCGAGCCGTTCCAGATGACTTTCTAGTGCACACCACGTGCTTTTCGAAGCAACGCCACATGACTTTCTTTGATCCACCTCACGCTCTTCTCCGAACCACCACATGTGCTTTTTCGTGGCACATAAGTAAAATATGTGTCCAAATAAACAAATAAAATGCATTTCATATGCATCTAGTAACACATAATATATGCATTTCGTAATGTATTGTATATTTGTATGTGCATTTTTGAAAATTAAATGTAAGTCCCAAACTTATTTTTCTAAAAGCTAGTTATTTGTGAATTGCATACTCAATTTTTGTGAATTGCATACTAAGTTGTTTGTAAATTACATATTCAACTTTTGTAAATTGCATACTCGGTTTTTTGTGAATTGCATATTCATTTATTTGTGAATTACATACTCATGTATTTGTGAATTGCATAGTTAGTTATTTGTGATTTGCATATTCAGTTTTTGTGAATTCCATATTCAGTTTTTGTGAATTCCATATTCAGTTTTTGTGAATTGCATATTAAGTTTTTGTAAATTGCATACCCAGTTTTTCTGAATTGCACACTTAGTTATTTTGTGAATTGCATACTCGATTATTTGCGAATTGCATACTCGGTTATTTGTGCGAATTTCTGCAGTTCACAACTGTTTGTACAAGCCAACACATTTCTTTGTTGTACATTTCTGCATTTCACACAAATAAAAAAATTAAAGGCAAGACAAATAAGATCAAATCAAGTATTGCAAAATTGTTTTCATTGGGAAATCTTGAAACATAAGATTTTTTTTCTGGGTAGAATGAAACATAAGAATTGTAACGCACAACTATCAACTAAGAAATTTTAGAATAAACAAGCAACTCCAATCTTTAATAAGAATTATGATATAAATCTAGCCAGCTGATCACGTTGATACTTAACAGCTTTTTTTAGGTCTTCCACATTGACTTTCTCACGCGCTTCTAGAGCAGCTAAGCACTTGGCAACACGAGCATCATATAGTTCAGCTCTGTGACCCTGCATTAGGAAGCACATGTTAAACATTATAGTAATATTTAGAGAAGAAAGGAGGAAGCTACATGATACATTTCATTATTTCAATCAGTTCCCAGGAGTTAGAAAAAGAAAAATGTTAAAGACAAACCTTAAAAAATGAAACAAACATTCCAATCAGATTCAAATGTATTTAGCACACAAAGAAACCACAAACAAAGTATGAATTCTGAACCTGGCAACCACCACGTAATGCTTCGATGACCAACTTTTTCGGCGTTTAGGAGTCTCGATAAAAAGTCCAGATGCAAGAGCTTCTTGCAGCCATATCTCAAACTCTTCTTCATCTTCATCCATCATCTCTGCATCAAGATCCCATGGATATCTACTCGAATTTGAACGCATGTTTTTTTCCAAACCCACCATGTTTACATGGAAGCTTGGACGATGCGTGTTTGGTGTACAAGCCATTCCCTATGAAGACCAATACGAATCAAATTATTGAGTTATAAAACACAAGTTTTTAGTGGTTTTCGGGATTTGTAGCAGAAACGATTCTCCTACTGTATAAAACTAGTATTACCTGACAAATAGCCCATTCAGAGACATCAAATATCTTGCTTTCAGCACAAACTAATGCACGCGGAATTTCCATCTGCACTCGTGTGAAACAACCAAATCAATATGCAAAGGTTAGTATACATGCTATACTTGTAGCTTACCTTGCTGAAAGTTAAAAAGAGAAGAACCCATAAAAATAAAAGTGGTACAATAAAACCTAACAAACTACCTTTTGAGGTCCGCCAAAAACCAGTGAACCCTTGTATTCAACCCACCCGTCTCCATCTTTGGCTTGATGATACTGGCAACAATCCTGAAAGGAAAAAAATTAGTACGAGGGAAGTGGAAATCTCTCTATGTTTAGGATTTTGACAGTGGATTTTTAAGGACGGATTGTAGAGATATTAGTGAAGCCAAACCTGACACCATCTTGCTTTAATCTTGGACCTATTAGTGCAAACCCATACATGTGTGTTTCCACACTTAGTGCACTGTATGTGCCTTGACTCCTCAGAGATAAATTCACGATTACTCTACAAACGAATCAGAAGAGCAAGGTGAGAATTTTAAAAAGAAAAGAGTCTTGCAGCTTCCCATCCAAGGTAAACTAGACAAATTTGTAAAAATAGAAAGAAAAATCCAATTAAACCTACCTGATTTGAGGTGTTGGGTGATTGCAGGGACCTAATCTTAGATTCTTCCTTTCTTAGTTGCTCATCATAATCTCTTTTCTTGACAGAATCAGAAAGAACCTGGAAGAACAACCAGAGAAATTTTTAAAGATCGGAATATTAAAAAAAAATTGTTTTCACTAGACAAGAAAGCATATTTGTGTAAATTGATTGTTAGTAATTAGACCTGAAATGGCATGATTATTAGTTGTTTACTCACCTCATATGCAGACTGGAGTTTCTTAAATGATTCACTGGCCAACGGACTTCCCATATTTTTATCAGGATGAACAAGCATGGCCTGAAAATGCAGGTATGAAGATAGAAACACATTTATCAGGTGAGACTTGACAGACATTTAAACATGGAAGCTAGTTATCTGTGCAGGAAAGTCAAACTGAAAGAAAGAGTACATATCAATCTATGTCTCTGTTCATTTACTACATATGCTATTGCTAAACTATCTTCGTACTCAGCCTGAACTATTAACCTGTTTTCCACACAACTTCCTACCAAAACTTGTTATTTCTCTGTTCACTATTGTTGATATACACTACAACATTTGAAAATAGGGAACCCAGGAAGGCTGAATCATCAAAGAATACAAAAAATGCAGGGTAAATTATACTCTAAAAAAAGAGATCGATACAAATAAGGATGCTGATTCTTGCTAGGTGAAGAGGGGAAAATATAAAACATAAAAAGGTTCAAGTACAACATTACCGTCTTTCACGATCAAAGGGCCCAAGCAAGAGAGTTGTTTTAATAGCATCCTGTCAGAGCACATACGTTTTAGAGGATTTCCACTAGTGAGAGAAACCGAAGAAACAAGACTGATCATTGATGCACTGATTATCAAGTTCCTAATTTCCAGTACAGTTCAGCATATATTCATCTTCAACACGATCGATTAGATATTAAATCCAGGTTTAGTACAACAAAATTTGCAGTTACAGATGCTTTTCTTACAGATTGCCATCATTCACTACATTTTTTGTTTATGAAGACTTGATAAATTGGTAGAAGGGGTGGAGGAGTCTGGTACATATTCTTTTGCAAACCTAGGAAACTTTTCCAAACCTCTTAACAACAAGCTTTCGAGGAACGGTTTCAACGCCTGCACGTCAATGAAATAACCGCCATCAGAAACCATGCTATGCCATTTGCAGAAGATTAAAGACAGCAGAAACAGAGACTGTTTTAGTTTTAAAGAATGCTTACTGATGCCACTGGAGTCAAGATTTGAAGGATTTCATAGGACACAGTTGAAACAAACCCAACAATTTTTTTTAATAGAAAATCCATTGTAAAAAATGCAACTTATTTATGGATATATTCTACCACAAAAGAAGAAGAGAATTATGGATAATACTCACTTCTATGAGGCATGATGATGGACTTTTGGGATTAAACCGAACAACTCCTATGTGGAAGGGGTTAATGTAAATATACTGAATTACATTGTGAATGAGAGATTGATCACATGCTTTTTATATTCCTGTTCTGAAGACCTTCCATGGATCGCCAATGGATCTTCTAGTTTGGAATTGGCTATACATATGATATAACATATGTAGTGATCAAAATGTTATGTGATAGAGAATATATATGAGACGAAACTGAAACGGTTGAAGTATGTACAAAAATGGAGATGGTATAAGAAAAATTCCATTGTTACTCCCTCAGAGCCTCAGACACACCAAGCTGCTATGTCTTCATGCTAAATTCTATCATCTACGTACAATCAAAACAGAACTAGCACACTGTATAAAGACCTTTAGTTGAAGAAATGAACAACCTGAGCTACCAATAAGTTGTATAGCATATGACTCAAATCATCCACTAGCCTAAAATTAACATACTTTCTAGTTTCTACCACTAACAGACTAAATTAGCAAAGCAGTATTCTGAAATTAAACCAAAGTAGAGTGGGAGAGAGTAGCTAACAGTTGGGGTTGGTGTCGTCTGCTTATCAGATGATGAATGATTCATTCATTTGCTGCTTGTATCACCGTCACAACATTATGGTCGTCTCTACATTAATCCTTCCGAGCATCTCTGTCGACATCGTGAACATAACTTCCCGCTCTTCTCCTTCACTGTCATCGATTCGATGCTCTTCCCACCCTCCGCTTCCGAGACTGGAGAATTGTCGCCTCCTTCACTAACTGAAGCCATCTTCGCCGGATTTCCATCCGGTTTTCCCTCCTGTTACTCCGAATCGCAGCCCCGAAGAAGAAGAAGATAGAAGCGAAGAGAAATAGGGTTCCCGAAGACAGTCTTAGAGCAAAAACCTTGGGTTTGTGCAAGCGGCTCGTGCCCGGCATAGAAACCGAAGGCAACACAGATTGAGACTCGAAATTTAGAGATGGTTTCCCCAAATTCAACCTAGGTTAAAACCAAAATTCGTAAATCTTCATAAATATCAAACGGAAACGATCCTTGCAACTACTATCAGCGACATCGTCATCGCCGCTTTGTGACGGAGTTGCAAGGTCGACGAGATCTCGAGCTTACCGCTTCACCATTGATGCAAGCTAGGAAAGAGGAGAAAGGTCGGGGAAGGCAACGTGAGAAGATTTCTTTTTTCTGTCGTTTAATTTTTTAGATTCGTTCTCACCTGTTCTCTCCTAAAATTCGTTCTCACCAGATCCTGACCCTATATATATATATATAACACTATAGCACTGCATTATTAATACCGCTCATGCCCTTTTGAAAATTGCTTGATATCCTATACTAAAGGAGTCACAACACGCAATAATTTAGTATCCATAAAAGCAGTGTACGAGGTGAGAAGAAAAAACACAAGAGTTAGAGAAATATTTTTTATCATATTAAAGCTTTGTCCTACTCAACTATGATATATAGATGTATCCGGGTCAAGAACATCCGACCTCTTGATAACAACAATTTATTGTAGGAATTACTATTATGCAAGTATCCAAACCTACTTAAAGCTATAGTCTTTAGTAAGCAAGGATTGAGTCCACAGGAAGACAAATTTATGCCTTTTAATATGAGCTTTATGTCAATCTTATGTAACAAAGGGGGGGGGGTTTGGTTTGTTTTAGATCCTAAGCATGCAATAACTAACAAAGTGAAGTTTGTAAATATGATTTGGGAAATAGCTTAGCCAAACAAGTATCCACTATTCGTTTGATAAGTTTATCCTAGATAATCATTCAAGACTTCATGCTATGGAAAGATGGAAAGATTCAACCTCTCGAAAGACATGTATGAGTTGGAAAGATGGGCATTAATAGAGGTCGACCAGGATATCGACAACCGTCATCTTAATCCCCCAAGGGCATTGTGATGTTCTTTTGTAGAATTGATTAGTGTGAGATTATCACCCTTAATAATCAGTTTGTTCACGTTGAGTTGTTTTGCTTGTTTAATTCCTTGTTTAAGGGAAATTGTTTCAGCCATGAGCAGGGATTCTTTTCCACTTGGGTGACCTTCCATGTGTATTATTTTGGCTTTGTTGTTCCTGATAATAAACCCATATCTAGCTTCACCGTTTTGGATTATGGATCCGTCAAAGTTTAGCTTGAGAAAGTTGACTTCAAGAGGTTTTCATTTGTAATTTTTCTTCTTCCTTGTGTAGGCTATGTTTTTCTTAGTTTTAATGACTAAATCGTCGCATTGATTTTTGTTTGATCCCAATTTTTCCTAAGTTTTTCAATAAGCTCTTTGAGGTTTTTAATTTTTTTTTTCTTTTGGATCATTCTTGAAAAGAGTGTTGTTTTGATTGAGTCAGGCCATGTTCTGGCTAGACAAATGAAATCAGGCTACTCCTTTCTCTTAAGGGTGCGTTCAGACAAGCGCGAGTTGCAGTAGGTGTTGAAGTGGAAGTAAGCTGAAATTGAAGGTAGCTGAAGTTGAGATTTTAGGAGTTGAAGTTCAATATGGCGTGTTCGGTAAATCGATTTGAAGCGAGTTGATGTAACTAAATTAGGATGTAAAATGACGAAAAATGACATGCATATAATTAGTATTTGGATTGTAGGTTTGAGTAATATTATGGGTGTTTATAATTAGTACCAATTTCAGATTTTAAGTTCTTCCGGTGAAAAACATACGTACGAATGAGCCAAGTAAATGTTTATTTTTGGGAAAAGTGAAGTACTAGTGCTTATAAGAATTTAGAAGCAGGAAGTAACATGTATACATGTATACGGAGCCTTTGTGTTCTATCTTGTAGAGTGATGCTACTCATCCATTTCCCTTGAATTGATTGCTTCATTATTATATTACTCCCTCCGTTCCATAATATAAGGCACATTTTCGTTTTTGACGTCCCAAAAAATACCCCCTCCCCCCTTCCCTCCCACGTACGCTTTGTGACATGTTCGACATTTAAGGATAAAATCGTAAATTGGAAACCTTTCCAATTGGAAACCTTAATGTCGAACAGGTCATGCCAATAAAAAAAAGTTGGTAGCTGTGTCCAGGTGTGGTCGTGTGTTTTTGTCGGGTTTTGACTGACATTTAGTACAGTTTCCAGATTTTGTTAATTATTCTGAACTCAAATCATTTTCAAATCCTAGTCAGATCCACACCACAATTACTCCCTAGAATATTGTCCTTATTTCATTGAGCCTTTCTAGAATGTAAAAAAAGTTCAATATTTTAAATACACCCTAAGAGCATGTTTATTGAGAGGTTTTTTAAAAAGCTTTTTATTTATTTTTATTATAATCAAATCTTACAAAACCCATCCAAAAAAAATTCAAAAGCACAATCCAAAAACCCCAAAGTGAGAGGTTTTTGATTAATATAGACGTCATTCCCTCCGTCTCTTAATATAAGGCTCATTTGTTTTTTCGACATTATTCACAAATCGAGAGAATCTTCTCGTTTTCTTCCAATATATAGAAATAAATATAGGCATACGAGATCTCGTTTGATTCGTCTCAATGAGTACTTTGACAATATAAAAAAATTAGAATTTTCATCCATACTCATTTTATATTTTTACAACATAATTAAAAAGTCAAAATTATTTTTTAATCAAGTTAACTATACATATTTACTATGCTTATTTATTATAAAAATAATTTTATAATATAATTTCAAATAAAAAAATATTAAACAATTAAACAATTAAACTTATAACTAAAAAAATCTCACAAAAAACTCCCCCCATAAAATTAGAAAAAGTGAGGAGGGTTTTGCAAATAATTCATCCATTAAAAACCTCTAAAAAAAACCTTTCAATAAACATGCTCTAAGGGTGTTTCACCCTCAATAATTATCTTGCATTTGATTGGTTATACTCTGTTATAGTGAAGGGTTTATCTTTTTCAAAAGAGTAGAAATTATAATGAAATATTATAACAACCGATTAGAGATAAGGGTGGATCTATCACTCCCTAAAAAAACTCAATATTTTAAATTTGGTGAAAGCTAAAATTAATTCTAGCTTAGGTAACTGCGCATTTTAACATATAATTTTGGAATTTCCTAATATTTAAAAAAAAAAAACGATTCTTAATTTAAATATGAAATCATATATAAAGAGTGTCTACCCTATCTTGAAATTCAATTTCTCCTCAATTTCATGCCTAAGGTTTTTAAACGAAGGTATCAAGACTGTAAAAAGCTTCAAGTCAAGTCGACATATATAAGTATAATGTTGACTAACATAAAACATACAAATTGAAAGTTCAAATCGAACATAAAAAGAGAAAGTATTTAAGCAATACAGGGTGAAAGTGACCACATAGAAAATACATAAAATAAATCCAAACTACTAGAGAGAATACAATAATATTATAAATAGAAGATCTAATGGTTGAAAACATGCCACGTTGGTTTAAAATACAAATCAAGGGTTGAGATTTACAGTTAAGTTTTTGCCTTTGTAACATTCTCTCTATTTCCGTAGCAATTACTGAAATTGTCACTTCTCTCCTTAAGCTTCTTGAAAAGTTGATAAGGGTAAGTCTGACTTTTCCCTTTATTTTCACATGTTCACTGTTCACGCGCTTCTCCCTTCTCCCAACGACTTGTCCCCGATCTCCCACTGATTTTTTCTTTGCTACCGCCTCCACTAGTGGAAAAAACACCTG
This sequence comes from Oxyria digyna, assembly GCA_029168935.1. NCBI lineage: Eukaryota > Viridiplantae > Streptophyta > Magnoliopsida > Caryophyllales > Polygonaceae > Oxyria > Oxyria digyna. Next base: position 11,335,285 of record JAPVLV010000004.1, on the reverse strand, counting down.
TTGAGGCGGGCAAAAACCCCTCTGTTGAGGCGGGCAGGGGTCGCTGCAACAAAGGGGGCTACAACAAGTGAACACTTGTTGAGGCGGGCACATGTTCGCCTCAACAAGTGACTTGTTGAGGCGGTCAAAATACCGCCCGCCTCAACAAGTAGGCAAAAAATGTGCCTCAAATTGTGAATGCCCGCTGCAAGAAGTGGTGCTTGTTGAGGCGGACATGCATTGCCCGCCTCTAATATGTTTTTAATTTTTCTGATGCCCGCCTCTAAATGATGATTGGGTTTCAGCCGTAATTGTTTGAGTTAATGGATAAATCAACATACCCTTACATACGTGAACAAACATATGACTACAATCAACATACGTGAAGAATAAATCAAAAACAATTAGATTAACCAATTGAAAAAATACATGAAGAATCCAAATGATGATTACAGTCTGATAATGAAATAAATTAAAAAATCGAAATAAAATATTACAAGAAGCTTCAATAGAAGCTTAATGGAGCTTCAATGGCGGATTAGCTTTCCAATTTGCAGCTTCGGATTATCTTTCAGCTTCGGATTATCTTCCAATCTGCAGATCGCCTCCATCCTCCATCCTCTAACCTCCTCGTCTTCGGCCTCACATCCGAAAGCGACGCAGATCTGGGTTGAAGACGACGGCGCAGATCTCAGATCTAGCTTCAAGGTGCGGCGGCGACGCAGATCTAGCGAGGAGGAAGCATGCGCAGAGGCGGTGGAGTTGAGCAGTTGAGCACATCTGAGGACGCAGATCTAGCTTCAAGGTTGAAGACGACGGCGCAGATCGACAGCTAGGGTTCATCGAAGGCTAGGGTTGAAGACGACACCCGATCTGATGGAGATGGAGGCGGCGAAGTTGAAGCTCTAGCCAAGAGAGATGGAGACGCTGCAAATCTGGGTTCCAGAGAAGATGAACACCAAATCTGATGGAGATGGAGACGGAGAAGTCGAAGCTTCAGCCGAGAGATATGGAGACGATAATAATGGAGATCGTTTTTTGATGGGTGAATGAGATCTGATGAGGGAAAGAAGCAAAGAGTTTGATGGGTGAATGAAGAGTTTGATGGGAAGGGATGATAATAATGGAGATCGTTTTTTATCTGAGGGAGAATAAAGAAGCACAAAGCATTTCAAACCGTTAGATTAAATTTTTTACACCTAATCAACGTTGGAAAATGGTGATCCGTGGACATGTGTGGATAAGTAGTAATGCTTGGCAGAATTTTAATTTTTTTGACGAAGCAGTTGAGGCGGGCGCCTTACTGCCCGCCTCTAATTTTTTTTAAGCATTTGTTGAGGCGGGCGCATGACTGCCCGCCTCTAATTTTTGTGTTATTTTGAGGCGGGCGACTTACTGCCCGCCTCTAATCTCTTCGTCGCATCATTTGAGGCGGGCGCCTTACTGCCCGCCTCTAATTTTTGGGCTCTGTTGAGGCGGGCGCCTTACTGACCGCCTCAACAAGTCAAAAACACAAATATTATTTGAGGCGAACGGATATTTGCCCGCCTCTAAAGTACCTGTTGCAGCGAACTAAACGACTGACCGCCTCAACAGATAGTAGAATAAGACTTTTTGCGTCGGTTTGTAAGGTGACCGCCTCAACAGGGGGGCTGCAACAGGTGTTTTTTCTACTAGTGCTCCATACCCTCCTTCTCGGCTTCAACCTTCCACTCCTTCGCTTCCAAGCATGGACTTGCCGCCGGCGTTGTCGCAATCGAGGTCGACGATGTGACTAAGGCATTCGAAGCAACGGGCGCCAATCAAGTTAGGGTTTGTATATATCTTCAGCAATTAGTTAAATAAGAATGTTTTTCCTTGCCTCTCCTTTTGTATCACCCTTCTGAGTAAATTTCTAAGGATGTACTCTAACAGGTGAGCCGAGAAGAGTAAAAGCTCTTCTTGTTGATTCCAAAAATAATGGAATTGTCTATACAAGAGGAAAGTTCCGGGGCAAATAACTATTAACGTAGCAAAAATGAACGGACCGCGTTCACAGATTATACGTCAATGTTCATATTCTTAATGGTAATGTTCATAATCTGGTCATAAAAACTTTTGAACGTTTTCAGTGAGAGACGCGGTGGCATACTTGTTATTACTGCGAACTTTGATTTTTTTTTGGTTATTTTTTCAAAATGACCACAAATTTTTTTATCACCAAGATTATGAACATTATCGTTCAAATTATGAACCTTAGCTTGTTATTTTTGAACGCGAAAACTTTGTTTTACATACGTTAAGCCTGTTTTTCATCGGAACTTTTCTCGTCCGTACAAAGCCATATCTCTAGGTTTGGTTGTTTGATAAAACACGTATACTTTGAGGTGATGCAGGTTTTGAAATTTTTAAACTAATTTGGGTGTATATATATAAACATGTTGCTGATGCAAATTATTTAAATCCACAACTTTTGATTCTACCATCATAACTTGGCAGTTTGGTTTATTTGTTTATATATGTGTTTATTCTTGTTGTATATATTTGATGAGAGATAGAGAATGAACTCGATCTTTAGATATTTAGCCTTACTGATCACGACTTTTGCAAATTGTATGAATACATGTTGTCACTTTCGGTTGGGATATCTTGTAGTATTGGTACCTTAACTGCGTTTTTTATTTCTCAAGTCCGAATGTTAAGTAGATAATTTGAATATTAGATTAAAATTTGTTATTTTGTCAAATTTTTTCATATAATTTATTTATTAAGACAAATAAATATTATATTTTATAATAAAAAAATTTAGTGTATATTAACTTATTGTAAAACTCGGAGGATTAATGTTATGTCATTTAAAGTTCGTTTTCTATTTTGCTTTTTTCTTTCATAATAAAAGTTTTTCTCCGATTTGTAACTTTATCAAATCAAAATTGGAACCGGAACCGAAACCGGCCAGTAAACCGGTTAGAACCGCCTAAATCCGATTTCGTTTTATAATTTTGTGAAATCTTAAACTGCGGTTTCGCAATAGTAAACCTCTTTACATTTTTACAAGATTTATGTAAATAATGTCATTGTAGTAATCAAAACATAATATATTACAGAAATGAGTCAGCTGAAGCACTTTCTATAGAAACTTCTGAAAATAAATTGATCTTAAGGCAAAAGCCACCTAAAACTCTAAGAGCATCTACATTGGTGTTACTTAGAGTAACAAACTCTATTTAAAAATTCAAAATAAAAATGACATGACAATTTTTGTGATAGAATCAATGTAATGAGTGAAGTGAAGTAACAAAGAAGTGTTACTCCTCTTGCAAATAACACTTACACATTTTTACCAAATGGCTCTCTATCATTGTATAGAAAATAAACCCCACCACCAAGTTAATAATTCAACTTATCAAATTTTTTCTTTAAAATAAAAATTAATAATTATTGATATATGAAACTTGAATTGAATAACACCATTGTGGAAGTAGAGTAACATAAACTCAAAAAAGCAAATTATATTACTCATTTTGAGTTACACCGATGTAGATGCTCTAAAAGTGTTGATCATGTTGTTATGATATTTAGTAACGACGTTGTTACTTTTTAAAGCACGTGTTATGATATTTAGTTGTCCGTGTCTCATGCTCTTATGGAGTATAATATGCAAGTTGATTGACAAATAATGCATACTGTACTAATTTCCAAATTATCGTATGAAGGGTAGGTAGATCAATTAATAAATAAGTTTTTATAAAAAAAAACTGATAAATAAGTCGACTGAATTTTCATTTCAAAATCAAGTAATAATAGAAAAAACTATTCACTAAACTTATCGCCTTAATATACTATAAAATTAGAGACTTCCCAAATTAAAGACACGATATTTAATGTTTTGTTTTTAATTTATCCTTTTTTTTCCCATTTCTTACCTATGTTTACGAATATATCGCCTAAATGAAGATTTTGACCCATCAACACATATCTATAATGAATTCGTATGGAGCATATCATCATCTTCTACTCTTCGATTTCGCGTAATGATAATTTCATCAAAATATGTAACTTAATAATAGAAGTTAAATCTAAATGAATATACAATCACTATTTATATGCGTAATGATAATTTCAAACATAGCTTACATTTAACCGTAATAACAATATACTTTTTTTGGTAATGAAACAGGGCAAAGCCCCTGGGAGTGTAATAACAATATACTTACCACATTCATTTTCAATTTTATTCAACAAAAGTTGGCGATAAGATAACATCAACTAGAAGAGAAACTAGGGGGGTCCCACTTCTTAGTATATAGGCAATGTTGCATATCATATCAAATCAAACACCTACCTAAAAGAGAAACAACATGGGGCACAAATACTAAAGACTTAGTTTGAAATGAAGCACAACATGGGGCACAATCACTAGTATATAGGTGAAATGAAGCACAACAGGAGTTCCAGCGGATCAGAAGCGTGTTCTTGACAGAGGGAGGGAAAGGGGCAGGGGTAAAAACTAAAGACTTAGTTTGAGAGTGCACTTGTTACAAGTATAGTGCCCAATAGGACATGGGGCACAAATACTTCATAAATTTGTCGTTTAACAATGTGTATATAACAAGTGGGTTATCGAATTTCGCCTTTGTTTTAACGCAACTATTTATTGTATAAATTACATTAATACGTGCAACTTACAATTATACATCTCTAAAGGTGAACCATAAATTATTATTTGAAAGTCTAAAAATGGCAAATACTCAATTCAACCATTTTATATAAGGTTCGTTTCTATTTTAGGCGTCCCAGAAAATTCTTCCACTTTTCTAAAATAAACACTACTTTATCTTCTCCCAAAACATTTTCTTTATCAATTCAACCACTTTATCTTCTCCCAATACCTCTTCTCTCACAATTTTATCTCATCTCTCCCCATCTAATCACTTTATCCTCTACTTTTACCTTCTCCTTTATTACCGTGAAATTTCGGAAACAGGAATATCATCTGGGGACGGAAGGATTATTATTATTATTATTTTTATCATACTACTGTAGCACCCACGTTGTTACAGGTTGACAAAACCGATCACAAACAAACAAAGCAGATTGTGCGCGCGGCCAATTTTGGTGAATCTATCATTAGAATCTTCCAAAAGCCACCTAAAAGTGTTTATCATAATTAGTACCAACGTTGTTAGTAATTTATGCACATCTTAAGGTATAGTTAGTTATCTGAGTGTCATACTTTACAGCACTCTATGCCCACCGCCATGTTTAACTTTTTAATTGCTTTTTAGTTTTTCTGACTCTTTATTGTTTGAAGTTGTAGGTAGATTAATGGTCGACCATAAGGCACATGCATATACAAACCTAATAAATATGTCGACTGAATTTTCATTTCAAAATTAACTAATAGCATTCATTAAACTTATAAAATCCAGTTCTTCTGTCTCATACAATCGGAATTTTTAAACCCATGAACCGGAGATCGGACCAGGATTATTTAAACCTATAGACTGGAGGTCGGACCGGACCAGATTTTTTAATATATACAAATTATAACATTTTACAATTTCTTTAATAATTTTATATTTTTAAAATTTATCCGAATTTTTTGTGCTAAACCAGAACCCGAAATTTCTCAACTTTATTGACTGGGGGCCGGGCCGACCCGATCCAATCCGAGTTTTTTAAGCATCCCTAATTTAGATTATGTAATATTATTTTTATAATCTCGAGTAAGTTGAATCTAAATGAATATACAATCACTATTTATATGCCAGAAGGTTCCAGTGGTCCGCTCAGATCTTTATATTTTGGATATCTATGTTTCGTTTAATTTTTTGTTTCATTATGCGTTGGAAAAATATTTGTGTTTCCATTGTAAATATAATACTAAGACTATGTCTGAAAGTGTATAATTATTTTTTAAATTTTTTATTTATGAGTAATATATTACCTATAGACGAATTGTTTTTAAAATAATTAATCAAAAATCATATATAGTTGAAAAATTATAAATAATGCAACATATAAACAAAATAATGTATAGTAACTTTGTACTAAGATTAAATGCTACATTTAATTTTTTGCATTCTTATCGTTTAATTGACACTCTTTATTTCTGGGCTCTATATAAAGGTGTATTTTTTCTAAAATATTTGAAGTTGTAGATGTGTTGTTTATACATTGCATTATTTATAATTTTTCAACTATATATGATTTTGGATTAAGTAGTCTTAGTATAGAGTCGCTTTTAAACATCGTTATATAGTAGGAGTTGATCTTCGAATCGGCTAGGATTGAAGTTCTGCTACAATTTTTTTTTAAATCATCTTTTATAATATTAAATGAGTTTTAATGCAATAAATCTTGACACATTCAAGTTTATTCTATGAAGTGTGTTATTCATCTATAGGAGTTGATCCCGAGATGATCCCCGAGGGGGATGACCTCGGTGGAGAACATGTCAACAATCATGGATGACACGTGGCGGTGACTTGTCATTCCCCGGAGGGAGGATGGAGCTGTTGATGGAGCGGAAGACGCGGTTGACGGTTTCGTCATAGGGGTTGGAGAAGGCGGGGGAGGGAGGTGGATGACATGGAAGGAGGTGGAAGGGAGGATGGTGAGTGCGGATGGGGTGGTCGGAGAGGCGGCTTCGAAGGAGGAAGAAGGGATGAGGATGAAGGTGAAGAAAAGAGAAGGGTTGTGGAGGAGGAGGTTGCGTTTGTCTTCCATTCTTGCTATATGGTTTCTTTGATTTTTGTGTGAATGTAAGTGAGTGGTAATAATTAATACTCGTACGATTGTAACATAGAGTAGATAGATCTATATAGTGGTGGACCGGCGCGGTTAATACAAAGCGTCTTTCTCAAGAAAGATGGTAAGCGAGGTGGCCGAATTAAAAGACGTATTCATTAAACATATAAAAAACGATGAGGTAAATACGATACAGACACGAACATACGAACATACACTCAAACATAACTAAAAGACCTAAATTAGGAGATTAAATGAAAGGAAGAACAACTGACATAAACGAACAGACGTGAGATGACTACTATAGGAGCCTGATTAAAAGTGATATTTTTTTTAATGTATTAACACAATGCATTAATCTTTCAAAAAAAAATCAATACATTAATTAGGTACCTATTGTCATTACTTCATCAAACCCAATAATTTATATATATATATAGATTTTTTTAATGTGGGTTTTGATTTTCTTTCTCTGTAATTTTTATATTAGACTAGAACCGGACCCCCGCGCGTAACGCGGAGAAATTAAAGAGTTTTTTATACGGCTTAACGTTATTAAATAGACGTCCTAAAATTGAATCGAGTATAATCATGTTCATAACCTTTTAATGCAACAATGTAACCTCAATAAATTAAAATTTGTAAACAGAATCAATCAAAAAAATGACAGATGATTTTTTCGACAATTTTTCTCTCTCACTCTAGCCCCTCTAAATATGAATAGTTGAGCAATGTGTATTAAACGAAGATTAAATAAACTTGTTGATTCAAGCTTTGATTACTCTTTTTTTCATGGATTATTATGATTTATGTAAAACCTTTCTTAATATCAACTTTTTCAATACATTAAATCAGTGTATTAACTCGGTACCATTTGACATTAATTTGTCAAAGGCAACAACTTTTATATAGATATAGATTAGAAGATAATTTCAAATAGACCTTTCATCTAACTGTAATAACAATATATTATCACATATATTCATTTTCAATTTTATTTAGCTAAGCTCACTAACAAAAAGTTGTGTATGGTCATACACATAACATAGCACACCGGAGCAAATCTATATTTTCAATCATTTCAACAACTACACCAACTAGAAAAGAAACTAGGAGGGTCCCACGTTTTCTTATATAAGCAATGTTGCATATCGTATCAAATCAAACACCTACCTAAAAGAGAAACAAAAACATACCTAAGCTAGCACTTCCCTAACCTATTTTTAGTTCATCCAAAAATGGCAAACATTGGCAATAAGATCTTCTCCAAAAAGCTCTCGGACACTGATGTGTGTGAGAGACTCCACTGGCCCTCGAGACACCTTAACTTGGTGCCTTTCGACGGCAATGACCAACAAGTCGATTTCAATATCAAGAGCCTAGACGGTCGTTTGTGGAGGTTTCGTTGCTCCAAAAGAGCAGAGGGTTATGGAAAACCCGTTATATCTGCTGGATGGATGCCTTTTGTTAACAGTAAAGGCGGACTCAGAAAGGGCGATGAAGTCATCTTCTATCAGAATGAAGACGACGACGCTCTCTTTGTCGTCTCTATAAAGAGGAAGGTTCCCTTGTTCGGTGGAAACATCAATGAAGAAGAAGAGTGAAGCATCATTGGTATTGTTTCTATATCATTTGTAATTTATATGCACTTTTTATTGTTTATTTCTTGTAAGATATGATCACGTATTCATTGTCATTTTGTGATTTTGTTTTGCAGGAGAGCAAGTATAGATGCATGTGGATGAAGCTTAAAGTCAGTTCTAATGTAATTTAGTGCTTTCAGGGTCTACTTTGTTTTTAAATTTCTTTTTTATTGGTCCAAATTAAGGTCAACTTTGTTTTTTTTAATATGTCGAGGTTGGGTTTGTGGTCAAGCAATGGTTGTGTTGCTGTTGTTGTTGTAATTTGTAATATTGGTGATCTATTTAAAAATGTAATATATGATGTACTTTCTTTAGTGTATTATGCCCCTTTTTCTGTATCAATTCAAGATCAATATCACTTTTAATCTTTATTTATGTATTAATGTATCAACGTCTTTCCCACGAATGCAATCTACACTGCACTAGTCTTCTTACTAAATTAAAGCCAATGACAATCAAGTTTCTAGAGTAACTAGGTTATTGCTCCCGCGAGTAACACATTTTATTTTTATCTATATTTATATATTTAAAATTTATATTTATATATATTAAATAATATTTAATAAAATAATAAAATCTTAATTAACTAAATATATAAATTTTGACTCTTACACGATTCATTATAAAACGCAGAGGGAATGTCAAGATCCAAATTACCAACATTTTTCTATTTTATTTTTATATAATCAAATCTAATCAATTGATAATGTGCGGTTAATTATGTGCTTATGCGGTGCCCCGTGGGGTCCAACTTCAACTGCTCTCAAGTATCAACCGACTGACCGTACAAGTTAGTTCCATTCGTTTTGCTTTATGAAAAGATTTAGGTGAAAATAAATTATTATTATATATGAATGTATGAAATTTAGGTGAGAATGAATTATTATTATATATGAATGTACGAATGGATAATTGAAGTGCACAACTTTCTATATTTACATGCACATTCTTTTACATTACATGCACACCCGTACATGTGTGCGTGTCTTTGACAATATATAAAAAATAGATGCACATGTTGTGCATATGAATATAGAAGATTGTGTATACAAATTTTTCATTCGTATATTCGTATCATATTAATCATTCTCACCAAACAATAAATAGTGTACAAGTTACATTAATACGAGCAACTTACGATAATATATCTCTAGAAATCGACAATAAATTATTATTTGAAAGTCTAAAATATGACAAATACTCATCTCTTAACAAACAATAAATTTTAAAGCAAAATATATTTCTTAGCATTAATTAAAATATAAACAATTATCTTCCAAATAAATTTGTGTCCCCATATGTTCTTTCCATTGTAATTTTTGACACTATTCACATTACAAGAGAATATTCAATATATCATTCAATATAAGAAAAAACATAATAATATGATATTTTGTTTGATTCGTCTCGGCGATAACTTTACAATATCAAAATTTTATAACTTTTATTAACGTATATTTAGAGATATTAACGTTACAAAATGTGTTTCGATAAATATGTCAGAAGAGAATGGGAAGAACACTAAGGGACGGAAGGAGAGAGTATATGCTTATAATTAAAATAAGGAGAGAGTATATGCTTATAATTAAAATACAAAACCGACCTTAACTAGGTGAATTTTGCGCATTTCAGAATTGCAAGAGCGCAAGTTGCAACCTTTAAGAGACAATGTCAACCTTTAAGAGACAATGTCCACCGAAGTTTAGAAAGAATAAACAATTCACATCAACGATGATATTCACCTTTAAGAGAGCCACCGGACCATACGGTCATGTATAAAGAATAAACAATTCACACCACCTACTCATCATGTATATATACACTCCACATTAGAATGAACCAAAACCAAACACAATCATTTTTCATCCCATCTCCTCATCTCAAACTCTCCAACCCTAAACAACAACAACAACAAGTATGGCATTAGTTGGTCAGATGATATTCACCAAGGAGCTAACGACGACCGACATCGAGCACCGACTACACTGGCCTTCGGAGTATCTGTCGGTCCTCCCCGACTTCAACAACAACCACCATGTCGAATTCTCGGGAAGAGATGCTTCCGGAAACCTCTGGACTTTTCGGTGCTCGAAGAGAGCCACCGGACCATACGGGAAGCCGGTTGTGGCTCGTGGTTGGCTCCCTTTTTTGAAGAGCAGAGGAGTCAATTTCAAAGCAGGGGATGAGGTGATTGTTTATAGGACTATTCAAGATCCGGATGCACATTTCGTGATCAGATTCAAGAAGAAAGTCATGCTTTTCGGATCCAACATCAACGATGCTGAGATTTAGTTGAATCGTAAGTGCTAAAGTTGTCAACAAGAAAGAAAGTCAGTTTTTTGTTTTGTGTTGTGTACTTCTTTGGGTTGGTGGAGTGTTTGTTGTATAATACTATATATGTTGATAGTCAAACATTAGTATATGTGACTTCAACTTCTTTGTAAGAGTATTTCTTAACTTGAGAATATAAGATATATAGATTTCTTAAGTTGAGAATATAAGATATATAGATTTGTGTGATTTGTAAGTGTAAATTGATGTATATATAAACAAAAGTTCATGTATGAAAATATGATTTTAATAAAGGGATGTTTCGGTATGAAATAAGTTACGATGTGAGGTATGAAACACCCGCTTTTATAAATTACACGTCAATGTTCATATTTTGAATCATAATCTTCGTAATCTGAGCGGTGATAATTTTGTAATTTCTTTAAACTTTTTTTTGAAAATGACATAAACGGATATGATCATCGGATTATGAAAATTAACCTGTTATTTGTAAACTCAAGTACTTTACACCGTAAAGTTTGTTTTCGCCGAAAAGTTGGTCGAATTTAATAATGGTCATTCCAAAAACATAAGAAAAAAGTGAACACACAGCACAATATGTGCATTGATTTCGATCTGTCTGTATGTGTATCCATTTACAACATTGAAAAGTAATCACAAGGAAAAAGCTAAGTGTGGCTCAACTAGTTAATTAAGCTGGCAGTCAACATAGTTTGATTATCGTCTTATGCCCGTTTGGTATCGATATATAGATATCGGTATTAGGTATGAGATATCGGATATAGGTACAAGTATGAGTGATTTCTTTTATATACTCTATTTTTTAGAGCTATTAAAAACACACTCTAAAACTATTTCGATATCCATACCTCATATACTTGGCTCATATCAAACAACATATATCACTTTGATATCGATCGATATGCAGATTATACCAAACGTAAATGTGGTTATGAATGATATATTTCATGTCCATACCTGATATCTAAATAGAAATATCAAACGGGTCCTTAATTATATACTCCCTAATTAAGAGGATGCATTTACAAATATGAAACGCCTATATACACACGTTTTTGTTACTAAATGTACGTGTTTCTATACGCAGAACATAGGCGTACAAATATATACACATCACATATGCGTATAGGGGTATTTTGGGCATTAAGTTGAAAACCGGGCGACGTCTAACATAAATGGTACGCGTATGACACACGTACCATTTTATTTTGTACACATTAGTAATGCGTAGAACCTACACCGTTTTAATTATGTTGTAGGGTTTAATTACCACGTACGGGAACTTCATCAACAATTGCAATGAATCTTGGTTAACAAGAATAAGATTGCAACCTCGCCGGTTGTCGTGTCCCTATTTGGATGAACTACGTAGTCGTGGTCAAGCAAAATTGTAAGGGACCGCTGTGTTACTTTAGCTCTCCGCGATCTTCAAAATTCACCTAGCCTTCTGCAAAAAGTTTGCAACTTGTCTCATTGATCTAACATTACCAAGGTACTTTTCCCTCTATTTGGAGATAATTTCTGTTGGTGTCTTGCGCCCAGTTCCATCTCCCTGCCGCCTAACACAAAGCTCCTGCTCCTCCGTCATTCGACCCATTAATGCATTCTCATGAAAATTAGCAAGTAGCACATGATTATTCCGACCTTCTACCACACCTAAAATCCATTTTGCTCCTGTAATCTCGAGAATGTTTTTCTTTCGCACTCCCAGTAGCTCAAATCTACACTCACACTTCTTTGATTTCGACTTTCTAATCATAGGTACATGCAACTCTGGATTCTCTTTGTTTACCTATGACCTATCAGATCTTGATTTTCCAAACTTATCTCACACCATACTAAATTGGTACGGACTTGAATGACGCGTTACCAAAGCTATCACTAAATCCTTTGATCTAGCTTTCCGTCATTCATACAATTCTTCCTTAGTATCCCACATTTTTTGGTTTTAAAATACTCCAAATAGTCTTTAGTCTTTACCCTACGATTGTAGAGCGGAAAATGCAACAATTACACTACTACCAAAATAATCAATACGAAATAACTTATAACATATTGCCTTTATGTGAATAGTCAATATAACACAAGATTTAGCACTAACCACTTGATTTTTTAGCATAATTATAGCATATCTACACTCAAAATAACCATTTGAAACTAATTAGGCATTACATATTATAACATATTTAACACTAACTACAAATTCACCACTCGGATCTCAGTCGCCAAACTCTTCGTCTTCGCCAAACTCTTCGTCTTCGCCAAACTCTTCCGTCATTCATACAATTCTTCCTTAGTATCCTACTTTTCTTTTTTATCTTTTGTCTTATTATCAATATCACATCAATTTACACTCTCTTTCTTCCTTTTTACATCAAATCTCACACCAATTCACCTTTTTATCTTCTTTTTCCTACATAAAAATCCAAACTCACTCACAATCTCTCTCCTCTCCACTTTTCTTTCTCTTTTCCTTAATTTACCTCGATAACAACCAACGTGATCTATATTAGGGGACGAAGGGAGTACATATATAGTTTGTGTCCTTTGGCAATATCAGAGGGTCACACATGCATCTAGTTCAGATTACTCCGTATAATCTTATCTATATAAATATTGGCTATCCAATGCCAAAATTGAATGAAATCGGTACCTAATTAATACTATATTCATTTAAGTTTTTTCATTTTTATTAATTATCATTAATTCTAATCCATTTAAGTCTTGTTGATTAATTCTAAATCCAAATAAGTTTTGTTGATTAATAGATTATCCAAATAAGTCTTTTTGTTGGAGCGCAGTTAGTTGCTAGACTTTCATCCAACTTTTTTTAATTTGTTATTTTATTTTAACAAAAAAAAAACAAATATATTTAAAAATAATACGTAACAACATTAATCACAGATAAAAATATGTAATTTCCTCGCGCGGAGCGCGAAACACGTATCTAGTGTTTTATATAAACAGGCGTGCTTGACTAAAACACTAAATTAACATCTACAAAGAAATTAAAGATCCAGTAAGTTAATTAAACAAATCAAAATTAATCAATTGACCTATGGCTGTACACATTGTACTGTGATTAAGATCCATGTCACCAACCTAACCTCCGAGATAATTAAATTAATTTAAGCTCATTAATCAGGTCCGAGTAGTTATTACGGAGTAGTATTTATCAGTCGCACTCACAAGTCATTCTCAAGTGCCATGTGATCGACGATGCTTTTGCAAAAAGGTTGGTGTTGGAGATTTGGCTTGTGATCAAAAGGTATAGATTAACTTAATGATATCTAATAAAGTTAATTATCTAATCAACTACTAATACATAGGTTAATGATTTCTTAAATTTCGTAATAAATTTTAGACATTGCCCGGCCCCACAATACAAAATTATTACTCTCCGTTCCTTTTTGTTTGTCCATTTTGAACAAACTACACTATTTACATGTCCATAAAATTTGGTCAATTTTTTCCCATCTACGAGAAGAAACATAGTCATATGTGATCTTGTTTGATTCATCTCAATGAACACTTTAACAACATTAAGATTTTACAGATTTTTAGTAATATGTAGTTAGATATATTAACAATACAAAACTCATCTCGACAAAAATAAAAAGTACAAAGTAGACAAACAAATAGGGACGAAGGAAATACTCGTTTAGATCCCCGAAAAAGTATATTATAAAAGAAGAAGAAGAAGAAAAAGAAGAAAGGATTTATAAAAGATTAGAACCGTGTTCTTGTGGACGATATATAGTTGGATACTTGGGTGCAAAGCAATTTATTCGTTTATGTACGTGGTTGGTAACTTATTTGTGTACGTAGGTGAGTACGACTTTAATGTGGGCTATTTTGGACCGTCTAGCTTATGATTGAAATATTTGCTGCATTAGATTGCCTAGTTAAAAAGAGCAAGTTGCTAATCTAGCTTTGATTAAAATTATGAATGTCTGTATTAAAGGTCGGTGGTCGTGCACATATTATGATCACAAAGAAGTGATAGCCAAATATACAAGATCCCGTATAATTTGTTAAACGTTAAGAACAGTCACTTGTATAATCATTCCACTTCTATTGTTTTCTCACATTTGCATATGTAATGGATGATTATCATGTTTGTTGATGATCAATCCTTATGTATTATGTTCAGATCATTTATACGTAGTTCAGGTTTTGGGCTTTAATCTGTAAATGGGCCTGGTTCATTATTTGAGGTCCAGAAGCCAGCTGTGGCCCAGATGCTCGACCCGACCCGTCTGAGGTTGCTGGGGCTCCGCGTGTACTTGTTGGGCTGAGGTATATAAGCTCTCAACCCTTGGTGCTTCTCTCTTATCAGAATCATTCTCCTTCTCCGCCTCCATCTGTGAAAGAGAGCTTCTCCTAGGGTTGGGTTTTCCTGAGTGTTCTTGACTGTGGATCGAGAGCTTGATCTTGACAGAAGCAAAGCTTTTGCTTCTAGAGATAACTTCGAGTAGATTGTGTTCTTGCTTGGAGTTGGAGGCCTTTGACGAGTGGTGAAGCTTGCAGATGCTCGACGGGTTGAAGTCTGGAGGAGATCTGGTCACACGCGTGGTTTAGGGAGTTTCTCTTCTCTTGTCTTACAGATTCTTGTTGTCTCTGTTCTGTGTATTTGATCTGAACTCAGAGCTTTGCTCTCTTGTAAGATTGTGACCTACTTAGTGGATTTGGCCATCAATCTTGAGGCCACGGGGAATAGGCTGAGTCCGAACCTCGTTAACAACTACTTGAGTCATTTACTTTCTGCATGCAGCTCTTTGTGAGTGTTTATGGTAATCTGATTCGAATCTAGTTAATCTCACAGATTGGTATCAGAGCCAGGTTACTTGATTACTGTTATATCTGAAATCTTGTGTGATTTGTGTAGATACTTGCATAATTAGGTACTATCATTGCTCTGTGAATGATCTTGGCTCATTGCTTCCGCATCTATTGATTCAGATTATCTCTGTGACTGTGTTAGTCTTGATCTGTGTGATTTGGACCTAGGATCTGCAAACCTTGCTATTATTTGTTCAAGATTTGCTACTCCTTCTTCCTTGTTGTTCTGTTTTATTCTTAATCTTGAAACTTACTTGTGTGTTTGGTTTCAGGGGAAATAAAACTATGGGAGATAACAACATTAAGATGAAATCTTTTGATGGAACTACAGATTTTGCAATGTGGCAAGTCAAGATGAAAGCCATACTGGTAAAGGAAAAGTGTAGCAAAGCCATCAAACAAGACTACCTTGCACCTCTCCTGCTAGAAGGATGGAGATAGATGAACAAGCCCATTCAGAGATCCTCATAAGGTTATCTGATGATGTGACTCGATAAGTGGTAAATCATACTACTACTAAATCTCTCTGGGATGCTTTAGAAGCTCTTTATCTTACTAAGTCTTTACCCTCTAGGATTTCTTTGCTCTGCAGATTATTCACTTTCAAAATGGATATTAATCTAACTTTGAGTGATAACCTAGATAAGTATCTTAGGATGACTCAAGACTTAGAAAGATGTAATGATAAGATAGGAGAAACTCACCAAGCTGTCTTGCTTCTTAACTCTTTACCCTCTCAGTTTGATAATTTTAAGGATGTGATTCAGTATAGTAATGAAACTTTGACTACACAAAAGATCATAGATTCTGTTACTGAGAAAAATGAAACCTTAAAAGTGTTTAGAACTAAAAATTCTGACAAAAAGACTGAGGTGAAAGTTGAGGCTCTTATGATGAATGGTAAGAATAAGAAGAAGTTTAAGACCAAGAAAGAAAAAAGATATGAGCCTTCAAATTCTTCTGATAGTGATAAGAAGAGAAAGTGCTTCTACTGTAACAAAACTGGCCACTTTATTAAAGACTGTCATAAAAAGAAAAGAGATGAGTCTAATAAGGAAGGTCATGATAACTCTGCTTCTTTACTTGAGTCTCAGGATTATGAAAATTGTGAAGTGCTTATGTGTTGTGACTCCCCTGTTGATTATGACTGGATACTTGATTCTGGCTGCACTATGCATGCCACTCATTACAGAAACTTCTTTAGCTCCTTAACTGACTGTGATGGAGGGAAAGTTATGTTAGGAGACCACAGTGCTCTAGCTATTAAAGGATTAGGTAAAGTCCCTCTAACTATGTTTGATGGAAAGACTAGGATTCTACAAAATGTTAGGTGGGTTCCAGAATTAAGAAGAAATTTGTTATCTGAGTCAGTTTTTGATGACCTTAAGTGTCAAATTATTACTCATAATGGTATAAGGGAAGTCATCAGAAATGGGACAACTCTTATTAAGGGAATTAAAAGGGGTGGGTTGTATCATGTTATAACTACACCTGAGTTAAATCTCTCCAAAATGGATAATAGTTTAACCTTAGACCAGACTAAAGCTTGGCACAACAGAATGGGACACATAGGTAATAAAGGCTTGAATTATCTGTATAAACATGGTTTAATTGATAAGAAACCAGTGGACTTAATTTTCTGTGAAGATTGTATTTTTGGAAAGAAAACTAATAATTCTTTTTCTAGATCTTCTTATGTAGCCAGCAAACCCCTGGAGTATGTGCACTCCGATTTGTGGGGTCCAGCTCAGGTAAATACAGTAGGGGGTAAGAGATATTTTATATCTTTTATTGATCACTACTCTAGGAAAGTGTGGATTTACTTATTAAAAACTAAGGATGAAGCATTCTCTGCCTTTAAGAACTGGAAATCTGCTGTAGAAAAACAATCTGACTTGAAACTAAAGTGCCTTAGAACAGATAATGGCCTTGAATTTTATAATCACTTGTTTAATGATTTCTGTACTCAAGAAGGGATCAAAAGACACTTAACAGTGCCTGGAACACCCCAACAAAATGGCACTGCAGAAAGAATGAATAGAACTTTATTAGAAAAGGCTAGATGCATGCTAATAAGTTCAGGATTAAAACATTCCTTGTGGGGAGAAGTTGTTACCACAACTTCCTACCTCATAAATAGATCACCCTCTTCTGTTATTGAATTTAAAACTCCTCAAGAAATGTGGACTGGCAGAAAACCAAGTATATCTCATTTGAGACCATTTGGTTGTACTGCCTACTCACAAATTTCTCAAGGAAAATTAAAACCAAGAGCTCAGAAGTGTATAATGTTAGGTTACCCTGAGGGAGTAAAAGGATATAAGTTGCTTATAATTCAACCTCATGGCTATAAAGTAATCTTGTCTAGGAGTGTAACATTTAATGAAAAAGACTTTCATTATAAAAACATTCTAACAACTGCAACCAAGAGTACAGGTACCAAAGAAGCAGAGAGTGTAGAAGTGGTGACAAGAAATCAATTCTACATACCAGAAGGACCAAGTGAAGTCTCAGGAGAGGAGGAGTTCGACCTAGGACATCCTTCCATGAGTCAGAATGAATCTGAAGAAGATTCAAGAGCAGCTGAACCAGACTCAAATAAAACCAGCCCGAAAGCTGAGAGTGACACAAACAACAACCATCAACATTTAGGGGAAGGAATCAGGGAAGTATCCCCCTCTATCACTGATATTCCATTATATTCTGATGTGCACAATGATAACACTGTAGTGTCTGAGAATAATAATAACTCTAATAATGTGCATGACTTAAAATGAATATCAATTAACCAGAGATAGAGCCCCCAGACTTAGAATTCCAAATAAAAAATTCTTTGTGAATAATGCTGAGGTTGTGGCTATGTGTACTGGTCTTGTTGACTATGCTTTCATGACTGCTAATGTGATAAATAATAGCTATACCCCTGATACTTATGAGCAAGCTGCTAGGTGTTCTGAGTCTAAGAAATGGCTTAGTGCTATGAATGATGAAATAGACTCTATGATGACTAATAAAACTTGGACTTTAGTGCCCAAACCTGAAAATGCTAGGCTCATTGATTGTAAATGGATTTACAAAATAAAAGAGGGTAATAGTTCTAAGGAACTTGGACTTTAGTGCCCAAACCTGAAAATGCTAGGCTCATTGATTGTAAATGGATTTACAAAATAAAAGAGGGTAATAGTTCTAAGGATCCTCCTAGATACAAAGCTAGGTTAGTAGCCAAAGGTTTTACCCAAAGAGAAGGCATAGATTACAATGACATATTTGCACCTGTGGTTAAATATAAGACAATGAGACTTTTGCTTGCTATGTGTACTGTGTTTGACTGGGAACTGGAACAAATGGATGTTAAGACTGCTTTCTTACATGGTGAATTGGATGAGACAATTTACATGAAACAACCTAAGGGTTTTATTGACATTAAAAATCCTGATCATGCTTGTTTATTAAAAAGGTCTATCTATGGGTTGAAACAATCACCTAGACAATGGAACTTAAAATTTGATGCTTGCATGAAACAATTAGGTTTTCACAGAAGTAGTTATGACACCTGTCTTTATTTTAAGGGTGTTAAGACTAGTTCTCCTTTGTATGTGCTTCTTTATGTGGATGACATTCTTCTTATCAGTAACTCTAAAGTTTTAATTTCTGGTGTTAAGAGAGACTTAAAGTTACACTTTGATATGAAGGATTTAGGTCCTGCCCAAATGATTCTAGGTGTTAGAATAGTTAGAGATAGGAAGAGTAAGCTCATGAGGTTATCTCAGACTGAGTATGTTCAGAAAGTTCTGGATAAATTCAGTATGGATAACTCAAAGCCTACCTCTATACCCTTAGGAGGGCATTTGGAGCTAAGTAAGAATAGTTGTCCTACTGATCCTAAAGAGATAGAGCAAATGTCTAGTGTGCCTTATGATGTGGCAGTGGGATCTGTAATGTATGCAATGTTGTCTACACGACCAGATCTTGCTTTTTCAATCAGTGTTTTGAGCAGATTCATGTCCAATCCAGGTAATGACCACTGGTTGGCTATGAAATATGCTCTGAGGTATATTAGTGGGACCAAAGACTTGTGTCTAGTGTATGGTGAGCATACATCTAGGGATGAGTTATTTGGTTATATGGATTCAGACTATGCTAGTAACAAAGATACTAGAAAGTCTACTACTTCCTACTTTTATACTTGGGCTGGGAATTGCATTTCGTGGAAGACACAGCAACAGTCAGTTGTGGCACTCTCCTCTACAGAGGCAGAGTACATAGCTGCTACTGAAGCTGCTAAAGAAGCCATATGGCTAACTGGGATATTGAATGAAATCCAGTGTGCTACTTATGTACCTGTTTTACACATGGATAGTCAGAGTGCCTTATACTTATGTAAAGACCCTGTTTATCATGAAAGGTCTAAACACATTGATGTGAGGCATCATTTTATTAGAGATCTGATTGAAAAGAAGCAGATAGTTGTTACTAAGATTAAGGGTGACTTAAATCCTGCAGATTTTGGTACTAAAATTGTTACAGCTGACAAGTTTGCATTTTGTAGGGACTTCCTGCATATTTGCAGCTGCCCATGATGGAGTGTGAGCCTTGGCCGACGATGGTAGATGTGCCAGAATTCACTCCTAGTTTAGTACGGCTGTGTGTTACAGTTAGAACTAGGCTGAGTAGGTTTCATGACAATCAAGAGGGCAAATTGTAATGGATGATTATCATGTTTGTTGATGATCAATCCTTATGTATTATGTTCAGATCATTTATACGTAGTTCAGGTTTTGGGCTTTAATCTGTAAATGGGCCTGGTCCATTATTTGAGGTCCAGAAGCCAGCTGTGGCCCAGATGCTCGACCCGACCGGTCTGAGGTTGCTGGGGCTCCGCGTGTACTTGTTGGGCTGAGGTATATAAGCTCTCAACCCTTGGTGCTTCTCTCTTATCAGAATCATTCTCCTTCTCCGCCTCCATCTGTGAAAGAGAGCTTCTCCTAGGGTTGGGTTTTCCTGAGTGTTCTTGACTGTGGATCGAGAGCTTGATCTTGACAGAAGCAAAGCTTTTGCTTCTAGAGATAACTTCGAGTAGATTGTGTTCTTGCTTGGAGTTGGAGGCCTTTGACGAGTGGTGAAGCTTGCAGATGCTCGACGGGTTGAAGTCTGGAGGAGATCTGGTCACACGCGTGGTTTAGGGAGTTTCTCTTCTCTTGTCTTACAGATTCTTGTTGTCTCTGTTCTGTGTATTTGATCTGAACTCAGAGCTTTGCTCTCTTGTAAGATTGTGACCTACTTAGTGGATTTGGCCATCAATCTTGAGGCCACGGGGAATAGGCTGAGTCCGAACCTCGTTAACAACTACTTGAGTCATTTACTTTCTGCATGCAGCTCTTTGTGAGTGTTTATGGTAATCTGATTCGAATCTAGTTAATCTCACAGCATATGTCGTTCATCTTCGAATGAGCTATATATCTCTCAGTTAATTACCACATATCCCGTATAATTATTAAAAGGGTTCAAGCTTATTGAAAGTTAAAGCACATGCCTTCTTTTTCTCATGAATATGATCTCTATTTTGATTATTTAGTGGTCATTCATACTCTTGGTACAAGATCAAATGTCTTAAAACTAATTTGAAAAAGAGTAAAATCACATATGGCCGGGTAGTTAAATTATGTGATTAAGCATGTATATCAGTCACACTCAAGTGCCATGTGATGGTTTACAAAAAGTTTGGTGTTAGAGATTTGCCTTGTCACCCTTGCCAAAATGTCAAAAAAGTCTATAACATGCATGTATTGCAAATACAATTCGAAAGTGGCTTTTTTAATGCTAATTTTGTCTTTCTATATAACAAATATTGAATGATTGTGTTATATAGTTTGGTTACTAGCTTGATCATGATAATATTCTTATGAATGTTTAGAATAAGTTATATAATTTCATTAAAAAATTCGTGATACTGTGATAGTGACAACGTACATCGCGCTCCTTTTGCTTCAATAAAGTTAAGCATGCATATATATTAAGCTGGACCACAAATTAATTGAAAGTGAAAGCACATATATATTAACATTTAGAACCTAATTGGTTGCTTCTTATAAGCTGGGTTGGTAACATATTGTTTAGGTGATCACGACTCTTAAAGTAGTTTAGGTAAATCTTGAACCGATTAGGTGCACTTATGTACTTTGATTGAATTGTTATCAAAGGGAAAAAAAGTATTTTATCTAATCAACTACTAATAAAGTTAATTTTCTAATCAACTAATACATAGGTTAATGATTTATTTTAGAATAATAATTTTGAGACATTGCCCGTCCCCACAGTAGAAGATTAGTACTCATTTAGATTAGAATGACCCAAAAAGTACTTTAGATAAAAATGAAGAAGGTAGTAGGATTTATAAAAGATTAGAACCGTACATATATATTCATGTTCTTGTGGACGAATTATAGTTGGATACTTGGGTGCAAAGCAATTTAATCGTGTATGTGGTTGGTAACTTATTTGTGTACGTAGGTGTGGGCTATTTTAGACCGTCTAACTTATGATTGAAATATTTGCTGCATTAGATTGCCTAGTCAAAAAGAGCAAGTTGCTAATCTAGCTTTGATAAAAAATTATGAATGTCTGTATTAAAGGTCGGTGGGGTCGTGCACATATTATGATCACAAAGAAGTGATAGCCAAATATACAAGTCTGGTGAAATTTCATGATAAAATCTGTTATTCATAAAATGACTGATTCATATGTTCATAGTATATTAGATTTTTCTAGTCTCAATTAGTTTATATGTGAAATTTCATAATAAAATCTGCTATCGATAAAAGGGCATCCATAAGTTCATATAATAGATTTTCTCTAGTCTTAAATTAATTTATATGTGAAATTATATTGTAACACTCCCTGTAAATATTACAGTCTGACAAACTAATAAAGTCGTGTAGATGAATATTTCATTTTTTATAGTCGGATCCTAACAAATGAACATTTGCAAGAGTCTGATAGGGGCATTACAATCTCTTAATAGAAAACCTCATCAACCCAAAAAGTTGATCCACGACCGAACGCTCTCTAATGACATATTACTGTCTGACAAACTTAGTAACAACTTTCAAAGATTACATATATACCCTCTCTGTAATGGATTTCACAATCATTTAATACAATCAGTTTTTCTACTCTCTCTGAGATTGACATTGTTGGAGCCGGTTCTCGATGGGCTCGCGAAGCCCAAAAGGAGTTGGGTTAGGCCCATAGGACGCGAGCCGGATCGGTCCATGCAGTCAGCCCAGAAGGACGAAAGCGGCCCATAAGCAGACGAAGCCCAGAAGGAGGATCCGACGAGATTAAGTATCAAGGGGCAAATTAGTAATTGACTCGCGTGGGCCCCTGACAAGAGTATAAGAACGCAACTCAATGGATAGAGGAGGGGATCACCACTGAAAGAAAAACGCTTCGTCTCCCTCTCCCGAGTAAGAAAAAACACAGGAATAAACCAAAACCTCAATCTTCCAAAACCACCTTCTCCTTGTGGTGTTAGGAAGAACATCATTTTTTTTTTGGTTTAAAGAGGGACGGTACCCTCGGTTAAATTTTATAAATATGACCCTACAAAAGAGGGTAACGAAACAGTACACAAATCAGTTCAAAGCAATAAACAAAACACACTTGGAGAGACACGTAGGCCTTCCAAACAGTGTGCAAGGTGCATATGGGTAGGCAAACAAGCCATCCAATCTACACAAACCAAGATAAAGTGCATATGGAGAGGCAAACAAGCCGTCCAAGCTACACAAAAACCAAACCAGGTGTATATGGAAGGGTACACAGACCCTCCAAACTACACAAAACAAAAGCACACAAAATATCAAAGTAAACAAAGTCCAAACAAACACAAACAAACAAACAAACAAAAATGAACAAACAACCAAATAAACAAACTACAAACCCATAACCATGCAAGGCGGGAAACGTTCATGCAAAAGTCTAAAAACACTAATAAAAATCAAGCGCACAATGTCCTCCCGAGGAATCTGGTTGCCCTGAAAAATAAGAGAATTTCGAGCATGCCATAAGTAATAAACAGTAGACGAAAGGGAACATACCTGAGCATGGGCGAGACAGTCACGAGTAGAAGCGCGCCTCCGAAGCCAGCGAAGAGAAGACTTGATCGACGAAGCAGTAGCCGGTATCCCAAATCTGACTCTGACCTCTCTCCAAATGGTAGCTGAGTAAGGGCAGTCGAAGAACAGGTGCTTATGGTCCTCCAGAGCAGCCCCACACATCCGACACCCCGGGTGAACGTCCAGGAACGACAGGCGATCATACGTAGACAGCTTCCCGAGGTTAGCCAACCAAAGAAGGAGCATATGCTTGGGCGTGTTGTGTCTAGCCCACACCTCTCTATACCATCTGACAGTAGGCCGCTTCGTGCGTAGAGCCTCATACGCCAAGGAAACCTTAAAGTGGCCGAGCTTGCACCACTCTAAGAGAGACTCCTCGACATTGAGAACTCTACTATCAAGCTGAACAACCATGTCCCGAGCATGCAGAATACCCTTGATCAACGGAGAGTCACGCTTGTGCACAGTCCACTCAAGCGGCCCAACAAACCCTAGGTACCTATGATGAATCCAGCGAGTCCACATACTATCCCTCTGGCTAAGGATGTGCCAAAAGTGCTTGATCATGAAACACTGGTTCCAAATACCAATATCAAGGAGACCGAGGCCCCCTTCCTTCTTTGGCTTGCACACCTCATCCCATCTCACCTTAGGCCTCCTCCACATGAAGCCCCGGCACATGCTAATCAGACTCTTCCGAACACCCACAGGAATGGGCAAGATAGACAACCAGAATCCCTCGACCCCCTGTAATACCGACGCAATCAGCTCCCGCCTCCCAGCAAAAGAGATAGACTTTTTAGTCCACGTAGTGAGGTAGTTACTGATCTTGTCAAGCAGAGGCTTGAAGTCCAAACTCCTGAGACCATGGGGGTTGATAGGGATCCCCAGATACCTGAACGGGAAGGTACCAACTCTGAAACCAGAAGCCTCAATCAGGGAAGAGCTCACATGATCCTCAACCGAAGCCAAGAACATAGACGACTTTCCCACATTCACACTCAGCCCAGCCATAACCTCAAACTTCCGGAGGCAGCCCAGAAGCACATCAGTAGACCCCCTATCTCCCCTACAAAACATGACCACATCATCAGCGAAAGTCAAATGAGTGAGCCTGGTGCTCTCACAGTGCTGATGGAAGTGGAAAGAACTACAGGAGGTCTCCTTCTTGACTAAGCGGGAGAACATCTCCATGCATAGGACAAAGAGGGGAGGGGATAAGGGATCCCCTTCCCTAAGGCCCCTTTTACCCGGGAAGAAACCATGAATGCCCTTATTAACCTTGATGGAGTAGGTGGGAGAGCAAACACATTCCATCACCCAAGAAATAAACTTGGGCGGGAAACCAAGATGGCCAAGCATGAAGCGCATGAAGTCCCAAGAAACCGAATCATAAGCCTTGGCGAGGTCCACATTAAGGAAGCACCGCGGGGTGTCCCTAGTCACATTGTTGCGTCTGAGCAGCTCCTGAACCAGAAAGATGTTGTCTGACATGAGTCTTCCCCCAACAAAAGCACTCTGAGCCTGATCCACCAAAGTCCCTAAAATCATACTAAGGCGGGAAGTCATAATCTTGGAGATGATCTTATAGACCACATTACAGCAGGAAATGGGCCTAAAATTCTCCACACGATCCGGCTCCTCCACCTTAGGAATCAAAGAAACGATGGTGTGATTGAACGACTTCAGAAGCTTCCCCGAAGCAAAGAACTCCTTGATCGCCGCACAGACCTCAGCCCCAGTGATGTCCCAAGTGGTCTTGAAGAACTTGGCATTGAAGCCATCGGGCCCCGGTGCCTTGTCCACCCCAATAGCCCAAATAGCCTCCTTGATCTCAGCATTGGACACATCCCCAACCAGCATAGAAGCCTCCTCAGCACTGACCAACGGTCCCTGGGCAAAATCAGTGGCACTGGGAAGCACCACCCCAATCTCAGAACCAAAAAGACTCTTGAAGAAGCCAATGAACTCATCATTAACTTTCTTAGAGGACTTGGTTCTGGTCCCATCAGCCTTGCAAATAGAAGCAATGTGGTTCCTCTTGCCATTCGCTTTCATAAGCGAGTGGAAGTACCTAGTACACCGATCCCCATGGAGGGTATACTTGGCCTTGGCCTGCTGGCCAAGGAAGGAAGCCTCAGCCTTGTTAAGCCTCTTGGCTTTGGCCTTGGCCTCCTCAACCTCTCTCCTGCCATCCACAGAATCCGAAGACTCACTCAAACAAGCAATGACCCGAGCAAGCTCCCTATTGGCATCAGCAGCCTGCCTGGAAATGTGGCCAAACTCCTTGTTGTTGAGCCCCTTTAGAGGTCTCTTCAACCCCTGCAGAAGCTTCGCCAACCTGAACTGGAAAGTGCCTCTCTCAACCGTAGTCCAACCCTCCTCAATCACCTCAGAAAACCTAGGGTGATCAGCCCACATATTGAAGAACTTGAAGTATTTCTTCCCTTTCCCCAAATCCCTCAACAAAGACACAACACCCACCTTGTGGTCCGAGATGTGCCACTTCTCAAGGAAGCTGGAGCGGCAATGAAATCCAGAGTTAACCCAAGACGAGCTAGTCAGAACACGATCAATACGGCTCCACACTGTGTTGTTCGTCCAAGTGAAAGGACTAGAACTAGTGCTCGGCGAGTCCACAAGCCCATGTCTCCTACACGCATCAATCATATCCTTGCACTCATAGTGCGAAACTGGACGCCCGTTAACCCTCTCATGCTCAGCCATGACACAATTGAAGTCCCCCATAATCAGCCACGGTAAATCATGCAGCTCAACCAACTCAGCAACACTGTCCCAAATGCCCCGGCGCGCCACCACACTATGAAGCCCGTAGACAAAGCAGACCCCAAACTTCTCACCAGTCGTCTTGCATGTCATAGCACACCCAATGTGCTGAACAGACATGGTAATGACACTCAAATCAACACACAACGGATCCTACATAACCAAGATACGAGCCCGTGGGTCCAGGGCAAAATTGTCCACAAAGTCCCATCCCGGAGCAACCCGGCTAGCCACACTCTCAATGCGGACACCCCCACACTTGGTCTCAAAAATCCCACACACCTTAGCATCAACCTCACGAATGACACCTCCAACGCCATTTTAACATCACTTAGTTTGTGACTCCCGGAGTTGCTATTAAGCTTTTAATGCTGCGATGGGTGTTTTCTAAGGTCGTTCGGTTTGTTGGTAACGAAGAACTTGACACGTTTTAAATAGCATTTTAAGTTCCCTTTATCATTACTTTACATCTTTCTATCTACTCTAGCTCTTGCGGCAAATTGTGTAGCTCTAAGTTGCATTTTTACACGCTTGCTAATTTGAACGCCGGAGAATCAAATCCGGAGATACCCTCTCCTAGTTTGGTTGCGTTGGAATAGTAGGTGTCAAGAACTAGGGTGGACGACGGGGGAGGACAAGGTGAATTGCTGTATACAAGTTGGCTGGCCAGACTCGCGAGGTGTTGTGTCGCGAGCTGCGTTTTCTGAGCTCCAACACTGGCGCCGACCGTGGGGAGTTCCTCGCACAAGTAAGGCTCACTA
This sequence comes from Oxyria digyna, assembly GCA_029168935.1. NCBI lineage: Eukaryota > Viridiplantae > Streptophyta > Magnoliopsida > Caryophyllales > Polygonaceae > Oxyria > Oxyria digyna. The sequence goes on along the minus strand of JAPVLV010000004.1, from coordinate 11,308,111 downwards.
CAGATATTCACGTATTTCTAATACTTAACCGCCTAAGGATGAATGTTGGGGGCGAGGGAAGCGGCAACACCCCTCTTCAGACGAGGACGCAACAAGAGGTAAATGGCTCACGAGCACCTCTTACACGCGTGCCTGAGGAAGAGATTGTTCTGGTAGGGCCCGCACTGGTTCAGTATCGCGCGTTCCTTCGGACGTTGGGACAGAGCACGGACAAGGACCGGCACCAAGAGCAACCGAGGGCTGAGGCCCGCGAGCAGGAGCAGGATCAGGGCGAACGAGAACAACCAGTCGCTGAGGAGAGTGCTGACCACGTACCCGACGACAGAATCTCAGTGTCACGAAGGACCAGGGTCGAGGGACGCGAGAAGGCTTGTCACCCTGGTAGGTTTGATTTGAATCAAGCCCCCGTGAGCTACGTAGAGAACCAGTCTTGCAGGGGAAGAACCGAAACAAGGGGACATGGGATTCGTGTCGAGCAAGGACCTTCTCGCTGCCAGTATGAGGGGGAACCTTATTACAACCAGGCAAACTGTCCGCGACAGGCTTACGAGGCCTATCCGTCCATTAACCCGTCAGCCTTGTTCGGCCCAACTGCTTTCGCGGACCACATAGTCAGGTCAGTCCCCCTACCTAATTTCAGATTCCCTATTATCAAAGAATACAATGGCAAAGAAGATCCTAGCGAACACCTAGCACGCTACAAGTATGCTATGCTCGCAAGGTGCCCTGACGAAGCCACGATGTGCAAAGGTTTCCCAGGCACTCTCGCGGGTCCCGCCATGACCTGGATGCTTAACCAACCGTCAGGGAGCATCCATTTCTTCGCTGACCTAGAGAGAAGTTTCTTGTTACACTTTGGATCCTCAAGGAAAAGAAAAGTGACTATGCAAGAAGTGGTGGGTGTCAAACAGGGACCAAACGAATCGCTAGAGAGTTATGTCAGGAGATTCTCGAAAAAGATCTTAGAAGCCGAGGATTTTCACGATAAAACCGCCCGAGTCGCGTTCCTGGATGGTCTCACAGATGGAAGCTCCTTCAAGCAATACCTATACCGCAAGAAAGATTTGGACTACCAGGGCATGCTCGAAAGAGCGTATACAGAAATTAACGTGGAAGCGCACTCGAGTACCGCGTTGAAAGGAAACAATCAGAATAAGTCTGCTCAGGGCCAAAAGAGGGACAACCAGAACTGGGGTAGCAAGCGCCATCAGGGAAGTCAGGGAAAGGAGCAGTTTGACACGCGAGTTCCCGATTTGCAAATTCAAGATCAAAATCAGGGTCAAAGGCAGTTCAGAGGCCAGAACCATGATCAGAATCAGTTCCACTCGCAAAATTTTGTAGCCGAGCAGGATAGCCGTCGCGAGGCTGAAAGAGGAGGGGATCGCGGTCATGATCGCCACGAGCCAACCACATGGTGTGAGTACCACAGAGTGGATACTCACCCTATAGAGGAATGTAGGTCGCGACCTCACCACCCGAGAGAGCAGAAAGTCCTAACTGCTCAGAGAGGAAATGGGGACGGAGGTCGCGGCAGCACAAAAAGAGGAAGAGGAGGTAGAGTACAGAACGAGATAAGGCAGCAAACCCCCGCGAGAAATAACCAGAATCAGGGACCTAATCGCCACCCGCACCAGAACTTCCCTCACTTGGATGGCCATATAGGTACAATTGCAGGCCGCCATGAACCCATTCCCTTAGGCAAACGAGAGAAAAGGCTCATTGATAACGCGCCCAAGCCTCAGGGAAAGCCAATCTATAGTATCGCGAGATCGCAGTCTGAGCTTTACACGCTTGCTTTCAGCGACAAGGAGGTAGATACCTGGGCTGTAGAAGCCGCTGACCCACTAGTCATTCATGCTCAGATCGGAACCAAACTTGTGAAAAGGATTCTCGTGGACACAGGGAGCTCGGCTGATATACTATACTGGGACGCGTTCGAGAAAATGGAGATTGATCAGTCTACACTCAGGCCTACTAAAACCACACTGGTGGGTTTCGCGGGTGACAGAGTGAGGGCCCTGGGCGTCGTCACCCTAGATCTCATCCTGGGTGGGGAGACCGGGTCAAGAAGGTCAGAAAAAATAGATTTCGTAGTAATTCCAATAACTTCCTCCTACAATGCGATACTGGGACGCGAGACTCTGTGTAAGTTTGAAGCAGTCGTGTCGATCTGTCATTTCTGCCTTAAGTTCCCAACGTCGACTGGAGTAGGAATCGCGAGAGGAAACCAAGAGGAAAGTCGTATCTGCTACGTGTCATCCGAAAAGGGCAACACCAAGGCCTTGCTCGCTAACCAGTTATTTGTTCCAGGGTTGCCTCACGTGTTTGAAGAGGCCGAGTTGGAGGTACGTGCCTCTCCGAGGCCGCGAGATACTGGAGAAGAAGAAGGGCACAAACCACATTTTGATGGGTTTGAGAAACAGACAATCACCCCATTCCCCAACATAGAGGAGAAGCTCTATGTAGGAGGAAAACTGGATCAGAAATTTGTGCAAGAAATTGAGACCTTGCTCACCCGCTCCCGGGATATTTTCGCATGGACACCAAAGGATTTGAAAGGGATTCCCGCGAGTGTCATGACCCACTCCCTGAACATTAGTTCAGAGGTCAAGCCGCGTAGGCAGAAGAAGCGAAAGCAGGCAGGACCAAAGAACGCGGCTGCTGCTGTGGTACTCGCGAAATTGATAAAAGCAGGGTTTGTTAAGCCCGTGCAATACCCGACATGGCTGTCAAACGTAGTAATGGTAGAGAAAAATCCCAAAGGGACAGGAAAATGGCGCATGTGCGTAGATTTCACTGGTCTCAACAAGGCATGTCCCAAAGATAGCCACCCATTACCTTCTATCGACCAGTTGGTAGATTCCACCGCGGGTCATGAAGCCCTGAGTTTCTTAGACGCGTACTCTGGGTATAATCAAGTCATGATGAATCCAGCCGACTCGGGGCACACGACTTTTATCACAGACAAGGGAACCTTCTGCTATAAAGTAATGTCGTTCGGCTTGAAAAACGGCTACATTCCAGAGGCTGGTGGACATGATCTTTAGCGAGCAAAGGGGTGACACCGTGGAGGCCTATGTTGATGACATAGTAGTTAAGAGCAAGAAGCAGGTAGATCACGCTCGCGACCTGGCAGAAGTTTTTGAAACTCTAGGAAAGTACGGAATGAGCCTCAATCCCGAGAAATGTGTCTTTGGGGTCACCGAGGGCAAGTTCCTGGGATTTCAGATCAGTGCACGCGGTGTCGAAGTCAATCCAGACAAGGTCCAGGCTGTAATAGATCTACAACCGTCGAGATCCACTCATGACGTCCAAAGGTTTGTAGGGAAGGTTAATTATCTCGGGAGGTTTTGTGCCAAGCTCGCGGAGCGAAACCTCCCCTTCTTCGACATATTGAGGAAACCGAAAAACTTCGAATGGACTGAGGAGTATGAAAGGGCATTTATGAGCCTCAAAGAACATCTGGCTAAACTCCCCACACTTGCGTCACCAGTACCTGCGGAAGGGTTGCAGCTGTACCTCGCGGCCGGGACGCGTGCGGTGAGCGCAGTGTTGGTGAGAGAGCAGCAGGTCCCCGTCTATTTCGTCAGTAAAGCCCTTCTGTCAGCTGAGACCAGATATTCGCCCATAGAGAAAGCAGTACTCGCGTTGATAACAGCCGCTCGTAAGCTCCAACCTTATTTCCACGCTCATCCCATCGAGGTATTGACAGATTTACCACTCCCATCTTTCATGAGTAAACCAACAACCTCCGGGAGGCTCGCTAAATGGGTAATTGAGATGACTGAATTTGACGTAGTCTATAGACCACGGCCCGCAATCAAAGCGCAAGCTTTGGCTGATTTCATTGTTGAAACAAGTTTCAGAGAGTTAGAAATAGATGAAATAGCTCCAAAACACCCCACATGGGTTATGCACGTTGACGGGGCAGTAAACGTAGACGGTTGCGGGGCGGGGGTCGTCCTGACATCCCCAGCCGGGGATAAAATCGACCATGCGATTGCACTAAGATTCAAAGCCACTAATAACGAAGCAGAGTATGAAGCGCTCATCGCAGGACTGGAAATTGCAATGCACGCAGGTATTCACATGGTGAGGTGTCTGAGCGACTCTCAGATTGTTGTGAATCAGATCAATGGGACCTATGAAGCTCGAACAGGCAATCTCCCCATATATCATGCGAGAGCTACAACTTTGATTTCGTTGTTCAGGCATTTTGAGATTGAAGCAATATCGAGGGAAGAAAATACGCGAGCTGACGAACTCGCGAAGCTAGGTTCCCAGGCCCAGTACGCGAATATGGAACATCCCGATGGGAATTCTACCATCGTTTCCAAGGGTGGAAAGAGTCAGTACTTCTGGGTAGTAAAGTCTGAGAGCGCCATAAGCAATCAGGTGGAGCTGATGGTAATAGATGAGCCAGTCGGTGATTGGCGCACCCCTATAATTCAATATCTAGCAAACGGAACAGGACCCTCGGATCCAAAAGAAATGAGAAAACTTGTCTCTATGGTTGCGCGCTTCTACATGTGTCGTGGGGAACTCTACAAAAGAGGGTACGGACCACGCGAGCTCCGGTGTTTGTCTAAGATAGAAAGTGACGTGCTTATGAGAGAGCTACACGCGGGATTGTGCGAGACTCACGCGGGTTGGAGACCTATGGTCTATAAAGCGTTGAGGCAAGGGAATTTCTGGCCAACCATGAAACAGGACGCACAACGCGAGTCTCAGAACTGTAAGCCATGTCAGTACTTTGCCCCGGCTTCTCATCAGCCAGGTGTAGAACTACAGATAATGTCAAGCCCCTGTCCCTTCGCGATGTGGGGGCTAGATCTGTTAGGACCTTTCAAGCCAAAAGCGCCTGGTCAACTGGAATACATCATTGTAGCAGTTGATTATTTCACCAAATGGATCGAAGCCGAGGCTCTCGCGAGCACTACCGTCCCAGCGGTTAAAAAGTTCCTATGGAAGAATATCATCTGCAGATACGGCCTCCCTCACGAGATCGTAACCGATAGAGGACCACAATTCAATTCGCCACAGTTGCTCGCGTGGTGTAATGACATAGGGATCGCCTTAAGAATCGCATCGGTCGCTCACCCGCATTGCAATGGCCAAGTAGAAGCTGTGAACAAAAGTATTGTCATGGATCTGAAAAAACGGTTAGAAGGCTCCAAAGGAAAGTGGGCCGAAGTTTTACCTCTAGTACTTTGGGCAAAACAGAACCACGGTAAAAAAGGCAACTGGGGAAACACCTTTTGCTCTTGCCTATGGGATAGAAGCCACAGTGCCAGTCGAGTTCATTGTGCCCACGGATCGCGTGATTCAGTATAGCCCGATCGACAATGACGAAAAAATGCAGCTAGAGTTGCAGATGCGGGAAGAAATTCGCGACGTGGCAACTATCAGAGCGGCCAATCATAAAGCCAGCGTCGCGAAGTATTACAACAAGCACATAAAGTTGAGGGGATTCGCCAGAGGGGACCTAGTGCTCCGTAGAACAGAAGGAGGAAAGCTCGACCCCAACTGGGAAGGACCTTACATTATAGATCGCGAAGTCGCTCCTGGGGCATATCGTCTCAAGGATCACTCTGGGAATCACATTGCAAACTCTTGGAACGTGATGCGACTTCGTCGCTTCTATGCCTAATCCTCCCACAACCCAGGTACGTCTAACAAAGTTTAGCAGAGCAAAAATGTTTTCCCATTAATGGTCAATGTTTATCGCATTGAGACACTAAAACATTCGATCACTATGATATGATAAGTATAGGTTGTGGAACCATCAATTCGTTATCACGCGAGTTTAAGTTATCAAGAAATGGGTCACAGCCTGGTCGACCAATGCTCATCCACCTAAAAAGGTAGCGCTTCAATTGAGACAAAAGTCGTCAAGTCCGCTTCACTGGGCTGGGCTAAACCCCCCCCCCCCCCCCCCCAGGTCGCGTGTCCAGCTTCCATGGTTGAGCTAAAAAACTCTCCTTGGTCGCGAAAGGATGGACGAGTTTACGCCAATGAGCTCACCCGTCATGATTCCGCTTCACTGGGCTGGGCTAAAAAAACCCCCCAGGTCGCGTGTCCAGCTTCCATGGTTGAGCTAAAAAACTCTCCTTGGTCGCGAAAGCATGGACGGGTTTACGCCAATGAGCTCACCCGCCATGATTCCGCTTCACTGGGTTGCGCTAAACCCCCCCCCCCAGGTCCCGTGTCCAGCTTCCATGGTTGAGCTAAAAAACTCTCCTTGGTCGCGAAAGCATGGACGGGTTTACGCCAATGAGCTCACCCGCCATGATTCCGCTTCACTGGGCTGGGCTAAAAAAAAACCCCAGGTCGCGTGTCCAGCTTCCATGGTTGAGCTAAAAAACTCTCCTTAGTCGCGAAAGCATGGACGGGTTTACGCCAATGAGCTCACCCGCCATGATTCCGCTTCACTGGGCTGGGCTAAACCCCCCCCCCAGGTCGCGTGTCCAACTTCCATGGTTGAGCTAAAATGCTCTCTTTGGTCGTGAAAGCATGGACAGGTTTACGCCAATGAGCTCACCCGCCATGATTCCGCTTCACTGGGCTGGGCTAAAAAACCCCCCCAGGTCGCGTGTCCAGCTTCCATGGTTGAGCTAAAAAACTCTCCTTGGTCGCGAAAGCATGGACGGGTTTACGCCAATGAGCTCACCCGCCATGATTCCGCTTCACTGGGCTGGGCTAAAAAACCCCCCCAGGTCGCGTGTCCAGCTTCCATGGTTGAGCTAAAAAACTCTCCTTGGTCGCGAAAGCATGGACGGGTTTACGCCAATGAGCTCACCCGCCGTGATTCCGCTTCACTGGGCTGGGCTAAAAAAAACCCCCAAGTCGCGTGTCCAGCTTCCAGGGTTGAGCTAAAAAGCTCTCCTTGGCCTTCGAAAGCTCCACCTCCAAAGTTTTCTTCTCCCCCATGAGCCGAGACTTAGCCGCTCTGTTGGCATCACGGATTGACTGGTCCTCATCCATCAATTCCTTAAGTTTGTCCTCCGCCGCGAGCACCCTCCTGCTTGCGCTCGCGATAATATTCATCCCCTGCAAAATGACCAACTCCAGGGTTAAAAACACCCCAAGAGACAAGAAATAGATGAGAACGCGAAACTTACCGCAAAAAGTAGTTTAGAAAGGCCGCCAGGTCTTTCCGAGATTTCCTCGTAAAGGCTGGGTTCGGGGGGGGGGGGGGGGAAACAGTCGGGATCGAGTCAAAGAATGCACGCATCGCCGATAAACCGTGAAAGAAGGTAGGGTTCGCGACCAGAGAATCGGTAGGCTCTGGAGAGGAGACGAACTCAACCTCCGTCGTCCTCTTGCGACTTTTCTCGGATAATTTATGCTTCCCCTTATCACGAGATAATATTTCGCGAGACCTCTTCGTCTGAGGGACCTCCTCAGAAACTGTGGTCGCGAGCTCAGCGGGCGACTCCGATACAGCAGGGGTAGGAGCAAGGGCCAGACCGGGGACAGACGAAATATTGTGAGATGGAGCCTCGAGGGTGAGAGAACCAGCCTCGTCAAAAACCAACCCCTCCAAGTCCGGAAGATCAGAGAACATGTCAGCATCTGCAAAGACCGCAAGTGAGTATAAAAAAAAAAGTATAAAAAAAAAATAGTGATAGACGCGAGCGCTAAAGACAAACACGAACAAGAACCTCGGGCATGAGATTTGAGGCTAAGTCCCCTGACAACCAGTAAAGCATCCGAGATTGTCAACTCAAAACGTTTTTGAACAGCTTTGTCAGGGTAATCCTTATAGTCGCGAATGAATTTATCACGAGTCTCCTTTGGGAAAAAGCACGGAGCCTTTCTCGCATGAGGCTCGCGTACTTGAACAGAAATTTCAGAACCAAGAGGGGGACGGACTAAAAACCAACACGTTTTCCACCCTTCAATCTTCGAGCGCAATCGGAAGGCACTAGGAGTCTTGGCTTGAGCAGTATAAAATCCATCCTCGCGGGAGTTCTTCTTATACGAATTAATAAGAGCGTAGTGAGGCGTATTGGGAGCTATCCCAATATCCTGACATCGCATGATGTAAACAATCAGCGAACTCCAGAAGTTTGGATGCATCTGAGAAGGGCTGAAGCCTAAGTCCGCCATCACTTCAGTCTGAAAGGACGTCCACGGGAGACGGAAGCCAGCTTCTAAAGACTGCCTGCTCAAAGCAAAGAAGGGCCCATATTGGTCGAGAGAAGTGCCCTCATAGTCGGGGAGGGCAAAGATGGTCCCTTCGGGAAAAGGGTATCGCGTAGCGAGATGGGGAAGATCGTCAAAGTTGAGACTGCTGCGATGGGCCGTGTTAGGAATTAAGGTACGAGTATGTTTTATTCTCTTTGTAAGGATGCTTATCCGACCAGGATCCGCGAGAAAAGGTTTCTCTATTACTATGTGGGGTAAGGACCCCTTATGGGAGAAGAAGCTGGCAAATTGACCGTAATTGGTCTCGGCTCGCTCTTGAATAACGCGAGACGGGAGCCTTGTTTTAGACTTTTTGGACGTCTTCGCTTTGCTCCATTTGGATTTCCTAGTAACGCGAGATCGTCTACGAGAGCTGGGCTCGCGACCATCAGAGCCCCCCTCGGATCCGGACGTAGTGCGCCCCGAATACTCAGCCCGAGTTGAGCGTTCATAGAAATCATCACTACCTGAAAGCATAGGCAAAGAAAGTTTCAGTTTTCCAGGGATGGAAAGAGGAAAAAAGAGAACGTCGAAGGTGGGAACAACGCGAGTCAAAGGAAAATGACGCGAGGCAGTAAGAAGTGAACAAACAAGAAATCCCTGGAAAAACTGAAACACGAAAGATCAAAGGGGAATTTAAAACGACATCAAAAAGGACCAGGTCCAAGAACACGAAGAACATTGTGGAGGTTCAAAAATGGTGGAATTGGCTGAAACACATTTTTTCTTAAACAACATATTGAGAAACGAGAGCTGGAAGGAAAATCCGACACGAGAAACACCCAATGGACAAACAATCACTGACGAAAGCCTATCAAATCGAAGAGCCCGGGCAAAAATTCTGACAACAGTTACAAACGAAAAAAAAAATCGAGCGACGAATCTGCGGGGAACCCTAAAATCAAGCCAAAACGAGGTAGAAAAGGGAAGGAAGAACGAAAGACTAACCTGCCATTGAAGATCGTGTGGGAGCGGAGGCGAAGACGAAGGTAGAGAAGGAGAGAGCACCGGCGAAGAAGGCGAACGTGCAGTTTGAAGAGAACAACGAAGGAGTGCGGCAGAATGAAAAACGGAAGACGAAGGTGGGTATTTATAAGGAAGAACCGGGGGAAAGAAGGTGCAATGAGAAGATGGCACGTGGACGACATGCGCCAAGCGCGGGAATTCAAAAAGTTTTTGAATTCAAAACGTCGCCCCAAGAAGTTTAATCGAAATACACGTGACCATCACACGCGATGCAATCGTACTAAGTCATGGAGCCACTCTCATGTCGAGAACGCGACTTCAAGAAGACAAACCCAAGCCTTAAGCTATTCAGCATAAAAGCTTGGGGGGCTGGATGTTGGAGCCGGTTCTCGATGGGCTTGCGAAGCCCAAAAGGAGTTGGGTTAGGCCCATAGGAGGCGAGCCAGATCGGTCCATGCAGTCAGCCCAGAAGGACGAAAGCGGCCCATAAGCAGACGAAGCCCAGAAGGAGGATCCGACGAGATTAAGTATCAAGGGGCAAATTAGTAATTGACTCGCGTGGGCCCCTGACAAGAGTATAAGAACGCAACTCAATGGATAGAGGAGGGGATCACGACTGAAAGAAAAACGCTTCGTCTCCCTCTCCCAAGTAAGAAAAAACACAGGAATAAACCAAAACCTCAATGTTCCAAAACCACCTTCTCCTTGTGGTGTTAGGAAGAACATCACTTAGTTTGTGACTCCCGGAGTTGCTATTAAGCTTTTAATGCTGCGATGGGTGTTTTCTAGGGCCGTTCGGTTTGTTGGTAACGAAGAACTTGAAACGTTTTAAATAGCATTTTAAGTTCCCTTTATCATTACTTTACATCTTTCTATCTACTCTAGCTCTTGCGGAAAATTGTGTAGCTCTAAGTTGCATTTTTACACGCTTGCTAATTTGAACGCCGGAGAATCAAATCCGGAGATACCCTCTCCTAGTTTGGTTGCGTTGGAATAGTAGGTGTCAAGAACTAGGGTGGACGACGGGGGAGGACAAGGTGAATTGCTGTATACAAGTTGGTTGGCCAGACTCGCGAGGTGTTGTGTCGCGAGCTGCGTTTTCTGAGATCCAACAGACATGAGCTCGATAGACTATGAGACATACGAGCCTAGCTATAACATACAAGCTCGATGTAGTTCTATCTTAAAATACAAGAAGTAATTCATAAGTTTATAATCTCAATACTTCACATATGAGACTTTATAGTGACAATTTGTTAAATGTTAATTAAGAGCCAGTCACTTGTATAATCATTCAATTTCTATTGTTTTCTCACGTTTACATATATCATTCATCTTCAAACGAGTCATCTCTCAATTATTTGAAGGGCTCTAGCTTATTGAAAGTTAAAGCACATACCTTTTGGTGTTTATTTGCTAGTAGCAAACTTAGAACAGTTTAATTTGATGATAGCAACCGTTACCATTATTAATTCTTGTCATGCATGCTAGCTAGTATACCAAATTTCAACCGCCTTCTCATTCTCATAAACAAATATGATCTCTATTTTAATTATTTAGTCGATTAATTGTTAGAGGTCCATGTGATGGTTTACAAAAAGGTTGGTGTTCGAGATTTGCATTTGTCACCCTTGACAAAATGTCAAAAAAGTGTATAACATGCATGTATCGCAAATGCATTTAGAAAGTGGCTTTTATAATGCTAATTTTTTCTTATTAAAATAAAAGGGCAAGAGACTCGGTCAGAGAACAAATATTGAATGATTGTGTTATATAGTTTTGTTACTAGCTTGATCATGATAACATTCTCATGAATGTTTAAGATCGAATAAGTTATATACTTTCATTAAAAAAATCGCAATACTGTGATAGGGACATTGCTTCAATCAGGTTAAGAATGCATATATATTAAGCTGGACCACTAATTAATTGAAAATGAGCACATATATATTAACGTAATTGGTTGCTTCTTATGAGCTGGGTTGGTAAGATATTGTACTCTTAAAATAGTTAAAGATGTGGACAATTTTGAACTGTTAAGGTAATATCTTTTTTTTATGCATGTGTGCACTTATGTACTTTGGTTGAATTGCCCCATTTGAACAAGCATGTTAAGCTGATCCAAGTTGAATATTCGACTTTGCTACCACCAATCAATACGAATAACGTTAACGTACTTTGTCAAGAATTCTAAATTCATCCTCGGGTTGTGACAACTTTACCCTGTAATAATATAATGCCAATTATAACTAGTCTCGGTAAATGGATCGAACACGTCGGGTTCAGATTCAGATCAAACAGATCGATAAATTTTCGGGTTCGTCGGGTTGGGGTCGACCTATCGGGGTTCAAATATTCGTTTTTTAATTATAATAAAGAAAAAATCAAAATGTTTTTATAATAAAATTATTATTATATTATTTAATAATATAATTGTATTATATTATTTAATAATATAATTGTATTATATTATTTAATAATATAATTGTATTATATTATTATTTAATAAAATATACTCACTTTGTCCTATTATAATTGGAAATATTGATAAAGAAACATGCATCGTCATACATATATAAATAAAAACATAGTCATGTGTGGTCTTATTTGATTCGTCTTATTAATATTCAATTTTATAATCTTTACTAATTTATAATTAGGAAATTTTATAATCTTTACTAATTTATAATTGGAAATATTGATAAAGAAACATGCATCGTCATACATGCTCGGGAGAAACAAGAAGGAGATAAAGGGACAAAGGAGTATTGTTTTGTTTAATTTAATTTAAATTAAATGAAATTAAATATATATTAAAAGTGAGTCCCACGACGAGTTTTAGGTTGTTCAGATCGGTTCGGGTTTCATGAACTTTTCGGGTCGACCCAATGAGTTGAGTCAGCATTTGAATAGACTTATAACTATTTGATGCAAGTATGTATAAGTTATTTAAATATAGTTGTTAATAAATTATTAAATTAGTGAAAGAAAAACTATTTAAATACTCCTTATAACATAATCAACAAATTAAGGTAAGTCTTAGTAAAACTTAATTATTAAATCGATTTTCTAATATGTGCTTTCAATGTATATAATACATAGTTTATAATCCATGAAATTTTGATTAGCTTAATATATGCCCTTAGATATACGGTAGAGAAAATGTTACTAAATTATTACAAATTTCATCACTCTCACTTCTCACTCTCAACTAAAAATAATATACTCACCGAAAATGTTGAGTTGGAGTAGCTAGCTAACTATAGGGGCCCACTCATATGGGAAACAGCTGTCAATTCTGTCAATCTGACACGTGTCTTTATAGCCGTACGAAAATGTGATAATAGCACACTTGTGCCGTAAAGCAAACACTAACGCCGACCCTGGAAGTTGGAATTTAAGATTCTTCTAAGAATCGTGGGCCCCACAATCATTTAGTAAAAATAATGGTAGTGGGCCCAGTTTGATCCTGGAAGTTGGAAAACGACAAACACTGTGGGCCCCACAGCTGAGTTGGTAGCTGTGTCCAGGTGTGGTCGTGTGTTTTTGTCGGGTTTTGACTGACATTTAGTACAGTTTCCAGATTTTGTTAATTATTCTGAACTCAAATCATTTTCAAATCCTAGTCAGATCCACACCACAATTACTCCCTAGAATATTGTCCTTATTTCATTGAGCCTTTCTAGAATGTAAAAAAAGTACAATATTTTAAATACACCCTAAGAGCATGTTTATTGAGAGGTTTTTTAAAAAGCTTTTTATTTATTTTTATTATAATCAAATCTTACAAAACCCATCCAAAAAAAATTCAAAAGCACAATCCAAAAACCCCAAAGTGAGAGGTTTTTGATTAATATAGACGTCATTCCCTCCGTCTCTTAATATAAGGCTCATTTGTTTTTTCGACATTATTCACAAATCGAGAGAATCTTCTCGTTTTCTTCCAATATATAGAAATAAATATAGGCATACGAGATCTCGTTTGATTCGTCTCAATGAGTACTTTGACAATATAAAAAAATTAGAATTTTCATCCATACTCATTTTATATTTTTACAACATAATTAAAAAGTCAAAATTATTTTTTAATCAAGTTAACTATACATATTTACTATGCTTATTTATTATAAAAATAATTTTATAATATAATTTCAAATAAAAAAATATTAAACAATTAAACAATTAAACTTATAACTAAAAAAATCTCACAAAAAACTCCCCCCATAAAATTAGATCCACGACACAATTACTATATTGCCCTTAATTCGTTGAGCCTTTGTGCTAGTTACAAAATTGTAATTACATAAATTGATTTCTGGGAAAAGGTTAATATTATTTAATTACTTAATTAGGTAAGGTTTGCAAATGCAAAGTTTTTACCGTATAATCTCGGAATTTGTTGAAAAATAATTAATTTTATTATTCTCTTTCAACAATGATTCTTATATTTGAAATCATACAAAGTGTCAATTCGGTCAAAGACTTAATTTTCTTATCCACTAGAAATCTTGACGGCCATGAGTTAGTAGTATCCGGGCTGTAAGAAACTTTCAAGTCATGTCGACATCTATAAATATAGTATGCATAATGTTGACTAACATAAAACATACTCCAATTGAAAGTTCAAACCGAACATACAAGAAAACAAGTACTTAAGCAATAAAGGGTCAAAGTGACCAAATAGAAAAGAACATAACAACAACATATATAAAACCGCACTTCGGGTAGCTATATCTCAACGGTGTTGATGTTGTTTCCAAAGAGCATGACATTTCTCAAGACCCGAATTTCGAAATTGGCGAGTGGATCTAGGCTTCTATAAAAGATGACTTTGTCCCCAGTCTTTAGATTCTCTTTGCTCCTAAGAAACTGGAGCCAACCAGCTGATACCACTGGCTTCTCGTATCTTCCTGTCATACGTTTGGAGCATGTAAAATTCCAAAGCTTACCGTCTTTGTCCTTGGCAGTAAAATCCACCTGGTGGTTGCCGTTGAAGTTGGGAAGCTCTCCTAGAAATCTCGACGGCCAGTTGAGTCTATGATCCACGTCAGTCATCGTCAATGGCTTCGAGAAAATCTTCTCCAAGGTTGCACCTGCCATGTTGATTCAGTTTCTTCCGAGTTTGAAGAGAGAAATGAAGAAATTTAGAAATGTGTTATGATATATTATTGTGTTAGTATGTGGTGTATATATAGACCTAGTTGGTGGGTTAGGTACTAGCTACCTAAGTCTTGCATAATTTAAGTGATATTAAAGTGAGTACAAGCTGAAAGAATTAATAAGTGAGCTTAGATAAAGAGAGGTTTTTCATGTATATGAAAGTGAGGTTTCTTTTTGACAAAGTTGTACTTGAAAAAGAGAGACAATGTATCCCTTAATTTGCTAATAATGGTATACATATATATTTACAAACATAAAACTTGCATTTTATTTTGAAGGACACCCAAAGTATATAATATAATCTATGTTTTGATAGAATACTAGTGAATTGTAACTTTTCAGCTTAGGGTTTTGATTCTGGTTTTAATGCTTAATCAAACTTATATTAAAATTATAAGTTTCGATAAAGTATATATGACCCAACTAACAAAAATGAACCGACATTTGAAATTCTGAATGACAATTGATTAGTGTTTACTAAGTCAAAATATCGTTAGAAAAATAATACTCACTCCTTTGTCTTTTAGATACCCCATATAAAATGAGCATTTATTGAATAATCAGCACTAATTGGGATATGAATACAATAGAATATTATTCATTTTTGGGGAGATTTAATTTTCGTCATTTTCCAGTTGATAATCATTTATATTTTTATAATTTAAAATATTTCTATGAACCATACAAGAACAAAATATATATTTGAATTGGCTCTCCACTCGCTACTGTGTAGTAAGTACATAAACCGGTGTGCTTGACCAAACAAATTAAATTCGTCTTACAAAGTTGAAAGAAGAAATATACTCCCTCCGTCCCCTACTGATCTTCTCATTTGCTTTTGACACATTTGTCGAGACATGTTTTGTAACGTTAATATCTCTAAATATACAATGATAAAGATTATAATTTTTTATATTGTCAAAGTACTAATTGAGACGAATCAAACGATATTTCGCATGTCTATATTTATTTCTATATATTGGAAAAAACGAGAAGATTCTCTCGATTTGTGAATATTGTCGAAAAAGCAAATGAGCCTTATATTAAGGGACGAATAGAGTATATTTTATTAATCAAATCAATTGTTTCTAGTAGTATAACCGAACACTCACTCATATTATTAAAGTGGCATGTGATACTCCACTCATATTATTAAAAAGCAAATATAGAAAGATTCTAAAATTGCTATTTGACGTATGTAGGTTCGTCACGATCGAAGAAATCAAGAAATCATTGCAAATTAAGACATCAGGTCGTCCCTCGTAAATTAAAATGATCGGAGGTTGAAATGACCATGTTCGTAATTGTAGTAGTGCGTACATGCTAGCAAAATTAATAAAAATCAATAGATTAAGAACAAGAGAATTAATACAACCTATAAAAAAAGAACAAAAGAATTAATACAAACCCATAGGAAAAGAACAAGAGTTTAGAAATCTCACAACTTAATAACTGAAGGTTTCAACCGCTAAGTAAAACAATGGAGATTAGTTCCTGCTCATGGTTGCAGAACTAAATTGTCTGATGGAAAAAGATGATGAAAGAAAGAAAGAACTAGGGTTCTTAAATAGAGACTAACCCTAAAAATATATGGTAAAAAATATCCTAAACGAAATAATAAAATAAGGAAAAAGAAATAAAACAAACAAAGGAAAATAAGGAAAGTCCGGAATGTCTTCGGCCTTGTTGTGGCGATCGCCATAGATGCCTAGCGATCGCGGTCTTCATGTAAAGCTTTGCCTTGTCTCTGTCGCCCTATGGCGATCGCCGTAGAGTCATGGCGATCGCCGTAGAGTCATGGCGATCGCCATGATCTCTCGAACTCATGTAATGCTTCTGTTGTAGAATGGCGATCGCCATAGTGATGGTGGCGATCGCCGCTGCTCCGCAGAATGTCTTCAAGTCTTCATGTCTTCAATCTTTGATCCTCTTCTTGTTCGGTTCTGGTCTTCATTTCTTCACTTCTTCGTAAACAACTCAGAACATAACAATAGCTCCAAATACTTGTGATAACACTCCTAAACTAATGTAATAACCCCTAGTTACGCCATACAAAGTGTAGCTTATCAAATACCCCCCCCCCCCCATACTTAGACTTTTACTCGTCCCGAGTAACTTACAGAAAAGCTACCCTTACAATGAAATGTTCAAAGTCTCAGGAAGTACAAGAATATCTCCTAGTTATTACATCACCAATAAACTCCTCACAACAACAACAATCAAGAACAATGTGATAAAATAAACACATACCCAGAACTACACTTTATTCCTCCAAGTGGCCTACCTGAATCCTCCTATACACCTCCTTCTTATGTCTCCATACGCCAAGATGATAATGGTCCTAAAACATTCAATTTTTTTAATAACACTCATCTTGCTTGGGCGCCCTTTCGGGTTTTCATCCCAACCACTCAATAATTGTTCCAGGCTTACAAACTCACATCTCTCAAGACTTATTTTTGCCCCAGCCTAATGTCGGTCAAGCCACCTTCTTATTGCATAGAACTTGCTATCCAAGGATTTTGTATGCCTTTTTTCAATTTTTGTGGCTTTTTCATACAATATATATTCAATAAGCTCATGCAGATACAACCAACACTCAAATAATTACATGTGAATACATTCTCCTCCCCCATACTTAAACATTGCATTGTCCTTAATGAAATGAAAGACAGAAAAATCGAACCCAGGGAAAGAGACAGAAGACTCACATACAAGGTCGGATGACCTTCCTCCAATAAAACTCAAAGTGTGGTAGAATGAGAAACTAGATGAGCACTAAATGTAATCCAATAATGCATAGCTCATCTAAAGCAAAAGAAAGAATACCTCCAATGTAGAAGGTGACCCAAACAAATCAACTCCTTGCAAAGAACATGGTCACCAACAAGCTAAGCTCCAGCGAATGTAGATCTAGAATGATAGTACTAACGAAACCAAACTTGATGTAATACAAATCCTTACTTTATTTTCTCTCATATTTTTTCTGCACTCTATTTTTTTTTAATCCGATATATTATTATTTTCTCGGAATGATTTTCGGATTTTTTTTTTTAGACGGGAGAGAAGACTTACAACGAGATTGGCTACTGACTGTAGCTGACCCTAAGCTTCGGTGATTTCCTCCTGTCCATAGAAAAACTAAAAAGAAAATTAAACCGAACAAAGACAAATAAAAACAAACTCAAACCTCGGGTTGCCTCCCGAGTAGCGCCTTATTTTATGTCGTGGCTCGACATGAAACTCAAGAGATTTAACTAACGCCATTTGAATCTCGTCCCTCTTACCTTGACCACCTTGTCTTTAGCAATGAAGGTGGTTTCATTCACTTTCTCCTCCTTGACCGTATCAGGCGGCTGTTTAAGCTCAATGTCAAGTGCCTGCACACTAGACATCAATGGTATCTCGCCTGGCGAGGTCAGTAATGGAGGGCGATTGCCCAAAGGTGTGAAAAGAGCTTACCTTTAGGCTCTGGCTTAGCCTGACACTCCTGCATGTTAGTAGACAAAACAATATCTACTTTGGGGGGTTCTAAGAGATTCTCTAAAACAGGTTGCAATTCATCCTTACAAGTAGGCTTAATTACATCAATAGCACATAGAGAATTCTTATCAATGGGATCCATATCATATATATTATATTCTACCTTATCCCCATCAAACTCCATAGAGAGAGTCCCACTATTAACATCAATTTTAGTTTGTGTTGTTTTCATAAAAGGTCTACCTAACAGTATAGGTGTGACATTATTAGCATGCTCCATATCTAACACAAAGAAATCAGCAGGAAAAATCAGATCACCAACCATAACAAGAACATCTTCAACAACCCCTTTCGGGTATACAGTAGACCTATCAGCAAGTTGAATAACAGTTCCTGTTTTATGCAAAGGTCCTAAGCCTAGTGATTCATACAAAGAGTAAGGTAAAACATTTATTGATGCACCTAAATCTAGCATGGCTTTGTCAAATTTAGTTTCACCAATCACACATGGAATGCTAAATATGTCTGGATCACCACATTTCTTAGGCATGCGTTTTTGAAACACTGCAGAAACTTGTTCACTTACTTCAACTTTTTTCTTTCCTTTCAGTTTTTTATTTCTTTTGATAGTGCAAACTTCTTTCAAAAACTTAGCAAATCTAGGAATACTCTTAACAAGTTTGAGCAAAGGAATGTTTACCTCACACCTACTAAAGGTTTCGAAGATTTCGTTGTCGTTCTCCAGCCTTCGAGTATCCTTCAATGCCTCAGGAAAGGGAGAAACAGGCTTCTGAGAGAATAGAGGTGGAAAATTCGGGCGAACATAATTATCAATATACTCAGGGGTCTCCTGGCGATCGCCATCAACAACTGGCGATCGCGGTCGCAGATGATTTTGCACCTCCGCTTCTGGAATGTCATGGCGATCGCCATCACCATATGGCGATCGCGGTCGGGATGCAGATCCTGTTTTGCTCTCTGTAATCTCATGGCGATCGCCACTCAGATCTGACGATCGCGGTTTTGGCACAGAACAGTCATTTAAAGTTTTTCCGCTCCTCAAGAACACTGCACTGACGTTCTCTCTCGGGTTTCTTACCGGTTCCCTGGCCTCTAATTTACTCACAGCTTGAGCAATCTGTCCGAACTGATTTTCAAGATTTTGGATGCTTGATTCCGTCTTAGCGTTTTGTTGCATCACAGTCTGAGCTAAGGACTTGATCATATCTTCAGCAGTCATAGAATTCCGAGGTCTAGGTTGCTGATAATTAATATTAGAAGAGTCATACCTTGGCCTTGATTGCCATCCACCAACAGCGTTTACCTCAGCATTGGGATCATGAAGGGAAGCATTTTTCAGCATCAAAGCCTTTACCGTCTCTTTCAACTCATTCATGTCAGTCTGTAATTGATCTGAATTAATTGCTTTGACTGAGTGGGATCCCTGTCTAATGCTAAACTGCCTTGAACTTTCAGCCAACTCTTCAAACATTTCAGTGGCCTGAGGTATAGTTAGTTTCAGAAAATTACCTCCACAAGATGCGTTTACCATTCGACGGTCCTCATCAATCAGCCCACTGAATAAGTACATAAGAAGATCATGGTCAGTATAACTATGGAATGGGCAGCTTGAGCAAAGCTTCTTGAATCTCTCATAATACTCATAGAGACTCTCAGTTGAATGTTGTTGAATGATTGTGATTTCCTTCTTCAAGCTGCTCAGTTTTGTAGCTGGAAAGTATTTCTCTAAAAAGACCTTTTTCATCTTAACCCATGTATCAATACTTCCCGGAGCTTGATAATAGAGCCAATCATTGGCAGTGTCTTTCAGAGTAAATCCGAAAGCTCTCAGCATGACCTGCTCCTCAGTAACACCTCTTGGCTTCATACTAGAACATATGGCATGGAATTGAGCCAAGTGTTTGTTGGGATCTTCTCCTGCTAAGCCATGGAAGTGTGGAAGCTCATGAATTAAACCAGCTTTTAATTCAAAATTCACACCTTCTTCAATCTCAGGAAACCTCACTGCTAAAGGTTGTTGGTTTAAGTCTGGGGCAGTGAGTTGCCTCATAGTAGCCAATGGCGGTCCATATCGATCACCCATCTCGTTATCTTGGTTCAGAGCTGCTCTTTGGTTCCAAAGGAACGTCCTTTCAATCTCTGGGTCAAAGGCAACAAGAGATGAATCAGTAGCACGGGCCTGAACCATAAAGGTTCACACCAAACAGTTGATAATTTCACAATTAACTCAGAATCAGAAAAATTTCAATTCCCCGGCAACGGCGCCAAATTTGATGAGGCTAAAGTCGTAGTGCCAAATCAAAGAAAACTCTAAACACTAACTAGAGTATAGCATGTAAGTAGAGGTCGAACCCAAGGGAATCTAAACACCAAATCAATGCAGTCAAGTGAAATATCAACTAGTAACAAGTAACCAAAGGGGGGAGGGGTTTGATTGCAAGAACACACAAGTAACCAGTAACAAGCAGAGGAAGTTTGGGTGAGAATATTATGCGAAGGGGTTTCACCTAGCAAGTATCCACACAACAGTCAATCAAGTTGATCATAGATTTATCTCAAGTTCTATTCAATCCTAGGGAATGTTCCTATTCCAATCTTTAATATATCAGCAGGCCAACCGGTCCTGATAATACTTACTATTCAACAATTAGGGAAACCTCTCAAGATTAGATGAAATAGTAGCAAAGGGCACATGAATTATAAGGATGCATGCAATAACTTACAACCGTCAAGTATTAACATGCAATCAATTCTCTTTCATAAAAGCAATCAACTACCAGATCATGCAGATATGAGTGCTACAATGACAAGGAATTCCACCGTATATTCCTAGTCTAGCAATAGAAAACTATCAATCAAACTAGGTGATCAAGCTAGCAAAACTAATAGAAATCAATAGATGAAGAACAAGAGAATTAATACAAACCCATAAGAAAAGAACAAGAGTTTAGAAACCTCACAACTTAATAACTGAAGGTTTCAACCGCTAAGTAAAACAATGGAGATTAGTTCCTGCTCATGGTTGCAGAACTAAATTGTCTGATGGAAAAAGATGATGAAAGAAAGAAAGAACTAGGGTTATTAAATAGAGACTAACCCTAAAAATATATGGTAAAAAATATCCTAAACGAAATAATAAAATAAGGAAAAAGAAATAAAACAAACAAAGGAAAATAAGGAAAATAAGGAAAGTCCGGAATGTCTTCGGCCTTGTTGTGGCGATCGCCGTAGAGTCATGGCGATCGCCATGATCTCTCGAACTCATGTAATGCTTCTGTTTTAGAATGGCGATCGCCATAGTGATGGTGGCGATCGCCGCTGCTCCGCAGAATGTCTTCAAGTCTTCATGTCTTCAATCTTTGATCCTCTTCTTGTTCGGTTCTGGTCTTCATTTCTTCACTTCTTCGTAAACAACTCAGAACATAACAATATCTCCAAATACTTGTGATAACACTCCAAAACTAATGTAATAACCCCTAGTTACGCCATACAAAGTGTAGCGTATCAGTCTCGTCCTTGTAAACTATGGTGGTGTGTCTCGTCCGTTCGAGCTCTACTCGTAAAGTTGTGGTGCGTCTCGTCCAAGCTCGCCGTCTCATCTGGTATCCTCTTCTTTCCTCCTCCTGTTATTCCTTCCTATTGCTATTTCTTCTCTTACTCCTGATTACTAACCGGATTCGCTTCAGTTTATTAATCATTTCGTGGATGTTCTGCGAATTTCTCAAAAAACATAATTAGGTTATTTTTCTTGCGGATTTGGGGATTTTGACTTTGATGTAAGAGCTTTCATTGTACTTTAGCAGGATACTGAACAAATATTCTTCAAGTGCTTGCTGGCTTGGAAACTGCAGTCAAGCTTTGTTAAAAGCTCCGCTATCATGTAGTTGTTAAGTTCCATCTTAAGTGTCCTCTTTCCTGATGATTTATCTGTCTTATTTTAGAAGAACTTGTCCTTAATCTTCTGCACTGTGCTTCAATTTTTTGTTGGTGAAAGTACTGTGCTTCCAGATGACTACATTGTTAGTTCCATTTTGTGAGCAACAACATCTATTTACCTTCAGATTGGTCAGGTAAATGAAAATACAATGGAAAGGCAAGGTACAAGTTGTTGGAGAAGAAAGTAACCCTAGATTGGAATCAGAATAAGAACTTTTTGGCTTACACTTTGTGAGCAGCAGCATCTTGTTTTGTTGACCCCTATCATGATGTTATTACTAAGAAAGAGCATAGTGGGCGCTTACGTATGCGTGGACTATGTGTTACAAGGTCAAGTTTTAAGAGCAAGGATCCCGAGACCCCATACAAAATTCCTTCAGTGTTTCTTGATCACATCAAACAACAAATGGAAAGGGAGGTAGCTGCACAAGTGGAAAAAACAGTAGCTGAAAAAGTGGAGCAGAAACTATCAGTATTCCTATCAAAGATTCGAGAAGCAAATCAAGGAAGGGATGTTGATATACCTGATTTTACTACAATCCAAGAAGAAGGATCTAGTTCTAATGGTAATTCAAATAGGTGAGTTAGATTAATATAAATTAAGGGTTCAAATCTCCGAGACCCCATCCGTTGACCGGCCGTTGACCGTCCGTTGACTTTTTTATTTAAAAAAATGTCGTTTTTTTTTCGGACTTTTTTCGTTTCAGTTTTTTTTGTGCTACAATTTGTAAGTAAAAGTGCTATGTTTTTTCTACCAATTTTGTGTGCTATTGTTTGTAAGAAAAAGTGTTATGCTTTGTAAGTAAAAGTGCTATATTTTTCGAGGCAAAAGCATAACACATTTCACCTAGCATAGAGAAACACATATAGGCAAAAAGTGTAGCACACTTCAACTAGCTATAGAGAAGCACGTATAGGTGAGAAGTGTAGCACATTGCAGCCATAACGAAGCACATATAGGCGAAAAGTGTAGCACATTTCAGCCATAGAGAAGCCTATATAGGCGAAAAGTGTAGCACATTTCAGGCATAGAGAAGCCTATATAGGCGAAAAGTGTAGCACATTGTAGCCATAGAGAAGCATATATAGGCAAAAGTGTAGCACAATTCAACTAGCAATAAAGAAGCACATATAAGCGAAAAACGTAGAATATTTCAACAATAAAGAAGCACATCTAGACAAAAACGTAGCACATTTCACCTAGCATAGAGAAGCATATATAGGAAAAACCGTAGCATCTTTCACCTAGCATAGAGAAAGACATATAGGAAAAATTGTAGGACACTTCAGCTAGCCTATAAAATCACATATAGGTGAAAAGTGTAGCACATTTAGGCAAAAAGTGTAGCACATTTCACCAAGCATAGAGAAACACATATATGCAATATTGTAGCACAGTTCAACTAGCCATATAAAAGCACATATGGGCAAATAGCGTAGCATATTGCAGTAATATAGAAGCACATAACACTTGTGGTAGTACATACTTTGCAAGTTCAAATTTTGGCTTAATATATCATAACACATTTCAACAATGGAAAAGTGTTCGGTGATAATAGTTGCTACAGTAATAAATGAGAATGATTATGGGCCGTTTGATTTCGCCAGATCGGACGGATGTGGATAATTCACTTTTGGGCGCGTGTACAAGCGCGTTCAACAGATCTCCTAAATTTCCTTCTTCCTCTTCTCGCCTTCGTTTTCTTTTCCCCCAAGTTTTTTCAACAAAACTTCTTGGATCTTGCTTTCTCTTCTCTGCTGCGTAATTCCTTCTTCTTCTTCTCGCATTCGTATTTTATTTTGTTTTCCTCATCTTGTTTACGTTTCTATATCCTTTGTTTTTGCGTGAGATGATTTTGTTGATTTTTTGTATTCAGGTGTTCTTGTTCTCTTGATTGCTCTGTTCGCTAATCCAACACGTCGATTATCATTCGTTAGCTTGTTTCTCCTTCATTCTACCTATGGATCTAGGTTTTGCTTCTATTTTCTTTGTTTCTCCTTCATCCCCCTGTTTCTCTCCAATTTGAGCTTATTTGTTGAAGTATTACGATGATTCGTGTATAATGAAGCAGTTTTTATCTCAAATTTGATGAACATCATCGATGAACTATTGTTGATTATGTTTAAGCTTTGAAAAAGCTTAATATCATACTTCCGAGGTAATTAATGAACATGTACAAGACATATGATGAACGTTAATAATACTGTTAGTGAACATATATTGGACATTTTAAAAACTGAAGATGAATCTTTAGTGATGGGATGAACATTTAGAAGAATTGTGATAAACATTTATATCGGATTTGATGAACATTTATAACGGATTTGATGAACAACAGTAATAGAAGTGATGAACATTCTATTGGACATATAATGAACATAGACAGTATTTGTGATGAACTTTTATAAAACATGTGATGAACGTTGAGTGCAGTCTTAATGAACTTTTAATACTGATTTGATGAACTTTGTTCTAGATGTGATGATCATTCACAGCATTTTAATGTGTAATGAACATTTTCAGGATTTGTGATGAACATTGATAAGTAGTTTGATGAACATTGATAAGTAGTTTGATGAACATTGATAAGTAGTTTGATGAACATATGTTTAATATCTGATTAACATTTTTCTAGGTGTTGATCAATCCAATGCCAATGGTGTAGTTTCTATTTCTCCTGGAAATACGAAATACTTTTTACCATTATGTGAAGATTCTTACAAGCCATATGTTGGTCAAGTGTTTGCTTCAATTGAAGATGGTATTGAATTCTATAAAAAATATGCCATCAGGGCAGGCTTTAGTGTACGTATCATGTCAGGGACTAGCACTAAAGATGTGAACAAAGTTCCAATTTGGAAGTATCTTTGTTGCAGTAGGCAGGGATATATGAAAGTAGATGGAAATACTGCAGATGACTCCACTTCATCAAAAAGGAAGAGGAATTCAGATAGATGTGGTTGTGTTGCTAAATTAGCACTTCGCTATCTTAGTCATGATGGCTATTCTGTTAAGATTTTTGAGGAGCGTCATACACATTATATGGTTGATGAATCACAACGACATCTTGCCAGGAGTAACCGGAAATTGACTGCATTCCATGAAGACTTTATTATGAATTGTATCAAGTCCAATATTGGGACTAGCAAAGCATTTAAGATGTTCAAGAATTCTGTTGGATCTTACGCAAATGTTGGTGCCTCGCTGGTTGACTTCAAGAATTTTAGCCGAGATCTCAATGCGTATATGGTTGGTTGTGATGCTCAAATGGTAATTGATAGCCTTTTTCGCAAGAAAGAGAGATGTGAGGCTCTCTATTTTGAATACTATGTCAATGAGCATAATCAACTAACTCGTTTATTCTGGGCTGATCCGATTGCACGCAAGAGTTTTTCATTCTTTGGTGATGTAGTGACTGCTGATGCAACATACAAATCAAATAGGTATGTTGATGAACATTCTTACCTGTTTAGGAGAATTTTTCTAAGTAGTTATGTTGAACAATGTTAAATTTATTAATGAACATTCCTATTTGTTTTGGTGAACAATCATTGTAGATGTGATGAACTATGTTTTATTTATAGATGAACATATAAAAATTTATTGATGAACATTGCTAGTTTATTGATGAACATTCATACAAGTTTTGATGAACACTGTTAAATTTATTGATGAACATTCATACTAGTTGAGGACATTCTTATCCCAGTTTTGATGAACATTGTTATCAGTAATGATGAACATTGTTCAATCATTTGATGAACAAATAATACAGTTTTGATGAACATTATGAGTTTTCGCTTTTTGTTTTCAGGTATGATATGGTGTTTGTTCCTTTCACTGGAGTTGACAACTACAAGTGCTCAATCACCTTTGCATTTGGCTTATTGTTGAACGAAGATATTCCATCTTATGTGTGGTTGTTTGATCATTTCAAAAAGGCAATGGGACATGAACCTTTTGTTATTTTGACTGATCAAGATGCTGCTGTCAAGGCTGCTGTTGAGGAGGTTTTTAGCTCAAGTGTTCATCGTTTTTGCATGTGGCACATAATGTTCAAAGTGCCCGGTAAGATTAAGGTTGAACCAGAGCAAAATAAAGATTTCAGGGATAGATTCAATGCTATTGTTTGGAGTGATGAGATTACTGCTGTGGATTTTGAGGAGCTTTGGCATGGTATTATAGATGATTTCAATCTTCAAGACAATGTTTGGCTCAAGACAATGTTTGATCTACGACACTTATGGATTCCCGCTTTCTTTCAAAATGTCCATATGGGTGGCCTGCTTAGAACAACTTCGAGGTCTGAATCTCAGAACTTCTTCTTCTCACATTTCATTGGCTCATCATCATCCCTTATAGTATTCATGTTGCAATTTGAAAATGCAATTGATTCTCAAAGACATACTCATCGTAAGCATGACTTTGAATCTTCCACTCGCCGTCCTACTCTCAAGACACCGACCCAAATGGAAGTTCAGCTTTGTGACGTCTATACACTGCCTATTTTTGATGATTTGCAAACTCAACTTCTCTCATCTGCCTATGATTGTGCCTTGGTTAATTCTCTCACAGAGGGTGATGTCCATTACTATCGTGTTCGTGGACATTTTGAGAAATCATTTGTGGTTCAGCACTTACCATCCACAAATGAATATAAGTGCTCTTGTAATAGGTTCTTGCAGATAGGTCTTCCATGCTGTCACATGATATTGGTAATCAGATGTGTTGGTCCACCTTTGGATGTGAAAATACCTGACCAATATATATTACCACGATGGAGTAAGAGCACAACATTGAAGCCAACTTTTGAGATTGATGGTTTAGTATTTAAAGAATCTGTTGAGATGGATGAGAAGAAGCTTTTAGTGTATGATGTTATGTCTGAGATACATAGTATTATCAATGAAATTGAGCATGATTCTGATCAATTGAAAGACTTGTTGATTGTTCTAAAGGAGAAGCGTGAGTTGTACAGTTCATCCATTCAGGCTGAGTCGTCTTCTATGAGTAACATCAAGACTCCTACAAAAAGCAGAGAGGCAAGATTTGAGAAGTTTGTTGGTCCTTTACCAAATACAATATCTGTCCTTCCACCTCCACAATCAAAGAACAAAGGAAGGCCAAAAACATCACGTTTGAAAAGTACAATTGAGAAAGTTAGATTGAATTCTAACAAGGTGAAGAAGTGTTGTTCAATATGTTTGAAATCCGGACACAATCGCTCTACATGTCCTGAGAATACTTCAACCAGTGTTTGAAGTTAGATATAATTCTAAAACTATCATTTAGGTCTTTATGTGTAAATCTAGTTTTGGTGAACATTTGTAATCTACTTGGTGAACAATTATATATAATCTGGTGAACAACATGGGTAAAATTGATGAACATCGATTTCAAATTAGATGAACTCTCTCTGTTAATGTGGTGAACTTGTTGTGTTAATTTGATGAACTTTGTATTTAAGCTCGATGAACATTCATTATAAATATTATGAATATTTGTGAAAAAGACAAGTAAAATTACTTATCATATTGATGAACTTTTGAGATTAACGTCAATGAACATTCAGTGTTAATATGATGAACTTTGGCTAAATATTCAATGAACATTCACAGTTAAGCTGATGAACATTGTTCAGTGATTTGATGAACATTGTTCTGTGATTTGATGAACATTCTGTAATATATAGATGAACAAAAGAATCCTTGTACTCATTGTCAAACTTCTACATTGTGCATTTTCCATTTACCCATTCTATAAGTTGTGGGTAAGCATTGTTGAATCTGTTGGTTAACAACTCTGAAATGTACTTGACCCTTATCATGTCCATTTGCTTATTGTCACCTTTCTTCAAAGAAGTTGTAAAATTTGTCAGCCCCTCCCCAAAGTACGTTTCCATGTGTCGCATGGTATATATACCACAATCCTGCTTGTTCTTGTCATCTCTCCAGTACATTGAAAGACGTTCAGCTTTGACCTTTTTCTCGTCTTCGAATAGAGCTGCTTTGGCTTCCATGCCATGCTTCCTTAGAAATTCCACAAACACTGCTCTCTGTAAAATAAAAACACAATAATATCAAACATATTGAAAAACAATGATGAACATACTTAAAACATACAGTTATATGATGATGAACATACAGTTATATGATAATGAACATACTGAAAAAAAATGATGAACATTACCAAATAAACAGAAGAACAATATACAGTATTAAAACTTACCATCACTTTAGGAACGTTGTTATATTTCACAAGCTTCTTGCCTTGAACACTGGAGTTATCAATGATATCTATTCTTGGGTTCTTGAGATTGAAAACAATGCAGTAATAGTGTTCACTCTGGTATATTGGGAAGACATACTGCACAGTGAACTTCCTTTGTTAGTTTGATGAACAAGTTTAAAAAATATAGTGAACATGTATAGATAGTCTTATGAACAAGTTTAAACAACACAGTGAACATTTGTCTATAGAGTGGTGAACCTTTATAGATAAGTTTAATAGAATACTTACCAACTGAATATCATTCAATTTGTGAAGTGGCAGTCTTGCTAACTGAGTTTCCATTTCACCATTGAAGAATGTGATTGAATCTTTTAGTTCAAAACCCACCATAGTCGGGACAGACTTTTATAAAATATCAAAAGATTCCGTTAGTTATGTTTCCACATGTTAATGACAAAATTGTTCATATAAAAAATTCCTACCGTTGTATCAATTGAAGCAAAGAATCTAAGAGGTTTTGATTCATCTCTTTCTTCCTCTTTGAGATTAAGCAAGTGTGCCCATGCGTCAATCACATTGCTTTCAACATATTGATTGTTTTGCATGCTCAGAAAGTCATTCTTCTTGAAATTTAAATGCCCCACGCTGAAAACAATGTCCCTGAAACAAAAAATGAAGATCATCTAGAACAGAATTGATGAACAAAATGTGACAAGGTGATGAACATTTATAAAACCAGTGATGAACTTTAGAAGAAAACTAATTAAACTTTTCTTACTCTAGGTGTGTTAAATCTTCCAACATCCAGCTGCTGAGTTTCATTTCTAGAGCAGTTGGTTTCTCTTTGATGTCCACAATCCTTTGCTTGTATGGAGATTTGTTTGCCCAAGAAATTAGTCTCTTTCTTTTGATTACTTCTGGGTCATTCTCACTCCCCGTCTTCCAAACAAACATTGTTTTCTCAGTTTGTGCCTGAATATGATTGATGAACATATGTGAGAAGTTTGATGAACATAAGTGAGAAGTTTGATGAACATGTATAAGAAAGTTGATGAACAAATGATGATAAAGATCACCTTCTCAACCTGCTCCTCTGTCTGTTTTCCTTCACTCTCCACCTTGTCCTTTCCCTTTTCTTTCCTCTTCTCCTCATCATTTTGCCTCACATCTTGGGCTTCTATTTCTTCCTCTTGAACAGGAACCACCTCTTGAACTTGTACACTTTCCTTTTCTTTTAGTTGTGGTTCAGGAACCACCTCTTCGGATTGTATTTCCATCCCTTGTACTTGTTCCTCAACTCCTTCTTTCCCGCCCCTGTCCTCAGATTGTGTTTCCATTTCCTTCCCTTGTTCCATCCTTTCCACCTCCACCCTTTCTGGTTCCTTTCCTTGTTCTTTCTCTATCTGTAATTAGAAATAATGATGAACATAATTCAATTATTTGATGAACATTGATAGAACAATTGATGAACATTTATAAGCAAAATATGTACCTCATTCTCTTTCTCAATTCTTTGTTCTTCCATCCTCACCTCATCACCTATATGATCAATTTCCTCGACTGTCTCATCAGCATTGCTGTTAACAACAGGAGTATTTTCAACAAAATCTTCAGAGTGCGTGGTAGCTGCATCCAACCTCTTTTGTCTTTCAACCACAGATTTAGGAATCTACAATTTAAATAAAGCACAACAAGTTATTACACATAAAAGCATAGATAGTAACTGAGAGTTAAGAAGCCTTGTATATTACCTTGAATGAAATTTTCCTCTTGTACTGTCTTGTGGTTTCTGTTGTCACATCAACTACCACTGGAGGCATCTCAGGTGATCTTGTAGTTTCTTCTGGCGGATCAACTACCACTGTAGGCCTCTCAGGTGATTGGGAGAATATTCCCAAAGAGAAAGATGGAATATCTGAAATGTAATCTCTAGCAATGCTTCGACAAGTCTCACCAATGACTTCATCTGGTGTCTTCTCTGGAACTTCATCTTCAGCTTTCACAACATAACTCTTCTTGACCTTCATAGTTCTCTCCACTTCTTCCAAACATTTAGATGCCTCGCGCCAAAACTGTTGCTGGGTCAATGTCTCTTCGTCTTCCTCTGTTTGATGTGGTTGCTCTGCATTTTCTTCATCATCCCTCACATTTAGCATTCTTTCAATAGCTTCATTCACCTTCTTGAACAAGCTATTACTTGCTATACGTGAGGGAGCCTGCTCAATTCTTCCCAAGAAGTTTCTAATCTTGGTAGGAAGTTCTTGTCCCTCTTTTATATGGTCCTCTAAGAAACCCTGTTTCAATATTAAACAATGAAACATTAATGAACAAGAAAATAAATAATAGTGAACCAATAAAGCAAAATTGATGAACATTGTTCAGAAATTTGATGAACGTTGTTTAGAAACTTGATGAACATTGTTCAGAAATTTGATGAACGTTGTTCAGAATTTGATGAACATTTTTCAGAAGTTTGATGAACATTGTTCACAGATGTGATGAACATTATTACAAAATTTGATGAACAGATAGAGACAATCTGATGAACATATAAAACAATGTTGATGAACTTTCATAAGGAATTTGATGAACACATATTTGAAATCTTACCAGTAAACTTGCATCTTCAGTTGCTTCTTCTTGTGAATGATATAAGGCGGATGGACTGTCTCTTATGTTTGCAGCATTGTTCACATCATCTTCTGCAAAAATTGGAGGATCTCTGACATAACCCTTTCCAAATCCACCAATCTTGATCTCTTCTGCCTCCCTAGCCCTCAGCATG
This sequence comes from Oxyria digyna, assembly GCA_029168935.1. Taxonomy (NCBI): domain Eukaryota; kingdom Viridiplantae; phylum Streptophyta; class Magnoliopsida; order Caryophyllales; family Polygonaceae; genus Oxyria; species Oxyria digyna. Next base: position 11,277,338 of record JAPVLV010000004.1, on the reverse strand, counting down.
GCTTCATCCCAATTAACAATTATTGGAAACTCTCTCTCATGTTCAACATTCTTGAGAATAACACGATCAAAATATATCAACTGCAAGCAAATAAAGTAAACGAGTAAATATTAGTTTGATGAACATATAATGATATGATAATGAACAAAATGACTAAAATTGGTGAACACTAACTTGTAGTAGAAGGATTGGTCCTCTGAAAAAACTAGCATTTGTTGTCCTATCAAAAGACTCCTTTGTCTTTATCAGAAGGTCAACTAGCAATTTTGACCAGTCGTAGTGATTAATCATCTCGGTGCACTCAAGGTAATGAAGAATATTATAATTCAATCCACCATTTGGCTGACTGTCCATAATGGTTGCAACAAGCAACATCATGAAATTTCTCTTGAACCACTCTCCAGGTACTACAGTTTTTATCAAAAGCTCTGCGACATGTGATGCATGAATCTTTGAGGCGTCACGCAACTTGACATCATTCAATTCATTGTCGATTTCCAGTGGAAATTGATTCCTGAACCTTCGGTGAAGATCTTGATATTGTAAATCCTCATGTTCAGTAAATGTTCTCTTCAATTCTATTTGCATCCCACCAACAGGAATTCCAAGGTAGTCGTGAACATCTTGCGTTGTAATTTTGTGCCTCACTGACTTGGCAAGCTTCATTGTGCAGGATACGACATTAAAGTTCTTCAACAACCAGTGACTGATTTTAGCTGGAAGTTTGTCCACTTTCCATTTAAGCAAGCTTCCAAATCCCAACTCTACTATGCAGCTTTTTTGAATTGGACTCATTCTAGCCAAAGTTGAAACCAGAAGCGCTGGAGAACTTCTACATTTTTGAGCTGGGAACTGCTTCTTGATGCTTTCAGTCACTTTTTCTTTCCCTTTCCTTGACTGCACAATTTCAGACTTGTTAGTCCTGGAAGCTTGTTCTGGTTGGTCTTCAACATCTCTTATTACAATTCCCCCGCTAGGCCTTTTCAAGTTCTTCATTATTTGTGTTACAGGGATTTCTGGGCTGTACAACTGAATCTCTTTTCCCTTGCTCTGAGAACAGTGTATCCTTTGGCTACTTCTTTTTCTCTTGCTTGTTGTAGCAACTACTTTCTTGGATTTGGCCATCTTATGTTTAGGGGATGCTATAACATTAAAAGTAACTTATTAGTATAAAGACATGTACAAAGCCGATGAACAAAATTAAGGATCATGGTGAACAATATCAAACAAGCTGGTGAACATATTGAAATACAATGATGAACATTATTAAACATACATATGAACTATATATGAGAGGAATGATGAACATTATTAAACATTCTGATGAACATTATGAAGAATTGTGATGAACAAAGAAAAAAGAGTTGATGAACATTAGTTACCATGAACTGTTTCTTCCTCCTGTTGTTGTTCTTGGGATGACAAATTTCGTTGTGATCTGTCATTTGATTTTTTGCTTCTTATCTCTGTAATATTGAACATACAAGTTATATATTGTGCAAAAATACAAAGTTTATAAAGAGGATAATATTCAATAACAAGATTTATGATAACAGATAAGAGAAATCTGATGAACAATCTTAAGACATATGATGAACTTTTATAGGCAATGAGATGAACAATCACAAAAATTTTGGTGAACATTGAAAAGAAATCTGGTGAACGTATATACAAGATACGATGAACAAATACAAGATATTTGATGAACATTTAGATGTACTGTGATGAACATGTATTTTGATGAACTTTATGAAGAATTGTGATGAACAAAGATAAAAGAGTTGATGAACATTAGTTACCATGAACTGTTTGTTCCTCCTGTTGTTGTTCTTGGGATGACAAATTTCGTTGAGATCTGTCATTTGATTTTTTGCTTCTTATCTCTGTAATATTGAACATACAAGTTATATATTGTGCAAAAATACAAAGTTTATAAAGAGGATAATATTCAATAACAAGATTTATGATAACAGATAAGAGAAATCTGATGAACAATCTTAAGACATATGATGAACATTTATAGGCAATGAGATGAACAATCACAAAATTTTTGGTGAACATTGAAAAGAAATCTGGTGAACGTATATACAAGATACGATGAACAAATACAAGATATTTGATGAACATTTAGATGTACTGTGATGAACATGTATTTTGATGAACTTTGTTAGGAACTTTGATGAACATATATTCAAGATCTGGTGAACATAGAGTAAAAACACAGTCATGATCAAAATAATGACCACTCAGTACATACAAATATACTTTTCACACTCAGTACCTTAAAATAAAACATGCATGTAGCGAAATCTAACATGTCAAAGCAAAAACCTAACTCCAAATACCAGATTATACTCCATACCTCTTGGTTCTTGGCTTCTCTGAGATTCTGCCATTTTAAGTAGCGAGTTGATGGATTTTGGTGAACGACGGAGTGAAATGAAGAGAAATCAGTGAGAAATCACAGGAAAAAGCATCGTATAAGCTAAAATTAGGGATTAAACACCATACCTCTTCCTTCGCTGTTCTTCTGTGAGCCAGACATCGCGAAATTTGTAGGAGTGTGTTGTTTTTGATGATCGGCGAGAGAAAACGAAGTGATTTCGTTGAGAAATCGAAGAAAAAGCAAGCGAGTAGGAGGTTAGGGTTTGATCGCCTTTGCGAGAGAGGTTTTCTGTGGAAGTTTTGAGAAGAATGGGAAGAGACGGTTTTCGCTCCAATTTTGAATCACGTTGGAACGATGTAGCGCGTGTGTTTCACACAAAAAGCTAGCGAGTAGGAAGTTGCCAGCATGGAACGTGGAGCAATCTGGGCTGTCCGATCAATTCCAATGAACGGTTCCCGTTCATTCTCATTTATCTCTAAAGGGCCCTTTATTACCAGATTCGAATCCTTTCAACAATATAGTAGCACATTTCAGGCATTTTGAAGCACTTGATTTTGTAAGTACAAAATCCGGCCTAAACAATATATTTTTTTGGCCTTAAAAAAATCCGACCTAAAATTTAAAAAATTTAAAAAATTTAAAAAATTTAAAAATTTAAAAAATTTAAAAAATTTAAAAAATTTAAAAAATTTAAAAAATTTAAAAAATTTAAAAATTTTAAAAATTTAAAAAAATTTAAAAATTTAAAAATTTAAAAAATTTAAAAAATTTAAAAAATTTAAAAATTTAAAAAATTTTAAAAATTTAAAAAATTTAAAAAATTTAAAAATTTAAAAAATTTAAAAAATCAACGGTCGGTCAACATCTGATCAAAGTCAATCCCTTGCTAGGATTATTTCTCATTTCTCATGTTAACATTAATTTCTCATTTGATCTTTTGCCATAAATTAATAGCACAATTGAATATTTTTCTCATCTGCTTGTGTTTATTTTTTAGGGATTATGTTGACGAGTCAGAGGGGACAGGAGCTATATAATTTGTTTGGTGGATAATTGATGAGGCTAAAGTCGTCGTGCCTAATCAAATAAACCTTAAACACCTAACTAATGTAGCTTTGGTAAGTAAGGGTCGAATCTCACAGAGAATCAAGTTATATATCTTGTTTGCAAAATCATTCACCAATTGATAACAAAGACGAAGGGGGGGGGGGGGATTTTTGTGGTAATCTATCTAACTAAGAAAACAATAAAATGATAAATAGTCTGGCTAGACAAATATCCACTTCCAGTTTGTCAGGTTGATCATAGATATCTCAAGTTCATTCAATCCTATGGTTGTTCCTATTCCAATCATTAGTATATCAGCAGACTAATCGGTCCTGATAATACCTACTATTCAACAACCAAGGAAACCTCTCAAGGTTAAATCAAATAGCAGCAAAGAGCACAAGAATCATAAGGATGCATGCAATAACTTACAACCGTCGAGTATTAAACATGCAATCAATTCTCCTTCATATAAGCAATCAACTACCAGATCATGCAAATATGAGTGCTACAGTGACAAAGAATTCCACCGTCTATTCCTAATATAGCAATAGAAAACTATCAATCAAACTAGGTGATCAATCTAGCAAAACTAATAGAAATCATACGATGAATACAATTACCCGTAGGTGATAAGAGTTCCAACCCGGAATACTATCCTAGCAAGGCCCGTAGATTCAATCCCATAAGCACAAGAAAATTAATACAATCCAAATAGAAAATAGAACAAGAGGTTAGAATCTCACAACCAAATACAAACGAAAGCTTCAATTGTCTAGCCAACTCTAAAACAAAGGAAAAAGAAAAAGAAGAAGACTCCTCTCTAAAACCATGTTTAAACAATAAATAGAAATCTAACCCTAAAAATATGGTAAAAGATAATCCTAAAATAAGGAAACGAAACTAAAGGAAAGGAATAAAACAAAAGGACCAATCTTGGAAGTAAGCTGAGGCGGTGACTACATGTGCACACAAGCCCACGAACAAACAAAGCCCAATCTCATTAATTAATTAAGGAGATTGGGCTTTGTTTGGGCCATGGCCTCTTTCTCCTTAATTAATTAAATGGGCTGCTTCATATATTTAAACAAAGTCGAACTTCTTCTTTAAAAGGATAAACCGCGAGCATCCTTCAAAGCCCGCGTCTGCGGTTCCTTGTCTGCAGCACCTTCATATCTTCTAAGTCTTCATGATAACTCCAATGATCCATAACATAGAAATGTCTCTAAACTCTTATGGACTCACTCATAATACAATGTAATAATTCCTAGTTATTCTATACAAAGTGCAACGTATCAAATACCCCCATACTTAGACCTTTACTCGTCCCGAGTAACTTAAAGAAAAGCTACCCTTACAACAATATGCTCAAGGCCTTAGGAAATACAAGGATATCTACCTAGTGATTACATAACCAATAAGCTTCTCCAAACATACAAAACACAAAATCAAGAACAATGTGATACAATAAGCATAAACCCAAAACTACACCTTATTCCTCCAAGTGGCCTACCCGAATCCTCCTATGCACCTCCTTCTTATGTCTCCATACGCCAAGATGAGATTAAATCCTAAAACACTCAAATTTTTTATAACACTCATCTTGCTTAGGCGCCCTTTCGGGTTTTCATCCTAACCACTCAAAAATTGTCTCAGGCTCACAAACTCACATCGCTCAAGACTTATTGTTGCCTCAGCCTAGTGTCGGCCAAGCCACCTTCTTATTGCATAGAACTTGCTATCCAAGGATTTTGTATGCCTTTTTCTCAATATTTTTGGCTTTTTCAAACAAATGTTTCAATAAATTCATGCAAATACAACCAACACCAAATAAATACATGTGAATACATCCTCCTCCCCCATACTTAGACATTGCATTGTCCTCAATGAAATGAAAGACATAATATCGAACCCAGGGAAGAAGACAGAAGACTCACAAATAAGGTCGGATGACCTTCCTCCAATAAAACACAAGGTGTGGTAACCTAGACGAGCACCAAAGATGATCCAAGAATGCATAGCTCATCCAAGACAAAAGAACGAAGAAATACCTCTAATGTAGATGGTGACTCCAAAATTCAACTCCAAGCGAAGAACATGGTCACCAACATAGCTGAACTTTAACAAAGTTGATCCATAGAAGAAGAAGATGATGATAAATGACGAATACAATAAATCGCCAACTTCATAAAGGTTTCTAAGCACATACCCATAACCACGATTTGCAACCCGAGATTGTGGTTTCTTCTAATAGAACATTTGCTAAAGTTTGATTTTGTTTGTTTGCCGAAATAATTTTGCTGTTTAATAAGCTTTTTCTGTTTGACTGAAAGCCTTTTTTTCAGTTTGACTGGTTTTCTAGTTTATTAATCTTTTTAATAGTTTAAAGTTTGATTTGAATCAGGAGAGATCTCACGTAAATAGCTTTGCCCTAGAATTTTATGTTGACCCCGACTTCTAGATTGGGAATATCTATGGTGCCTTGTTATGCAGAGTTACTCTCTTAACTTTGCTGTTTACTTACAGCTGGTTTCTAGTTTGAGATGTTAATTTTATTTCACTGTTTGGTAAAGTGGTCTTAATGTTTTATGCGAGTAAAAGTCAGCATTGAATCAAAGCTGGGAGAGAGATCTCACAGTTTCACAGCAGGTTTATAAAATTAGCATGCTCAAGTTTGTGAATAATGATATAGGTTTAGGCCTATATGTAGTTGTCGTGTGGAATGAATTTTTAATTCTTTTATTATCAGATTGCATCTCTCTTTTGTGATGCAGCAAATGCATTATTTTTTTAGCTATAGATATTGATTTTAGGCCTACATGTATCTATGAATGTGCTGAGACTAAGGCATAATCAGATTTCTAAGAAGTAATTATTTCTACTTGTTGGTGTTTTTTCAGGATGATTTGTTTGGAGAAGAAAGACGCAAGGAGCTGTTTTTTGGGTAATTAAGGATCTAAACTTTGATCATGAATTGTTGGTGCATGATTTTGGATTTAAGCTGCAGCTTTGTCTAACACTAAGAATGTTTATAACATTTCGACAAGTCATTATGTATGAACTTGGTATTTTGTAAATTGGGAATAGATATAAATCAATGCAATTATGTATTCAATATCAGTTTCGTATGTATCAACTTTTTGGTTGATGTTATAGAGGATTAAGTAGGTTTGAACTGAATCACAGGATTGAACAACTCAAATCTTATCACAAACAGGTTCATTCCACAAATGTATAACCGCTGCATTTGCTTTATCAGCCGTTGCATTTAATATCCAAACAACCGTTGCATTTGACATTCACAAACCGCTGGCATTTGACATTCACAAACCGCTGCATTTGATCATCGAAACCACTGCAGTTGATATTAAAACCGCTGCCTTTGATATAAAAACCGATGTCAAAACCGCTGCAACCGGACCGCTGCAAATTAAAAAAAGCAGCGGTTCGTCTATGAAATGCAGCGGTTCACTATCCTCATGATAAACCACTGCATTTGCTTGGAAAAACCGTTGCATTTGGTCTAATGCTACGCGAGCAGATGAAGCGGTTAAAAAACCGCTGCATTAGACCTAATGTAGCGGTTTTTGAGTCTATTGCAGCGGTTTTCGACCACTGCATTAGTCCTTAGTTGTAGTAGTCACGTTATGGGATTTTTTTCCTTCCTGAAATGGTCATTTTATATAACAAATTTCCAATATAGTCGTAGTTTAAAACAAATTTCTAATATAGACACTTTTATCAAGTTCAGAAATATGTAACGAAGGAGAGACGTTGTTTTGCTCCAAACCAAGTTTATTTTCTTAAAAAATAAGCCTTCGTATGAGGCGCTGTGATGGACAACGACTTTTTTTTTTTTTTGTTTTTGGCATATTTACGCGGATTCGGGTGACTCATTAGGGCTCGTTCGAAATCGAGCGAGACCAGTTTCGTTGGGTCCGTATTGATCTCAAGCTTTCATAAATTACATCTAAAGCAGACTAGTGGTTTGTAAAAGTGAGTAAAATGCATACACGCAGTTGTTCAATCACTGTTGCAACTCGTTCATACACATTCATCAAAATTCTATCACACTTGCTGATTGTTTTGATTAAATGTGCATTTAGCAATTCCTTCACCAATAACATCTTCCCCTACTCCAGACTAACAAACAAACAACAATTAATGCAATCATGATAGGAGCATGTTATATGGTGATAACTAGCGACTATTAGCATAGGATTAGAGGAGTTTAGGTGCTTGTCGAGTGTTATTTCCGGAATCCGGTTGGAGTTGTTATTATGGATTTGCGGGAAGCTCGAAAGCGATTTTGGTGGTGGAGTTAGGAGATTCCTCTTGTATCCTTCATTGGTACTTGCGGGATGGAGCTTAGGAGGAGTACACACCACACTTGCACCAGAGGAGTGGTCGAGAGGCGAAGCCGAGCTGCCTCGAGACCAGAAGAAGACGGAGAGAAGAAGCTGCAGACAAGAAATCGCGGTCGAGATCCCAAAATCTCGGTCGAGATTTTGCCATTTTCCAGCATCGAGATTCTGTTGATTCCACGTCATTCCACGTCAGCAAGTGCAAATCGCGGTCGAGATTTCCAACATCTCGGTCGAGATTTCTACCCGGAGTCAGCATTGAATTGATGGCATTGGATGCTAGACCTTCCTCTCTCCATTTGATTTGTAACTCCAAAAACAAGTTATGTTTATCTTTAATTTGCTGCATTAAGACTTGGTTTTTATTTATTTTTCTTGGTTTTTCTAGGGAGAAATTATATAAACTCTTCTCTTTCTCCCTAGAGTTTTTATCTTGGTTTTTAGTAAGAAAACTCCATTGTTGAGAGCTTCCATGACTTTGTGCAACTAAATCTCCATTGTTCACTTTGAGGTTTGAAGCCTTCTTTCATTGGAGGATTGTGAGTTTCCTACATCTTATATTCTATTTCAATTGTGGTTTTATTTTATAATCTCTTGTGCCTCAATTTGCTATTGAGAGATATTGATTTTATCTAGGTGCGCAACTAGGTTTGATTTCTATCTTTCATATTGCTAGACTTGATAATTCTTGTTGAAGAGTCTTGTCTTTTGGTAGCAATCCTTATTTACATGAACTTGTTGTGAGTGTTTATAGGGTAGAGATTATAAACTTGTGTCAAGTATCGGCTTGTCGCCAATGGTATTGCACAAGCCTACATATCTTTGCGCTCAATGCTATTTGGTTATTGAATCTTAGTTGTTCTAGGGTTATAATCAAATAAGGGTTTCTGGGACTTGTTGGACTAGTTACTTTATATGAACAAAGAGTAGGATAAACCAATTGAATGTGTATGAATATATGGTGTTAGGTTTCCATGATCAATTCTCCTTGCATGATTGATGTGCTAACAACCGAGAAGTGAACTTCTTTCCATCATACTACTTAATCTCAACAATTGCGTGTTTGTTTACTTCCTTGATCTCAATTACTACAAACCCCCCCCAATTTGGTTACTTGTTAGGAACAAAATTGTGATTTAAACTGTATCTCGACTCTCTTGGGATTCGACCCTTGCTTCCCACTATACTAGTGGATTTGAGTTAGGTACTTTTTGATAGGCATCACGACAATCGCCTCATCAAATCACAATAAAACTTGCTGCACAAAACACTTGCACACTAACCTCAATAATCTTCCCATCAATTCCACTTGTACTCTGAATTTTGGCATCCTTGAAATTAGCAATTTCAAGATTTGATTTGAACATATCCTTGATAAGAGCCGTTTTTTTGGATATCTTACCAGCAGGGCCGTCCAATCAATTTGGAGGCCCTGTGCAAAATTAATTAAAATTATCATTTTAATTATTTTAAAAATATATACACATTAAATAAAAAGTGTAATTTTATCACATAATTTTATCATATGTTTAACTAAAATACATATGATATAATATAACTTTTAAATCAAATATGTTTAGAAACATGTATATATATATATATATATTTAGATATTGTATATGTATTTATTTATACCTAAATCTTAAATAATCTTTTAGAAAATTAGACTCCACTCTTTTGAGAACTATTTAGACTTGGGTACTTTGTTTAACAAAAAATTGAAAATATATTGAATAGTAATAAAAATAATAATTCAAATTTGAGTTTAAGAGATTAGACAATTTATAATTAAAGAAGTAAATATAAATGAAGAAAAGACAATTTATATTCAATCGAAAGCATAACACAAGTTAGTAAAATTTATTCTTTAAGAAAATGAATATGATCGGTTTATTTTTGGGTTAAATGACAAACATGGCTTCACAGATATACAGAAAGTGAAGGTAAAAATAAATTGGGTCCTACAGGATTCGAACACTCGTCTTCTTCCTATTAAAAAAAGTCTGCACCGCTTGTGCTAAATAATTCAACTGTTACTTAATCGCGATTTTACAATTTATAATAATCATTGTCTGTGGATTTTAGGGACCTCTACTTTTTGGGGCATGTGCGATCGACCCTGCTTATAGATCATAGTTTTTAACCATCTCAAATGGAACATCATGGAACTCAAAGCTTACATAGTCCCATGCTCTATTCACCATATCAACAAGAAATGGATCAGATAACCTTGTCACTCTCCCTAACCGAAAATCGCCTACTCCTGCAATATGCACATCCTCGAAGGTACCCTTTCAAGATAATGTCTCTATGGTACTTTGTATCCATGTAAACTGTTGTCCCTAGAGGAGTAACATCATAAAAATGATCTACCAGCATAAACAGAATAGTCTTGCTCCTTTGCATATTTTAGCGTGAAACTGGTACATGAGGCATTGCTGATTTTTTGCACGTATGACATGCTTGAAGCTATTTATAAATGTTGTGACAGATGTGAGGAAGACGAAACAAAAAACAGATATAAAAGAGAAGATAACAAATCACACACAAATTTACGTGGTTCACCAACGTTGTGTTGGCTACGTCCACAGATTGTAATTCAGGGAGAAAACATATTACAAAACTCACAAGAAACGCTCTACATCTAAGAACACTCTCTCTTGCTACTTGTGACGAAAAAACCCTAATTTTCCTCCCTACTAGATTATAAGATAATAGGGAGTATATATACTACTCTCTTAAAACACAAAACCTAAACAGGCCCAATAAGCCCGCAACTTCCAAAAACTCGAAAGTTTCATGAAATCATTTTAACAAAGGAGGCATATTAAAAAGGCTCAAATACCGAAAACCATCCTTAAAAAGGGTCAATTTACTCAAAACCATCCCTTAAAAAGGGTCAATTTACTCAAAACCACCCCTTAAAAATTATTTTACGGAAAACCACCCTTAAACTCACTCTGTTAGCTAAAAATCACCCTTCCGTTATAATTCCGCTAGTTTCATTAAAATAATATTATAAATTGACTTTAATTAATTTTTAAAATAAAAATTACTTTACAAATTTAACCCTAACTTTTTATTTTCATTTATTTACTCCACAACTTAAAAAGTAGGGTAAAATTTATAATATATATATATATATTAAAACAGAGCTATTTAGAGCTCTCTCATTAACTCTGGCCCCACAAATCCTACGTGTAAATTTCTCCTTTAACTTCTCTTTTTTATTTTAAATTCTTATTTAATTTACAATTCACATAATCAAAGCCTAAAAGCTCTCACAACAAACTCTAACAAATTTTAATAAACCTGATTTAGTTATTTACAGTAGTTAAAAACGTAAAAACAATATATTTAAGTTCTAATCATGTATTATTTTAACACCAAAGTATTTTAGTTCCATCAAACTTTATAACTAATATATATTTCATAATTTTTCAAATATAAACGAGTACTCTTTACACGTTTCTTAACTCATATATATGTAATGAAACTTCATCATAATCATGAGAAAATTAAACTAATAACAACTGCTTAGAATAATTATTGAATTATACATATCTAATATAATTAAATATTTATAATCTAAGAAAATAATAATTTAGTTCAAACAGATTATAATGTTTCATGTCAATATGTAAGAAATAAAATAGTCACTTAAATTGATTAGGACAACATTGGTTGAGTTATAATTTTATTAGATTTTATGATATACATGAAATATCCAACTATGAAGTGTATCCAATTTATTTGGAAATAGTTGTATCGAAGAAATTAATGGATCAATAAAATATCTATATTTTATAATTTTTCTTCAATTATAATATATTATATATGCAAATTATGAGATAAAATTTTCATGCTCTCAAAAAAACATTGTTTAATGCCCTTAAAAAAACATATACAGTATGTATCTATTAAAACTATATTAATATGAATATGAGTTAAACTATGTTTATATGAATATGAGTTAAACTACCGTTTATAAACTACTGTTTATATAATTACAATTTATATACACCCGTGCATGGCACGGGGATTACGCTAGTTAACCCAAAATTAAGGCTTAAATGGTTATCTTCTTCAAAAGGAGGCATATTAAAAAGGGGTTACTTTACACACCTGCATATTGGCCATGCACACTCTCATAAGACCAAATGAAGGGTACTAAATTGATAACCAGGATCGATGAGAAATATGACAGCATCCGCATACTTTGAAGCATCAATCATTCCATTGACATTATTCGGACACTAATCCTCACCCCTCTTTCCCTTTGTATAGAATTCCACCAAACTCTTGATCAAAAGAGTTTTTCCGACTTTAGGAGGTCCATGAACAACAATTATATACGGTGGTCCGTTTTCTTCTTGTTGTTCTTCAGTAAGAGCATCAATATAAGTTGAATCACGAAGAACGTCGTGAATCGTAAGGTATGAAAGACCATAATCGAATTTTGAAGAACTAAGATTTTGGGTTTAAGCCCAAACGACACGACTATCAGATTACGTTACTACACCAAACAGAGGATTACTTGATAGGAATATTTACGTTCCTACAGGAAGTTGTTGTGTTTAGAATTTTACACTCCTAGTTGTATAGATTTAAATAAAATGGTATAGCGTAGGATGCTTAGTTGAAACATCAAATTGATTGTGAACAGAGCTCACTGAACTAACAACCAACAGATTTTTGTCCGTTGGTATTAGGCTCGAGTCTCCATTTGATTTCATCGAGCACGTTTTTGCATTATTTAAGCTTTCAGATTTGAACAAGAGGCAAGGATACACAACACCCCATCCGGATAATGAGTTACAAAAGGATATAATCAATTAATGAGAATGAGATGAAGGAGGTAACAAAGCTTTTAAGGAAGGATTCCACGATATGATACTCAATATCTTTTGTCATAACAAGCCTTTCATCCATCTTGGCAATGGATCTTGCAGAAAGACATGAAATAACCGAAGCGCGATCAAGTTTAAGCTGGCATTATGCTCAGTTGATCCGGTCTGCTAACTCCAACTATGAGTTAGTTTTGCACAACTCTTGTAAATTGTGAATTGAGCAACAAACTTTGATATCTATAAGTGTATCCTTAGCATTTTTATAGTCAGGTATAATACAAGTCTCTGTATGGACAACTAAAATACCACATAAGACCTCATCATCAAAAATATTTTATCAGGTTGTGCATAACATGTCCCAAATGTAGCCTTCTAGCACTGAAAATTAGCCCTAAAACATAATCAATTATAGAGAATGAGAGGAAGGAGCTAAGAGAACTTACATGGAAGGATTCACACGAGAAGGAAATCAAGATGCAGTTTGTGGAAAAGTTTTATTTCTTCCCAAATGGATTCACAGTGAAAGTACGAACTTAAGCTGAGAATTGAGGTTGAAAATGTAGCAAGAAGAACCCAATCATCATTGGAAAACGAGAGTTTGAGGTTTTGGCAATAAACTTCTTCTTCATGTGTGTAGCGTTTCTGATGCTCGTATCAAGACGTTTGTTAACGTCTTTACGAGCCTCGCACATGGCAACTATGAGATTGCTCGATTGAGCAAGGGTTGTGATGCAGGAGCATCTGAGCTATCATCAATTAAGGACACCTCGTTCTAAATCTAAAGATGTGCTAACCACTGAAGCAAGGGCTAAAGATCGCTACGAGTCATCATTGAAGTCATTGATAGTAGCCCGAACTCGTATTGTAGTCATTCAAGCTCGTAGAGATCCGATTCGAGTCAAGATGAGAAGGCAAGTATTGCAGAAGAAATAAACTAGACTTCAAGATAAAACTATGGGATTTGGAATCACACAATTTCGATCTCGGACGAGAGAGAACGAGTCATTTCAAAAAGAGATGTCGACGACATGCTTGCGAGCGGCGCCCACCGCCAATTGACAAATTCGAGCTTGGCTACGAAGTGGAAACGTCGCCTCCTGCCTTTCTTACAGCTCACACCGCCTCAAATACGGCACTCGCCGCCAATTGAAATTCGTTACGAACGAACAAAAGTATATTTTTCGGGATTATTTGATTTAAGTTGTTTTAGCTATTATTAGGAAATACTTTTTAATTGTTTTATATCTTTTAATTGACACCCTTATGAACCCTATATAAGTTTTGCCATAGTTATTGTTTTAGGTAAACAAAGATGATTATTATGAATTGAGAAACGTTGTATCTGTCCTCCAAAAGAGAGTTTTTGTAAGAAGATTGCTTGAGATCATTATTGTTGAACTCGCCCTAGTTGTACTTGTGTGTGTCAATCTCCTCCATAAGGTTGGTACTATCAGGACTCCATAGAGCATCCTCCAGGTGTCTTCGTTTGCTATTGTGTTTGGTTGTAACCCATTGGAGTTTCTTCATCATTCGGTAAGGTTCTTGTTCTTAAGTTCAAGGGTTTTATCGTTGTTTGATTTGGTTCCAATTGGCCTATCATTCAACTTATCCTTCTTTCATTTCATTCTAATTCCGCCTATCTTCTCTGTTCGAGTTTCTGTTTGGGGTTTGGTGTTTAGATCAGGCAACAACGGCTTATCCCTGCATCAAATTGGTATCAGAGCTGTGTTGACACCATCACCGTCTTCACAAGAACATCACGAGACCCCACTATCAAAAATTACAAAAAAGAGTCACTTTTTGCTTTTCGTGTTTGTCAGTTTCTATCAGAATTTGATTTTGAGTCTTCTAGTACTTTGATCTTTCTTGTTTAGTCTGTTTCAAGTTGTGTAGAAGAAGCTTGGATCGATTCGTGTTTGTGGAGATCGAAAGATTGGAGTTTGGAGCACCCTTGTTCCAAAAATCCATTCAACCCAGCACCACCATCACAAATTCGTTCTCCCTACCCAAAACGCAACCGTCACAAACCCTAAAGTTGTTGAGAAAGTCATTCCTTTCAGCACAAGACAAGATCACCAACAAAGGAATCAAATTTTCAAAGAAGGAAAATTCTATCTCATCTACAAGGAAAGTCAAGTCAGTTTCTTTTCATTTGGTTTTTCAATTTTTGCTGAGATTAATATCTCATATCGAGTCTGTATTTCGTTTTGCTGAGACAAAAAAAATTCAAAAAAAAGAAGAAAAAGAAAAGAAGAGTCTCAAAGTCAGCAATTGTTTTTACGTTTCGTTGAGTCAAAGTCTAATTTCATACTAATTTAGTCGGAATTCAAGAAATCGGAGTATTTGGGATTGCCACGAGCCCGAACGAAGAAGAAAGATTTCTGTGACTTCGGCGCCCGCCGCCCCACTGCTGATTGCTTTCTGTGACTTCGAGAAGCCACAAGCCATTCCCGACCTTACCTTAGCCCTCTCAACTCCGTATTCGATCTTCATTGACATCAATTGAGACAAGTTAAGGTACACTTCCTTTTGGCCCTCTTGAGTTAAAATTCGAGTCTTTTAGTTGAGTTGCACTTACATTCTTGCAATCATGTTTGAGTCTCTGTTTCTTTCTTTCGTTGAGTATTTTTGTTTTGAGTCAGAACCTTGAGTTGAAACCCCACCCTACACTAGTCATCTCCATCTCTACCAGCACTCATCATAGTGCTAAGAGCTTGTTAGTTTCAATATATTGGGTTATTGGTCTATACAAGGCAATTCATCAAAGAAAACTTGTTACAACAACAATTAAGAGAGAGTGCAGAGTGAAACACACAAGAGTAAACACTTGTGAGTTGTTTTTTGTTTTCACTAACTTAACATTGTTGTGTGTTAGTCTTTTCTTTGATCATGTCTAGGACATCGAACTCTCCAAGGTGTTATAAGAAGGAGTATATGGAGAATGAAGATTGGCAACCATATAGACATGTCCAAAGAAGAAGAGGACGTGAGTTAGAGCAAATTGGATTTGCCAAGATCAAGGTGAAAATCTCAAGCTTTGAAAGTTGGGACATGGATGAGTATACGGAATGGGAAACCAAGATTGAGCAGATTTGGAGTTGCCATAACTTCAAGGAACACCAAAAGGTACGATTTGCTTCCCGTGAATTTACCGGCTATGCACTAAAATGGTGGAATAACCTTGAGGAAGAAAGGAGAAGAGCACTTGATCCAGCCGTGTACACTTGGTGGCAAATGAAGACCTTGATGAGAGCTCGCTTTGTGCATCCACATTTCTCATGTGACCTAAGGAAAAGGTTGGAAAATTTGAGGCAAGGAACCATGTCAACAGAGGAGACATACAATGCAATGCAAACTGCTATGGTTCGAGCTAATGTGCTTGAAGATGAGGAGACCACTATGGCTAGGTACCTTCGTATACTTAACTCTTATTTAGGTAACGAAGTATATTTGTATCGCTACTCCTCCATGGAAGAATTGCTACACTTGGCCATCAAAATTGAGAGGAGAACAAAGGCTAAGAAGCAAAAAGAAGAAGTAGAGAAGGTTAAAGAGAAAGAGTGGCAAGTGCAATTGCAAGATAAGATCCAAGCCCAGCTTGAGCGTTAGAGTTGTCAATTCAAAGAGTTTGCTAAGAAGCAAGAAAATGATTTAAGGACAACCCCTCCATCACAAGAAGTTAACCAAGGGAGTACTTCTAATCTTTCTACTATAATTGAAGTTGTTTTGTGCTTAAACTGTCAAATTAGAAATCATATGATTAATGACTGCCCTGATATGCTTAATCACCTAGGTCAAGTTGAGATTGAATATGAAAAGGGTGATAATGTTGATGATGTTGTTTGTGTTGATGATCTTAAAACTGATTTAGATAATGAAGATGAAATTGAGTATTAGAATGATGATTCATTGATTGATAGGAAAGATTTGCATGTACAATCTGCTCACTGTGATAAAATTCTAGGAGAAACTCATTGTCTAGATAAAGTTGAGGATTGCAACATGATTATTGATGAAGGTAGTTGTAGTAATATTGCTAGCATGGAATTGAATACTAAATTGCAAATTTCTTCAGTATGCTACCTTAGTCTTTTAAAACTTCATTGGATTAATGATTTTGTTGATTGGAGATTTAATAAGCATGCTATAGTCACTACAATATGATACTACCTTATGTGATGTTGTGCCTATGCAAGCTTTTCAAGTTTTATTTGAATATCCATGGCAGTATTATAAGAGAGTTGTCTGTGATGGTTTTTCTAGTTGTTATTCGTTTACCTTTCCTACAAACGATGTTGTTCTTCCACCTATGGTTTTCTCGCAGGTCGCTGATGAGTATGACAAGAGGAAGGACAATGACAGAGGAGCTAAAGGAATGAAGGGAAGCAAAGCGTTCTAGCAGCGATCCATCGTTTCATCAAAGTCGAGCTATGCACACAGAGCATTCAAGAGGAAGATGTGCGTCCAAGAGGATGATGCCTATGAAGATTGTTCTATCATTCATATCAAAGCTGATTTGCGGTCGAATCCTTTTCAAGAAGGGGAGAATGATGCGGGAGCATCTGAGCTATCATCAAGGACACCTCGTCCCAAATCTAGAGATGTGCTAATCACTGGAACAAGGGCTAAAGATCGCTAAGAGTCATCATTGAAGTCATTGATAGTAGTCTGAGCTCATATTGTAGCCATTCAAGCTTGTAGAGATCCGGTTCGAGTCAAGACATTCTAATTCCGCATATCTTCTCTGTTCGAGTTTCTGTTCGAGGTTTGGTGTCTAGATCATGCAACAATGACTTTTCCCCGCATCAGGTTGGATGACGATTCTTCTTAGCAGTAGTATAACAATGTAAAATAACTCTTTTGTCTAGAGGTTGAAGCTTTGTGTTTTATAACTGCTTGTGATCTTCAAATCAAGGCCTTAAGACTTGAGGAAGTAATATTTGAATCGAGGACAAAATATATCATGTTATATAGACTTCAAAATACAACAATTAAGCTAAAACTTGCGATGTTCAATGTTACTACTTGCGATGTTCTAGCAGACACGAGTGACAACTTGGATGTATTCCATCACACATCAGATAGAGGAATGATAGTATCACATTACAACTGCCATAAAAAACACCGGGGAGGCCACTTCATGGTGATTCTTCTGCCCTTTAACAACTCCTTCATAATACTCAGCGAATGTTGCATTCTCCTTTCCTCCTCTTTCACCCGCATGTAACGATGCTGAGTGTTCAACCAATTCCTCTGATCATCTACATTTCCAGTGATTTGATACTGTCGGTGGTACAATTGAGCCTTAAGTTTGAAAAGAAAGTATGAAATTTTATTCACACTAGCTTTAAAAATGACTCGAGTGGCACCATCAGTGGGGGCGACATATAATACACTAAAAACCCCTAGAGTTATCAGTTAAGGATAGAAGTAAGAGATACACAAATTTAGATTACCTAGAATACTCTCACCCACACTCTCCATCTTCTCACATGTCGCCTTCATTGCACTTCAATAATAGAAGCCAAAGTTGTTCTTCCCACTTAGAACGATGTGCCCTATTTTGATGACAAACTTGGGCTTATTTGTGAAGAAAGTGTGGAGGCCCCCATCAGGTCGTTAGCCCAGGCCCAAAATCAATCAAGTCTCCCAGCCCAAGAGCCCTTTGTCCAGGATAACAAGTCTGCAGATATGCAGGAAGACGAGAAGAAGGCTGCAGAGCCATGTTGTTCGAGCCAACAGGCTTAGGAGGTCGCCTCTGCTTGACTTCCTTGACGGCTCACCATCTTGTTTTGTCCGAGATGAATTGCGTTTTATGGAATTGCCGAGGCGCCGGGAAACCGGGTTTTATCAATACGATAAACTATATGATTCGTTGTCATCGAATCGACATCATCGCTTTGATGGAAACACACATCTCTGGGGAGAAAGCGCAAAGAGTTTGTGAGAAGCTGAGACTTGGAGCGAGTGATCGTGTTGAAGCACAAAGTTTTAAAGGAGGCATTTGGTTGGTTTGGAACCCCGACGTTGTTGATGTTAGAGTTCTGAACAAGGACAACCATTTCATCTCCGGCAGTGTGCAAAAGGGCGAGACTATTTTCCAACTCATTGTGACGTATGCTCCCCCAACGGTCCATAGACGCAGCAGATTTTGGAATACCTTGGCCACTGAGATTGCTAATTGCCATGGCCCGATTGTGGTTGGGGGAGATTTCAATTGCATTGTTAACTTGGAAGAGAGACAGGGCGGTTCGGGACAGCTTCACCCGGATTCGGAGGACTTCAGTAAAATGATCTCGGACCTTGGTCTCATCGATATGGGCTTCTCGGGATAGAGGTTTACGTGGTCCCGCGGTTTGAACCTAGATACTGCCATTTCTAAGCGGCTGGACAGAAGCTTGATGAACTTGGAATTTTGCCTCAGATGGCCTAATGCCAGCGTCCGCCACCTACCGAAATTTGGATCGGACCACTGCCCCCTCCTTCTCAACTTGGAGCCCAAGAGCAATGTTGACAAAGGTAGACGTCCGTTCCGTTTCGAAGTTGCTTGGTTAACTCACCCGGATTTCCTTCCATTTATTACTGAAAATTGGAAGAACGACCGTCCTGCTAACCAGGCCCTAACTTCCTTGAAAGATAAGCTCATGGTGTGGAATCAGAAAGTCTTTGGCAACGTGCATGAAAAGAAGACTAAATTGTTGGCTGAGTTAGATAAAACGCAGATCGACCTTGCTGCTGCCCCAACTTTGGTTCTGTTTGAGAAGGATATTGCACTGAAAGCTGAGTTGCAAGAGGTCCTTGAAAGGGAGGAACTCATTTGGTTCCAAAAGTCTAGAGAATCTTGGCTAGTGTTCGGGGATCGTAACACCGCTTATTTCCACGCCTCTACAGTTATCAGAAGAAAGTTCAATCGAGTTCAGGCGCTTACCAATGAGGCAGGGTCCCTGATTACTGATGCTCGGTCCCTTGAGGAGATGGTGTTAGATTTCTTTCGCTCCCTCTACACAGTTCCTCCGGAAGATTTATTTCCAATCGCCACTCCTTACGGGCATTTCCCACCGATTGCTGAGAGCATCTGGACTGAACTGCAGCAGAGCTTCACTGACGCAGAGATTCACAAGGCCATTAAGCAAATGGGCAGCCTCAAGGCGCCGGGGCCGGATGGGTTCCAACCCGTTTTTAACCATAAGTGTTGGGAGACGGTCGGGACTTCGGTTATTGCTGCAGTGAAAGCTTTCTTCGCCAATGGCAAGCTCCCTCCGGGCCTAAACAACACTCTCATTACGCTTATTCCCAAGGTTAGCAACCCGGACCAAGTCTCCCTCTTTAGACCCATTAGCTTATGCAATGTCTCTTATAAGCTCATCACCAAGGTGCTTGTGAACCGTATGCGTAGTATGCTTCCGGATTTGATCGGCCCTATGCAAGGGAGCTTTCTCCCGGGTCGACTTATTACGGATAACATTGTGCTAGCTCAAGAAGTCGTTCACTCAATGAGATTCAAGCAAGGCAAGTCGGGTTGGATGATTATCAAGACCGACTTGGAGAAGGCCTATGATCGTTTACGGTGGGATTTCATCGTCGATACTCTTCACGACGCGGGCTTCCCCGATGTTTGGATTGAGTGGATTAGCGAATGTGTTTCTTCGGCCACCATGAATGTGTTGTGGAATGGCGAAAAAACTGGTTTGATTCGACCCTCGAGAGGTATCCGACAAGGGGACTCCATTTCTCCGTATCTCTTCGTTCTTTGTGTGGAACGCCTTAGCCATATGATCCTTCATTCGGTCGAGAATAAGGCTTGGAAACCTATTCGCATTTCGAGGGGTGATCCTCCGTTGTCTCATATTCTTTTTGCAGACGACATCCTTCTCATGGCGGAGGCTTCAGTTGAGCAAGTCCGTATCATCAGGGAATGCCTTGAGAGGTTCTGTAGATCGTCCGGACAGAAGGTTAATGCTCTGAAATCAAAAATCTTTATCTCCCCCAATATTGATGATAGCCTGGCCAGGAGCATTCAACAGGAAAGTGGCTTTCAGGTTACGAGTGACCTGGGTGTGTACCTCGGTATGCCTCTTCTCCATAAGAAAATCGATAAAAATACTTTCTATCCATTACTGCAGAAGATTAATGCCAAACTCTCAGGCTGGAGAAGCCGAAATCTGAGTTTTGCTGGCAGACTTACACTGGCCCGTTCGGTTATTACTTCGCTGCCTCTACACTATGGCTTCAGTCAGCTTACCGGGGCCTGTTTGTGATCGTATTGACCAGATCACCCGCTCGTTTGCGTGGGGCTCTTGGGGTGAGAATCGCAAGTTGCATACGGTTCACTGGGAAGATATATCTAAGCACAAGGATCTTGGGGGTTTAGGTTTAAAGTGTATACCAATTTGTAACACCCCAACTCCTGGGCGTTACCGTCGTGGATTTTCACTCGAAATCCACCAGGCTAAAGACAACAACATAACGATCACTACAGCGAAAACGACTATAATACAAAGATATACTAAAACCCAATACGAAAATTATAATATAAAATACGCAACTCTAGACACTAAACTAGCACCACCGTCGAGCACCTCCAAATCCTCCATGCAGCTACCAAATCGTACAAGCTAATATCCTGTAACCAACAGAACCAAAAGAAAACCCCAGAGTAACCTGGGTTAGAAGTTGGGATCTCAGGGGAGGAACCCGCAATCAAACTACATCTCAAGAACTAAACTGCAATTTACATACAACATATGCACCAAAGCATAAACACAATCAACATATCAAACACACAAAGATACTTAACAAGCACAATAGAATCAACACTTAGTCAAACACACAAGATAGCAAATCACAATGCACCTCACGCGCTCACCCACATACAATCTATCATACAATGCAACACATCATTAAATAACATCACTTTAACACAAGCACAAACAACATGAATTCTATATCCACAACAACACAAGATAATAGAACAAATACACCTCCAACGCGCAACCGCAAACCACACACCAGGGAATAAGTTCATCAACTACAAGCACACACGACATCGACTTATCAACCGCAACAACATCAATAATAGAAGCAAATTCTAATCTACGATACAAAGCCAAACAACAACTCGACACATTAGGCATCACAACAACTCGCATATAAAGGTAATCACATAAAACATTTATGCACTTAATCCAAATGACAAACAAGGAAACACACAACATTACAGTCAGAGTCTATCAACGCAATCGTCAAGCGGGCCAGTCTGAGGCAAGCAACTAAGTAAGTCGGGGGATGACTCACCTCGAATCCAAGCATATATTATCCAATGAAGATTCATCATCAATCATAACCCGGCCTAAACAAGCCATAGATATACAAAAGTATATGTCAACACGAAACCTTATACAAACACACTTATATATAAAAGACTCCAAATTCCAGAATCTGCAAGTCAACTTGTAAAATATAAAACAAATATTAAAAAACGTCCTAAAATCATCAAACTTTACAGATCAAAAGCCTTAAAGGTTACGAACCTAATGCTTCAATAATTATCTAAATCCGATATCAAACGAAAGCTCTATGATTAATATACTCAAGGACTGTCTAAAACGATCAAGATTCGTGCCCTATTCGGTTTTCCTTAGAACCTCAGAAGCTAACTTTTATAAAAAATTATGAAATTTCGTATACAGAAACTAGACTTCAATACGATTCCAACCATATATCATACTCTCCAATCAGATCTAAATCAAAATAGTTACGAATTTATAAAGCAGATCATTCCAACCAGTTTTTCAGAAATTCAAACGACCAGTTTTCGATTTATATCTCAAAGTATTCTTATCCAAACAGGAGTCAAACCTGAAATTTCATTCACCTCAAAATACGAGGGTTTCACTCTCATTCTCTTCGGTCTCTGCGCCACTTCTCCAACGAAGGTTTCCATCTCCCATTGAATGTCTCGATCTCTGGTCTCAATCTCCGGACAGAGGTAGGTCTTCTACTCTCCTTCATTGTTCTAGATTTCAAATTGAAGTTTAGGTTTGAAGCTCCCGTCTAGATTTTTTATGAATTTCCGTCTAGAATTTGTATGTTTGAAGCTCCTGGACGAAACGTCTAGATTTTGTAAATTTCGATCTCCTGTCTAGATTTTGTATGATTTTAGAGATAGATATTAAATTGAGTTTGTGCTAATGACTTTACAGTAAAGGTCGGGATTGAAAAAGAAAATGATAAATATGAGAAAATAGGAAACATGAAAAAAATAGCTAAATAATTCAAAACATACTTGTGGTTCTAATAGTTTCAAAACGTGATAAAAAAGACAACTCAATCTTGTTGTTGAAACAAGCATATTTCAAATCAATTAATTGTATCTTTTAAATCTTATCACATAGTATTTCTCTGTAACTTTCCTGGTTTTGGGGTTATAACAGGACACGCGATCATCTGCAGCAAAAAACAGACCACGTGTGTTGATAAATGAAATGCACATAGTGTCATAACACTACAATAAACACACATCCTAAACCAGAACTAAAAGAGATTGAAAAAAAAGTCTAGTCAGATTAACTAAAACCAAAAGAAAAACCGTCGAACGTAAATTATAGAGTTAGTTTTCAAGATATGTAAGAGTTTTTATTGGCAAAAAAACTTACAATTTTTAGTGATTTTGAGATGTAAATTCTTACTCTCTCTTGTATAGAGAAAATTATCCAAAAACAAAGAAAAAAAATTAATGGAGTTCTACTCCGGATTATTGAGGGATATCTCCAATTAAAAGCTATTGAAGGGTTGAGATCTAATTTTGAATTTTTGCCTTTGTAATGTAACTTGAATTTCCGTAGGAATTACGGATCCGTTTGGTTTTGCTTTTTTGGGCTTAAGGAATGGGATTGAAAAGCCCACTCCACTTATATGTGTTTGTTGCTGTTGTTTTTTGTTTTTTTTCATTCCGTAAAAACAGGAGTAAAACCTGAAATTTCATTCACCTCAAAATACGAGGGTTTCACTCTCATTCTCTTCGGTCTCTGCGCCACTTCTCCAATGAAGGTTTCCATCTCCCATTGAATATCTCGATCTCTGGTCCCAATCTCCGGACAGAGGTAGGTCTTCTACTCTCCTTCATTGTTCTAGATTTCGAATTGAAGTTTAGGTTTGAAGCTCCCGTCTAGATTTTTTTATGAATTTCCGTCTAGAATTTGTATGTTTGAAGCTCCTGGACGAAACGTCTAGATTTTGTAAATTTCGATCTCCCGTCTAGATTTTGAATGATTTTAGAGATAGATATTAAATTGAGTTTGTGCTAATGTCTTTACATTAAAGGTCGGGATTGAAAAAGAAAATGATAAATATGAGAAAATAGGAAACATGAATAAAATAGCTAAATAATTCAAAATATACTTGTGTTCTAATAGTTTCAAAACGTGATAAAAAAGAAAACTCAATCTTGTTGTTGAAACAAGCATATTTCCAATCAATTAATTGTATCTTTTAAATCTTATCAGATAGTATTTCTCTGTAACTTTCCTGGTTTTGGGGTTATAACAGGACACGCGATCATCTGCAGCAAAAAACAGACCACGTTTGTTGATAAATGAAATGCACATAGTGCCATAACACTACAATTAACACACATCCTAAACCAGAACTAAAAGAGATTGAAAAAAAAGTCTAATCAGATTAACTAAAGGAAAAGATTCAGGTGAGAATAATTATTACTGTGCGAATATGCGAATGAATGCACATTTAAGCCATTGACATGCACTTTCTTCAGTAATGACATGTACATTTAAGCCAGCGACATGCACTATTGACAGATTTGCATGTCATTGATAATATGTGAAAAGTACATGCACACACCCAGCGTGTGCATGTCATTACTGAAGAAAGTGCATGTCGCTGGCATATTCGTACAATAAAAATTCTCACCTGATCCGGATTCTTAACTAAAACCAAAAGAAAAACCGTCGAACGTAAATTATAGAGTTAGTTTTCAAGATATGTAAGAGTTGTTATTGGCAAAAAAAACTTACAATTTTTAGTGATTTTGAGATGTAAATTCTTACTCTCTCCTGTATACAGAAAATTATCCAAAAAACAAAAAAAAAATTGATGGAGTTCTACTCCGGATTATTGAGGCATATCTCAAAAATTGATTTGAGTTTTTTTTCGATCTCCTTATGTATCGAGTTGGAAGAGAGAAATGAGTTATGGTATTTTGATATTGACATGTGTCAGATATATATATATATATCTATATATATAGGCAAAAGATCAAATGAGAAATGAGAAGTAATCCTAGCAAGGGATTGACTTTGACCAGATGTTGACCGGCGTTGACTTTTTTAATTTTTTTTTAGTTTTTAGGCCGGATTTTGTACTTAAAAAATCAAGTGCTTCAAAATGCCTGAAATGTGCTACTATATTGTTGAAATGTGCTATGATATATTAAGCCAAAATTTGAACTTGCAAAGTATGTACTACCACAAGTGTTATGTGCTTCTATATTACTGCAATATGCTACGTTATTTGCCCATATGTGCTTCTATATGGCTAGCTGAACTGTGCTACGATATTGCATATATGTGCTTCTCTATGCTTGGTGAAATGTGCTATACTTTTTGCCTAAATGTGCTACACTTTTCACCTATATGTGATTTTCCTATATGTCTTTCTCTCTGCTAGGTGAAAGGTGCTACGGTTTTTCCTATATATGCTTCTCTATGCTAGGTGAAATGTGCTACGTTTTTTTCTAGAGGTGCTTCTTTATTGTTGAAATATGTTATGCTTTTCGCTTATATGTGCTTCTTTATTGCTAGCTGAATTGTGCTACACTTTTGCCTATATATGCTTCTCTATGGCTGCAATGTGCTACACTTTTCGCCTATATAGGCTTCTCTATGGCTGAAATGTGCTACACTTTTCGCCTATATGTGCTTCGTTATGGCTGCAATGTGATACACTTCTCACCTATATGTGCTTCTCTATAGCTAGCTGAAGTGTGCTACACTTTTTGCCTATATGTGCTTCTCTATGCTAGGTGAAATGTGTTACGCTTTTGCCTCGAAAAATATAGCACTTTTACTTACAAAGCATAGCACTTTTTCTTACAAACAATAGCACACAAAATTGGTAGAAAAAACATAGAACTTTTACTTACAAATCATAGCACAAAAAAAACTCAAACGGAAAAAGTCCGAAAAAAAAACGACATTTAAAAAAAAAAAAAAATCAACGGCCGGTCATCAGGTGGTCAACGGCCGGTCATCGGGTGGTCAACTCAAGGAGGGAGGAGCTTCCTCCTTGCTTCAAATTTTGGCCTAATATATCATAGCACATTTCAACAATATAGTAGCACATTTCAAGCATTTTGAAGCACTTGATTTTATAAGTACAATATCCGGCCTAAAAAAATATTTTTTTTGCCTAAAAAAAAAAGAAAAAAAGTCAACGGCGGTCAACAGATGGTCAACGACCGGTCAACACCGGTCAACGGGTGGTCAACGCCGGTCAACGGGGTGGTCAACTCCAAGGAGGGAGGAGGAAGGAGGAAGCTCTCCTTCTTATTTCTCATCTTAAGGGACATTTCTCATGGGATTTGGACCCATATATATATATATATTATAGTTGGTGTGTTAGGTTAACTTAGGTATTAACTACCTAATTCTTGTATAATTTTAAGTGGTGTTAAAGTGAGAACAAGCTGCAAGAATTAATAAGTGTGCTTAAAGAAAAGTGAGGTTTTTTTTTGACAAAGTTGTACTTCAAAAAAGAGAAAATCTTTGACGCTAACAACTATGAAATATAACGTGGCATATGTATATAACACTTAAATTTTGTTTCCCTTAATTTTTTAATAATGGTATCATATCCTAACTGCTATAAATGTAAGAATGATATGGTATAAGAAATAGAAGTTATCAATGGTTGTAACATATGCCACGTAGGATTTAAAAGCTATTGAAGGGCTGAGATCTAATTTTGAGTTTTTGCATTTGTAATGTAACTTGAATTTCCGTAGGAATTATGGGTCTGTTTGGTTTTGCTTTTTTGGGCTTAAGGAATGGGATTGAAAACTCACTCCACTTATATGTGTTTGTTGTTGTTTTTTTATTTTTTTTCATTCCGTAAAAACAGGAGTCAAATCTGAAATTTCATTCACCTCAAAATACGAGGGTTTCACTCTCGTCATTCTCAGTCGCAGTCACAAGTCATTTTCAAGTGCCATGTGATCGACGATGCTTTTGCAAAAAAGTTGGTGTTGGAGATTTGGCTTGTGGTCGAATTGTTATCAAAGGGACAAAAAATATTTTATCTAATCAACTACTAATAAAGTTAATTTTCTAATCAACTAATACATAGGTTAATGATTTATTTTAGAATAATAATTTTGAGACATTGCCCGTCCCCACAGTAGAAGATTAGTACTCATTTAGATTAGAATGACCCAAAAAGTACTTTAGATAAAAATGAAGAAGGTAGTAGGATTTATAAAAGATTAGAACCGTACATATATATTCATGTTCTTGTGGACGAATTATAGTTGGATACTTGGGTGCAAAGCAATTTAATCGTGTATGTGGTTGGTAACTTATTTGTGTACGTAGGTGTGGGCTATTTTAGACCGTCTAACTTATGATTGAAATATTTGCTGCATTAGATTGCCTAGTCAAAAAGAGCAAGTTGCTAATCTAGCTTTGATAAAAAATTATGAATGTCTGTATTAAAGGTCGGTGGGGTCGTGCACATATTATGATAGTCAAACGTTAATTAAGAGCCAGTTATTTAAATATAGTTGTTAATAAATTATTAAATTAGTGAAAGAAAAACTATTTAAATACTCCTTATAACATAATACACAAATTAAGGTAAGTCTTAGTAAAACTTAATTATTAAATCGATTTTTGTAATCTGTGCTTTTAATGTATATACTACATACCTATAGTCCATGAAATTTTGATTAGCTTAATATATGCCCTTAGATATACGGTAGAGAAAACGTTACTAAATTATTACAAATTTCATCACTCTCACTTCTCACTCTTTAACTAAAAATAATACTCACCGAAAATGTTGAGTTGGAGTAGCTAGCTAACTATAGGGGCCCACTCATATGGGAAACAGCTGTCAATTCTGTCAATCTGACACGTGTCTTTATAGCCGTACGAAAATGTGATAATAGCACACGTGTGCCGTAAAGCAAACACTAACGCCGACCCTGGAAGTTGGAATTTAAGATTCTTCTAAGAATCGTGGGCCCCACAATCGTTTGTTTTTGTCGGCCCCACAATCATTTTGTCGGCCCCACTGGATTCTTCTGTGGAAATTGGAAAACGACAAACACTGTGGGCCCCCACAGCTGAGTTGGTAGCTGTGTCCAGGTGTGGGCGTGTGTTTTTGTCGGGTTTTGACTGACATTTAGTACAGTTTCCAGATTCGGTTAATGATTCTGAACTCAATCATTTTCAAATCCTATATTGCCCTTAATTCGTTGAGCCTTTGTGCTAGTTACAAAATTGTAATTACATAAATTGATTTCTGGGAAAAGGTTAATATTATTTAATTACTTAATTAGGTAAGGTTTGCAAATGCGCAGTTTTTACCGTATAATCTCGGAATTTGTTGAAAAAGAATTAATTTTATTATTCTCTTTCAACAATGATTCTTATATTTGAAATCATACAAAGTGTCAATTCGGTCAAAGACTTAATTTTCTTATCCACTAGAAATCTTGACGGCCATGAGTTAGTAGTATCCGGGCTGTAAGAAACTTTCAACTCATGTCGACATCTATAAATATAGTATGCATAATGTTGACTAACATAAAACATACAGTACAAATTGAAAGTTCGAACCGAACATAAAAGAAAACAAGTACTTAAGCAATAAAGGGTCAAAGTGACCAAATAGAAAAGAACATAACAACAACATATATAAAACCGCAGTTCGGGTAGCTATATCTCAACGGTGTTGATGTTGTTTCCAAAGAGCATGACATTTCTCAAGACCCGAATTTCGAAATTGGCGAGTGGATCTACGCTTCTATAAAAGATGACTTTGTCCCCAGTCTTTAGATTCTCTTTGCTCCTAAGAAACTGGAGCCAACCAACTGATACCACTGGCTTCTCGTATCTTCCTGTCATACGTTTGGAGCATGTAAAATTCCAAAGCTTACCGTCTTTGTCCTTGGCAGTAAAATCCACCTGGTGGTTGCCGTTGAAGTTGGGAAGCTCTCCTAGAAATCTTGACGGCCAGTTGAGTCTATGATCCACGTCAGTCATCGTCAATGGCTTCGAGAAAATCTTCTCCAAGGCTGCACCTGCCATGTTGATTTGAGTTTCTTCCGAGTTTGAAGAGAGAAATGAAGAAATTTAGAAATGTGTTATGATATATTTTTTTTGTTAGTATGTGGTATATATAGACTGTAGTTGGTGGGTTAGGTACTAGCTACCTAAGGCTTGCATAATTTAAGTGATATTAAAGTGAGAACAAGCTGCAAGAATTAATAAGTGAGTTTAGATAAAGAGAGGTTTTTCATGTATATGAAAGTGAGGTTTCTTTTTGACAAAGTTGTACTTGAAAAAGAGAGACAATGTATCCCTTAATTTGCTAATAATGGTATACATATATATTTACAAACATAAAACTTGCATTTTATTTTGAAGGACACCCAAAGTATATAATATAATCTATGTTTTGATAGAATACTAGTGAATTGTAACTTTTCAGCTTAAGGTTTTGATTCTGGTTTTAATGCTTAATCAAACTTATATTAAAATTATAAGTTTCGATAAAGTATATATGACCCAACTAACAAAAATGAACCGACATTTGAAATTCTGAATGACAATTGATTAGTGTTTACTAAGTCAAAATATCGTTAGAAAAATAATACTCACTCCTTTGTCTTTTAGATACCCCATATAAAATGAGCATTTATTGAATAATCAGCACTAATTGGGATATGAATACAGTAGAATATTATTCATTTTTGGGGAGATTTAATTTTCGGCATTTTCCAGTTGATAATCATTTATATTTTTATAATTTAAAATATTTCTATGAACCATACAAGAACAAAATATATATTTGAATTGGCTCTCCACTCGCTACTGTGTAGTAAGTACATAAACCGGTGTGCTTGACCAAACAAATTAAATTCGTCTTACAAAGTTGAAAGAAGAAATATACTCCCTCCGTCCCCTACTGATCTTCTCATTTGCTTTTGACACATTTGTCGAGACATGTTTTGTAACGTTAATATCTCTAAATATACAATGATAAATATTATATTTTTTTTATATTGTCAAAGTACTCATTGAGACGAATCGCATGCCTATATTTATTTCTATATATTGGAAAAAAATGAGAAGATTCTCTCGGTTTGTGAATAGTGTCAAAAAAGCAAATGAGCCAACGGAGGGAGTATATTTTATTAAGCAAATCAATTGTTTCTAGTAGTATAACCGAAGAAATCAAGAAATCATTGCAAATTAAGACATCAAGAAATCAACGGAGGGAGTATATTTTATTAAGCAAATCAATTATTAAGCAAATCACTCATATTATTAAAGTGGCATGTGATACTCCACTCATATTATTAAAAAGCAAATATAGAAAGATTCTAAAATTGCTCTTTGACGTATGGAGGTTCGTCACGATCGAAGAAGTCAAGAAATCATTGCAAATTAAGACATCAGGTCGTCCCTCGTAAATTAAAATGATCGGAGGTTGAAATGACCATGTTCGTAATTGTAGTAGTGCGTACATGCCACGGCCAAATGCAGCGGTTTGTCTAATGCAGCGGTTTTCCGGATGCAGCGGTTTGCAGCGGTTTTTGAGGCTAAAGTCGTAGTGTCAAATCAAAGAAAACTCTAAACACTAACTAGAGTATAACAAGTAAGTAGAGGTCGAACCCAAGGGAATCAAAACACCAAATCAATGCAGTCAAGTGAAATATCAACTAGTAACAAGTAACCAAAGGAGGGGGTTTTGATTCCAAGAACACACAAGTAACCAGTAACAAGCAGAGGAAGTTTGGGTGAGAATATTATGCGAAGGGGTTTCACCTAGCAAGTATCCACACAACAGTCAATCAAGTTGATCATAGATTTATCTCAAGTTCTATTCAATCCTAGGGAATGTTCCTATTCCAATCTTTAATATATCAGCAGGCCAACCGGTCCTGATAATACTTACTATTCAACAATCAGGAAAACCTCTCAAGATTAGATGAAATAGCAGCAAAGGGCACAAGAATTATAAGGATGCATGCAATAACTTACAACCGTCAAGTATTAACATGCAATCAATTCTCTTTCATAAAAGCAATCAACTACCAGATCATGCAGATATGAGTGCTACAATGACAAGGAATTCCACCGTATATTCCTAGTCTAGCAATAGAAAACTATCAATCAAACTAGGTGATCAAGCTAGCAAAACTAATAGAAATCAATAGATGAAGAACAAGAGAATTAATACAAACCCATAGGAAAAGAACA
This sequence comes from Oxyria digyna, assembly GCA_029168935.1. Classification (NCBI taxonomy): domain Eukaryota; kingdom Viridiplantae; phylum Streptophyta; class Magnoliopsida; order Caryophyllales; family Polygonaceae; genus Oxyria; species Oxyria digyna. The sequence goes on along the minus strand of JAPVLV010000004.1, from coordinate 11,246,188 downwards.
AGAGTTTAGAAATCTCACAACTTAATAACTGAAGGATACAAACCCACAGGCTTCTGAGAGAATAGAGGTGGAAAATTCGGGCGAACATAATTATCAATATACTCAGGGGTCTCCTGGCGATCGCCATCAACAACTGGCGATCGCGGTCGCGGATGATTTTGCACCTCAGCTTCTAGAATGTCATGGCGATCGCCATCGCCATATGGCGATCGCGGTCGGGATGCAGATCCTGTTTTGCTCTCTGTAATCTCATGGCGATCGCCACTCAGATCTGGCGATCGCGGTTTTGGCACAGAACAGTCATTTAAAGTTTTACCGCTCCTCAAGAACACTGCACTGATGTTTTCTCTCGGGTTTCTTACCGGTTCCCTGGCCTCTAATTTACTCACAGCTTGAGCAATCTGTCCTAACTGATTTTCAAGATTTTGGATGCTTGATTCTGTCTTAGCGTTTTGTTGCATCACAGTCTGAGCTAAGGACTTGATCATATCTTCAGCAGTCATAGAATTCTGAGGTCTAGGTTGCTGATAATTAATATTAGAAGAGTCATACCTTGGCCTTGGTTGCCATCCACCAAAAGCGTTTACCTCAGCATTGGGATCATGAAGGGAAGCATTTTTCAGCATCAAATCCTTTACCATCTCTTTCAACTCATTCATGTCAGTCTGTAATTGATCTGAATTAATTGCTTTGACTGAGTGGGATCCCTGTCTACTGCTAAACTGCCTTGAACTTTCAGCCAGCTCTTCAAACATTTCAGTGGCCTGAGGTATAGTTAGTTTCAGAAAATTACCTCCACAAGATGCGTTTACCATTCGACGATCCTCATCAATCAGCCCACTGAATAAGTACATAAGAAGATCATGGTCAGTATAACTATGGAATGGGCAGCTTGAGCAAAGCTTCTTGAATCTCTCATAATACTCATAGAGACTCTCAGTTGAATGTTGTTGAAGATTCGTGATCTCCTTCTTCAAGCTGCTCAGTTTTGTAGCTGGAAAGTATTTCTCTAAAAAGACATTTTTCATCTTAGCCCATGTATCAATACTCCCTGGAGCTTGATAATAGAGCCAATCATTCGCAGCGTCTTTCAGAGTAAATCCGAAAGCTCTCAGCATGACCTGCTCCTCAGTAACACCTCTTGGCTTCATACTAGAACATATGGCATGGAATTGAGCCAAGTGTTTGTTGGGATCTTCTCCTGCTAAGCCATGGAAGTGTGGAAGCTCGTGAATTAAACCAGCTTTTAATTCAAAATTCACACCTTCTTCAATCTCAGGAAACCTCACTGCTAAAGGTTGTTGGTTTAAGTCTGGGGCAGTGAGTTGCCTCATAGTAGGCAATGGCGGTCCATGTCGATCACCCATCTCGTTATCTTGGTTCAGAGTTGCTCTTTGGTTCCAAAGGAACGTCCTTTCAATCTCTGGGTCAAAGGCAACAAGAGATGAATAAGTAGCACGGGCCTGAACCATAAAGGTTCACACCAAACAGTTGATAATTTCACAATTAACACAGAATCAGAAAAATTTCAATTCCCCGGCAACGACGCCAAATTTGATGAAGCTAAAGTCGTAGTGCCAAATCAAAGAAAACTCTAAACACTAACTAGAGTATAGCAAGTAAGTAGAGGTCGAACCCAAGGGAATCAAAACACCAAATCAATGCAGTCAAGTGAAATATCAACTAGTAACAAGTAACCAAAGGGGGGGGGGGGGGGGGTTTGATTGCAAGAACACACAAGTAACCAGTAACAAGCAGAGGAAGTTTGGGTGAGAATATTATGCGAAGGGGTTTCACCTAGCAAGTATCTACACAACAGTCAATCAAGTTGATCATAGATTTATCTCAAGTTCTATTCAATCCTAGGGAATGTTCCTATTCCAATCTTTAATATATCAGCAGGCCAACCGGTTCTGATAATACTTACTATTCAACAATCAGGGAAACCTCTCAAGATTAGATGAAATAGCAGCAAAGGGCACAAGAATTATAAGGATGCATGCAATAACTTACAACCGTCAAGTATTAACATGCAATCAATTCTCTTTCATAAAAGCAATCAACTACCAGATCATGCAGATATGAGTGCTACAATGACAAGGAATTTCACCGTATATTCCTAGTCTAGCAATAGAAAACTATCAATCAAACTAGGTGATCAAGCTAGCAAAACTAATAGAAATCAATAGATGAAGAACAAGAGAATTAATACAAACCCATAGGAAAAGAACAAGAGTTTAGAAATCTCACAACTTAATAACTGAAGGTTTCAACCGCTAAGTAAAACAATGGAGATTAGTTCCTGCTCATGGTTGCAGAACTAAATTGTCTGATGGAAAAAGATGATGAAAGAAAGAAAGAACTAGGGTTCTTAAATAGAGACTAACCCTAAAAATATATGGTAAAAAATATCCTAAACGAAATAATAAAATAAGGAAAAAGAAATAAAACAAACAAAGGAAAATAAGGAAAGTCCGGAATGTCTTCGGCCTTGTTGTGGCGATCGTCGTAGAGTCATGGCGATCGCCATCATCTCTCGAACTCATGTAATGCTTCTGTTGTAGAATGGCGATCTCCATAGTGATGGTGGCGATCGCCGCTGCTCCGCGGAATGTCTTCAAGTCTTCATGTCTTCAATCTTTGATCCTCTTCTTGTTCGGTTCTGGTCTTCATTTCTTCACTTCTTCGTAAACAACTCAGAACATAACAATAGCTCCAAATACTTGTGATAACACTCCTAAACTAATGTAATAACCCCTAGTTACGCCATACAAAGTGTAGCGTATCAGTCTCGTCCTTGTAAACTATGGTGGTGTGTCTCGTCCGTTCGAGCTCTACTCGTAAAGTTGTGGTGCGTCTCGTCCAAGCTCGTCGTCTCATCTGGTATCCTCTTCTTTCCTCCTCCTGTTATTCCTTCCTATTGCTATTTCTTCTCTTACTCCTGATTACTAACCGGATTCGCTTCAGTTTATTAATCATTTCGTGGATGTTCTGCGAATTTCTCAAAAAACATAATTTGGTTATTTTTCTTGCGGATTTGGGGATTTTGACTTTGATGTAAGAGCTTTCATTGTACTTTAGCAGGATACTGAACAAATATTCTTCAAGTGCTTGCTGGCTTGGAAACTGCAGTCAAGCTTTGTTAAAAGCTCCGCTATCATGTAGTTGTTAAGTTCCATCTTAAGTGTCCTCTTTCCTGATGATTTATCTGTCTTATTTTAGAAGAACTTGTCCTTAATCTTCTGCACTGTGCTTCAATTTTTTGTTGGTGAAAGTACTGTGCTTCCATATGACTACATTGTTAGTTCCATTTTGTGAGCAACAACATCTATTTACCTTCAGATTGGTCAGGTAAATGAAAATACAATGGAAAGGCAAGGTACAAGTTGTTGGAGAAGAAAGTAACCCTAGATTGGAATCAGAATAAGAACTTTTTGGCTTACACTTTGTGAGCAGCAACATCTTGTTTTGTTGACCCCTATCATGATGTTATTACTAAGAAAGAGCATAGTGGGCGCTTACGTATGCGTGGACTATGTGTTACAAGGTCAAGTTTTAAGAGCAAGGATCCCGAGACCCCATACAAAATTCCTTCAGTGTTTCTTGATCACATCAAACAACAAATGGAAAGGGAGGTAGCTGCACAAGTGGAAAAAACAGTAGCTGAAAAAGTGGAGCATAAACTATCAGTATTCCTATCAAAGATTCGAGAAGCAAATCAAGGAAGGGATGTTGATATACCTGATTTTACTACAATCCAAGAAGAAGGATCTAGTTCTAATGGTAATTCAAATAGGTGAGTTAGATTAATATAAATTAAGGGTTCAAATCTCCCGAGACCCCATCCGTTGACCACCCGATGACCGGCCGTTGACTTTTTTTATTTAAAAAAATGTCGTTTTTTTTCGGACTTCTTTCGTTTCAGTTTTTTTTTGTGCTATGATTTGTAAGTAAAAGTGCTATGTTTTTTCTACCAATTTTGTGTGCTATTGTTTGTAAGAAAAAGTGCTATGCTTTGTAAGTAAAAGTGCTATATTTTTCGAGGCAAAAGCGTAACACATTTCACCTAGAATAGAGAAACACATATAGGCAAAAAGTGTAGCACACTTCAACTATCTATAGAGAAGCACGTATAGGTGAGAAGTGTAGCACATTGCAGCCATAACGAAGCACATATAGGCGAAAAGTGTAGCACATTTCAGCCATAGAGAAGCCTATATAGGCGAAAAGTGTAGCACATTTCAGCCATAGAGAAGCCTATATAGGCGAAAAGTGTAGCACATTGTAGCCATAGAGAAGCATATATAGGCAAAAGTGTAGCACAATTCAGCTAGCAATAAAGAAGCACATATAAGCGAAAAACGTAGAATATTTCAACAATAAAGAAGCACATCTAGACAAAAACGTAGCACATTTCACCTAGCATAGAGAAGCATATATAGGAAAAACCGTAGCACCTTTCACCTAGCATAGAGAAAGACATATAGGAAAAACCGTAGGACACTTCAGCTAGCCTATAAAATCACATATAGGTGAAAAGTGTAGCACATTTAGGCAAAAAGTGTAGCACATTTCACCAAGCATAGAGAAGCACATATATGCAATATTGTAGCACAGTTCAGCTAGCCATATAAAAGCACATATGGGCAAATAGCGTAGCATATTGCAGTAATATAGAAGCACATAACACTTGTGGTAGTACATACTTTGCAAGTTCAAATTTTGGCTTAATATATCATAACACATTTCAACAATATAGTAGCACATTTCAGGCATTTTGAAGCACTTGATTTTGTAAGTACAAAATCCGGCCTAAACAATATATTATTTTGGCCTTAAAAAAAAAAAATTTAAAATAAAAAATTTTAAAAAATAAAAAAATTTAAAAAATTTAAAAAGTCAACGGTCGGTCAACATCTGGTCAAAGTCAATCCCTTGCTAGGATTACTTCTCATTTCTCATGTTAACATTAATTTCTCATTTGATCTTTTGCCATAAATTAATAGCACAATTGAATATTTTTCTTATCTGCTTGTGTTTATTTTTTAGGGATTATGTTGACGAGTCAGAGGGGACATGAGCTATATAATTTGTTTGGTGGATAATTGATGAGGGTAAAGTCATCGTGCCTAATCAAATAAACCTTAAACACCTAACTAATGTAGCTTTGGTAAGTAAGGGTCGAATCTCACAGAGAATCAAGTTATATATCTTGTTTGCAAAATCATTCACCAATTGATAACAAAGACGAAAGGGGGGGATTTTTGTGGTAATCTATCTAACTAAGAAAACAATAAAATGATAAATAGTCTGGCTAGACAAATATCCACTTCCAGTTTGTCAGGTTGATCATAGATATCTCAAGTTCATTCAATCCTATGGTTGTTCCTATTCCAATCTTTAGTATATCAGCAGACCAACCGGTCCTGATAATACCTACTATTCAACAACCAAGGAAACCTCTCAAGGTTAAATCAAATAGCAGCAAAGAGCACAGGAATCATAAGGATGCATGCAATAACTTACAACCGTCAAGTATTAAACATGCAATCAATTCTCCTTCATATAAGCAATCAACTACCAGATCATGCAAATATGAGTGCTACAATGACAAAGAATTCCACCGTCTATTCCTAGTATAGCAATAGAAAACTATCAATCAAACTAGGTGATCAATCTAGCAAAACTAATAGAAATCATACGATGAATACAACTACCCGTAGGTGATAAGAGTTCCAACCCGGAATACTATCCTAGCAAGGCCTGTAGATTCAATCCCATAAGCACAAAAAAATTAATACAATCCAAATAGAAAATAGAACAAGAGTTTAGAATCTCACAACTAAATACAAACGAAAGCTTCAATTGTCTAGCCAACTCTAAAACAAAGGAAAAAGAAAAGGGATTCAGAAGAAGACTCCTCTCTAAAACCAGATCTAAACAATAAATAGAAATCTAACCCTAAAAATATGGTAAAAGATAATCCTAAAATAAGGAAACGAAACTAAAGGAAAGGAATAAAACAAAAGGACCAATCTCGGAAGTAAGCTGAGGCGGTGACTCCAAAATATTCAGCTGCTTGCTTCCATTAATTCAGCCCAGCAGCTAGCTTCCAAAAAGTTGGGCTACATGTCCATACAAGCCCACGAACAAACAAAGCCCAATCTCCTTAATTAATTAATTAAGGAGATTGGAGATTGGGCTTTGTTTGGGCCATGGCCTCTTTCTCCTTAATTAATTAAATGGGCTGCTTCATATATTTAAACAAAGTCGAACTTCTTCTTTAATAGGATAAACCGCGAGCATCCTTCAAAGCCCGCGTCTGCGGTTCCTTGTCTGCAGCACCTTCGTTTGTAACTCCGTCTTCACTTATTCACTTCATATCTTCTAAGTCTTCATGATAACTCCAATGATCCATAACATAGAAATGTCTCTAAACTCTTATGGACTCACTCATAATACAATGTAATAATTCCTAGTTATGCTATACAAAGTGCAACATATCAAATACCCCCATACTTAGACCTTTACTCGTCCCGAGTAACTTAAAGAAAAGCTACCCTTACAACAATATGCTCAAGGCCTCAGGAAATACAAGGATATCTACCTAGTGATTACATAACCAATAAGCTCCTCCAAACATATAAAACACAACATCAAGAACAATGTGATACAATAAACATAAACCCAAAACTACACCTTATTCCTCCAAGTGACCTACCCGAATCCTCCTATGCACCTCCTTCTTATGTCTCCATACGCCAAGATGAGATTAAATCCTAAAACACTCAAATTTTTTATAACACTCATCTTGCTTAGGCGCCCTTTCGGGTTTTCATCCTAACCACTCAAAAATTGTTCCAGGCTCACAAACTCACATCGCTCAAGACTTATTGTTGCCTCAGCCTAGTGCCGGCCAAGCCACCTTCTTATTGCATAGAACTTGCTATCTAAGGATTTTGTATGCCTTTTTCTCAATATTTTTGGCTTTTTCAAACAAATGTTTCAATAAATTCATGCAAATACAACCAACACCAAATAAATACATGTGAATACATCCTCCTCCCCCATACTTAGACATTGCATTGTCCTCAATGAAATGAAAGACATAATATCGAACCCAGGGAAGAAGACAAAAGACTCACAAATAAGGTCGGATGACCTTCCTCCAATAAAACACAAGGTGTGGTAACCTAGACGAGCACCAAAGATGATCCAAGAATGCATAGCTCATCCAAGACAAAAGAACGAAGAAATACCTCTAATGTAGATGGTGACTCCAAAAATCAACTCCAAGCGAAGAACATGCTCATCAACATAGCTGAACTTTAACAAAGTTGATCCATAGAAGAAGAAGATGATGATAAATGACGAATACAATAAATCGCCAACTTCATAAAGGTTTCTAAGCACATACCCATAACCACGGTTTGTAACCCGAGATTGTGGTTTCTTCTAATAGAACATTTGCTAAAGTTTGATTTTGTTTGTTTGCCGAAATAATTTTGCTGTTTAATAAGCTTTTTCTGTTTGACTGAAAGCCTTTTTTTCAGTTTGAATGGTTTTCTAGTTTATTAATCTTTTTAATAGTTTAAAGTTTGATTTGAATCAGGAGAGATCTCACGTAAATAGCCTTGCTCTAGAATTTTATGTTGACCCCGACTTCTAGATTGGGAATATCTATGGTGCCTTGTTATGCAGAGTTACTCTCTTAACTTTGCTGTTTACTTACAGCTGGTTTCTAGTTTGAGATGTTAATTTTATTTCACTGTTTGGTAAAGTGGTCTTAATGTTTTATGCGAGTAAAAGTCAGCATTGAATCAAAGCGGGGAGAGAGATCTCACAGTTTCACAGCAGGTTTATAAAATTAGCATGCTCAAGTTTGTGAATAATGATATAGGTTTAGGCCTATATGTAGTTGTGGTGTGGAATGAATTTTTAATTCTTTTATTATCAGATTGCATCTCTCTTTTGTGATGCAGCAAATGCATTATTTTTTTAGCTATAGATATTGATTTTAGGCCTACATGTATCTATGAATGTGCTGAGACTAAGGCATAATCAGATTTCTAAGAAGTAATTATTTCTACTTGTTGGTGTTTTTTCAGGATGATTTGTTTGGAGAAGAAAGACGCAAGGAACTAATTTTGGGTAATTAAAAGAGCTGTTTTTTGGGTAATTAAGGATCTAAACTTTGATCATGAATTGTTGGTGCATGATTTTGGATTTGAGCTGCAACTTTGTCTAACACTAAGAATGTTTATAACATTTCGACAAGTCATTATGTATGAACTTGGTATTTTGTAAATTGGGAATAGATATAAATCAATGCAATTATGTATTAAATATCAGTTTCGTATGTATCAACTTTTTGGTTGATGTTATAGAGGATTAAGTAGGTTTGAACTGAATCACAGGATTGAACAACTCAAATCTTATCACAAACAGGTTCATTCCACAAATGTATAACCGCTGCATTTGCTTTATCAACCGTTGCATTTAATATCCAAACAACCGCTGCATTTGACATTCACAAACCGCTGGCATTTGACATTCACAAACCGTTGCATTTGATCATCGAAACCACTGCAGTTGATATTAAAACCGCTGCCTTTGATATAAAAACCGATGTCAAACCGCTGCAACCGGACCGCTGCAACCGGACCGAGTATCTGATATTTGAGTATTTTCTTAAATTCCAGAAAATCTTAGCTCTGTTAAAACACAATGAAAACATACATACACAATGTGAGTATTCTCTTCTCCTATTTCTGTGAAGCAAAAATCTCCTATTTCGTGCAGCAGCACAGTAACCGAAATAAGTTGTAGAATCATGAACCAAAATGGTGGTATTATAAACGATAAACAAAGAGATCCAAACTCAAAATAACAGACATAAATTACATCTAAAGCAGACTAGTGGTTTGTAAAAGTGAGTAAAATGCACACCACGCAGTTGTTCAATCACAGTTGCAACTCGTTCATACACATTCATCAAAATTCTATCACACTTGCTGATTGTTTTGATTAAATGTGCATTTAGCAATTCCTTCACCAATAACATCTTCCCCTACCCCAGACTAACAAACAAACAACAATTAATACAATCACAATAAAACTTGCTGCACAAAACACTTGCACACTAACCTCAATAATCTTCCCATTAATTCCACTTGTAGTCTGAATTTTGGCATCCTTGAAATTAGCAATTTCAAGATTTGATTTGAACATATCCCTGATAAGAGCAGTTTTTTTGGATATCTTACCAGCAGGGCCGTCCAATCAATTTTGGAGTCCATGTGCAAAATTAATTAAAATTATCATTTTAATTATTTTAAAAATATATACACATTAAATAAAAAGTGTAATTTTATCACATAATTTTATCATATGTTTAACTAAAATACATATGATATAATATAATTTTTAAATCAAATATGTTTAGAAACATATATATATATATATATATATATATATATAGAGGTTGGTTCCGGTGTAACGAGTTTTATGGTGTAACGAGTGGACAAATCAGGAGCGTCGGATTAGATAAATTGGATGGCTTGATTTAAAAGGAGAAAAGAGGGTAAAATAAATTTAAATCCTTAATTATAGGGAGTAACCAACTCTGATTGTTTTCTCTTAATTAATTAATTTAATTAAAATGGAAAATTATAAAAAATAGGAGAGAGAACCCTAAATTTTCTCCAGCAAAATCATTCTGCATTCTTCATCACAATCGTCCAAGATTATTTCGATATTCAGTAATGGTTACTATCATGTTCGTCGTTCATCTGAATATATTAATTGTCCTGTAACCAGTACATATTCGATATCATGTAAGCAATATTCATGTTTTTGCGCTGTGTGTGTATTCGTATTCTAATGTGAGATATTCATCTTCCGTAGTTTTGTTCTACTCATGATATATTAGGTTCTAAGGTTTCCATTACGAAAGACTTTTTGTTCCTACATATAGAAGACGATATTCTGATGTCAATCTTTGTTATTCGTGTTCTACTATGGAATATTCAGTTATAAGGGTTTTATTATGAGAGTAATTAATGAATATCATAAAGAAGATGATATTCTGATGTTCATCTTTGTTATTCGTGTTCTACTGGTAATATATTATGTTCTAGGGTTTCCATTACGAAAGACTTTTATTCCTACATAAAGAAGACGATATTCTGATGTTCTTTATTATTATTCGTGTTCTACTGTTGAATATTCAATTATAGGGATTCCATTACGAAAGACTTTTGTGCCTGCGTAAAAAAAACGATATTCAAATGTTCATCTTTGTTATTCGTGTTCTACTGTTGATATATTCTATTATAGGGGTTCCATTATGAAAGTAATTAATAAAAAACATAAAGAAGACGATATTCTGATGTTCTTCTTTGTTCTTCGTGTTCTACTGTTGATATATTCTGTTATAGGGATTCCATTACGAAAGACTTTTGTGCCTACATAAAAAATACGATATTCTGATGTTCATCTTTGTTATTCGTGTTCTACTGTTGATATATTCTGTTATAGGGGGTTCCATTGTGAAAGGCGAACAATATTTACAGTATTTCAGAAATGTGAATATCACCTAATAGAAACGTGAATATCACCTAACACAATATTATCATAATCAATCAATTAACGTAAAATAAATGTTGCTACCTAAACTCATATCCATTCTAGTAGGTGGACATTTAATTTGATAAATGTCAATGGTGGACCTGGTTTATCAATTATCATTGTCAAAGATTACACAATAAAATGATTAAATCCTTATTATAAAGTAACTCATGACAGCAAATTCCTACCAAAGTGGTAGATGTAATTCATGGGAGGGGATAAAAGACCTAACTTTAATTCCTAAATATTCAAACTCATGACAACAAATTCCTCCTCCAAATTATGACTCCACACCGGTTCGATGCAATGACATGATGAACCTGGAGTCGCATTAACCTTTGCCACATTCAAAAGCTTGTACCAGAGCTCAAATTCGCCCTTTTCACTGTACGGTTGAATGAAACCTCTCATACCCATCGGGATTGGAATCATGTTCATAAGGATCCTCTGCAGCCTTGTTCAACCCGATATAATAGGGATTATCAGGCGATTTAGCAACCAAATTCCCCCTAAGAGAGAGATGCGTGGGTCCAGCGAAAACCCTAGAGGAGAGAAGCGACCTAGACTGAGACCAATTGAGGGCGGGGAAGGAGTCAACGACGGCGGGGGAGAGGGCGGGGGATTATTGGAGCGATTGCGCTTGAGGTAGAGCTGGAGAAAGTAGAAGAGAGCGCAGGGGATGGCGGAGCCAAGGAAAAGGCCTCCTCGTCCCTGGACAATGCCTTGCGAGTTCTACCGCAGATCTGACTAACCGAGATGGTGTTTGGTTCGTTCAATTAAGTTGTGGCGGTACCTTGCGAGTTGCCTGCGATTTCGAGAGGGTGAGAGAGAGATTCAGACTCGGGGGAGAAGATGATAATCAGGAGAGGAGCTTAACCGAGAAGATGAAGGAGAGAAGAATTTGGAGAGAGGAGAAGAATTTGGAGATTAATTTTGGATTGAGATATTGGATCCGTTTTGGAATGAGAGATTTTGGAGAGAGGGAGAAGATTTTTTTAATCCAGCAATTTCGGGAATTTCGTGAGAGATTGAATTCGGTGTATGCACGTCTATAATGCTCTATGTACCATCCCTTATTAATTTTGGGCCAATGATTTAGAGAAGATCCAACGACTCTAATTAATCCCTTTGTTACACCATAAAAGCCTATTACACTTGAACCTAAATCTATATATATATATATATATATATATATATATATATTGTATATGTATTTATTTATACCTAAATCTTAAATAATCTTTTAGAAAATTAGACTCCACTCTTTTGAGAACTATTTAGACTTGGGTACTTTTTTAACAAAAAATTGAAAATATATTGAATAGTAATAAAAATAATAATTCAAATTTGAGTTTAAGAGATTAGACAATTTATAATTAAAGAAGTAAATATAAATGAAGAAAAGACAATTTATATTCAATTGAAAGCATAACACAAGTTAGTAAAATCTATTCTTTAAGAAAATGAATATGATCGGTTTATTTTTGGGTTAAATGACAAACATGGCTTCACAGATATAGAAAAAGTGAAGGTAAAAATAAATTGGGTCCTACAGGATTCGAACACTCGTCTTCTTCCTATTAAAAAAAGTCTGCACCGCTTGTGCTAAATAATTCAACTGTTACTTAATCGCGATTTTACAATTTATAATAATCATTGTCTGTGGATTTTAGGGACCTCTACTTTTTGGGGCATGTGCGATCGACCCTGCTTATAGATCATAGTTTTTAACCATCTCAAATGGAACATCATGGAACTCAAAGCTTACAACAGGAAATGGATCAGATAACCTTGTCACTCTGCCTAACCGAAAATCGCCTACTCCTGCAATATGCACATCCTCGAAGGTACCCTTTCAAGATAATGTCTCTATGGTACTTTGTATCCATGTAAACTGTTGTCCCTAGAGGAGTAACATCATAAAAATGATCTACCAGCATAAACAGAATAGTCTTGCTCCTTTGCATATTTTAGTGTGAAACTGGTACATGAGGCATTGCTGATTTTTTGCACGTATGACATGCTTGAAGCTATTTATAAATGTTGTGACAGATGTGAGGAAGACGAAACAGAAAACAGATATAAAAGAGAAGATAACAAATCACACACAGATTTACGTGGTTCACCAACGTTGTGTTGGCTACGTCCACAGATTGTAATTCAGGGAGAAAACATATTACAAAACTCACAAGAAACGCTCTACATCTAAGAACACTCTCTCTTGCTACTTGTGACGGAAAAACCCTAATTTTCCTCCCTACTAGATTATAAGATAATAGGGAGTATATATACTACTCTCTTAAAACACAAAACCTAAACATGCCCAATAAGCCCGCAACTTCCAAAAACTCGAAAGTTTCATGAAGTCATTTTAACAAAGGAGGCATATTAAAAAGGCTCAAATACTTACTCAAAACCACCCCTTAAAAATTATTTTACGGAAAACCACCCTTAAACTCACTCTGTTAGATAAAAATCACTCTTCCGTTATAATTCCGCTAGTTTCATTAAAATAATATTATAAATTGACTTTAATTAATTTTTAAAATAAAAATTACTTTACAGATTTAACCCTAACTTTTTATTTTCATTTATTTACTCCACAACTTAAAAAGTAGGGTAAAATTTATAATATATATATATATTAAAACAGAGCTATTTAGAGTTCTCTCATTAACTCTGGCCCCACAAATCCTACGTGTAAATTTCTCCTTTAACTTTTCTTTTTTATTTTAAATTCTTATTTAATTTACAATTCACATAATCAAAGCCTAAAAGCTCTCACAACAAACTCAAACAAATTTTAATAAACCTGATTTAGTTATTTACAGTAGTTAAAAACGTAAAAACAATATATTTAAGTTCTAATCATGTATTATTTTAACACCAAAGTATTTTAGTTCCATCAAACTTTATAACTAATATATATTTCATAATTTTTCATTCATAAACGAGTACTCTTTACACGTTTCTTAACTCATATATATGTAATGAAACTTCATCATAATCATGAGAAAATTAAACTAATAACAACTGCTTAGAATAATTATTGAATTATACATATCTAATATAATTAAATATTTATAATCTAAGAAAATAATAATTTAGTTCAAACAGATTATAATGTTTCATGTCAATATGTAAGAAATAGTCACTTAAATTGATTAGGACAACATTGGTTGAGTTATAATTTTATTAGATTTTATGATATACATGAAATATCCAACTATGAAGTGTATCCAATTTATTCGGAAATAGTTGTATCGAAGAAATTAATGGATCAATAAAATATCTATATTTTATAATTTTTCTTCAATTATAATATATTATATATGCAAATTATGAGATAAAATTTTCATGCTCTCAAAAAAACATATACAGTATGTATCTATTAAAACTATGTTAATATGAATATGAGTTAAACTACCGTTTATAAACTACTGTTTATATAATTACAATTTATATACACCCGTGCATGACACGGGGATTACGCTAGTTAACCCAAAATTAAGGCTTAAATGGTTATCTTCTTCAAAAGGAGGCATATTAAAAAGGGGTTACTTTACACACCTGCATATTGGCCATGCACACTCTCATAAGACCAAATGAAGGGTACTAAATTGATAACCAGGATCGATGAGAAATATGACAGCATCCGCATACTTTGAAGCATCAATCATTCCATTGACATTATTCGGACACTAATCCTCACCCCTCTTTCCCTTTGTATAGAATTCCACCAAACTCTTGATCAAAAGAGTTTTTCCGACTTTAGGAGGTCCATGAACAACAATTATATACGGTGGTCCGTTTTCTTCTTGTTGTTCTTCAGTAGGAGCATCAATATAAGTTGAATCACGAAGAACGTCGTGAATCGTAAGGTATGAAAGACCATAATCGAATTTTGAAGAACTAAGATTTTGGGTTTAAGCCCAAACGACACGACTATCAGATTACGTTACTACACCAAACAGAGGATTACTTGATAGGAATATTTACGTTCCTACAGGAAGTTGTTGTGTTTAGAATTTTACACTCCTAGTTGTATAGATTTAAATAAAATGGTATAGCGTAGGATGCTTAGTTGAAACATCAAATTGATTGTGAACAGAGCTCACTGAACTAACAACCAACAGATTTTTGTCCGTTGGTATTAGGCTCGAGTCTCCATTTGATTTCATCGAGCACGTTTTTGCATTATTTAAGCTTTCAGATTTGAACAAGAGGCAAGGATACACAACACCCCATCCGGATAATGAGTTACAAAAGGATATAATCAATTAATGAGAATGAGATGAAGGAGGTAACAAAGCTTTTAAGGAAGGATTCCACGATATGATACTCAATATCTTTTGTCATAACAAGCCTTTCATCCATCTTGGCAATGGATCTTGCAGAAAGACATGAAATAACCGAAGCGCGATCAAGTTTAAGCTGGCATTATGCTCAGTTGATCCGGTCTGCTAACTCCAACTATGAGTTAGTTTTGCACAACTCTTGTAAATTGTGAATTGAGCAACAAACTTTGATATCTATAAGTGTATCCTTAGCATTTTTATAGTCAGGTATAATACAAGTCTCTGTATGGACAACTAAAATACCACATAAGACCTCATCATCAAAAATATTTTATCAGGTTGTGCATAACATGTCCCAAATGTAGCCTTCTAGCACTGAAAATTAGCCCTAAAACATAATCAATTATAGAGAATGAGAGGAAGGAGCTAAGAGAACTTACATGGAAGGATTCACACGAGAAGGAAATCAAGATGCAGTTTGTGGAAAAGTTTTATTTCTTCCCAAATGGATTCACAGTGAAAGTACGAACTTAAGCTGAGAATTGAGGTTGAAAATGTAGCAAGAAGAACCCAATCATCATTGGAAAACGAGAGTTTGAGGTTTTGGCAATAAACTTCTTCTTCATGTGTGTAGCGTTTCTGATGCTCGTATCAAGACGTTTGTTAACGTCTTTACGAGCCTCGCACATGGCAACTATGAGATTGCTCGATTGAGCAAGGGTTGTGATGCAGGAGCATCTGAGCTATCATCAATTAAGGACACCTCGTTCTAAATCTAAAGATGTGCTAACCACTGAAGCAAGGGCTAAAGATCGCTACGAGTCATCATTGAAGTCATTGATAGTAGCCCGAACTCGTATTGTAGTCATTCAAGCTCGTAGAGATCCGATTCGAGTCAAGATGAGAAGGCAAGTATTGCAGAAGAAATAAACTAGACTTCAAGATAAAACTATGGGATTTGGAATCACACAATTTCGATCTCGGACGAGAGAGAACGAGTCATTTCAAAAAGAGATGTCGACGACATGCTTGCAAGCGGCGCCCACCGCCAATTGACTAATTCGAGCTTGGCTACGAAGTGGAAACGTCCTGCCTTTCTTACAGCTCACACCGCCTCAAATACGGCACTCGCCGCCAATTGAAATTCGTTACGAACGAACAAAAGTATATTTTTCGGGATTATTTGATTTAAGTTGTTTTAGCTATTATTAGGAAATACTTTTTAATTGTTTTATATCTTTTAATTGACACCCTTATGAACCCTATATAAGTTTTGCCATAGTTATTGTTTTAGGTAAACAAAGATGATTATTATGAATTGAGAAACGTTGTATCTGTCCTCCAAAAGAGAGTTTTTGTAAGAAGATTGCTTGAGATCATTATTGTTGAACTCGCCCTAGTTGTACTTGTGTGTGTCAATCTCCTCCATAAGGTTGGTACTATCAGGACTCCATAGAGCATCCTCCAGGTGTCTTCGTTTGCTATTGTGTTTGGTTGTAACCCATTGGAGTTTCTTCATCATTCGGTAAGGTTCTTGTTCTTAAGTTCAAGGGTTTTATCGTTGTTTGATTTGGTTCCAATTGGCCTATCATTCGACTTATCCTTCTTTCATTTCATTCTAATTCCGCCTATCTTCTCTGTTCGAGTTTCTGTTTGGGGTTTGGTGTCTAGATCAGGCGCCCGCCGCCCCACTGCTTATTGCTTTCTGTGACTTCGAGAAGCCACAAGCCATTCCCGACCTTACCTTAGCCCTCTCAACTCCGTATTCGATCTTCATTGACATCAATTGAGACAAGTTAAGGTACACTTCCTTTTGGCCCTCTTGAGTTAAAATTCGAGTCTTTTAGTTGAGTTGCACTTACATTCTTGCAATCATGTTTGAGTCTCTGTTTCTTTCTTTCGTTGAGTATTTTTGTTTTGAGTCAGAACCTTGAGTTGAAACCCCACCCTACACTAGTCATCTCCATCTCTACCATCACTCATCATAGTGCTAAGAGCTTGTTAGTTTCAATATATTGGGTTATTGGTCTATACAAGGCAATTCATCAAAGAAAACTTGTTACAACAACAATTAAGAGAGAGTGCAGAGTGAAACACACAAAAGTAAACACTTGTGAGTTGTTTTTTGTTTTCACTAACTTAACATTGTTGTGTGTTAGTCTTTTCTTTGATCATGTCTAGGACATCGAACTCTCCAAGGGGTTATAAGAAGGAGTATATGGAGAATGAAGATTGGCAACCATATAGACATGTCCAAAGAAGAAGAGGACGTGAGCTAGAGCAAATTGGATTTGCCAAGATCAAGGTGAAAATCTCAAGCTTTGAAAGTTGGGACATGGATGAGTATACGGAATGGGAAACCAAGATTGAGCAGATTTGGAGTTGCCATAACTTCAAGGAACACCAAAAGGTACGATTTGCTTCCCGTGAATTTACCGGCTATGCACTAAAATGGTGGAATAACCTTGAGGAAGAAAGGAGGAGAGCACTTGATCCAGCCGTGTACACTTGGAGGCAAATGAAGACCTTGATGAGAGCTCGCTTTGTGCATCCACATTTCTCACGTGACCTAAGGCAAAGGTTGGAAAATTTGAGGCAAGGAACCATGTCAACAGAGGAGACATACAATGCAATGCAAACTGCTATGGTTCGAGCTAATGTGCTTGAAGATGAGGAGACCACTATGGCTAGGTACCTTCGTATACTTAACTCTTATTTAGGTAACGAAGTATATTTGTATCGCTACTCCTCCATGGAAGAATTGCTACACTTGGCCATCAAAATTGAGAGGAGAACAAAGGCTAAGAAGCAAAAAGAAGAAGTAAAGAAGGTTAAAGAGAAAGAGTGGCAAGTGCAATTGCAAGATAAGATCCAAGCCCAGCTTGAGCGTTAGAGTTGTCAATTCAAAGAGTTTGCTAAGAAGCAAGAAAATGATTTAAGGACAACCCCTCTATCACAAGAAGTTAACCAAGGGAGTTCTTCTAATCTTTCTACTATAATTGAAGTTGTTTTGTGCTTAAACTGTCAAATTAGAAATCATATGATTAATGACTGCCCTGATATGCTTAATCACCTAGGTCAAGTTGAGATTGAATATGAAAAGGGTGATAATGTTGATGATGTTGTTTGTGTTGATGATCTTAAAACTGATTTAGATAATGAAGATGAAATTGAGTATTAGAATGATGATTCATTGATTGATAGGAAAGATTTGCATGTACAATCTGCTCACTGTGATAAAATTCTAGGAGAAACTCATTGTCTAGATAAAGTTGAGGATTGCAACATGATTATTGATGAAGGTAGTTGTAGTAATATTGCTAGCATGGAATTGAATACTAAATTGCAAATTTCTTCAGTATGCTACCTTAGTCTTTTAAAATTTCATTGGATTAATGATTTTGTTGATTGGAGATTTAATAAGCATGCTATAGTCACTACAATATGATACTACCTTATGTGATGTTGTGCCTATGCAAGCTTTTCAAGTTTTATTTGAATATCCATGGCAGTATTATAAGAGAGTTGTCTGTGATGGTTTTTCTAGTTGTTATTCGTTTACCTTTCCTACAAAAGATGTTGTTCTTCCACCTATGGTTTTCTCGCAGGTCGCTGATGAGTATGACAAGAGGAAGGACAATGACAGAGGAGCTAAAGGAATGAAGGGAAGCAAAGCGTTCTAGCAGCGATCCATCGTTTCATCAAAGTCGAGCTATGCACACAGAGCATTCAAGAGGAAGATGTGCGTCCAAGAGGATGATGCCTATGAAGATTGTTCTATCATTCATATCAAAGCTGATTTGCGGTCGAATCCTTTTCAAGAAGGGGAGAATGATGCGGGAGCATCTGAGCTATCATCAAGGACACCTCGTCCCAAATCTAGAGATGTGCTAATCACTGGAACAAGGGCTAAAGATCGCTAAGAGTCATCATTGAAGTCATTGATAGTAGTCTGAGCTCATATTGTAGCCATTCAAGCTTGTAGAGATTCGGTTCGAGTCAAGACATTCTAATTCCGCATATCTTCTCTGTTCGAGTTTCTGTTCGAGGTTTGGTGTCTAGATCATGCAACAACGACTTTTCCCCGCATCGGGTTGGATGACGATTCTTCTTAGCAGTAGTATAACAATGTTAAATAACTCTTTTGTACGTTTTTAATAGGAAAATGACCCCTTTAGAAACTAATCCTCTACCCTAAAAGGAAAGGAGAAATTCAAGGGGTTAGTTTTCTTTAACAAAAACTAATAAAAATTACTTGGAGCTAGTTTTTTTAATTAAAAGCTTTAAAGGTTGTAAGGGTTATGGGAGAGAGCAGATAGAGAGTGGATGTAATGGTGAGGGAAGAATTCAAGGAAAAATTGCTACATTTCAAGATTATTGCAGGCAACTTCTGTTCATGTTTAACTGTTTAAGAATAGAGGTTGAAGCTTTGTGTTTTATAACTGCTTGTGATCTTCAAATCAAGGCCTTAAGACTTGAGGAAGTAATATTTGAATCGAGGACAAAATATATCATGTTATATAGACTTCAAAATACAACAATTAAGCTAAAACTTGCGATGTTCAATGTTACTACTTGCGATGTTCTAGCAGACACGAGTGACAACTTGGATGTATTCCATCACACATCAGATAGAGGAATGATAGTATCACATTACAACTGCCATAAAAAACACCGGGGAAGCCACTTCATGTTGATTCTTCTGCCCTTTAACAACTCCTTCATAATACTCAGCGAATGTTGCATTCTCCTTTCCTCCTCTTTCACCCGCATGTAACGATGCTGAGTGTTCAACCAATTCCTCTGATCATCTACATTTCCAGTGATTTGATACTGTCGGTGGTACAATTGAGCCTTAAGTTTGAAAAGAAAGTATGAAATCAATCAAGTCTCCTAGCCCAAGAGCCCTCTGTCCAGGATAACAAGTCTGCAGATATGCAGGAAGACGAGAAGAAGGCTGCAGAGCCATGTTGTTCGAGCCAACAGGCTCAGG
This sequence comes from Oxyria digyna, assembly GCA_029168935.1. Classification (NCBI taxonomy): domain Eukaryota; kingdom Viridiplantae; phylum Streptophyta; class Magnoliopsida; order Caryophyllales; family Polygonaceae; genus Oxyria; species Oxyria digyna. Next base: position 11,226,268 of record JAPVLV010000004.1, on the reverse strand, counting down.
AGGTCGCCTCTTCTTGACTTCCTTGATGGCTCACCATCTTGTTTTGTCCGAGATGAATTGCGTTTTATGGAATTGCCGAGGCGCCGGGAAACCGGGTTTTATCAATACGATAAACTATATGATTCGTTGTCATCGAATCGACATCATCGCTTTGATGGAAACACACATCTCTGGGGAGAAAGCGCAAAGAGTTTGTGAGAAGCTGAGACTTGGAGCGAGTGATCGTGTTGAAGCACAAGGTTTTAAAGGAGGCATTTGGTTGGTTTGGAACCCCGACGTTGTTGATGTTAGAGTTCTGAACAAGGACAACCATTTCATCTCCGGCAGTGTGCAAAAGGGCGAGACTATTTTCCAACTCATTGTGACGTATGCTCCCCCAACGGTCCATAGACGCAGCAGATTTTGGAATACCTTGGCCACTGAGATTGCTAATTGCCATGGCCCGATTGTGGTTGGGGGAGATTTCAATTGCATTGTTAACTTGGAAGAGAGACAGGGCGGTTCGGGACAGCTTCACCCGGATTCGGAGGACTTCAGTAAAATGATCTCGGACCTTGGTCTCATCGATATGGGCTTCTCGGGATAGAGGTTTACGTGGTCCCGCGGTTTGAACCTAGATACTGCCATTTCTAAGCGGCTGGACATAAGCTTGATGAACTTGGAATTTTGCCTCAGATGGCCTAATGCCAGCGTCCGCCACCTACCGAAATTCGGATCGAACCACTGCCCCCTCCTTCTCAACTTGGAGCCCAAGAGCAATGTTGACAAAGGTAGACGTCCGTTCCGTTTCGAAGTTGCTTGGTTAACTCACCCGGATTTCCTTCCATTTATTACTGAAAATTGGAAGAACGACCGTCCTGCTAACCAGGCCCTAACTTCCTTGAAAGATAAGCTCATGGTGTGGAATCAAAAAGTCTTTGGCAACGTGCATGAAAAGAAGACTAAATTGTTGGTTGAGTTAGACAAAACGCAGATCGACCTTGCTGCTGCCCCAACTTTGGTTCTGTTTGAGAAGGATATTGCACTGAAAGCTGAGTTGCAAGAGGTCCTTGAAAGGGAGGAACTCATTTGGTTCCAAAAGTCTAGAGAATCTTGGCTAGTGTCCGGGGATCGTAACACCGTTTATTTCCACGCCTCTACAGTTATCAGAAGAAAGTTCAATCGAGTTCAGGTGCTTACCAATGAGGCAGGGTCCCTGATTACTGATGCTCGGTCCCTTGAGGAGATGGTGTTAGATTTCTTTCGCTCCGTCTACACAGTTCCTCCGGAAGATTTATTTCCAATCGCCACTCCTTACGGGCATTTCCCACCGATTGCTGAGAGCATCTGGACTGAACTGCAGCAGAGCTTCACTGACGCAGAGATTCACAAGGCCATTAAGCAAATGGGCAGCCTCAAGGCGTCGGGGCCGGATGGGTTCCAACCCGTTTTTAACCATAAGTGTTGGGAGACGGTCGGGACTTCGGTTATTGCTGCAGTGAAAGCTTTCTTCGTCAATGGCAAGCTCCCTCCGGGCCTAAACAACACTCTCATTACGCTTATTCCCAAGGTTAGCAACCCGGACAAAGTCTCCCTCTTTAGACCCATTAGCTTATGCAATGTCTCTTATAAGCTCATCACCAAGGTGCTTGTGAACCGTATGCGTAGTATGCTTCCGGATTTGATCGGCCCTATGCAAGGGAGCTTTCTCCCAGGTCGACTTATTACGGATAACATTGTGCTAGCTCAAGAAGTCGTTCACTCAATGAGATTCAAGCAAGGCAAGTCGGGTTGGATGATTATCAAGATCAACTTGGAGAAAGCCTATGATCGTTTACGGTGGGATTTCATCGTCGATACTCTTCACGACGCGGGCTTCCCCGATGTTTGGATTGAGTGGATTAGCGAATGTGTTTCTTCGGCCACCATGAATGTGTTGTGGAATGGCGAAAAAACTGGTTTGATTCGACCCTCGAGAGGTATCCGACAAGGGGACTCCATTTCTCCGTATCTCTTCGTTCTTTGTGTGGAACGCCTTAGCTATATGATCCTTCATTCGGTCGAGAATAAGGCTTGGAAACCTATTCGCATTTCGAGGGGTGATCCTCCGTTGTCTTATATTCTTTTTGCAGACGACATCCTTCTCATGGCTTGAGCAAGTCCGTATCATCAGGGAATGCCTTGAGAGGTTCTGTAGATCGTCCGGACAGAAGGTTAATGCTCTGAAATAAAAAATGTTTATCTCCCCCAATATTGATGATAGCCTGGCCAGGAGCATTCAGCAGGAAAGTGGCTTTCAGGTTACGAGCGACCTGGGTGTGTACCTCGGTATGCCTCTTCTCCATAAGAAAATCGATAAAAATACTTTCGATCCATTACTGCAGAAGATTAATGCCAAACTCTCAGGCTGGAGAAGCCGAAATCTGAGTTTTGCTGGCAGACTTACACTGGCCCGTTCGGTTATTACTTTCGATCCATTACTAGGTTAAGTAAGAACATTAATTCTTTTTAAAATAATTAACACTAGTATTAGGGTATTTTATTATATTTATTAGTTTCCTATAATAATTAACAATCTTGTTGTTCTAATTAACACTAGTATTAGGGTATTTTATTATATTTATTAGTTTCCTATGAGAAAATAGGAAACATGAATAAAATAGCTAAATAATTCAAAACATACTTGTGGTTCTAATAGTTTCAAAACGTGATAAAAAAGACAACTCAATCTTGTTGTTGAAACAAGCATATTTCAAATCAATTAATTGTATCTTTTAAATCTTATCACATAGTATTTCTCTGTAACTTTCCTGGTTTTGGGGTTATAACAGGACAGGCGATCATCTGCAGCAAAAAACAGACCACGTGTGTTGATAAATGAAATGCACATAGTCTCATAACACTACAATTAACACACATCCTAAACCAGAACTAAAAGAGATTGAAAAAAAAGTCTAATCAGATTAACTAAAACCAAAAGAAAAACCGTCGAACGTAAATTATAGAGTTAGTTTTCAAGATATGTAAGAGTTGTTATTGGCAAAAAAAAACTTACAATTTTTAGTGATTTTGAGATGTAAATTCTTACTCTCTCTTGTATAGAGAAAATTATCCAAAAACAAAGAAAAAAAATTGATGGAGTTCTACTCCGGGTTATTGAGGAATATCTCAAGTTAAAAGTTATTGAAGGGTTGAGATCTAATTTTGAATTTTTGCCTTTGTAATGTAACTTGAATTTCCGTAGGAATTACGGATCCGTTTGGTTTTGCTTTTTTGGGCTTAAGGAATGAGATTGAAAAGCCCACTCCACTTATATGTGTTTGTTGCTGTTGTTTTTTGTTTTTTTTCATTCCGTAAAAACAGGAGTCAAACCTGAAATTTCATTCACCTCAAAATACGAGGGTTTCACTCTCATTCTCTTCGGTCTCTGCGCCACTTCTCCAACGAAGGTTTCCATCTCCCATTGAATGTCTCGATCTCTGGTCTCAATCTCCGGACAGAGGTAGGTCTTCTACTCTCCTTCATTGTTCTAGATTTCGAATTGAAGTTTAGGTTTGAAGCTCCCGTCTAGATTTTTTATGAATTTCCGTCTAGAATTTGTATGTTTGGAGCTCGTGGACGAAACGTCTAGATTTTAGAAATTTCGATCTCCCGTCTAGATTTTGTATGATTTTAGAGATAGATATTAAATTGAGTTTGTGCTAATGCCTTTACAGTAAAGGTCAGGATTGAAAAAGAAAATGATAAATATGAGAAAATAGGAAACATGAATAAAATAGCTAAATAATTCAGAACATACTTGTGGTTCTAATAGTTTCAAAACGTGATAAAAAAGACAACTCAATCTTGTTGTTGAAACAAGCATATTTCAAATCAATTAATTGTATCTTTTAAATCTTATCACATAGTATTTCTCTGTAACTTTCCTGGTTTTGGGGTTATAACAGGACACGCGATCATCTGCAGCAAAAAACAGACCACGTGTGTTGATAAATGAAATGCACATAGTGTCATAACACTACAATTAACACACATCCTAAACCAGAACTAAAAGAGATTGAAAAAAAGTCTAATCAGATTAACTAAAACCAAAAAAAAAACCGTCGAACGTAAATTATAGAGTTAGTTTTCAAGATATGTAAGAGTTGTTATTGGCAAAAAAAAACTTACAATTTTTAGTGATTTTGAGATGTAAATTCTTACTCTCTCTTGTATAGAGAAAATTATCCAAAAACAAAGAAAAAAAATTGATGGAGTTCTACTCCGGATTATTGAGGCAATTCTCCAGTTAAAACTTAAAAGCTATTGAAGGGCTGAGATCTAATTTTAAGTTTTTGCCTTTGTAATGTAACTTAAATTTCCGTAGGAATTACGGATCCGTTTGGTTTTGCTTTTTTGGGCTTAAGGAATGGAATTGAAAAGCCAATTCCACTTATATGTGTTTGTTGTTGTTTTTTTTCATTCCGTGAAAATAGGAGTCAACCCTGAATTTTCATGCACCTCAAAATACGAGGGTTTCACTCTCATTCTCTTCGGTCACTGCGCCACTTCTCCAACGAAGGTTTCCATCTCCCATTGAATGTCTCGATCTCCAGTCTCAATCTCCGGACAAAGGTAGGTCTTCTACTCTCCTTCATTGTTCTAGATTTCGAATTGAAGTTTAGGTTTGAAGCTCCCGTCTAGATTTTGTATGATTTTCCGTCTAGAATTTGTATGTTTGAAGCTCCTGGGCAAAACGTCTAGATTTTGGAAATTTCGATCTCCCGTCTAGATTTTATATGAATTTAGAGATAGATATGAAATGGAGTTTGTGCTAGTGCCTTTACATTAAAGGTTCGGGATGGAAAAAGAAAATGAAAAATTTGAGAAAATAGGAAACATGAATAAAATAGCTAAATAATTCAAAACATACTTGTGGTTCTAATAGTTTCAAAACGTGATAAAAAAGAAAACTCAATCTTGTTGTTGAAACAAGCATATTTCCAATCAATTAATTGTATCTTTTAAATCTTATCAGATAGTATTTCTCTGTAACTTTCCTGGTTTTGGGGTTATAACAGGACACGCGATCATCTGTAGCAAAAAACAGACCACGTTTGTTGATAAATGAAATGCACATAGTGTCATAACACTACAATTAACACACATCCTAAACCAGAACTAAAAGAGATTGAAAAAAAGTCTAATCAGATTAACGAAAACCAAAAGAAAAATCGTCGAACGTAAATTATAGTTAGTTTTCAAGATATGTAAGAGTTGTTATTGGCAAAAAAACTTACAATTTTTAGTGATTTTGAGATATAAATTCTTACTCTCTCCTGTATACAGAAAATTATCCAAAAAACAAAAAACAAATTGATGGAGTTCTACTCCGGATTATTGAGGCATATCTCAAAAATTGATTTGAGTTTTTTTTCGATCTCCTTATGTATCGAGTTGGAAGAGAGAAATGAGTTATGGTATTTTGGTATTGACATGTGTCAGATATATATATATATATATAGGCAAAAGATCAAATGAGAAATGAGAAGTAATCCTAGCAAGGGATTGACTTTGACCAGATGTTGACCGACGTTGACTTTTTATTTTTTTTTAGTTTTTAGGCCGGATTTTGTACTTAAAAAATCAAGTGCTTCAAAATGCCTGAAATGTGCTACTATATTGTTGAAATGTGCTATGATATATTAAGCCAAAATTTGAACTTGCAAAGTATGTACTACCACAAGTGTTATGTGCTTCTATATTACTGCAATATGCTATGTTATTTGCCCATATGTGCTTCTATATGGCTAGCTGAACTGTGCTACGATATTGCATATATGTGCTTCTCTATGCTTGGTGAAATGTGCTACACTTTTTGCCTAAATGTGCTACACTTTTCACTTATATGTGATTTTCCTATATGTATTTCTCTATGCTAGGTGAAAGGTGCTACGGTTTTTCCTATATATGTTTCTCTATGCTAGGTGAAATGTGCTACGTTTTTTTCTAGATGTGCTTCTTTATTGTTGAAATATGCTACGCTTTTCGCTTATATGTGCTTCTTTGTTGCTAGCTGAATTGTGCTACACTTTTGCCTATATATGCTTCTCTATGGCTGCAATGTGCTACACTTTTCGCCTATATAGGCTTCTCTATGGCTGAAATGTGCTACACTTTTCGCCTATATGTGCTTCGTTATGGCTGCAATGTGCTACACTTCTCACCTATACGTGCTTCTCTATAGCTAGCTGAAGTGTGCTACACTTGTTGCATATATGTGCTTCTCTATGCTAGGTGAAATGTGTTACGCTTTTGCCTCGAAAAATATAGCACTTTTACTTACAAAGCATAACACTTTTTCTTACAAACAATAGCACACAAAATTGGTAGAAAAAACATAGCACTTTTACTTACAAATCATAGCACAAAAAAAACCGAAACGGAAAAAGTCCGAAAAAAAAAACGACATTTAAAAAAAAAAAAAAATCAACGGCCGGTCATCAGGTGGTCAACGGCCGGTCATCGGGTGGTCAACTCAAGGAGGGAGGAGGTAGGAGGGAGGAGCTTCCTCCTTGCTTCAAATTTTGGCCTAATATATCATAGCACATTTCAACAATATAGTAGCACATTTCAAGCATTTTGAAGCACTTGATTTTGTAAGTACAATATCCGGCCTAAAAAAATATTTTTTTGGCCTAAAAAAAAAAGAAAAAAAGTCAACGGCGGTCAACATATGGTCAACGCCGGTCAACGGGTGGTCAACGCCGATCAACGGGGTGGTCAACTCCAAGGAGGGAGGAGGAAGCTCCTTCCTCCTTCCTTCTTATTTCTCATCTTAAGGGACATTTCTCATGAGATTTGGACCCATATATATATATATATTATAGTTGGTGTGTTAGGTTAACTTAGATATTTTTTTTTTTTTTTTTTTTTTTTGGGTAAATAAATGTATTAAATGGCAAAAGTATACAAACTAGCACTTAGTGCATTCTTCTCATCATAGCTCTCCCCCTACGTCCCGTTGTTCGCAGCTTATGAACCATACGGAACTTACAAATCTCTATGATCTCCCTAACAATTTCCCCAACATTAACTACCTTATTGTTAAAAACCACATCATTCCTAAGTTTCCAGGTATAGTAAACGCAGCAAATAAAAGCATTAAGTCTCGAGAGATAAACATTATTATTCCTGCGTTTACATTCATCGAACCAAGCCCACCAAGACATGAGGCTGCGCCGCCTTGTGTGTATCCCCTGCCATCTCATAACCGAACCCATGATATCCCCAGTCACTGCGCAATCTCCCCAGAAATGCCGAGCAGATTCCGGTGCCAAGCCACATAACGAACAGCTATCATCAGTCAGCAAACCCCAACGAAGCAGCTTAGTCTTCAACGGCAACCGATTCAATGTTGCCAGCCAGCACACAAACGAGCACTTAGAAGGTTGAATACCCTTCCATAAGACATCACACCAAGGCAATTCAGAAACCGGACCAGCAAACACCCTATAGACCACTGCTGAATCAACTTTATCCCCTTTTCGAGTCAGTTCTCCGGCATCCAGCATTGACGGCTGTGCAAGGTTCAAAAACCCATCCCGAACCCGCAACACTTTCTTCCAAAAAACAGAACCGAGAGCACTAGGACGAATCTGCCATATACTCGCAGTAGGCATCAAGTTTCGCCTCGCCCATATCGTCCACAAACTGTCCCGACCCATATGGATATCATACACAAATTTGAACACCATAGTTTTATTCCACGAAAGCAATTCCTTGAAATCAAGGCCACCACACCTCTTCGGTTTGCAAACCTTAGTCCAGGCGACCAAAGCCCTCTTATTACCAATATCTCCCGTCCATAGATACGAGCGGAAAAGAGCCTCAATTTTCCTTATAATCCCTTTAGGAAAAACAATGACTTGCATCCAAAAAGATACGACACTTTCAAGCACCGATTTGATCACCTGGACTCGTCCCGCATAGGACAATTGCCTCGCCTGTTGTGTCGAGATGGCAGCTTGGATGCGGCTAAATAGAGGGTTAAAATCACCAAAATTCAGCCTCCTGGAATGTAGTGGAACCCCCATATACCGAACTGGAAATCGGCCCAAACTAAAACCCATGAACTCAGCCCCGTCCGCTCTTTCCTGCGCATCCAGACCCGCAAAAAATATCAGCGTTTTGCTAGCATTCGCGTGCAGACCCGATTCCGCCGCAAACCCCTCCAACTCCTCTTTAATAATTCACAGAGACGTCTTTGTCGGCTTACAGAAAATCAATAAGTCATCAGCGAACACAAGGGTAGACAGCTGCAATTGCTTACACCGCGGGTGATATGCAAAGCCCGGTTTAGAGCACGCCCGGACCATTCGCCGCGTGAACATCTCCATTATAAGCACAAACAAAATAGGCGAGAGAGGATCGCCCTGCCTAAGACCCCTTCTCCCCTTAAAGAACCCTTCCACTTCACCATTAAGAATAACAGAATAGGACGGCGTAGAAACACACTCCATAATCCAATTAATCAGCTGAACAGGGAAGTTAAAGTACTCAAGGGTGAATCGAAGAAAATCCCAACTTACACAGTCATAGGCTTTCTGAAGGTCAATCTGCATCAGACAGCGCGGAGAAGTGTTTCTGCTGTCATATCCCTTCACAAGGTCCTGCGCAACCGCAATGTTGTCCGAGATACGCCGATTCGGAACAAAGGCCCCTTGATTGGGCGAGATAAGATCATCAAGAAAGGGCCTCATGCGCAAAACAAGAATCTTAGTAATGATCTTCAAAACTGTATTACAGCAGGCAATAGGTCTGAAATCCTTCACAAGAAAAGGGGAATCCACCTTCGGGATAAGATTGATGAACGTAGCATTGGACTGTCGAAGAAGTCTACCCCGACTAAAAAACTCCCGAATAGCCTCACAGACGTCCTTGTTAATGAATCTCCAGCAGTGCTTGAAGAAAAGACTCCCAAACCCATCCGGGCCCGGCGACCTCACATTACCAATACTCTGCAGGGCTGTCCAGATTTCCGAATCAGAGCAGTGACCACTCAGCGCACAGTGCGAGTTATAATCAATAACAGGACCCAGGAATCCATCAGAACACGGCCTGCTGGTAGCAACCGCAGAACCAAACAGCAGCAAAAAGAATTGCACAATTTCGGCTGAAATCTGATCCTTATCTGTCACAATAACACCAGCAGAATTCATCAAAGACAAGATAGCACTTCGCTTGCGAGTTTGCTGTAGTCCACGGAAGAAAGCAGCCGATCTCTCCTCTCCCGATTTAACCCACTCAACCTTTGATTTCTGCGCTATAAAACTGTCAAGTTGGGTAGATCGTCGTTCAAGAAGGGCCTTAGCATCCTGCACAGCCAATTGAAGTGTGCTATCCGAAAAGTCCGCTTGCAAATTAAATTGAGCTTCTTTCAACCGGGCAAGACTTTCATCAACCATAAGTTCTAGACTGCGAAATCTACCTTTCTGCCAATTACGTAATGCGCCCTTGGCTCTCTTAAGCTTCATCGCCAATCGGTACTGAGCATTACCCCTGACATCAACATCCCACACGTTCCGAACAACCTCACAAAAATCCGGCTCCTCCACCCAGAAATTTTTGAACTTGAAAGGAAGGCGCTTAAAGTAACAATCAGGATCAAGCCGCAGTATAGAGGGGGAGTGATCAGAAAATGCAGGCTGATCAAAATACACAGTAGAATTCTGAAATGTAGGCGTCCAATCATCACTAACCAACACCCTATCAAGCTTACAAGCGATACGTCTCGTACCCTCTTGCTGATTAGTCCATGTGTAATGAGCCCCAGAAGACACATGATCCACAAGCTTTGACCGATCCAGAAAAGAGCACAGATCAGCATCCACTTCAACACTTTGTCTACGAAAGTTAATTTTTTCATCCAACATAGCAATACAATTAAAGTCGCCCAAAACGACCCAAGGATTGTTGATACCTGCCCGAAGGTTTAGCAGCTCCGACCAGAGGCCCTGCCTACTCGCACCATCGTTATTGGCATACACAAACGACACATAGATTTGATACTTTCCATCCCGACTACGAACAAACAAATGAATCATTTGTCTATGAACCTGGATAGTCGTAACCTCCACCATAGCACTATCCCATGTCACCCAAATGCGCCCTCTCTCCGAACTAGAGCTATTAGTGACATAAGACCATCCCAAATTCAATCTTTTATTGAACAGATCCTCACGAGCCTGATCAAGCTTTGTCTCCAAAATACCGGCCATACTAACTTTATTCAATCTCAAGAACTCTGTGATAAGCCTCGCTCTAGGGGCAGAGTTACACCCCCTAGAGTTCCAGGCAGTGATAGTGACGTTACTCATGACCCCGGCGCCCTACCAGGGCCGCTACTTCGAAGATTTCGTCCATTCGGATTGCCATTAGAGGATGGGTTCTGATTGCGCGGAGTATTCTGATTGTTAGGCTGGTGATTTTTCTTTTTGGGATCAGGAGGAAGGGGATTCTTCTTCTGGTATGGCAGCCCAGTATTCTTCTTCTGCTGACCATCCCCACCTCCAAACGACGGCGACTTCGACAGGGTATCATTCACTGCCCCAGGCTGCTTCTCATTATCAGCAGTAGTATCAGTAGTCGAGGAAGACGCTACCTTTGTAGGATCAATTTCAGTCTCCTTAGTCTCTTCCCCACCTAGTTCAGTAGTCTGCTTCCCACAGTTCTCATCCACCCCAGGCGGAGGGTTAGTAGCCGATTGCTCAGCCACTTTACACTTACACTGTCTCGTAGAGTGCCCAAACTTCACACATTTCTCACAAAGCCATGGTTTCCATTCATACCAAATCCTTTGGTAATATATTTTACCAGTAGGATCTTTCATAATCAACTTTTCTTTCAGAATATCAGAAGGAGATACCTTGATAAGAAGCCGGGCTGTTTCAACTGACGATGCCTTAGCAGTTGCTTCATCCATCGCCAACGGCTCTCCCACCATATTAGCCATAACTCCCACCATATGGTGCGAAGAGAAAAGGTGATTGATATTGCGTAGTTGTACCCAAGCCGGAACCGAAGAGAATTGCGACCATGCCATAGGACTACCCTGTTCCCAGCGGATTAGGGCAATCGGAAACTTCCCATCATAGAACCAAGGGCCCCCATTAAGGGCCTTATTGCAATGCTCTTCACACGTAAACTTGAAGCACCACAAGCCATTTCTCCGGCGACTTACATCCGGCCTGTAGTCAGCCCAGAAGTGCTCAACAAACTCGCACATCCCATCCAAATTGCTTCCCGGACCCATGACACCACCTACCAATGTATACTTGGCCTTTTCAATTTCTTTTCCCACCTCTTCAAAGGAAAACTCATACGTCTCCCGATCCGACAACTTCATGACCGGCATGACATGAATCTTTGGTGCCTTAATCGAGTTTCGTACCACTTGAGCCGCCATAACGGTGCCAGAACCCGCAGCCGTAGCCTCCACAGAAGCGGCCGCCATCAGAACCCTAGAATTGTATTAGGGCAAAATCGAACCTTGAACACTACGTAACACCAGATCGTCAAACCCTTGTAAGCCCTCCGACCACCCCACACCTATCACACCTCCTCTCAGCGACACCGACGAACTAGGGCGGTGGCGCGAGGTGCGGCCGCCGCTAGCCCCAAGGAGCGTGGAATCTAGGTTAACGTGGAAGTCTACTTTAGATAAAACGATAAATTTTGATGAACATCCCTTAGATATTAACTACCTAATTCTTGTATAATTTTAAGTGGTGTTAAAGTGAGAACAAGCTGCAAGAATTAATAAGTGTGCTTAAAGAAAAGTGAGGTTTTTTTTGACAAAGTTGTAAAAAGAGAAAATCTTTGACGCTAACAACTATGAAATATAACGTGGCATATGTATATAACACTTAAATTTTGTTTCCCTTAATTTTTTAATAATGGTATCATATCCTATCTGCTGTGAGAATGATATGGTATAAGAAATAGAAGTTATCAATGGTTGTAACATATGCCACGTAGGATTTAAAAGCTATTAAAGGGCTGAGATCTAATTTTGAGTTTTTGCCTTTTTAATGTAACTTGAATTTCCGTAGGAATTACGGGTCTGTTTGGTTTTGCTTTTTTGGGCTTAAGGAATGGGATTGAAAAACCCACTCCACTTATATGTGTTTGTTGTTGTTTTTTTGTTTTTTTTCATTCCGTAAAAACATGAGTCAAATCTGAAATTTCATTCACCTTAAAATACGAGGGTTTCACTCTCATTCTCTCCCGTCTCTGCGCCGCTTCTCCAACGAAGGTTTCCATCTCCCATTCAATGTCTCGATCTCCGGTCTCAATCTCCGGACAAAGGTAGATCTTCTACTCTTCTTCATTGTTCTAGATTTCGAATTGGAGTTTAGGTTTGAAGCTCCCGTCTAGATTTTGTATGATTTTCCGTCTAGAATTTGTATGTTTAAAGCTCCTGGACGAAGGTTTCCGTCTAGATTTTGTAAATTTCGATCTCCCGTCTAGATTTTTTATGATTTTAGAGATAGATATGAAATAGAGTTTGTGCTAATGCCTTTACAGTAAAGGTCGAGATGAGGCTTATGCTAAAAATACAGGAGGATGAATTAGATAATATTAGTTACACTAAAGCTAATTGGTCTTTGAGGGCGTCCATTGAATTACATGGTTGCATTTAGTGCTGGTGAACACGTTTTAGGGTCTTGAGTGTTTGCACCGATAATGCCTCTTTGCTGGAATAAATGAATTTGTATATGGCTTGTTCTTTACCAATGAGTTGCCTTATCTATGGCTTTGTAGCATCTTGTTCTTTACCAATGAGTTGCCTTAGCTATGCTGTAAATTCCCTATGCTTGCTTCTGTTTCCGTAGTGCTTTCCTATTGTTCAGGTGCTATACAATTTTGAGCCAGGTTGGGTCATTAGGATATGCTGCAGCTGGTGACTATACAATTTAGCCCTTCTTATACTGTTTATATACTTATATATCCCCATTTGAGAACTGTTTTTTGTTGATTGCAGTACCTAAGGGATTTTGCTAAAAAATAGGGGTTGATTAGTTATAAGGCTTGTAGTAACAAAATTCAGTTTCTTCACCTACATCTTTCAAAACATAATGTAAATATGTCTTCTAGACCGTAATTTGGCTTTTATCAATTCATAGATTATAATTCTTGAGTGTTTCTTGAGATTTGGTTCTTTCTATAGAGTTTCTTGAGTGATTTAGTAATCCCCTTTGAAATGCAATAGCTGTGATTCAGGTAATTGAGCTTTCTTTTTGGTTCCCGAAGCCTTTGGATAATGATTAGTTTCTGTGAGGGTTTGTTGGAGTTGTAATTAACTATTTAGCTATGCTCATTTCCATCAAGAATAACTTTTTGTATTGTTTTGAGAAAATACTTGTCTAGAAAGGGCTTTTAGGTAATCTCCTAATGTGTTGATGGTAGAATGGATGGTTAAGCACTCAAGCCTTTAAAGTATAAACTAAGTGATGAGCTTAAGTGATGGATATTATTTAAACTAGCTGCTCCATAAATGAGCAAAACATGAAAATTGCTTTGGCTGAAATGGGTTAATTTTGTTACTAAAAATATGAAAATTGCTTGCTTTGCTACTGTTAGAATTCTGCAGTGTGAATTGATTTCTCATTAACTTTAAAATGTCTTAAATAGATTTACTTGTGATGTATTTGTCTATCTTTGGCTGAAATGATTACTTTTTTAAATCCCCGTTGTGCTGAAACTGCTGAACTGATATGTTTATCTCAATTGTTATGGATGTGACATTCTTGTCTTGTTTATTTCCATTCTGATTTTACTATTTTTTTTCTAAATAGAAATGTCTCATCCAAATCAACTTCAAAGGAGAATGACAATGTCACGTCAATCCATGTAGTTTATGCTATAGTTAGGGCAATTATGATGGCGTATCATGTTTGGTATATGATGAATACCACAATGATTAGAAGTATCCACTTAAATTGTGCACGTTATATTTTAGTTAAATTTGGTAGTGATTTGATACTTAAATGTTGTCAAAGATATATTATGGTGTTATACACAAGAATGTTTGTTCGATTTGGTTCATTATATAAGCTTTATCTCTCTTATCATATAAAATTATAAATTTTATATATTAATAGTTTATTTGGAATTATATATTAATGATTTATTTTAAATTATTGGTAAATAATAAAATTTCAATGATAAGACAAACCAAACATATAATGTCTAATGTGAATGAAAAAAAAATCAAACTTTAATCTATTCCCTTCATATTTCAAACTCATTTCCTACATGTAATGCGATACTCTTTTGCTTTCCAAAATTAAATGAAGGTTAATAATGTCCAAGCGGTGTTTTCTTTACTAGGACTAGAAACGGGCCTCCGCGCTACGCGCGGGGAAATTACAGTTTTTAATATAATTTAACGTTGTTTAATAGGCGTCCCAAAATTAGATTGGGCTAGTCATATTCACAACCCTTTCTGATATAGAAATGTAACCTCAAACAAAGTAGTTTCTAATCTTTATTCTACCAAAAAGCAAAAAAATAAAGTTTAATTAATGATTATGTTTTTCCTAAATCTCATAGGTGTGATTTTATAACAAAAAATAAAATAGTGGGTTGTTATAAATCAATAAGAAAATTAAGAGTGATTCTATGTAAATTGACTCAAATATATGCAAAAACCACTTAGTTTTAATGTAAGCACAACACAAATAATTTAAGCAATAAAAGAAGCTGAGGATGTGAACACACTATTCTCACATCAGCCAAAGCTGAGTCACGTGATTCTCAAGCTACATCCTAGAAAAAAAGGAGAAACACATAATAAAAGGTGTTTACTAACATATGAGGGTCATATAGATTAATTGATTAGATCAAAGATATAGAGCTGCCACCCCCTGGTGGCCTGCTAATGCAGCTATAGTCTTTGTTTCCAGCATCAGAGTCGGAGAAGATGTTGTGGCCGGTCATTTCCCGCAACTTTGCCTGGCTTACGAGTTTCTCAGCAGAACCGTGACTCTAAGGAGGAGTGTCTTTCTTAAAGATATTGTTGCCTGACAGCTTCTGCAACTTCTCCTTGTGTATTTTTCTCTGTTTTCCCCACTGTTTCTTCATTAAACAGTATGTTACTTTGCCCTCCAGCAGGCTACACGTGTACAATAGAGTCCATTAGAAAAACCCTCATGACTTACATATCACAACAGATTGGTCAAAATCAACGATGAGTTTACATTGGAAACCCAGACAGAAGTGCGAACATTTCGTGGAGCAGGTGGGTCTATATATTTATTCTCCTTTGACTGCAACGAGTGAGCCGCTGCCCGTGATCGAGGGAGATTTTCAGGAGGCAGGTCGAATATGTCATGCCCACTAAGCTCCCTCGACTTTGCATTTGATACATGTTTCTTCACTTTCAAGTCTGACTCCAGTTTCCGCTGAGTTCACGCTGCTTTGCAACCTCAGGTATGGAGGTAGGTTTCATTGGAGCAACACTTTCTTCAGTGCTGAATGAGATCTGGCTGATGCCATTACTCGCTTTCTGTAAGCAGTAAATTATAAATTGCACACGTTAAGTTAGAGAAGCATCAAACGTCATTAACATATCTGACACAGCTTAGTTGAACCATACGAACACTCATTTTCCTAGGATCAAAACTTGCAGATTCAGGCATAGCATTGCCTTCCTTTTCGGAAAATATTCCACTCCCTGTCATTTCCTTCATTTTATATCCTGAGCTCGGTTTTCTGGAGATAATGGATTATCTAAATTTATCAGTAAGCACAGACCAGATTAAGCTACATCAACAACATCAGGAACAGATAATGTCATATGTTTAGGGATCTATGAACATATGAAGTAGTACCCATATATTGTACATAGAGTTCCTTACTCTATCTATCTTTAACATGAAAATTGACATGTGTGCCTTCTTCCTAGTGACAGAAAAGCCAGTAATTAGGATGTAAATTGGTGCTACACTGTGTTGTTGCATCTCAAGAACAAATATAACAATCAGGCAATCATCATCCAGAAAGAAGTTTATAACTAAAAATAAAAATAAAAATCCAATTAAACCTACCAGAGGAAAAAATTACAATATGAGATTGATATACAAAAGTATATGTAAGTTTATAATACTATGCCATACAAAATTTACTTCCATAGGAAGATGAAATTTACAGTCAAAATTGTATGTCTCATCAAATTGTTGATTAGTAGTTAGCTCCAAAAGCACAATAGTTTGCTTTATTACGACTTTATAAAATTATCATTGCAGTACTTTTGGAAAGAGATTGATATACAAAAGTATATGTAAGTTTATAATACTATGCCATACAAAATTTACTTCCATAAGAAGATGAAATTTACAGTCAAAATTGTATGTTTGATTAAATTGTTGACTGGTAGTTAGCTCCAAAAGCACAATAGTTTGCTTTATTACGACTTTATAAAATTATCATTGCAGTATAATAGAGCCCTCTTCTTTTTTAAACTTAAGATTATTATCATACTTTGATACATGTCATTTTGCCCTTCTTTTTGTAGCCTTTTTGTTGAATATGTGTTTCTTCATGCAAAATGCATTATACTTTTTATGCAAGAGAAAGAGACAATGTGAAATTAAGCTACTAAAAGTCTAGGCGTAAGAAAAAATAACTGCTTGTTTTCTCTTCCTTCCTTACTACGGAGTATATAATTTTGCAGGTTGTCAAACACTTTCAAATTTTAAAAATGAAATGAAAATCAGAATGAACATGCATAAAATGTACATATGTATATGATACCTATAAGAGTTGCTCCAAAGGCCATGATGGTATTATGATCCTTGTCTTATTGCAAATTCGGTGGTCTAGGTTGTTGTTGAATACTGTTTATGGGAAGCTCAGAGCTTCCTCAATTTTGAATTCCGAAAATCTCCTCAGATTCTGCTGACCCATTCTCAAATGCATCAGATTGTCATGTACCCAAACAAAGAAAAACTCCTCAAATAATGAAACAAAAAATGAGAGTTGAACTTAAACAAAAACCCATTACCATTACCAGAAAATCTAACTAAGCATTAAAGCAGTCAAATGAACAACTACCTTAACCTTAGAATATTATAGGTCTCATCCAATTTTATTTATATACTACGTATATAAGAGGAAAGGCTAGTTGTATTCATGGCTAGTTTCAAATTCTAGCAAGCCTTCAAAATAAAAATATTCAGTAGATCAGATCATGAAATCATCTCGCTGCAAGATTGTTCGAAAGCATAAGCAAATTATACTGTTCATCTAATAATCCTAGCTTTAGCAACCGTAATTCCTAAACACCTTGAAGTTGTTTGCCAATTGTAACAGTTGGTACAATACCTATATTAGCAATTCACTCAACTAATTCAACTGTCAATTTTGTTGTTGTTGATGGACCTTAGGATCAAATTATGGTAGCCAAAGCAGCTTAATTTCAACCAAAAAACAATACAGATCCCAAATAACTGAAATCAGCACAAACCCACATCAGTTGGATCATCCGATTCACAGGCAGCCAAAATTTAGGAAAACAACACTCGCACACACTTCGAACAATGCCAACAACCATTAGAAATTGGATTTGGAAAAGACAAAGGGGAGGGCGAAAGAAACTCGAACCTTCTTCTCACGCTTGCTTCCACTAATCTTGTACTGTTCACTGAAGATTCACATGTTCTTTTTTTCACTTGGATGGGCTCGGGGGATCCTTCCAGAAGTTCACCTCTGGAATGCAATGGTGGTCAACAGATAAAAAATTAACAATAGACGAATAAAATGAAGAGCCTAATCTCTCAAAGTATTATGCCTAATTGGCTATTTCCCAATTCAAACTTCCTCTAGAAAAACCAAATAAAACATTTTCTTCATCAAAGAACAAAAGAAAGAATGGTGTTAAACAAATAGTGCATCCACTGGAAGAAATATGCAATTCTCTTTCTACAAGGCTTTGCAAGTTCTTCAATATATAACAGCAAGCAAATTTCCTCAAACTCAACAGTAGCAAAATGAACTCTCTTTGCCAAAGTAGATATTACACGGGCCCAAGCTTTATCTCCACCAAGGTTTCCACATGACAATTAAAACTCCTATGCAGAATGTTTTGTGAGAATGTTTACCACAAATTTGGACCTCTCAGCCTCTTGTTAAGCCAACCTGCTTCTGCTCCACAACACGGGAGAGTTCCGTCCCATAAGGATAGCCACGTTATCCAACAGAGGGCAGAATTGAATGAGTTAAATTGATGAAAATACAATCCTTAAATCAATTTCTACTTGATTTGCTGAGCGGCCAAGTGAAGAACCTTTCAAATCAAATCTTTTGTGGATCTGCAACTTAGTACAGAAGATATTTCCCATCACCATAAAGAGAAACTGCAAATCATAATCTTTTCATAAAGAAATATCAAGTTGATTTGAGTTCAAACATATCTCCCAGTCAGAGTCTTTTCATAAAGACGATTATTAAGAGTTGATTGAGTTCAAATCACATATATGAGCATATCAAGAAATATCAAGTTCATGGATGTTAACCTACATGGAAGAAATTTGCATAATCATAATCATAACCAACCTAACAATATATACCTTTTGCCCACTCAGCGGCTTGATTATGTGAAAATAAAAAACCTGGTTATGAGTGTATAATCATAATTAGACACTTTACTATGATAATATGGAAGCATCCGCAAAAGAACCTGCAAAGAGTAGAAAAGGTTTCAATACCCCCATTATTTTCTGAATGCAGAATAAAGGGAGAACATTATATAACCCACGCAAACTGATCAAGCAGAGTGCATAGTAAGAAGAGACAAACCTTCATCTTGAGACATGAAAAAAACACTGTCTCTTTTTCCCAGTGATGACAATTCCCTCAAAGTATCATTTCCACGTATGGACATCATCATGTAAGTAGCACATCAATTTTGAACATCTCCCTCAAATTTCTATAACACCTGAAAAAACAACTATCTCAACCACAAAATTAGTGAATAATGGTGTTCCAACTATTGTTGTTTCTAAAAACAGCTATCTGCAGGTGCTTGGATCCATTAATATCAGCCAATTATGCATATCAGAAAAAGAAAGCAACAACCAGGAAGCTAACATAATAGAACAAATTGCTTATTTCATTATCAATCATCACTCTAAGAACAAGAAGTCAGCAAAGGAAAACTTATTAGGATAAGCTAAATAAGAGAAATAATTAAATGAATCATTCATAAATATATAAAATTAATAAGTACACACTAACATAAGTAATTCCAAATTTACCAAAGAAAGATGCTACTGTATGAAAGAGAAACCAAAAAGAAATAACAATGTCAAACTTGAGATACAAAACAGAAATCCAATCACATAATAATCATCACGAACCATAAGCTAAGACAACAAAGAAAAAGGAATTGGGACATCGAACTATGCTCAACAAAGACGAAGTGGCGAACGAATTCAGCTCGTCAACCTTTTCAGGTGCCAGCTGGATTTTTTTTCTAATTGACATTTCTATAGAAATTACCTGCAACAACTCCTCAACTATGTTCTTTGCATTGGAAACATCACACATGCCATACAATAAATCAAGAGCACGTCTCCTTATACCAGAAATAGATTGGCGTTCCTCAAATTTTTCCACAATCCAGAAAATCCAAATGTGTGAAAGATGTCTGGAGGAATGAAGAATTCATTGTTCAGTGACGGCTGGAGAAATTCATATTATCCATGAAGAATTCATATTAAAGAATATAACAAGCATCAGTGACGACTGGAGGAATGAAATACAATGTGGGGAAATCTAGATCTATATATATCATTATTCAGTCAGATTCATTTGAACTACAACAACATAATGGATTTAACAATCATGAAGAGATTATATGCATTATTGGTTTATCCAATTAGACCACTGTATAATGATAGGTCATTAAACTCAAATGATCATCTCATATCACATCGATTAACAAAATCCAATAGTTTGTTATCAAATGTGGATTGAACATCAGCAAAGGTTAGTTCCAAAATCATCAAAAAATATATAAATACATAAATTATTAACAAAGTTGGATCTATGAAACTATATTCATGAACACATTATTATTTTCACATGGCTGATTTTTTATCATCTTGAGAGATACAAATGAAAACGGGTTTGCATTCAATCAACCGAAACAAAACAAAGACTCAACCAAGCAACTCAAAGGAACCGACACTGATAAAAAAAAAAGGTGTAAATTTGTTCTTTTAATAATTATTTTATCCTAAAAAAAAGTAGCCTAAACTCCATCAATGCTAATACCTATATTGTTTTGTATATGGTATTTCATATGATTTTCAATTCAGAGAATAACCTGCAAACAATTGCGTATTTGAACATTAGACTAAAATTGAGTTCTCAAAGATGTTAATTCTTGTATATTTGCATATTCATGTGCTCAATTCAGTTTAGAATGGAAACTCACAATCACATAGGGATATCGAGTTAATTAAATAGTGAATCAATGCTTAAGAATCTTACCTGAATTTGAAATTATCAAATTTTCAAAGATGTTGATTCTTGCATACCCATATGCTCAATTTAGTTTAAAATGCAAACTCACGCCTACATAGGGAAATCCATTTTAATAAAGAGTGTAGGGAAATCAATTCAATTAAAGAGTTCCAACATAATGAATTTCTGAGAATCTTACCTTAACTGAAATTATTGGTTGCATAGGACTTGAAATTCCTTCACATCGTCTCCGACAACCGATGGAGTCTCCTGCGCTATGGAAAACCAATCGAATGCCTAAAAAACTCATCTCGAATTGGTTGTTGGTATTGACGCCGAGGTCCGATTACGCCACTGTATTCAAATCTCAGTACCCACATGCTTATACTTACATCCATGATCAAGACAGTACACATAGGTACAACAAATAAGGAATTGTAAGTTGTAACATCCGCAAAACCCTTTCATCCACATGCCTAAAAGTTGAAAAAAAATCCCTACATATATGGCTAACCAATCTAAAGATAGCACCCTAGTCTATTTGTGAGTTGCTCACAAATAAGGAATTGTAAGTTGTAACATCCGCAAAACCCTTTCATCAAGGGGGCAACATATGAAACACAAATAGCACATAGGTACAACACAAATGCTTGTCTCTGGCGTAGATAGAGAGCCAACTAATTCTCACTATTAAATCACTTAAGCACCTCTACAACTGCCTCAACTTGTAGAATCAAGCAATATGCTTGTTGTTGTAAGATGAAACATTAGCAGTAATGATATCAGAGTACTGTGTTTTTCATAACATATTTAGCAGATAAGAGGAAACAAATTCCCAGGCACACATACCTAAGTGCAACTTCTTGGCGCACATTATACCTAATATTCTTAAACTCTTTTCCTCTTCTGACGAAACCTATCCAAGGAAGCAGCTCTATGAGGCTGACTTCCCCTCACCGCATGCTCCAAATAGCCCTATGATTAGCCCCAAATCGTCATAAAGAAGTGTCATAGCTAATTTAAGAAACTTTCAAGCATATTACAGAAGCAGCAATACCCGCTAGCTCTGAGATGCCAAATCACTTCCCTGTGAAGCAGAAGATACTTCACATCCACCCAAGAGCAATAGAACTGCTTGAACCTGTAAAAATACACAGCTCATACTACTATCTAGCCCATCTAGTCTATTAAGTTGCAATTTCATGTTCCATAAAATGAAAACAAACTGAAAGGTAAAAAAAACATGAATAAAAAAATAAGCATCGAAATATCAGTGTTTCCACAATATTTTAACATGAAAATTTAAGTCATCATCGCATGAATTCCCCAAACTACACTCATAACCATTTAGAGTATATTTTACAATGAGGATTTTTTTCCTTGAAACATCTTTTCACAGTTTGATGACTGAGATATCACATAAACAGCTTCATTAAAAATAAAAGTAGCAGGCCAAACAAAAATTAAAACTTCATAAAATGAATAAACCCTTCTCAATTGCTTTAGGTCGATAATCCTGATCAAATAATACATCACAACCTCCACACATACCATGATTGCTTTTATTCAAAGCAGCAAGTGACAAGATACATTTCACATTTGTGCTCTATAAACATGAAATTGAGTCAATTTTTTAGCACCAATAAATCACTTAGAAGAAGAAGAAGTCTATTTGTGGAGTACTGGGCAACAAAAATGGTTCACCCTGTAAAGAACGTAACTGTCTCTATCAATGCTTGAGAATCTTACCTGAACTTGAAATTATCAGTTCTCAAAGATGTGGATACTTGCATACCCATATGTCTATTTGTCACACGACGAAACTTTCTTGACTTTGAACAGCCTCTCAACGGACAACGTCACCTCGTCTCCGACATCCGTCGCCCGATGTAGCGGCGCAAAAGCTTCATCCGGCTTCGCGCGCTCTTCTTCCATACGAGTCCTCTTGGAATACTCCATCGATTGATCTGAGTGAGAGAGAATAGGGAGAATGGATTGAGAATTCGTTGTTTAATAGCAATGGAGGAGTGAAGACTTAGGAGAAATTTAAATCCAGGTAGAAAAGGATTGTAATGCTATGTTAAAGAAGAAGACCCCCTTCAATTTTATAGGTTCAGAATGTAACGCTCCAAAATTAATGAGATAATTAATCAGTCGGTGGCAACGATGAAAAATGAGAGGCCCATTCTGCAGCCCAATAACAGAAGCAGTAACAATTTCATTCCATTCCTATGCAGCCCATTGACGGACTGAATTTGCAAACAAAACACAACAAGCCCGGAAACCCGGCAAATTAAATGAGCGGCCCGGAACCGACCCGGTACCGATTTCATTCAATTTTGGCTATGGACAGCCAACCATTATATAGATAAGATAAGATGGGGATTCTCCCAAATCCATGGTGTCGCCCACCGTGAACTGAAGCTGCAGAATATCCTCCTCGACGGCGATGGAGGCGTCTTCTTCGGACGGGCTGCGACACATATAGGGTAATTTATGCATTAAAACTTTCTTATCATCACTCGGTCGCTTCAACAATCGCCATTACTAGCCCTATGATTCTAGACCTACGAATTCGAAGCACCAACGACCGATGGATGAAAAAGACGATTAGGGCAAAGAATATCTTCACCCTAACCCTAAAATTTCGCTCAGCTTCGTATTTTTGTAATATTAGAAAAAGCTTGGTTGAGTTTGATGAAGTGTTAGAGGTATTTTTAAATGAAAAGATGGTGTTTTACTAGACGTGTTTATAATCTACGTTCTCGTTTTTATATTGCTGTAATGCTATGGGTATTTAGATTTGCTACTAATCTGTTATGCTACATCAAAGCAAATGGAGTTGTAATCTGTATTTCAAAAGTCTTATGAATTACTACATAATTTTGTATCAAGTTCAGAGGAATCATGTCTATGATCGGAGAAATCAACCTTGTAAGCTACTTAATTGGCCTTATTACTAAAATTACCGTATCAATTAGTGACAAAGCTCATAGATTGAGCAAGAAGAAGAGAATGATTCAATAGCAGAATGAATTAATTGATATGTTACAAGTTGTTCCCTTTATATAGAAATACATTCTAAGGGCAAAATGGTCAATATAAATATATCTACATCATATACAATGTATACTCTATTACCCCCCCCCCCCCCCTTCAAGTTGGAAGTGGTGTTTCAAAAACAACACCCAACTTGCAAGAAAGAATCCTGTGTTGTTGTTGACCAAGAGGTTTGGTCATGATGTCAGCCAGTTGGAGGGCAGAGGGAACATGTTGAGTTTGCAAGAAGCCATCCTGTTGCATTTCCCTGACAAAATGAGCATCTATTCTGATGTGTTTGGTTCTCTCGTGGAAGACTGGATTGGCTGCTAACTCTTCAGCTGCTGTGTTGTCACAAGAGAGAGGGATAGGTAACTTGACATTAATTCTGAGGTCCTTAAGAAGACCTTCAAGCCATACCAGTTCACTTGCAGTGGCTGACATGCTTCTATATTCTGATTCTGCTGAAGACTTTGAGACAGTTAGCTGTTTCTTTGTCTTCCATGATATCAAGGATTGCCCAAAGAATATGGCATATCCAGTTATTGATCTTGAGGAGAAGGTACAGTCACTCCAATCTGCATCTAAGTAGGCAAGTAGTTGTAGATCAGATTCTCTTGGATAGAATAGGCCTGCTTGTAATGTACCTTTCAAATATCTGAGAACATGTATAACTGCTTGATATTGAGCCACTGTGGGTTTATGTATAAACTGAGAAAGATGTTGTACTGCATATGAAATATCTGGCCTTGTTAGGTTCAAAAATAATAGTCTACCAACTATCCTTCTGTATAACTCTGGATCTTCATACAATGCTCCTTTACTTTTGCACAATTTGAGATTTCTTGCCAATGGAAATAATGCAACTTTACAGTCAAGAAGTCTTGTGTCTCTAAGCAAATCTAGAATATATTTTCTTTGATGGATAAGCATTCCAGTAGAAGATCTGCTAATTTCTAAGCCAAGAAAATACCTTACCAGACCCAAGTCTTTGATAGTGAACTTGGTGTGTAAGGAGTTCTTTAACTCAATCACTAAACTTTCATCATCACCAGTGATTAACAGATCATCTACATAAACAAGAACTTCCATAATGCCTGTAGATATCTCCTTAATAAACAAAGAATAGTCTTGTTTTGACTGCACAAAACCTTGAGCAATCAAAAATTGAGTAAGTTCAACATTCCATTGTCTACTGGCCTGCTTTAATCCATATAGGGACCTCTTTAGAAGGCAAACTTGATCAGGTAGGGCTTAGTATATCCATCTGGTGGCTTCATATAAATTTCTTCATCCAAATATCCATGAAGAAAGGCATTATTTATGTCTAATTGATGAATAGGCCAATCTTTAGCAGTTGGTAATGCCAACAAAGCTCTAACAGTAGTAAATTTTGCCACTGGAGAAAAGGTATGTTTATAATCTTTACCTTTTATCTGGTTGTAACCTTTGGCTACCAACCTTGCTTTGTATCTTTCAATAGAGCCATCTGGCTTATGGTTCAGCTTGTATACCCATTTGGATCCTATTGCCTTTTTATTAGGAGGCAAGGAGGTAAGAATCCAAGTGTTATTGCTTTCCAATGTTGCTATCTCTTTATCCATAGCTTCTACCCACTTAGAGTCTTCCTTAGCATGTCTGTAAGTGTGTGGTTCAGAAATCTGCACTATATTAACAAAGGATTGTAAGAACTCTGCAGAGAAGCATGAAGTATTCCCTATAACAGAAGATAAGAAAGCCTGTGGTGTAATATGAGCAGCCTTAGAGTTAAGAGAAGGACAAATAAAGTCCTTTAATTTCACTGGTGGATTGTGTGCTCTTGAGGATTTTCTCTGAATAGGAACCACAACCGTTGGAGATTCTGGAAGAATGGGATGTGTATTCTGACTTACTGGGGACATAGACTCACTTATCTGAGTATCTGGCTCTGTAATCTGGACTTCTGGCACCCTGATTGCAATATCTGTATCTGTGACTAAATCATTCTCAAAACAATCAGCTGGATTAACTAGAGGCAAGGAAGGCTGTATTGACTCTTCCTTAATAGTAACCTCTTTATATGGAAAATGATCTTCAAGAAATATTACATCTCTGCTCACAATATATTTCTTGTGTTCCAGATCATACAACTTATAAGCTTTCTGTCCAAATGGATATCCTACCATTATACACTTAGTTGCTTTTGGACCAAATTTTTCTTTCTTATGTCCAGGCAACATAGCATATGCTAGACATCCTATAACTCTCAATTCCTCATAAGACGGTGCACAATTAAACAGTACCTGATAGGGAGATATCCAATTCAACACAGAAGATGGAAATTTGTTAATAATATGTGTAGCTGCAAGAACATAATCTGCCCAAAACTTGACAGGAAGACCAGAATGTAGTCTCAATGCCCTTGCCATCTCTATCAAATGCCTGTGTTTTCTCTCAACCCTCCCATTCTGTTGAGGTGAGTAAGGAGCACTTTTCTGATGTACTATTCCTTTGGAAGCAAATAACTGTGCACAACTACCTTGTATGAACTCAGACCCATTATCACTCCTGAAACTCTTAATCATAGTTCCAAATTGATTCTGAACATAAGACAGAAATGAACATAACAATGCATATACTTTTGTTTTATGTTGCATTAAAAAAGTCCAAGTGACTCTACTTCTGTTATCAACAACTGTGAGAAAGTAAGATGATCCAGAAAAACTTTTAGTTTTATAAGGTCCCCATATATCAAGATGGACCAAATCAAAACAAGCTACAGATTGTGAAGTACTTACAGGAAAAGGTAATCTATGCATTTTAGCTAAAATACATGTCTCACAATCTGTAAGTCTACCACTCTTTACAAAATCTAGATGCTGTAATTTGCTAGAGGAAGTATGTCCTAATCTAGCATGGATGAGTTTTAATTCACTCTCCTTATTACAAGCTTTCTGTATCTTATTCATTGCTTCATTGAAGGATTTGTCTTTGACTACTTCAGAAGATAGATTCCAGGATTGTATTTCTGGTGGTTGCATTCTGTATAATCCTGTGTCCCTCTTCCCTGAGCAAACAACCCTGCTACTTCCAGGGTCCTGAAAACACCAAGTAGACTTATTGAACACAACTTCTAAACCAGAATCCTCAACAAGACGACCAGCAAACAACAAGTTGTGCTTAAAAGAAGGTACTAGCAATACATCATGAAGCACAAGAGAGGGTGTCAATATCAATTCACCTACTTCTTGCACAACAGAAATACTTCCATCAGGAAGTCCCACATTAATAAATTTCTCAAGCCTTCTAATATCACTAAGCAAATGAGCATGAGCTGTCATATGATCTGTTGCCCCTGTGTCAATAATCCAAACCTCATCATTAAAACAAGAATTTGCATTAAGAACATAAGAATTACCAACAATACTTGTAGAAGTTGAGCAATTAGCCTGAGACTGCCCTTGCATAGCCTTAAGCACCTCTTGACAGACTGCACTAACTAGAGACTGATCAAACATCCCAGATTTACTTGCAGTTTCCTTGTCACTGAAATCAAAAGGATGATCATGTTCCTCTGTGTAACCTGAAGCATTATTAGCTTTAGCCCCTTCAGTCTGGCTCCCTTTGTACCACTCAGGAAAGCCATTGAGCTTGAAACAAGTATCCTTGGTATGGCCTTTCTTGTTGCAATAAGTACAGATCCTGCTCATCTTATCTTTCTTGTAATCCTTCTTGTCCCAGTTGCGTTGCTTAGAGGCAACTAGAGCAATATTGCCAATCTGAGATTGACCAGTAGAGTGGTTTGTGACTTCTTTCTGGCGTTCAACTTGTAACACCAAATGGAATGCCTTATTAACAGTAGGCAGTGGATCCATAGAAAGAACACTTCCACAAACTCCATCAAACACATCATTAAGCCCCATAAGAAACATCATCAATTGATTCCTGGACTCATTTTCTTGCACCGTTTTTAGCACATTACAGACGCAAGAACTCAATGCTCCACATGAGCATTCAGGATACCCTTCGATACTTTGTAATTCCTCCCAAAGAACCTTCAATTTAGAGAAATACTCCACCACAGACAAATTATCTTGCACTACTGCGTTCAATTCACGTTTCAATTGAAAAATCAAAGGACCATTGGAATGTCCATACCTCTCAGTAAGCTCTTCCCATAATTGCCGAGCTGAACTCACATACATCAGACTGTCTGCAATAGCACGAGCCATCGAATTGAACAGCCAACATCGCACCATGTAATCGGCACGAATCCACAATGGAAGATCCTCAGAATCCGCTCCAGGCTTGACGCAACTTCCATCGATGAAACCTAGCTTCTGCTTGGCTCCGAGTGCCATGTGAACATTTTGAGTCCACTTCAAGAAATTGCTCCCAGTGAATTGAAGCGTGATAATCTGCGAACCAGGACTATCCGAATTGGATAGATTGTAAGGATTGATCCGATTCCCTGAGCGGAAATTTCCTTCAAGATCGCCATCTGCACCATGGCTGCGACCATCGGAATGAATCGTCTCCGACATAGCTTCACCAAACTCAGATTTTCAGCAAGAATGGAGACGAAACAAAGCGGAAGAAACGTTGATTCTGGATCGCAATCAACAAGAAATCGAGTTGACCACCGTCAGCTCTGATACCATGACAAAGCTCATAGATTGAGCAAGAAGAAGAGAATGATTCAATAGCAGAATGAATTAATTGATCTGTTACAAGCTGTTCCCTTTATATAGAAATACATTCTAAGGGTAAAATGGTCAATATAAATATATATACATCATATACAATGTATACTCTATTAATTTGTCATGCCAATGTTGATAATGGAGTGGTAATTGAAAATAAGCAAATTGAAGATCATTACCATTGATCTAATGCAGTAGGTCTTTATTATTAACTATTGAGAGGTTAATGAATGATGATCTAAAACGTAATTGATACCATCACCTAACGTATTTGTTTGCATTTCTACCTTGTCAGATACTTCGGTGCTCTTAATCATTCTATGCTGCATGTTCTGGGTTCCTTTTTTCTCTATGCTTCTCATTGTCTATTGTGGAGTCAATATTGCTCAACATAGGTCCTATTCATGATATATGCCTGTTTTACTCTAGAACTTTAACCTTTTCTTGTTAAAAGCTTAAAACGTATGTCTCCTAGAAGATTACTGTTGCTGAGTGTTTCTCATTTCTGATGTCTTCTTCTGTCATGCAGGTTGATGGTATGGATGTCTTAGCGGTTAAACAAGCTTGCCATTTTGCAAAGGAGCATGCTTTGAAGAATGGCCTATTGTGAGTATTCCTTTGCGATGCTTTATTTTATTTATTTACCACATGCTAATTCTTTTCCCTATGAAAAGAGTGGAATGTAACTTAACTGTAAAAATGAGTCTTCAGCTCACTTCATATGCTGGTCATCATACACTTGAGAGACTACAAGACTTCTAACTCCACCTTGAATCCTCAAGATAACTGAAATTTCTACTTATCTCCTTAATAAGCCAAAAGAAATAAATTTGGTGATTGAATTACAGGCTGCTC
Source organism: Oxyria digyna (assembly GCA_029168935.1). Classification (NCBI taxonomy): domain Eukaryota; kingdom Viridiplantae; phylum Streptophyta; class Magnoliopsida; order Caryophyllales; family Polygonaceae; genus Oxyria; species Oxyria digyna. Next base: position 11,197,202 of record JAPVLV010000004.1, on the reverse strand, counting down.
CATAAAGTTATTCTGTATTTTAAGCACTCATGGTCCGTTTCTTTTGCAAAGCAAAGGATCCTTTTATTGAACACATCTTATAGTTTGTCTCCAGGTGTAAATCGCCATATTATATATGAAGAGTTGATCATCTGATGCCTTATGCTTTAGTTTTATTGTTTTGTCATTAGATCCTTGAAATAGACACATACAGATACCACGGACACTCCATGTCTGATCCTGGTAGCACTTACCGTACACGTGATGAGATTTCTGGTATCAGACAGGTAACTTGACCAATTATTTTTACCCCTTTTCAAAAAGTATACTTTTTATATTTTCAAGTGATTGAATCCTACGTCTCAAATTTGTTTCTGCAGGGCGTGATCCTATTGAAAGGGTGAGGAAATTGATATTAGCTCATGATATTGCTACCGAAAAGGATCTAAAGGTATATATATGGCTCAGCTCTTTTGAACTCATCAACACAAAATGCATAATCACACCAAAGTAGCAACCCTCTGGAACAGGCAGTGTTGTTTTTCTGCAAGCTAAAATTCTAAAACAACATCTTTTTTATTTCCTGAAACTTACATCCGAGGCAGAACCTGATTGTTGTGATTCATAAAATATTGTACTCCAGTGTTTAAGTATCTTGAGAGGGTTTGACACCTAATGCAGCTTTGCTCTTCATGCAATTTGACTGGTTGCCCAATGGTTCTTTGTCTCAGTTCATTAGTTGTTATTCCAACTTTTATGCCGCATCAGCAAATCTGCATTTAGATTGTTGTAGAAGATAGGATAAGGAACAACTTTATCCAGTTTATTTCACTAAAAAAGTTGGGGCAGAATTATTAAATTTGAAGAAGTGATTTGTTCAGCTTCATCCATGGCAAGGCATGTGAGAATAATCTAATTGTTTTCTTTTCAGTCTTTACTTTCTTGTTTTGTTCTTGAATTGTATCAAAAGTTGGATTTGATTCATTCTTGGAGCAAGAGTTTTTTTTTATTTGGTACTGAATCAAGCAAGAGGGTGGTATGATAGCTCAACTACAATCTCACATTTTGCCTCCATTAACTTGTTTGTTTTCTTTGATTACTGTAGGCTCACATTAATATATAACAGAATATATCTTTTTTCTTTAAATTGGTTGTAAGTTGCTGATTTGATATGCACAAATACTAGGGCTGTCCAGCTATTCAGTATGATGTCTCCATTTCATTCCTCTTTTCTATCATTGTTTGATATGCATGCACACCTTGGTTAACATGTTCCTCAACATTTCCTCGTGTCAACTTTGAATAACTAAATTCAGATTAATCTATAAGGATCTGTTACTTATACATCAAAATGAATTTGAATTTTTTAATGATCCTTTTACTGATGGCAAGTACATGATAGACTGACACTTGTATTTGTTTGAAATTGGAACTATGTAGGCCAAGATTTTCCACTGGTTCTATTAGTTTGATTGAGGATCCTTGTAGGACAACACATCTTGCTGTTGTGAACATTTTTAAAAGGCTAAAGCATTTGTATGTTATGATCCTAATTTGAGGTTGGCACCTTGGCCATCCAAGGATGTAGTTTGGCAAGGCATTATGAGTGTATGGGATGACGCTGATTTGATTAAGGTATCATTCGACGATATAAATTCTTTTCATCTTTCTTTCAACGCATAAATTCAGCTTATTTTGAGATTCTTTAGTCTTGTATCACATCAGAACATAGCTTGCTGAGATTCTTTTAGTAAGAACTTTTTTTGTTAACCTGGCAGATTTTGATAACTTCATTGGAAAATTGGTTTTCCAATGAAGTATTCTCCAATAAGTATTAGCTTTTTTTGTTATCAATTTGGCTCTCCAATGATTGTTTATTAGCTATTTGTAAGTTTATTAGCTTTTCTATGTATCTTTTCAAGTATAGATATTTTTGCTCGTACTATATTGTAAGCTAGGTTTCTATTGCATGTACATGTGAATAATCTATTGCATGTACATGTGAATAATCTATTGCATGTACATGTGAATAATCTCTGAAACTGAAACTGTTGCAGATGTGATGAATCCATATTCATTTGTGGTACTCCACATTGCCTTAAATCTTTCTTAAAGAAGACTAAATTTGAGTCATATATTTTGGTTCTTCAACCAAACACGAAGAAAGAAGAAGTGAATGAATCTGCAAAAGAGTCATCTGGTATTCGAGCTTTCATTGGATGAGGATAGAGGTCGTTCACAATTCACATACACCTCTTAGAACATTGCAACCAATTAGGATGCCCCAAGTGTATTTTAACCAGTGGAAAGAATGACCATCTTTAACAAAACAAATTTCTCCCTAGCACCATTGAATTTCTACCAATGCATAATTCTTCCCTGCCCTATATATTTAATATATATGTTTGTACTTTTTTTTATCTCGTTCGTGTGTTCTTGTTTATATGTGTATAACGTGAAATATAATTGTTGTGTTTGTCGTGTAACTATCGAAGTCTAAATACAATCTCCATTTTCTAATACAAACTCTTGTATATAAAAAAAAATTGTATTCCCGTGCGAAACACGGGCCTAGACACTAGTATATTTACAAACATATATAACACTTCCATTTTGTTGTGAATGACACCCTAAGTATATAAATAAGTACGTTTATTTGTTGACAAAATATATTACTGCAAGCTAGTAAATAAAATTTGTAACTTTTCAACTTAGGGTTTTTCTTATCATTTTTGTATGATTTTCTTGCTACTTGTGATTCTGGTTTTGATGCTTAATCAAACCTATATTACTGCAAGGTAGTGAATTAAATTAGAATGAGCCGACATCTGAAATTATGAATGACAATGACTTGTGTTTACTAAGTCAAAATATTATTAGAAAAATACTAATATTCACTCTTTTGTCTTTTTAAAAACCCAATATAAAATGAACAGTAATTGAATATTCAGCGCTAATTGGGAGCTCCATTTTTTCCTTGTAGGTAAATGTTGTTTTGAGGTCAATCAGACATCACATTCTATCATCTTATTGTAAATTTTATCTCATATAACTGCTATACACCTCATGCAATATGATGATAAACCAGCTGAGGCTACTTAGGGACGTGGTGAATGCACAAAATTAATTGTTTATGAATAGAACAAATTCTGTTAGAAGATTGTTTACATTCTCTTCTTTGTATATAAACTTCGATCAATTCACTTAAGCTAATGCAATACACAAAGTTTTTCACACATTGTCATGGTATCAGATAGGAAAATGATCCAAACCCTAACCTCTTCTATTCTGCCATAATTTTCCGCCATGGATGATCCTATGGATTCTACCAATTCTTTGTTCATCTCCAATTTAGACCACCTCGAAGAACAAGCTGGAGCATTTCCTCGTCCTTCATCTCCATCTCTTGCTCATGATGTCAAAGTCTGATCTGATCACATTATGCTCAGTTGATCCGGTCTACTAACTCCTCGTCGAAACAATCAAGTTAACAGACTTACACTGCAGTTTTCCTATCCAACTGTGAGTTAGTTTTACACAACTCTTGTAAATTGTGAATTGAGCAACAAACTTGGATTTCGGTAAAAGCAAGCCTTGGGTTTGACATGATAGTACGGTATCTTATTCACACCCCCTTCAAAAACGAGTTTAGTGACACCATTACTGGGAGAGCAACATATAATACACTGCAAATGAAAACAAAGAGTTAAGGATAGGACTAAGAGCACGTTGAGAAGCAAGATTGAGATGCTTAAAATCCAGTTTTTTCTAGCAGCACAATCTTTTACTTAATGAACTATAGAAAATCCAGATCTTAATAAGCATCCAAAACATTAACTTGAAACTATACGATTAACAATGAAGAGATAATTCGACTCTAATGCATGGCCATATAAATATACTATAAACAAAAACATAAAGTTGGGATCCTGATCCCATGCTCCACCACGAAAACTTTTTACCAGCAAGGTTGTTTGGCAATCAAAAATCTGCACCACGCGTGTCCTATGAAGTTATTTTGCATTTTGTATATAATGACTAGGCAGAAGGTTCCTGCACTCTGCGCGGGTTTTATTTTTTTAATGTGTATTTATGTTGCAATTAGCTTCTTGTTGTTTTATTTAGATAGAATTTTTTTTCTAGTGAGACAAATATGTTTTTTTATTTAAAAGTAAAATTAAAACTATTTATCAAAGTGTATAATTATTTTTTAAATTTTGCATTTATAGGTAATAGAGGTGAATATTTATTTCAAATGTGTGAAGCTATGAATATGTTGTTAATATATTATATTATTTATATTTTTCAACTATATATGATTTTGGATGAATTCTTCTCAGTAGAATTTACAAAAGAATTGCTTTTTTTATTTATAAATAATAACATCTTATTTGAAAAGCGACATATACATAAATGTTGAAGTTATATAAATTTAAACACCCTTTATATAATGAAACTGAAGTTCGAATCTGTTAGGATAAAATTTCTCCTTTATTTTTTATGAAAAGAGAAAATAATCATCTTGCAAAGTGTAAGTTTTAATTAAATCTTCATATATTCAAGTTTTTTATGGATCTTGATCCATCTATCTATAATGTATAAAAATCACTAATTAAAAGATAACAACATTAAATTGAGGAGTGAATTAACCAATCAAAATATGGAGAATTTAATGCTCTGTCTTTAAGCGAAAATAATCATCTTGTAAAGTGTAAGTTTTAATTAAATCTTTATATATTCAAGTTTTTATGGATCTTGATCCATCTATCTATAATGTATAAAAATCACTAATTAAAAGATAACAACATTAAATTGAGGAGTGTGAATTAACCAATCAAAATGTGGAGAATTTACTGCTCTGTCTTTAATTTTCTCTCCGCGATTTTTATATTATACTAGCATTTTGGGGCCCGCGCGTAGCGCGGGTCAATAAGCATTGCTAATTTGTAGGTAAGAATCATCAACACTACGTGTATTTTATTTAATTAATTGTGTAAAATTTATTTTTATGCAAATATTTTGAAATTCAAAACTAAAATAGAGTAAGGAATTTGAGAAGAATAGGATTTTGTGTCTTTTGTTTTAGTCCAAAGTAATCTTTTTATTGGACAACTCCATAAAAATATAAGACTCGTAAAAATGGGCCGCATCAAACATACGTGTTTAGCAAACCATTTAAATAATAAGAGAGAATAAAAGTTCATTCATATAGTTTGATCCATTTGTCAAAATCGCGATTTTTATATTTATATATATATATATATATTAGATTAGATTAGGTATAATTCAGTGTACTATGATTATAATCATTATGTATTCCACACGAAAAAACACATCTCAATAGGAATACACACAAAATACATAATGATTGTAATCATAATACACTGAATTATACCTAAAACATGATAACCACATTTTTAAGATCATCAAAGATAGATTACATCTTAATGATTGAAACTGTCCATTTATTTTGAACTTACATTGATATATAAACATGTAAATAATACAACGATTTTGGGGCCTAGTCAATATGAAACCTTCTTTAGTTTACCTTTACGGAGACAAAAAGACGTTGCCCATTATGAAACTTACACAATGTCCAAATGTCATATATTGTATACTACTTTGTATATATACTATTGTTATTGTTTATGAAATGATATATGATATTCAAATACAAACATTATGAATCATACCATATTCTATCATTCTCGCATCACAAACAATGCACACAATGATACAATATATTAATTTGCATGACAATTATAGTCGATATAGAAACTAAAATACCAACTTCAAAAACCACACAGGGCTGTGCATCGCTCAACCTACACTTGTTTCCTTGTCTAAGAAAACGGTCTTTAGACCCTTCGTCGTTCATATGATTCTTAAATATGGACTTTCTTCCAATCGCAACGCAAACATGATTATAAAAGACTCGTTTGGTATTGATATCTAGATATCGGATGAGTATCGTCTGCAAACAAGACCGCGTCTTCACAAATGGGCATCACTCCGGAGACCGAGAACCACTTGTTTCATGATTACCCCTTCACCATTGCAGTCCGTCTTGGTATCATGAAGTGGCTCCACCCCAACCATAAATTCAGCAACAACCCTCAATAGCTCACTTGACTTGGCAAGCCGTCTCACATCAAAACCTTCATCGGCCATCTAAGGATATCTTATATGATTTAGGGTAATTCTTATATGATTTTGATGCTTAATCAAACCCATTACTACAACTGAATCAAATTGGAAGTTTCTGCAAGTTAAGTACAACGACCAATTAAGCAGAATGAACTGACATCTGAATGGCAATGATTCACAACTCGATCAAATAGATGATTTATGAAGTATTATGCAATCCCACAAAAAGAAACTTCTTGATGTAGCATTAACTGAGGACACATACATGATTAAGAAGTGTATCTAATACCTCCCTTACTTCATTAATCTATGCAATACACATACAGGATTGTTGCTGTTGCACTTGAATGAGCAATGCAAATCGAAATCTCGGCGCTTGCAGAAGTTTGATGGAATGCAACTCAGTAATTTGTCACTAAGATTTTGAATCTCTTCGGCACAAAGTCTAGTTGTATAATAAACGTTCATCGTCTCAAGCATTGGTGAACTTTCGAGCAAGAATCTGATGAATTTTCTCTCCACCGGAAGACCTGCAAAAGAAATTATCTTAACAAACCTAAGTTTCTCAAGCTTGAACTTGGGTGGAAATCCCAAATCCCTTAAACATCCATCCCAATCTTCTGATGCATCTTCTAGTTTAAAATATATTTTGAACTGCACAAAAAAAATGGTTTAGAACATTATGCAGAACCAATATGCCACAATTTTATGGATCATTACTTACTTCGAGTGTAAGGTGTTGTAGATTAGGGGCGCTAATAATGAGACGAGAAACAACCAATATCTCATTTTTATCTCTAGTATTCACGTCATGTAATTCAACAGCCTTGAGGTGATGAAACACCAATGAATCATGACAGGATTCAATGCCCATGCTCAGAAACTGACAATACAGATAAAAGAACCGTATAAGAAAAACTCTGACATAGCTAATACAAGAAAGTTATTTGATTCCAACCTTTGTGAAGTACCCCTTTCCCGTCAGCTTCTCCAGAATCATAAAACCACCAAGGAAATTGGTATAATTACAAACTGGTGTTTCCTCTTCTTCATATATATCGGTGAAAACTTCATCATCGAACAAATGCACCCCCATTTCAGCCAAAAGAGGAGTATTCAAGGACATATCATAGTAACCACCAGATAAATCCAAATACTTGAGATTTGGAACACTAATTGTCAACTTTGAATCTCTACAATCCCATAAATAGAGTCTCTCGAGAAGAGGACAACTGACAATAAGACTTTCGATTTGGTTGGGAGACAAGTAAATCGATTGAAGAATAAGGCACCTCAAGAATAAGAATCCCTTGAAGAAGGTCGGAGGTGGTGCATCCAAAATACACCAGCAAAGATTTAGAAAGGTCAACTTCTTACAAGAATATATAATTGTGTGCAACTGCAACAGATCACCACTTATATCATCAGTACTTATGCTTAACTCTCTGATATCTTTCCTAGACAGACAATGTACCCATTTATCAATTTCCGATTGACAATCATGGACTGATAACTCCAGTATGACTTTCTGGATGGGTCCTTTGTGATGGAGAAGAGTTTGGCTGATGAAGTTTTCTGTGTATCTTTCAGAGAATACATAGTTATGACTTTCACAATAGTCATTAAAAACAAGCTCAGGAAGAGTATTCCATGTGTATCTCCAGTGGCTTGACAGGATGCAAGTTCTAATAGCATCTTCAATTGGAACACGGGTTAAGATGATATGTATGATACTCAATGGAAGATCACTCAACCTATCACTGCCCAACTGATAATCTGTTGTTCCATTTTTCAAAACAGATTCAATTTCTGACATTATGATACAAGCCCTGAATTCTGAAAGCCATATCAATACAGCAGCAGAAAAATCAACAGCTGAACATATAAAAAACAGTTTACATTGCATCTCAACAAAAAAAGGCCCAAAAATTCTGCATTTTAATCGTGAAAGGACGCAAATTTCTGGTCCAAATCGTTTAGGGCTTTAACATCCTACCAGACGTTGATTAACACAAGTCAGTATAACTACAATTTCACACAAAATATCATACAACCACTGAATAAGTTGTGGGGTGACGCACCTGAAAAATGTGTCTGCAAGTGCAAACCCAATTCTTCGACTGGAAACGGCGAGCTAGGTTGTGGGGGCAATATGTGCGAAAGAATTTGTGTTTGGTTGAATTAGGAAGTCAAAGCACTTGTGGCTTGTGGGTATTGCCCGATGTGCTATTTTTCTTCGATTGGTCCAACTTAAGCTAAATTAAGTTTAATGATATAGTTAATAAATTAATTAAAGTTAGAACTAGTTAAAAGAGAGTAAAATCTGTTATATATAATGGTAGTTTTATCATTTCATTTTGTAAAATGGTAGTTTTATCATTTCATTTTATAATGGTAGTTTTTAACTAGCAATTAGTCATCTAACTAGTTAAAGTAGTTTTACAAATGGTATTATAAGCCAAACACAAACCTTACAACAAATATCATAGTGACCTAACTTGAAAAATGACATTATCAAGACAGAAATAAAGGAAGTTAAAATGCTGGAAATGATATTGCTGGTTTGTATGGTCCTTGTATTTTTCAACCTTTCATTTACCTGACCATACAAATGCTAAAGGATACACTTGTAGCTATTCCGAGTTTGGTTCTCAATTCACAATTTTACAAGAGTTGTTCAATACTAACACTCACAGTTGGATAGGAAAACTGCATTTAACTTGTTTGTTCCAAAGAGGAGTTAGTAGACCGGATCAACTGACCATAATGCCAGCTTAAACTTGATCGCTCTTTGGTCTGTTCCTCGTCTTTCTGCAAGATCCACTGCCAAGGTGACATGTATGCAAGTCAATTATACATTGTATGAGGAAAAAAAGGCATAGGAAAGAAATCCATATGCATTACATTCGTCACGTTTCATATGTTATGTGAACAAGCAACTGTCTAAGTCTCTATCCTGAAATCTTTATGCTTCAACCAACTTGAAGATGCAGTTGATTCATAGTAATGGAGGTAAAAATGGAATTTACTTCATTTAGTAAAGTGACACTAAAATAACATCTGCATCTTTTGTTGTCACAAGATCAGGATGCTATCAAATCTGCTCTATAGTAAGAGTAACTAAAATCACATCTTCAGAAGTATGCAATCAACTTTAAGAGAATGCACAGGTCAGTTTTGCTACTAGAATTGCGCGAGCATAAGCCGAAGCTCGAGATTTATGCAGAGTATTACCTTGATACAGACTCGTATTCATACAACTTCAATTCATGGTGGAAAAAGCCATAGGAAATCCTTATACATTACATTTGTCACACTTCATATATGTTATGTGAACAAGCAACTGTCTATCCTGAAATCTTTATGCTTCAACCAGTTTGAAGATACACTTAATTCATAGTACTATAGGTAACAAAGGAATTACTTCATATAGTAAAGTGTCACCAAATAACATCTGCACCTTTTGTGGCCGAAATCAAGATCAAGAACAGGATGCCATCAAATCTGTACTATACTAGAGAGTAACTACAATCACATCTTCAGAATCATACAAAGGAATCACTCACACTCATTCATTAGAATGCTACTAGAATCGGCGAGCATAAACCTAAACTCAAGATTTATACAGAGTTATTACCTTGGTACAAACTCAAGCTCTTCCCTTTCCAGCTCCAGAGACAACTTCATCCATACTTTGTCCTTGTCTTTTGTACCTTCCTCCTGATGCCAAAAAGCCAGGACATGGCCTATAAGCCTTTATTGGCCACCAACCTAAACCTGGAAATGTAGCAATTCCTCCTTGAATTCTCCCCTCACCATTGCATCCACTCTCTATCTGCTCTCTCCCACAACCCTTGCAACCACTGCAATAAGAAACATCAAATTCTCATCAACCTACACAACTTTGACCAGAATTGGATGAATTATATACCTGAGGAGTCGAGCATCAGAATCTGGAGCCGAAGAGCCGGTTTCAGTTGCAGGAGGAGGATTTGGAAGAGGAGAGCTTTCGTCTTCGGTGACGGAGGTGGACGGAGACGAAGTTGAAGAAGAACAGACGAAGGAGCGAGCTGTGAGCTTGGTAGAAGGAGAGTGATAATGGCGGAGAGGAAGGAGGGGCTGAGGAGGCGTTGCAGTGGAGAAAATTGCCATTGATGGAGTTTGAAGGTGAGCTTGAAGGGAGTGGTGGAGATTTGATGCAATCAGTAACAGATTTTGTGAAGGGAAAAATTACGCAAAACCACCCTTACTTTAGGATTTTTACAACAAATCGCCCATTATTTTATAAGGTTCAAACAAGGAAGGAATTAAGTATTTGATTATTATTACTCACTTGATGGTGACAAAAAGGAATCAATCAAAGAATTGATTGTGTATTTTTGTGTGTATAATAACCAAAAGAGTAACTTTACAACAAACTTTTCATGAGCTAAGCAAACCTATTAACATTGTTATAGTGCTGCTAAGAAGGATCACCATCCAACCCTTGCTTGATCGAGCAACCTCGTTTCCGTGGCGCGAGGCTCGTAAAAACGTTAACACACGTCTTGATACGAGCATCAGAAACGCAACACACATGAAGAAAAAGTTTACCGCCAAAACTGCAAACTCTCGGTTTTCCAATGATGATTGAGTTCTTGCTACAGTTTCAACCTCAAATCTGCATATCAGAAGAAAAAAAACAACTTAAAGAGAAAGTCTTTGTTTATTGTACTCAGTTTTAGGATTCGGAAAATTTTCTCACCTTAGCTTCATACTTTCACTGGCGAGTGAATCCATTTGGGACGAAACAAAACTTTTCCACAACTCCATCTCCTTGATTTGCTTCTCCTGTGAATCCTTCCATGCTAAAAGTTCTCTTAGCTCCTTCCTCTCGTTCTCTATAATCGATGATATTCTTTGTAACTCATTATCCAAGTGAGGTATCATGTATCCTTGCCTCTTACTCAATTCCCGAAGATATTCCTCCAACATTGACAGATTCAACTCTAATGACCTCACTTTTTGCATCAAAATCTTCAGCACAGAATCCCCTGGTATTCTGCTATGAACTGGACTCAATGCTTTCCCATCAACAAACTTTTCTATCGCCTTTTCAGTGGAATCAGGCTTAAATTCATCTTCAGTGTCACTTTCAGCTACTGTGGTCAAATCAGGCTTTGACACCATGAGATCCTCAAGCATACGCTCAATCGCATCAATACCATACACCTCTAAAACACTCAAAGTACAGTAATGCTCTGATCCATAATGGCTTATCAAACTCAGATTAAGATACCTCACCCACTTCGGTTCCTGAAAACTAAACATTTGAGCCTGTTTAACATTCAAAGCAACGAAACGTCCAAGAACAGACCAATTCTCAGTTGGGTAATTCAAGCTCCCCAAAATCTCAAACTCCTTGAAATTCGAAGAATAATGCTCAAAGTTCGCAATCTTTAAGGCATCAACAAGAGTTTCCTCCGCAAGCTCAACCACAACGAACTTCCCTCCAACCGAACACGGATTTCTAAGATACTTATCATGATCCTTCTCCAAAATATTCCCTGCCCCTTTAGCTTCTTTATTATGTCCCACTACCTTACCCCCCTTACAAGACGAAGCATAGTTATACTTCGAGCCATCAAGCTCAACTCGGTGCGTGATGTTAACACGATGCGTCAACTCGCCCATCGTCTTCCCTTGACTCGTTATGTTCCTGAACTCATCAAGATCCAAAAACCCATCATGACTTGTTATGTTCTTCCTAGCAGCTTGGGAAGGAACCTGACACACAAGGGAAGTGTTTCCCAGTATATGAAACACTAACTCCTCAACTCTATTGTCTTGAAGCGGGCACCTCGAATTCGCAGAGTTGCAACATTGAAGATCAAATCCATTGAAGGTAGTGGATATGCTGTGTTGATTACTCCCATTACTTTCTTTTCTTAATAAGGTATTATCAGTGAATGAAATATCTGCAGGATCACATACATTACATCAGTATTTTCATTTCTAGACAAACCCTAGATGGAAGAAATTGAAGTCAAGAAGACGAATTGGACCTGTATTGCGATCGGTGAGAGAAACCCCAAAGTAAAACAAGAAGGCAAGACACCAGATGACAGAGAACAAGAGCTCATAAAAGCTCCGTTGTTGTGGCTTGTCAAGATTATCTTCCACTTTCTTGGCCCTCGCATCTCTACATTTGCAGCCCTTGAGATTTAGCTTGGCGTTTCGGGTTCTCATGGTTTCTCATCCGTACAAAGAATCTGATTGAGGGATCGACTATTTGTGTAATGGAGAAGGACCCATTTGCGGAAATTCCTGCGTCTTGGAAGTGGGATTCGGGAGAGTGTTGTGGTGGAGAATCAAGGCAGATTCTTGCGGGAGAATTCGGACTGGGTTTCACAAATTGGGGCGTTGAAATCGGTGTCAAGAGAGAGTCGAGAGGAGGACGAAGAAGAATGGTTTTTGCGTGTGTGGTGATGTAATTTGAACAATCGAACGTGAATTGCACGCGCGCTAAAGAATGCTCTAGAGTTTTTTTTGGAACTCAGTATGTCGATATGTGACACTATAGGCCTCTTAATTGAGTCGACTAGAAATCCAAATTTACGTGATTTTTACGCGTTGGTTGTCGACATTCTAAAACCGACATATCACATATGGTATGATCTTTGATTGTAAGAAACATAGCACACGTCGAAATTTGCAATTTTTTCTCCATATCATTATCATAAACGCTATACTATAGACTTGTCGTAATGACCAAATGCGCTAGATCGATTCAATTCGTTTCGGAAAAATTTGATGTCATCAAAGATGTCATCGAATTCCTCCAATAACAACTGAACTGCGGGAGGTGGACTGCTTTCTGCACCACTGCTTTCTGCACCACTATATTAATTTGCGAAAAAAATGTAAAATTTCTCAACGGGTCATTACATAAAGCGCTGCTCTCTCCACAATCACAACAACAAACCCTATTCAGCCGCACCAGTTCAGCATCCTCAGTCACACCGGGTTTCTCTAGCCGTTTCGCCGGGTTTCTCTAGCAGGTTCATTACATAAAGCTTGTGCGCTCCATCTCAGCTTTCTCGCTTGCTCTCTCGACCTCTTCACTTCTCCATTCGGATTCACTGTCTCCGCCTCCAAAATCAGGTGAAAACTTGTGCCCATATTACTCAACGGGTCATTACATAAAGCGCTGCTCTCTCCACAATCACAACAACAAACCCTATTCAGCCGCACCAGTTCAGCATCTTCAGTCACACCGGGTTTCTCTAGCCGTTTCGCCGGGTTTCTCTAGCAGGTTCATTACATAAAGCTTGTGCGCTCCATCTCAGCTTTCTCGCTTGCTCTCTCGACCTCTTCACTTCTCCATTCGGATTCACTGTCTCCGCCTCCAAAATCAGGTGAAAACTTGTGCCCATATTACTTGTTTCCCGTTTCGCTTCCTCAATCTTAGATCGTGTTGGTCTTGCTTAGTTTCTCTACCAAATATTTCTTTATCTTGTTACTACAGGGCAATAACAAGTTCACTTGATATTTCAACCCTTTATGATTTTAAGTTGACCTAATACATGGATGTACTTGAAAGCATGTCTAGTTATTACTTATGATGTTCTTTCTTATCTATTCATCTTGGATTTTTGCACTTGAGGTTCAACCGTTTAGGATTTGTTCATGTGTAGCTCTAAGTACCCTAATACACTTGGACTTGGCAGAACAATTTCCAATATGACATAAAATCGATTCTCTCACTAGCCATATTAAAGTTTTTATCGACCTGCTTAATCCAAACTGGTTTTCTATCCGAATAACTTGAATTCGACCCGTTCGTGAGGTCTATTTTGTATCATGATTTTTGTTTTTCTATGCTAACGGAAAATTATATTTTCTTACTTACAAATTTTTCATACTACTTTCAAATTTGGTAATTCGAAATCCCAAAGATAAAAATAGAAAGACAAAGAAGTTTATAAAACTCCAATTACCCACAAATATGGCGTTATGTGCCCCCAGTAAGCTGCCACTCTGGAAAGGTAGACAGGGGACAAACTCACAATAATTCCCAACAAATAATTTAAAAAACCCTAAAAATTCCATTTGAAAAAATCAAACAACAAAAAGGTCATAGACGGGTTGAATTCATTCATGTAGGTGGCACAAACAATCATAAAGACTGAATCTTTCAACATCCCCAAAAATCAAGATCAGAACTTTCCTGCCCTTTCACCCTCATCCTTCCTGGCTCCTCACCTCTCGGATTTCCTTGATCTAAAGCTTGAGCATTTTTTAGGGTTTTCTGGGATCAGAGATTTGGGGGTGATGAGAGAAGACGAAGGAGGAAGAGGGATGGATCCAAAGAGCGTTGAATGTGCCACATCGAAGCCGTCTTCTGATGCAGGCAATTATAATCATACACATGATCGTAATCAACAACATAATTACTCTCAGAAATTGCCTAAGATTGCTTCCAGCAGCAGCGTTGTTGAACTGCTGGAATGTCCTGTCTGTACAAATACTATGTACCCACCGATCTTTCAGGTACCAATTTTGTTTTGATCAAATTTCTTTGAGCAAATGTTTGCAATTTGGATGATGGGTAATTTTCTAGGGCTTGATTATGGATGATCAGGGTTTTTGTTGTTGGTGTTTGATGGGTCATTCAGGATTTGTTGTGATAATGCAGGATATGTTTTGATATCTGTTTTACCTTCTAGGTTTTGTAGGGCTTGATTATGGATGATCAGGGTTTTTGAGGTTTTGTGATTGATTTCATAGTATGTTGTGAGTGGACACTTTGATTGATCAAAGTTTATAGGTTTTACATTCTTCTTAGGGCTGAAACTTTAGTGTTGGTTGAATATGATCGAATATTCATACAATATATGCCCATGGCATCGTATCAGAATCCCATATTATGAGGCAAAAACATTGCAATCTATTTTTGTTTCAGTGAAGGTCTTTTGAGAATGGTGTCTGTTTTTCAGTTTAAAGTATAAGATCTCTTTTGTTTTGGCGAATGGTGTCGGGATAATTTTTTCGGTATTATTAAAGAATTGAGAATTTCATGGTGGAAGAAGACTGAAAGCTTAGATCTTTTTTTTTATCATATTGTAAGAAGGATTTGTCGACACTTACGAAATAGATGAGGTCAGATAGCTACATGCCATTGAAGAGCTATTATTCTAGTTTGAATGATCAAATCCATCTTCCATGTGTGTAATTTTTAGAAGCATTTTAGAAGAAGCTCTTCTGACTTGTTGTTTTCAATTTCCTCAGTGCCGCAATGGCCATACAATTTGCTCAACTTGCAAAACAAGAGTGCAAAACCGATGCCCCACTTGTCGACAAGAGCTAGGAGATATCAGATGTCTAGCCTTAGAGAAGGTGGCTGAGTCTCTTGAACTTCCCTGCAAATTCAGTTATCTCGGTTGTCCCGACACTTTCCCTTACTACAACAAACTAAAGCACGAGTCTCAGTGTAACTTCAGACCTTACAATTGCCCGTATGCCGGTTCTGAATGCTCTGTTTTTGGAGACATTCCCTACCTCGTCTCTCATTTAAGAGATGATCACAAAGTTGACATGCACACGGGCTCCACGTTCAATCACCGTTATGTCAAGGCTAATCCTCATGAAGTAGAGAACGCGACTTGGATGCTCACAGTAAGTTAAAACTCTACTCAGGAATTCATATAAACCGAAATTTGTTGATGATTTATATTTATGATGAGTTTCTCGGTGGTGTAGGTTTTCCATTGCTTTGGCAAATACTTTTGCCTGCATTTTGAGGCATTTCAGCTCGGTACAGCTCCGGTTTACATGGCGTTTCTTCGTTTCATGGGAGACGAGGCAGAGGCAAGAGGGTACAGATACAGCTTAGAAGTGGGCGGGAGCGGTAGGAAGATGATATGGGAGGGAATCCCGAGAAGCGTGCGGGATTGTCATCAGAAGGTGAGGGATAGCTTTGATGGCCTTATAATCCAGAGAAAGATGGCTCTATTTTTCTCTGGAGGTGATAGGAAAGAGCTTAAGCTAAGAATAACTGGGAGGATATGGAAAGAACAACAGCAGAGTTTGATTTCATAGAATTTGTAGCTCTGAAGTGAGTTCCAGAGGAACCACCAAACTTGCACACATTTTGTTTATCTAGTGGTGTTGGTAAATATTAATGGAGTTGATGGATGGACATGGTCATTATGAAAATTGGTTTCAACTAAAATGAAATCACTTCAGCATATGTTTGGATTTCATAAAATAACTTATTAAGTTGCATTAAAATGAATTAAAATATAGGCATGGTAAGTATGAAGCTCTCATCACAGAAAAGGCTGCAATAATATTTGTAATTTGACTCATTTGAGGAACATCAAAACTGTACAGCAGAAAGATACAGATAATATTCATTGATTACACTATACAGTCTACTTACTATGTAAACGTCATCAACTGTTAGCCTATGCATGCCTGTGAAAGCGAAACAAGCAAAAGATCAAAGTACCTCGAGACGAGTATACGAAAAAACTCAGTGTTATTTGGTATCCCGAGTAAGCATATCCCTGAGATCTATGGGATAGCACATTTTAGAATGCAGACTAGACCACACATTATCAGCCAGCATTGCATTTACAGCATCTGTAGGATGAAACTGGTCCCACCAGATATGCCTCGAGGCATTATGACAAGCCATCAGCGGCGAAATGCATAAGATCCATCCCTTATACCTCCCTACCCCACAGCACGCATCCGTTGTAACAGAGAAGCCTAAACAAGAAGATACTGTTTTCAGTATTTTGGGAGAATATGGTAAGAGAGTGAAGGGTTTAGAATCTGTGATGTACCGTATTGATTAGGGCTCTTAATCAGCTCCATGGCAGCTGCATAGACATCACAGAAAATGATACTGGCACCATCAAGCTCTTTATTTAACTCCTGAACCATGTATCTCATGCCATAGTTGAACTCTGTTATCATATCATTGATTTCTTGGATGCATTCTCCATTTGTGCTGTTGTATTTCCATAGGTAATGTGGAGCACAGCCCATTGGAGCTAACCCCATCACAACCACCTTCCTAGCACTCGAGTCATACAATTTCTGTGTGCAAGAAGAATAGATCATAATTAAATCCTTTCATGATTGAAGTTTTAAATATCCAGAGTTCAGTGACTGACCCGAATTTCCTTCTTGACACTGTTAACTAGGAACAGGTTGAAGCTCCAAGGGAAGTAAGTTGATTGGACACCAGATACATTACGAAGGTAGTAATGTATGTAGTCATTCGTCCCAATCGAGATGTAGAAAACTGAGTTTGAGATGAGGTTAACTGCAGTTTCCTCACCGAAGCTCGTCATGAGTTGCTGAAACGTGTCCATATACTGCTGGATTTGTTGCGTAAGTGCCATGTGTTGACCCTTCAAAGTAATTGCACACACATTAGACTCCTTCTATAAAACACGACTGCATAATGTCCTAGCCAAAGAAAAATGGCAGAAACATTACCAATTCAGACCCACTGGAGAAGATTATCCCAGCTGCAGCAGAGGCATAATTCACACCATGCATCAGTTCTTCAACACTCCTATTTCTCCCCAGATAGCTTGGCACAAACGGCAGACCAAGATGCAATGCTAAGATTAATCCACAAGAAACACCAACAAACAGCTTTTTTATAAGAGTAGATACTTCAAAGCTAAAGGCCTAAAACCCTAGCATACAAATTCAGCTTGGCATTTTGATCAGGCACCTTACAATGACAGATGATCAAGGGGTTTCAAGTCAAACAAACTTAGCACGTTCAATCACACAATCACACACACAGGTTTGTTTTATAAGAGTAGAGACATCAAAGCTAAAACCCTAGAAAACAAATTCATCTTGGCATTTAATCAAGCACCTAACAGTGAAAGATGATCAAAACAAGGGGGCAATATTCAAGGAATCAAATATGCATCAGTTCTTCAATACTCCTATTTCGCCCGAGATTGCTTGGCACAAACATCCTTTTATTATAAGAGTAGAAACTAGAAACTTTAAAAGCTAAATACTAGCAAACAAATTCAGCTGGGCATTTAATCAAGCACCTAACAGTGGCAGATGATCAAAAGGGAGACCAAGATGCAATGCTGAGTAGAAACTCCAAAGCTAAAGGCCTAAAACCCTAGCAAACAAAATTCAGCTTGGCATTTCATCAAGCACCTTAATCTCTTACAGTGACAGATTAACTTAGCACGTTCATTGTCACGCATTTTCAATCAGTATTTGGAACAGATGAATCTCACAAATCACTCAAAACAAGTGGCAATTATCAAGAAATGTAGCAAATACGGATCAAAGAACTCCAAAATTGGTTACCAAGATAGTCGACGGCTAATCTTCCATTGCAGAATCGCCCGGTAGGCTGATGCGTGTCGAAATCTCGTCCATAGGGAAGGCGATCAGCGCGGGCCAAAGTGCCGAGGAAATTGTTGGTGCCGCAATCAACAGACGAATCGCCGAAGATGAAGAAGGCGGAGGCCATAGGTCCGTCTCTGGTGTCGTTGGAGATGCTGTTGGCGGAGGAGAAATAGGTGGGCGAAGGGGATATAGAAGGAGAAAGAAGCGGAGAGAGGAGAGGGCGTGAAGAAGGAGAGATGGCGCGGGAGAGGTCTTGCTGGAAGAAATCGTAGACATCGTCGGAGAATTGGAGAGCGGAGGAAGTTGAGATGGAGAGAGTGAGGAGAAGGAGGAGAGAGAGAGTGGACGCCATTGTTGAGGTTCTTGCGAGAGAGAAGAAATGGCGGGGAAATGGTTTTGGGTAAATTGATAGTGATGACGAGAGCAGCGAAGATGTAGCATTGGGTTGGGCTTTTATTTTTGGGCTTTGAATTTGGCCCAAAACGAAAATACAAATAGCAGCCCGTGAGTTGATAAGAGGATGATGATGGGGAAAATTCTAGCCTGAATTGAATCATTTGCAAAGAGAACGATGATTCTAAGTTCTATCTCCTCAAAACTATTACTACAAATGATTAGAGTATTCATCTCCTACTTCTGTTTTTCTTCTTTTTCCTCTTCTTTAGATCATTATATTGCTTCTCTGAGTTCAACTGTTCCCATATAAATAGACTTAAAGATGCTAATCAAAGGTAAATAGTTCAATATACTTGAGAAGTTACAGCCACACAAGTAGTAATGGAATAGAAGTTACATACTGTATATCCATTCCTTCTTGTTTCCATCAACATTTGGAGAGAGAGAGAGAGACAAATGGATTCTATTTCAGACAAATTCCATGTGAAACCTTGAACAACTTGTGATTATGATATCCATGAAGAGAGATAGAGAGAAAGAGAGAGTGTACAATATATTCATGTAATAATTCAAGAGGTGTAAACTCAACAGCTTGATATCTAATCGAGTTTAGACCCCTTCGACATCTATTTAATAATAACAACATCCAACTGATGAATCCGTGTTAAGTTTTTGCAACCAGTGTAGAATTTCATCTAAAAAGAACAGAGACTGGCCTGTAAAGTTACTCCTCCTTTAGCTGCGTACAAGAACAGAGACTGGCCTGTAAAGTTACTCCTTCCATAACTTCCTGCAAAAGCAAAAAAAAATCGTTGTTTTAGAAAACAATCTTGCAAGATTCCAATGGAGATTTACTGACTCATGCTTACCTCTATGAATCCTCAAAAATATATTCTTCTGCAATCCTCTTTTTATCCAGGTACATATTATCAAGAGGCAACTTGCATTTCTGCTGTAACTCCTTAAACCTTTTAACATCAAAATTGTGTTTCTTCAACAGCTTCCTTTGTCTAGAGAAAAAGAGTCTTTGCATCATATCTTGATAACTCGGATCTCTTGAAGTGAAAAGAAAGTAAGCATAGCCAACAAGCAATCCAGTAGCTGCAGCGAAGAACGTAATAGGCTCCATCACGTCCCAAGAGTACTCCCAAAACGTAAGGCGGAAGAAAAGTCCAATCTGCATAATACCGATACCAAGACCTGACCAAAGAATACGCCGTACTTGTTTATGTGCCAACATGTCAAGCTTTTCCTTTTCCTCGTGCAGCCTTTTCAGCTCTTCCTTTCTTGGATCGTCTTCTGAAGTTAAGGCAAGGGGTACTGATTTCCTTACTAGATCAACAACCTGAATCAATAGACTGTCAGTAACATAGCATTTTTTTCCTTGTTTATCACTTCAGCATAGCAAGCAAGAATGAAAAGAAAAAGGAAAACAATGAGAGGGGATTAAGGGACCGCTTGGTTGAATTGATGGAGATCTAGTCCACTTTAACGCCGTTATTCATTGATCAAAATGATGAAAAAAGTTTGCTTTCTCCCTTCTCTTGACACTACAATTAAGGCATTTGTTTAATCTATAGTGGTTTTAAGATGATGAAATCATTTCCTTTCTCTCTTCTTTTGAAACACAAATTTAGATCCTAAGCCAAGATGAGAGAACTTGAAAGAAATCACCTTTTTTGGATGAAGGTAAACATTATCTCTGAAGAGGAGAACAACACCGGCATCATCAAGTTTCCGAGCAAAAGAAGCCGCTTCATCACGAGACCGAGCAATACCCATATTCTCACAAACTTTCAGTAGCTCTGAGTAACCAATAACCTCCTTTTCTTCAACACACAACTTCTTTTTCAATTCCTCTACATTAACTAACCGCATTAGCTTCTTAGCCTCTTCAATCGACATATTGTCACCTTCCACAACCAGTAATGGTTCAGATTTAGAGGACTCGTAGCGCGAGTATCCGATTGGCCAAATCATTGGACTAACCAATCCCAAAGGCCTATGAAAATCTCTTCTGACATTCCTTCCATGGATCAAAATTGCCCTCACTACCCCTTGCATTTGTTCTAGAGGAAAAATTCAGCAAAGTCTAAGATTCTATTCGTACAAGCAAGTGCAACATTTCTACAAGAAATTGAATCTGGTGGGTACCTTGGGTAATAATACGTGGAATCGAAGCACAAATCTAGCAGGAAATTAGGTCACAGACGAGCAAAACGCATTCAGATCGACAGTAACAAGATTACAGAAGCTGCAAAAGACAAGAACAAACCCTAAATCGCTGAAAGTAGAATCAGAAGAACAGGACCAAAATAGCTAAAGGCCATACCTTTGCCTGGCTAAACCAAGTACAGATTAAGATTGCGATGAATCCAGAAATGATTGTACCTTGTGCATCGTGAATTGAGACAAATTTCAATTGATTGGGTCTTCTTCGATCTGGAAATCCATGATGATTGTGAAAGAAAGGAAGAGAGGAATGAATGGTTTGCTAAGTTGGTGGATTGTGCAAGTTTGAACGATTGACAGTTTAAATTATTGGTACATTTTCCAATACTTTTGTCTTTAATTTTTTTTTTACATATTACGAGTACTAGAAGAAGAATATATTATGGAAATAAAATAAGTGATGCTTAACTTTAATGAAAAAGAAAATCCATATAAGACACAATACCTTTATGTTTTGTTACTAACTTTGCTGTTTTCACCACAAATTGATATTCATTTTTTCTCTAGCTCATTTCAATATGGGTTCAACTTTATTTAATATTTTATTTTTTTGGTCAAGGAGTAATTTAATATTTTATTTGACTAGTGAAGTTAAAGTTTTTCACTTTTGAAATTCCAACAAGTACAAGTTAAAGCATATTTAGAGATTTCCTACTTTCTTCACATGGAAAAAGTTTCCTTGCAATTTCTTATAACTATTCAAACTCCAACAATGGCTTAAACATGAAGATATTACAGATGAGAATACACTTATTTTGGAAAAGGAATACAGGGTCCACTCTTTTTTATAACATGATACTTTTTGTCCTCTCTTTAACATTACACTTTCAAGTCTCAAGGCTTTAATTTGAAGATCACAAGCAGTTACAGTTCACAAAGCTTCAACCTTCATCATGAAGCTGCTTGCATCTTCAAAAGAACACAGCAAAGTCCACTAAAACATGGGAGTTAACCCGGTTCACCTGGACATACATACATTTAAGATGCATACATATAGGCAATCGCTGTATCAAAATCCCCCGGTTAATCTTACTTCTTCAGCTCAGCTAGCCGTTGATCCATGACATCAGAAACAGCTTCAAGAAAAGCAGATTCAGTCATGCCCGGGAGAATCAATTCTTGAGCTTGGTGAACAATCTGCTCAATCACTGATTCCTCATTTATGTTTTCCCTGCACATGATGCTACCAATGGAGAATGGCGTCATTCCTCTCCCTACGCCTTTTTTTAAGAGCATAGTGGAGATGTGTAGAGTGCGAGCACATTCAGTGGAGACGTTCCAACCATGGAATTTGAGAAGAGCAATGTCTTGCTCCGAATCCAGTGATTTTATGTACTTGATTGTTTCTGGGGAGTATGGTTGGCGAGCTTGAGGCCAGTATAGCCAATCAAAAGTACAATCTTCAAACTGTAAAGAAAGGAATATTTCAGTACAAGGCACATGATCAGAAGCTAATTTTTGAACCCCAGGTCCAACTAACAAGGACAAACTCCATGAGTCTCAAATTCAAGCTTCCAAAACTTTAGAATTCACTTTGAGGAGTTCATGAGAAAAGGGTCATTTGCAAATAAGTCATTAGTTGAACTTGACACACTCCTAATTTTCAAACGAGAATACTAAGTTTTCCATTTAGATAATTAGATGCATTTTACATGAAAAATAGAGCTAAAATTGCCTTTTTTGTATCTGGGATCAACAGAAGCAATGTAAAGAGGTCACTTGATCTAAGCAAATTACATGGTAACTGGGATCAAGATCATTAGATAAGTAATAGAAGATGCAAACACTAAATTCAACTATTATCTGTAACCTTCTTTGAAAAAAACCCTCAGTTTGCTAGTTGACAAATGACAGCAAAAAGATTATTAATCTGCAACATGACAAAATAAAAAGTTGATGGAGAAGCATTATTACCTTCTCTGGTAGACAATAGCCATGATCAATTGGAATGAGTTTGACCTGGCCATCTTTGTTCCCTTTCTGCACAAGAATATTCCCAGCATGCCTATCTGCATTAGCAAGCCGTATGTCCAGAACAGTGATCTTATGTACTTCTTCCACAGGAAAATTCTGAGGACCCATTTCCTCACAGCTTCCGTCATTCTCCACAAACATTTGCAAAGATCCAAACTTGACATTTTCCGGCACATTCTCAAACCCATGTGGATGATGGAATCCCTTAAGCAAGCACTTAACCATAGTAGTAGGAGGCACATCAGAAAATCCCACTACTTCACCAGATAACGAGCGAGGCCCATTCTTTGGATGATCTAGAATGTAAGCTGCAACCTCTCTGAATGCACCTTCTCCAACCCGTGTCCCCCTCTTCAAACCTTCACCATCTGAAGATACAGGCAAACCCCGAGGATTATTAATCGCCATTGGCTCCTCATCAATGGGCTTGAAAATAGCAACATACTTTTGCCCTGTGCCATCACTCATGAAGTAAGCTCCTCCCGTTCCTTCAGAGGATTGTATCGGTTTTTTACCATTGGCCAAACCTTGATGTGCAGAATCAATGAAATCCAATATAACTGAAGGCAACTTTGCCTTCGGATTAACAATAACTGGGGTCAAGCTAAACTCTCTAATAGACTCATTACACTCAAAATCTTTTTCAAAAGGCTTACCTATATTTTTGTCTGATTTCTTTGCCACTAACTCAACAACAGCATCACAATTCTGCCATATATCATCAATCAACCTCTGGTCCTCAAGCTTCTCACCATTGAAGAAGAGTTCCTGATCCTCATGATGCAGATCAACAAAACCATTTCCCTCTTTAAAAATCCTCTTTTTCAGGTAACCGATATTTCGGTACCTATCAATCTGGACCTCAAAATCCCTCCAGCACATTGTCCTGACAGTGATGGCAAGGAGATCAGCTAGTTTCAGGACCAGATGGAGACGCTTCCCATCGGTTATCCCATAATCCTTAACCAGACAATTGTCGCGAGCAAGCTCTCTCCCTCCAAACACAAGCCTCTGATTCTTCACAACAAACCCGTTGCATTTCTGGATCCTTAGTTTCACAGATGCAATAGAGTCAGACTCAAGAACCCAAATGGGTATTGCACACCATTAACCGTGAGGTAGACTAAAATTGATTCGATCGAGTGCATATCCGCCCGGTCACAAAAGTAACCAGATGGAAAATGCACCATGTTTTGGCTCAAGACAATACCAGCAGAACCAGACATTGTACCTCAAGTGAACAAGCCCTCAGAAATTGAACATAAAGATTTTTTCACAACTTGGCTTCTTTGATTTTAGGGTTGGCTGATTACTCTACCTAGATCAGTGAAATTGGAAGGAATTGGGTGAAATTCCCGAACCAAGGACACTGATTCATGATTTTAGGGTTGGCTGATTACTCTACCTAGATCAGTGAAATTGGAAGGAATTGGGTGAAATTCCCGAACCAAGGACACTGATTCATGATGAAATATACACATATACAACCTACGAATTCAACCTGTTCGACAAAATTCCACATGAGAATTTCAATTATTGGTAGAAAAGGGGCCAAATTGAACCCTTCTAAAGATCAAACGGATTCCAAACTTACAAATATAAACAATCAAACAATTTAGGAAAGATAATAAAGTTGGAAACTTTTGAAATAGAAAGGTCAAACACGCCTATCTCGCGAGAATACAAAATAAGAAAGTAAATGGAATGTGAAGAGAGATGAGGGATACTTACCAGATCGGGGAAGACGCAAGCCACAAATGATGGAAATAGAAAGCTTGATTAGTGGTGAGGAGGGGAAATTCGAAAATCCAGCTTGAAAAGATTTTGGGTAGACTAAAGTTTTCCCCTTTTAGAATTTTGATGCCGAGATTTCTGAAGCAGCTAAATTTGGTCAGTGAGTGAGACTGTGAGAGTGAGAGATTGTAGCCGTTGGGTTTTATGCAGAAGAAAAGCTGACTCGGATTTCTATGACACTTCAACGACGTCGTTTCAGAATGTTGTAGTTAGACCCCGGCAGAAAATTACCCGATCCGACCCGATCTATTTCGAAATTTATGGATCATAATCCGTCAAATTTAATCCGAGACCCGTTTTACTTCAAACCCCAAATAATCCGAAATTTCTGGGACAAAAACGGGTTGGGTCGGGTCAATCCTTTTTTACCCAATTAAAATATTAAAAAAAATACGAAAATAAACTCATAATTGATAGAACCAACATTCACACAACTCAAACATCTCACTCATTTATCTGTGAACTCGATGACTATATGCAAATTCTGTATCTGTACCAGCAATCAACGCAGTCATCTATCAAAGATCAGGTGCCAGCATAAGCATGCACACGTCCTGCTTGTAGACACTAATCAAAATTACTCAGGCAACACGTTTTAGAAGCAACTCGACTGCTATAAATATGAACCTCAACTTCCTTCAGAGAGATCGAAAAATTCTAGGAGAGAAAAATTCGATATGTTGATAATTTCAGTGTAAAAGAGTGTTTCAAAAGAGAGATAAATACAAACCAAGTCATTTCATCTGTTTATTAAAGAACAACGTTCTCTAATCCTTGCTTCCTTTACCTCATTTCTCTCACCCAATGAAACACGTAGTCGTCAATAATAATCCGATTTTTTAACAGGTCAGTTTTGCCCCCAAGAGATCCGCCAATAAACCCCGATAAATTTTGACTCAGATTCGATCCGACTATAAATCCGTTATAACCCGACTTGTTTTGACCTAGTAATATTACAAGTGAAATAATCTCCAAACATTCTTATGTGAACCCAACATGTCTGACCCGATTGCTAGTTGTAGTTCAAAGTATATTTACTTCGAATAGCGGTACGTAAGATCTGCCTTGGATCCCTAATTACATAACAAATCTTCGTTAAAAGTATAAAAGGTCGGTATTAGACCATACCCCGTATTATGTATATTCATAGAATTTAGGTTCATATGTTCTTCCAACAACTAGTAAAGATAATGTATATACTGATCATGTCACGTTTATCCGTGAATAATTTGTAATTATATGTGTGTACGTGTTCCCCTACTCCGATTTGGAAGGGCTTAAATTAATGAGTGGAATAATACATTACGTATGTATTGTGATTAGGGGAAGTTTCCAACATGGTGTGTGCAGAAAGTGAGAGATGGCCAAATTCAGTGCATTCAGTTGAGCACCCAAAGCTAGAGACACAAAGTACAACATGTCCATAAAAGATTTACCTAATCTTTTTATTTTAAGGGGAAGGCACCTTATAAAGGTGGTATTGATTGATAAATCTGAACGAGCAAAGGTCCAAATTACATCAGGTAAATCATAGTCCCAAGCTCTAAACTCGATCGAACGGGGATCAAGTTTGGCTAACTCGTGCGCAAAGCGGTTACCATCCCTCCCTACATGAGACCATACAATATAACAGAAATTCCTAGATATCACTCTAATATCCTCCACAATCGGTAGGATCTCCACTGGACATTTACTAAGGCCTTTAAGGACACAAATCACCGACAAGCTATCTGATTCGACCACAATCTTGGGAAAACTGTGCGCAAGGGCAAGTTGAGTACCTTTGAAAACCGTAGTTGCTTCAGCAGCAAGAGGTGACATTGCACTTCTTAATTGTTTAGAGACAGGCGCAATGATCCCCCCTTTGTAGTCTCTAATCACCATTCCCATGCCTGAGCCTCCATCCATCGGGAGCGCTGCATCCGTGTTAACTTTCATGGTACCAAGCTGGGGAGGCTGCCACTTAGAGGAAACCCCTACTTTCTTCTTACATCTCTCAGAAACATTGCCCTTTAATTCATTCCACAATGCGAGGCCATCTTCCACCATTTTCTCCTCGGTTTTGAACTCGTTCCTGAACACCAGAGCGTCCCTCCTGTTCCAAAGTCCCCAAATGATAATAAGGACGAGAGCAAACTCCGATGCCGTTAGCTTGTTGGACAATCCGTGAAGCCATTCGATACCTACTCTGGCCACCCAATCAATCTCCACATCCAGCAGTTCCCGCACGATTCTGTTGTGCTTGCAATCCCTCATCACATGAAGATCAGACTCTTCCCCCTCATTACAGCAGGGACAACGGCTTTGATGGCTACCTATCATGTGGGCGAGCCTCTCATTAGTAGGAAGGGTCCTATTGCAAAGGGACCAAGCATGGATCTTGATTCTAGGGGTGACACGCGCGTCCCATATCTTTCCCCACATTGAGATATCAGGATGGCTGACACTCATCAGCTCCCCATCGGGCTCGCCTGATTGAATCATGAAATAGGCGCTTTTGACTGAAAAAGAGGATTACCTAATTTCTATATTAAAGGTTTACCTAATCTTAATGTTCTAAGGGCATATATTAGAAAAATCGTATCTATTATTTGTGATTAGGTTCTGGTTGATATCTCATTGGCAGGTTGACATAGTGTTAGGTAGAAGAATGTTGTGGAAAGGAACCAATTAGACCCGGGAAACCAGCAAAACCGGTCGGGTCGAGTCATGTTCGAATTCGGGTCAGAAACAGGTTCCGGCCAAGCGAGTCAACACAATTTTCGGGTTGAGCGGGTTCGGGTCGGTCGGATTGACCCGACCAGTTTCAAAATGTTTGATTTTTTATTGTAATAAAGAAAATAAAAAAATTAACAGAATAATGTTACTATATTATTATTTAATGAAATATAGTGTTATTTTTTATTTAAATGAAATAAAATATGTGAAAAGTGGGTCCCTCAACGAGTTTCGAGAAGCTTGGGTCGTTTCAAGTTTGACCCAACGGGTCCCGGATTGGTTCGGATTTAACCCAACGGATTTCATAAACTTTTCGGATCGGATTGGATTGAATTTTTTCCGGATCGTATCGAGTCGACTAAACAAGTTGGGTCAGGTTTTAACTGCTCTGCTACGAATGTATCGATATATATTAACTTAGAGTATAGTTTACAGTGTAGGGATTTGAATTTAGGATTTAAAAAACTAGAATCGTTCTTGGATATAATTCATTGAGTAAGTTTATACTGAAGCTGGAATTTCATCTCTGACTTTATAACCCGGTTGGCGTGAACCTGGGTTATAAACTCTAACTTCAACATTTCAAAAGGATAAAGAAGAAAAATTGATTGTAACATATTTAATTGTCAGGAATGGCATTCTATCGATTTAATTGTAACATATTTTAATCATGTACGATCCTAAAATGAGTGAGTGTGAATTATCAAGGCATATGCTTTTGTGATGACCTACAACTAGAGCAAATTTAGTCACAACGAATTGCATTTATCACCATCGTCAAAATGAAAGTTATTTATTCATACAGCGTCAAAATCTTATCCAATTTTATATAGATCGAGTATTTAGCATTGAGTAGTTGATAATAACAAGGAGTGGTGCTAAACGCTCTCATACAAAACCCGAGATTTTATACTCCGGTTCTGAGAATTCTGAAATATAAAGTGTTAATCGATTCTTCTTTATATAACCCCTCAAACAGTCGGAGATATAAAAATGGTTTTAACCCGGACTTTCAAAACAGGGGTATATAACTCTAACTTTGCGGAACCGTGATATAAAACATATATTTTTAACACGCTTTTATATCGTCTTAGTTGGTTAAAAATTAATTTTTTGAGCTAAAAATCAAAGACTTAATTTAATGAGGACCTTAGTAGTTTATTTTCTTTTACTTGACTTGACAAGTACGTTCATGACGTTAAATAATGATCTATCACTTCATCAGTACGTCATGTACGTAAATTTCATGAATTTTTCAAAATTGCAAACAGAATATGCCGTTGGATAATATAGAAAAGTGCATAGTTTGGGCAAATAAGCAATTGAATCTTTCACAAATATATGTTAGTATCTACGCTATATATTGAGTGAAGCTCGACAGGAATTGAACTCGTAAATGAAAGGTGCATTTCACATTCTTTTATGAGGTCCTGTGCATTATTGGCTATTTTATTAAGACTTAAAACAATAAAAGTCGCACACTATATGAGTAAATATCCAATTAATTTCTTCAAAGTATCCATAGTAAGTGCATTTGATCAACATACCGAGTTTATGTAAATGTCATGAAAGGTACGTAGCATAAAATGCCCCTAAATTTGGGGCCATTTACATTTTGTCCTCATTATTCTAATTAGGGGTGACATTTTATGAATTATACACTTCAATGCACTAGTTTTCTGCTATATATACAGTTTAAGTTCAACAAAATCCATATAACAAATTAATCAAGCTCTCGAACATTCCAAAAAATCCCCTTGACCGATTTGATCAACTATGGCTGAGATAGCCCTAGTAGCCATGCCCATTGCACAATCTCTCCTCCATCAACTAAGATCTCCTCCTTTCAGTTACATCCTGCATGCATGTCACTTTAAGAAGGACCTCAGACGCCTTGAGCAGACCATCCAAACCATCACCGATTTCCTCCATAGCGTCCAAGAAAGGCGATCCAATGATCGTATGCTTCAAGGATGGTTGTTCAGGCTCAAGGCAGTGTTGCTCGATGCTGAGAACTTGTTCGAGGTCGTCTCATCGAGAACCTTGCGTAAGAAGACCATGCATGGTAATCCATTCAAGACAGAGGTGAGCTTGTTCTTCTCTAAATCCAACCAGTTGTATTTTATTTATAGTACAACTCGTGACGTTAAGGATCTTAGAGAGCGTCTAGATGATATTGCGAAAGATATGAGTCTGTTCCCTTATCCTATGAGACAAGAGAACTATACTAGGCGTATACTCGATAGGAAGGAAACTCACTCTTTCGTGAATGTAAACGATGTTATTGGTAGAGATGCGGAGAAAGAGGATATAATCAAGATGTTACTCCCTGAGGATCATGGTGGACAAGAACCGAACCTTTCTGTTATCGCGATCATTGGGTTTGGGGGACTAGGGAAGACCACTTTAGCTCAGATTGTTTATAATGACGAGAGAGTGAAAGTGGGGTTTGTTTTGCGCTTGTGGGCATGCGTCAACTACTTTTCCGATCTTAAGGAAGTCTTGATGACAATCTTAGCCCCTATTCTTAGGATTGAACCCCATGAAAACAATTTAGAGCACTTGCAAGGGGAATTTAGAAGGATTATTCAAGGCCAAAAATATTTACTAGTCCTAGATGATGTGTGGGACGAGGAATCGGTCAATTGGCGTGCACTGAAATCTCTCCTTGAGTGTGGAGGAAGTGGTAGCAAGGTTTTAGCAACATCACACAAAGTAAGGGTTGCCCGGTGTTTAGATTCCATAGAGCCATACTATCAGCTAAATGGACTATCGGAAGAGAGTGCTTTGTCTTTGTTTTTTAAAGCCACGTTTAAGGAGGGTGATGAGCTTAGTAATGACCATGAATGGTTACAATTGGGGAAGAAAATTGCTACAAAGTGTGGATATGTCCCCCTTGCTCTGATTAGTATTGGTAGCATGTTGCGCTCTAAGAAGAAAGAAAAGACGACATGGTCATCTATCATAGAGAAGGAATTTCCCGAAGTTCTTTCAGATGGTGTTGAAGGCAGTGAAATCATGAGAGTCTTGATGTTTAGCTACAATGATCTCCCACTGGCGTTGAAGTATTGTTTTGCTTATTGCTCACTCTTTCCGAAAGACTATACTTACGACAAAGATAAACTTGTTCGTATGTGGTTAGCTCAAGGTTTTCTTGAGTCACACGCTTACAAGAGCATGGAGGAAGTAGGAGATGATTACTTCTTCTACTTGGTCGATAGATGCTTCTTCCAGGAGGTGATAACGTATACAAGGGATGGTTGTCTTACATGTATGTGTACGATGCATGGTTTGTTGCATGATTTAGCAATACATTTAGCAGGCAATATGGACTACAAGCGTTTGTTTGAAGAAGATTATACCAGTGTGCGTGTGGATGAAGAGAGTAGTCTTCGTCACATCTCTGTTAATTATCACGCGAATTCTGTCTTTGAGAACTTTGATACGTTTTCCCATTCAAAGACCCTAAGGACCCTTCTATTTTGTGACAAAAGGAGCTCTGAAACACCCATCTTGAGTGAAGTATTGGTGAATTTTAAAAAGTTGCACACCTTAGAGTTATCATACTTAGAAATTGTGAATTTTCCAAATTTTGGAGAATTGATTCACTTGAGATACCTTGACCTTTCTTTCAATTCAATATTGACTATTCTTCCGAAATCAATTTCCAAGCTTTGCAATTTACAAACTCTTAATCTAGAGGGTTGTCGACTTTTGAGAAAACTTCCATCAGACATGAACAAGCTGGTGAGCTTGAGACACCTTGTGTTAAAAGGGTGTAATGGATTGGCTTATCTTCCTTCAGGATTGTCAACATTAACTTCATTGGTGACTTTGGATCGAGTCGTTGTGCATCATCGTCTTGGTGGTTTGAGATTCTTGGGTCACCTCAATAACTTGTGTGGTTCGATGAATTTTGAGCTTCCGACAATCGGATGGTCACATGCTATAGTTGATGCCAAAGGATCAAAATTGGCAACGAAGCGAAGATTGAAAGGCATGACTATAAAGTGGGTCAAACCGAGTTCAAATGACACACACCAAATAGTCAGAGAGGAAACAAGAACACTAGTGCTACAAGCACTCCAACCAAACAACAATCTTCAATACTTGAACATTGAAGGACATGTAGCTGACAGACTTTCAAGTTGGGTTTTCTCGCTTTCGTATCTGAAAGAGCTCATTCTAAAAGACTGCACTCTAGAGTACTTAGATGACAAGTTATGGTCATCCCATTCCTTCCTCCCATGCCTTGAAGTCCTTGAGATGAATTCATTGCCTAATTTGAAGGGATGGTGGAAGAATATGGATGCTCAAGTGTTGGCAAATCTTCCATGCTTGCCGAATGTTTTGAAGCTTGTCATAAACGATTGTCCAATGCTGATGGAAAATCTGCCTTTGTTCAGAAGGGTTGAAAATGTGCAGTTAGAGAAGGTGAACTGGAAGTTGTTCAGTGAGCCTCTCACTCAGAACACTAAATGTCAGAATCATAGTACGTTGAAAGAGTTATGTCTCTTTGATGTAAGGGATTTAGAAGCATTGCCAGAGGATTCATTAAAATTCTTAACCGCTCTCAAGTCATTGAAAATAGAACTTAGTTTGCAGCTGAGTTGGGTTTCTTGTTCTGGCTTGGCTCCTCTCACCTCCCTTGAAAAGTTGGAGATATTTAACTGCGGAAATGTGAATTTGGTGAACCAAGATGGTGTGAATTTGGTGCAAATGCCATGGAAATTCTTGCAGAGGCTTCGTGTTTTAGACGTGCCTTGGCAGAGTCACTTACTTAGAGGGCTTCAACACCTCACTTTTCTTGAAGAGTTGAAGCTTTGCTATCTTGACAACGAGCAAGTAGAAGCGGATAACAACAATATGGAATTTCGAGATCATGGATTTTTGTTGGAAAGGCTTCAAAGATTGACCATTAAAACAGTTCACGACATGTGTTGCTTTCCTGAGTGGATTCAGTACCTCCCTTCCTTGAGGTACTTGAATTTCTGTCATTGCGAAGAGCTTTATATGAAGTGGTCAGTCCTTGCAAGTATGAAACTTCACAAGCTGAGTTTTGTTTGGGTGAAGAAGGTGGTCAATGTTGATCCTACGACGACGACAGAAGAGCAAAGCCTATCCAACTCCATTGTCCAACTACATTTGGATTACATTAAGGTATACCTTCAATCTTCTTTTATATTTATAACCAATATTAAACTTTCAAGTGTGAATATTAACGTGCATCATAACGGATTATTCTGTCCTAAACCACCACTATACATATTAATGTATCTGTTGGGGTCACATGTATAAGTAGATGAATTACATTTCCTATTGCTAATTGGTTTTAGGATGAAACCTCATAGGCTTATCTGTGTTATCTCGCACGATTAGTGGTATCATAGATGTAACAATATTTGACTGATAACTTTGAATCCATATATAATAAACAGGAAGAGAGGTGGATACATGACATGCCTTGGAACCTCTTTTCATCTCTCCGAACCCTCGAACTCGATTCAATTTGTCATTTGAATAGTCTTCCTGAAGGAATCAAACATGTCACATCTCTCCAACAACTCTCTATTACAATGTGCAGCCGGGAACTTGCAACGCGCTGCAAACCAGAAACCGGTGCAGATTGGCATATCATCTCCCACATCCCTAGCCTCGAAATAATGTAAGCACACGTAAATATTACAAGTACAAATTTCTTAGTCTTTATGTTCATAAGTGCTTTTATGTACATACACATTCATATTCGCATGTATGTTTGCACCTAGCTGACTTTGCAATCATAAATCAATGTTTCCGTATTAATATCTTTGTACTTGATGAACTTTGATTAGCAATGAAACTCTTTTTTTTCCAATAGAACTGCCGATGACGAGGATATTTTAGTTAATTATGAAATGAATACAATACTAAGTTGCACACTAGACGAGGGAGCTTCAAACGGAGAGGTAACTCAAAAAAAAAATCATATATCAATGTTTCCGTATTAATATCTTTGTACTTATTGAACTCTAATTAGCAATGAAACTCTTTTTTTTTTCTAATAGAACTGCCGATGACGAAGATATTTTAGTTAATTCTGAAATGAATACAATACTAAGCTGCACACTAGACGAGGGAGCTTCAAACGTAGAGGTAAGTCAAAAAATAAATTTAAATCTTCAGTTTTACGTTGTCTAATTTGATCGGCCAAAAATATGTACGTAGTATATTTGTAATAGCTAGTCAATATAAGTATGGATATGTGTGATTTTTTTTATAATTTTATTTTAGATATATCAAAAATAAATTATGGTATTATTTTATTTTAGTCGAAAATTTAGTTTTTGCATAAACTCTATTACTTGGCGTTTAAATATTTCATTTTTTTAACCGAGACTTTATACCCCGGGTGTTTAAATCGGGATTATAAAGTGAAAACTGCCTGGGGAATACAAAGAAGTTTATAACAAAGATTTTCCGGACCGGACTTTATAACACGGGTTTTTCAGAACTGAGGTATAAAATGGAATTTATAATTTCGATTTGTGAAACCGTGATATAAAGTATATTTTAAAACGCAATTTTATATTGTTTTAACCGGTAAAAAAATAAATTTGGTGGTTAAAAATTAATACCATATCATCCTTATATATTTTTCTATTACGGACTACTTAACAACCGATATCAATTTGATACAGATATCCAAGACTTATGTATTGAAATACAAGTATAAATACTACTGATATATATCTAACAAGTATGGTTTGAGTTCCTCTGTGCTTGTACACAATCGAGTCTAGAAAGATTTACTTCTTTGTATTCATATATACAATCACAGGTACGAAGTGTGCATGAATTGATTTGAGATCCTTCATCGTCCTCGTCGGATTACTCGTCTTACCAGATTAGCCTCTCCATACGAGCTATACTTCTCGATCGTAGATTCAACCCTCTTTCTCTTACCCTACTCGTAAAAATACTACTGATCACCCTAAGCTGAAAGAATTCCAGTCATATTTGAGTTAGAGGAGGTCTTTTGTAAGTTGTATGAACAATACTTCACCACAACTCAGTGGAGCATTTCGTCGAACATGTTATGGGCTACTCAGAAATAGACGGATACGACTCAATTCGCCGATGAAGCTGCCAATATGATCAACAATATAATTGTCGTTGTTGATTCAACATTCCATGTTGCATCTGTTCAGTACATGATTAATGATGTTCATTCTGTTTCCGGGTTTAATTGGTATGTTTGATGTCACCTTTTTTTGAGCTTTTTATGGTCCTTGTGGATTTTGATGAGTGTAGTGTTTTACTTTTTTGTGTTTATTAGGCCGGTTGTTACCACTTTGTTGATCCGTGGAGTTATAGTCTCGTTCTTAATAATGATACTTAAGGCTAATTCAAAGCTAACGGTAAGTCGGTAGTTCGTTACTTTCTCGATCTTATCTGTAAGGAATGTGATTTATATCCTATTATTATGGCCTGGGGTGTAACTTAGGCTTTATGTGTAATCTTTTTTAGGCTTGGCTTACTTAGGCCCTTTTGGTGGCTTGAGGTTTCAGAAGGTAGATGATTCGAATCCGGCCCGCATTGAGGGAACCGGGGCTCCGCGCTTCACTTGTGTTTTGAGGTACTTGAGCCTGAGATGATCTTTTGTTCTCATAATTTGTCTTCTTCACGCCGTTCCAAAAACCCTAGAGTTGAGAGATTGAGATCGTTGGTTTCTCTGAGAGTTCTTGAGACTTTCTTTTCTTCCTGAGCAAATCTCTTGCGAAGGTGGAGTAGAAGCAACGATGGTTGCTTCTCTGGTGTTGATCTTGTTTTGTGGTGCTTGAAGTTGAGATGCTTCGGGTTCTCTCGAGGTTGAAGACAAAGATCTTGGTGAAGACGAAGGATTCAGGGAGCTATTCTTCCTTAGATCTTTCTCTTTTCTAGTTGATTGTTTTTCGTTTGTAGTTACTGAGCCCTGAAACTAAATTGCTCTCTTGTAAACTGTGATTGCATAGTGAAGTTGGTCTTGATCCAGAGGCCCGCAGATGTAGGATTGAGTTCCGAACTGCGTAAACAATCTCATGTGTTCCTTTACTGTTTTCTTTGTGTTATATGTGCGAATAGATGCTTAGGTCAATCGATTCTCACAGATTGGTATCAGAGCCAGGATATGCGAATAGTCTCAGGATATGACTCAAGATTTAGAAAAATGTAAAGATGTTATTTGTGAACTCTTTTTTCTAATAGAACTGCCGATGACGAGGATATTTTAGTTAATTCTTAAATGAATACAATACTAAGCTGCACACTGGACGAGGGAGCTTCAAACGTAGAGGTAACTCAAAAATTAAATTTAAATCTCCAGTTTCGTGTTGTCTACTTTGATCGTCCAAAAAATGTATATGTAGTATATTTTTAGGGCTAGTTAATATAAGTATGAATATATGTGATATTTTTTTATATAATTTTATTTTAGATATATCAAAAATAAATTATGGTATTGTTTTGTTTGAGTCGAAAATTTAGTTTTTGCATAAACTCTGAGTCTGTTTGGCAATAGATTATAAACTGTTTTTTTTCAATAAACTGTTTTTTTTGGAAAAAGTGGTTTTATGGATTTTGAAATTTGTGCAGTACGTAATTATTGATTTTCTTTTTCTTTGATAGAAATATTTGTACCCACCCTTTCACTTCTTTCCCCGTACCTTATTTCCTTCTTTCTCAAAGCACTTCTCTCCTCCAAGCCAAATCCATGTCTTCCACCAACACTCCAATCTTTCCCGTTACCGGCGATTTCAGTCAATTACCTCTGCAAAAATAAGTGTGGTTCCCTCAATTTCAGCTTTTTCTCTTTCGTTGGCAATTCTAAAGAAGTAGGGTTCCTTAATTTTCGAATTAGGGTTTCGCTCCCTTCCCGTCGACTGCTCCGGTGAGTTCGCAACGGTCAAGCAGCTCGAATCTTCACCCATAGAAACCTCCAATTAGATTGGATCGAACCCATAGCAACCTCTAATTGAATCGAACCGCACCCTTCTAGCCTTCTAGACTTTCTAGTGCGTGGCTCGAACCAGCATCTCTTGGCTGCCTCCTAGCGGCTCCGACCCGCACCATTTACAACTTCTACTAATCTCGCCTTGGAACCTCCAACCCCCAAATTGCTAGACAAGTAAACCCTAGATATGAAGCTTTGAACTCTACTAATGCAAATAAATCGATATCACCAAACGTATTTATGAAAATTAAATGTTTATTTTATTTAAATATTTTTATTCCACCAAACATGTTTTTCCATGAAAATCTGTTTATAAATAAAAAACAATTTATAAACTGTTTCACCAAACAAACCCTCTATTACATGGGGTTTAAATGTTTTCATTTTTTAACCGAGACTTTATACCCCAGGTGTTTTAAATCGGGGTTATAAAGTGAAAACGATATCTCATGATGTTAATAAACCCGATTTCAGACTGTCCGAGGAAGAAAGAGAAGTTTATAACAAAGATTTTTCGGACCGGACTTCATAACAGGATTACCCAGAACGAACTTTATAATTCCGATTTTGTGGAACCGTAATATAAAGTATATTTTGAAACGCAATTTTATATTGTTTTAACCGATAAAAAATTAAAGTTGGTGCTTAAAAATTAATACCATTGATATCTTTATCTATTGCGGACTACTTAACAACCGATATCAATCCTTAAAAAAAAACAAAAAAGTATGGTTCTAGTTCCTCTGTGCTTGTACACGATCGAGTCTAGAAACATTTGCATCTTTGTATTCATATGTACAATCACAGGTACGAAGTGCGCATGATTTGATTTGAGATCCTTCATCGTCCTCGCCGGATCAATCTTCTTATCGGATTAGCCTCTCCATACGAGCTATACTTCTCTCTCGTAGATTCAACCCCTCTTTCACTTACCCAACTCGTAAAAATACTACTGATCACCCTGAGCTGAAAGATTTCCAGTCATATTTGAGTTAGAGGAGGTCTTTTGTAAGTTGTATGAACAATACTTCACCACAGCTCAGTGGGGCATTTCATCGAACAGGTTATGGGCTACTCGGAAATAAACGGGCTGCCAATATGATCAATGATACAATTGCAGCTGCTGATTCAGCATTCCCTGTTTCTGCTGTGGTGTTCATTCTGTTACTGGCTTGAATTGGTATGTTTGATGCCACAGTTTTTGAGCTTTTTATGTTGCTTGTGGATTTTGATGAGTGTAGTGTTTTGTTGCTGTGTGTGTATTACGGCTACTTCAAAGCTAATGGTAAGTCGTAGTTCGTTACTTTCTTGATCTTATCATAATGATGTTAAGCTGGATGGTTATGGATTTCAAAATTGATTTGCAGTTGATGAGGCCGAGGTTGGACGAGATACAGGAGCAAATGCAAGCCAGGGTAATATGATAGTATTTTTTTTGTCAATATTGTTGGAGCTTAAAGTCACAAAAACTTGCATAGATGACTTACATATCTGAGCATCTGATGATCATTGCATAGCTACCTTAGCTTTAGTAACGTATAGGAGCCAAATGTGCTGATGAATGTGATAATACATACTTACCACACCTTTAACAGGGTATGAAACCCCAAGCTGTTGATGAAGGAAAAAAAGAAGATGAAGGAGATTAATAATAAGTAAGCTTCTTTAAAATGTTTAACAAGAATCATTGTTCATTATTTTTAAGATTAACTATGACAGTATCTAAATGACTTTTTGAATTTGGCT
Organism: Oxyria digyna; assembly: GCA_029168935.1. Lineage (NCBI taxonomy): Eukaryota > Viridiplantae > Streptophyta > Magnoliopsida > Caryophyllales > Polygonaceae > Oxyria > Oxyria digyna. The sequence goes on along the minus strand of JAPVLV010000004.1, from coordinate 11,158,855 downwards.
GAAGGACTGAATATGCTCTCTCAACTCTTGATTGAACTTTAGGTGCACGATCATGAACTAATACTCATTTCTTCTAAACTGAACCTGGTTCTTGTGTTGTTCAGATTAAAATGAAAAAGGGACTTGCTGAGGCCATGACGAAAATCGACACAAGGGTTTTGATAAGTAAGCTTCTTTAAAATGTTTAACAAGAATCACTGGTTCTTTTTTTTTAACCAAGTTATCACCAGATTCAATTCCTTGTAGAAATGTTGCACTTGCTTGTATTCTGATTGATGAATCAACTGGAAATGAATAGAATCTTGACTTTGCTGCATTTCAGGCTAAATTACTATGCAATTTTTTTTCTCTAGAACAAATGCAATAATATGTTAAAGGTGGACTAGATTTCCATTAATTCAACCAAAGGATCCCTCAGTTCCCCTCTCATTGTTTGCACTCATGGTCCTTGGTTATGACTTATGACGCTAGGTTTTCCAGTTTTTTTTTTTCATTCTTTCCTTGTTATTTCGACAGGTAGCGATTTACTTGCATTTCGATTCAATTGAACCCAGTAAATGAATGAACACCAACAATCAAGTACTGAATACCAGAGCCAAGAATTGATGTATGAAAAGTTGCATTCGCAACCTGGCTTATCGCCTCACTTATAACCGGGACCTCGGTTGCATAGAAGATCAGTCCATTTCCGATCAACCCGTACTAACTCCTCATTCTTGTTGTGATCTTGCTTCGGTTAGCTATAAGCCATTTTGATTTTGATAATGATATACAATTCAAAAGCAATGGAAATTCAATAAGATTGTCCTGTGTAGAAGAAGAAACTATTGTCTATTGTTAATTTGTAGGAACGTATATCTGTTAGACATGGAACAAATGGTGTTTCCTGGGTAGCAATTGCATCAAACAAAGTAAATAGCACTGTTTCTGAAAGAGAGAACTTCAAGTAACCAACTAGTGTCCTCGGGATACCTATAGGTTTTCAACTAGTGGGATTTGAACGTTCTACTTATATTATTACTTCTACGGTTACAAATAAGGAAGATTTGAACGTCAATTTCTGTTTCTTCACGTTCCTTTAATTGTTTTATATCTATGTAATACTAAAAAAACACTACAACTTCAAAAAAAAAAACACTACAACATGCAAGACACATTAAATGCAATCAAATTTGACAATAAAGCTAACTTAAGTAATCGCCTCATATTGCGGGCAATTATTGATATCACATGGTGGTCCAGATCTGTGATACCGACAGACACCAACGAACGATTTGTGTGTTATGGTCCAAATCTGTGCTTGCTATACAAAATGTCAAATTGTCAATGCCCTCCTTTCCTGGTTATCATCTAAATAAATCAAAGATACAAACTTGGTCTATCACTTCTATTCTCCTCCGAAATAATCCCCCCCAAATTCTCAAACCATGGCTGAGGCAGCATTGCTTGGCGTAGCAAAATCTGTACTCGGTCAACTAAGCTCCCCTGCTTTGAAAGAGTTCTTCCTCGTGTGGGACTTTAAGAAGGATCTCAAAAGACTCGGCAAAACCATTGAAACCATCACCTGTTTCATTCATGATGCTGAGCAAAGGCAATCCAAGGAGCATCTCATCAAGTTATGGCTTTCCAGGCTCAGAGAGGTATTGTATGAAGCCGATGACCTCTTCGATGTTGTTGGTTCTATGGTCTTGCGCAAGAAGGCTATGGGGGGTAACAAGTTCAAGAAAGAGGTAACCCTGTTCTTCTCCAAATCCAACCAATTGGTTTTCGTTGTTAAGATTGCTCATGAAATCAAAGCAATTAAAGAGTGTCTAGATGACATCAAGGGTGATATGTCCCCATTCCAGTTTCGGTACCAACAGATTGAAGAGACTCGTCCCCGCAGTGTTCTCCATAGGGATGAGACTCACTCTTATGTCGATTTCAGAAATGTAATTGGGAGAGATAAGGAGAAGGAGGATATAATCAACTTGTTATTGTCTGAGGATCATGGGAAACAGAACTGTAAGGTTGTCTCAATTATTGGGTTTGGAGGGTTAGGAAAGACCACTTTAGCTCAGCTTGTGTACAACGATGAGAGAGTGCAAAAGGGCTTTGATTTGTGTTTATGGGCATGTGTCAATTATTTCTCTGACCTCAAGTCCGTCTTGATGAAAATCCTGACCTCCGAAGCCCAATGCCGTAATTTAGATGAGCTGCAAAGGGAGTTCAGAAAGCATATTGAAGAGAAGAAGTACTTGTTAGTGTTGGATGATGTTTGGGATGACAATCCATCCAATTGGGATAGGTTGGGAACCTTGCTTAATTGCGGAAGGAATGGCAGTAAGGTTCTGATGACCACACGCAAAGCTAAGGTTGCCCAATGTTTAGATGCCATAGAGCCTTATTATAGGTTAAATGTCCTATCAGAAGAGAGTGCATGGTCATTGTTTGTAAAAATGGCATTTAAAGATGGCGAGTTTGATAGTGATTCTGAACTAGTTTCGGTGGGGAAGCAGATTTTACGTAAGTGTGGCTATGTCCCTCTTGTCCTAAGCACGATTGGCAGAATTCTATGCTATAGAAAGAAGGATAAAAGGGAGTGGCTGTCTTTTGTGGAAAACGAACTTCCAGAAGTTTTTTCATTCGACGATGATCAATTCATGCATGTTTTGAAGGTCAGCTACAACGACCTTCCACTTGCTTTAAAGCATTGTTTTGCTTATTGTTCGGTATTCCCTAAGGATTATCGGTTTGACAAAGATGAGTTGGTCCGTATGTGGGTAGCTCAAGGTTTTGTTGAAACGTATGCTAAAAAGAGTTTGGAAGAGGTAGGAGATGATTACTTCTTCCACCTAGTTGTCAGGTGCTTCTTCCAAGAGATTGAGAGGGTTGAAAATGATAATGGTATCGTTAAATATGGATGTAAAATGCATGATCTGCTACATGATTTGGCCATACAAGTTGCAGGGTTGGAGTCCAATTGTTTTGAGGAGGAGGATTTGAGAGAGATTGTTGAAAGAAGTGCTCTTCGTCACATTTCTGTCAAATGTGCTCGAGGTTGCTCGTTTGACTTCTCCAATATGTCTTCCCACTCAAAGACTCTAAGAACCCTTAGATTAATCCATACAGGATACCTTGAAATAAACTCTTTGAGTTTAGCTTTGGAAATGTTTAGAATGTTGCGAACCTTGGATTTGTCGTGGTTGGACTTTGAAAAATTACCAGATTCCTTCGGAGGGTTGATTCACTTGAGGTACCTCAACCTTACTCATAATACTAAATTGACAGTCCTTCCGAATTCAATTTGTAAGCTTCACCGTTTGCAGATTCTTATGCTGAGTGGCTGTAACAAATTGAAGCAATTGCCTTTGAACTTTAGGAAGTTGGTGAGCTTGAGACACCTCCACTTAAATTATTGCCATGGATTGGATTCTTTGCCTTTAGGATTTGCAGGGTTAACTACTCTTGTGAGTCTAGATCGGTTTATTGTGCATCCTCACAGTGGAGGCTTGAGATATTTGGGTTGTCTTAATGAATTGTCTGGGATGCTAAAAATTGAGCTTCCAAAGCATGGATGGACTAATTGCATAGAAGATGCAAGAAAATCCAACATGACAAGTAAGGGTAAATTGAGTGGAATGGTTGTAGAATGGATCGGTGGGGATACAAAAGGAGACATGATGGAAGAAGAAAGAAAAGCCGTTCTTGAAGAACTACAACCACATGCAAATCTTCAATATCTGAAAATTGACAACTACATCAATGACAATCTTCCTAGTTGGTTTTCGTCTCTTTCAAACATCAAGAGGCTTAGTCTACAGAATTGCACTGTGGAGTACCTAGATATGAGCGTGAGTTCTGGGTACTTACTACCATGCCTTGAATTCCTAGAATTGATTAGCCTGACGCAGTTGAAAGGATGGTGGAGGGAAGCAACAACATCACCTAGAGGCAATGCTCAAAAGTCATCAACAGTACAGAGACTGCCCCGTGTTTCGAAACTTGTTATTTCAGATTGCAAAAGTCTTACAGAAAATATGCCTTTTTTCGGGGTAGTTGAAGAATTGACGCTCGGAAGAGTTGACGTGAAGCTTGTTAAAATGCTGTTTAGTAATCCAAATGCTCAATGTGTTTCCGAATTTCATGGCTTGAGCAAGTTAAAAAGAATAGATCTTGATGGAATCAAAGGCATGAAGTGTTTACCAGAAGGTTGGATAAATCATTTCTCTGCTCTCAAGACATTAAAGATTAAAGATTGTTTGGAGCTGAGTTGGGTTTCTAGTCGTGGCTTGGCGTGTCTCACTTCAGTTGAGAAATTAGAGATAGAATGCGGAAAAGTGCGGTTGGAGGATGAAGATGATGATGAAGACATTAATAACGGATTAAGATTGATTCCGTGGAAAGATTTGAACAGACTCCGTAAATTGGTTATGCCTTGGCAACGCCACTTGCAAGAAGGTCTTCAATACCTCACTTTCCTCCAAGATCTGAACTTGGAATATTACGAAGCTCAACAAGTAGAAACAGATAATGCAGCTCAAGACCTTATGGAAGGTAGAGCCATGAAGTTTCAAGGATTGGAGAGGCTTCAAAAAGTTGAGCTGTCATCTGGTCTTAAAGAATTATGGTCTTCAGTACCTCACTTTCCTAAGTGGATTATGTGCCTCCCCTGCTTACAAGAATTGACAATCAAGAGTTACGGAGAGACGAAATTTGATGATTGGGTGGCCCAACACGCAGAATTCAAATCCCTTCTCAGCTTAAGTATTTGCTCGTATAATGAGGTATGTTTTTTTATGTTGCTAATTAATTTATTACGACCTTCAGTTTTGATCTCATTTCAACTTGTTTATTTTGCAGGTCACATATTGGGTAGATGACATTTCATGGAAGATGTTTCCATCTCTGCGTATACTTTCAATTGGTTTTGAATTGCGTAGTATTCCTGATGGAATCCAACACCTCACCTCTCTGCGAGAGCTTCAAATTTGGTGCACTGCAAGTTTGAATGAAATGCCGAAATGGATGATCAATCTCACCTCCCTCCAACTGTTCGGTTTGTGGGGATGCTCTACAGAACTAGCAGAGCGTTGCGCACCAGAAACTGGTGTCGACTGGCCTCTCATCTCTCACATCCCTACTATTAGGATTCCAAAAAAAAATAAACCTTAGATGACCAATTCAACTTTGGATATGGAAGAATGTTGTTTATTTCATGTGTAATGTGTTGGTTTGTATGATAGTTAGTTCAGGTAAGTTTCATGGTCACTATGTCTAGGGACGTTGTTGTGTGGAGTCCTAGTTTGGAAACCAGAGAACTCTCTGGAAGTAGGAAATCTTATTAATTGTTCATCAAGAACGTAACTGAATATGTGTACAGAGGACGCTATATATACAAACGATAGTGAAGGAATTAACTAACTACTCTAACAGAAGCCCAATACAGATAAGGCCCATAAGACTAATATCGGCCCACACTATAAACTCCATAGTCCCCCCTCAAGCTGGATGAGTGATGGGAAGAACTAATCCAAGCTTGGAAGCAAGAAATCGATGTTGTTGGGCACCTAATGGCTTCGTTAGAATATCAGCCAACTGTAGAGTAGTAGAGACATGCTGAGTTTGAAGAAATCCTTCTTGCACCATTTCTCTGATGAAGTGACAGTCAATACGAATGTGCTTTGTCCTCTCGTGGAAGACGGGATTATCTGCCAAGTTCTGTGCAGCCTTATTGTCACAGTGCAAAGAGATTGGCAATGTCACTGGAATTTGTAGATCCGCAAGTAAACCATGAATCCATACAAGTTCACTTGCTGTCATAGACATGCTCCTGTATTCGCTCTCACAAGATGATTTGGACACAGTCTTCTGCTTCTTAGCCTTCCAAGACACCAAGGATTTACCAAGAAACACACAATAACCTGTGATAGAACGACCTGTATACTCACAGTTTCCCCAGTCTGCATCACTAAAGGCTCGCACTTTCAGTTCATTGTCTGCAGGATAGGACAGAGCTACATTGAATGTACCTTTCAGATAGCGAAGCAAATACACTGCAACTTGGTAATGAGGAAGGCGAGGACAAGCCAAAAATTGACTTAATTGTTGGACTGCAAATGCAATATCAGGTCTCGTGAAGGTCAAGTAAAGCAGTCTCCCAATCAACCTGCGATATATCTCAGGTTGTGGTAAAATAGTTCCTTTGTGAGTGGAAAGCTCGAGACCCTGTTGCATAGGAAAAGTTGTGGCTTTGCAATCAACCATGCCCATATCTGTGAGAATATCAAGTACATATTTTCTTTGATTGAGCAGTATCCCAGAGGCCATATGTGCAATCTCCATTCCCAGGAAATAGTGTGCAAGACCAAGGTCTTTAATTGTAAATGCAACATCTAAGGACTGTTTGACAGAAGCAATGATCTCAGAAGAAGTTCCTGTTATCAGCATATCATCCACGTAAACCAGGGCAACAGTGAAAGCTCCAGAATCAGCCTTTGTAAACAGTGAGTAATCATGCTTCGATTGTACAAATCCAAGTCCTACAAGATGCTTGGTCAATTCGATATTCCATTGACGACTTGCCTGCTTCAAGCCATATAAGGATCGAGTGAGTTTGCAGACTTGATCCTTAGTAGCCTTTGTGTAGCCCGGAGGAGGTCTCATGTACACTTCTTCGTCAATGTAGCCGTGTAGAAAGGCGTTATTTACATCAAGCTGATGTAAATCCCAACCTTTTGAGGCAGCCATGGCTAAGACAACTCTTACAGTGGTGATTTTTGCCACAGGTGAGAAAGTATGCTTGTAATCTGTGTCTTTGATTTGATTGTAGCCCTTTGCCACCAAAGAACTCACATAAGCAGCAGGAAATTGAGAAAAATCCTGATAAGCAAGGAAAGATTGAGATACAGATGGTGGTGAAGGTAGAGTAGAACAAATGAAGTCCTTGAGGTGAGCAGGAGGATTATGAGTTCTAGTGGATTTTCTTGAACCAGGAACCAGCTCAGTTGGTGAGGTGATGGGTTGGATAGGCTCAGGAATGGATAAGGGCAAATCAGGGTTAGTGGGAGGAAGAGGGTCAGGTATATGTACAGAACTGTGTACAGGGGAAGGAGAAGGAATGTGAGAAAACATCAATGAACTTATTTCAAATCCCGTTTAATTGTAACTTGATCAGAAACAAAGATTAGTTTTATCCATGAAATCTAAAATCAAGCAAGACAGGTCATCCACAGCTCTAGCAACTTAGCATGAACTATATACTGCTACCGTACCACGACGATTCAACTATGGAGAACACTGATTGTAATGTTTGATATGGTTCAACCTGCTATACTCTCTATTTTGTTTCCGACCAATGCATATTCTAAACAGCTAATATGGTTCGAAACAGAGAATAGTGCTTGATCAATGGAGTTCATTCTGTTTCTTGGTTGAATTGGTTTGTTTGATGTCACATTTTCTTTGAGCTTTCTATGTTTTTTGTGGATTTTGATAAGTGTAGTGTTTTGTTGTTGTGTGTTTATTAGGCGGGCTCCCATTGTTGTTACCACTTTGTTGGTCCGTGGAGTTACAGTCCTGTTCTTAATACTGCTACTTAAGGGTATGTCAGTAGTTTATTACTTTCTTGATCTTATCATAATGAAGTTAAGCTGGATGATAATAGATTTTCAAAATTGATTTGCAGTTGATGAGGCCGAGGTTGGAGGAGATACAGGAGCAAATGCAAGCCAGGGTAATATGATGAGTATTTTTTTTGTCAATCTTGTTGGAGCTTAAAGTCACAGAAACTAGCATAGATGACTTACATATCTGATGATCATTGCATAGCAACCTTAGCTTCAGTAATGTATAGGCGCCAAATGTCTTGAATAATGTAATAATACATAATTAGCACACCTTTACAGGGTATGAAACCCCAAACTATTGATGAAGGGAAAAAAAGAAGATGAAGAAGCTTAGTAATAAGTAAGCTTCTTTAAAATGTTTAACAAGAAACATTGGTTCTTTTTCATAACAAAGGTATCACCAGATTCAATTTCTTGTAGAAATGTTGCATTTGTTTGTATTCTGATTGATCCTAGATTCCTAGTTATCAAGATATGATGAAAGACTTTTTCCCTGTAGACAAAGGAAGCTTTTGAAGGAACACAATTTTGATGTTAAAAGGTTTAAGGAGTTACAGCAGAAATGTAAGTTGCCTTTTGATAATATGTACCTGAAGAACAAGAGGATAGCAGAAGAACACATTTTTGAGGATTCATAGAGGTAATCATGAGTCAATAAATCTCCACTGAAACTTGCAAGATTTTTTCTAAAACAAAGTAATTTTCTGCTTTTGTAGGAAGTCCTATATGGAAGCATTGCCGGATGGTTCTAATGTCACGCTTATTACTGGTTTCATATCAGATTCTGCAGCTAAAGGAGGAGTAGCTTTACAGGCCAGTCTCTCTTCTTTCTAGATAACAACTTAGTCTGTGGATGAAATCTACATTAAACACGAATACATAGTCGGATGTTATCGTTATTAAATAGATGTCGAGTGTTTCTAAACTCGATTAGTTATCAAGTTGTTGGGTTTACACCTCTTGAATTATTACATGAATATATTACACCTTTTGAAACATTACCACTTGTGTGCCTCTGACTTCACAAGTATATTGAACCTTTTTATCTTTGATTAGCATCTCTAAGTCCATTTATAACTGTGAGAATTGTTGAATTCAGAGAAGCAATGTAGTGGTGACAGTGGTCTAAGGGAAAAGAGAAGATAAACAGAAGTAGGAGATGAATACACTAATCATTTGATACATCTGTTCTAAAAGTTGCTACAGGAGGAACAAGTTTACAGGCCAGTTTCATTTGTTCCTTGATGACAACTTAGTTTGTGGATGAAGTTTCACATTAGTAGAAAAAACATAACACCGGCTCATCAGTCGGATTCTGTGGTTATTAGAAAGAAGTCGAGGGGGTCTAAACTCGATTAGATATTAAGTTGTTGGGTTTACACCTCTTTAACTTAGATGTCATAATTAATCAGTTTTTCAACGTTTCACATAGAACCTGTCTGAACTAGAATCTAGAATGAAATCTCTATCCAGTTTTTTCTCTCCAGATGTTAATAGAAAGAAGAAAGATTTGATTCTATATAAACTTCTATTCAGCTACAACTTGTGTGACTGGGTATAATGATCTAAAGAAGAGGATGATTTGTGTTGGAGACCAGAAATTGCGATCACGCGACACAACACTTCGCGTGACACAGGGCGTCTGGACAATCAACTTGTTCGTAATACACCACTTCGTCTTCTTCCTCGAGACTCACCTTGTTCTTGACACTTACAACACCTACGTGACAAGACCGAGAGAGAGAGTTTCCGGAATCGGCTCCCCAACGCTCCAACAAGAAGGATCACACACAGCCAAAGATGTCGAAACAACGCAAGTATACCAGGAAGAAAGAAGAAACAAAGTGAAGGAAAAAGAGTCTTTTATGTCAATTAAACGTTTCGAGTACAAAGCTTACAACAAACTGAATGATTTTAGAAAATACACAACAACAACAGAAGCTTGGTAGCAAAACTATGAGTAATAAAGCAAGTGCTTCACGTCCAAACTCTTCAAGGAGGTGAATGTTTTAGGAAGATTGAAGCTTGGACTCGCTCTTGTGTTTTTCTTATTCGAGAGAGGAAGGTCAAGCGTTTTTCTTCTTGTGCAAGATCTGCCTTTCTTATCCATTGGGTTGCGTTTTTATACTATCAACAGGGACCCACGCGAGTCAATTACCGATTTGCCCCTCGATACTTAATCTCGTTGTATCCTCTTACTGGGCTTCACCTGTTTATGGGCCGCTTTATTCTTCTGGGCTGACTTCTTGGACCGACCCGGCTCGCGTTCCATGGGCCTAACCCAATTCCCTATGGGCCTCGCGAGCCCATCGAGAACCGGCTCCAACATCCAGCCCCCCAAGCTTTCATGCTGAATAGCTTAAGGCTTGGGCCTGTCTTCTTGAAGTCGCGTTCTCGATATGAGAGTGGCTCTCAGACTTCGCATGATTCCATCGCGTGCTAGGGTCGCGTGTATTTCGGCTATGTTTCTCTGGGCGACGTTTTGAATTCAAAAAACCCTTACGAATTCCCGCGCTGAGCGCATGCCGTCCACGTGTTGTCTTCTTATTGCACCTTCTTTCCCCCGATTTTTCCTTATATATACTCGTCTTCGTCTTCCTCTTTTCCCTTCCGCCACAACTTCCATTCTCTCTGCAAAACTGTAATCTTGCTCTCTTCGACGGTGCTCTCCTTCCTTCTCCACTGCCATCTTCGCCGTCGTTCTCAGTCGATTCTCCATGGCAGGTTAGTCTTCCGCTCTCCTTTCCCTTTTCTACTTCGTTTTCTTGATTTTAGGGCTTCCATTGTCACTCAATTTCTTCCCGCTCACCTGTCATCAGAAATTCCGCTCGGACTTTTCGAATTGAAAGGCTTCCGAAAGTCATTTTTTGTTCATTGGGTGTTTTTTGTGTCGAATTCCCCTTTCGAATCTCATTTCTCAATGCGTTTGTTTGGAAAAAAGCGTGTTTTGGTCAATTTCTGCCGTTTTCGACCTTTGTAATGTTCTTCGTGTTCTTGGGCTTGGTCCATTCTGACGTCGTTTTAGCTTCTCTTTTGATTCTTCGAGTTTCAGCTTTTCCAGGGATTTCTTGTTTGTTTACTTCCTACAGACTCGCGTTAGTTTCCTTAGACACACGTTGTTCCCAATTTTGATGCTCTCTTTTCCCTCTTTCCATCCCTGGAAAACTGAAACTTACTTTGCCTATGCTTTCAGATAGCGATGATTTTTATGAACGTTCAGCTCGGGCTGAGTATTCGGGGCGCACTACGTCCGGATCCGAGGGAGGTTCTGATGATCGCGAGCCGAACTCTCGTAGACGATCTCGCGTTACTAGGAAATCCAAGTGGAGCAAAGCGAAGACGCCCAAGAGATCTAAAACCAGACTCCCGTCTCGCGTCATACAAGAGCGAGCCGAGACCAATTATGGTCAATTCGCCAGCTTCTTCTCCCATAAGGGGTCTTTACCCCACATAGTTATAGAGAAACCCTTTCTCGCGGACCCCGGCCGCATAAGTATCCTTGCAAAGAGAATAACACATTCTCGCACCTTAATTCCCAACACGGCCCATCGTAGCAGTCTTAATTTTGACGATCTTCGTCGCCTCGCTACGCGATATCCCTTTCCTGAAGGGACCATCTTTGCCCTCCCCGACCTCGAAGGCACTTCTCTCGACCAATATTGGCCCTTCTTCGCTTTGAGCAGGCATTCTTTAGAAGCTGGCTTCCGCCTTCCGTGGACGTCCTTCCAGACTGAAGTAATGGCGGATTTAGGCTTCATCCCTTCCCAGATGCATCCAAACTTCTGGAGTTCACTGATCGTTTACATCATGCGATGTCAGGACATTGGGATAGTTCCCAACACACCTCACTACGCTCTCATTAATTCGTATAAGAAGAACTCCCGCGAGGATGGCTTTTATACTGCTCAAGCCAAGACCACTAGCGCCTTCCGACCGCCTTCGAAGATCGAGGGGTGGAAAACTTGTTGGTTTTTAGTTCGTCCTCCTCTTGGTTCTGAAATTTCTGTCCAAGTACGCGAGCCTAATGCGAGAAAGGCCCCATGCTTTTTCCCAAAGGAGACTCGCGATAAATTCATTCGTGACTATAAGGATTACCCCGACAAAGCAGTTCAAAAACGTTTTGAGTTGACAATCTCGGACGCTTTACTGGTTGCCAGGGGACTTAGTCTCAAGGCTCATGCCCTAGGTTTTTGTTCGTTTTTGTTTTAGCGCTCGCGTTTATTATTATTATTTACACTTTATGCTCACTTGTGGTGGTTTTTGCAGATGCTGATATGTTTGCCGATCTTCCGGACCTAGGGGGGGGGTTGGTTTTTGACGAGTCGGGCTTGCTAACCCTCGAGGCTCCTACTCGCGACGTTTCATCCGTTCCTGGCTCGACCCCTACTCCCCCGGCTGCTGTTTTGGAATCACCAGTTGAGTTCGCGACGACGGTTTCTGAGGAGGTCCCTCTGGCCAAGAGATCTCGCGTAATATCAGCTCGTGATAAGGGGAAACAGAAAGTATCAGAGAGAAGCCGCAAGAGGACGACGGAAGTGGAGTTTGTCTCCTCTCCAGAGCCTACTGACACTTCGGTCGCAAACCCCACCTTCATCCATGGTTTATCGACGACGCGTGCATTCTTTGAGACGATACCGACTGTTTTTCCTCCCGAACCTAGCCTCTACGAGGAAGTTTTGGATAGGCCTGGTGCCTTGTCTAAACTTCTCTTTGCCGTAAGTCTCCTGCTTTTATCTATTTCTTGTTTCCTTGGGGTATTTTTAACCCTGGAGTTGGTTATTTTGCAGGGGATGAACATCATCGCGAGCGCAAGTCGGAGGGTGCTTGCTGCTGAGGACAAACTCAAGGAGCTGATGGACGAGGATCAGTCAATCCGCGATGCCAACAGAGCGGCCAAGTCTCGGCTTATGGGGGAAAAGAAAGCTTTGGAGGAGGAGCTTTCGAAGGCTAACGCGTTGGGGGAATCTAAAGACGCGAGGATAAAGGAGATGGAAGCCCAACTCGCGTATGAGAGGTCTAAAGATGCGAGGATAAAGGAGCTGGAAGCCCAACTCGCGTATGAGAGGTCCACCCACGTCAACATCGTCACTGAATATAATACGCAAGTGAACGACCTCAGACAAGAAAATGAGAAGCTTCATGCGATGATGTCTGAGAGAATTGCCTATGAGAGGAACATGGCGGTGGAGGAGTATTGCGGGGGTTATCGCCAACGTGCTCGCGTCGACTTTTACAAAAATGCTGTCAACACGCTTCTCCTTTGCATGGTAAAGGTTCAGATGCGAAAGTTCAAAGTCAAAGACTTCCCCTTCAACGCTCAGGACTTATGTGGTTTTTCCACTGACCCTCCCGAGTACCAGCCCCCGTTGCCGGGAACTTTCATTGACGATGGGGAGACTCCACTCGAGGCTTGGGGGGTAACGCGTTTCGCGCCTGAGAGAGGCATTGTTAAGGGTAAAGAGAATCAGGTTCCCAGGCCCCCTCTCCCGAAGATGGTCGCTCCTCCTCCGCTCGAGAGGTCAGAACCTGCTCCTCGCACGTTACCGAGCCCTCCTTCTCCGACCCTCTCTCCTCGCAAGAGAAAGGTATTCGCGTCCGATGCCCTTCTTGACACCATTCAGCCCTTGAAGCGTTCTTGTTTAGATCAAGCGGGGGGTCAGGATCGCGGGTAGCTGGTGTTCAAGACGTCGTGGATCTAGAGGCCGATAGCGTAGAGGACGCGGGGATTGCTCCTGAGTCTGTTGCTAAGTAATTTTCCTGGTGGTCTTTTGAACAATGTTTTTGATGACACTCTGTACCCAGAATTGGGATTTTTTGTAATCAACTTTTTGTATATTTAATGTGGGTATGGTTGTCGCGAGCTATATGCTGTTTCTATATTTTTGGTTTTGCTTCTGTCTGCTTGTTTCGTATACACTTATCTCGCCTCGTTCCCCCCGTTTTGCGTTTCGGAAAAATGAGTAAGTTTGCGAAAAAGGAAAACGTAAAGAGATAAGTGTTTCATAATTACGGTCCCTCCTGTATAGTAAAAGGCAAAACTGACCTGTTACATAATTTTGCGAGAGTAAGCATTGCAAACTATTCTTCTGCTAACTATTGCATGAACTTTACACGCGAGTTCTTAGTGATTGTTGATACTTGCGGGGTTCGTCTTGAGCTCTTGTTAGTCGCGAAACAGCAGGATAGTTTTTCTTTGATGTGGTTGTTGCGGAGAATTTCTTGTCTTTGTAGAGAATCTGGGCATGATGTTGCTCTTGCGGGGGATACCAAGCACTGCACATGTAGAGAAGCATTTAGTTTTTGGTTTTTATTCTTAGGTAGTAAGAACTTTTCAAAGACGGGTGAGTCATGATGCAAACCTGCCTATACTTTCGCGACCAGGGAGAGTTTTTTAGCTCAGCCCTGGAAGCTGGAAGCTAGACACGCGACTTGGGGGTTTTTTTTAGCCCAGCCCAGCCGTCTATGCTTTCGCGACCAGGGGGAGTTTTTTAGCTCAGCCCTGGAAGCTGGAAGCCGGACACGCGACTTGGGTGGGTTTTTTAGCCCAGCCCAGCCGTCTATGCTTTCGCGACCAGGGGGAGTTTTTTAGCTCAGCCCTGGAAGCTGGAAGCTGGAAACGCGACCTGGGGGGGTTTTTTAGCCCAGCCCAGCCGTCTATGCTTTCGCGACCAGGGGGAGTTTTTTAGCTCAGCCCTGGAAGCTGGAAGCAGGACACGCGACCTGGGGGGGTTTTTTAGCCCAGCCCAGTGAGGCGGAATCATGGCGGGTGAGCTCATTGGCGTAAACCCGCCTATGCTTTCGCGACCAGGGGGAGTTTTTTAGCTCAGCCCTGGAAGCTGGAAGCTGGACACGCGACCTGGGGGGGTTTTTTAGCCCAGCCCAGCGAAGCGGCCTGACGGCTTTTGTCTTTCGAGTTGAAGTGCTACCTTTTAGGTGGATGAGCATTGGTCGACTTGGTCGCGATACTTATTCCTTGGTAAGCTGGTTTACGAATTGCTGGTGTCGACCTGTGCTTATCATGCTATAGTAATCGAATGCTTTTAGTGCCTTAACGTAATAAGTATTGTGACCAAGGATGAGGGAAAATTTTGCTATTTTAAACTGTCAAAGCGCACCTGAGTTTTGTGAGAGGATTAGGCATAGAAGCGACGAAGTCACATCACGTTCCAGGAGTTGGCAATGTGATTTCCAGAGTGGTCCTTGAGGCGATATGCCCCGGGCGCGACTTCGCGATCTATAATGTAAGGTCCTTCCCAGTTAGGGTCGAGCTTTCCTCCTTCTGTTCTACGGAGCACGAGGTCTCCTCTGGCAAATCCCCTCAACTTTACGTGCTTGTTGTAATACTTTGCGACGCTGGCTTTATGATTGGCCGCTCTGATGGTTGCCAAGTCGCGAGTCTCTTCCCGCATCTGCAACTCTAGCTGCATTTTTTCGTCATTGTCGTCCGGACTATACTGAATCACGCGGTCCGTGGGCACAATGAACTCGACTGGTACTGTGGCCTCTATTCCATAAGCGAGAGCAAAAGGTGTTTCCCCAGTTGCCTTCTTTACCGTGGTCCTGTTTGCCCAGAGTACTAGAGGTAACACTTCGGCCCACATGCCTTTGGAGCCTTCTAGCCGTCTTTTCAGGTCCATGACAATACTCTTGTTCACTGCTTCTACCTGGCCATTGCAATGCGGGTGAGCGACTGAAGCAATTCTCAAAGCGATCCCTATGTCTCTGCACCATGTAAGCAACTGCGGCGAATTGAATTGCGGTCCTCTGTCGGTTACGATCTCGTGAGGGAGGCCATATCTGCAAATGATGTTCTTCCAAAGGAACTTTTTAATTGTCGGGACGGTAGTGCTCGCGAGAGCCTCGGCTTCGATCCATTTGGTGAAATAATCAACTGCTACAATGATGTACTCTAGTTGACCAGACGCTTTTGGTTTGAAAGGTCCTAATAGATCTAGCCCCCACATCGCGAAGGGACAAGGGCTTGACATTATCTGCAACTCCACACCTGGCTGATGAGAAGCTGGGGCAAAGTACTGGCACGGCTTACAGTTCTGAGACTCGCGTTGTGCGTCTTGCTTCATGGTTGACCAGAAACTTCCCTGCCTTAATGCTTTATAGATCATTGGTCTCCAACCCGTGTGGGTTCCGCACAATCCTGCGTGAAGCTCTCTCATCAGCACGTCACTGTCTATCTCAGACAAACACCTGAGCTCGCGTGGTCCGTACCCCCTTTTGTAGAGTTCCCCACGACACATGTAGAAACGCGCAGCCATAGAGACAAGTTTTCTCATTTCTTTTGGATCCGAGGGTCCTGTCCCGCTAGCAAGATATTGAATTATAGGGGTTCGCCAGTCGCTGACTGGCTCGTCTATCTCCATCAGCTCCACCTGATTGCTTATGGCGCTCTCAGACTTCACTAACCAGAAGTATTGGGCCTTTCCATCCTTGAAAATGACAGTAGAATTCTCGTCGGGACGCTCCATATTCGCATACTGGGCTTGGGAACCTCACTTCGCGAGTTCATCTGCTCGCGTATTGTCTTCCCTTGACACCGCTTCAATCTCAAAATGCCTGAACAACGAAATCAGGGCAGTGGCCCTCGCATGATATCTGGGGAGATTGCCTGTTCGGGCTTCGTAGGTCCCATTGATTTGATTCACGACAATCTGAGAGTCGCTCAGGCATTTTACCACGTGAACACCTGCGTGAATGGCAATTTCCAGTCCTACGATGAGCGCTTCATACTCTGCTTCATTGTTAGTGGCCTTGAACCTTAGCGCAATCGCGTGATCTATTTTATCCCCAGCCGGGGATGTAAGGACGACTCCCGCCCCGCAACCATCTACGTTTGTTGACCCGTCAATGTGCATTACCCACGCGGGGTGTTCTGGAGCTATAACATCTTTTTCTAACTCTCTGAAACTTGTTTCAACTATGAAATCTGCTAAAGATTGTGCTTTGATAGTGGGTCGTGGTCTATAGACCACATCAAATTCTGTCATTTCAATGACCCATTTAGCGAGCCTTCCAGAGGTTGTTGGTTTACTCATAAAAGATGGGAGTGGTAAATCTGTCAATACTTCGATGGGATGAGCATCGAAATAAGGTCGGAGTTTACGAGCGGCTGTTATCAACGCGAGCACTGCTTTCTCAATGGGCGAATATCTGGTCTCGGCCGATAGAAGTGCTTTACTGACGAAATAGACGGGGACTCGTTGTTCCTTCACTAACACCGCGCTAACTGCACGCGTACCTGCCGCGAGGTACAGCTGCAAGCCTTCACCAGGTATTGGTGACGCAAGGGTTGGGAGTTTAGCCAGATGCTCTTTAAGGCTCATAAATGCCCTTTCACACTCCTCAGTCCATTCGAAGCTTTTTGGTTTCCTTAGTATGTCAAAGAAGGGGAGGTTTCGCTCCACGAGTTTTGCGCAAAACCTTCCTAGATAGTTAACCTTTCCTACAAACCTTTGGACATCGTGAATGGATCTTGGCGGTTGTAGATCTATTACAGTCTGGACCTTGTCTGGATTGACCTCGATGCCGCGTGCACTGATCTGAAACCCTAGGAATTTGCCCTCGGTGACCCCGAAGACACATTTCTCTGGATTTAGGCTCATACCGTACTTTCCCAGGGTTTCAAAAACCTCTGCCAGGTCGCGAGTGTGATCCGCTTGCTTCTTGCTCTTAACTACTATATCATCAACATAGGCCTCTACAGTGTCACCTCTTTTGTCGCTAAAGATCATGTCCACCAGTCTCTGGAATGTAGCTCCTGCGTTTTTCAAGCCGAACGACATTACTTTATAGCAGAAGGTTCCTTTGTCTGTAATAAAAGCCGTGTGCCCCGAGTCGGCTGGGTTCATCATGACTTGATTATACCCAGAGTACGCGTCCAGGAAGCTCAGAGCTTCATGACCCGCGGTGGAGTCTACCAACTGGTCGATTGAAGGTAATGGGTAGCTGTCTTTGGGGCATGCCTTATTGAGACCGGTGAAATCTACGCACATGCGCCACTTCCCCGTCCCTTTGGGATTTTTTTCTACCATTACAACGTTTGACAGCCACGTCGGGTATTGCACTGGCTTTACAAACCCTGCTTTAATCAGCTTCGCGAGCTCTACCGCAGCTGCCGCGTTCTTTGGCCCTGCCTGTTTTCGTTTCTTCTGTCTACGCGGCTTGACCTCCGGACTAATTTTCAGGGAGTGGGTCATGACACTCGCTGGGATCCCTCTCAAATCCTTTGGTGTCCACGCGAACACATCCCGGGAGCGGGTGAGTAAGGTCTCGATCTCTTGTACAACTTTTTGATCCAGTTTCCCCCCTACATAGAGCTTCTCCTCTTTGTTGGGGAAAGGAGTGATTATCTGTTTCTCAAACCCATCAAAATGTGGTTTGTGTCCCTCTACTTTTCCCTCAGTATCTCGCGGCCTGGGTGAGGCACGAACTTCTAACTCGGCTTCTTCAAGCACGCGTGGCAACCCTGGAATAAATAACTGGTTGGCAAGCAAGGTCTTGGTACTGCCCTTTTCGGATGAAACGTAGCATATACGACTTTCCTCTTGGTTTCCTCTCGCGACCCCGACTCCGGTCAACGTTGGGAATTTTAGGCAAAAATGACAGATCGATACGACCGCTTCAAACCTGCACAGAGTCTCGCGTCCCAGTATCGCATTGTAGGAGGATGTTATTGGGATTACTACAAAATATATCTTTTCTGACCTTCTTGACCCGGTCTCTTCGCCCAGGATGAGATCTAGGGTGACGACGCCCATGGCCCTCACTCTGTCACCCGCGAAACCCACCAGTGTGGTTTTAGTAGGCCTGAGTGTAGACTGATCAATCCCCATTTTCTCGAACGCGTCCCAGTACAGTATATCGGCTGAGCTCCCTGTGTCCACAAGGATCCTTTTTACAAGTTTGGTTCCTATCTGAGCATGAATGACCAGTGGATCAGCGGCCTCGACAACCCAGGTATCTACTTCCTTGTCACTGAAGGCAAGCGTGTAAGGTTCAGACTTCGATCTCGCGACACTATAGATTGGCTTTCCCTGAGGCTTGGGTGCGTTGTTAATAAGCCTTTGCTCTCGTTTGCCCAGGGGAACGGGTTCATGGCGGCCTGCGATTGTGCCTATATGGCAGTCCATGCGAGGGAAGTTCTGGGGTGGGTGGCGATTAGGCCCCTGATTCTGGTTATTTCTTGTGGGGGTTTGCTGCCTTGTCTCGTTCTGTGTTCTACCTCCTCTTCCTCCTCTACCCCCTGCCCCCCTGTTTGCGATGCCGCGACCTCCATCTACGTTTCCCCTCCGAGCAGTTAGGACTTCCTGCTCTCTTGGGTGATGATGTCGCGACCAACACTCCTCTGTAGAGTGAGTATTCACTCCGTGGTATTCACACCAGGTGGTTGGCTCGTGGCGGTCACGACCGCGATCCCCTCTCCTCTCAGTCTCGCGTCGGTTATCCTGCTCGGCTACAAAATTTTGCGAGTGAAATTGATTCTGATCGTGATTTTGGCCCCTGAACTGCCTTTGACCCTGATTCTGATCTTGAATCTGTAAACCGGGCACTCGGGAGTCGATCTGCTCCTTCCCCTGACTACCTTGATGGCGCTTATTCCCCCAGCTCTGGTTCTCTCTCTTCTGACCCTGAGCGGGCTTACTCTGATTATTCCCTTTCAACGCGATACCTGAGTGTGCTTCCACGTTAATCTCTGTGTACGCTCTTTCAAGCATGCCCTGGTAGTCCAAATCTTTCTTGCGGTATAGGTATTGCTTGAAGGAGCTTCCATCAGTGAGTCCGTCAAGGAACGCGACCCGAGCGGTCTTATCATGAAAATCTTCGGCCTCCAAGATCTTTTCCGTGAACCTCTTAACATAACCCTCTAGTGATTCATGTGGTCCTTGTTTGACACCTACTACTTCTTGCATTGTCACTTTTCTTTTCCTCGAGGATCCAAAGTGCAATAAGAAACTCTTCTCTAGATCAGCGAAACAATGGATGCTCCCTGACGGCTGGTTAAGCATCCAGGTCATGGCGGGTCCCGCGAGTGTGCCTGGGAAACCTTTGCACATCGTGGCTTCATCAGGGCACCTCGCGAGCATAGCATACTTGTAGCGCGCTAGGTCTTCGCTGGGATCTTCTTTACCATTGTACTCTTTGATAATAGGGAATCTGAAATTAGGCAGAGGGACTGACCTGACTATGTGCTCCGCGAAAGCAGTCGGGCCGAATAAGGTTGACGGGTTGACGGACGGATAGGCCTCAAAAGCCTGCCGCGGGTGGGTGGCCTGGTTGCAAAAAGGTTCCCCCTCGTACTGGCGGCGGGAAGGCCTTTGCTCGGCGCGAATCCCCTGCCCTCTTGTCTCGGTTCTTCCCCTGTAAGATTGGTTCTCCACGTAGCTCACAGGGGGTTGATTCAAATCGAACCTACCAGGGTGACAAGGCCTCTCGCGTCCCTCGATCCTGGTCCTACGTGACACTGAGACTCTGTCGTCAGGTACGTGTTCAGCACTCCCTTCAGCGACTGATTGTTCTCGTCCGCTCTGATTCTGTTCATGCTCGCCTGCTCTGGTCCTCGGTTGCTCTTGGTTTCGGCCCCTGTCCGCACTTTGTCCCATCGTCTGCAGGAAAGCGCGATACTGAACCAGTGCGGGCCCCACCAGAACAATCTCTTCCTCATGTACGTGTGAAAGATGTGCTCGCGAGCTATTTACGTCTTGTGTTCTCGTCTGGGGAGGGGTGTTGTCGCTTCTTTCGCCACTAGTATTCATCTTCTCAGGCAGTTAATTATTAGGAATACGCGAGTAAATGTAATAAGCCTTACTTGTGCGAGGAGGTCCCCACGGTCGGCGCCAGTGTTGGAGACCAGAAATTGCGATCACACGACACAACACTTCGTGTGACACAGGGCGTCTGGACAATCAACTTGTTCGTAATACACCACTTCGTCTTCTTCCTCGAGACTCACCTTGTTCTTGACACTTACAACACCTACGTGACAAGACCGAGAGAGAGAGTTTCCAGAATCGGCTCCCCAACGCTCCAACAAGAAGGATCACACACAGCCAAAGATGTCGAAACAACGCAAGTATACCAGGAAGAAAGAAGAAACAAAGTGAAGGAAAAAGAGTCTTTTATGTCAATTAAACGTTTCGAGTACAAAGCTTACAACAAACTGAATGATTTTAGAAAATACACAACAACAACAGAAGCTTGGTAGCAAAACTATGAGTAATAAAGCAAGTGCTTCACGTCCAAACTCTTCAAGGAGGTGAATGTTTTAGGAAGATTGAAGCTTGGACTCGCTCTTGTGTTTTTCTTATTCGAGAGAGGAAGGTCAAGCGTTTTTCTTCTTGTGCAAGATCTGCCTTTCTTATCCATTGGGTTGCGTTTTTATACTATCAACAGGGACCCACACGAGTCAATTACCGATTTGCCCCTCGATACTTAATCTCGTTGTATCCTCTTACTGGGCTTCACCTGTTTATGGGCCGCTTTATTCTTCTGGGCTGACTTCTTGGACCGACCCGGCTCGCGTTCCATGGGCCTAACCCAATTCCCTATGGGCCTCGCGAGCCCATCGAGAACCGGCTCCAACAATTTGATTGTCTGTATCACTAGAGTTCCATTTCTCCCTGCACATTAGTTCCATACTTTTCTTTGCACAGAAAAGTTTCATACAAAGATTTGAGAGTTCCAGATGCTTCTACAGAATAATATATTAACAAAGGCTGTGAATTAGTTATGAGATAACATTACAATGACAAAAATGTGAAAAAACTACAGTATTTATTGTAAAAGTCTCTTTCTTTGTCTTAGAAATTTTTATGAAATTTTTATATTCATTTTACAGTACTTCAGTATATATTGTAAAAGTCTCTTTCTTTTATTTAAGTATGAAGTCATCTAGAGAGGTTAGTTTGTATGTCATCAGTCCAATCGTCTAGAAAGTTAGTTGTTGAGACTTGAGATCTCTGTCTAGCTAAATATATTTGAACATTCAACAAAAGAAAAGAGAATTTTTTTTTCTGAAATAGACTTTTTTTTAGAAAATATTTCCGATATGAGCTCGTTTTGAAAATAATTCCCATGTAGGCACTCTTATGAGGTTCGGAAATTTTACCAGCGTCTCTCATCCGAAGCAGATTTTTATTTTTTAATTCCCCATGTAAGAGACGCTGGAAAAAAAATTAAAAAAAAAAAATGGATTTGTATAAGGCGCTGGGAGACTTACTCGTGTTTGGATGGCTCGTTTTAAATCAGAATCGATCACGACCGATTTCCTTGGGTCCGTATTGATCCCAGCTTTCACCAGATATGTCTCTCGCTCGATTCTGATTTCGAACGACCGGATACGATCCACCCGAACACGCGTAAGTCTCGTGCGTACCTTCTACCGTAAATGGATATTTACAAATTCGTTCCTCCATATCAGGCGATGAGAGACATATCTGGTGAAAGTTGGGATCAATACGGACCCAACGAAACTGGTCGTGGTCAATTCCGATTCCGAACAAGCCCATACGAGCCATCCGAACAAGCGTAAATCTCGTGCATACCTTCTTTCACCAGTTCGGAATCGGAATTGATGACGAACAGTTTCGTTGGGTCCGGATTGATCCCAACTTTCATCAGATATGTCTCTCATCGCCTGATATGGAGGAACGAATTTGTAAATATCCATTTACAGTAGAAGGTACGCACGAGACTTACGCGTGTTCGGGTGGCTCGTATGGGGTTGTTCGAAATCATAATCGAGCGAGAGACATATCTGGTGAAAGTTGGGATCAATACGGACCCAAAAAAATCGGTCGTGATCGATTCTGATTTCAAACGAGCCCATACGAGCCATCCAAACAAGAGTAAGTCTTATATAATAATATATATATATATATAAAAACTTTGAATTTTTTTTTTTAAAACAAATCCTTTGTATAAGGCGCTGGTTCTCTTACACGGGGGAATTAAAAAATAAAAATCTGTTTCGGATGAAAGACACCGGCGTCTCTCATACGTGAAAAATTTCCGAACCTCATAAGAGTGCCTATGTTGGGAATTATTTTAAAAAACGAGCCTATATCAGGAATATTTTCTAAAAAAAAGCCTATTTCAAAAAAAAAAAAAAAAAATCTTTGGAAAGGAGGAACAAAATATTATTTCTTTTTTATCCCAGGCAAGCAGGAACAAAAGATTGACTTGGCCACTGGCGTCCACTTAGTCTTTAACCTTCGTTTGTTGAATAAAGAACATGGTGATTGTTATAACTTTTGACTATTAGTTTCTCAAGAATTGATATAAACAAACAGTAACCCTCTTCAAAAGGCAAGAATCGACAACTATGGTTGAGTCTGCCTTTGCTTGCTGTTGCAAAATCTGTCCTTAGACAAGTAAGGTCTCCTTGTTCTAAGGAGGCTCTCCTACAATGGAAAGACGACGAGGATCTCAAAAGTCTCGAAAGAAAAAACCATAGAAACTATCACCAACTTCCTCCATGATGCTGATCAAAGGGAGTCCAAGGAACATGTCGTCAGAGAATGGCTTTCTAAGCTAAGGTCGGTCTTGCTCGATGCTGACGACTTTTACGATGCCATTGCTTATAGGGTCTTATACAAGAAGAACATGAACAACAACGCATTCACAAAAGAGGTACTCCTTTTCTTCTCCAAATTCAACCAGTTGGGTTTCAACTTTGAAACTGATTATGCATCTAAGAACCTTAGGAAGCGTATAGAGTGCGTATTCATAGATATGTTTCCGTTAAGCTTTCAGTTTCATAAAGTTGAACTCAATCCCACACGAGTTCATGACAAAGAGGAAACTGACTCTTTTGTTCAGCTAGAGGATGTTATAATAGGGAGAGGTGAGGAGAGAGAGGAGATTATCAGTTTGTTACTGTCTGAGGATATTAGGGAGGATGAGAAAGGCGTTTCTGTTATCTCAGTCATTGGCTTCAAGGGATTGGGAAAGACTACATTAGCTCAGTTTGTGTATAATGATGAGCGAGTGCAGAGAGGGTTTGATATGTGTATATGGGTTTGTATCAATTACTTCTCTGATATCAAGGAAGTCTTGATGACAATCTTGACCTCTATTCTTAGGTATACACCATATAATATGAGTTTAGATTTATTGGAAGAAACGTTAGGAGAGAAAATCGGAGGGAAAAAATATTTACTTGTCCTGGATGGTGTTTGTGATGAGGTAGAATCCAATTGGCTTAGGTTGAAACCCCTCCTTGATCTTGGAAAAAGTGGCAGTAAGGTTTTAGTAACAACACGCAGCATGAAGGTTGCCCATTGTTTAGATTCTATAAAACCAGCTTGCTATCAATTAAATGTTATGTCAGAAGAGAGTGCATGGTGTTTATTTGTGAAAATGGCATTCGAGGAGGGTGAGATCAGTCATGATTCTGAGCTCGTATCGTTAGGGAAACAGATTGTTCGTAAGTGTGAATATGCCCCACTCTCTCTAGTTATGGTTGGTAGCATGGTGCGGTACAAGAAAGAAGAGAAGAAGTCATGCATGTCAACTTTTGTAGAGAGGGAACTTCCAGAAGTTCCTGGTGATGAGATGATCATGCAAGCTTTGAGGTTTAGCTATAATGACCTTTCACCTTCATTGAAGCATTGTTTTGCTTATTGTTCACTCTTCCCTAAAGACCATACATTCGATAAAGATGGTCTGGTTCGTATGTGGCTAGCTCATGGGTTTCTCGAGCCACATCCTGAGAAAAGCTTGGAAGAAGTGGGTGATGATTGCTTCTTCCAAATGGTCAACAGATGTTTCTTCCGAGAGGTGAAAGTGGATACAACAGAAGGTTGTGTTAGATACAGATGTAGAATGCATCATTTGCTACTTGATTTGGCAAGAGAAGTTGCAGGACTGGAGTATCTATGTATAGCAGATGAAAATTTGGATGGCTTGGTTGTTGGATCATTTAGTAGTTTCATTGAGTCTAGTCAGTTAAGTCAGTTATTGTTTGAATTAAGTCAGTAAGTCTGAGATTGTTAGCTACATTTGTGGTTTGTTAGAGTCCTGAAAACGAGCAGCTGAGAACGTGGGTAGTAGTTAGTAATGGTCTAGAATTTAGGAGTCACAATAGCAAGTAGTTTTCCCTTCCTATGTAATTTATATTCAGTTGCAGATTCAATAGAATTGTATCACGTTTTGCTCAATTCTGTGCTCTATTTCAACATTGTGGTATCAGAGCCAGAGCAAAACATCTGATCAATCGAATACGAGTGAAAGTTCAGGGGTTGGGAAACACAAAGGGTTCTTGAATCGGTAGTTTTTTTTCAAGAGACAGTGCAAAACACAGGAGAGTGTTAATGGCGGAATCGAGCTTCGCCAAGGCGTGTATTCCCAAATATGAAGGAGACTACGATCACTGGAGTCTTCTCATGGAGAACCTGATGAGGTCCAAAGAATACTGGCAAGTCGTCAGTGTTGGTTTCAAGGAGCCCGCAGACCCAGAGAAGATGTCGGCGGAGGAAAAGAAGACATTGGAAGATATGAAGTTGAAGGATTTCAAGGCTATGAACTATCTGTTCAGTAGCATTGACAAGACAATCCTGAAGACAATCTCGAAGAAGAGGACATCCAAAGAGCTATGGGACTCGATGAAAGTGAAGTTCCAGGGAAGCGCTAGGGTCAAGAGGGCCCAACTGCAAGCTCTTAGGAGAGAATTCGAGGTTCTCGAGATGAAGGAAGGTGAGAGCATAAATGACTACTTCGGGAGAGTCATGGTGGTCTCCAATTCGATGAGGAATTGTGGGGAAATGATCACTGATGTCACCATCGTTGAGAAGATTCTGCGAACTCTCACAGAAAAAATCAATTATGTTGTCTGCTCAATCGAAGAGTCTAAGGACATCGATACCCTGTCCGTGGATCAACTTCAGAGCTCCTTATTGGTCCATGAGCAGAAATTCACCAGGAAATTCGTTGTTGAAGATCAAGTCCTTGCTGTTGGATTTGATGCTCGAAGAGGAAGAGGGAGAGGCCGTGGAAACTCTCCAGGAAGGGGACGAGGTCGAGGATGGAGTAGAGAGACAGTGGAATGCTTCCACTGTCATAAACTTGGCCATTTCAAGAAGGAATGTCCAGATTGGACACCACAAGTTCACTACACCGAAGGGCATGTCACTGGACAGGATGAAGTGCTGCTGATGGCACTCATTGAGGTTGATGACATAGAGGAGCAAGTCTCAACAGAAGGGAACTCTTTGATGGTTAATTGCGAATCAGGGGGGTCAACTGACTCATGGTGGTTCCTGGACAGTGGTTGCAGCAACCACATGAGTGGCGACAAGAAGTGGTTTTGCAGCTTGGACCGATCCTTCTCGTGCCATGTCAAACTGGGGAATGGCAAGAAGCTTGAGGTACAAGGGAAAGGCACTATAAGGATGAAGATTGGAAGTACTCCTCTGGTGGTTCGGGAAGTATTTTATGCACCAGGTCTGACCAATAATTTGCTGAGCATTGGGCAGATACAAGAGAAAGGGTTGGCCTTTCTTATCAAGGATTACAGCTGCAAGATCTTTCACTCAGAGATGGGGTTCCTATTTTCTACTCGGATGAAAACCAACCGTATGTTTGTCTTATAAGCTGCTGCAAAGGCTCAAGAAAGCCAGGAGTTACAATGCTTCAACACAACTCAGCAAGAGGATGTGAACCTATGGCATAGGAGGTTCGGCCACCTCAATTTGCAAGGCCTTCAGAAGCTTAAGAGCAAAAACATGGTCAGAGGGCTACCATCTTTAAAGGAGGGAAGGATTTCTGAGGTGTGCAGTGTGTGCTTAGTGGGAAAACAACATAGAAAACCGTTTCCGAGGAAGAGTTCATGGCAGGCCACTGAAAAACTACAGCTTGTGCATGCTGATCTTTGCGGGCCTATAACGCCTCCTTCTCACAGTGAGAAAAGGTACATCTTTACCTTGATTGATGATTACAGTAGGAAATTATGGGTCTTCTTTCTTGCTGCAAAATCTGAAGCCTTTGGTGTGTTCAAGACGTATAAAAGTCTAGTTGAGAAAGAGTGTGGTGCAGTGCTTGTAACCTTAAGAACAGATAGAGGAGGAGAGTTCCTCTCTACTGAGTTCAAGCAATGGTGTGATGAAAATGGTATAAGAAGACAGCTTACTGCAGCTTTAACTCCTCAGCAGAATGGAGTCGCGGAGAGGAAAAATAGAACGCTGCTCAACATGGTTAGATGTATGCTGGCTGATACAGGAGTTCCTAACAATTTCTGGTCTGAAGCAGTTGCTTGGTCCACTTACGTGCTGAACCGAAGTCCCACTACAATAAATCAAGAGAAAACTCCACAGGAGTTGTGGAGTGGTGAGCCTCCTACTGTTGATCATCTGAGAGTTTTCGGGTGCCTGTGCTTTGTTCATGTCCCGGAACAACATAGAAAGAAGCTTGATGATCGGAGCACTAAGTGTATGTTTCTAGGAATTTCTGCTGAATCAAAGGCTTATCGAGCATATAATCCTGTCACTAAGAAAATCATAGTGAGCAGGGATATTATCTTTGATGAATCACAGGGCTGGAGTTGGGATACTGCGGAAATAGAGGATGCTATGCTAAGTTGGGAAGGCTCTGAGATAGAAGTGGAGGATTCAGATGAAGAGTGTGAAGTTCCTGCTGAAGTATTGCCAACACAAAGTGATTCTACACCAGACATTGGTCAGTTTGAAGCTGTTGCTGACCAAGGAAACAATTTTCAGCAGGATAGTGAAAACATCAGTTCAGAAAGTGGAAATCAAGGAGATGCTCTTGGTCCTAGGGAAAGGACAAGGCCAGCTTGGCATTCTGATTTCGAGATGGGAAACATCATGTTTGCTGAAGAGGACTTGCTTGCTTTACAGATTGATGGTGCTGATCCTATCTACTTTGAGGAGGCTGTGAAATCAGAGAAGTGG
The DNA here is from genome assembly GCA_029168935.1 of Oxyria digyna. NCBI lineage: Eukaryota > Viridiplantae > Streptophyta > Magnoliopsida > Caryophyllales > Polygonaceae > Oxyria > Oxyria digyna. The sequence continues at coordinate 11,131,329 of JAPVLV010000004.1, read as the reverse complement.
AGGGCAGCCATGAATTCTGAGATGCAGTCCATCAAGAAGAACAACACATGGGAGTTGACAGATCTGCCTGCTGGTGTATCTCCAATTGGGGTTAAGTGGGTCTATAAGACTAAGCTGAAGGAGGATGGCAAGGTCGACAAGTACAAGGCAAGGCTAGTGGTCAAAGGATATGCTCAACAACAAGGAATAGACTACAACGAGGTGTTTGCACCAGTGGCTCGGTGGGATACTATTAGATCCATGTTGGCTCTATCTGCTTATCATGGATGGGAGGTGTTTCAACTAGACGTGAAAAGTGCATTTCTTCATGGTGAGCTTACAGAAGAAGTCTTTGTGTTGCAACCACAAGGATTTATATGCTCAGGGGAGGAGAATAAAGTGTATAAGTTGAAGAAAGCCTTGTATGGCTTAAAACAAGCCCCTAGGGCATGGTATGCCAAAGTTGAAGGCTTTTTCGAGCAGGCTGGCTTTCAGAGATGTCCCTATGAGCACACATTATTCATTCTTAAGCAGCAGACTGATGTGCTCTTGGTAAGTGTGTATGTTGATGATTTGATGTTTGTCAGTAGTAGTGCACAGCTGGTTGCAGAGTTCAAGAAAAATATGCAGGATCAGTTTGAGATGACTGATCTAGGTAGGATGCGATACTTCCTGGGAGTTGAAGTCAGTCAAGACGAGCAGGGAGTGTTCATATGCCAAAAGAAGTATGCGAAGGAGCTGCTTGTAAGGTTTGGATTGATGGATTGCAACTCTGTCAAAAATCCAATTGTTCCTGGAGATAAACTCACGTTAGAAGGAGATGGAGTTCTTGTAGACAGTACTCAGTACAAGCAGTTGATAGGAAGCTTACTATACTTAACAGCAACAAGACCCGATGTTATGTATGTGGTGTGTCTCCTTAGCAGATACATGGCAAAACCAACCAGAGCTCATATGCAGGCTGCTAAGAGGGTGTTGAGGTATCTCAAAGGTACCTTGGAGTTTGGAATTTGGTATAAAAGGAATGTGCAGAATCCTTCATTGCTTGCCTATACAGATTCAGATTACGCAGGGGATCTCAATGACAGACGTAGCACTGGTGGCTATGTATTTTTTCTAGCAGGTGGAGCTATCTCCTGGTCATCTAAGAAATAGCCCGTAGTTGCCCTTTCAACCACTGAGGCTGAATTTGTTGCTGCAGCTTCCTGTGCTACCCAGTGTATTTGGCTAAGAAGAATTCTGGAGCAGATGGGATGGCTTGATAGTGTGCAAGGTGCAACTACAATTCTGTGTGATAATGTCTCTACAATTAAGCTCTCAAGGAATCCTGTGTTACACGGTAGAAGCAAGCATATAGACGTGAGGTTTCACTTCCTAAGGGATCTAGTCAATGAAGGGATTGTGCAGCTTGAGCATTGTGGAACTCAATTACAAGTTGCTGATGTTATGACTAAGGCAGTAAAGCTTGAAGTTTTTGAGAAACTGAGAACCATGCTAGGAGTCAATGAAAGGCAGCTCAAGGATTGCAACTCAAGTGGCTGAAATACAAATGAAGATGAAGTGTTTAAACTCAACCGGATCCAGTTGAGTTTAGGGGAGGACATGTTGGATCATTTAGTAGTTTCATTGAGTCTAGTCAGTTAAGTCAGTTATTGTTTGAATTAAGTCAGTAAGTCTGAGATTGTTAGCTACATTTGTGGTTTGTTAGAGTCCTGAAAACGAGCAGCTGAGAACGTGGGTAGTAGTTAGTAATGGTCTAGAATTTAGGAGTCACAATAGCAAGTAGTTTTCCCTTCCTATGTAATTTATATTCAGTTTCAGATTCAATAGAATTGTATCACGTTTTGCTCAATTCTGTGCTCTATTTCAACATTGGTTGGAAGGAGTGCTCTTCAGCATGTCTCTGCGTGGTGTAAACCGAGTTCTTTACTTGATCCTTCTGCTCTGTCCTCTCATCCAAGCAGACTTAGGACTCTACACTTTTATGGTATTGAACCATTCACATCAAAGTCCTTGAATTCAGTTTTCGCAAATTTTAGAATGTTACGTGCCTTGAAATTTTCGAATGTTCAAACTGACACAGTACCAGATTCCATTGGAGAAATGATTCACTTGAGATACCTAGACTTAGCAGGAAACTCTACACTACAACTGCTTCCAAACTCAATCTGTAACCTTCATCAATTGCAGACACTTATACTGACAGATTGTTGTGGTATTAAAGAATTGCCTTCAGAGCTTAGTAAGTTGGTAAGCTTGAGACATCTCTTATTAAGTGGATGTGGGGCTTTACTTCCTTCAGGATTGTCAACGTTGACTTCACTCGTGACTCTAGACCGATTGATTGTGGATCGTAGTAACGGAGGCTTGAGATACATGGACTGCCTCGATAACTTGTGTGGGGTGCTAAAAATTGAGCTTCCAAGTAAGGGATGGTCTAATTGCTTTGAAGATGCAAGAAGATCAAATATGTCTAGAAAACATAGGCTGAATGGGTTGCACTTGAGCTGGTCACACCTTGAATGGGAATTTGAAAGAGTAAAAGACCAGACAAAAGCAATTCTTGAAGAACTTCAGCCACCTAAACATATTGTTGTAACAAAATCGAAACGAGAACAAAGTAAACGCAAGAAAGACACACAGATATACGTGGTTCACCAAAGATTGGCTACGTCCACAGGAGAGGGAGATCAGATTATACGGAGGTGGTATTACAGTTTTCAGTACAATTAGGTTTACACATAAGCCGCTATATATAGCGCTAAATAACCCTAAGCCCAACAACAAAACTGATGGGCCCAAATAAGCCCATACAACAGATATTGTATACCGTTTGGCCCCCGTGCTACCTGTCGCAGTGTGTGATTCAGATTCAAAGCATACTAACAAGTATTATGAGTAAGGTTGAGGTACCTCAAGTGAATCAACCCTCCGAAGGAATCTGGTAATTTTTCGAAGTCCAACCACGACAAATCCAAGGTTCGCAACATTCTAAACATTTCCAAAGCTAAACTCAAAGAGTTTATTTCAAGGTATCCTGTATGGATTAATCTAAGGGTTCTTAGAGTCTTTGAGTGGGAAGACATATTGGAGAAGTCAAACGAGCAACCTCGAGCACATTTGACAGAAATGTGACGAAGAGCACTTCTTTCAACAATCTCTCTCAAATCCTCCTCCTCAAAACAATTGGACTCCAACCCTGCAACTTGTATGGCCAAATCATGTAGCAGATCATGCATTTTACATCCATATTTAACGATACCATTATCATTTTCAACCCTCTCAATCTCTTGGAAGAAGCACCTGACAACTAGGTGGAAGAAGTAATCATCTCCTACCTCTTCCAAACTCTTTTTAGCATACGTTTCAACAAAACCTTGAGCTACCCACATACGGACCAACTCATCTTTGTCAAACCGATAATCCTTAGGGAATACCGAACAATAAGCAAAACAATTGTAAGTATGCCTTGAATCTGAATCACACACAGCGAGACCCCCGTGCTACCTGTCGCAGTGTGTGATTCAGATTCAAGGCATACTAACACATATTCAGTACTTCAAATTTGAAAAATGTTCCGCTGACGCGCTTCCTAGCTGGTTTTCATCGCTTTCGAATCTGAAGAAGTGTACTCTAGAGAATTGTCGTATGGAGTCCATAGATGTCAGCTCGAGAGCTGCTTCCTTGAGACCATTCCTTGAGATCCTAGAAATGAAGTGCTTGCCTAGTTTGAACGGATGGTGGAGGGAATCAGATGATGCAAAATCAGTACCATGTTTTCCCACTGTTACAGAATTGGTTATAAGGTCTTGCCCGAATCTTGTCGAAAGTATGCCAATTTTCGAGGGAGTTGAAAAATTGATACTAAGTCAAGTTAACGAGAAGTTGGTGAGTAGGATGTTGTCTACTTCTACCATGAACAAGCTAAAAGAAGTGGATAATGAAGGCATGGAAGGTAGAGAATTGTTGTGGAAAGGATTGGAAAAGCTTCATATATTGAATATTGAGTTTTCAGGAATTAATCCATGTGACTTTCCTAAGTGGATTCGGTATCTTCCCTCCCTGAAACATCTAAAGTTTCACCATTGTCGAGAGATTACAAACATGAGCTGGGCTGTCCTTGCGGATATGAAACTTCATACCTTGTATTTCCATGCAGTAAGGAAGGTGATAAGTGGAGTGGAAGAACAACAAAGCCAATTCAACTCCCTAGTAAAATTCCATATTGGTTATTTGGAGGTATTCTTTCTATTTTCCCTTGTGGCATGCCTTGTAATAAAGTTGAGAATAATGATACTAATTGTGTACCGGTCAAAGTGCAGGAAAGTTTGGTTTGTGACATTCCATGGAAGCTCTTTGGGTCACTCCCTAATCTTAAACTTGGGTTTGGCAATGATTTTGCCATTATTCCTGATGGAATTCAACACCTCACCTCTCTACAAGTATTGCACATTAGTAGTAATAAGAAGATAGAGGCAATACCTAAATGGATGAAGAATCTCGCCTCCCTCCGACGCCTCTATATTTCTGGATGCTCATCACAATTAGTAAAGCGTTGCGAATCAGAAATCGGTGTGGATTGGTCTCTTATCTCCCACATCCCAGATATGAGGATTAGATAATACTCCCTCCGTTCTTTTTTAATTGTCATTCTAGGATTTTTAAGACAAATTAAGAATTCAAATTTTTTTCCAAATTACCCTTACTTAATTTCCTTGATTAGTAATGTCTAAAATGATAATTATTTAAGACTCTAAATCTAGTAATAAACATAATGGCAAATCTGACAAAATCTTGTCAAAATAGCTAAAACGACAATTAAATAGGAACAAGGAAAGCAGTCTAGAATGACAATTAAAAAAGAACGGAGAGAGTAGTAAGTTTATGTATCTTTCTTTCCTTGTCGAAATTGCACTTAAATTAATGTTTGACAAACATTCTTGCAAAGAGACGTCCCTAATGTCTAAACAAAAACTCTCTTGTAATTTTTTCACTACTTCGCTCCTTACTAAAGCGGGCAATGATTCCAAAGAAAAAACGAGATCGAAGAAATGAACAACTTTTATTACTAACACAAAGTTAAACTTCCCACAACTTACAGAACAAGCATACATGATCATCCCTAAACAACTCAGATAACCAAACAATAACCTAGTCAGCAAGAATAAAGAAATCATACACAAAGCCTAAAAAACAAGCCTTTTCCTCATAGCATTGTCTCTACTTCCTTCCAGTGATCTTCACTGTCTTCATGATTCTAAACATACAAACCTCAATGATTTTCGCAGCAATATTATCTGAGTTGACTGTTGTGCCCCTAAAAATCACTTCATTCCGAAGATTCCAAGTGTGCTAAACCGTAGCCATCAAACTGAACTCTGACTCTGGGGAAATGCAATACGTATCTCTTCAAAGACGATTGATATTCAGTTGCAAGGGAGGTGTTTTTCTAAATCAAGTAGACACACTTGCTTATATTTATACTCCCACCAAAATATAGGAGATTTTTGCATATCCACGTTTGCTGAGCTGCAACTGCCATTGTGAAAACTCAGACGAAGATTGATCTAAGTTTGACATCAGTGGAGGAATGTCCCAGGTCAGTTCAGTGTCTGCACACCAGTGTTCGACGATTCCTCTCCAATTTTAATTGGCAACAGATCCGATTTCTGTAATCTACATAAGGCTCTGGAAAACAGAATTGGTTAAATAATCTGATCGAGCATAGACAAGTACAAGTATGAATAAGAGCTAAATTTTCCTTCAAAGGGCATAGATGTTAGTTGGTTTAGTATGCACTAAAACTTTGTAGTTTAGATGGAGACAATTAATAATGGAATTTATATAAATTCTTACTCATGTAGATGTCGTGGGACGCATGAGGTGATTTTAACAGCGCCTGATATCTATGTAAACTTTACGTAGAATCTCAGTAGTTGGGATGTGGGAGATGAGAGGCCAGTCGACACCAGTTTCTCGTTCGCAGCGGTCTACTAGTGTACAACACTCATTCATTGTGAGGTGTTGAAGGGAGGTGAGATTGATCATCCATTTCGGGACTTCAAACAAGTACATACTGCCCCAAATGTTAAGATCTCGCAGAGAGGTGAGACTTTGGATTCCGTCAGGAATACTTCTCAATTCATTTCCAATTTCAAGAGTACGCAGAGATGGAAATAGCTTCCATGGAATGTCATATAGCCAGTTCTGCAGAATTAGTAGTAGTATGGTATAACCTATTATTGATCAAAATTTAAGCAACAATTTGAATATTATATATATATGTATAGTTACCTGTTTATATGTGCGAATACTTAAGCTGACAAGAGAGTTGAATTGCGTTTGTTCCGCCATCCACTCATCAACATTCATCTCTCGCCAAGCCCAAATTTTCAATTCTTGTAAGCAGGGGAGGTAGATAATCCCCTTAGGAAAGCAACATGTCTTCTCTTCACTAAACTTGAGCTCAAGTTTTCGGAGCCTCTGCAATCCTTGCCACCTTATCATTGCCTTATCTTCCAAGTCTTGATCGTTATCCGTTTTTACTTGGTGGCCTTCACAATATCTTAACCGCAACTCTTCAAGGGAAGTGAGGTATTGAAGACCCTCTTGCAAGTGGTGCTGCCAAGGCACTTCCAGTCTACGGAGTCTGTTCAAGGCTTTCCACGGCATTCCTAATCGGTTGTTAATGTCGAACGTTTCCACTTGGTTTTCATCATCTTTATCCTCCAACCTCACACTTTTTCGGTCATTTATCTTCAACTCTTCAAGGGAAGTGAGGCACGCCAACCCGCGACTAGACACCCACCTCAACTCCCCACAATTTTCAATTTCCAGTGTCTTGAGAGCGGTCAAGTGCTTCATCCAGCCTTCTGGCAAGCAATCAATGCCCTTTATCCAACTAAGCTTCATTACTTTCAACTTGCTGGAGCCATGAAGTTCAAAAAAACACGGTGAATCTGACGTACTAAGCAACATCCTCACAAGCTTCACATCAACTTCATAGAGCTCCAGTTCTTCAACTGCCCCAAATAAAGGCATGTTTTCCACAAGACTTAGGCACTCCTTAATAACAAGTTTTGAAACACGGGGCAATATTTGTATTGTTGACAATGGAGCATTCTCTTTAGGTGATGTTGCTGCCTCCCTCCACCATCCTTTCAACTGCCTCATATAGTACAACTCCAGTGATTCAAGGCATGGTAGCAAGTACCCAGATCTTACGCTCAGATCCAAGTACTCCACACTGCAATTCTGTAGACTAAGCTCCTTGAGATTTGAAAGTGTCGTAACCCAACTAGGAAGTTTGTCACTCTTGTATCTCTGAATTTTAAAATATAGGAGATTTGCATGTGGTTGTAGTTCTTCGAGAACTGCTTTTCTTTCTTCCCCTGTCATGTCTCCATCGCTATATGTATAGGTCCATTTTACAACCATCCCACTCAATTTGCACTTACTTGCCATGTTAGATTTTTTTGCATCCTCTATGCAATTAGTCCATCCAGGCGATGGAAGATCAAGCGTTACCGTCCCGCACAGCTCATCAAGGCAGCCCAAGTATCTCAATCCTCCGCTATCACAATCCACAATAAACCGATCTAGACTCACAAGTGTAGTTAATGTTGCGAATCCCAGAGGCATAGAATTTACATTGTCACAACGTGTAAGGAGGAGGTGTCTCAAGCTCACCAACTTCCCAAGGTTTGAAGGCAACTCCTTCAACTCTTCACAACGACTAAGCATAAGAGTATGCAAAAGGATAAGGTTACAAATTGATTTCGGAAGGGTTGTCAACTTCGTATTCCAAGAAAGGTCCAAGTACCTCAGGTGAATTAATCCTCCAAATGAATCTGGTAATTCTCTAAAGTTCAAAAACGACAAATTCAAGGTTCGCAACATTCTAAACCTTTCTAAAACTAAACTCAAAGAATATTTCTCAAGGTTTCGTGCATAACCGCATCTAAGGGTTCTCAGAGTCTTTGAATGGGAAGACAGATTTGAATAGTCAGGTGAGCAATTTGGCGAATGGATGACAGAAATGTCACGAAGAACACTCATTTCAGCAACGTTTCTCAAATCTTTCTCCTCAAAACAACTGGACTCCAACCCTGCAACTTGTATTGCCAAGTCATGAAGCAAATCATGCATTTTACATCTATATTGAACAATACCAAATTCCGTTGCATCCCTCTCGACCTCTTGGAAAAAACACCTATTAACCAAGTGGAGAAAGTAATCACCTCCGATCTCCTCCAAGCTCCTTTTAGCATATGGCTCAACAAAACCTTGAGCTACCCACATACGGACCAACTCATCTTTTTCAAAGTCATGATCTTTAGGAAAAACTGAACAATAAGCAAAACAACGCTTCAACGCAAACGGAAGGTCATTGTAGCTGACTTTCAAAACTTTCATGAGTTTGTCATCACCATCATCTAAAAGAACTCCTTCAAGTTCCTTTTCCAGAAAAGCGAACCACTCCTCCTTATCTTTCTTTCTGTAGCGTAGCATTCTACCTATCGAGCTTATAGCAAGAGGGACATATCCACACTTACGTAAAATCTGCTTCCCGAGCAAAACTAGTTCATGATCACCATCAAATTCTCCATCCTTAAATGCCATTTTTACAAACAATGACCATGCAGTCTCTTCTGATAGAACACTTATCCTATAATAAGGCTCTATGGCATCTAAACATTGGGCAACCTTAGTTTTGCGTGTGGTTATAAGAACCTTACTACCCTTTCTACCACAATTAAGAAGGGATCCCACCCTATCCCAATTGGCTGGGATTTCATCCCAAACATCATCCACGACTAACAAGTACTTTTTCCCCTCAATGCTCTTTCTCAACTCACTTTGCAGTTGATCTAAATCAAGGTCTTCGGGTTTGGACTTAAGAGCTGAGGTTAGGATTTTCACCAAGACGACTTTAAGGTCAAAGAAATAGTTGATACATGTCCATAAACACAAATCAAAGCCCTTTTGCACTCTCTCATCATTGTACACAAGTTGAGCTAAAGTGGTCTTTCCTAATCCCCCAAACCCAATAACTGAGACAACCCTAAAGTTCTGCTTCCCATGATCATGAGACAATAACAAGCTGATTATATCCTCTTTTTCCTGATCTCTCCCAATTACATTTTTAAACTCGACAAAAGAGTGAGTCTCATCCCTACCGAGGACTCTATGGGTGTGATTCTCTTCAATTTTTTGGTATTGAAGTTGGAAGGAAGACATATCATCTTTTATCCCACCTAAACACTCTCTAATGGCCTTGATATTGTGAGCAGTCTTAAGAACGAAACTCAACTGATTGGATTTGGAGAAGAATAGGGTTACCTCTTTCTTGAACTTGTTACCGTCCATAGCCTTCTTGCACAATGCCCTCGCACCAATAGCATCGAAGAGATCGTCAGCCTCGTACAAGACCGACTTGAGCCTGGATAGCCATAACTTGACGACAAGCTCCTTGGATTGCCTTTGCTCAGCATCATGAATGAAACAAGTGATGGTTTCAATGACTTCACTCAGCCTTTTGAGATCATTCTTGAAGTTCCACACAAGGAGGAACTCGTTCAAAGCAGGGGAGCTCAGTTGCCCGAGAACAGATTTTGCTACGCCAAGCAACATTGCATCGGCCATGGTTGAGATTTCGTGGAGTTGACTTGAATAGGGAGAGAAGAGGATTAATAGACAAAGTGTTTATGTTTCGTTTGGATGAACAAAAAGAAAGGAAGTATTGACATTTTATAGCCAGCACAAACGTTTACTATTTCCACAATCTCAGCTATCAGTCTCGTTGGCTGTGATTCTGTTTTATTTACTGTATAAAATAGTATAATGATAGATTCAAACTACAGCTACATTAACATTCCAGCACCATTTGTTCTTTTTCTACTGCAAGTAGCATATTTAATCTAAAGTAAATGGTTGCTATAATTAATGCTAATAATGGAGAGACGTGGCCAGATCATTGAGGAACTGATCACTTCAATCTATAATGACATTTAAGTGGTCAAACATAAATACACTATACGCCAGATGTTGTTTTCCAATATGAGTGACCATGTCATTTAAATACTAACTTCATTTCCTTTACTTTTTGTATTTCTATTGTAGTCGATCTGTATGTATAGCCGTAGGCATCATATATAAACACGAAGTCTATACGCACTACATTCTGAAACTTTTTAAACTACATTCTCGTACGTCCAAAATTGGCGTACCGTGCAATTTTCTCGAGCATACGTATACGTATACGTATACGGTGGGAAAATTGAAAATTGGTCTGTACGCCCAAAATGGGTGTATGCTGCGGATATAAAAATCCGCCTCGCTTTCTTCTTCCTCCTCTCGTCGTATCAGTGAAGTTACTGTTCATACCGTAACCTAATTGTCGCCGCCGTCCAATCTTCTCCCATTTCACTCGTTTTCTTCCCCAAATCTATCCCATTCGACTCGTTTTTCTCATACAATCCAAATCCCTCAATCAATTTCTTCAATTTCACTCGGAATCATGCAATCCGAAGAAATGGGGAAAAGCTCGAAATCCACTCCGGCGACGGTGGAGGCGACGGTGGAGGCTGCGGCTTCGTCTGTTCTCCCTCCCGTCCGTATTTGTGCTGGTGGCGCAAGAGTCCGAGGTGGAGGAGTTGGGCGGAAGACGAATCCGGCGAAAAAGAAAACGGGGGGGTGGTGGAGCTGCGGTGGCTGAGGTGGTCGGTGGCGCTGGCGAGGGGTCTGGAGGTGGAGGGGAGGAGGTTGGTGGCGCCGTCGAGGTGGCTGGAGGTGAAGCAGGTGGAGCAGGTGGTGGTCGGGGTGGTGGTCGGGGTGGAGCTCGTGGTGGTCGGGCTCGTGGTGGTCGTGGTCGGGGCGGTGCGGAAAAACGGGCCCGTTCGAAATCGCCGGAGAAGACGCTCTCGATCCACGAGGCACGTTAATGTCGATACCGTGATGGATCGGTTTCGGTTAATGACGTTAAAATTCGGGTACATTAATTTACCCTCGTTCCTTGCTTATATATTATGTTGTCTCGTCTTATATATTATATATGTGTGTGTAAGGTGGTTATAAGGCTTTTAATTACCTGGACGGTTACACATATATGTATGAGGAGAATTGCACTATAAAAGACAGAGAGTAAGATGACGGTTACTATTCATTTTTCTTTGATGACTTTTGTTTTGCAACTTCTCTTCTGAAAAGAAACTAGAGTTAGAGATCAAACTAGTCTTCTCCATCAAAGACTAATTAAGGAAGAAAGCAAAGGAAAGAGAAGATCAATTGTACGGTGATTTGATGAAAGTTAATTAATGATGGATCAAGGTTAATTCTTTCTATCCTTCTCTTCATAATCTAAGGGTTGAATTACATCAAGTCTAGATCCTTTTTGGGATTTGATTTCATGTCAAGAAATCATTAAATTCTAACAATTGGTATCAGAGCGGCTTAGATTTGTCTAATTCACCATCAAATTTGTATGTCCTGTAATTACCTTGTCTACTGAATTATCGATGCACTGTTTTTCGCTTGCAATTGTCCGGTTGAAAAACAAACTGCAGTGTTGATACGGTTATTGATGGTGCATACTTCAGTAGCCTTGAAATTATAATCGATAACTTGATGTATATATACTATTCGATCGAATTGAAGTTACGTAGTATTGGAGATACACGTGTATATTGGCATGGTATTACGTATATATATGCATCATGTTTGATTTGTATATAAGCATGATTTTGCATGAAATTTTATATACGTATATGAAGGATCTTGACGTATATGTTCGGCTTGAATAATTGATGCTCATGTCATGATAACATTTTGTCGTATTAACTGATTTATGTTATTGTCAGTTATATTATAATTAGTAGTGTTTCCGCATTATGGTTGTATGTTAATGGGGTAATTAAATTGTGTTATGAAATATTAACACATACTAAATATATTTTATCCATTAGAGTCTAGTGTTTAGATTATGTATAACTTGTTAGTCATCAAAGTGGCCTAGTTATACTATATTTAGACATTGAAAATAATAGTATAATACGATTGATCATGATTATAGAGATGCTATCAATGATATGAAAATTTTGATTGATCAATTTCATTATTGACTATATTCTAGGAGATCACCCAAAGGTGGGTCATTGAATGTAGTTAATAAGATTAAAGGAATTAGTCATTACTACGCGGGTTGTATAGTGTGTATATCCAAAGATTGCATACTTATTCGACTTATGCATGTGATGATTAATTGTTAAAGTATGATATTTAGCATCAATAATATTGTTGTATTTAAGTATTGCCCAAAGGTTACTTGAATGCATGCTTTAAGGATTACATGACTATTTGAATCTGTATTAGAGTTCTCAAAGCACTAATAGGTATGCATGTATTAATGTTTGCAGCTTCATCAAATATGTTTGCATCTGCAAACTCTGTCGTAAAGTTCAATGGGCTTAATTATGATGAATGGTCTGAACAGATCCGGTTTACACTGGGTATGATGGCATTAGACCTTGCAATATTAATAGAGGAACCCTCGGCCATTACAGATGAAAGCTCTGTTACTGAAAAGTCTCGTTATGAGGCGTGGGAGCGATCTAACAGGTTGAGTCTAAACCTCATGAGGATGACGATGGCTGAAAGTATTAAGCCATCTATGCCTAAGACAGAGAATGCTAAGGATTTCATGCGTATAATTAAGGAGTGTTCACAATCGGATTTGGCGGACAAGTCTATTGTAGGAAGCCTCATGTGTCAGCTAACTACAAAGAAGTTTGACTGGTCTCAACCTATCCATGATCATGTGACGCACATGTCTAACTTGGCAGCAAAGTTAAAGACCTTGGGAATGGATGTTAATGAAACATTCTTGGTTCAGTTCATCATTAACTCTCTACCTTTTGAGTTTGGCCAGTTCCAGGTGAACTACAACACCATTAAGGATAAATGGAACTTTCAGGAATTAAAGGCCATGTTGGTTCAAGAGGAGGGGAGATTAAAGAAGATGAAGGATCAAGCTATTCATCTCATAGGTCATGATGGTGCCAGCAGCAGTAAAGGGAAACCAAGTAAGAACGATAAGAAGAAGGATAAGGCCTTTAGTAAGGGACCCGAGGGCCAAATCCGAAAGGAGAAGAAGTGTTTCTTTTGCAAGAAATCGGGACACTTCAAGAAAGATTGTCCGAAAAGGAAGGCTTGGTTCGATAAGGAAGGTACACATTATGGTTTTGTTTGTTTTGAATCGAACCTTATAGAAGTGCCTAATAATACTTGGTGGATAGATTCTGGTGCTACTACTCATGTGTCTCATATTAAACAGGGATTCAGTTCGATCCAGCCCATAAGAGGAGCTGAACAATACTTGTTCATGGGGAACAGGATGAAGGCACGAATTGAGGGCATTGGGACTTATAGATTGATCTTAGACACTGGTTGTCATATAGATCTTGAAGGATGTCTTTATGTACCAGAATGTGCTAGAAATCTTGTTTCTGTAAGTAGATTGGACAATTTAGGTTTTTATGTTAAGTTTGGACATGGTGGTTTTTCACTGTATCGAAATGATTTCTATTATGGTAGTGGTACTTTGATTGATTCACTTTATAGGTTCAATCTTGATGTTAAGTTTTCTGATTCCTTGTTTCATATTGAAAGTCAGGGCATTAAACGTAGTGCATCTAATGAAAGTTCTGCTTTCTTGTGGCATCAAAGATTAGGTCATATTTCCAAGGAAAGAATAATGAGGTTGGTAAAGAATGATATTCTTCCTCAATTGGATTTTAGTGACTTAGATGTGTGTGTGGACTGCATTAAAGGCAAGCAGACCAAGCACATAGTAAAGAAGCCAGCCACGAGAAGCACTCAGCTTCTTGAGTTAATTCACACCGATATATGTGGTCCATTTGACGCTCCTTCATGGAGCGGTGAAAAGTACTTTATCACCTTTATTGATGATTACTCACGTTATGGATATGTATATCTACTGCATGAAAAGTCTCAATCAGTGAACGTCCTAGAGGTGTTCATTAATGAAGTGGAAAGGCAGTTAGATAGAAAAGTAAAAGTAGTGAGATCGGATAGAGGTGGTGAGTTTTATGGGAAATTCAATGAAAGTGGACAATGTCCAGGTCCATTTGCAAAGTTGCTTGAAAGTAGAGGTATTTGTGCACAATATACAATGCCAGGTACACCTCAGCAGAATGGTGTAGCTGAGAGGCGGAATCGTACATTAATGGGAATGGTTAGGAGCATGTTAAGTAATTGTTCATTACCTCTTTCATTGTGGATATATGCATTAAAGACTGCAACGTATGTTCTTAACCGGGTTCCTAGTAAGGCAGTTCCTAAGACTCCTTATGAACTGTGGACGGGAAGGAAACCTAGTTTAAGACATCTACGTGTTTGGGGTTGCCAAGCAGAAGTAAGGTTATATAATCCACATGAAAAGAAACTCGATCCTAGGACGGTCAGTGGCTCTTTCATTGGCTATCCTGAAAAGTCAAAGGGGTATGTATTTTATTGTCCTAACCATAGTACAAGAATAGTTGAGACGGGCAATGCTAGGTTCATTGAAAATGGTCAAACTAGTGGGAGTGGTGAACCACGAAAGGTGGACATTCAAGAGATTCAGGTTGAAGTTCCCACACCTGTTATTTCTCCTAATGTTGTTGTTCCAATTGCTGCATCACAGTCAAATGACACAATGGAATGACATAATGATGTCCATATCCCACCGAATGAAGTTATGGTAGATGAACCAGTCATAATTCATGAAGAGAGAAATGAACCACATGAACCTTTAAGGCGATCTGTAAGGGAAAGAAGATCTGCCATTCCAGATGATTATGTGGTTTATACTATTGGAAGTGAATGTGACTTAAGCCTTGATGAAGATCCAGTCTCATTCAAGAAAGCCATGGAATGTGACAATTCTGAAAAGTGGTTGATTGCCATGAAAGAAGAAATTAAGTCTATGGGTGATAATAAGGTCTGGGACTTAGTGGAGTTGCCTAAGGGTTCTAAGATTGTTGGGTCGAAATGGGTCTTTAAGACCAAACGTGACTCAAAAGGCAACATTGAAAGATATAAAGCCAGACTTGTTGCTAAAGGTTTCACCCAGAAGGATGGCATTGACTATAAAGAGACCTTCGCTCCGGTATCTAAGAAGGATTCTCTAAGAATTGTTTTGGCTTTGGTGGCTCATTATGATCTAGAGCTTCACCAAATGGATGTTAAAACCGCCTTCCTAAATGGTGAGCTTGAGGAAGAAGTATATATGGACCAACCTGAAGGATTCTTGGCCACAGGAAATGAAGATAAGGTGTGTAAGCTGAGGAAGTCAATATATGGACTGAAACAAGCTTCCAGACAATGGTACTTAAAGTTCAATGATACCATCACGTCATATGGTTTTGTAGAAATGGTCGTTGATCGATGTATCTACATTAAGGTTAGTGGGAGCAAGTTTGTGATATTAGTCTTATATGTTGATGATATTTTGCTTGCTGCAAATGACATGGGCATGCTACATGATATAAAGAAGTATCTCTCTAAGAACTTTGAAATGAAAGACATGGGTGAGGCATCCTATGTGATTGGAATAGAAATAATACGAAATAGATCACAAGGATGGTTAGGATTGTCTCAAAAAAAGGTTATATCAATAAGGTCTTAGAGAGATACAGAATGGATAAATGCTCCGCAGGAATAGTTCCTATACAGAAAGGGGACAAGTTTGATAAAAAGCAATGTCCCAGAAATGATTTGGAACGAAAAGAAATGCAAGGAATCCCATATGCATCAGTGGTAGGGAGTTTGAACTATGTTCAGACATGTACTCGACCAGATATCAGCTTTGCTGTAGGAATGTTGGGTCGATATCAAAGTAACCCTGGAATGTACCACTGGAAGGCTGCAAAGAAGGTTCTCAGGTACTTGCAAGGCACCAAGGAGTTCATGCTTACATATAGGAGATCCGATAATCTAGAGGTCATTGGATATACAGATTCAGATCATGCTGGATGTAAGGATAGCAGAAAGTCTACATTTGGCTATCTTTTCTTCTTAGCTGAAGGAGTAGTGTCATGGAAGAGTAGAAAGCAGTCCATCATTGCTAGTTCTACTATGGAGGCCGAATTTGTGGCATGCTTTGAGGCCACTATTCATGCATTGTGGATGCGGAACTTTATCTCGGGACTTGGGATTGTCGATAGTATAGCCAAGCCGCTGAGAATTTATTGTGATAATTCCGCAGCCGTTTTCTTCTCGAAGAATGACAAGTACTCTAATGGTGCTAAACACATGGAGTTGAAGTACTTGTCAGTCAAAGAGGAGGTGAAGAAACGTAGAGTGTTCTTTGAGCATATAAGGTCGGATATGATGGTAGCGGATCCGTTGACTAAGGGATTACCACCCAAGGCGTTCATTGGCCATGTAGAGCGTATGGGTATTATAGATAAAGCCTTGCTATTATAATTATGGTTAGCTCATTGTGTTTGTGACACTTTGAATTCGCTTATGGTTACGTTTCTGTTTTATTGACATGTTATCATTATAGTATGTGTATACACTTATGGTTGTTAGATGACATGTGGTTGTTTGAGAATTATAGTGTTTCTCAAATGAAAAGTAATATTGGGTTCGGATTGGTTTGTGATACATGGAAGGCATCATGTCGCTCTTATAATGACGTGTGACCGCCATGATCCAATCAGTTCTGATTCGATTAAGATTATTTGAACTTGATATAGAAGCACGTTATTAAGCCATCAAGGCGACACAAAGGCCAAGTGGGAGAATGTAAGAATATTATATATATACGTTCATATGACCTATGTGTCCTTCGGTTTAATTATAAAGACTAAGTTCATATTATATGATTGGGTTTTAACATTAATGTCGATACCGTGATGGATCGGTTTCGGTTAATGACGTTAAAATTCGGGTACATTAATTTACCCTCGTTCCTTGCTTATATATTATGTTGTCTCGTCTTATATATTATATATGTGTGTGTAAGGTGGTTATAAGGCTTTTAATTACCTGGACGGTTACACATATATGTATGAGGAGAATTGGACTATAAAAGACAGAGAGTAAGATGACGGTTACTATTCATTTTTCTTTGATGACTTTTGTTTTGCAACTTCTCTTCTGAAAAGAAACTAGAGTTAGAGATCAAACTAGTCTTCTCCATCAAAGACTAATTAAGGAAGAAAGCAAAGGAAGGAGAAGATCAATTGTACGGTGATTTGATGAAAGTTAATTAATGATGGATCAAGGTTAATTCTTTCTATCCTTCTCTTCATAATCTAAGGGTTGAATTACATCAAGTCTAGATCCTTTTGGGATTTGATTTCATGTCAAGAAATCATTAAATTCTAACAAGCTGCAACTGCCATTGTGAAAACTCAGACGAAGATTGATCTAAGTTTGACATAAGTGGAGGAATGTCCCAGGTCAGTTCAGTGTCTCCACATCAGTGTTCGACGATTCCTCTCCAATTTTAATTGGCAACAGATCCGATTTCTGTAATCTACATAAGGCTCTGAAAAACAGAATTGGTTAAATAAACTGATCGAGCATAGACAAGTACAAGTATGAATAAGAGCTAAATTTTCCTTCAAAGGGCATAGATGTTAGTTGGTTTAGTATGCACTAAAACTTTGTAGTTTAGATGGAGACAATTAATAATGGAATTTATATAAATTCTTACTCATGTAGATGTCGTGGGACGCATGAGGTGATTTTAACAGCGCCTGATATCTATGTAAACTTTACGTAGAATCTCAGTAGTTGGGATGTGGGAGATGAGAGGCCAGTCGACACCAGTTTCTCGTTCGCAGCGGTCTACTAGTGTACAACACTCATTCATTGTGAGGTGTTGAAGGGAGGTGAGATTGATCATCCATTTCGGGACTTCAAACAAGTACATACTGCCCCAAATGTTAAGATCTCGCAGAGAGGTGAGACTTTGGATTCCGTCAGGAATACTTCTCAATTCATTTCCAATTTCAAGAGTACGCAGAGATGGAAATAGCTTCCATGGAATGTCATATAGCCAGTTCTGCAGAATTAGTAGTAGTATGGTATAACCTATTATTGATCAAAATTTAAGCAACAATTTGAATATTATATATATATGTATAGTTACCTGTTTATATGTGCGAATACTTAAGCTGACAAGAGAGTTGAATTGCGTTTGTTCCGCCATCCACTCATCAACATTCATCTCTCGCCAAGCCCAAATTTTCAATTCTTGTAAGCAGGGGAGGTAGATAATCCCCTTAGGAAAGCAACATGTCTTCTCTTCACTAAACTTGAGCTCAAGTTTTCGGAGCCTCTGCAATCCTTGCCACCTTATCATTGCCTTATCTTCCAAGTCTTGATCGTTATCCGTTTTTACTTGGTGGCCTTCACAATATCTTAACCGCAACTCTTCAAGGGAAGTGAGGTATTGAAGACCCTCTTGCAAGTGGTGCTGCCAAGGCACTTCCAGTCTACGGAGTCTGTTCAAGGCTTTCCACGGCATTCCTAATCGGTTGTTAATGTCGAACGTTTCCACTTGGTTTTCATCATCTTTATCCTCCAACCTCACACTTTTTCGGTCATTTATCTTCAACTCTTCAAGGGAAGTGAGGCACGCCAACCCGCGACTAGACACCCACCTCAACTCCCCACAATTTTCAATTTCCAGTGTCTTGAGAGCGGTCAAGTGCTTCATCCAGCCTTCTGGCAAGCAATCAATGCCCTTTATCCAACTAAGCTTCATTACTTTCAACTTGCTGGAGCCATGAAGTTCAAAAAAACACGGTGAATCTGACGTACTAAGCAACATCCTCACAAGCTTCACATCAACTTCATAGAGCTCCAGTTCTTCAACTGCCCCAAATAAAGGCATGTTTTCCACAAGACTTAGGCACTCCTTAATAACAAGTTTTGAAACACGGGGCAATATTTGTATTGTTGACAATGGAGCATTCTCTTTAGGTGATGTTGCTGCCTCCCTCCACCATCCTTTCAACTGCCTCATATAGTACAACTCCAGTGATTCAAGGCATGGTAGCAAGTACCCAGATCTTACGCTCAGATCCAAGTACTCCACACTGCAATTCTGTAGACTAAGCTCCTTGAGATTTGAAAGTGTCGTAACCCAACTAGGAAGTTTGTCACTCTTGTATCTCTGAATTTTAAAATATAGGAGATTTGCATGTGGTTGTAGTTCTTCGAGAACTGCTTTTCTTTCTTCCCCTGTCATGTCTCCATCGCTATATGTATAGGTCCATTTTACAACCATCCCACTCAATTTGCACTTACTTGCCATGTTAGATTTTTTTGCATCCTCTATGCAATTAGTCCATCCAGGCGATGGAAGATCAAGCGTTACCGTCCCGCACAGCTCATCAAGGCAGCCCAAGTATCTCAATCCTCCGCTATCACAATCCACAATAAACCGATCTAGACTCACAAGTGTAGTTAATGTTGCGAATCCCAGAGGCATAGAATTTACATTGTCACAACGTGTAAGGAGGAGGTGTCTCAAGCTCACCAACTTCCCAAGGTTTGAAGGCAACTCCTTCAACTCTTCACAACGACTAAGCATAAGAGTATGCAAAAGGATAAGGTTACAAATTGATTTCGGAAGGGTTGTCAACTTCGTATTCCAAGAAAGGTCCAAGTACCTCAGGTGAATTAATCCTCCAAATGAATCTGGTAATTCTCTAAAGTTCAAAAACGACAAATTCAAGGTTCGCAACATTCTAAACCTTTCTAAAACTAAACTCAAAGAATATTTCTCAAGGTTTCGTGCATAACCGCATCTAAGGGTTCTCAGAGTCTTTGAATGGGAAGACAGATTTGAATAGTCAGGTGAGCAATTTGGCGAATGGATGACAGAAATGTCACGAAGAACACTCATTTCAGCAACGTTTCTCAAATCTTTCTCCTCAAAACAACTGGACTCCAACCCTGCAACTTGTATTGCCAAGTCATGAAGCAAATCATGCATTTTACATCTATATTGAACAATACCAAATTCCGTTGCATCCCTCTCGACCTCTTGGAAAAAACACCTATTAACCAAGTGGAGAAAGTAATCACCTCCGATCTCCTCCAAGCTCCTTTTAGCATATGGCTCAACAAAACCTTGAGCTACCCACATACGGACCAACTCATCTTTTTCAAAGTCATGATCTTTAGGAAAAACTGAACAATAAGCAAAACAACGCTTCAACGCAAACGGAAGGTCATTGTAGCTGACTTTCAAAACTTTCATGAGTTTGTCATCACCATCATCTAAAAGAACTCCTTCAAGTTCCTTTTCCAGAAAAGCGAACCACTCCTCCTTATCTTTCTTTCTGTAGCGTAGCATTCTACCTATCGAGCTTATAGCAAGAGGGACATATCCACACTTACGTAAAATCTGCTTCCCGAGCAAAACTAGTTCATGATCACCATCAAATTCTCCATCCTTAAATGCCATTTTTACAAACAATGACCATGCAGTCTCTTCTGATAGAACACTTATCCTATAGTAAGGCTCTATGGCATCTAAACATTGGGCAACCTTAGTTTTGCGTGTGGTTATAAGAACCTTACTACCCTTTCTACCACAATTAAGAAGGGATCCCACCCTATCCCAATTGGCTGGGATTTCATCCCAAACATCATCCACGACTAACAAGTACTTTTTCCCCTCAATGCTCTTTCTCAACTCACTTTGCAGTTGATCTAAATCAAGGTCTTCGGGTTTGGACTTAAGAGCTGAGGTTAGGATTTTCACCAAGACGACTTTAAGGTCAAAGAAATAGTTGATACATGTCCATAAACACAAATCAAAGCCCTTTTGCACTCTCTCATCATTGTACACAAGTTGAGCTAAAGTGGTCTTTCCTAATCCCCCAAACCCAATCACTGAAACAACCCCGAAATTCTTTTTCCTATGTTCCTCGGACAGTAGCAAGTTGATTATATCCTCTTTTTCCTGATCTCTCCCAATTACATTTTTAAACTCGACAAAAGAGTGAGTCTCATCCCTACCGAGGACTCTATGGGTGTGATTCTCTTCAATTTTTTGGTATTGAAGTTGGAAGGAAGACATATCATCTTTTATCCCACCTAAACACTCTCTAATGGCCTTGATATTGTGAGCAGTCTTAAGAACGAAACTCAACTGATTGGATTTGGAGAAGAATAGGGTTACCTCTTTCTTGAACTTGTTACCGTCCATAGCCTTCTTGCACAATGCCCTCGCACCAATAGCATCGAAGAGATCGTCAGCCTCGTACAAGACCGACTTGAGCCTGGATAGCCATAACTTGACGACAAGCTCCTTGGATTGCCTTTGCTCAGCATCATGAATGAAACAAGTGATGGTTTCAATGACTTCACTCAGCCTTTTGAGATCATTCTTGAAGTTCCACACAAGGAGGAACTCGTTCAAAGCAGGGGAGCTCAGTTGCCCGAGAACAGATTTTGCTACGCCAAGCAACATTGCATCGGCCATGGTTGAGATTTCGTGGAGTTGACTTGAATAGGGAGAGAAGAGGATTAATAGACAAAGTGTTTATGTTTCGTTTGGATGAACAAAAAGAAAGGAAGTATTGACATTTTATAGCCAGCACAAACGTTTACTATTTCCACAATCTCAGCTATCAGTCTCGTTGGCTGTGATTCTGTTTTATTTACTGTATAAAATAGTATAATGATAGATTCAAACTACAGCTACATTAACATTCCAGCACCATTTGTTCTTTTTCTACTGCAAGTAGCATATTTAATCTAAAGTAAATGGTTGCTATAATTAATGCTAATAATGGAGAGACGTGGCCAGATCATTGAGGAACTGATCACTTCAATCTATAATGACATTTAAGTGGTCAAACATAAATACACTATACGCCAGATGTTGTTTTCCAATATGAGTGACCATGTCATTTAAATACTAACTTCATTTCCTTTACTTTTTGTATTTCTATTGTAGTCGATCTGTATGTATAGCCGTAGGCATCGTATATAAACACGGTTTGTACGCACTACATTCTGAAATTTTTTAAACTACATTCTCGTACGTCCAAAATTGGCGTACCGTGCAATTTTCTCGAGCATACGTATACGTATACGTATACGGTGGGAAAATTGAAAATTGGTCTGTACGCCCAAAATGGGTGTATGCTGCGGATATAAAAATCCGCCTCGCTTTCTTCTTCCTCCTCTCGTCGTATCAGTGAAGTTACTGTTCATACCGTAACCTAATTGTCGCCGCCGTCCAATCTTCTCCCATTTCACTCGTTTTCTTCCCCAAATCTATCCCATTCGACTCGTTTTTCTCGTACAATCCAAATCCCTCAATCAATTTCTTCAATTTCACTCGGAATCATGCAATCCGAAGAAATGGGGAAAAGCTCGAAATCCACTCCGGCGACGGTGGAGGCTGCGGCTTCGTCTGTTCTCCCTCCCGTCCGTATTTGTGCTGGTGGCGCAAGAGTCCGAGGTGGAGGAGTTGGGCGGAAGACGAATCCGGCGAAAAAGAAAAGGGGGGGTGGTGGAGCTGCGGTGGCTGAGGTGGTCGGTGGCGCTGGCGAGGAGGTTGGTGGCGCCGTCGAGGTGGCTGGAGGTGAAGCAGGTGGAGCAGGTGGTGGTCGGGGTGGTGGTCGGGGTGGAGCTCGTGATGGTCGGGCTCGTGGTGGTCGTGGTCGGGGCGGTGCGGAAAAACGGGTCCGTTTGAAATCGCCGGAGAAGACGCTCTCGATCCACGAGGCACGTTAATATTATTTTTTTAATTAGTCGTTATTTATCGTTTAACGTGAAACGTTATTCGATAAATAACGATTAAAAAAAGATTTATTAATGAAATATGAATTATTTGTTATTTATTAATAAATTATTAATTAGTCGTTATTTATCGTTTAGCGTGAAACGTTATTTGATAAATAACGACTAAAAATAATATAATAATATATTAATAAATAATATTTATTAATATAATATTAGTTAGTCGTTATTTATCGTTTAACGTTTCACGTTATTTGATAAATAACGATTAAAACGAAATTTTTTATTATTAAATAACATTTATTAATATAATATTAGTTAGTCGTTATTTATCGTTTAGGTAAAAGAAAATAATATTATATTAATAAATACTATTTATTAATATAATATTAATTGGTCGTTATTTATCGTTTAACGTTTCACGTTAATCGATAAATAACGATTTAAAGAATAAGATTAATTAGTAAATAATATTTATTAATATAATATTAGTTAGTCGTTATTTATCGTTTAGCTAAAAGAAAATAATATTATATTAATAAATAATATTTATTAATATATTATTAATTGGTCGTTATATATCGTTTCACGTTTCACGTTAATCGATAAATAACGATTTAAAGAATAAGATTAATTAGTAAATAATATTTATTAATATAATATTAGTTAGTCGTTATTTATCGTTTAGCTAAAAGAAAATAATATTATATTAATAAATAATATTATATTAATATAATATTAATTAGTCGTTATTTATCGTTTAACGTTTCACGTTATTCGATAAATAACGATTTAAAGAATAATTAGTCGTTATTTATCGTTTCACGTTATTCGATAAATAACTTGTAAAAGAAAAAGATTTAATATTAAATAATATTTATTAATATAATATTAATTAGTTGTTATTTACTAAGAAATGAATTAATTTGTAATTAATACATTATTAAATAGCGTCTTAATAAATTATTAATAAGTCGTACCTAAGAAAAAATTAGTAATTAATACATTATTAAATATTTAAAAGAAAAACGTCAAATAATATAAAATAATAATTCGTAAATATGAAAATAGGCTTTAGAGAGGGCTATTACTCCGGCGGGTTGTTCTGTTAGAAAGAAGAAGAAGGGCCCTCGTCACCCTAGCGCACGCGGGATCACAGCTTCCCGACGTCGTGGATCTCCTCCAGACATTCCAGGAGTGCATATAGGAGATACAGGGAAAGCTTTGATGGATGATTTGGATGTTAGTGAGGCGGAGGAGTTTTCAGAGGAGTTGACGGAAGCAACCGAGGTTGCAGATCAGCCAGATGTAGATCTAGGAGATTTGGAGGCGCAGATGCATGCTGATTACTATGAGGGATCACCTGTGCGTGAGCCATCTCCAGTTGGATCATTGTCTCCTTCTGCAGAGGATCATCAACAGGAGATTGAGGAGCTTGTTCATGATTTCGATCAGGATCAGCCAGACCTCCAGGAGCCCATTCAGGACCCTGTTCAGGAGCCTGTTCAGCACATTGATCCGGGCTTAGCTGTACCGGTTCCAGGGGATGCAGATTATGTGGGGCATCCTGGAGGTCCTCTTAGTTCACGGCTTTTGGTGGATTACAGCACCCACATTGCTCCGGTGATATGGACTGAGACGTCGTCTCTTGCAGAGCGTATTGAGCATGACCCGACTTATGTGATACTGCCCTCATCGAAGGTATGCGTTGTTTCCTAAATGAATTTGTGACGTAAAACGATCCACACGCTATTCTAATTCATTAATTTCTCTTTCGTACATCAGCTGAAGAGGGTGTTGGATATATACACCCGCAAGGACTTCTTCAGGGAGTATGATAGGCATAAATCTAATGTGCCTGGGTCATGGTGGCAGCTCGTTGAGCGGAGCCACTTACATGTCCTTGCAAATCCCCGACTCGAGTACAACAGCATCGATCCGATTCTGATTTCTGCATTTGTGGAGCGTTGGTATCCAGAAACCAACACGTTTCACTTTGCATTTGGTGAGATTGCTCCTACCTTGTTAGACGTGCTGAAGATTCTAGAGCTTCCGATCCATGGACGAGCTGTCAGATCTGCTGAGGCAGACATAGATGGGTTTGTGCATCCTCATGTGCAACAGATTTTCGGGTTTGCTACGATCGAGGAGGCTGCTGCGCTATGCTTACGTACGTAGAGTTTATTTTATTATTTATATTTGATTCCATTTTTTAGTTGATTCAATTAAATATTTATAATCCGTGATAAATTATCAGATGGGGGTTTGAACATCCACGGCAAGAGAGGCATCACCACGATCCACACCCGACTATTACAGATGTTTGATATACGGGACAGGTAAATTATCGTATATTATAAGAATTTCTCATAATTTCTCGATTAACGTTACTAATTCATTTGTTGTTATTAATTACAGGACTCCTCAGCAAGAGAGTGATATTGCTTCGCTCTACTTGCTGTCCCTGTTAGGCAGTACGACATTTGTAGACAAGTCTCGGATGAAGGTGAAGCACAAATACCTTAGCATCCTCGTAGATCACAATGAGACAGGTCCTATGCTTGGGGGACAGCCGTCTTGGCTGAACTGTACAGACAGTTGGGTCAGGCCTCCCGTGCTCAATCCAAGGGGTTTGCTGGCTGTCCGCTCCTGCTGAAGGTAGTTTTCGTTTAATGTTTGTTTTTTTTTTCGTGTATATTTTGCTTATGTATAAAACATTATGAAATTCTGGTATTTGTAGGCTTGGATATGGGCGTATTTCCATGGTCTTCGGGGTCATGCTACGCAGGACTTGACATCCATGAATGCCTCGGCGGCGGCTATCCGGGAAAACAGCAAAGTCAAGTACCATAATCAATGTTTTGGATGCTACTCCGTACTAATTTGCGATTTTTTCTGATCTACATCTTTAGACATAGATTAACTTCATTCTTAAAAAATTATTTCCCTAAATTAAGAATCTAAAATTGTTCACGAGGTAGACTATAATTTCATTCTTGACATTTGGATTGTTGTCATATACTAGTCCTACGGCACCCGTGCGATGCACGGTCCCTGTGCGTTATTTGTTTTCTCGGTTGTTTGATATAAGTGTCGTGAGGAAGCTTCAATAGTTTTCTAATATACTAGATTTTTTGGGCCCGCGCTATGCGCGGGTTTTACAGCCTATAAAACTTCACACCTTGCGGAATCGAAGATGATGATAAAATTCATACATATCCACTATAGACCTATGTTAGTGGGTAAAATCTTCATTTGAGTGACATATTTGTAAACCTAGGAAAAAATTAAAAATTAAAAACAAAACATTTAATACACTGTGATTAATTTGAGAAACCCCTAATTTTATAGTATATTAATATATTAAGATTAAGATTTTCCGTAGGTACTACTGTTTGTTATTTGTTATTGCTAGGTACTCCCTCCGTCCCATAATGTTGTTCCTATTTGCTTTTGACACATTCGCCGATGCACTTCTTGCGTCGTTATATCTCTAATTAGACGTTGTCGAAAAATTATAAAATTTTGATATTATTAAAGTATTCATCGATACGAATCAAATAAGATCTCATATAACTATGTTTTTTCTTATATATTTGGTATAATCTTGCAAATTGTATAAAATTATGAATAGTGTACAAATTGGAAACAGGAACATCATTATGGGGACGGAGGGAGTATGCGTTTCCATGTTTTTCTTGTTTTTTGTATACTGTTTTTTGGCTTGTAGTTGTGTTGGCTCAATATTGTCCATTTATTTGACACGTTATTTGATCCGTTGGGAAATGTTGGGGGTAATTAAAAAACAGGTAGATTGTGTGTGTGTTGGTTTGAGTAATGGTGGCCTTGTTTTTGTGGCTTCTATATGTTTGAGCTTTTTATACGTACTAAACAAATCCCTTGAGCTCAATTGCAGGCTATATTATGTTACCCGAATTTCCAGAAGCGGTGTATAAAGTCCGGATTTAAACAATCAAAGCTAAACGCCACGTGATAAACGAAACTCGATTGAAACAAAACCCCTGAAGTTTGAATTATGTTCTTTGATTTGTGCACATTGCTACTCACCGTGTCAAAACAAATCCAAATATTACTTTACATTCATTAATTTGCAGTTAGAAACTAGAAGAAGAAAAACAGTAACACAAATTTTTATCTCTTTTCTTAAAATTTGAGTAAAATATTTTGTTCTTGAATAAGTCATCAATGAACTAATATGTTTTACCAAACACCCTTGCCTTACAATTCACACTTGACTAGTTAACTCCATATTGTTGATGATGCATCCTCTACCTTCACTTATCTCTAATCTGAATACAAAATACAGTACCTACTCCTCGGACTTATCGATCGGTCTTAGCTTGTCTGCGATCGGTCTCTGATCTTAATGAAGCTAATTAGTACTAAATTCATCGATATCAGTACTAAGCACGTGCTCAATTTTGTTTACACTCTATTGTTCCATGCTGGTTTGTATTTATTTAGCATTTTGATATCTTCTCCCTTCTAAATTCTCTAAGCTCAAATGCAGGGTATATTAAGCTACATCACATTTTTACAATAGGCATAAATACTCTACACTGAAAGCACATATTATTACCCAAAACAACATTAAAACGAATAGCTTGTGGTGTTTACTCTCGTTTTTCAGTCATCCAAGTTGAGAAAGTTTTTGGGCATCCCAGAAATACCAGAAAGGCAACACAAAGAAAAAAGAGGTTAACTTATTACATTTTAGTCCTTATACAATATCATGTATCAGGGAGATGAGAGGCGAATCGACATCAATTTCTCGCTCGCATCGCTCTTCTAGTTCTGTAGAACATCCACACAAAGTGAGTTGTTGGAGACAGTTAGTAATGCATGTATGGTAATTGCAGGAGAGCAGGAGATAAACTAAATAAGTGTGAATGAATAACTTCACTTACTTTCAATCCGGATAGTTGGGATGTGTGGATTTTTTTTGCATCTTCTATGCAATTAGTCCATCCAATGCAAAGGAAGCTCAATGTTTACTCATCAAGGTGACCCAAGTATCTCAATCCCCCGGTGCGAGGGTGCACAATAAACCGATCCAGACTCACAAGTGTAGTTAATGTTGGTAACCCTTAAGGTAGAGAATGTAAGGCGGAACAACAATCTAAGAATAGGCAATTTCTCAGGTTTTACTTAAGGTGTCTCAAGCTTACCAACTTACTCAGGTTTTAAGGCAATTTCTTCAACTCTGTACAACCCATAAGGATAAGAGTACGCAAATGTTGAAGCTTACAAATTGAATTCGGAAGGGATGCCAATTTAGAATTCCTCGAAAGGTCCAGGTACCTCAAATGAATCAATCCACCGAAGGAATTTGGTAATTTTACAAAGTTCAACCACGAACTTAACGCATGTGACTATTGTTTTTTGGAGGCTTTTGGATGGGCAAACGATGTCCGTTTTGGATGTATTTTATATGCACGGACTCGTATTGAAATTCTCTACAAGATTCTGAAATTTAAAAAAAAAAAATTGATTCGTCACGTATGTCCTATATACCTTCGTGACGGATGTCCTACATACCTTTGTGATGGATGTCCTTCGAACCTTCTTGACGAATGTCTAGCCATATACCTTCGTGAAGAATGTCTGGCCATATACCTTCGTGACGAATGTCTGACCATATACCTTCGTGACGAATGTCTGACCATGTTAAATAAACTTTTAGGGTGTGCCAAATAGTAAGCCCCTATAAATAAAGACAAAGAAAAAAAAATGCAAATATTTACGAAATTTTAAAAAAAATCTTTATTTTATTAAATTAATTATCTTTTACTTAAAAATTTATTATTTATTTTTCAAAAATATACTTTTATCTACTTTTTACATAATATCTATATATAATTTAATAAACTTATATTTTTCATCTATACGATATCATCAGTTTACTAATCGATTATCTCTTACCTATATTAATGCAGTTCCCGCGCCTTGCGTCGGTTTATATTGTTCATGTTTTGTTCGTATATATTCATATTATAAAATTTATCCGTATCCTAACATTTTTTCAATGTTATACCCTAGTTAGGTGAACTCATCATAGGACATTTATTATTGTGTTTTTATTCGTAGACATTTTCTTTTGTTTTATTTTGAGGATGATCTCATTAAAATTCTATTTAAATAAGGGTGTGAATCTCATAATAAACACTCTTATAGAGATAAATAAGAATAAATCTAAGTCTGGATGCTTAGATTAAACTAGCTACCTCCACTTGTAGTGGGGGTAGTTGTGAAGGCCGACGACTTCCCGGCGACCACCCGTGGTTGTCCGGTAGAGGTCTAACGGCGGTTCGGCGGAGGTTCAATGACGGTCCGGTGGAGGTCTGACGGTGGTCCAACGTGGTCCGGTGGAGGTCCGACGGTGGTCCAATAATAAATGAAAAGGTTAAAGTATAAAAATAAATGAAAATTTAAGTCTAATTCAAATTGGTGAACATTTAAATATAATGTGATGAACATTCTGTTGATGAACATTTAATTATAATGTGATGAACATTTTGTTGGTGAACATGTAATTAAAATGTGATGAACATTCAGTAGAGTATATCAAAATGAACGTTTATCAACATTTTGATGAACATTTATGAACAATGTGATGAACATTTAAGCTAATTGTAATGAACTTTTGAGTAATGAACATTTTATTAAATGCTTGTGAACATTTAAGTATGAGATGATGAACATTTAGGTAATTTTTGATGAAGATCAAATGTTTTTTACTCGAAATTATATTAAAGTGGTGTTCCACATAAGTGGTGGTCCGGTGGTCCGACGGTGGCTTGATGGTGGGTTAGTGGTGGTGCGGTCGTGTTGGTCTGATGGTGGTCTGGCGGTGGTCCGCCGTTTGTCTAAATAACATAACCATTTAAGTGTAATAAACTTGGTGAACATTTAAAAATAATTTGTTGAACATTCAGTTGATGAACATTTAAGTATAATGTGATGAACATTCAGTTGGTGAACATTTAAGTATAATGTGATGAACATTCAGTAGAGTATATCAAATGAACATTTATCAACATTTTGATGAACATTTATCAACATTTTGATGAACATTTATGAACAACGTGATGAACATTTAAGCCGATTGTAATGAACTTTGACTAATGAACATTTTATTAAATTCTTGTGAACATTGAAGTATGAGATGATGAACATTTAGGTGATTTTTGTTGAAAATTAAGTGTGTTTTTAAAAGAAATTATATTAAAGTGGTGTTCCACATAAGTGGTGGTCCGGTGGTTGGTTGATGGTGGGTCAATGGTGGTGCGGTGGTGGTCCGGTGGTGGTTCGCCGTTTGTCCAAATAACATAAACATTTAAGTGTTATAAACTTGATGAACATTTAAATATAATTTGATGAACATTCAAATATTTAAGTATAATGTGATGAACATTCAGTTGCTGAACATTTAAATATAATATGATGAACATTCAATTGGTGAACATTTAAGTAGAATGTGATGTACATTCAGTTGGTGAACTTTTAAGTATAATGTGATGAACATTCACTAGAGTATACACAAATGAACATTTATAAACATTGTGATGAACATTTATGAACAAATGAACATTTAGTAATAAATAATTTTGTAATATTTGTGAACAATTTTATACATCTTTGTGACAATTTTATTCCGGCAAGGCCCAAAGATGGTCCGGCGGTGGTCGGCGGAGGTCCAACGGTGGTGACAAGGGGTGTTACGTGTCATCATATAAGCTCTTGGATCTCTTTTGATCCAAGGCTTCACAATCATTCTCATTTATCATTTTAACAACTATTATTACATGACACTTTTTCTTTAAATAAAATATATAAGAACAAATTATTGTATACAATTGTGGTTAATTAATAATACATAAAAATAAATTATAGTATATTAGCAATTGTTATTTGTTAGGGCTTTGAAAAAATGGATGAAAAATATTTATAATATACTTGGAGACTACAAAATAGCTAACAAACTAACAAATATATATATATTAAAATAAAATAAAACAAAGCTCTCTCCTTCAATCTGACCCCACAAATCCTACGTGTCATTTTCTCCATAATAAAAGTTATTCATCAAGAGGAAAATAATAACGAACAATAAGAAAACTTCTGTACAAAATATCATATGATATTTAAAAGATACGCGAAATTGATTGCATAAATAATAAAACAAGCCAATGTAAATCTAACCATATAAACTTTTATTTTTCAATTATATAGATTTTAACATAAGTAGACTATGTATATAAATGTCATGAGTATTGAATTAACTTTACACCTGTAAATATGAAAGACATATACTAAAACAGAGCGGTGTTTGCCACATGTCGCTCTTACGTTCAATTAGCTTATGTGCCGGCCTCTGAGCTATGTCACCTCCTTCGTCATGCCATCTGACACATCGTCGTGACTTTAAAAAAATTGCCACATCATCATGGCTTTAAGAAAAAAAATTTAGATTGACTAATTATCTTGACTAGAAAAATTATCTACTTCCAAATATAATTAATTTAGTCAACTTATTCCATAGAATATTTGATCTTCAATCTATATTGTTACATATATATTATATAATATATATATATTTTGTATACTATATTGTTGAATTTCTCAATCATACGTACCGTAATTAATGATAAATAATCTCAATTTCATTACATATGCATTACACAATACGTACTATAAATTACTGATAAATAATCCCAATCTCATTACATTTGTATTACGTAATATGTACTTCGTATATTATATGGTTCAATTTCACTATATTCATATAACAATACGTACTTCATATACTATATGATACATCGTATAATGTGTAATTTTGTTAAAAATATAAAATAAATTAAATCCCGTGCAGGGCGCGGGCACATTAACTAGTTGATATTAATTGATGAGGTATTTAAAAGTTAAAAATAATAATAATTAAAATTTTAAGAATTAATAGCAAAAATGACATAACCTACAATTAAAGGAGAGGCCGCAATCCATAGTTCAGCCCAGATAATAAAGCAGGCCCAGCTATGCTGTTTTCTGTTCGGCCCAGATAGATTGCTGACTGTTTCTTGTTCCGTATAAATTGCTGATTTTTCAAGAACTGCGTTTTTTGCACTTCGAAGAGAGTCCTCGCCGGTTGTGCTGTTTCTAGATCCTGTTCGTCGTCTCCGGCTCGTCCTGCCTTGTCGGAAGATGGCTTACAGGCGTAGCAGCCTCTCAATCCCTGCTAAGCTTGTCGCTCGTAGATTCATTCCCTCTTTCGCTTACCTTACTCGTTATAATGTCACTCATCATTATAACTTGGAAGATTTCCAATCATCTGGGTCCATGATCAAGTCGCATTTAAGTCAGAGGAGGTCTTTTATGAGTTGCATCAACAATATTTCACCACACCTCAGTGGGGCATTCTGTCGAACAGGTAATGGGCTACTCGGAAATGGACGCTACATCTCAACCTCGACTTGGGAGGCGGATATGACTCAATTCGCCGACCAAGCTGCCACTATGATCAATGATACAATTGCAGCTGCTGATTCAGCGTTCCCAGTTGCAGCTGTGCAGTACTTGATCACTGGAGTTCATTCTGTTTCTGGGTTGAATTGGTATGTTTGATGTCACATTTTCTTTGAGTTTTTTATGTTTTCTGTGGATTTTGACAAGTGTAGTGTTTTGCTGTTGTGTGTTTATTAGGTGGGCTTCCATTGTTGTTACCACTTTGTTGGTCCGTGGAGTTACAGTCCCGTTCTTAATAACGATACTTAAGGCTGATTCAAAGCTAATGGTAGGTCGGTAGTTCGTTACTTTCTTGATCTTATCATAATTTAGTTAAGCTGGATGATCATGGATTTCAAAATTGATTTGCAGTTGCCGAGGCCGAGGTTGGAGGAGATACAGGAGCAAATGCAAGCCAAGGTAATATGATAGCCATCTTTGCCAATGTCTATGTAGTTTAGAGTCACAAAAACATGCATCGATGACTTCAGTTTCTGATGAACGTATAAGCGCTACACGCCTTGATAAATGTAATAACCATGTTTAGCACACCTTTATAGGGTATGAAACCCCAAGCTATTGATGAAGAAAAAAAGAAGATGAAGGAACTTTTTGATGAGTAAGCTTCTTCGAAGTCTTCAGCATGAATCATTGGCTGTTTCTTATAGATTACAATCAAAAGATGAAGGAGCTTTTCCTGCCTCTTTTTTCAGTGTTGAGTCTATTGATATATGATTTGGTGATGCAGATATGGTGTGACTCCATCTACTCCATACAAAGAAGTTTTTATCCAAAGCCCTATCATCATCATTTCTTATCTCGCTGTAAGCTTAAGATGATACTATGCTATGTTCTTTTCTAGACTCTATATTTTTGGGCTCAGCTGATTATTTCTTTGTCCAAAATGATTATCTTGCAGATCACAAACATGACAATTAAAGTTCCATCATTCAAAACCGGTGGAGCGTTGTGGTTCACAGATCTCACCACTCCAGATGATATGTATATCTTTCCTATTTTGACAGCACTAACTTTTTTGGTTCCAATGGAGGTAATAATTCCTTATATAATATATTGGATCAACTTTGATGTCTTCTAAACAAATCTGCAGTTATTGAAGTTTAGGTGCATGATAGACTCTTAACATTGTAGTTTGGCATGATTATAGAACTGGTGGAGTGTTGTTTGCCCTGCATTTGCTCCATACCTTTTGTTTTTTTTATGAATGTTTCTAGTGTTGCTGACTTGCTGTACCAAGAGACTATTTGGCTCAAGATTAATATCCAATACTTGTAAACTGAATTTTATTCTCGTATTTAGCATTCTTTTTAATCTATATGGATATCTTCTTTTGACATCTTTTTCCTGCGCTAACATCCATTGTGGTGTGAAGATTAAAATGAAAAAGGGACATGCTGATGCCGTGACGAAAATCGATACAAGGGTGTTAGCCCTTCTTTCACTACCTTTTTCCATTATTCTTCCTAAGGTACTGTCTTAATTACAAGAGATATCATGTGCTTTTTGCTACCCTTTCATCTCGCCTTTAATAAATGATGAGATTGTAATTTTCTAACTTTCATATTTGTTAGCCTTTTAACCTAAAGAAATTCTCTGAGCTCGAATGCAGGCTATATTATGCTACTGGATCACCTCAAACATGTTCTCACTGTGTTATGAATCTAGTAAGTGCTCAACTCTTTCATGGTGTACTACAGTCTACATTACAATCACTGTTGCCATAAATCCTCTTGAACTGTGTTATGAATCTAGTAAGTGCATAACTTTTTTTCAGTTATCCGAGTTCCCAAAGTTAAGAAGGCTTTGGGCATCCCAGAAATACCGTTAAACCTTAACAGAAAAGCAATACAAAGGAAGAGAATCAAGAATAGGTGATACGACATTGGCTTATGGAGTACTAACATTGGTAAGGGGCTGTCTTCGATGTTAGCTGTCCCAACCGCATTGTACTGTCTGCTCGAAAACAAAATAGAGAGTTCTCTAGCGCGATATCCCCACATTTGTTGACTCCAGATATGATATTACTGCTTTATCTTTCCAATCTATATATCCACTGAAAAATAGAAATTGGTTTCTGATCTTAATATATCCAAGTAGTTCTAATATTACTGTAAATCAATAATGTGAATGAATAACTTTGCTTACCTTCAATCTGAGTATTTGGGATGTGTGAGATGAGAGGCCAGTCCGCGCCAGTTTCTGGTTTGCAGCGCTCTTTAAATTCTGTAGAGCATCCATCCAAAATGAGGAGTTGGAGGGAGGTGAGATTGATCATCCATTTCGGGATTTCATACAACCTCGAACACTTCATAATTATAAGAAGTCGCAAAGAGGTGAGGTGTTGGATTCCGTCAGGTATCTTACTTGATCCACAGTCAATTTCAAGAGTACGCAGAGATGGAAGTAGCTTCCATGGAACCAATTTGATTCCTGCGTAGTACCTCTATTATTGATAGAAATTTAAACAACAATTTTACATATGAGAATATATATACCTGCTCATTATATGAATGAATATCAAGCTCGACAAGGGAGCTGAACTGTGTTTGTTCGGTCGCCCAGTCATCAAAATTCATCTCTCCGCAATCGTCAAGTGTCAATTTATGTAGGAAAGGGAGGTACAAAATCCACTTAGGAAACAAACATGTCATCTTCTTAAATCTCAGGCAGATAGTTTGAAGCCTCTCCAATCCTTGCCATCTTAAAGCTCTACCTTTCAAGTCTTGAGCATTATCCATTTCTACTTGTTGGGCTTCATCATAGAACATCCTCAGCTCTTGGAGAGCAGTGAGGTATTGAAGCCCCTCTTGGAAGTGGCTCTGCCAATGCATAGCCAATTTACGAAGTTTGCTCAAGGCTTTCCATGGCGTTAATCCTAATTCGTTGTTAATGTTGATCCTTGCCACTGGCTTTTCATCATCTCTATCCTCTATCCTCACACTTTCCTGGCCCATTATCTTCAACTCTTCAAGGGAAGTGAGATACGCCAACCCTCGACTAGATACCCAACTCAACTTCTTGCAGTAGTGAATTCTCAGTGTCTTGAGAGCATTCAGGAGCTTTATCCAATCTTCTGGGAAGCACTCCATGTCTTGCATTTCGAAAAGTTCCATTACTTTTAACTTAGTGAAGCCGTGAAATTCGGAAACACACCGCGTATTTGGAACACGAAGCAACATCTTCAGAAGCTTCACATTAACTTTATAGAGATCCAATTCTTCAATTGTCCCAAATAAAGGCATATTTTCCACAAGACTTACGCACCTTCCAATAACAAGTTTTGAAACACGGGGCAGTGTTTGTGCTGCTGACATCGCATCATTGTCTCTAGGTGATGTTGCTGCCTCCCTCCACCATCCTTTTAACTGCGGCAAATTATTGAGTTCCAGGGATTCAAGGCATGGTAGCAAGTACCCAGATCTTACGCTCACGTCTAAGTACTCCACACTGCAATGCTTTAGACTAAGCTCCTTGACGTTTGAAAGCGACGAAAACCAACTAGGAAGTCTGTCACTCATATATTTGTCAATTTTCAGGTATTGAAGATATGCATGCTGTTGAAGCTACAGCTGAAGTAAAGTTCCTTCTGGTTTTGATGGTAACAAACATTCCTACTAATGTATACTTGAGTGTTTCAGGATGTCTACTCTGAGCAGGAACGTTACTCAACAGAGGCGAGCTAAATAAGGAAAGAAATGGCTGAAGGAGCACAACGAAGATATCAATGTTTTATTTATGGAAAATACGGTTGAGCGGCAAAGATTTCATGAAGATCTTAAGGAAAGAGATATAATTAAAAGATGGAAATAATATCTTCTTATGCGAAAGATATATTTTCCATAATCTTGTTTATTCCCTAGTTTAAACCTAGTTTTATCTTTGCTATATAAACTAGTCTTAGGCTTAGGAATGGGGTGACGATTGAGAGAGTTTTATACTTGTGCGAATCAAGTGTGATCGTCCAAAAGAAGAACAAGAAGAAAAGAGAGAAAGAGTGAGCAATACTTTGTCTTAGGCGTTGAGTTTGGGCTCGAGTGAAAGAAGAGATTCGTGATCGTAATCCTTGCTTTCTTTTGTAACAAACAAGAAATTAATAAGATAAGTATACTCATTCAAATCCTTCAAGTGAGAAGCTTGAAGGTAGTGGTTTTACTCAACTCTTAGTGGTTGAGGTTTCCACTCTAAATACTTGTGTTCTTCTATACTTCCTGCGTTATTATTCCGCTGCTACACCTCTGAAGGAACAATACACTTTGTTCCCTCAGAAGTAATTGAACTAACGATCCAACAATTGGTATCAGAGCCTGGTCTCTAGATTGTTACCCTTGCAGGAAGAATGTCAGGAACAGCCATCAACGACTCCTTTTGGAAGCCACCAATGCTCAAATCAGGAGAGTTCTCATACTGGGTGGAACAGATCGAATCACATATCTGTTCCCTGCATGGACAGATGTGGAAGATTGTGGAATTTGGAGATGTGAAGATTCTCGATCCCTCAGATGAGACTGGAGGAACACTCAAGAAAAGAGAAGATTATCAAGATGCTGATTACAAAGTCTTGGAGCTCAACATGAGAGCAAAGAAGGTCATACTCGCTGCCCTTGGTCCATCCGATCAAAGGAAGGTTCTAAAGTACAAGACTGCTCACGACATATTCAAATCCCTCAAAAGGATGTATGAGGGGAATGAAGACATTAAGAAAAATAGGATCTTGACTCTCATCAAGGAGTATGATAGTGCTGTTCAAGGAAAGAATGAGTCTTTGGATGACTACCATTCACGTTTCCAGGGATACGTAGGCCAACTCGAGTTCTTAGGGGAAACGATCCCTGAGTGGAAACTAACACATCAATTTCTTCAGGGATTGTCCTCTAAATGGGACGCGTTCTCTCTTGCACTCCAAGCTCAGAATGATATCAAAAACATCACCTTGGAGGAACTAGTTGCTCGTCTCCAGAGCAATGCGGGGATTCAACAGAGCAAGATGCTAAGAAGGGAAGGAGAGAAGGCAGAGAAGTCCCAGAACATTGCTTTAAAAATTGAAAAAGCCTTCGATCTTGCTCAGGAAGAGGACGAAATTATTGATAAGGATGAAGAAGTTGCTCTCTTCACAAGAGCCTTTCGAAGAGTTTGGAAGGATAGCAGAGAAAAACAACGTCTCCCTGATGGGAACAAAGACATGAGTACTATCATCTGCTATCACTGCCAGAAGAAGGGACACTTCGCAAGAAATTGCTTCAAAAAGAAGGGAGGAGATGCAAATGTCCCTCAAAGGGAAAAGAAGGAAGCAATGATTGCAACATGGGGGACATCTGACTCTGAAGACGAATTTCTCTACACCCCCAAGGAAACATGTCTAATGGCTACAGGAGGGACTTCAGACTCCAAAGAAGAATCTCCCTACACTTGTCTAATGGCTACAGGAGAAAAATCCGAAGATGAGGTAAACACTTCTGAATTTGACTCTTTCTTAGAAAACAAATCAAAAGCTCAGATTATTAGGTTCATTCATTCTCTAGGAAAGGAACAAAGTAATCTGAATTCTTTGATCGATGAGAAGGACGAAACCATTTCATGTCTGATTGAGGAAAACCAGCTTTGGGCTTCTAAGGTTGCTAGACTTGAAAAGGCTTCGTTCCCTTCGTCGGACTCGTGCAAGTCCTGTCCTAAGTATGTGTCTGATATAGCTTCCCTGGAAAGGAAAATTGTCATTCTTGAATCTGAAATTAAAACTTTGACTGAGGAAAATTCAAAATTTGCTAAGAAAATTGATGAATTTCTAATAGAGGAAGAAAACAAAAGGAAAATTTGGTTAGATGATTATATCACCTCTAAAATTGATAAGGAGAAGGCTGATTTCTCTAAACGCTTTGTACCACGTGCTGGATTAGGCTATGATAGCGCCTCTTGTTCACAAACTGCCATCTCGTCTCCTGGTATACAAAATTCCCTCTGTCATAAAGGACCCTGTGGAGGATCAATCACACATTGTTCCCACAATGGTTCTGAAAACAAAGGGAAGAAAATTGCTCAGGAAGAGAAGGTGTGGTTT
Source organism: Oxyria digyna (assembly GCA_029168935.1). Taxonomy (NCBI): domain Eukaryota; kingdom Viridiplantae; phylum Streptophyta; class Magnoliopsida; order Caryophyllales; family Polygonaceae; genus Oxyria; species Oxyria digyna. Next base: position 11,092,973 of record JAPVLV010000004.1, on the reverse strand, counting down.
GATGGACAGAAGGCCTATAAGATATGGCAAAAACATGCCAACAACACTAAGGCAGTAGAGGTGGATTTTAGATCTAGAATTGAAAACAAAACCATCTGGCCTGGACAAAGTAGGTATGTCAATCTGAAACACCACAGGGTTTGCTGGTACTGTGGTGAGTCAGGACATCATCAACAAGAGTGTTTGAAAAAATCAAGAGATGAGGAGATAGCCTACAATTATTGCAATAATTCTTCTGTTAGGAACACTCCCAGAATCAAGGTTGTTTTAAAAGATAATGAGGATAGAAGATTGTTCTTCATCCCAGGTAAGCCTAGGCTTGCCTGGGTGCGCAAAAACTAATCCCTTACTTGCAGGATGGAAAGAAGAAGAGTTCCTGGTATATAGATAGCGCTTGCTCAATACACATGACTGGGAACAAAGCATGGTTTATATCTCTCCATCCTGAAAACAAAGGTTCTATAACCTTTGGGAACAACAGTAAAGGTGAAGTAATTGGCATGGGAAAGGTAAGGATCTCTGACAATCTTGTTGTGAATAACGTTACCTTAGTGGATAACCTAACCTTTGATCTATTGAGCGTACGTCAAATGTGCCAGGATGGTCAAAATAGGGTTATCTTTACTACTAATGAGTGTTTGGTTGAGAATGTTGAGACAGGGAAAGTTCTCCTCAGGGGAATCATAGAGAACAACCTATACAAAGTAGATCCATCTTTTATCCCTGAAGAGGAACTGTGCCTTTCTGCACAATCTGAGGAATCCAATCTATGGCATCAAAGGTTCTCTCATGCAAGCCTTAGACTTCTACATAAACTTCACAACAAAGACCTAGTTATTGGTTTACCAAAGATAGAAAGTCAATCTGAAGAGGTGTGCATTGCTTGCACAAGAGGAAAACAAGTAAGATCATCCTTTAAGTCCAAAAACCAGGTAAGTACCTCTGAACCCTTAGAGCTTATTCACATGGACTTGTGTGGGCCTATGCGCACACTTAGCCGTGGGGGAAACAAGTACGTGTTCGTCATTGTAGATGATTTCTCTAGGTTTACTTGGACTATTTTCATTGCTTCAAAGGAGGATGTGTTTGATGAGTTTGAATTTTGGTTACATGCTATTGAAAATCAATCTGGATTTCATCTAAGGGCTATACGCACTGACCATGGTACAGAGTTCGAGAACTCCCAGTTTCTTTCCTTGTGCAGGAACAAAGGCATAAATCATAATTTTTCTGCGCCAAGAACGCCTCAACAGAATGGAGTTGTTGAAAGAAAGAATAGGACTCTGGAGGATATGACAAGGACAATGTTAATTGCGAGTGGACTGCCAAGAAACTTCTGGGCTGAAGCACTCAACTCTGCTTGCTATGTACTGAACCGTGCCATGTTAAGACCTATGATTGAGAAGACACCATATGAGCTGTTCAGAGGAAGGAAGCCAAACATTTCCCATCTAAGGGTCTTTGGGTGCAAGTGCTTCGTCCACAACAATGGAAAGGACAATCTGGGCAAGTTCGATCCAAGAAGTGATGAAGGAACATTTGTTGGTTATTCCACTCATAGCAGAGCCTACAAAGTTTACAACAAGAGGACAAGGAAGGTGGAGGAAAGCATCCATGTGGTCTTTGATGAAAAGATCATGGCAGGTAACGTTGTCCATGATCCAAATGCTCCTCCATTGACTGAAGCAGACAGGGAACAGTTCATTCTCGCTGATGCTGAGGAATTTATCCCCACTACGGACATGAACACAGAAGAAGAAGCATCTCCAGATCAAGATGCAAGTGTACCAAATGGAGATTCCGAAACTCAGGGGGAACAATTATCCCCATCTCAGGACCAATCTCCATCTCAGGAACAATCTGAAGAAGTTACTCACCATGAAGAGGAAGAAATGCGACGCAGCACTCGTATCCATGGGCCCCCATCAAGACTCATGGACTACGTTTGCAACTGTGCTTCGCTTCCCTCCTCTGATGTATCCCCAGAACCCAGTGAGAAGGTTTGTTCCGTACTTACATTAGATCCTTCATTTCATGCCTTCTGTGCTTTTGTCTCCATAGCTGAACCAAGAACAGTGAAAGATGCCCTAGAAGACCCAGAATGGGTCAATGCTATGCAAGAGGAACTTCATCAATTTGAGAGGAATAAAGTATGGAGACTAGTTCCCAGACCTAAGGATCGCTCCGTCATAGGTACCAAATGGGTGTTCAGGAACAAGATGGATGAGAGAGGTCAAGTGATAAGGAACAAAGCAAGACTGGTTGTAAAAGGCTACAATCAACAAGAGGGAATTGACTATGATGAAACCTTTGCGCCAGTTGCAAGATTAGAAGCAATACGCCTCTTGATCGCCTACTCTGCCCACTATGGATTCAAGTTGCAACAAATGGACGTCAAGACAGCGTTCCTGAACGGGGTACTAAAGGAAGAAGTTTATGTGGAACAAACACCTGGATTCGAAGATTCTTCCTATCCTGACCACGTTTACATACTTGATAAGGCACTCTATGGTCTGAAGCAAGCTCCTCGCGCCTGGTATGAAAGGCTTTCTCAATTCCTCTTATCTCATGGTTACGTAAGAGGGGAAGTAGACAGAACGTTATTTCTATTAAGAGAGGGAAAGCATACCTTGGTAGTACAAGTATATGTGGATGACATAATCTTTGGCTCCACCAACGAGCACTTAGTTACCAAGTTCACAAAGCTGATGGAGAGTGAATTTGAGATGAGTATGGTGGGCGAGCTTAAGTTCTTTCTAGGCCTACATGTTGTTCAAACAGAGGAAGGAACAAAGGTGCATCAGCAAAAGTACCTACGAGAGTGCATCAAGAAGTTTGGTATGATGGATGCAAAGAATTATTCAACCCCTATGTCCCCAAATGATTCAATAGGAATGGATGTTGACAAGAAAGAAGCTGATCAAAAGGTCTATCGTGGAATGATAGGCTCATTGCTTTATCTAACCGCCAGTAGGCCTGATATCATGCAGAGTGTATGTTTTTGTGCCAGATTTCAAGCCAGTCCTAGAGAAACTCATGTCATTGCTGTGAAAAGGATCCCGCGTTACCTTAAGGGGACTGATGATCTATGTCTGTGGTACCCAAGAGGGGGAAGTCTTGAATTACTGGGGTACACAGATGCTGACTTTGATGGACACAAGCCAGATAGGAAATCAACATCTGGGATGGCTCAATTCCTTGGCCCTTGTCTTGTGTCTTGGGGATCAAAGAAACAAACCACTGTCGCCCTTTCCACTGCCGAAGCTGAGTATGTCGCCGCCGCAGCTTGTTGTTCTCAACTCATATGGCTCAAACAACAGCTAAGTGACTTTGGCATCATTTCAGGTAACGTTCCTATACTTTGTGATAACACGAGTGCTATTGATATTTCTAAAAATCCTGTGCAGCACTCTAGGACTAAGCATATTGACATAAGACATCACTTCCTTCGTGATTGTGTGGAGAAAGGAATTGTCTCTATGGAACATGTCCGCTCTGAGGATCAAATCGCGGATATCTTCACAAAGCCACTAAACAAGGCTCCCTTTGAGAAATTACGTATGGGTCTAGGTATGATTTCTCTCAACTAATCTTGATCTTCCTTGAAACCCCCAATGATTGGTGAAATTAGTGAGTCTATTCATCTTGAGTATTAGTCCTTTGAGCATATCAATACCTGCTTTTCTATGAAATAAACTTGAGTCCTTTGAACTGCTTGCATGATCTATACGTGATTAGGAAAGATACCTTGCTTGAGATTGAAATTGATAAATGCATGATTCCTTAGGCAAAGGTCTTATTTTCTTACCCAAAAGATCCCTCTTGATGTACTGATCCCTCAATACAAGCCCAAAGGATAGAGGGAATCTACGGCCACCCTATAAACCTTCATGATCGATAGTCCTATGAGCCATGTTTTTCCATCCACAACTGGACTCCCTCGTCATGATATAAAATATTTTAAACTCATATTATGTGAAATTTTTTTTTCTATGTGATGTTCTTTTGTACCATTCCTGGTAAACATACCCCAAGCATCACAATACCTTCGATATCAGATTGAGAAAGGAAAGGATAAGGGTTGAGATCTGAAAAATTGCTGAGGGGATTAATAGCTCTGAGGTGACAGATACATGCATTCGGCAGGAGTCTAAAGGACTAGAGTAGGTTCTGGAACCGAGAAAGTAATGATGGCTCTTGAGTATATTTGATTGGAGGAAAAAGCGGCACAATTATGGAAAAACCGTTCAGATTTGGAAAAAGGATTTTTGAATTTGAAACGTATGATCTGGTGTTCAGATATGGAAAATTCGGCATCTACTTAAAGGCTTTTTCCCAAAATCTCCATCACCACAACCCTCTCTTTACCCTCTCCTAAACACAAAGCTTTCTCAGTAATACTCCCTGCAACAATGGTGAACACTACTTCTGTTTCTCTCACAGGAAACGAAAGCCCAGAAACACTTAGAAGAATCCTTGCTTCCCTGGGCATCCCCACAGAATCTCCCAAGCCACAATCCCCAGCCAAAGAACCCACGTCCTCTCCAAAAGAAACCCTCAAAGAACCTTCATTGTCTCCCAAAGAAATCCATCAAGAACCCTTGCCGGCAAAAGAAACAACACCGCCGGCCACACCCACCTTATCCCAGTCTAGTACCTCAACTGAAAAATTAGCCTCCCCTACCACTGAAAAAATCCCAAGCCCCATCTCTCAAGAAAAAACCCAACAAGAAACCACGCCTAGCCCTCCAAACTCCTCTCTCCCACAAACTGACCTAATCCTTGCCGAAATCGAAGAGGAGAACTCTCCTTTATTCAAGGGAAAGTTCCCTGAGATTCTAGATCTCAGTGAGGAAGACGACGAGCCTCAGGAACCAGTGCTCAAAAGAGCAAAAGTGGAGCCTTCCCCTTCTCGTCCACGTACAAGGAGCGCTGCAGCCAAGCCACCCAAAGGAAGGAAAGTTCCCAAACAAGTGGCTGCAGGAAAGGCCTTGGGGAAACGAACCATCATCAGAGACCTTCTGTTTGATGAGGAGTTTCTTGTCGCCAACAGGATGGACATCCTGGTGGACATCATCCGCCACCAAGGTTGGGAAAACCTATTCTGCACTGCTCCAAAGGTAAATGAGGGATTGATAAAGCAGTTCTACAGCTCCTTCACCATTACTGAGAGGCCTCACGCCATACAAGCCTCCTTCGTCCTTGGGAAGGACACCCACGTGGTCTCAAGCACCGAACTGGGAGTCATACTCGGGGTACCTCACGAAGGATTTGAAGAATATGTCAAAGGGCAGTGGCCAAAAGACATAGGGCTGGCTGCTATCCAAAGGGTTTCTCAGGATTACTCAACTGAAGTTGTTGGGGAGATGACCACTTCGTCCATGGGGGTAGCAAACCGGATCTTGCACAGCTACCTTATCAGTAACATTACCCCCAGAGAGCAGAAGCGCACAACCATTCTCATTCAGGACTGCCTTCTCATGGACAAGCTCCTCCTCAGGCAAGCCATTAACCTACCAAAGATCATTATGCTACACATGGCCCACGCCCGGAGGAACGATAGGCATGGTCTTCCCTTCCCAGGAGTAGTAAAGAAGATCCTAGAGTACCTGAGGGTGTATGAAGCTGGTCCCTCTGAGGTTGTGTTTGCTAGGGAGTTGGCTGAAGCAAATCTAAGGAAGATGAAGTTTGAGAAGAATGAAGATGGTGATTGGGTCCGCTCTGCTGAGTTTTGTGAAACAGAGCATGTAACTGAGGACCCTCCACAGGAACAGAGTGAAGAACCAACGATGGTCTATCAACATCAGAGGATGGAAGAGTTGTGCTCACTGGTTGGAAATCTGGTGAATGAAGTTGCTGCCTTGAAGGCTGAGATACGTCGTTGGACGTCATCCAACTAGAGGTTCCCTTGGCAGTTTAACAGTCTCTTCTCCACACCTTTCCTCCTCTATCTGACCCCCACTCTCTGTTCCTAGCACATCTATCCTTCTTCTTTTGCGCTTATTGTACCCTTTGCTTAGGGTTTTATGTGTCTTCCTTTAAATTTCTCTATGCTTGTGTTTTTCTTTTCCCAGTCCAGTATATGTATCAGCGTCTGTTCTTATGACGCTTGTTTTAATCTATGATAGCTTGTTTTGATGAGTTCTGGAGTTCTTTTATTTCAAGTAAATGTTTAGACTTACTTTTTGATGATGCCAAAAGGGGGAAGAAAGGAACGGTCAAGGTTTGAGGGGGAACATCTGTACTTAAACCTTATAAGTAACGTTCCCTTAGGAGAACTGTTTAGATGTGTTTTAGAAGTATTCAATGAGTATGTTTGTCACCATCAAAAAGGGGGAATTTGTTGAAGCTACAGCTGAAGTAAAGTTCCTTCTGGTTTTGATGGTAACAAACATTCCTACTAATGTATACTTGAGTGTTTCAGGATGTCTACTCTGAGCAGGAACGTTACTCAACAGAGGCGAGCTAAATAAGGAAAGAAATGGCTGAAGGAGCACAACGAAGATATCAATGTTTTATTTATGGAAAATACGGTTGAGCGGCAAAGATTTCATGAAGATCTTAAGGAAAGAGATATAATTAAAAGATGGAAATAATATCTTCTTATGCGAAAGATATATTTTCCATAATCTTGTTTATTCCCTAGTTTAAACCTAGTTTTATCTTTGCTATATAAACTAGTCTTAGGCTTAGGAATGGGGTGACGATTGAGAGAGTTTTATACTTGTGCGAATCAAGTGTGATCGTCCAAAAGAAGAACAAGAAGAAAAGAGAGAAAGAGTGAGCAATACTTTGTCTTAGACGTTGAGTTTGGGCTCGAGTGAAAGAAGAGATTCGTGATCGTAATCCTTGCTTTCTTTTGTAACAAACAAGAAATTAATAAGATAAGTATACTCATTCAAATCCTTCAAGTGAGAAGCTTGAAGGTAGTGGTTTTACTCAACTCTTAGTGGTTGAGGTTTCCACTCTAAATACTTGTGTTCTTCTATACTTCCTGCGTTATTATTCCGCTGCTACACCTCTGAAGGAACAATACACTTTGTTCCCTCAGAAGTAATTGAACTAACGATCCAACACATGCGGTTGTAGTTCTTCAAGAATTGCTTTTCTTTCTTCTTTTGCCATGTCTCCTTCCTCATCTCCACGAATCCATTTTATGATCATTCCACTCAATTTGCACTTGTTTGTCATGTTGGATTTTTTTGCATCTTCTATGCAATTAGTCCATCCATGCATTGGAAGCTCAATCTTTATTGTCCCACACAAGTCATCAAGACGACCCAAGTATCTCAAGGCCCCACTACTATGATGCACAATAAACCGATCTAGACCTGCAAGTGTTGTTAACTTGGCGAATCCTGATGGAAAAGAATGCAAGTCAGAGCAAAATTTTAAGCACAGGTGCCTCAAGCTCACCAACTTCCCAAGGTTCGAAGGCAATTCCTTCAACTCTCGGCAACCCATAAGAATAAGAGTCTGCAAATGGTGAAGCTTACAAATTGAATTCGGAAGGGCTGTCAATCTACTATTCTCAGTAAGGTCAAGGTACCTCAAGTGAATCAACCCTTCGAAAGAATCTGGTAATTTTTCGAAGTTCAACCACGACAAATCCAAGGTTCGCAACATTTTAAATCTTTCCAAAACTAAACTCAGAGAGTTTAATTCAAGGTGTTTTGCATCAATGAATCTAAGGGTTCTCAGAGTGTTTGAATGAGAAGACAAATTGGAGTAGGCGGGTGAGCAATTTGGAGAGCAAATGACAGAAATGTGACCGATAACATTTGTTTTAACCATGTCTCTCAGTTCTTCCTCCTCAAAACATTTAAACTCCAACCCTGCCACCTGTATTGCGAAATCATGTAGCAAATCATGCATCTTACATGCATATTTAACAATACCAAAACCCCTTTCCAACCTCTTGACCTCTTGACCTCTTGAAACAAGCACCTATCAACCAGGTGGAAGAAGTAATCATCTCCGACCTCCTCCAAGCTCTTTTTGGCATACGGCTCAACAAAACCTTGAGCTAGCCACATACAGACCAATACATTTTTCTCGAACACGTGATCCTTAGGAAAGACTGAGCAATAAGCAAAGCAACGCCTCAATGCAAGTGGAAGGTCGTTGTAGCTGACCTTCAAAACCTGCATGACTTTGCCATCCTCATCATCATCCAAAAGAACATATTCAAGTTCCTTTTCCACAAAAGACAACCACTCCTTCTTATCTTTATTTCTATAGCGTAATATTCTGCCAATCGTAGTTAGAGCTAGAGGAACATATCCACACTTACGTAAAATCAGTTTCCCTACCGAAACTAGCTCAGAATCACTATCGAACTCGCCATCCTTAAATGCTATTTTCACAAACAAAGACCATGCACTCTCTTTTGACAAAACATTTAATCTGTAGTAAGGCTCTATTGCATCTAAACATTGGGCAACCTTTGTTTTGCGAGTAGTTATCAGAATCTTACTACCAATTGCGCCGCAATTAAGCAAGGTTCCCAACCTATCCCAATTGGATGGATTGTCATCCCAAACATCATCCAAGACTAGTAAGTACTTCTTCCCTTCAATGTGCTTTCTTAACTCCCTTTGCAACTGATCTAAATTATGGCATTGGGCTTCTGAGGTCAGGATTTTCATCAACGCGGATTTGAGGTCAGAGAAATAATTGACACATGCCCATAAACACAAATCAAAGCCCTTCTGCACTCTTTCATCATTGTACACAAGCTGAGCTAAAGTGGTCTTTCCCAACCCTCCAAACCCAATAACTGAGACAACCCTAAAGTTCTGCTTCCCATGATCATGAGACAATAACAAGCTGATTATATCCTCTTTTTCCTGATCCCTCCCAATTACATTTTTGAAATCGACAAAAGAGTGAGTCTCATCCCTATGAAGAACATTGCGCGAACGAGTCTCTTCAATCTGCTGGTACCGAAACTGGAATTGGGACATATCACCCTTTATGTCATCTAGACGCTCTTGAATAGCCTTGATATCATGAGCAGTCTTAAGAACGAAACCCAATTGGTTGGATTTGGAAAAGAAAAGATTTACCTCTTTCCTGAACTTGTTACCATTGATAGCCTTCTTGCGCAAGGCCATAGCACCAACGGCATCGAGCAAATCGTCGGCCTCGTACAATACCGCTTTGAGCCTGGAAAGCCATAACTTGATGACATGCTCCTTAGACTGCCTTTGCTCGGCATCATGAATGAAACAAGTGATGGTTTCAATGGTTTTGCCGAGTTTTTTCAAATCTTCGTTGAAATTCCACACAAGAAGAAACTCTTTCAAAGCAGGAGAGCTCAGTTGCCCGAGTACAGAGTTTGCAACGCCAAGCAAAGCTGCCTCAGCCATGGTTTGAGAATTTTGAGGGGAGGAGAATAAATTTGATAGAGGCTAAGACTTTATCTATCTTTCATTTGGATGAAAACAAGGATAAGATGCATTAATCATTTTCTATAGCGACCACAGTATTCCACTCATAGGGCCCAACAAAGAAATTTCATCAATCTTATCTGTGGGTGTCGGTGCAATGTCACTCAATTGTTTTAATCGGTTTATATTACTTGGATCATTCTTAAGAATATGTATCAAGAAAATGCTATGAACTCTTAAGAATGATCGATTGACAAAATAGTACACATATGATATACTAAAGATTAAAACAATATTTTAGGGTTATTAAAACACTTGATTTAGATTCTCAAAAAAAAATTGATTTAGGACATATATTTGATACAAATCTTAATTAGTTAGGTTAAAAAGTGGTAAGAGTGAAAAAAATCTATCTATCTTCTATGTATACGATCTCGATCCTTAATACAAAGTCGTAAGTTTGCACCAAGGAAGATTACCTAGAGCTTTTTTGTGTGATTGCAGCGTAAGGAGACATAAATGAATGATCTATCCTATCTATCTTATATATTAAATTGATTCTAGCCTAGGTTTTTGAGCTATTTTTATTTTTTAATTTTAATTTTAATAAAAATATATTGAATAATTAACTCAACAAATAAATCTCATAAAAAAATCACTTCATTCAACGTAAAAAACAATACAAATTATCCTATCATATTAAGAATAAATTTTAAATTTAATTATCCTATCATATTAAGACTACATTTTAAATTTAATTATCTTAATATAATATAAAGTTAAATAATTGGTAATAAATTTCAATCAATAAATGTCACACCCAAAATTAAATGTCTCGAATCAACTCAATTTAAATGGGCCTTTTCGTTTGGTCCAATATTAATCTCAATCCAATCCAATGATACCTTTAAATGGGCCACGTGGTATATCCTTGCAATTTGGCCACTTTTTGGGTAAATACCCTAAAATTGTTATGTTTTTTAAGTTTTTGCATCACTTTTTTAAGTTATAAGAAAATACCCCATTTGCTGTCAACAAAAATTTTAACAGAGCTGTTAACAAATTTTTTTACAGAGCTATCAACAAAAATTTTAACAGAGTTGTCAACAAAATTTATAACAGAGTTGTCAACAAAATTTTTAATAGAATTGTCAACAAGAATAATAAGTTGTCAACAAGAATAATAAGTTGTCAACACGACTAAATAAGTTGTCAACACGACTAAATAAGTTGACAACACGACTAAATAAGTTGTCAACACGACTAAATAAGTTATCAACACGACTAAATAAGTTGCCAACACGAATAAATAAGTTGCCAACACGACTAAATAAGTTGTCAACACAACTAATAAACGGTCAACAACATACAACACGAGTAATATTACAAAATTGTCAACATTGTCAACACTTTACAAAATTTGTCAACATACTAAATAAAATTTTCAACACATTTAAAAACTATAAACACACTAAAAAGTTGTCAACACATACTAAAACGAAGTTGTCAAACACATTAAATTAAATTCTCAACGGATGTTGTTCGTTCTCGAGATCAGCAGGTGCCTTGGAATCTTTAATTCAGAATCTATAACAACAACACTAAAATCACTGCTGAACCTGTTGATTGTTGATTGTGATTTAAACCTGAACTTTGAACAGAGGCCGATTACCAACATTCTCCTCTCCCTGCACAACCTTAGCACTGCTCCTCCCATCAGCACCCTCAACATAGGCATAGTACTTCAAAAAGAAGGCCAAAACAAGAATGAGCCACTCGAGACAGAAGATGACAGCGCACAATCCTCCCGTAATGCTTTGAATCAGTAGACATATCTTTTACCCTGAAAACTGAAGCTTTGAGCAGAAAAAGGATTTGAGAATGTGACTGAGCAAAATACAAACTTAGAAAAAGAACATATCCATAATTATTCTCTTGTTCATCAGAACATACAAATAAGATTAAAATGAACACACATATACTGTGCATCAAGCTAAGTCGTTGAATTCACTTCCAAAGATACAATCTAAGAAGCACTATCTCACATTTTCAACAAGATTAACAAACATGTACCAACAATTAACCCAAGCTAAAGCCTCCACTTGATCCTACTATATCCAAATCGAGATTTGAAGTCGAAATCTGAAAAAGAAATAAAGAGAGGAGAAGCAAAGCATACGATGTAAAGCTTGTGGCTAATGCAAGATTTATCTCACCGTACATCACCTCGTTCCCTCTCGCTTCGACAGTCACGATCGAAGGCCGCATCATCGCAAACAAAGGATCCATGTAGGGGGGAGAGAAGGATTCCATCCGAAGCTCGGTTGGAAATCGGACGCCATTGAAGGTGTACTCAGGTTTAGGGTTACTCCCTGCGATTAGAACTCTCCCGTCGGAGACGAGGACGGCGGAGGAGTTTGGAGGCCGGGATTGCGAAGACAGATTTGGGAAGACAGAGGTGGAAGAAAGAGGGAGACGAAAGAAAGAGGGAGGCGGAAGAAAGAGGAGATTCAGATCTGGGGAAGAAGAGGCGCCTATTTATAACTAGGGTATTTTGTTAATGTTTAGTTTGGGAGTGTAGAAGCTTAGCTTTTAGTTGAGGAAGGTGTATTGGAGACAAATAGTTCTGCAATTTGGCTTATTGCAGCCCAGTATTACACATCCCAAACCCTTCTATCTCAGTCCTCACTTTCAATCTTCTTCTAGGGTTTTTTTTCCTTTCCCTCCCACATCCCCTATCGGAGGCGACGACGGCCTTTTTAGTTTCTGACCTTCGGTCTTCTCCCGTTACATACACTGGAGTTATGGAAATATGAGTCTCTTCGCCTCTCCCGACATGTCTATAAATGCTTCATGGTTATGGAACCATTTCATTCACTTCTCTCTTTCATTCGTCTATGGACCAACCTAGATTCATCCGACCCTACGCCTCTGACTTCGTCCCCAACCTTGATGCCTTTCAGACCCATGACTCTGTCGGCCGCCTCAAACTCTCCGCTACAGAATTGGTACAACCAACAACATAAATCGTCAAACCTAAGAGACGACTCCTGAAACGGTTCACCCAGGCGACCGAGAACAACGAGGAGATGCCTATTGTCCCATTCGGTGACCTGCGCTTGGGATCTGAGTGCCGACTGAAAGCATATGTTTGCCAAGAGTGGGACCGAGTACCTCCTTGCTAACCACGCGGTAAGTTTATCGTTCATCCTCTCTAAGTTGTTCAAAATATATGGCGTTACTAAATTTATGTATTTGTTTGATTGCTTATGTTAGGGTACTGGGATCCAATGTACTGCTAGGGCCTCCATTTTGCACTATTTTATACCCATCCGAGACGAGTAACTAGGTGCAGTTCGATGACATCCATTATAACTACAACAAGTTTCAAATTGGTATGTTTCGTGACTTAACGTGGCGTACGTATCAAATACATGTGATATTCACCCTCATCCCACGTTCATATACATCGAGATCCATATGCCATTAATGATAATGATACTATATATTCTCTGTTCATGTTGGTTGAAACATTGTTTCAATAGTGACAGTATATCCGTATAGATAATTTGGAGAGGATTTGCTAATGAACCCATTCAAATATTATACTCTATAATCCTACAAGCTTTTTTACATTTTATTTAAATAAACCTTTATCATCGGATAACCTAAATTACCATGTAATTCGGAAAGTGAATATTAGTATTAACCAAATTGCATGTTAATTTGGATGTTAACAAGTTTATAGAAACGTTAATCGTTGCTTTTGTTAATTATTTAGTGATTACTATATGGTTAGGTTAATGAATCTGAGATGTACTTTATTTGAGCCGGCCAATGGGGATATTTGTCTCTAATAAATTCCACAAATGCGTTTTTGTGTTCACCGTGTAGTGATGTTGGTGTTCATGATGAAAATGAGTAAAAGCGTCTGAAGCTTCGTATGTGAAGATGTCACTTTATTATCTTGCTGATTTTTGTGTTGGTCTTTTCATGTTTTAGACATTTTCGTACTACTCCCTCCGTCCCATAATATAACTCCTGTTTGTAGTTATAGAGAAAAATTAAGGTTATTGGAAAGAGAAAGTGAGAAGGAGAGAGAATGTGAGATGGTGTAGATTTTTATGTAGGAAAGAGAAAATAAAAAGTAAGTTATTGTGAGTTTTGAGGTAAAAAGGAGGAAAGAGATGATAATTGGATGTGATGTGTATAATAAGACAAAAGATATAAAAGGAAAGTAGGAAGAAATTTTTGGGATACCCGATTAGGAAAAGAGGAATTATATAATGGGACGGAGGGAGTATGTTTTTTGTATCTGGCATTTACAGGTTGATACTGTCTTCTACAAAAGAAACTCATCTTCCATTTCGCATCTCTTCAATCCTTTACTCAATCAAGTGTGGATCTCAATGAAGAAAGATATATGGGATTTAATATCCATGCCACTCATAACAAAGCCCCAACCGAAGTAAAAATACTGTCTATAAGATTGAATACATTCAATCTCAACTACTGTATTATTTATTATTCATAACTTTATTGTTCCATATTGTAATTGACATAAATTATTAATTACACTGATATTATTCTGGCCCTATTAAACTATTAAGTCTCTTAGTATTTGTGAATAGATATTCAGCTGTTGCTGCATCTACTCTCTCATTTTTCTCAAACAACTTTATCACCATGTGCATCAAAAATTTCACTTAACAATCAATCATCAACAATTTCACTTAACAATCTGTCACTTTATTTGTAACTTTTTTGGTATTAGGCAAGAACTCGGAATCCAACCTTACCTTGGTTGTTGGCGTTCCCATATTGGAAAATAATAACCACTAAAGAAAACTCTTTCATTTCGACGAGAAAAAAACACTCTTACTAATTTGTATAATCGACGACAATTAGGCTATCAATAGAGTCTAACATCCTATTTATTGCAATTAAAATCTTATAATAACTACCACACTCATATACCCAGAAAACATAAAATATTAACATTATCCCAAAACCTACAAGCGTTATTGATAATAAAGAATCATTTTGGCCGAACAACAAGACCTGCACGTAGCGCGGGCTCCAAATTTATAATTAAATTATATATTATATGTATTAATTAGTATTCACAAAAAAGTTAAAATTATTTCGTTTATTCGGTGAGAGTTAAACTTAATTTTTAGACAAACTTGACTTAAATCGTATGATTTTTTACGACGAAGAATCTAGAATACTCGTGCATGGCACCGGTCAGTACACTACTATATAATTAAGCTAGAAACCTTAAATCTTCCGTTAAGATCTTCTCGAGAATCTCGGTGGTCTTCCAACCGCAACCTCGTCCACATCGTCCATGCTAATACCCTATCTCCAAATGTCTGATTTCTGTATCTGAAACAGACGACTCGGCTGAAATCCGGCCCAACAATTATACTACTAGATCACCTCAAACATGTTCTCACTGTTTTATGAATCTAATAAGGGTACATCATTCTTTTTACACTATTAAACGAATCGCTTCTCGTGTTTACTTTCTTTCGTTTTCAGTCATCCAAGTTCCCAAAGTTAAGAATCCCAGAAAGGAAGAGAGGCTGTGAAGTAGTTAGCAAGGACACAAATCTACAAGCACTTGTGCATATTACAAGAAAAAAGGACATGAACATATCACACACTTCAACCTTTGTCAACCAATGTGTACGTAGATGATTCTTTATTTTTAGCAGCAAAAAGATCATCTTATATTAACGTGAAACCTCCAGTAACAAATAAGCTCCTCTTCTTCTTCTATTTAGACACAGCCTCTAAGCAATCAGATTTGAATATCACTTGCTCGACCCCACGATTGAGACAACATTCGATCGCCCATACAATGCCCAATTTCAACTGAAGCTAAGATGAACACTAATCCAAATTTGACTTGAAGCTAATAGAGGAATGTGTAGGACCTGTAATCCGCGTTTATACCAATCTGTAAAGAAATAATTGAAAGAACAGAATTAAGAAGAATTATACCGAAGTTCTGTCACGAAATTGTTCAGCAGAGGCGAGAAATAATCTTTGTCCTTAATTCTGTAACACCCCGTATATGTGACGGTTACCGGTGTTGAGAATCCCAGGATACAACTGCGAGCTCTTCTGGTTTGCACAATCAAAATCAGAAGCCAACGAACCAGATATGTGTTGTACTCTCAGAGAAGAAGAAGAAGAAGAAGAGAAGAGAGGGAAGAAGAGAAGAGAGGATTGCTGTGATTTTCGGATCCAGAGAATGAGAACCAGACTTCTCTTAAATGGAGTCTGAGTTTGTTTCAGAGGAGGAGATAGTGGAGGCAGGTGTGGAGTAGTGGAGAAGATCGTGGAAGCAGTTACGCTGACTCAGTTGGGCGTCCCCAACGAGGCAGTTCAAAACCTAAATCTGGAAGCCCAACTTCCAGATCCAGCCCACTTCAAAAAAGAAGCTTAGCTGCTGCTTGGGCCTACAACCCATTCCACAAGTCGCGGGCTGCGGACCGGACCGGACGGACGGACCGCGCGAGGCCCCCCTGGGTCCTCTCTCCATACCTCTCCCAAGGTCTTACCAAGGGTATGGGGTTTGGGTTATATAAACCCTTCAACTTCTACCCCAATTTTCGATGTGGGACAAAACCCCCACATAAATTCAGCTCAAATTGTTACTTTCACTTAGACAAGCAACCAACTTTGAGCCCTCATTTCTCATTCAAACGGAACCCGATTTCGACGTGTGAATACACTACGGCGTAGTGCTCGCAGAGACGAAGCCAACGCTCCCATAATCCGGCACAACCGGTGACCGCAGCCCACCGGAAAAGTGCCCGGAAGTCCAGTCAAAAACTCAGTTCCAACAATCCCCCACATGAATAGAAATGATTCTATTACACTTACTTAGACAAGACAGACAAAATTTTTGAGAGTACGGACGAAGAATCACTGCATCTGAGCTGGTGGCGTTTTTCAGCCTTGAACCACCCATTGTGAGTAGCTATCGGATTTACTCGACCAGGTAGTGAACATGATGTCTTGAACCACCCGGGCTTTGACGTAAACCTAGACAATAACTATCACACAGTTTCATCTTCTCACAGAACTAGGTTCTCTGATTGTGTTCATTTTGGCCGTGAACATCCCTGGTTATTCATGAGTGAACTTGGAGAAAGAAGCGTCTCTTCTTTCTCCTAAAAACGGCCCAATTTCACACTCATAAGGTGATTGACCATAAATGGTATTACTTATACCCTACTTTGTTCTTCAAAGTTTATGGAATCATTACAAGCAAATTCTTAACTTCTACTTTGCCATTGCATTTTTATCATCCTAGGAACTGGGGAAGAAGATATAATATCTCCAAGTGCTCTCTAGATTCGACTTGAATTTGTTTTCCCCTTGAACCTATTTCTTGGGATCTCCAATCACTTAGGTAGGGTTGCCATCAAGCATCCTCTTTAGTCATAGGCTTTAAACCCATTCCTCTAGATGACTTTACAACTTGCTCTCTTGACAATCCCTTAGTGAACGGATCTGCTAGGTTGTCAGCTAACTTGATATAATCTATTGAGATTACACCAGTTGAGAGCAATTGTCTTATGGTTTTATGTCGTCGTCTTATGTGGCGAGACTTACCATTATATATTGTGTTCAGTGCCCGAGAGATAGCCGATTGACTATCACAGTGTACACCTAAAGCTGGCACTGGTTTTTCCCACAAAGGAATATCCTCTATAAAGTTTTGAAGCCATTCTGCTTCTTCAGCTGCTTTGTCTAAAGCAATGAACTCTGATTCCATTGTGGATCTGGCAATAACGTTTGTTTTGAGGATTTCCATGATACAGTTGCACCACCCAGCGTAAATACATACCCACTGGTGGATTTTGAGTTCTTTGAATCTGATATCCAGTTAGCATCGCTATAGCTTCCAGAGTGGCTGGATATCTTCCATAGTGCAGCTCGTAACTCCGAGTATGTCGCAAGTAGTTCAATACTCGAGTTATTGCTTTCCAGTGATTGTGTCCTGAATTACTGGTATATCTACTCAGTACGTTGACAGCATGTGCTAAGTCTGGTCTTTTACAGTTTGTCAAGTACATAAGACTTCCTATCACACGAGCATACTCTAACTGTGATATGCCATTACCCGAGTTTTTCTTCAGTTTGAGATGCGGGTCCACCGGACTTTTTGCAATCCCATTTGAATAGTTCTTGAATCGCTCAAGTACCGCCTCGGCGTAATGTTGTTGAGACAAGACTATATGGACTTTTTGGAGTTTCCTTGACATAGATACACTTGTCACATTCATTTATTTTGAAACCATTTGACATCATTATTTGGTCAAATTTTTCGTGCCACTGCTTAGGAGCTTGCTTTAGTCCATATAAGGATTTCACAAGTCTACACACTTTGTGTTCCTGTCCAGGGACAACATAACCCTCGGGTTGTTTCATATAAATTTCCTCTTCTAGCTCTCCATTCAGAAAAGCTGTTTTTACATCCATTTGATGTATTTCTAGATTGCATATAGCTGCAATGGCTATTAGTATTCTTATTGAAGTTATTCTCGTTACTGGAGAATAGGTATTAAAGAAATCCAAGCCTTCTTTTTGCCTAAATCCTTGCACCACAAGCCTAGCCTTGTACTTATCTATCGAGCCATCGGTTTTCAATTTTCTTTTGAAAATCCATTTGCTCCCAAGAGCTTTCGAACCTGATGGCAACTCGGCTAACTCCCATGTATGATTTTGCATAATGGAGTCGATTTCACTTTTCACCGCGTTTATACCAATCTGTAACGAAATAATTGAAAGAACAGAATTAAGAAGAATTATACCGAAGTTCTGCCACGAAATTGTTCTGCAGAGGCGAGAAATAATCTTTGTTCTTAATTCTGTAACGCCCCGTATATGTGACGGTTAATGGCGTTGAGAATACCAGGATACAACTGCGAGCTCTTCTGATTTGCACAATCAAAATCAGAAGCCAACGAACCAGATCTGTGTTGTACTCTCAGAGAAGAAGAAGAAGAAGAAGAGAAGAGAGGATTGTTGTGATTTTCAGATCCAGAGAATGAGAACCAGAAGACCACGAGCCGCGGGCCGCGGTCCGTGGTCCACGGACCGGACGGACGGATGGACCGCGTGAGGGCCCCCCGGGTCCTCTCAAGTCTCAACATACCTCTCCCAAGGTCTTACCAAGGGTATGGGGTTTGGGTTATATAAACTCTTTCAACTTCTACCCCAATTTTCGATGTGGGACAAACCCCCCACATAAATCCAGCTCAAATTGTTACTTTCACTTAGACAAGCAGCCAACTTTGAGCCCTCATTTCTCATTCAAACGGAACCCGATTTCAACATGTGAATACACTACGGCGTAGTGCTCGCGGAGACGAAGCCAACGCTTCCATAATCCGGCACAACCGGTGACCGCAGCCCACCGGAAAAGTGCCCGGAAGTCCAGTCGAAAACTCAGTTCCAACAGAATGTTCCATGTTCAGTTCTTAAGCTCAATGTTCCCACATTTGCTCCTCTCCAATTTAGGCCAGAAATGATATAACTGATTAATCTTTTTAACCTATATTTCCACTGAAAAATAGAAAATAGTTAAGTAAACTAATTTTGATAAATACAAGTAAAAACTATATATACGTGCTAAAATTACTGTGAATGAATAAATTTACTTACTTCAAATATGAATAGTTTGGATGTGCGCGATGAGAGGCCAATAGACACCCGTTTCTGGTTTGCAGCGCTCTGCTAGTTCTGTAGAGCATTTGTACAAATTGAGTTATTGGAGGGAGGTAAGATTGATCATCCATTATGGGATTTCATACAACTCCCAGAAGCTCGTGATTGTGAGATCTCGAAGAAAGGCCATGTGTTGAATTCCATTAGGAATACTACTCAATTTACACTTGAGTGAAAGAGAACGCGGAGATGGAAATAGCTTCCATGGAATGTCATGTAATATCATTTCCTGCAGAATAATAAATAAACAACTTCAAATGAAATCAAACTTGAGCAACAACATGAATATAAAAAATATATATACCTGATCATATGATTCAAAAGTTAAGGTGACAAGGGAGTTGAATTGTGTTTATTCGGCTACCAGATCATCAACATTCATCTCTCTGCAACCGTTAACTGTCAATTCTTGTAGGGAGCGGAGGTGAAGAATCCACTTAGGAAAGCAACATGCCATCCCTCGAACAAATGATAGCTTCATCGTCTGAAGCGTCTTCAATCCTTGCCACTTCATTGCTCTACCATTCAAGTCTTGAGCGTTATATGTTTCTACTTGATGGGCTTCATCATATTCTATGTGCAGCTCTCTGAGGGAAGTGAGATACTGAAAGCCCTCTTGCAAGTGGCATTGCCACGGGATAGTCAATGTATGAAGTTTGCTTAAGGCTTTCCATGGCATTCCTAATCCATTATTAATGTTTTCATCTTCTTGATCTTCATCCACCATGTTGTAACAGAATCGAAACGAGAACAAAGTAAACGCAAGAAAGACACACAGATATACGTGGTTCACCAAAGATTGGCTACGTCCACAGGAGAGGGAGATCAGATTATACGGAGGCGGTATTACAGTTTTTGGTACAATTAGGTTTACACATAAGCCGCTATATATAGCGCTAAATAACCCTAAGCCCAACAACAAAACTGATGGGCCCAATAAAGCCCATACAACAGTGATTCAGATTCAAGGCATACTAACAAATCTCCACCTTGACTTGAATCCTCCAGGTAGACTCTCAGACGCACCATGACAGTGCCAGATAACAGACATCTCCCTCTCCTCAGAATTGCCCCTCAGGGCAACTAATGGTCACTGATGTTGAGCAAATCCAAGCAGTGTTTGAACTTGCTCTCAGGAACTGGCTTGGTGAACATATCAGCAGGGTTATCAGCAGTCCCTATTTTCTTCACCTGGATTCTCTTCTCATTTCTCAGAAAATGGTACCTGACATCAATGTGCTTCGTCTTCTCATGATGAACCTGATCGTTGGTTAAGCATATTGCACTCAAGCTGTCACAATACACTGAAGCTTGATCCTGGTGTAGGCCTAGATCATTGACCAGCCCCTTTAGCCATATTCCCTCCTTAGCAGCTTTTGTCAAAGCCATATACTCTGCCTCTGTAGTAGACAAAGTAACTGTAGGCTGTAGAGTCGCCTTCCAGCTTACCACAGAACCTCCTAGAGTGAACGCATAACCAGTCATAGATCTCCTACTGTCCACATCCCCAGCATAATCAGAATCTGAATAGCCAGCAACCAAACACTGAGTGTCATTCCCATAACATAGACCAACATCAGAGGTACCTCTAAGATACCTGAAAATCCTCTTCACAGCTTGCCAATGTTCCTTCCCAGGGTTGACCATATATCGACTTACTACACTAACAGCGAATGCAAGATCTGGTCGAGTGCAGACCATAGCATACATCAAACTCCCAACTGCACTGGCATATGGGACTCGAGACATGTACTCCTGATCCTCATCAGTCTGAACAGTGTACATTTCCAACTTGTTGTTAGACGCCATTGGAGTATCTATAGACTTTGCTGAAGACATTCCAAACCTGCTTAATATCTTCTTGATGTACCCTTCCTGTGAGAGGAAGAGTTTTCTCTTCTCCCTTTCCCTATAGATTTCAACTCTCAGAATCTTGCGAGCAGCACCTAGATCTTTCATATCAAACTCTGCACTGAGAGAAACCTTCAACTTCTTAATATCAGACTTATTCTTAGCAGCAATCAGCATATCATCAACATACAGAACCAGATAGATGCGTGAACCACCCTGCAGGTCATTGTAGTACACACAACAATCATACGGACTTCTGTTGTAACCAAGCTGCTTCATATAGGTGTCAAACCTCTTATACCACTGCCTCGGAGACTGCTTTAGCCCATACAAGGACTTCTTCAACTTGCAAACATGATTCTCCTTTCCTGGAACCTGAAAACCATCTGGCTGAGACATGTATATTTCCTCCTCCAACTCTCCATGTAGGAAAGCTGTTTTCACATCTAGCTGCTCGAGTTCCAGATCCTGATGTGCAGCTATCGCTAGTAGCACTCTGATTGAGGTATGTCTGACTACTGGTGAGAAGATCTCGTTGTAGTCTACTCCCTCTCTCTGACTGAAACCTCTTGCAACCACTCTTGCTTTGTACTTTATACCCTCTGCAGCAGACATTCCTTCCTTCTTCCTGAAAACCCACTTGCAAGTGACTACCTTTCTATCAGCAGGCAATCTGACTAGCTCCCAAGTCTGATTCTTATGAAGAGACTCCATCTCTTCTCCCATTGCAGCAAGCCACTGTGCTGACTCACTCCCAGATATTGCAGCTTTGTAGGTGGACGGTTCATTATCATCCACCTCCTCGGCCACCTGCAATGCATATCCTACCAGATCGGCTAACCTGTACCTCGCTGGAGGTCTGACTCCAACCCTTCTAGGTCGATCTTGAGCAACACTTCGATGCCCAACTTCATCAGGACCTGTTTCTGGCAGTGCACTCTCAGACTGATCTGTATCTTGCTCATCAGTGACTGGTTGTGGTAGTGGTGCCTCGATTTCCCCTGCAGTAAATGGCACCTCCACCTCCTCAGCAACAACCTCTTTCTCTGCTATATCACTAGTCTTGGACTTCAGCATAGAATTCTCATCAAAGACTACACTTCTGCTCAGTATAATCTTGTTGTCAGACCAGATCCTGTATCCTTTCACACCAGCACCATAGCCCATGAAAACTCCCTTCTTAGCTCTCGGCTCTAACTTACCCTCACTCACATGATAATAAGCAGTGCAGCCAAAAACTCTCAGATTTGAGTAGTCAGCAGCTCTTCCAGACCACACCTCATAAGGTGTCTTGCAATTAATGCCTGTGTGTGGACTCCGATTTATCAGATAACAGGCTGTTGTTACTGCTTCAGCCCAGAACCTCCTAGCAAGACCGGCATTAGAGAGCATGCATCTTGCTCTCTCTAGAAGTGTCTGATTCATCCGTTCTGCTACACCATTCTGTTGTGGTGTAAACCTGACTGTGTGATGCCGAGCAATACCCTCATCTCTGCAGAACTTATCAAACTCAGATGAACAGAATTCCAGACCATTATCTGTTCGCAGCCTTTTGACCTTCTTTCCTGTCTGATTTTCAACTAAGGTCTTCCATTCCTTGAATCTACTGAATGCCTCTCCTTTATGCCTCATCATAAATAACCACGTCATCCTAGAGTAATCATCAATAATAGACAGAAAGTACCTGTAGCCACTCAAAGACTCAACACGGGCAGGACCCCAGCAATCAGAATGGATGTAATCCAACGTGCCCTTAGTTCGATGAACTGCCTTAGGAAACTTGCAGCGATGTAGTTTCCCAAACACAGAATGCTCACAGAACTCTAGACTCTTGATCTTATGACCTCCCAGAAGGTCTTCTTTGGACAGAATTTGCATTCCACGTTCACTCATATGAGCAAGTCTCATATGCCACAGTCTGGTCAGATCAACATCATTAACCACTGATGCAACAGCTGCAGAACCTGTTACTGTAGAACCCTGTAAGATATACAAAGTTCCCTGCTTGACGCCTCTCAGAATCACCTCAGAACCCTTGCAGACAATCAGAATTCCATTTTCACCTTCATACCTGAAACCCTTACTATCCAGAAGGCTTAAAGATATCAGATTCTTGGTCATGTGTGGAACATGTCTGACTTCCTTGACTGTGCAGAAATTCCCGTTATGCGTTCTGAATCGGACTGAGCCGATCCCAACCACTTTGCAGACAGAGTCGTTTGCCATTGAAACACTACCTCCATCTATGCAGCTATATGTTGTGAACAACTCCTTCTTCGGACAGATATGATACGATGCTCCAGAATCAAGAACCCACTTATCAGAATGATGGGTGTATTCCTCAGCCATCAACACAATATCACTTTCGGAATCTGCATCATCTTCTGCTACTGCAGCAGAGCCAGGTTTCTGCTCTTGCCTTCTCTTAGGACAGTCATTCCTCCAATGACCCTTTTCCTTACAGTAGGCACAGACGTCTTTAGGTAATTTTGGGCGCTCCTGCTGCTTCTTCCAGTGACCCTTTTTCTTACCTTTCTTGCCCTCCTTGCTTCCACTGGCCATTAACCCGGAAGCCTGATTTTCTGTACCCGAACCAGATGCCTTATGACGCATCTCTCTGTTGTGAAGCGAAGACCTAACCTCCTCCAGCGACACAGTCTCTTTCCCAACGATAAAAGACTGCACAAAATTCTCAAACGACAAAGGCAGAGATACCAACAAGATCAAAGCAGCATCCTCATCATCAACCTTCTCATCAATATTACGCAAATCTAACAGAATTGTATTCAATTGATCAAGGTGATCTCTAAGAGGTGTACCTTCTTCCATACGCAGGCTGAAAAGACGTTGCTTCAACATCAACTTGCTGGTCAATGACTTCGTCATGTAGAGGCTCTCCAACTTCGACCACAACTTTGCAGCGGTTTCCTGATCTGCAATCTCTGTAATGACATCGTCAGCGAGGCACAGCATAATCATCGAATGAGCCTTTTCCTCCATAGTTTTGAACTCCACGGAGGTTGCATCCATTCCATTCTTGTCTTTCGCTAACGGCGCCCACAGACCGTTTTGCTTCAGCAAAGCCTGCATCTTGATTCGCCACAGACTGAAACTGTTTCTCCCTGTAAACTTGTCGATCTTCGTCATGGATACCGACATCGTTCTCGGCGGAAATTCGAACCTGCTCTGAT
Organism: Oxyria digyna; assembly: GCA_029168935.1. Lineage (NCBI taxonomy): Eukaryota > Viridiplantae > Streptophyta > Magnoliopsida > Caryophyllales > Polygonaceae > Oxyria > Oxyria digyna. Next base: position 11,068,789 of record JAPVLV010000004.1, on the reverse strand, counting down.
ACCAGTTTGTTGTAACAGAATCGAAACGAGAACAAAGTAAACGCAAGAAAGACACACAGATATACGTGGTTCACCAAAGATTGGCTACGTCCACAGGAGAGGGAGATCAGATTATACGGAGGCGGTATTACAGTTTTTGGTACAATTAGGTTTACACATAAGCCGCTATATATAGCGCTAAATAACCCTAAGCCCAACAACAAAACTGATGGGCCCAATAAAGCCCATACAACAGTGATTCAGATTCAAGACATACTAACACACCAACCTCACACTTTTGCAATCTTCTATCTCCAACTTTTCAAGCGAAGTGAGACATGCTAAGTCACGGCTAGAAACCCAAGTCAGCTCCGGACTATTATAAATTTTTAACGCCTTGAGAGCAGTCAATTGTTTTATTGAACCTTCTGGCAAGCACTTCGGCCATGTCATATATGTAACAAAGAACTATTACTCTTAACTTGCTAAAGCTGTGAAATTCCGAAAAACACTGCGTATTTGGAGTTCTAAGCAACATCCATAGAAGCTTCACATTAACATCGAAGAGGTCCAAACGTTCAACTTCCCCAAAGAAAGGCATATTTTCCACAAGACCTCGGCACTCATCAATAACAAGTTCTGAAACACGGGGCAATGTATGTACTGTTGACATTGTAGCATTATCTCTAGGTGATGTTGTTGCTTCCCTCCACCATCCTTTCAACAAGGACAAATCATTCAGTTGTAGGACTTCAAGGCACTGTAGCAAGTACCCAGATCTTACGCTCACATCTAAGTACTCCACAGTGCATTTTCTTAGACTAAGCTTCTTGAGATTTGAAAGCAATGAAACCCAACTAGGAAGATTGTCACTCATAAATCTATCAATTTCAAGATATTGAAGATTTGCATGTGGTTGTAGTTCTTCAAGAACTGCTTTTCCTTCTTCTCTCGTCATGTCACCTTTTGTATCTCCATCAATCCATTGTAAAACAATCCTACTCAAATTTTACTTACTTGCCATGTTGGATTGTTTTGCATCTTCTATGCAATTAGTCCATCTATCCACTGGAAGCTCAATCTTTATCATCCCACACAACGCATCAAGGTGCCTCAAGTATCTCAATCCCCCCCCCCCCCTAAAGGATGCACAATAAACCGATCGATGGTCACAAGTGTAGTCAACTTTTCGAATCCTGAAGGTAGAGAATCTAATGTATCACAAGCAAGTAAGATGAGGTGTCTCAAGCTCACCAACTTACTGAGGTTGGTAGGCAATTCCTTCAACCTGTGGCAACCCTTAAGCACAAGTGTATGCAAATGTTGAAGCTTACAAACTGAATTTGGAAGAGTTGTCAGTATGTCATTCCAGGAAAAGTCAAGGTACCTCAAGTGAATCAGTCCTCCAAAAGAATCTGGTATTTTTTCAAATTTCAATGACGACAAATACAAGGTTTGCATCATTCTAAATCTTTCCAAAACTAAATTCAAAGAGTTCATTTCAAGGTGTTTCACATCCATGAGTCTAAGGGTTCTCAGTGTCTTCGAGAGGGAAAACAAATTTGGTGAGAATTTGACAGAAATGTGACGAAGAGCACCCGTTTTAACCATGTCTCTTAAATCCTCCTCCTCAAAACAATTGGACTCCAACTCTGCAACTTGTATAGCCAAATCATGTAGCAAATCATGCATCTTACATCTATATTGAACAATACAAAAATCTCATTCACGCCTCTCGACCTCTTGGAAGAAGCACCTATCAACCAGGTGGAGGAAGTAACCATCTCCAACCTCCTCCAAGCTCTTTTTAGCATACGGCTCAACAAAACCTTGAGCTACCCACATACGGACCAATTCATCTTTCTCAAAACTCATAATCCTTAGGGAAAACTGAGCAATAAGCAAAGCAATGCCTCAATGCAGGTGGAAGGTCATTGTAGCTGACCTTCAAAACTTGCATGACTTTGTCATCCTCATCATCGTCCAAAAGAACTTCTGCAAGTTTCTTTTCCACAAAAGACAACCACTCCTCCTTATCTTTGTTTCTATATCGTAGCACTCTACCAATCGTGCTTAGAGCAAGAGGGACATATCCACACTAGTGGAAAAAACACCTGTTGAGGCGGTCAAAAACCCCCCTGTTGAGGCGGTCAGGGGTCGCTGCAACAGGGGGGGCTGCAACAGGTCATGAGCTGTTGAGGCGGTCGGGAGGGTGACCGCCTCAACAGGTGCAACGTTTTCTACCTCTGTTGAGGCGGTCACCCTTCTGCCCGCCTCAACAGATGGGACAAATGATGAATCTGTTGAGGCGGTCATTCTTCCGCCCGCCTCAACAAGTGTTTTTTTTAAAAAAATATTCGGTTTGAATTTACAGTAACCAGCCTGTACGAAACAGAATAAGCAACCTGTTTCAATCATTCTGAACGTCTAGTTTCACTTGCAGATACATTTCACATACAATATGTGTTCAGTTTCAACAGAATATATGCAAGTACAAAACCTATTATTCAAATATCAAAAACATACGCTTAAACTAATAGATATTTGGTTGTAAAGAACTTAGCCCATTGCTCACGAACAACATCGAGTTCCTCACTTGTATAAGGCGCACTCCTCTGAACATAGACCTTCAAAAACATATAGTACATCGTCTTAGTGAAGTAATTAACATGAAAAAAATTAGATTTTACATATATGAAATGAAAGGACTAGGTAAAGTAACTACCTTATCTAGTCGCTCATTAGACTCTTGATATGTAGTGACAATCTCCAACATGAACTTCATAACGTAATATCCACACTCGGTTCCGCCACTTTGTTGAGCGCACTAAAATAACAATATAATACATCGTCTTAGTTTTAAGATCAATAGATATAAAAAATAAAGAAAAAGGTAATTTATGATGGTATACCTCTATATGAATGGGTCTCCAAGACTTGAAATTAGTCGTTTTATTCGGACGCACCCCACCATTAAACTTATACACTTGGTATGTCCTGTAAAATAAACAACATACAAGTCAAAAATTCTGATTTTGTAAATATTTGAAAAGACAATTTTTAAGTAAAAAACTTACAAACTCAAGATGCCCCATACATCATACTCTTTGCGTGCTTCTTTGAGAGGATCGAAAATATACACAATGGCTTTACGTAGGTCTAGTACATATAGAATCCAATGATTTCTGCGTCATTTATAAAAGATATTGTATAACATCAGAAAACAAGTCAAAAGATGTAGTCAGAACAAGAAAGAAGGATTGCTATATCACACTTACTCTTGATTATATGGAAGCAAAAACCATTTGGTTATGCTAGGATCATTCATCTTCTCCTTTTGAATTTCAGCAACGAAAATCTTTTTTAAATACTCTGTTGGGACATTAGGATCAACCTTGATTCTAGTGCTTGACATCGTCTCAGGACATAAGAATCCAATCTGAGATGACCTTTCAAATGCCCAGCTGTGATCATGCAATAAATACCTACAAAATATGCAAGATTACACTATTAGTATCTGTAAAGTAAAAATCTCACAGAAAGAATAATTAACAACTAAAACATAAAGATTGATGAAAATGTTTACAATATGTAGACTTGGATCACTGAAATGTTTAAGCACGCCCCTCTAAGGAACTCTTCAACATCGGACTCAGTTACGTATGTATCTTGATCTTGCGAATAATGCCAAATCGAAGCATCCAACTTGATGGGAGTACTATCGTATATTTCGTCGGGAGCTGAAGAGATGAAAAAATGCAAATATTTGCATTGCGGGCCAAGACCTTGAATTGCATCGTTTGCAAAATTCGCTTTCTTGCTTTTGGCGGCTGACTCTTGATTTTTACGATCACAACTACCCACCACCTCTTTGTTTGACTTAGACTTCATTGCATATGAAAATAATAACAAAATATAAGAACAAAAATATACCTGGAGTGACTTAGACTTAGACTTCTTTATCATAACTAATAAACAAGAAAAATTGCAAATAGAACATCTGTCATGAATAACTGTAACAACAATAACTGTAACAACAATGCAGAAAAATAAGAACAACATTCAGCAGTGCATTACCATAACTAATAAACAAGAAAAATTGCAAATAGAACATATGTCATGAATAAAAAATACAAGTTCTAGCTAATCATATACCTGGAGTGACTTAGACTTAGACTTCTTTATCAAGCGTGGAGTGAACTCCTACAAAAATATTACATGAGCAAGATTGAGTAGACAATTAGATGTAGCAAATGCTTGCATTATCATATTCGTTCAAAACATTCATACCTCGTCGTCTTCGAAAATCACTAAGTGGATTGGCCATTGTACAAAACTACCCTGAGCACCGCCTAAGTTAGTTAAACCATCTCCAGTAGGTACCGGAAGAATATCATCAACATGCCCTTCGTAAACAAAATCAATTTGGACTTTATAGTGACCAGGCTTCATTAATCTAAAATGTTGGGTCAATGCACCATCTGAGGGTTGTACCATACCATCCGCCACAATGACTTTGTTACCGGAAACTTCATCCACAAGGGCAAGATGACATTGGAACCCTTTCCTGCATAAATAATGAAATTGATGCAAATATACTCTATTTAATAGATTATCATCATCATCATCATCCATCTCATAATTCTCAGAAATGTTATCATCACTCTCATCACTGTCTACCTGAAGATCAAATTCGTTTACACTAGAACTTGGACGATCATATATTTTCTCTCCATGCCAAAACCAAACATGATAATCTTGCTTAAACCCACGACGAAATAAATGATCCTCAATCTCATCAATGTCTACTAACCTCCTTACATTGTTACAATCACGGCAGAGACAATAGATTTTTTTCGGCTTTTGTACTCTGTTGGTTGGCTAAAGCACATCTAATAAACTCCCCAACCCCACTCAAATATTCAGTTGTAGTATGATCACCGTACATCCAACGACGACTCATTTCTAATAACAGAAGAAAACTGTAGAAAGACCAATACATACATAACATTGAAAACACTCATTGAAATAAAATAAAATTATTTGGATATCTAGCTAACAAAACAATATCTCATGCAAAACTCATTAAAATCACTCATCGACATATTTCATTTGTTTTCCTACAATTTTTATCAAGTCATGCTAAAAAGTCACAAGATTAAGTTCAGTTATATGAATTGACTATATAGACAAGAGGTAGAGTATAGTCCTAAACAACATGAAAGGTATTAACAAGAACTAGTAAAACTACCAAGTACTATATGTTCCAATATATACTCATAATCTATTGGAGTGCATGTAAATTTTCTACTAGGCATTTTACCAAACACTTGGAGTGCATCAAAATTTCCTAAAGAACCAAAACAACATAATCAATCAAAATTCCACCAAATAAGGGACTAATCACCCACAACAACAAAAATCAACCATTCATACCACAAAAGGAATCAACTCCTGCACATCAAAATCCGAAAACAATTTGCGAAGGAGGAAGTTTCACCTACCTCGATGACTCCAAGGATGAAAGCTGGAGGAGGAGGAGGAGACGAGGAGGAGCAGTCGACGAGTTCGACAGTGAGGTGTGGAGGAAGCGGCGAGTTGGAGGAGGCGGCGAGTTGGAGGTGGCAGCTTCCAGAGGAGATCAGCTGGAGGTGGCAGAACCCAAAAGTAGAATTGGAGGAGGCGGCGAGGCGAGGAGGAGGCGGTGAGTTGGAGGAGGCGGCGAGACGAGGAGGAGGCGGTGAGGCGTGGAGGAAGCGGCGAGGAGGAGGCGCGGTCGACAGTTTTGAGAGCGGGCATATGAAAAAGTCGAGACTGCAAGTTTTTGACGAAGCAGAGTTTTTTGAAGCATTTGTTGAGGCGGGCGCATGACTACCCGCCTCTAATGTTTGTGTTATTTTGAGGCGGGCGCCTTACTGCCCGCCTCTAATCTCTTCGTCGCATCATTTGAGGCGAGCGCCTTACTGCCCGCCTCTATTTTTGGGTTCTGTTGAGGCGGGCGCCTTACTGACCGCCTCAACAAGTCAAAAACACAAATATTATTTGAGGCGAACGGATATTTGCCCGCCTCTAAAGTACCTGTTGCAGCGAACTAAACGACTGACCGCCTCAACAGATAGTAGAATAAGACTTTTTGCGTCGGTTTTTAAGGTGACCGCCTCAACAGGGGGTTGCAACAGGTGTTTTTTCTACTAGTGACACTTACGCAAAATCTGTTTCCCCGACAAAATTAGTTCAGAATCATTAACAACCTCGTCATCCTTAAATGTCATTTTCACAAACAAAGACCATGCACTCTCTTCTGAGAGAACATTTAACCTATAATAAGGCTCTATGGCATCTAAACATTGGGCAACCTTTGTTTTGCGAGTAGTTATCAGAATTTTACTACCACTTGCGCCGCAATTAAGCAAGGTTCTCAACCTATCCCAATTGGATGGATTGTCATCCCAGACATCATCCAAGGTTCTTTCCTTCCATGTGCTTTCTTAACTCCCTTTGCAACTGATCTAAATTATGGCATTGGGCTTTGGAGGACAGGATTTTCACCAAGATGGATTTGAGGTCAGAGAAATAATTAATACAAGCTCATAAACACAAATCAAACCCTGTTTGCACTCTCTCATCATTGTACACAAGCTAAGCTAAAGTGGTCTTTCCTAACCCTCCAAACCCAATAACTGAGATAACCCCAAAGTTCAGTTTCCCATGATCCTCAGACAATAACAAGTTGATTATATCCTCCTTCTCCTGATCTCTCCCAATTACATTTCTGAAATCGACAAAAGAGTGAGTCTCATCCCTATGAAGAACACTATGAGGATGAGCCTCTTCAATTTTTTGTAACTGAAACTGAAATTGTGACATATCGCCCTTTATGTCATCTAGACACTCTCTAACGGCCTTGATTTCATGAGCAATCTTAAAACAAAACCTAATTGATTGGATCTGGAGAAGAATAGGGTTACCTCTTTCTTGAACTTGTTACCCTCCATAGCCTTCTTGCGCAAAACCCTTGCAGCAACTACATCGAAGAGGTCATCAGCCTCGTATAGGACCGATTTAAGCCTGGACAACCATAACTTGACGACATGCTCCTTGGATTGTCTTTGCTCAGCATCATGAATGAAACAGGTGATGGTTTCAATGGTTTTACCGAGCCTTTTGAGATCGTTCTTGGAGTTCCACACAAGGAAGAACTCATTCAAAGCAGGAGAGCTCACTTGTCCGAGCACTGATTTTGCAACGCCGAGTAACACTGCCTCAGCCATAGACCAAGTTTTTTATCTTTTGTTTGGATGAAAACAGGGAAATGAAGCATTTGCACATTTTATACTCGTATGAAATATACGTGGGGTCCAATAATATGAATGCGTCGGTGTGAAATTTCACGTGTGAGATCAATAATTTTCCTGCAATCAATATGAAGGATCATCTGGACATCAACCGACACCAACGGTTCCCGAGTTTGAAGGTGCATTGACTCGTTCGAGAGCTAAGGAAGTTCAACAAGAACTAGACAAGTTAATAGTTTTCTTCATGTCTAAAGAGCTAAGTGTTGAAGAGGAACCACCATTGAAGACGGTTATGATAATTGAGGTTCGAGAGCACTCGGAGCCAAACGAAGAAGGCGGCGGAGACAGTGGCAAATCCGCGACCGCGGCCATGCCACCCGCGACCGCGGACGTTTTCCGTGACCGCGATCGCGGATCGCGACCTGTTGATTTCGCCGAGAATGCTTGTTTTATTTCGTTTTCGGGATTTACTGCCTTTTATTGGTTTGTTATTTTAGGAAACACTTTTATTGCTTTATTTCTTTTAATTGGCATCCTTATGAACCCTATATAAGGTTTGCCTTAGTTATTGTTTTAGGTCACCCAGACTTTGATATTGAATACAACGTTTATCGTTTTTTCCTCCCAAAAGAGAGCTTTTGTGAGAAGAGTGCCCCGTGTACATTGTTGTTGAACTCTCCCTAGTTGTACTTGTGTGTGTCAATCTCCTTCATAAGGTTGGTGCTATCGGGACTCCATAGAGCATCGTCCAGGTGCCTTGACCCACCATAGTCATTGTGTTTGGTTGTAATCATCCGTTGGGGTTTCTTCATCATTCGGTAAGGTTCTTGTTCTTAAGTTCAGGGGTTTTATCGTTGTTTGATTTGGTTCCAATTGGCCTATCATTCGACTTATCCTTCTTTCATCTCATTCTAATTCCGCCTTTCTTCTCTGTTCGAGTTTCTGTTCGAGGTTTGGTGTCTAGATCGGACAACAGCGGCTTATCCCCGCATCACAATATGATGTGATTATTGATCTAGACTTAAATTCTTTCTTGCGTTATTATTGAGTTGGGGTAGATAGTAGTAAATGCTATCTCCGCCCATGTTTAGTTTACTGACAATATTTACGATCGAAGATATTTTTTTGATTTCTGATCATTATATAAGGTAAAATAAGGTAAAATATAATCATAATGGGTCTTGTTTGATTCATGTTAATGAGTATTTTAACAATATTAATACTTTATGGTTTTTACTAACTTGTAACGAGAGATATTGACGATACAAAACGTGTCTCGGCAAATGTATTTATTTGAAACAACTAGATCAAAAGAGGACATGGAGAGTAGGTGATAATGAATTACATGTTAATATTGTTAGGAACTCGACCCTCTCTTAAGATCGTGAGTTCGAACCCGTTAGAAAAGCTCCGGTGAAAACAAGGCTTAACGTAGGAAGAATGAAGTTTTGCGAGTTCGTTGATAACAAACTAATGTTCATAATTTGGGCGGTAATGTACATATTTGGGCGATGAAATTTTTTGATGTCATTTTAAAATAAAAGAAAAAATTCGCAGTGATTGCAAATATGTCACTGCATTTCTCACTGAAAACGTTTAAAAAAATTAAGATCTCGAATTATGAACATCAATATCCAGTTTATGAAATTAACGTGTAATCTGTGAACGCGAAGTGTTCGTTTTTCCTACGTTAAAAGTTATTCGCACCAGAACTTTTATCCTAACCTATAAGGGCATCTCCAATGGAGAGTTAAATATAGCATGTCAACTAGGATTTTAAAGCATACCCATTGGTGCCCCATTTGGGGTGGGTATTAGGAGAGAGAATGTCAAAACAATAATAAAATAATGAAAAGTGACTTTTTGGAAGAGAGAGGCGAGCATTCTCTTCACCATGGGGAAAAGATGGGCATTCAACATATAGTTGACATGTGTTCATATCTCATTACACTTTTGGCATCACTTTTTGATAAAAATGACATCATCAATCAAACCCAAATTAATTTTGAACTCAAACCCAAAATTTTCATTTATGTAGAGATATTGGATGGGATAATTAAAATCTTACGATTATCTTCCTTCATTAGTTATGCTTAGTTTATTTTAATTAAAATCTTACGATTAATTATCACATGTACTGTGGAATATTAAGAGGTGTTCTATTATTATTTATCAATAAAAAGAAATTCTTAATATCCAAACAAATCAATTAATGAATATTCTTGTTGATAGCTTTGTCAAATAATTGAAAAATTGTAATGATATTGGATGGGATAATAGAAAAAGTAGAAAAGAGAAATGAATGACCATAAATAAATGGGCAACCATTGGGAGTGTATTGGAAGTGGGTGGGTATGAAAAATAGAGATTGATAAAAGTAAGAGAGATATATTATTAAAATACTTGATGACCACAATAAAATGGGTAATCATTGTGTATGCTCTTAACATGTCAAATTTACACCTTTTAGCATTTTCTATTTTTAACAAATCAACCAACACCAACAACAAATGCTATAATTTTAGCATTTCTAGATATATAGCATGGGTTTTGTTTATAATTTGAATTGCTTTTTTTCTTTAAATTGGACAACTCCCTTTTAGAGAATGTTATGTTAGACTGCTAAATTTAACCATTGACCTAGAAAACTAGAGCATCTCTAAGTGAATATTTCATACTTTGTTATTTTTAGCTAACCATTGATGTTTGATTTTGCTACAAAAAATGTTATCTCTATTTTTACATTACCATTGGAGATGCCCTAAGCTAGATGAGGTCTAAATAGTCGAGCTGAAATGTCATAGGTTTTGGACTAAAATCTTGCATGAGCTCATATGTGTTGATTTGTATGTTTTGATACAAATTATACAATAGATATGGTGGGTTAACTTCTGTTAGAAAGAACATGATGATGCCAAGGTTTTAAGCTATTCTTTCACTATTTTTTTCCATGATTCTTTTCTTCCTGAGATACTTCTTCATGTCTACTACTCCGTATAACAGATATTCTATGCTTTTATTTCTTTGAGAAGACGTGACACCGAATTTTGGTTGGATGCTTCTTTTGGCAAAATTAAAGTACAAAGGTAGTAATGCTACTTTTATGTGTACATTACATCTCTCGCTACATATAAAGTATAGTGAAAAAAATAATTTATCAACTACAGGGTATACAGCAGTTTAACAACAATGTGAAGTGAAAATGGTCATGAAATTATCATTTACAATAGGAAAGTATTCACAAATCACTTGTGTTTAGGATTTGTTTGATTAATATATTCCTAAATACTTTTATAATTGTTGTTTTTTTGTTTACATACTGTAAGATCTAAGATTTCATCCCAAATAGATGACAAATAAAATCATCTCGCCGGATAACCTAAAAAACGCTAAAATAACAATGTTAAAATAACAATGTTAAAAAATCAGTCTCTATATTAGCCAATGAGTTTATCTTTTCCATTCTATTTCTACAAACTAGTTTATACCCCGCGTCATGGGCGGATTTATTTATTTCATGAATCATTTAATAATTAATCTCGTATATAATTTTATACCAAAAAAGAGTTAATAGTTTATAAATGTTATTGTTGTATAATTAAATTTAAAATTTTATATATAATCAATAAAAACAAATATAAATAAACTTTTATGTCTTTTATAGTTTTATTTTATCAAATTATCATAAGTCAATTTTTAACAAATTTTATATATTGATTTGAACTCTTTTCTTATTTATATAAAACAATTTATAGAGTAATTCAAAATAATGTATAAGTGTAAAATTGAGTTTAAATAAAATTAAATAGTGCATAAGTTAAGTAGTGAATATGTTTCAAATGTACACACATTTTAATTTTTGTATTTGATTATTCAAATTTTTCGGTTTAGCAAAGTAGTGAATAGTGTATAAATATATGAATTTTTATAAATTAAATTACTTAGTGAATAGTATGAAATTATTAATAAGTAGGAAGCTAAATAATAACAACCAACTACTACATTTTGATATTCAATTTATTAAAAATATTAAAATGCTTAAGAAAAATTCAAAAATTCACAAAATGATACATATGATTAATGAACCTGAAATGAAGAAGAGAGCTCTAAATAGCTTCTTTTATATATATACATAGATTGGATAAATTTTACAATTTCACTGAAATAAAAAGTCAATGATTAATTAACATTATAAATGTCATATCTTAAGTTCGAAAATATATATCAAACCTAACTATTATACATAAACTGAACCGTAATTTTTTCTATATACAATATTATAAGCATAGTGAATTGGTATTATCGTGTGTAAAGTTGCTAATAATAGAAAGAGTATATAGTAGATGATATTGTAACGATAGATACTCTATATACAATATTAGAAACATAGCAAACAAAAAGAAATATAGTAGATCGATGTTGTAACCTTTTTAGTTTTGTGGTAGAAATTAATATTATAATAACATATAGATAGTTTATGTTTTTAATATGTACAATTTAGTTACGTATAAATTTTATTTTCTAGTTTATAACAAATTTTATAGGTTTTTTAATTAGAAAAATATTGAAAATTACAATAAGTTTCATATTTGAAAATAAAATGAATTTACAGACTTGTTGGATATTTTATAGTTTAACAAAAAAAACTTATATATAGATTTAGTTTAATTAGGAAAATTTATTTTAAAATTACATAAGTGGAGGAGGTAAAACAAACCATGATCTGAATTGGAGAATTTAAAAGAGGTAGTTCCATTTTTTATAATTTAACTTAATTAGAGAGATTTATTTTTTTAATTTTTGACAAAAAAAATGAGAAAGTGATGATGTGATGGTGAGAGGACGCAATTTTTTTCAAAAAAATGACTTCTCACTTGTAGTTAGATAGATATAACCAACATACACACGAGATTGCAATGTAACTTTGACCATCCAAAGATTTACGCCATACTAAAATTAATTAATGATAGATTATTTTCTACAAAATAATTTTTTTTTGAAAAATACACATCGAATTGAGGCTTGTTGCTTTCCTGGAAAAAGAGTAATCAAACCCGGTCAGACGTCAGAACCCTAGATTCAATGGTGAAAACGAAACAGAGTATTCTCACAGGAACCGAATCAAAGAAGATGAATGGTGATTCAGTGAAAACTAAACAGAGTTGAACTCTGAAGTCCACTTTGATACTCATAGAAATCATACTTCTCCAATACGAGCTAATCTCTCCGTGTGCATTTCTCATCAATTATAAGGTTAGCAACTCTGTTCTGGTTAATTTCGCATCTCTCTCCGAGCTATCTTCTGGGTTGTCTTGTTCATGCTCTCCAACTGCGCTCATTAGGGTTGTCAATGTGTTTCCTCATGGAATAACAAGATGGCTTATCGACGTAGCCTCTCCACAATCAAATCTACATTTCTAGCTCGTAGGCTCAACCCATCATTCACTCACATTTCCCAAAACTCCGATCATGCTAACAATCAAGAGTTACACTCATCTGGGTCCAAGATTGATAGGTACTCAACCCAGAATAGATCTTTTGGAAACTATGTCAACAATCCTTCATGGCAGCTCAGTCACGCATTTCGTAGAAATTTGTGTTTGTGTTGGAATTTAGGGTTTGATTCGAATTTAGGGGTAAAAAAGTGTAAAAAACAATTTGAAATGGGGTAAAAAAGACATTCGTCACGGAACAAAGGGAGACTTTCGTGACGGAAGTTAGGCATACCTTCGTGACGAATGTATTTGCAGAAGAAATGTGCGAATTTTTTCGTCACACAACTATTGCTTCTATCCGTGACGAATGTTAATACTTTATTCGTGACGAAGGTAGGAAAAACAGGTTTCTGAGTGTTGTTTTGTGTATTTTGTTGTTTTTACAGAATAATAGTCCAATGTTCAATCGTTTAAGAAACTTATCGATCAATGCCGATATTCCTTTGGGACCTGATGGAGTGCCTTCGTTTGATCTTGGTTTGGATTTTGATATTCCGCCAATAGTCTCTCAGCTTGATCCTCCTCCATATCATTCCCATCAAACTGATTGGTCTAATGTTCCTCAATACCAATCTTTATCGCAACCATATCAAGACATTGAGTATTTCCCGAAATTGAAGACAGTACCACAGTTTGACAGTGTTGTGCCTTATGAGGACCCACATATATCATCAGATTATTCAGAAGTTTTCGTCACTGATAAGATCTTCAGCTCAAGAGCAGAAGCAGAACAGTGGGCAAGAGATATTGGAAAAACTCATAACTTCATGTTGAAGGTTGGTAGAACTGACTTCAAAGGGAAGTTAGGAAGGTCTTGGCTTAAATGCGAGCGCAGTGGACATTATATTCCTGATTCAGTTGGGAGAACTAGGAAATTCACCCACACAAAGAAATGTGGTTGTAAATTTCAGATTGCATGTAGAGAGACTGAAAAAGGGGAATGGATCATAAGGGCTGATCATGGAACTCACAACCATATTATTGGTCAATCCTTACACGGTAATGCATTTGCTGGAAGACTTACACCTGAGGAGGAAAAGGTGTTACTAGACATGAGGAAGGGAAATGCTAGACCAATACAGATGTACACAAGGCTGAATGAATCTCCTGACAACATGACTAAGAAGTCACAAGTGTACAACTTTTGTAACAAGTTCAGAACAGAGAGGATGGAGGGAAGAACTGTGGTCCAAGAATTCTTCTATCGTTCGAAGGAGTTGAACTACTTCGTAAGACACAAGAGCGACGAAGTGACAAATAAGATCACAGATGTGTTCTTCGCAAGCCCAGAGTCGATGAAACTGCTTAAGGCGTTTCCATACGTAATGTTGATTGACGCAACATACAGCACAATTCAGTAAGTATAATTAAGTTAAAAAGTCTGATGTTTGTTTTTACTCTATAAATTCTTATAGTAATGTATTATCTTGCAAAGGTACAACATGCCCTTCATAGAGATTGTTGGAATAACATCAACGTAGAAGAACTATGTTGTTGCTGGGGCTTTTGTGTCAGAAGAGAAAGAAGAAAACTATACGTGGTGCATGTATCAATTGGCTGAGTTGTTTAGGGTTGTTAAGATGACGCCAACTTGCTTAGTCACTGATCGAGAGAAAGCTTTGATGAACGCTTTGGATAGGATCTTTCCAGATTCTACTTTCCTCCTCTGTAGGCGGCACATCCAAAAGAACATTGAGGACCATGCTAAGCTAGCAATGCGGTCACAAGCAAGGGGGACCCATTTTGCAAGTGAATGTCTTAAGTTATTCAAACAGTCGACAGAATTGGCATATAACATTGAGCTAGGGCGTATTGAAAAGGATTGGGCTGAATATCCATCTGAGATTAGGTACCTCAAGAAGAATTGGCTAAACCCCTACGGCAATAGATTTCTTTCGATCTATGTGGATAAAATCTTTACATTAGGTTCCAACACCACAAACAGGTTAGTAATGTGATTACGTTTGAAATTGTTTTACAAATTATGTTAGCTTTATATTTGTTGTTATAAAAAATTGTTTTGATTATGCAGGGTTGAAAGTGAACATTCTAGCTTCAAAAATTATTTATCACTGTCAAGCCAGAAGATAGACACTGTGTTTCAAAGATACAATGCGAAGATGCGCAATCAGTTCAAGGAGATCTTGGGTACTTTCAATGAAAGTCAGCAAAAGACTGTAAGTAACATTACAGACGTTGATCTCTTCAAGCTTCTTAAATACAGAGTGTCTTATACTTGTTTGAGTCGCTTGCTAACTGAATACAAGAAAGGGGAATATGGCATGCATCTTGATCATTGTGAATGCGTAATAAGGAAGAGAGATGGATTGCTATGTGTGCATGACATTTATGAATATGTGAGGCGTCAAGAACCAATTCCAGTTGAAGCGGTTCATGCCTTTTGGAGGACATTGACTTTGAAAGAAGTAGAGACTGAAGACGAATTAAAAGTGCGGAGGGTAGTAGCCAGAAACTTGATGGATGAGTTTATGGCTGAGCAATGGGAGGGAATGTCACCTTATGACCAACACGAGTGTGCAATGAAGTGTTTGGCAATAGGTAACCCTCAAATGACCAACCTCCAGGAGCCAGCTCGTGTGAAAAGGGGGAAGGGACGACCTCCAGGAGCTCCAAACAAAGAGTACAATCCAATGAAAAGACAACCTTCACATTGGGAGCACACTGATGCAACACTTGAAGAAACGCCTCCAAAGAAGCAAAAATCGGCTTCATACGGGAAGGGTAAGAGTGGTCAGTGGGCTTTGCAGAAGCTTACATAGTATAATGCTCTCGTACCTCCATGCATGCGTCCCTACGTGCAAGGTTGGTATCCCATTGTCGCTGATGGAAATTGTGGATACAGAGCTATAGCACAACAATTAGGGTGGGACCAAGATAATTGGAGGAGAGTTAGATCTGAAATGGCTCTAACGACATTTGCACATTGGAATAATGGGTTGCAAGCTTGTTGGGTATTGCCAGTTCAAACGCCTACTGTTCAGATAGCAGTTACAAACCCAACTTGGACTGGACCAGGACAGATGGCACCCGAAGAGACATGGTTACAAGTCCCGGCGATGGGGTGTGTAGTTGCTACGACTTTCAATTGTGCATTAGTTGTGCTTGCGAAATCAATTTGGCAAACATATTTGCCTATAGTATTGGACGACAACATCGCTCCGGGAGAGAAATTGCCCATATGTTGCATTGCCCTTGTTGAAGATGAAAGACACTTCATTTCGGTAATTTTTAACTCACTCTATCAATTTGGTTTTTATATTTTTAAATCAATACCTCATACATTTGTCTTGTAAATCATTTGCCTTATTGTAGATGTCAATTGTCGATGACTCTCCATTACCTGAAGTTTATCATATGTGGCATCATTACTGTTCACCGGCAGCTCGCTCTTTGATAGACCCTTTTACTGAGCAACTAGCGGCGTACAAAAGGCCTAGAGCCCCAACAAGAAACAAGAAAGGCAACAACGTAATTAATCTTACCGTTTAAGATTCAGTCGAAATGGATTGTTTAGGATTTGTAATGACTAAGATTTTGAATGTTTGCATGTATTTGGACTCACTTAGAGAAGTAGTTGGATACAAGAAACTGGAAAGTGATCGAACTTAAACAAACAGCAACTTAAACAGACAACAACTGAAGCAAACAAGAACTTAAACAAACAGAAACTTAAACAAACATTAAACTACTTAGTCCCACTGGAACTTGCTCCAAACTTCTCATCAACTAAGGCCTGCTTCTCCGCGGCAAGTGCAGCATTTTCATCCATGAGCTCAACATTTTTCTCCTGAAGTTCAGTTACCTCGTCGTTTAGGCTTTTTGACATTGCCCTCAGCATTTCAGTTAGCTCCTGCAGTCCACCAGCCTCTGTAGAGTGAAACAAATTATCCTCATTCAGCATTTCAGTTTAGACGGATGCATCTAAACAAACATAATATTTTGTGAATTTACGCATACCAAACCAACAAAACAAAAAAACACCAAAAAAATGCAAAAACATCCGTCACGAAGGTCCAGTATACTTCCGTCACGGAACTGTACTCAACCTTCGTGACGGATCTCAGCATAACCTCCGTCACGAAGAACCACTAAACTTCCGTGACGAAGGTTTTTCTAACCTTCGTCGCGGATCTACGTATTACCTTCGTGACGAAGGTTTTTGCACAACCAGAAATTCAGCAATGCCAAAACATCCGGTGACGAATGAATTTGCTTAAAATTTCCACAATTTCAAGCACAAAAAACAGTATTTAATCTATCCAATTGAATTAGCCCCTAAAATTCATAATTTCCACAATTTCAAGCACAACCATATCTTTATTAATCAAAATGTGAAAGTCTAATTCATAAGTTCATCAATTTGGGGATTATATCTAAAATTTGAAATTATTCTCAATTAAACATAAATAAAGAACATTTGAACTAAAAAACATGCTTAATACACATATCAATCTAATTTAATCACACCATTTCAATGGTTTTGACATATCTTCCTCAAACATGGAAAATTAATGCAAAAGAGAGTTAGAAATTACCTTATCACTTGATTTGTTGATTATTGTAGTGAAAGAGATGAAAAAATGTAGAGAATGGTGTTGTGGTGTGCTGTTGCTGCGCCGAAACTATGAGGAAATGTAGAGGAAGAAGTTACATTAGGGTTGGGTAAAAAATCTCTTTTATAACTGCAAAATTGGACTTTCGTCACGGATGTCTGAGGTTTCTTCGTCACGGATGTTTTCAAGACCTTCGTCACGGATGTTTTGGATACCTCGTGACGGAACTTTATAAAACTTTTGTGACGGATGTATGAAATAGTTACGTGACGAATGTGTGGGTGTGCTAAATAAAATTTTAGGGTGTGCTAAATAATAAGAAGGGCCTATATATATGATCTGCAGTTTACTCGGCAAGGAACGATTACACAAACTATAAGGAGGTTGATCGCTCTTGTTATTTTGCCATGGAGCGTAGTTTTGCCTAAGGTATTTTGTAATCCTTCAGCTGAGCATTATTGGTTAAGTTTGTTATAATACAAATCAAGTCATCTTGATACAAAAATGTCATATTCAGGCACTATTTTGCTATCTTCTCCCAACAGAGCTATTCTTCCTTTGCTTTGGACTTGTGGTAAGTTCCAAACTTTTATCATTTGTTAAGCTTTTATGGCTTAACTGAATTAATCTGAAAACGAGCCGGTTATTGATTTTCCAGGTCTCAGACTTGGGAGAGTTAAGAAGGCTTTGAGCATTAAAGAGATACCGAGATCACAACTTTCGGGTTTCAAGGAACTCGCCCAACAGATCATATTATTATTATTATCTCAAAAGACAAAGAAATGAATCGAAAGATTGTGTTTCCTTCATTGCCGGTGACAGGAGGTAGTCCAATTTATATGCTTGGGTCAATCTATTTTGGTAATTAGAATTATAATGTCGAGGATGGTAAACTTGTGTTTTAGTTTGATGTCATTATTTTCCAGATAAAATCGTGACTAGCTTGGAGGAGAATATAAGATGCAATATCTTGGAGAATAAGTTAATGAGATATCTATATATACAAACACATGTAACACACGGATCATATGATACATGTAACAGTTTCCTAAGGTAATCAAGAATGGCAGGAGCGAATGGCGGTTCTCGAGATCCCGACCGGCACGACATCCGATCGTTGCTATTGGGCCCGGGATTCCGCATTGCGATGGGGCTAGGCGTGGGCTACATAGCTCGTCAACTATGGGCCAAGCCCCAGAAGTTACTGGACTCAAAGCTGGCCCAACTCAGTGCAGCTCCCACCATCTCAATCCACTTGCCTCTCAAGCCAGTGTTTGTGGTGGTGACCAATGTCGATGCGGATCACTTGCCTCTCAAGCCAGTGTTTGTGGTGGTGACCAATGTCGATGCGGATCACTTGCCTCTCAAGCCAGTGTTTCGATCACAATTCGACGATGGTGAGACTCGGTGTCTTAGGTCAGAGACTCAGTTGGATAGCGTGTTTGGGAGGCTGCGTGTGAGGAACGGGATCCCCGAGATCGAGCCGTGTGGTGAGTTTCCTAAGAAATGCTTCACCATGAGGCGGTCCGAGATCGAGAAGGCGGTTCGAGCGCAAGTTGGTGCGGATCCCGATGCCAGTCGGGTTAGGAGATGTGGCGTTGGAGTCGGGATTGTGTCCTTGGGGTTGATTCTTAGTGGATTCTATTCATATGCTATGGATTAAACTTACTCTTTTTCTTTGTTTTGGTAGCTTCTTCTTTTTTATAAACAAATCCAACATCATCAAAGCAATAAACAAACAAAAGAAATAGTAAATCATCAAAGCAATAAAAAGGGAGAACTACGATCGCCAAGATACCAAATTGTAAGATGTGGACAATTTAGCAAACAAAATTTCTGAAAATTTGACCAAGCTTGTAGTGTGAGTGAGTGACCTACTCCTGAGCCATGCTTTTAGTGTGAGCGAGCTCGACAGTTCATACCTTCTCCCACAACAAACTCTCAGAGTCAGAACAACAACAAGAATAGCTCCTAGCGTTGGAAGCCGATGAACGAGAGGCTCCCGGTGACGACTAACTAGCTATTCTAGCTTTGGAGACGAGGTTTCAGGTTCCAATTTTACCATTTGCTTGATATTTCCTAATTTAGGGGTTTATGTACAAATATGGGTTTAGGTCATAAATATCGATTTACTCCGTCGTAGTTTCTTAGGGTATGAGTAAATTAAGATAAAAATTGCATGCTACATCTCGTTGGTGCAGGATTTAGGTCCTTTCATTTGGTAAAAAAGGAAACCAATTAATTTGTAACGAACCAACAGAAGGCTATTTCTTAGGAACTAGATAAGTCAGCAACTCTATTCTTATTTAGTGGTATTTGTTAGGATACTTTGTTAGTGCCGTAGATAATGGAGGACAGTAGTTATCCTATTGAGTCTCTTGTATATAACCACATGTAATCTGAACATATCAATACAGAGAGAATTCACAGCAACCTTCATCTCTTTATGGTAACAGAGCCCTAATTTTATTTTATTTCTCTCATCCCTACGACTTTCAATGGAAAACAACAGTCAACAACTCCTTGCCCTTGCAAACTCAACAACCTCCAACCTCAATCTACAAATTCCATCAATTAGTATCAAACTCGATCGTGATAATTACTCTCTTTGGCGCACCACCATTATCTCTGCCCTCGAGACATTCGATCTTGAATCATTTGTTGTGAATCCAAGTCCACCACCGGAGTTTCTTCCCGCTATTGTCGATGGTGCTGCAGTCCAGAATCCAAATCCAGATCATGCCATATGGAAAAAGCGTGATCGCTTTGTTCTACTTTGGATTAAATCAACCTTATCTGAGCGCGCTCTGGCCATTGTTGCTCGTGCAGCCCCGTCCCACTCTGTGTGGCTCGCTATTGAGCGCACTTTTCAGGCACAAACCAGAGCTCGTCGCATGAGCATGAAGACTCAACTGCAGACGTTGTCCAAAGGTGCCTCGTCCATGCTGGATTACATTGAGCGCAAGCGTTCAATTGCTGATTCCCTAGCTGAAAACCTTCATCAAATTCCGGATGAGGATCTGATCAACTCCATTCTGAATGGTCTTGATTCCTCATATGGTCCGTTCACTTCCGCTTTCATGATGAAGTTGGATTCTTTGTCTGTCGATGATCTTGTTGGACTTCTGCTTCAGGAAGAAGCCCGTCTGGAACAAGAGATTTCTCGCCAAGCTGCTACTCAACTTCCTCCTGCCACAACACCAACTCAAAGTCGTGTTGCAAATTCTGTTTCTCGCTATCAGAAAAGCTCCACAAATCAGCATCACAATCAGGGTTCCTCCTCCTCTCGTGGGTCTGATCAACGGCGTCATCATATGCAGTGCCAAGTCTGTGGCAGGCCAGGTCATGAGGCTATCGATTGCTGGCAAAGGGGAAATCATACTGATTTTCCTCCCAAACGCCCCAACCCTCGTGACCAATTCAATCAGGCCAATGTTGCTCAGTACAACAGTCTGTCCACTGTCATGGATCCATCTTGGTATTTCGACACAGGTGCTACAGACCATGTCTCTCCTGACATCAGCAAGTTGACCATCTCCGATGCCTACACTGGTGACGACAAGCTCCAAATTGGTAACGGTAACCATTTGTCTATTTCTCATAATGGATCATGTTCTTTATCTAATCTAAGCTTGCCAAATGTGTTTATTGTCCCTCACTTAACCAAAAATCTCCTCAGTGTATCCCAATTGACCAAGGACAACAATGTTTATATGGAATTTTGGCCTAATTTCTGTTGTGTTAAGAACTTTCAGGGCACTCCAATCCTCCACGGGCACGTTGATAATGGCCTCTACAAATTGTCTCCTCCTCCTTCAAATAAACAACCAACTTCTCTTGCTCTCACTGGTGTTCGCACGTCCTTAACCGGCTGGCACAATCGTCTTGCACATCCACATGAACCTCTACTACGGCGTCTTGTTTCCACATTTCAGCTTCCGCTCACCTCAAATAAATTTTCTCCTGTTTGTGAACCTTTTCAGTTTGGCAAAAGTCATAGGCTTCCTTTATCTCATGTCCATGTCTCGTCTAATAAACCTTTTGAATTGATGTACTCTGATGTTTGGGGACCATCTCCCATGTTCTCTATTAATGGAAAGCGCTATTTTGTTCTGTTCATTGATGATTGCACAAAGTTTGTCTGGATTTATTTTCTTTCCCACAAATCTCAGGTTTTCTCCACATTCATATAGTTTCGCACCATGATACAAA
The DNA here is from genome assembly GCA_029168935.1 of Oxyria digyna. Taxonomy (NCBI): domain Eukaryota; kingdom Viridiplantae; phylum Streptophyta; class Magnoliopsida; order Caryophyllales; family Polygonaceae; genus Oxyria; species Oxyria digyna. Next base: position 11,047,234 of record JAPVLV010000004.1, on the reverse strand, counting down.
CTCAATTCAGCGCAGAAATTAAGAGTCTCCAAACTGATTGGGGATGAGAGTTCCGAAACGTCTCATCTTTCCTACAAACTTGTGGCATCCATCACCGAGTCTCCTGTCCTTACACTCTAGAACAGAACGGTGCAGTCGAACGCCGCAATCGTATCATTGTTGAAAAAGGATTGGCTCTCTTAGCCCAATATTCTCTTCCAAAAGAATTCTGGGAACATGCCTTCAAAATAGCCACCTATCTCCACAACCGCACAATCACTCCATTACTTTCCTACAAATCTCCATATTCTTTGTTGTACAACAAAAATCCAGACTATGCTTTCCTGAAGGCCTTCGGTTGTCTCTGCTACCCTTTCCTCCGACCTTACAACTCAAACAAAATGGATTTTCGCTCACTTCCTTGTGTCTTCCTGGGTTACAGTGCCTCACACAAAGGGTATCTTTGCTTCCACAAGCCCACCACCCGGCTCTACGTGTCCCGATATGTCATGTTCAACGAGGAAATTTTCCCTTATGCCCAAAATCAATCTGCCCCTGATCCACCTTCATCTTCGTCTCCTCCAGAATCCACTCCCCTGGATCTACTTGGTCAAGCCACAAAATTACAAGCTCCCCCAGCCCCACCTTTGCCAGACCCTTCCCCACCAGCATCTCCACAACTCTCAACTCCTGTCACTACTAGTCCCACATACCAACACTCCACTGTCAGCTCTCGAGCAAAACAAACTGCACCTCCCCACTACCGACCTGCAGAGAATAATCAGCACTCCATGGTCACTCGGGCTAGTACAAATTCTCTCAAACCCAAAACATTCACCGCCACCACTACCTCCCATACTTCTGCCATCGAACCAAAAACTGTCTCCCAGGCCATCAAAAATCCTCTTTGGCAAGCTGCGATGAAATTAGAATATGATGCTTTATTGAAAAATAACACTTGGTCTCTTGTTACTCGTCCTTGCTATATTAATCTTGTGGGTTGTAAGTGGATTTTCAGGATTAAGCGGAATTCAGACGACTCCATTGACAGATACAAAGCACGATTAGTTGCTAAGGGTTTTAGCCAAGAAGAAGGAGTCGACTTCTTTGAGACTTTCAGTCCTGTCATCAAGCCTACTACCATTCGTCTGGTTCTTTCCATTGCTCTGTCTCAGAATTGGGTGTTACGGCAGTTAGACATCAACAATGCCTTCTTGAATGGTGACTTATCAGAGGAAGTGTACATGGCTCAGCCCCCAGGCTTTGTCGATCCTTCACGTCCTAATCATGTGTGCCGCCTTCACAAAGCACTCTATGGCCTCAAACAGGCGCCTCGGGCGTGGTTCAATAAGCTCAAGCAACATCTGGTTACACATGGTTTCAGGGCTTGCCAATCTGATACATCTCTGTTTGTTCACTCTTCCCCTACTGCCACCATTTATGTTCTTGTATACGTTGATTATTTAATCATTACAGGCAGCCATTCTCAGCTCGTGCAGCAGTTCATCACAAACCTAAATTAGACGTTTGCTCTGAAAGATCTGGGTAACTTAAATTTTTTCCTTGGCATTCAGATCACAAGAAATTCATCTGGGATTACTTTGTCTCAGCACAACTACATTCTGGATGTCCTGGCTCGGAGTAAGATGCTTCATTCCAAACCAATTTCTACTCCTGCAGATCCTACACGACGGCTCGAAATCCATGGTGATCCATTTTCTGATCCAAAATTATATCGTCAGATTGTAGGTTCTCTCCAATATGCCACTATTACCCGACCAGACATTGCTTACGCAGTTAATCGTGTATGTCAGTATATGCATGCTCCCACTTCTTTGCACTGGCAGGCTGTCAAGCGAATATTGAGGTACTTACAAGGTACGCTTCACCACAAACTACATTTTCATCCAACTACAGCTAGCTCTCTCTTGACTTATTCAGATGCAGGATGGGTCTCTGATTCTGATGACAGTAGGTCTCAGTATGGATTTGCAATGTTCCATGGGCCAAATTTGATCAGTTGGACATCGAAGAAGCAACGTGTTGTGGCTCGCTCAAGCACAGAGGCAAAATACCATGCTATAGCCTACACAGCTGCAGAACTGATGTGGATTAAACAGTTCCTACGAGACCTTAATGCTCTTGTTCGACAGCCTCCCACTCTTCTGTGTGATAACGTCGGTGCCACATTCATGTGCAAAAATCCAGTAATCAGCACTCGCTCCAAACACATTGCTCTTGATTTTCACTTTGTCAGGGAACAAGTTGAAACTGGTGATCTACGTATCTCTCATGTGTCCTCTGTTGATCAACTGGCTGATATCTTCACCAAACCACTTGGGAAAGATCGTGTCGTTTTTCTTCGTACCAAGCTCCAAGTTCGTCCCGATCTTGATCTTGCCGGGGGTAACAAACCAACAGAAGGCTATTTCTTAGGAACTAGATAAGTCAGCAACTGTATTCTTATTTAGTGGTATTTGTTAGGATACTTTGTTAGTGCCGTAGATAATGGAGGATAGTAGTTATCCTGTTGAGTCTCTTGTATATAATCACATGTAATCTGAACATATCAATACAGAGAGAATTCACAGCAACCTTCATCTCTTTAATTTGTAATGGCGACTTACGGAAGAACAAGGTCCAGATTGTGATATCGATCTGAACTATTCGCTCTACAACAGAACCGACAGTTCTCAAACCACAATCGATTCAAAGAACGAACTATGAAAGAAGCTGAAAGCAAGATGACACAGGATATGTTTACGCGGTTCGGTTTCCCTAATCCGCGGAGTCTCAGTGGGGAGACTCGCCCAATCAATGCAATAAGAATCTCAGGGAGTTCGCACAGAAGTTACAAAGCAAGGCAAGAACGGCAAATCGCAGAACACATGCAAGATCTAACTCAGATCTAAACAGAGAGATAGGTAAGGGAAGAAGTTTGGGATTCGGCCCCCAATAGGCTGTTGTAGCTTCAAGGCAGAAGCTACAATGAGAAATCAAGTCTTCGTTCTTCAGAAAAACTCCACCCTAGAATCTCTACAGAAGATCTTCAGATCTCTCTCTTTCTCTCTCTCTTTTCTCTCTTCTGTAATGGAGGCGCCGCGCAGCTAGAATGAAGAACTTAGGTTAAGCTTCTGTAAAGGAAGCCTTATATATCACGCGTCACCAGAAAGCTCAGTGGGCTTCTTCAGCTGGTTTCAACAGACAAGGCCCAACAACACAGATCAAGTCTATCAACAAATACGGCCCAAACAGACACAGCCCAAGAACACTAGCCCAGCTAATAGATATAATCTGATTCCAGATTTTTGCCTTCCAACCGGTTACCCGGGGTTGCAAAATTATCCTGTTTCAGACTTAACCTTATAGCTAGTACTAAGTCCTAAACTATCTACCAATTCCTACACTTAAACTTTGTTATACAAATGTGCAAACTACTTAGGTCATATACGAACTTAGGATTACAACACTTACACATACTGTGAAACTTCGTGGGCCCATAGGGACAACCACGGACTGGACTGGGGGCGCGCACAACACAAGCGCATATGCGCATTAGGCCCAATAGATAAGCCCAATGGGGTTCCACCCTAAAACCAATTGGCAATAGGAGGAGTAATCCATTAGCTTATATAGTGGGCAATCTTTATAACTCAAACCCGACGTGGGAATCCTTTCTAACACAGACATGTTCAAAAGATCATTATTTTGTACTGCAGAGGACGATCTTGGCACGAAGCAGCATCCACAGTTGAAATTGAGGATAAATCGCTGCTTATTGTGGGCTTGGTGGCAAGATTACTATTTTTTCCGGTCTTATTCAGGTCATGGAGTCTGATGAGCTAGCATCAGTTATTGCACATGAGGTAATTAGTTATATTTCTATAAGAATTAGTTTGTCTAACTTAATTAGTCATGTCATATCTTATCTATGTTTCGTGCTTAGATTGGGTATGCGGTTGGCAGGCATTATGCTGAAAAGGTACAGGGTGAAAGTGATCCTTTATACCTGTCTTTACACAGGAAGCAAGTTTTCTTAGTTACTCTTGTAAGTCTAGCTTTGAGAGTTGTTAGTGTTCCTAATTGTTGGTTTATTTTATACATGTCATATCTTATCTATTATTTTTAGGATGGAATATGAAGCAGATTACATAGGGTTGTTGTTGATGGCGTCTGCCGGATATCATCCTCGTGTTGCACTAGAGGTGTTTGACTAGTTTCTGAGATCAGGTGATCACTATATGCTTGATGATGATTCTAAATCAACACGTCCATCTGGAAAAGAGAGATTTGAGTTTAGAGCTCAAGCTGAAGAAGAAGCCATGGTGTTTTACAGGGAAGCCCCATCAAAAGTTGATGATTTCTGATTTGTGTTTTCACAACATGTAATGACTAATTGGTAACTTAGTCTTATTGATCGGACAATGATAAGATAAAGAAGCTACAGAGAGTGATTTCTGAAACAGAAACTATATTCATTTCTGATGGTAACAAAAGATGTTGCCAAGCTTACAACATCAAATAAACACACAAAATACTAAGAAACAAAAGAGAAAACACTCAACCTTAATTCCATCAGAGTATCAGCAAATAGAGGAAGCAAAAAAAACCCCTCTTTTTTACTGCTCTTTCCTGTATATATAGAGCAATGAGGCAGAGGTGAAAGAGGATGAGCACTTCTTTTTTACTCTTCACTCCTTTCACTCTTCTTTCCTTCATCCTTCCTTTTTTTACCCATCAACCTAACTTTGTCTCTCCTACTACTTAACACACACAAACTTAACCAACTGCACAAATTTCTTACAACTTGAAAAACCGACCTCCAAACCTCTTGTTGGTGCTACGCCAAAGTGTAGCTCGAAACGGACACATCAGCTGCAGTCGAAGCATGGATGTACACAAACTCGAGGCTCTTGCCAGCTGGCAACGACTCGACCCAGGTGGGTAAAGTGTAGGACCCACCAGACTTCTTTAGGCCCCAGATTGGACCATAAAGATTGTTAACTGAGATCTTGAGATCCTTCATTGTTTTGGTTGATTTGTTGGTCACAGTTGTTGAGTATCTGTAGTAAGTCTTTCCCTTGCTGTTCCATGAAGATGTCGTCTTTTGCTCAACGGTAACGGGAGCTGACAGAACACATATTATGCATAATTTAGAAACTAGAACAGTTTTCTTTAAGCAGAAACATATTTAGCTGACTTCAATGAAGTACCACCTGCAGATGGACTAGCTTTGTGCTGAGGAGCTGACACTTTTTTAGGATGAGGCATAGGGCTTGGCTTTAAAATACCAGGAGCAACAGTAGCTGGAATTTCCTCTGTAAAAAGAAAAGTTAAAACATGAGGTAAGAATCACTAATTCCAATCTGATCCAAGAAAAAAAAAAGGATTTTGAGGCCCTAAATTTACCTAACAGTTGGTTAAAACCGCTATGACCGCCACCTAACCGAGCAAGAACACCAATAAGAGGAGCATTATTGTAAGTTGCAGGCTCGGTTTGCTCGTAATTGTCCCTATGATCAGCAAAGTTATCATATGCATCGGGCCCACCAACAAGAGCGCCAACAAGAACATTAGGATCACTGGTTTTCTTGCTGAACCATGTTGCATAACCACCTCGGCAAGTCACAAATGACGGGTTTTTCTTGATGGAGACGATTGAGGATGCGCGGTGGTGAACTTGTTGTGGATAGTTGTTCCCGTATCCCACCATGTAACTCGTTGCTCTCGGATTGTCCCCAAGAATGTAGTCAATCTGTCACAAGTATTAGGCACATCATAATCTGAATCAAAAAAACAACATTTACTAGGATGTTTTTTAAGGTGTATGTTACCTGAGACTTAGCCATGGCAAAAAGCTCAGACGACGAAGCACAACTCATGCCTTTTCTTGAAGAAGTGAGGTAGTCAGAGTAGACAGTCATAAGGAAAGAAGCACCAGTAACAAACTGCATGTTGTTCCACTTTTGTCGGAAGATCAAGCCACCCGGAGTCTTCTGGACGTTTCTAGAACCTTTTCCTAGACAAGAACACATAAAGTACTCCGCCTTCTCCTGGTACTTCTCAAAAACCGGCGCGTAATGTCCTGCCTTTCCTTGCATCAGAATCTGCAACCGATCCAAAATCATACAACAATCAGTCATTGCTCAAATTTTAGATGTCTTTTTTTGGTATTTGAAGGAAAATTATACCTTGGAGACGAGAACTTGGACACCAGCATATTTGACATCCCATCCGAACTCGGTCATGGCCCATCCGGTCCCACCCATAGACTCGGCATTGGCACCAAGATAGTTCAAGTAGTAGTTCTCATCTGTTGCCTTGTAAAGCCATGCAGCTGCCCATAAAAGCTCATCCTGCACAAATTATTAAGGCATTTCAGCATTGAATTAGCTCGGAAAAGTTCGATTTTGTTACAAATGTCGCGCAATTTAGAGCATCGGCTTACATAGTAGCCGCTGATGGATTGGTAGTATTTTTGTGCCACAGTGATGCTGCTGTCATACTTTCCTCTGTACTTGTCCGCAAACTCAAACAACTGAAATTATACAACCACAAAATATAAACACAAAGCACATCAGATATGTTCTTAGGGGATCATTTTCTTAGAGAAAATCTAGGGTGAATCAACTTTTTAGTGGTACCAACAATGCAAGAGTCCTTTCTTGTACACAATTTTATTGCTTTTAGGAAATGTTCATATTCTAGTATGAGAGGGATGGGTGTAAGTGGGAATAGAATATTTTGTACAAAGGTAAAGTTGGGGTAAAAGTAAAGATAGTTGGGGGTAATTAACGGCCGTTTCAGAAGAATAACTAACATCTCCGCCGACAGTTGATTTAATGTGAATGGACGGTTCAGATCTGACTATGGAAGTTTGATATATGTGGCTCAGAAGCAAGTTACGTGTTATTATGCGAAAATAGAAGGGACCCAACTTTAAACCATGCTCCATAGAAAGCTCATAAAAAATGCTTTGGGCCAAAAAATGAGTTTAGGTAGGTGTTATTTTTTTTTTAGAGATTATTTATACGGGCGTTTAATCCCGCACGCATTTTTTTATATCTGTCATCTATTTTGGGCACATGCTTAATGCGTCCAAAAAAAATCCGGTCTAGTTTTTGCCTTCAAAATGTATAAAAATTCGATCAAATTTGAACGCATCAAAAACTTAACCGGGTTTCTAAAAAGAAGTTATGGACGCATCTTTAATACGCCCAACAGTAAATGCGGGTTATAATTTTTCGAGTGGAGTATTTTTCTTGTTCTAAAATTAGATGTTTTAACTTGTGTCTTTTGGACGTAGGTTAAAAATAAGATTTATATATGAAAATGGTACTAACATAAGTCAAACCATGTGGGTTGATTCCTAAGCAACATGGCATTCTTGTTTTTACTTGTACATTAGTTTTAAGCATGTAAATAGTAAAAAGGCAAAAGGAGAGTATAGGACTACAATAACAAGGCAAATTTAGGGGCTCCAAGTGCAAATTGGGTAACTTTAATGGCCTTTGGAAGTGGAAATAGTAAGATATTGGGATTTGTAGGGTTAGGGTTACTGTTTTACACAAACTACAAGCCTAGATTTATTTTAATAATTCTAGCATTATTTTAATAAGTTTATTTCCTTACAAAAAAGTTAACATACGGTTATGAAACTATAGGAAGGGGACCACAATCTGGCGTAGCCCATTAACCCCACCGTAACTGCCTCATTAACTTCACGGTCCATGCTAACATGCGCCTTTAATTTCTCAATAAATGCTTAATAAAAAGTAGTAAATAAATAATCTATAGTCATAAATTATAAGAAACTTATAATAGAAAAAATGTTAGAAAATAGTTTCCTCAAAAAGTAAACTTTATGTATAGGTTAGAAAAACCGTTAGATACGGAGTAATCGGTAAAAAAGAGTGTACCTGACGGGCGTGGGAGAGAAGTGTGGCGGAGTAAGTGGGATTGTAACGGCGAAAGACGATCGAAGCAGCAGCCATCGCAGCAGCGGTTTCTCCGGCGAGATCCGACCCGGGTCTACTCGGGTCGATCTTGTAGGCGGTTCGATCAGTCGTCATATCCTCTGGCCTCTGCCAACAGTAATGGTCTGTGTTCCCATCTCCTACCTTTAAATTTCAACACCATCTCACATCAAAAGTTGTAGCTAAATAAAAGCATAATATATAAATTGACTCCTTTTATTATCAATTGATTTTAGGACGAAACTATATTAACTTTTATTATCAATTGATTTTACGACGAAACTATATTAACTTCTCTATTGAGTTAGTGGGCTAGTGACTAGTGTACTAACTTACCCAACAGTAAAATCAAATATTTGCCTAGAATTGCAAGAACTAACGAAATGAGAGTTAATTTCAAACTTCCCAATGACATTAATTGCAGTATTTATTAGTGTACAGTAAATACCATAAAAATCTAACCAAGAAAGAAAAAGAAAAAGAAAAGCACCTCTCCATAAAGAACATTGGGTTCAGGGTGAGCTTTGATGAAATAGTCAGTCCCCCATTTGATAGCTTCAAGAGCATTTCCAAGCTCTCCCATGGCGGAAACTTGTTTCCCATACTCAATCAAACTCCACGACATCATGGTGACAGTAAACGCCATTGGAAGCCCAAATTTCACATTATCTCCTGCATCATAGTATCCTCCAACCAAATCCACCTGCACAACAATCAATCAAACAGTTCATAATCTGGGTCTCTTCAACTTCGAAAATTAGATTAGAAAACTAACTAACTTACCCCACTGGATTTTCCATCATAGAGACCAGAATGAGATCTCCAATTGACCCTCTGATTAGCAGGAAGATGACCAGATCTTTGAGCTTCATAGAACAAGAAGCTCTTGGAAAGAGCTTGAGAATAGTCATGTCCTGTAGAGGCTGCAAAATGGATGGAAAATGAAGCACAGAGAAGAGCAAGAAACAGAGTGTAGGTAGCCATGACCAAATTCTGTACTGAGAGAGGATTTGAAAGCAATGCTGGGTTTATCAGACTAAAATTTCTGATGAACCCAGAAAGTGAAGTTGGGGAAGGAAATGGAAACAGAGAGGAGGAAGAGTGGTGGGTGAGCGGCAGAGGACTCCTCATAAGTGTCTCTATATAGGAAAGAGGAGCAGAAAAAGGTAAGTTTTAATTAATGAATTGTTTTTCCTTTTTATCCAAGGTGCAATATGTTTGGGCTTTATTTATGCAAAATCACTCTTAGTTTTGTACTTTCTCATAAATATGGCCAGCATGTATAAATACTTTGATATATGATAAGTTTAAATGTGTCTTAATTATTACGGTGCGAAATGTGAATTATAAATATAACTATTTTCTATGCAAACAAATATAATTGTTTTTCACACTTAAGGTTCACATATAAGATAAGTGTTCGTTTTATGTTACTAAACTAGTACTATATGACATAAAGTAATAATGTTCACATTTCGCGTTTCATACCGTAAAATATCTTTATATTTGTGTGTGGTAGTAGATGTAGGTTCGTACTCTGTATATTAATATCGATTTTTCTATCATATGTCATACCACTCATACGTTTTTGTTTGTTGCATCTCTTTAAACATCCGTTATGAAGACTAAAACACTAAATGGAAAAACAAAAACTCGTCTTTATTGAAAATTATTTACAACAATATAACTAACCTTTTTCTATGTTTGTGCTCTTAAACTATGTCCTAAAAAGGGTAAACTAGTTAAGAATATACTCCACTATTTTTGTTATGTTTGTACTCTTAACCTATAAGAAAAGTTCAGTTGAGAACATCCCTTAAAAACTTATAAATAACAAACTAATGTTTATGAAATGTTCGCACTTTGTTTTTAAGGCCAATTCGCACCCAAACTTTCTTCCTATACGTAACAAGTTGTATTACTTTCTAAATAGTGCATTAAAAACTTATTTCATTAATACTCCCTCTGTTCCGTTTTTTCCTTCCTCTTCCAGAAATGCACAACAATTAAGGTAGAAAGGAGAAAGGGAGATTGAAGTACAGATTGTACTTTCAACAATCAAATCAGTCGAACCCAAAATATTAAATGAATTTTATAAACATAAAATTTTCAACTTAATTTACATCAACCAATGAGATTGGTTTATTAGAAGCACACGGATTGTGCTTTAGCTGGGATGTTTACTTACACTGTTACACATGTTGAAGGGGATATAAATACAAGAACCCTTCATTACTACACACACCATTAATGGTGGCTCCTAAAACTTCATTACAAAACTGTAAAAATACTGCATCACTGCCTACTCTTAATGGCTTCAGAACATACATTAAATGAAGTGGAAGAAGGTGCTTTTCTCTTTGATCTTAATCTGCCAGCAGGGGATAATGATGAATTTGGCCATTACTTTGATTTGAATGAGCCAGCCATGGAGATGGAAGCAGACCAAGAGGAGCACCAACAATCACCAGCAGCACAACCGTCAAGTCATCATCAGCCAATTAAGAAGAAGCTCAACAGTGATCAGAGGATGAATATTCTTATTTGGCTACTTGAGAGGACAAAAGATGGAATTCCTCAACGTGGTTCATTAAAGGCAGCTGCACAAGAATTTAATGTATCAACCAGAACAATCAGCATCATATGGAATACAGGAAAGAGACAGAGAGAAGCAGGTGAGCAATATAATGTAAGCACCAAATTTCACAATGCAGGTAGAAAAAGAATAGAAGTTCCACATGCTACCATAACTGCATTAACTATGGGAGAGAGAACATGCATCAGAGATTTAGCAGCCAAGTTAGGCCTTTCAAAAACCACTGTGCATAGGATGATCAAAAGGAAACTCATCAAGCCACATACCAATGCATTACATCCAGGATTAAAGGAGGCAAACAAGAAAAAAAGGCTGGAGTGGATTCTAGGGATACTACATGGGGATACAGCAGCAACAAAGAGACAATATTACCCAATGTATGATTTTGTGCATTTGGATGAAAAATGGTTCTATCTTACCAAGAAATCACAGAAGGTCTATCTAGCACATAATGAGAAAGGCAAATACAGAGCTGCAAGTTCAAGTAAGTTCATTCCTAAAGTCATGTTTACTGCAGTGGTAGCTAGGCCAAGATATAATTGTGAGGGACAGTGCAGATTCGATGGAAAAATTGGTATTTTTCCATTTACTTATCAAGAGGCAGCAAAGAGAAAATCAATAAATAGGCCTAAGGGGACTATGATTACAAAGCTAGTTGAGTCAGTGAATAAAAATGCAACTAGGAGCATGCTCATAAACCACGTAGTTCCAGCAATCAAGGCAAGATGGCCAGCAGAACCAGGACACAAATTATCTACATTCAACAGGATAATGCAAAGACCCACATCAATCAAAATGATTCAGAATGGCAGAAGGTATATCAACAAGATGATTTCACTTTTATATTAACTCAACAACCAACAAACAACCCTGATTTGAACATCCTAGACCTCGGAGTTTTTAGAAGCATACAAAGTCTTATGCACAAAAAAATGCCCAAGGATGTGGAAAATATGATTGATGTAGTACATGAAGCTTTTTATGAGTTAGATCCAAAAACTCTCAATGATGTTTGGATGTCTCTTCAATATTGTATGAATGAGATATTGAAATGCAAAGGTGGAAATGAGTATGATTTGCCACATGTCAACAAGAAGAAATTAGAGGCATCAGGTAATCTACTTAGAAGGGTAGTGGCACCAATGGGGGCAGTCATTGATGCTTGGGATATAGTGAAAAATGATGCAGAAATAAATGAAGAAGCAGAAGCAGACACTCAAGACCCATCATTGTCACAGATGAATATAGACAGTCAAGAATAGTTCTAGCAAGTTTCTTTATTTTAACATGCCACTTATAAGAAGTGTGTTAAAGATTGAAACTCTTTTGTAATGGAGCCAAGTAAGGGCAATTTTTTGTGATTGGCAACACTTTTGAAATGAATATATAAGACTGTGAAGTTCTCAGATGTCCCCAAACATCATAGAATCAAATCCATTTCATAACTCATAATACCAGATAAGCCTAGCAATTCAGTTACAAGTAACTGGTGGCTTATAGCATATTTAAGTCATGAAATCAGTGGATTATCATCTCAGATTGAAAGACTCATCATTGATTACAAAAGTAAAAAAAAGTGATCTCAGATATCCCCAAACATCATAGATTTAAACCCAATTTCATAACTCATAATACCAGATAAGCCTAGCAATTCAGTTACAAGTAACTGGTGGCTTATAGCACATTTAAGTTCTGAATTTTTTTGGATTCTCGTCTCAGATTGAAAGATTCATCATAGATCACACAAAAAAATCCAGCAAAGCAAGGGACAATTTCACACTCACATACGGACAGGCAACCAACAAACCATTAGACTCAACAGAAACCACAAATCCAGTGACCAATGATCACACCAACAACAACATATGTTAAGGGGATATATCCAAACATCAACCAAAACCATCCAGACTCAACATAAACCACAAATCCAGTGACCAATGATCACACCAACAACAACATATGTTAAGGGGATATATCCAAACATCAACCAAAACCATCCAAACTCAACATATCAACATATCAACATATCCAGTGACCAATGATCACACCAACAACAAATCAACATGCACCCAAAGGAGACAAATATAGGGGATATATTCTCCATAAAACAACATGCATCGGAGATTAAGAGAGAGAGAGAGAGACTTAGCTAGATGAATCTGAATCGGATTCATCAATCACAATGAGCTCCGACGACTTAGGGTTTGATTCATGGATAGCTTCTGCCTCATCGTCAGAGTCATCAACAACAACAATCTCGGGTGTCCGAGGAAGCCCAAAATCGTACCCATCATCTTCCACAAGTTCTTCGGTCTTCTGGGAATCAGAGGGTTGATCTATAGCTTCTTCTTCCACCAGTTCTTCAGTCTTTTGGGAATCAGAGGCATGATCTACAACTTCTTCTTCCACCAGTTCTTCGGTCTTTTGGGAATCAGAGGGATGATTCGAGCACACAGATAAGGATTCTTACGAAGCCTTAACATCATCGGAAGAGGAAGTCCAATTAAAACTCATCCTCAAATGGATCTGGGTTTTTTTGGGGGGGATTTCAGAGAGATCGAGATATTGAGCAAAACAGAGAGAAAAATAGAGAGCAAATGAGGAGACAACAAGAGTGAGAGAGAGATAGAGATGAGAGAGCGAGATCTGCAAATCAAAGAGAGCGAGAGAGGAGGCGGTGAGAGTGAGGGAGTTAGGGTTTGTGAGGGGTGAGATTATAAGATAGAGATGGAGTAAATGAGGCAGATGAGTCGTGGGTTTTGGTTGAAAATTGAATAATGGAGGAGAGAGGGATGAAAAGATGGTTTTGTTTGATTATGGGTTTTTTGTAATATTACAAAGTTGATGAGGGTATTGTTGGAAATTTTAGTGGCTGTAAATGGAAAAAAAATGGAAGAGGAAGGAAATAAGGGTACATCATTAAAGGAAAGGAGAAGGAAAAAACGGGACGGAGGGAGTATAAGTCATCATATTATTCCCCATGTCCTTTCTTCATTATAGATCTTGTCTACTCCCTCCGTCCCATAATATAATTTCTCTTTCATTTTTCACATTTGCCGAGACACGTTTTGTATCGTTAATATCTCTAACTATATGTTAATAAAAAATTCTAAAATTTTGATATGTTAAAGTACTCATCAAGACGAATCAAACAAGACCCCATATAACTATGTTTGTTCTTACATATTAAAAATTATACGACAAAATGTATTAAAAGGTGAATAATGTCAAAAATGAAACATGAATTATATATCGGGACGGAGGGAGTAAAAAAGAACTAGGGTGGTTTCCTACGAATACCAAGTTGATGAATAGGGGTTATATTATGGAAAAAGACACAATAAGTGGTGATTTGGTGTCATAAATAATTAAAAGTTTGTATTCTAGGGTAAGAAACGGTCGGTGGAGGAAGACAAACCTGTTTTGAGGCTTTAATTCACTTCACAGGTGTGGACGATTCACTGCTGCTCTTCTGACATCTTATAGTGAACACATTTACTGTATAATCTTTCAGTATTCAAGTTTTATGGAGTTCTAATAAATTAGTTGTACTTTTATTTGTTGTAGAGATTGTTCATATTGATAGAATATGATTTCATTGGTAATGGTTTGGTGATTTGGTGCTGTGAAATGAGAAGCTGCCAGGGAAATGGAAAGTGGTTTTCATTGAGTCCAAACACACCAGAAATTGCCCCTCACCTCTCACAGAATCTCATTTCTCTAACTTTTTTATTTCTTCTACACTACACAAAAACAAAATTGATTTTTTTTATTATCAACTTTGGGTTTTGGCTAGTCATTTGTGAGCGTTGATTGGTCTGTACCTGTTCTTGAATGAATATAGACTCTTGGATCAATTTGGCGTCCCGAAGAAATGACCTTGAATCACACCTATGAGAACATGGTCTAGGCGCTTAGGACAACTTGATGCTAGGTCCAGTTGATGTTATCTCATCTTTATTAACTCGTTGCTCTATTAATTAAAAAAATTCAAACCAACCTGTTTTCAGAATTTTGTACCATCCAACAAGGGATGACAATCTCACCCGCATCCACAAATATCAGCATCAACCGAGCCGCTGAAAACCTGAAAAACGTGGGTGAAAGTTGGATGACGGGTGACGGGATGGGTGAATGTACCGAATGTGGATGACCACTCTCACCCGCCCGACCCATCCCGCCGATCCGCATTCACCCGCTCACTCACTATGTTTAAAACCCTACATATAAAAATCTTATTTCTCACATCTCACTCGGTCACTCCTCGTTAACCTTCATAGTTGCATATATCCATCGTTTATGTATACTTCACTCCTCAGCTTTGTCCCTCCATTCCTCCAACCCCGGTCACCCACCACCCCACGCTCTCCACCAGTCACTTTTTTGACGGACTCAACAGTCTCCTCTTCTTTGATTTGTAACTTGTATTAATTTTTATCTCCTCTTCTTTGAGTTCTTTTCATCACCGTATCGTACGTAAACACCAGTTGAGTCTATTTTCAAGTTCTCTCCTCTCCTCTCTTGCTCCATTCTTCTCCTTTGGTGCTCGACTCTCGGTTCAATTCAGCGTTCCTCTTCCGTATGCTTATATTTTTATTTTTTATATGTTATTTACATTTTTTTAAAATACAAAATGAGACAACCCGCATATCTCATCTGATCCATCCGTGAACTCGATGGACTGAGGTGGATTGAATGTTAATTGAGTATTTCACGAATGACGGATGGGTTGAATAATAAAAATTTATACGGATTGGACATGAAGAGTAAGAACAAGCCTATTTTTGAAAATAAAAATTCAAACATAAACCATGAAAACGAAAAAGAAGTGACACGTGGTGGGTTGAAATTAAATCGGAAAAGTAAAACTAAAACGACGTCGTTATAGCGAAACGCCCGAGAAGAATGAAATTAGCGGGAAAAGAGAGGGTCAAAGAGAGTGGCAGTATCGTAAATTAGGGGGAAAGTAAAAGGGCTGAATCGTAAAGTAGAAGTAAGGCGTGGTCAAAAGAGAGCGCGACGGCCCTCTGTGTGTTTGTCAGAGCCGCCCTTTATTCCTAACCGCAATTAACGGCCACCGCTTTAAAAACTCCAAATAAAAATCGAAATTTCGGCCCACAATACTTTTTACGGAGTACATGTTTATAGTATATGGTTTTTATTTGTATAAAATAGTTTGGGTTAAGATGGAAACATGGGGGAGACAGAAGATAAACAGGGAAGTGGAAATGCACGTGGTAGAGAAAACGAAGAAGAACGATGTTGTTGTTGACTCCGGTTCTCTCACGGCGACCTTGCTTGTTAATGAATCGGATTTGTTTAATGAAAGATTAAAATCCCAAAAATAGTACATCAAAATCAAGCATGTAAGTTTAAAATAAGTACTTGCATAAGCAAGATGTGAATATTGAGGGTTTCTACTTACTAAGATAACTTGGACAAAAATTAACATTTTTTATGTAGTCTCTTTACCGAACTGCTAAGCATGAAGAAATCATATATTACAGTCAGATCTGGAAAACGGGTCGAATCGTTTGGGTTCAGATCAATCGGGTTGAACGGGTTCGGGTCGGTCGATCCAACGGATTTCAAATATTTGCTTTTTTTAATTGTACTAAAGAAAATAAAATTTTAAAAATATTTTTATAATAAAATAATAATATTTAATTGTTATTTAATAAAATATATTGTTATTTTTTAATTTAACTAAAATAAAATATGTGAAAAGTGGGTCCCTCCACGAGTTTCGAGAAGTTCAGGTCGGTCCGGGTTTGACCCAACGAGTTCGGGTAAAAAACGGGTTTGACTCAAACAGATTCACACACTTTTCAGGTTGGGTCGAGTATTTTCGGTTCAGGTCAACTCAACGGTTGGGTAAGCTTTTGACAGGTCTAAGATTTGTATTATTTGGATTGCATAATTTTTTTATACTTTAGATAAGACTAGAAAATGTTACTCCGTATAGAACAAGCTATTAAATAAAAAAATCGAATTACATAGCAAAAACTATTTTTATTGCGCAACTTCCATTACACATAGTCTAAGGATGTTGAGTTGCATACTCACACTAGAATGAGGTGATTCTGAATTATAAAATCTACTATGTTAATGAATCTAATATTTGATTCGGACGAAAGTCGTTTAACTGATGTACTAACTAATGACGAAAAAGAAAATGTTATTAAAAACAATACAATTGAGCTCCACATTGTATAGTACATTTAAAATGATGTGAAACGAATGAGCCTCCGGCGAAGTTACGGGGCATTTTTCATGGTATTCAGCTTGCTTGGGGGAAGGATTACCGCAAGGTTTTTCTGGAAACAGACTCAAATTGGAATAAGGTGATTCTGATTTAGAAAATCTACTTTGTTAATGAATCTAATATTATTCGGACTTGAGTGATTTAACTGATGTACTAACTAATGGCGAAAATAAAGCAATTGAGCTCCACATTAAAAAATGTGAAACATTGTGCCTCGAGCGGAGTTATGGGGCATTTTTCATGTTATTAAGCTTGTTTCGGAGAAGGATTTATGAAAGGTTATTCTAGAAACGGGCTATCGCCTTGTTGTTTTGCTTATTCAGCGCCCGATTGAGCCTCGTTATCCTCTTGCCATCATGACTTCCTTCTAAAAAAGTGGGACGTTCGGTTTCACCCTATCTCTAGGGAATAAAATTTTGTCACAAACTTTCTTGCCTCTCTTGCTTTTACCTTTCCTATTGGTTTTCATATAATTGGCGCCCCTCGTCACGAGGATGTTATTTCTTTTCTGTCAAATGATGTTAGGGGTTGCGCTATCCTTATTTTGTTCTCGACATTCCTTTCTTACATTGATATATTAATGTTCGACAATGTTGTCTCTCTTTGACAAAAGTAAAGAAATATGTGAAACTCAATTAGTGAACTATCAACTTTGTAATGTAGAATTTTTCCCGATCTTTCATTTTCAACACAACATAATGTGTAGTCGAAACATTGGTGGTGAGTACCTTTAGTAAGAAGGTGATGAAGTTATATTGTTGCATCTACACACTACTAGAAAACAGGTGTTTTTCCTACGCTTTTGGGTCGACGCTTTATTAAAGCGTCGGTGTGAATTGTAAGGCGGAGTGAAAATTGTGACGCTTTAAAGTGTCTTCATTCAATTACATATTTCGACGCTTTTGTATGTCGAAATATCTGGAAAGAGTGTCGCTATTAACCCTTCTTTCTTTCTTTTTTTTCTTTATTTTTTAATTAAACCATTTTTAGAAATTTCAGAAATCTTTTCCAATAGGCCCGAGATCTCGATACAAACCCTACCTGCCTCTCTTCAACTCAATTCTCAATCCTCAACCTCAAATGAACTCGTATGGATCTTAACGGCGTCCTCTTGATTTCTTGAACTCAACAACAATAACAACAACTGAGAAAATTATTGAAGATGCTGGAAGCTGTCAAATACATTCTCGGATCCCCCAGCGCTAGCGGTTTCAGATCCAAATCCACCGCCTCCGACGTCACCTCCTCCTCCGACCTCAACCACTTCACCGCCATCATCACTGGTAAAACCTCTTCTCCATTATCCCAACTGCGTAATCATGCTTCTAATTATTCAAACCCTGACTTCCAATCTGTTGCTGAAAAATTCTCCCACAATCACGCGATTTCCGAAGACGGAATCGAGATGACCTTCGCCCCAAACCCTACCTGCCTCTGTTGAACTCAATTTTCAATTAGTTTTGGTTAACCATTTATATATATTTTTTCATTCTTTCATCTCACCTTTCTTGATGCTACAAAAAAAAATGCCGATGTGTTCAAGGTTTAGAATCACTTTTGTTTCCTCTTAAATGTTTATCCCATTTCATATAATTCAACTCTTCTAATTAATTTGCAAATGGTATTGCTTTCTTGGTTTTAAGAGTGCTGAGTCAATATTAGTATGATTCAAAGCTCTCTAGACACTCTCACTGATTTAAATATTTGTTCTAGGGATTTTGAAGCTTCCTTGCATTTATTTGCTGAGTCAATATGGACCCTCTATGACTAATATTTTTGTTATGCAGATCTTGCAACAAATTCTTCACTGTCCTCTTACAAACGTACAAACTAACATCATATCAGGAAATAAAAATTGTGTTAACTTTTGGTGCAAATAATGTTTGTTGTCATTGCTGCTGAAGTTATGATCTATGTAGCAACTGAAGCTAATTGCACCTACAGAATGCAACAACACTTGATGAAGTCAGCCAGCTATATATCTATATCATTCTACTACACCATGAAGTCAGCAAGCACTTGATTAAGTCTGTGTTTTTTTTTTGTTTTATCCCTAGAAGAAAAAAGAATAATTTGTGTGCGCCAATCTTGTGATAATTGACTGTGTTGCTTGTTGAATGAGGCTTAATCTTGTGATAATTGACAATAGTTCAACTTCACAATTTTTGGTATTAATTTGGAAAACAAATTCATCTAGTTAAATTATTATATATTTCATGATTTATATGTACATCGTCATCATATACTCATGTCTCATGTGAATAGGTTGAAGCAAACTCCAAAGTTGATGTAGTGTTGAACTCTTCACCTTCAAAGTCTCGTGCATAAATTTAAATTGAGGTGTTTAACACAATAATGTACCAGGATGCATGAGGGAAAAAATGTCAAATATGGAAAAGGAAAATCAAGATCTTCGTTAAATTACGCAAGCCTAATTCTCAGGTATGTTCAGATTTGTTTTCTGCCAGATTTATACTATCTTACTGTTTTGTATGTGAGATTATGTTATACATGATCTTTGAGAAGAAAATGGTGTGGCTTAGCCTGGTATGTCATTATGTCAATGGAGATTGATATTTGAATGTCAATGAGATTACTGATTAGACAAAATTCTGTTTTGCTGCTAATTATGTTATGCTGGACAGTTCTGTTTTGAACCTGCACTAATTGTGTTATGCTGCACAGTTCTGTTTTGAACCTGCACTAATTGTGTTCTGCTGCACAGTTCTGTTTTGAACCTGCACTAATTATGCCCTGCTGCACAGTTCTGTTTTGTTTGATTGCACTAATTCTATTCTCTAAGATTCAGTTCAATTTTGTTGCATCCCTGGAGATTTATTTGATTGTGTCTATGGTTTTCTGAATTGAATTAATCTGAAACAAAGTAATAAATGACTTTAGTGGTGTTACAAGTGAGACTTATATATGAGAGAGTACTGCAGTGAGACTTATATTTGAGAGATTGGTATTGCAGTGAGACTTATATTTGATTCAGTTCTGTTTTGTTTAAGTTAACTTTAGTGGTATTGCAGTGAGACTCATATTTGAGAGAGTACTTTAAATGTGATATAAGTATTATGGTGTTACGAGTTCTAGTTAATTAATACCCTTTTTGTTCATTCAAATTATTACAGGGTGCCTCAACTACAAGCGGTAACACTTGTCACAATGGAGTTGAAGATCTTCACACTTCAAGGTTACCGAGTTAGTTATTAATATTTTAATTCTTTGGTTGGAACAGATAGCAGATAGAAATACTCGTTGAAATTGGTTTCTCTTTGATTAGGTTCATGTTCTGGATCTTTTAAATTTTTGTTGCACATTTTGGCAAAAGATAGACTGGATGATTGTACGGGAAAATTGATCATTTTCAAGAGATTAAAGAGTAGAGAAAGTTGAATAACATTTTCTTTGACACTATAAACTGTCAAGATTGACATACGCAATGTATATTTAGGTGTTTGTAAGCGTCGAGATTGACAAAGCGATAAATAATTTATGACGCTTTTTAGTGTCCAATTAATTCTTTACAACCAAAAGCGTCATAATTGGCTAAAAATACATTAATCTTTGACGCTTTATAGCGTCAAACATCTCGACGGGTAAAAGCGTCGAGTTTTAACAAATCCCTACGCTTTTTAGCGTAAAAAAAGAGTAAAATCCCTTTATCCCGCTCCAGAAAAAGCGTCGAGAAACGTATGTTGACGTTAAAACACGTCGGGATGGGTGACGTAAAAAAGCGTGGACAATTCGTTACACTGGAATTCCCTACGCTTTCAGAAAGCGTCGGTAACTTAAATGACTACATCTAAAAGCGTCGAAAATGACATTAAAAAGTGTGGAGAATGGCCCGGTTTTCTAGTAGTGACACTTGCTATCCCACTACTTACAATATGAAAGTTTGGTACATATTTTTCGACTACATTCATATAATTTTGTGCCAAGTATATACTAAATTCCATGGATTAGTATATTTTATAGGAAGGCCATGTCGTTTCCATATCTTCTAGTGCGTGTCTTACTACTAATAAAGTTTATACTATTATACATGAATTTACTTCAAATTGTTGTGACCGAGTTCATACGTGGAAGATGATGAGGGGGCAAACATCCTTCTTTAATGGACGTACAATTATGAAGTAAATTAGTGGTAAAACAACTAATTAAAAAACATTCAAATTTATGGACACGACAAATGAAATTAGGGCAAATATAGAAACAATAGTATTAGCAAATGGCCAACTTTCGTCGTCTTCACATCTTCAGGGGACACCCCCATTTGCTCAAATCATGCTATAATGTAAACACTCTTATATACTAAAGAATCGTTTTTTGGCTTGCCCAAAAGCGACGTTTTTAACTATCATTTTTTAATCATAATGTTTAACTTTACTGTCCTGGGTTGGACATTATATAACTCCTTCCCGGTGATTAAATTAACTGTAAACTAACTACTAATTTTACACGTAAGGTCTTCGGTTTACACTAGGCAACATATGCATTATACTCATATGATTTTTATTCCCTAACCAATCTTTATTGGATGCATAAACCATACGACGTCGTATTTCTTAAACGCTCCACTCACCACTAATTACGGAAAAAATGCATTAAGATGGTGGATTTCGCCTGATTTCCTCGATGTAAGTACGAATGTTGGCAAATTTCATTTCTCTTCTTATGTTGAAATAATGAAATATTTAATACCTCTAAAAACTAAGAAATAGTTTACTTAGCAGTAAATCAAGGCGGATTCCATGACATACGGAGTAGAATGTGTAGTTATATATCTTAAAATATTTTTATAATTTTCTAATTCTGTTACACGTACTATTCCATAAATTAATTGAACACCACTTAAATTTAGTTTTAACCAAGCTAATAATGTCCCCAAAAAATTACGGATGCACAAAAATTACCCGGATTGGACAGGATCAGAATTTTCCGGGTCTATCCAAGACCGGACCGACCCGTCTTCAGTACGTATATTATAGAAATTTCGGGTTTTTCGGTTTGGTCCGGTCTACTCTATAAATTTTTCACTCCAACATCGATAACTTTGAAAAGATAAATAAAACAGTATAAAAAATGTACTAATATTTTTACCAAAAATAACCTAGATGGTAATGATTTGCATATTATTGTTAGGCTTGGTCTATATGCACACGTTTTTTTTGCTAAATGCACACTATTCTGTGCGGTAACAATTGCAGTACACATCTGTGCGTTAACTATTACCGCACCAAAGGACTCAGGGGCATTGTTGGAATTTTTTCTGAAACCTATACGACGCTGGTGCGGTAAGAATTACCGCACAGATCTGTGCGTTATCAATTAACGCAAACAGTTAATACGAGATTAACAAAAAAAAAACAGATTTTCATTAACTTAATAAATTGGTGCGGTAAGAGTTACCGCACCGTAATAGTTTTTTTTTTTAAAAATAAAACTGGTGCGGTAAACGTTACCGCACCGTATTAGTTTTTTTTTTTAAAAATAAAACTGGTGCGGTAAACGTTACCGCACCGTATTAGTTTTTTTTTTTTAAAAAATAAAACAGGTGCGGTAAACGTTACCGCACCAGGTTTTTTTTGAAAAAATGCCCGTTGGAATTTTATGCCCGTTGGTGCGGTAATAGTTAACGCACCAACGGACATAAAATTCCAACGGGCATTTTTTGGTTGTATATATAGGTTGAGCTATCTTGTTGAAGTTTTGCAATGCACACTACAATGTCTTATAATTATGAGAGTAGTGAGGATGATGGTAACGACAATTGGATATCAGGGGTCGTGGAAGAAGAATACGAAGTCGATGAAGAAGAGGAAGTGGACGAAGAAGACGAAGAAGTCGATGAGGAAGTGGACGAAGAAGAGGAAGAAGGCGAAGCAAATGTATCAATTGCATTAGACGATTGGACTCCGTTACCGATTTTGGTTAGTATATTATCAATTTAAATTTTGTATTTAATTGCATGAGATTTAAGTTAATTAGTTAAAATTGCGTATCTAAGTAATGTAGTTTAATCAATATAGGAAGAAGACTTTAGACCACATTTTAGTACTGCGCAAATGTGGGATAGTAAAGAAGAGATGATGGAATGGACAAAACAGAGAGCAAGAGATTTAATGATAGTTTTGGTACATCGTACATCTAGCAAATATTGCGTTGATTTTGTATGCGATAGGTTTGGAAAACCTAGATCGGGTAGGCTGAAAGTGAATTTAAAAAATCCAGAATTGCCGGTTCCGAGGCTTCGTCACCGAAAATCGAAGAAATGTGGTTGTACATTTGAGTTATATGGGGTTCGTATAAAAGAAGGGCCTTATAGTTATAAATGGATCGTGAATGTTGTAGAAGGTCGTCACAACCACACCCTTCCTACTAGTTTTCATGGGAATTCATTCGTGGGTAGAATGAGCAAAGAGGAGGAGAAAATAGCAAGGGAAGCGGGGGATGATCGCAAGACGCCAAAAAAAATACTTATTCAGCTTAGGATAAGAGACCCGCAAAATGTGACATCCATGAAGCAGATTGCCAATTTTTTGCAGAAGATCAATTTTGAAGATCGTGGTGAATTGTCAGTTACTCAGTGGTCTCTAAATTTTTAGAAAGAGAACAAGTATTTTTGTCAACCTTTGAGGAACACGAGGTCGAATGAGGTTGAAGTCCCTTTTTTCGCTCACCCGGAGTCGATTCGTTTGTTCAGGAAGTTTCCTCATGTGATTATCATGGACGCCACATACAAGACAAATAGGTATGATATGATTTTAGTGGAGATGGTTGGTTTCACTTGCACGCACAAGACGTTCAACATCGCATATGCATTCATGGCTCAGGAGACAGTAATGCATTACAAGTTTGTGATGATGTGCGTTCATGAGTTGTGTAGAAATTTGGGAGTGATGCCGAAGGCTATAATGACCGACTGTGAGAAGGCTTTGTTGAGAGCAATCAAACTTGTGTTCAAAGACACTGATGTGAAGCAACTATTGTGTTGGGTGCACATTAAGCACAACATCCAGTCACACGCAAAAAAAGTGATTAAAAATACTAAAAGGGCGGAGAACTTTGTTACGCAATGTTGGGGGATATTTTGCTCGAGCACCGAAGAAATCTACGAAGAGAGGTTGAGAAAACTGAGAGATTCATGGAAGAAGGGCATTGTTGGTTACGTTGAAAAGTACTGGTTTACTCCGTACAAGAAGTTCATAGTTAGAGCGTGGACGGACTACACTCTTCACTTTCACACAAGGACTACAAACAGGTATCTTTGTTTGTTTAGTTGTTAATTTGGACCACCATATTATTAATGCTAATGATTAGAAATTGTGTTTATTTAGGGTGGAGGGGATGCATAAGGTGTTGAAAGAAATTGTGGGTTCTAGTAGAGGAGGCTTCAACAGAGTGATCGTGAGGATCCACCATGCGGTCATAGTTCAGATGGACCTGATTAGGGCGACGATGAACCAAGCACTTACCACTCGGCAAATGGTCTTTGATGACCCAACCTTTCCTTCTGGCATTCGAATGTTGTTTTCAAGGCTATTTTACCGAGTGTCAGATAGGTGTTTTCTGTTGTTGTTGGAAATGTACCAGCAAATATTGAAGGAGGAGTATTCAAATGTTTGTGGTGATCATTGGGTTCGAGATTGTCTTGGGATGCCATGCGTACACGATCTTGCTAGGGCAATCATTTCAAAGACACCTCTTGTTCCGGATGATTTTCATGACTTCTGGAAGGAACTGAGATGGGAAGATGATGCAATAAATTTGTCCTTACCCGACGACAATCGTTCAATGTCTATTCCGGAGATCAGAATGCGTGAAATGTGGGCGAATGGGAAAGTGGAGATTTGAGGGATGGAACTCTATTCAGATTAAGTGAGTTGTACATTGACTTGGAGCATCCGGAACAAAGTTCTTTGGTAGAGCCAACAATATTGTTTAGGAAAGGAAAAGGAAGGCCGCCGGGATCAAAGAACAAGGAGAAGCAGCGAAATGGGAATTCTCCTCCGAGAGAAAAGAGGGAAAAGAGTTACCACGAGTACGTTAGAGAAGACTTAACAAATACTGAGAATGCGCAAAAAGTCGCAAAGGAGAAGGCAAATAGGCAAAGTGAACGACCAACTTGTCCTAAAAAGCAAGCAAGTCAAGTGTCGTTCGACTTCGGATCACAGTCCCAACCTGAACCATTGTTTTCAGAGACCATCGATTTAGAAGACGAAGACATGAATGCCGTGCCCCTAAGAGCTTGCTATCCAGATCGAAACGAAACAGAGGAAGGAGAAGATGAAGAAGAGATTGAAGAAGCCATAAGTTATATGGGGGTGAACTTGGGGGTGAAAAATATTGACTACTTTTGGCTTTCCTACATGACTTCTGTGAAAGATGTGCGTTCAGACGGACATTGTGGGTATCGGTCAATGGCTCTACTTACGGGTATGCAACAGAGTCAATATCGTATGATCCGTGCTGCGTTGGCAGTGGAGCTTCTTGGAAACAAAGAGACATGGGAGCCCATACGACGTGGACTACGGGTAGGAACATGGGATGATCTTATTGCTCAAGTTAACTACATGAGAAGTCCTTGTGAGAGACCATTTTGGATGGACATGCCATTTATGGGTTTGGTGTTTGCCACAGTGTATAATGTTGGTTTAGTGCAACTATCCTGGGATGCGCCGTGTTTATGCTTGCCAATAAGGCAGTCTACAGTGAGCCCTGGTCCTCCACAGAAGATTTTTGGGATAGCTCTTGTCGGATGCAGTAATCACTGGATACCGGTAAGAATCTGTGGTAATCTAAACAAACGTCATGAAACGTCGAAATCATTTATACTTATTGATTAATTTTCTTTGTATATCTAGGTTTGGCTCCGTGATGGGGCACCATTGCCACGTTGTTCCGGTTCGTGGAGAAGATTTGCAGATGACAACATCAAGTGGTGGGAAGGGATATATGCTGGCCAAGTGGACTTGTTTCGACAATACCGCTTCACTGCTGGAAAGCGTATGGACTACATGACTTGATTTGTAATAGTTTAGTAGCCTTGATCTTTAGACTTCGATTGGAATTGATTTATAATATGTAATGACTTGTCTTGTCTGCTTTGAAATATGTAATGACTTGTCTTGTCTGCTTTGAAATATGGACTACAGTGAAGTGAAATCAGTGAATCCATAAACTACAACACACTCAGCATAAATTAAAAAGACAACAGACTCATTAAGGAAAGACAACAGACTCATTAAGGAAAGACAACATACTCATTAAGGAAAGACAACATACTCATTCTTGAAATTTAAACTAAACACAGACTTAACGGAGATTCACTGATTTGATACCCAGATCCCTAATCGGAGTCACTGTCATAAAAACTAGGAACAGGGTCATTGGGAAATCTCTGTTGTATCCAGTGTTTGGCTGCTTCAATACTCTTAGCCTGGTGAAAATATACCAGCTTCAACTGCTGGTCAGCTATTTCCTTCAACAGTTTTGCAATGACTCGGAGATGATGACTGTCGTATTCTGGCTCAAGATACACGATCATGTAGTTACACTGACATGTGGTATACCTTCGTCCATACGTATGGGGATTGTTCTTGTCATTACCAGTGAACACCTTGATTGTTCTTGAGCACCTTCTACTCGGGCACTGGATCTCACTGCCTTCTGCTGGAACTGGGGAGGATGAAGATGATGCCATGGTTGTTTGAATCTGTAATACAAAGTAAGAAAACATGTTAGAAACAATGAAGATATCTAACGAAATCAGTAAAAAATGAGACTTTTAATTGAAATACAGAGTAAGAACTTGAAACCTAATTATTTTACGGCGCAATGAGAATGAGATAATAGGGTTCACTGAGGCAGTGAATTTATAGCCGAGGTTTTACTAGGGTAACTTAGATTTGGGCCGATGTAGACAAAAGGTCCACAACAACAAAGGCCCAATAACGTAATTCGGTCATCCAAAGGTGACTTATAGCTGTGTGGTAGCTGTAACACACTCAAGCAAAATATGGTGGTGCGTTAGCAATAAACGCACAACTGATAACAGAACTTCGTCAAGATCCAACAGAAAAATTCCCAACCCTAGGGTTCTTTTCAGTACTAAAAACGATTAGGATAGCATAACTCCCTGCAAATCCGGTCTAAAAACGTATATATACTCCCCCAAATAAAGAAACGTCGGAAGAAACGAAAAGACACATTAACAGCGTTTCCGCACGGTCCGTAACAAATCGGCACGGTCTGAAGCAAACCGTGCCGCTTCACTGGACGTCTTCCACATCTTCTGCTGATCTGCACGGTTTGCAGCAATCCTGCACGGTTTGTAGCCAACCGTGCCGCTTGACTGGACGTCTTCCACATCTTCTGCTACGCACCAGAGTCTGGTACGTTAACACTTAACGCACCAGCCCTTTTACCCAGAATCAAATGTTTCTGGTGTTTGTAGGGTTTAGGGTATTAGGGTTGGTGCGGTAACTGTTGTAGTACCAACCCTAATTACATAAAAATTCATTTTTTATGTTGTTTTCTTATACTATTTGA
This sequence comes from Oxyria digyna, assembly GCA_029168935.1. Classification (NCBI taxonomy): domain Eukaryota; kingdom Viridiplantae; phylum Streptophyta; class Magnoliopsida; order Caryophyllales; family Polygonaceae; genus Oxyria; species Oxyria digyna. Next base: position 11,019,861 of record JAPVLV010000004.1, on the reverse strand, counting down.
TATTATAAAAAGTTTTATGACCCAAAGTAATGTTATACTACTGAAATATGTCGTTATTGAGAGTTTTCTGAATAATTTTATCAAGTTTTACTAATGTAATATGAGATTACGAAGAGTTATATGATAAAAATTCATATTATACTAATGAAATACGAGGTCAGTTGAGTCAAACGATAACAATTAAGTGTTAAACTAATGTTATATGATGAAATAAACACATTATATGAAGTTCATTTTAGTAACGAAGTGGTATCACATACATATGAGTATAACTATACAACTTATTAGGCCCGTTGACGTTTTCGATAATAATTTTTCGATTCCGAAAAATGAAAATAACTATTCGCCGTATTTGTTGTCATGTTTCAATTTTAAAATTTCGATTTTCATCGTTTCAAGGCGTTAAAACGATATGGGCCCAAACTATACACATATGACATCCATTATCCATTACCCACTATCCATTATCCATTATCCACTATCCACTATCCACTATCCATTATCCATTATCCATATTTCGATTTGGCTTGTTTTATATCGTTTTGAGTCGATTTTTTTCGTTTCTTAGTCGTTTCGACACGTTTTGAACCATTTTTATTAATATTTGACGTACTTGGTCGTTTTTTGCCTTTTTCAAAAAAGTCAAGTTTCGTTGAGCTTTGCTCATTTTGGCCATATTATGCCATCATTTTGGCCACATTTTTACACTTTTTTACAACTTGTTCGGAATTCCTCCATATTTCGATTTGGCTTGTTTTATATCGTTTTGAGTCGATTTTTTTCGTTTCTTAGTCGTTTCGACACGTTTTGAACCATTTTTATTAATATTTGACGTACTTGGTCGTTTTTCGCCTTTTTCAAAAAAGTCAAGTTTCGCTGAGCTTTGCTCATTTTGGCCATATTATGCCATCATTTTGGCCACATTTTTACACTTTTTTACAACTTGTTCAGAATTCCTCCATATTTCGATTTGGCTTGTTTTATATCGTTTTCGAGTCGTTTCGAGACGTATAGTGGTTTTTAATTATTTTTTGCGATTGTGACCATTTTCTCGCGTTTTTAAGAAAAGCCCAAAATAAATAAGCAAAAGTGAACCAAACATTACCAAAACATAGTATCCAAACAAACTATACATCACTCCAAGTCACGACCCTCATTCCCACTACGTTGCCCACTACCTTGCCCTTCCTCGTGGATTGAATGCCGAACAAGCTGAGATTGACGAACCGGAGCTGGAGCCATCGGTGGAGCCTCATCAGTCAAAACTCCAAGGAGACGCCTCATGAACTCATCGATATCTGCAGGCCTCCTCTCTGGTGGTGTCTCCAAGAAAGCTCGAATCTCACAAGTCACTAGCTGGGTCCGCTATATTAACAACATATCAAAACATTACTATCAAATATACTAATTGAATGAATATGACTAATAAAATTTATAATCGTACCGCAAAACTGTCAACCGAAGGTGGAATACGCAGCGGACCAACTGGACGATCGAGTCTACGTGATCTGGGATCCACCAGAGGATGAGAAACTCGATCATACCAATCGAGATAATCATCTGTGACTGCCCAATAGTACGTCGCTCGTGGCTCCTGAATCTGTAACAAAGGCCTGAGGTCCTGATCCCACACACCAAGCAGATCCTCGGCAAAGTGAACTGAATAATGCGTCAGCCTGTTGTTACGTGTCACCTGGATGGGCTCTGGGGGAGGATCTGGGATACCCTGCACATGTCCAAACTGTCGCAGCAGGCGACCTGGCTGATAGAGTTCCTCGATGTCCAGACAACGGAGAATGCTCTCAAACAAAGACGGGGCGTACTGCGGAAGTCTGAAATCCACATTTGCAAAGGGAAACCAATTAACCTGCAACAAAACATTACAAAACAGTTAGTATAGTTTACATTCACACAATATAACGAAAGCATACATTCTTAAAATCTGACCTCCTCATAACGAACACGGTCAAGCATGCCACAAATGGCAACCAAACGATCCGTGCTCTTCCCCTGTGGCACCTCTCTGCCCTCCCTCATAGCAGCTGCGACGTGGTCCATAGAAAGTGGATCTGTCACAAAATGTCCACGAAAATGTGGAAAATATGCCCAGATCCACGACTGCAAAAAAAGGATAATTAGAACTCGACTTCCTAAACATAGCCAATCGTATAGTTGTTTGCGTACTAACCCGCAAAAGAATGCCAGAACTCCCCATCCCCATAGCCAATCGCCTCGACGCCTGTCCAAGGTTGCGATACAGATGAGCTAACACTCCAGCTCCCCAAGCATATCGGCCAGTGCTGTCGTGGTCGGTCAAAAGAACTAACCACCAGTGCTTGACTGCTGTAGTCGACTTGTCCACTAGAACTGTAGTGCCGAGAAGCAACAGTAAGTACATAGACGCAATGAGGCTCTCATCTCTCTGTCCATCCTCCATCCGCATCATATCCTTCAATCTCTGTTGAAGATAACCCAAAGGAATGCCTCCATCCCTATACCAAGTCTTCACCAGTGCCTCCTCTACGTGAAGCATCTCAGCAACAAAAGTGAAGATCTCCTCCCTGCTCAAAACTGAGCTACAACTCCTGCCATGTATAGGCAGCGACAGGATCTCAACCACATCGTGAAGTGTAGGACCAATCTCTCCAAATGGCAAATGAAATGTGTTGGTTTCTGGGTGCCATCTCTCGACGAAAGAAGAAACCAACACATGATCGACAGGACCGGACCCGATATAGCGTAGATCAGTCAATCCAGATCGCTCTGCAAGCTGAAACCACGAATCTGGACCAGGTCTCCTAAACGCCTCTAGTGGAGTGCAGTAGGCGGTGTGGAAGTGAACCTTGACGACCTTCCGTGTCTGGAAAAAAAGTAAAATATTAACACAGTTACTTCTACAGAATGTCGTTCATATTTCACATATGAACATTATAGTTCAAATACATACCAAATCAAGAGGAGCCTCGCCTTCTGGAAGATCAACCGGCTGTGGAAAATCAGCATGATCTGCAGCACGTCCACGTCCACGTCCACGTCCTCGTCCTCGTCCTCCGCATGGAGCGCGTCCACCTCGTGCTGGAGGATCAGCAGCGTCTGCATCAGCAACATCATCATCTGCCTGAGCTCCTCGGCCTCCTCGCTGTCTCTGTATAAATGGAGGAAGAGGACGGGGGCCAGCTGGAATCACAGGTGCGGGAGGATCAACAACTGTAAGCTCATAAATAGCCCTGGCGATGTGCGTCTCATAACTCTTCAGCAACTCATTTGTAAAAGGACCTCCGGGCATCCAAGGTACAACAGGAGGTGGTACATGAGGTGCAGCAGCCGGATGCGGTACATCATCAGTCGGGGGAGGTGGTACATCTGGCGTAGGAGACGAAGGACCTAAATCTGTAGGAGCTGGCGATGAAGGCCCCATACCAACATGATCCTCTGAAATAATAGGAGGGTCGTCTCTCCTAAGCTGATCTGTCGGTATCTCGAGATGAGATACAATATAATCTGTACCTAAACCCTCACTGTCTCCCAGCATATCATCATCCAAATCAACAGCTGTATCATCGACGTCCATACCCTCCTCCTCACTCTCACTGTAACCCTCATCATCAGCACACGGATCAACATCCAGACCACAATCCCTAACTGCCCCAGTATCTGTAAGTGCACGAGCCTCGTCAGTGGGTGTCGAACTAGAAGCATTCAGCTGGTCTCGAGCAGTAGCAAAACTCTGACGTATGGACGCTGTAATCTGCGTCCTCCTAACACGCTCTGCAGCAACAGGAGCCCCCGGAACAAAACCACTAGAGGCCATCGTATCTCGCACCCCCTAATGTTGTTGTTATAGCGTAACGTTATTTTCATAGCGTTACAAAAATAACGTCAAATTCAAAAACGTCTTTTCCATGATGTCGTAACGTTACAAACAGTTGTTGTAACGTTAATCCTAATCAAAATCATCTCTAATTTCTAAACATTTTGTTCATAACGTTACGAAATTAACGTTATAATTCGCCTAATTTCAATACTTTATATACTAATAGTTCATAACGTTACAAAATAAGAGAAGAACAATGTCATATTTCATAAAATAATTAATTCACAATATAGAATGTCATATTTCATAACATTATGAAATTATTATATTTCATAACGTTATAAAATTTCATTAATTTCATAACGTTACCATATAAATTAATTTCATAATGTTATAAAATAAATTAAATAAATTGATAACGTTACGAAATTTATTTAAATATTTCATAACGTTATCAAATATTATTAAATTCATAACGTTACGAAATTAAATAACTAATTTCATAACATTATCAATTTAATAAATTAATCAAATTAAATAAATTGATAACGTTATGAAATTAAATAACTAATTTCATAACGTTATAAATTTAATAAATTAATTAAATTAAATAAATTGATAACGTTACGAAATTTATTTAAAAATTTCATAACGTTATCAAATATTATTAAATTCATAACGTTATGAAATTAAATAACTAATTTCACAACGTTATAAATTTAATAAATTAATTAAATTAATTAAATTAAATAAATTGATAATGTTACGAAATTTATTTAAAAATGTCATAACGTTATCAAATATTATTAAATTGATAACGTTATGAAATTGAATAACTAATTTCATAACGTTACGAAATAAAATAATTAAACTATTTAAAAACATTACAAAAGTTATAGAATATTTAATAAAAATACATACTTGATGTAGATCTACGGGAGTCGAAAAAACTTCCGGTTGCGCCTCGGTTTGAGCCTATGTTTGTGGATTCAACCTTCTATTTGCTCGAGTGGCGTACCCGGGACCGACGTTTTGGACGCGTCGCTTTCGGGTTCTTGGCCTCGGAGCGGGTTCGGGTGCGGGTATCGGGGCGGGTTGGGCTGCTGGTATCGGGTCGGGTCGGGCAACGGGCATCGGGTCGGGTCGGGCTCGGGATTTTGGCCGGATCCAGGCACCACCACTGTACCTCAGTGGCACCTCCACTTCCTCTTCTTCTTCTTCCTCCACAGCCAGCCATGGCGTCGTCGGCGTCGTCGTCGACGGAAGAGAAGACGGCGGGACCACTGCGGGGGGGACTTCAGGCGGATTTTGGGGGCCAGAAGAACCGCCATGGTCGGGGCAACTCGAATCCATCCTCGATTGAAGCTTTTGATGGGTAAATCGGTGGGAAAAGGAGCGGCGAAAATTAGGGTTCAGCGGCGGCGCAAAAACACAGAGGAAGGAGGAAGAAAGGTCGGGGGAGAGGGAAATTTTTTTTTTTAAAGATGTTACTTGGTGCGGTAAGGGTTACCGCACCATTTTGTGCGGTAAGGGTTACCGCACCATTTTGTGCGGTAACACTTACCGCACAGGTTTAATAATATTTTAATACTTTTTTAAAAAAAATTATTAATTAAAAAAAATAAAATTCTTGTGCGGTAATTGTTACCGCACAGGGTTTAAGTTAATAAAAATCTGTTTTTTTTTGCTTAATCTGGGATTAATCTGGTGCGGTAATTGTTAACGCACAGATCTGTGCGGTAATTCTTACCGCACCAGCGTCGTATAGATTTCAGAAAAAATTCCAACAATGCCCCTGAGTCCTTTGGTGCGGTAAGAGTTAACGCACAGATGTGTACTGCAATTGTTACCGCACAGAATAGTGTGCATTTAGCAAAAAACAAGTGTGCATTTAGACGCAGCCTATTGTTATTGTCTGGCTGTAAGTTTACTTTACCACATCGTGTCTAAAAGAAACAAAAAAATCATTATGGGACTGAGAGAGTATTATATATGCCAAATGGTCCAATATATATTAATTTATAACTGCAAATGAGACATGCAACTTTAAAAATCTAGATTCCTAATGATAAAACTGGACCTTTGCATAATTAGGGTAAATTATATCAGCCGACAAAATCAACTTAACTATGTTCATTAAAGCGTGCGTGGTGCTTCATATTTTTCTTTTATTTATGAATTGATTTAATCTAATCCGAAATAATCAGTCACAAAGATATACGTTATTCGAAGAAAAACAACAACATAACCATTATATCTCGAAAAAAAAGTATAAAGGGTTGAAATTGGTATTTTCTTACCCTAACAAATGAAAAAGAAAGTATTTGATATGGCCCACAATCGTAGACGCTTACAACAGAATCTAACGCACCAAACAAAAATATCAAAATCACCCAAACCTATCCGACACATAACCAGACAAACCCCATTCTCTAGAAAAACAAAAGACAAGGAACGGAAACACGAATCCCAACACAAAAAAGAATATCTCACTTCATAGAGGAGTACTAGATTATACTTCAATTCAGTAACGCGGATCCTCTCCCTCCACAAAATTCTATCATGAGTCAAATTTTATTTAGTCGTCCTCGGCGGTAGACCTCCAACTCCAACATCACAAAACTGCGAATTGAAACATAAAACGATCTTTTGTAAATATACCCAAACCACCGGAGGAGTCTTGATACTCCCAACTTAAAATCATCATAAAAAAACTTTTAAATCCAAAAATATCCAAATAGATATATACGGTGGAGAAGCAATATGACACAAACCAAAAAGAAAGGCCGACACCAAAATCCCAGCAACCTAACGTACCCCATTAACTCAACTCTGAAACTCATATTTTCGGGCCCCATTTTATATAAAACAAAATTACGAGCCCTTCCAAAAACTTTTTAATTATCTGCGTATCTGACCATCCGTTACCATATTATAAATATCTAATGGTAAAGTATTATTTTCAAATCCTATAATACTCCGTATATAATATGGACAAAATTATTGGAACTAACAAATAGGGTAAGTGTTTGTAAGTTTGTATGTATAGGTAGATGGTGCCATCAAATCATAAAAATCCCCTAAAAATCCTTCACATGGGTGGTGGATTATGTCGCCCGATCAATTCGTTTCGAAAAACATGCAGTCATTAAATGTTGAAATGTATATCGTCACCCATATTATGTGATTTCATAAAATCTAAGCGGGTCCAAATTAACCAAACTTTCTTCAATCAAAACATACTATATATTCTTTGTGATTTGCTTTATACTCATCTAGAGTTGTCATATAGCATCGACACAGATTTATTGTTACCAATATTCTTACTTTAACTAATATATACTTAACCACCATTTTGTATTTTGATGTTCAAAGTCAAACTCACTCTTTAGTGCAATACACTTTGCAATATATGCTTTTAATCAGTGAAAAAAATTATTATTGTTTTAGCCTAAGCTGCGTTTGTGATTGTTGTATAAGAGAACTTATTGATAGTTTATTGATAACTTGTGTGATGTTAGCTATAGTTGACGCTGAATTGGTAGTTAAAGCTAATTGTATAGCTTAATTTAGTAGCTGAATTTGATAATATAGAATTAAGTGTTCGTAGAAATTAGCTGAAGTGTTATATAAAAAAATGATGAAATTGAAAAAAATATGAAAATAAAAGATAAAAAAATTTATATAATAATTAAGAAGGTAAAATGAAAAGAAAGTATTGAAGAATTTCACAAGCTAGCTTAAAAAAATCTGTAAGTCGGAATACGAATATTATGAATTTGGATGAAAATTAAGCTAGTTTGTTAAGAACTATACGAAATAAGCGGTTTGTAAATACTTGCCGAATAGAGCCAATATTATGTAAAAAATTAAAAGTGAGTGAATTTAGAAGGGAACATGATAATGTTATGTTTGTCATAAAAACAAGTGTCAACCATTCTGGAGTTTTAAGAAAAAGAATACTCCGTATACTGGAGCTGGGAAGTGACTTTGTAGCTTACACATTTTGATTCTAATGACAGTACGTTGATTAAAAGTTAGGAGTCTTAACTAACAAGTTTTAATTACATGATTTTATATATGATTAGTTAATCCTGTTGCACCAACAACAACGTACGATGTTTAGTACACTTGTTCACAAATCAAAGCCGCAATTAAGTAGTAAATACGTTATCTTCATTTGACCAAATCATTTTGATTTTATTTAGAGACTTCGTCACTATATTAGAGCAGTTTCGACCAATTAAATCAAATGAGAAAAATAGCACGTTAAGAAAAACAATAATATTTTCCAAATCTATATTCAAGCAACTTTTTTCATTATAAATTAAGATATATTGTAGTCATATCAAAATTATTGATATTTTTTGTTCTGTCCACTTATTTTTGCAAGTGGACTAATGTGGAGACAAAAATAGTTTTTTTTTTGAAAATATTTTCTTTAATGTCCAAGATGATAATCAATTTACAAATTGTGTAGACCTATAGTTTCTGTATAATATTCCATTAATTAATCCATTTACATGTTTTTACTCCTCTGGTAATTATTTGAAAAATTATCCATAAATTTACATGAAGTAAACTGGAGTATATAATACGTGTGTGAATATGCATAGGCCTACTTACTTGTCGGCGGCTCATATGGGCAACGAATATTTGTAGGCCAAATCTGAGCCGTCGATTGCTCCGTAATCAGTGGTGTATGAAACGACGAACGGTCAATACAATTTGAACTGGCACGGCGTCGTTTCGAAGATGGTTCGGTGATCATGTGAAAGCTCGTGGTTGTGGCGTAGGAACATTAAGCTAGGACCCGCTGCACATGATCGCTGCCTTGGGCCCCTCCACGTTAACAATTTGTTAGAAGGCATCATTTGCACAAGCAGTCTACAATCACATCCACAGCGCACCAATGGTTGGTCGCCACGTGACTTAATTACTTCGTAATCACGTGCTTCTATTCGGTGTCACACCACTGTGGGCCCATGCATAATATGTGTGTAGAAGAGTATATAATACTGAGCCGAATCGGTGTTGGGCTGGAAGAACTTCAAAGCCCAATGTGTAAGGCGAGTTATTGGGCCTATCATAGACCGTTATCAGGGCCTGAACTTTTAAACTATGATAGGCCCAATAGTCTGTCAAGAGTTCGCAACAACCACCCACCATTTTTTGGAAATAACTACGCTCAATAACCCGAATGTGAAATTAAGAAAGATTTATAACCTCTTTTATTTGGACTAAGTAAAGTAACTCAATCTAAATCACAATCCGTCATCAAACTAAAATTGTCATCAACTGAAATTGAGTAAGAAACGAGTCAGGTCGAGTCAACCCATCAATTATTAATTGTTCCATTTTTATTATTGTAATAAAGAAAATAAAAAATTGAGCAACAAATCATGTCAAGGAGACCTCATGAAATTCAGTTAAGTGCTTGTTAGGATCCTCTCTCTATTGGTAGTCCGTTGAATTTCATAAGCAAATGTATCACTCTCGTCATAAGCTCAAACTTAACTCATCAGTTGTACCAGGTTGGGTGCCGTCAAAGATTCAAGAGTAACACGTAGGTCAGCCATTCTTTCAGTTTCCTGAAGTAGTGCACTTGCAACTTGCGATTACGGAAAAGAGTTTTCTCGATTTCTGAATAAAAAACAAGAGGTGAATTATTAGTAACTAGGGTGTGAATTGTGAACCATAAGATAGGTTCCATTGTGATATTGATTATCCTATGGATTGTCCATATCTAGTCTTACCGGCTTCGGCCAGAAAAGAGTGGGTGGGCTGATTGTTGTTGTTTGTTGTTGGAACCTATATGAAATAAAGTCAATTTACCCCAATTTAAGGGAGAAGACAATCTATACTCTGTTGTTTGTATGAAAGGGATACTGTAAGTCAAATTTTCTTCTTTTCTGCATTGTCGGATCCACCTAAATTGAAGATCAGGTTGGTTGTCGAGTATGAATCTTTAATTCCAATTAAAAGTCGTCTGTGAAATGTCGATTGACTTCTAATGCTTAACACGGAGTAGTACTGTACTTTAAAGGTCCTTAAGGTTTCGAATAAATCATGTCAATTGTATTTTCGACGTAAGTTACATAATGAGACGTTACATATATAAGCTACATAATAGTAAACCGGCCATGACATATTTTATTTATACAGTTTGGAAGTGGTCCACTAGCAAATAGAACCACCAATATTTTGTATAGTTTGATCCATGGATATTCATGTACGTGGACTATGATATTATGGTTATATCGATACGCTTTGGATATGATATGTATTGTGATCCTCTTATTTTGAGAATTTTATTTTATTTAATCAAGGAGGTTTTGCTTAAGTGTTACAAGATAATGCATTATGTGACTAGAAAACCACAAATCTGATTGTCACTTTAAGTGTTACAAATCTTTTGAACATCTAACTTTTTCATACTATACTATGTAAGAGACAATACATTTTTTTTTATGGAAAGAGAGACGACATTATGAAGTGAAAAATGGTTTCAATGGTACATACGGGTTGTACAAAGCCCCCTAATATCATCGTACAAAAGAGAAGCCACAACATTCAGCGAGTCGCATAACAAGCGAAAACCAATAAGAAAAGAAAAAGCAAAAGCGGCTAAGCCGTAGCTCCTCCATTGTGACAGAACTGGATAGACCAGTATCTACGGATGAAGTCATGTGTCAAAGTCACAAAATTGAAAAAACAAGGGTGACAAAGATCCATAAATTTGTTTAAAAACAGAACTGTCAGTTGTGAGTCTGTTTCTAAGTAAACGTCCCAAAGCTCCGCCATAGAAACACAACAACATCCAAGATTGCACAAAGCCACCCGATCACTGGCCATCATGATCACGAATCATACCAGGGGTCGAAGCCCTGCCATCTCGCACCGACCTATCATAATTGATCTTCATACTCCAACCTCGGGCCAAGCCAATTCTTTCTTAGCTTGTGTTAGACAATATTCATTTAAGTACCTTGGTAAAGAGTGAATATGTTACTTTTGTACTCGAACATACATTCAATATGTGTGCATACATGCACTTTTATAATTTGTACACATGTTAACTACAGTATGTAATTATACACTTGCATCGTATATGTATACGTTTTTTTTCACTTATGTGCAACCGAGTTTTCACTTATGCAGTATCGACACCATAGTTACCTGCTTGATGATGTTATTAGCTTAGCAAATTTTTGTCTAGAGATTAAATGACTTTATGTAATTATGTCCCTAGAAGCGCTAACTCGGTTGCACACGAGTTGACTAGATGTGATCCTTGATTATGTGAGCTTAGAGTGTGGAACTTCATCATCCCTTATATTATAAGTAAGCTTTTGAAGTTCCAATTGGCTATCAAAAAAAAGACAATAATAGGGTTGGGGGTGGATCCCAGTTTGAACTTCTGTGTTGGACGGCGACCTATGAGCCCATACTATGCAATCTTTGAATCTTTCAAACATAGCTAGGCTTGTTAGACTTAACAGATATAAATACTAAAAATACATATATATTATGGAAAATGAACTATGTATATGACCCGAGTGTACAAATATATTCAGAACATACGTGCAGATTTACATGCACATGGGCACACGTTTATCATACAATGTTAAGTACATATATACATATCGGTAAATGTACATGTATTTACGTTTGTTTGCATATATATATATATATATATATATATATATATATAGATTTAGATTTAGGTTCAAGTGTAATAGGCTTTTATGGTGTAACAAAGGGATTCATTAGAAGCGTTGGATTTTCTCTAAATCTATGGCCTAGAATTAACCTCGGATGGTACATAGAGCTGCACACAGGGGATCCCTTCTTTTACCGAAATTGCTGGGATTTTAAAAAACAAAATCCAAAATTATTTTCTAAAAGCAAATCCCGAATATCGTCTTCTCAGTCTCTCCCCAAAACCATCTCCCCCAAAATCTTCTCACCCTTCATCTTCTCGGTCGCTATATCTCTCACCATCTCTCCCGATTCTCAATCTCTCTCTCGCCATATCTCTCACCATCTCTCTCTCGCCATATCTCTCGCCCTCTCGAACTCCCCTCTCTCGCGCAGTGAATTCTTCATCGGAAGTGGAAGTCGGAGCCGTCGAAGACTCGTTTCAGCAGATCCTCATCGGAGCCGACGATTACGCCAACGATTCGTTTTAGCCCAACTTGAAATTCTTCATCGCCTTCCTCCATTCAACCTCCAAGGATGTAAGTTTACCATTTGATTTCAATTTTTTCTCTGCAAAACCCTAATTTTGGCTATCCATCATCTAGGCTGCTAAATTTGCGTTTCAATTTCACCATCTAGGCCGCTAAATTTTTTCTCTGCAGAAACCCTAATTTTTTCTCAAACTGGATGTGTTGAAAAAGGTTTGTCTAACGCCTTGTTACACGAGGAAAGATAATGCAGTCTTAGTCACCCTTTGTATTCCTGTACTTGTTGTGCCTATCTGTAATTTGTTACGGGTTTGCAGGTTGGATTAATATTGCCTCAAAGAGTCAGTGGAAACAAACATGGAGTTCACAATGAAAGGGATGGCTCTTCTTACCTCCTTATTTGGCATCGTCTCCTTCGTATGTGGAGTTATTGCTGAAAATAAAAAGGTAACTTCTTTGTTGTAATGCACTAGTGCTCTATGTTGTGTGAAAGTTCTAGAATTTAGAGATTTAACGGGTTTGGTATGCTCCTGAATTAATATTGTGTTAGTATAATGTTTATGGCTACATCCTAATTAGTTAATTTGTTGGATAGAAACACTATCCTGTTTAAGGTGAATTTTAGTATTATGAAACAATTGATATTTTGACTGTTGTATACCAAACATTCTTCCATCTTATGGTACAGTTCTTGAATCTGTTTAAGATCCATTACTCTATGGTTGCAGTGTTTATATATGATTTTCGTTTCCCCTTCTTTGTAGCTTTACTCTTTCTTCAGGCATTCCATGTCTCGTCTTCATAATGTCTAAATAGATCGTATAACTTCTGATAGCTTTGTCTATATCCCTGGTTGCTGATGTGTTGTTATGTGTCACTTGAAGCCTGCGTCTGGAACAGTAATTCAGGGGAAAGATGTGGTCATCTGCAAATATTCTTCAGATCCTATGCTATATTTGGGATACATCTCTTTTGGGTTTCTCTTACTCTGTACCATTGCTGGGTTTAAATCTATCTCGTACCCGTACAGGAAGAAATCGGTTCCTTACTCCGCTCTATTTGGTACCAAGACCATGTCTGTCTTCTTCAGTATTGCATGGTAAGCATTTAAGTATTATTGGACCCTATTAACTTCTTTCAGCGACTTCTTTTTTCCGCTTCTGGTTTGTGATATAATAGTTCGAGGTAGCTGTAAGATAGTTGTTTCTTCTCGTGCTAATGAAACTTAGTTTTTGCACAAGAATCCTTCAAAAGTGTACCTATTGGAATTGATGTTTTATTCCGAATGATCTCATATTTTGCATGTTATCCACTGTTGAGAGAAAGATGCTATTTCTATCTGCTGATTGTGAGTGTGACCTAGATGGTTGTTATGCCTGTTCTACCAGTATTTTCCAGTTTGTCCATTTATTAAAATTTGAACAAGGTGATGCAAATAGATTTGCTTAATAAGAAAACTAGGTAAAACAATTTGACAATTTCAGATGTGTGCTATTTTTTCAGCTATGCCTTCATCTGCTGCATATTAGAGTTTCACTTTAGTCTTCTTTCGATGATTTAAAAATAAATTAATTTAGTTTTCAAACAAAAGAGTTTTAACCACCACATACATAACCAACCTGTGAGACTAGCTCCTAGAAGTTAATTCTGCCTTCGTCAATTATAAGATTAATAGGGAATGATTATACCGACATGCCTTCATATGCACAATATCATTATTTAGTAGATTACTTTTGGTTTTATTTAATAAATTGTTTCACCTAGATGATGCATTTAAAATGATCACCTTTGTTTTGTATCTTGCAGGCTGACTGTGGGTCTGGCTGCAACACTTATTTTGTGGCCAACCATTACAGAACAACTCCACCACACGAATAATGTGCACAAGAATCTCGACTACACATGCCCAACTGCAAAGACGGGAGTAATTGGCGGTGGTGCCTTTGTTTCCCTCAACTCCTGCCTTTTCTGGCTCGTTTGCCTCATGTTGGCTGACAATGCAAGGGAGGATTACTTTGATGAGGTGGAAGAGGCCGGTAAGGGAGAGAGGACCGAAATTATCAATGTCGAATACGATGCCCTTGCTTCTGGAAAGCTCTAAAAAAATCAAGAGAAGAAAAGACGTGACTCGAATGCAAAATAATTTGCAGGCGCGTTTGCAGAAGAACTAGACGCTGAATCTGTACATACTTTCTATTATCACTCTGCTATTAGATTGCACATTTAAAACTTACTATAGTATGGCTGGTTATTTGATATTGATCATGTTATTATGTGTTGGACACTGTTTTTCGCCATGACTTGCTTATTTAGAGTAGAAATAGATCTTTAATGTGATGAATTATTTGGGATGTAATCGACGAAGGTATGTGGCTTTTCATTGTGATGCTAGTCCGGTACATTTGAATGTCATTGAGCAGGAAATAGATATCATCGACAGAGCACAGCATTCATGAAAATGAAATAAGTCTTTCTTCTTAGTTTATAGGTTAAGTAACTGATGTGGTAAAATTATTTGAAATACGAAATCTGCAAAAATCAATGGCTTATGTTGCGCAAGAGATATTCGATTTTGATTAATCGATATTCATGTTTACAGTACAGTTTGTGTATTCGTGTTCTAATGTGAGATATTCATCTTCTCCGGGTGTTCTAATAGTTATATATTAAGTTTTAGGGTTTCCATTACGAAAATAGACGGTATTCCATTATGAACACCTATAACTGACTAGCATCACAATGAAAAGCCACATACCTTCGTCGATTACATCCCAAATAATTCATCACATTAAAGATCTATTTCTACTCTAAATAAGCAAGTCATGGCGAAAAACAGTGTCCAGCACATAATAACATGATCAATATCAAATAACCAACCATACTATAGTAAGTTTTAAATGTGCAATCTAATAGCAGAGTGATAATAGAAAGTATGTACAGATTCAGCGTCTAGTTCTTCTGCAAACGCGCCTGCAAATTATTTTGCATTCGAGTCACGTCTTTTCTTCTCTTGATTTTTTTAGAGCTTTCCAGAAGCAAGGGCATCGTATTCGACATTGATAATTTCGGTCCTCTCTCCCTTACCGGCCTCTTCCACCTCATCAAAGTAATCCTCCCTTGCATTGTCAGCCAACATGAGGCAAACGAGCCAGAAAAGGCAGGAGCTGAGGGAAACAAAAGCACCACCGCCAATTACTCTCGTCTTTGCAGTTGGGCATGTGTAGTCGAGATTCTATTAGGGATTTAAATTTTCTCCCCATAAAGGGTTTTTCTTGACTTGGAAACCTAGGTATCCAACACTTTGAATTACGGTCATCGGGATGAACAATACAATCGGTTCCATAATCGAATTCAGCTTCTTCCTCTTCATCAACGTCTGTTATTCCAGTTTCGCAAACCTCCATATCATCTTCTGAATTGTCAGTCACCAAATCATCACTTGACCATTCATCGACCACTTTTTTACCTGGGAAAAAAGTAGAACACTTGTAACTGAATATTCAACAGTATACCACGAATAACAAGGTTGAATATCGGAATATCGTCTTCTTTCGTAATGGAAACCCTAAAACCTAATATATCACTATTGGAACACGAATATTCTACAGTCGAACACGAATAAAAAAGATAAACATCAGAATATCGTCTTCTTTATGTTTTCATTAATTTCTTTCATAATGGAACTCCTATTACTGAATATTCTACAGTCGAACACGAATAACAAAGATGAACAACGGAATATCGTCTTCTTAATATTGGAATAAAAGTCTTTCGTAATGGAAAACCTAAAATCTAATACTTCAGAGGAAGAACCGAATAACAAAGTTGAATAACAGAATACCGTCTTCTATGGTAATGGAAACCCTAAACCTAATATATCACTATTTGTACTGAATATTCTACAGTCGAACACGAATAACAAAGATGAATAACGGAATATCGTCTTCTTAATATTGGAATAAAAGTCTTTCGTAATGGAAAACCTAAAACCTAATACTTCAGGGGATAAACCGAATATCAAAGTTGAATATCAGAATACCGTCTTCTTTCGTAATGGAAACCCTAAAACCTAATATATCACTATTTGTACTGAATATTCTACAGTCGAACACGAATAACAAAGATGAACAACAGAATATCGTCTTCTTAATATTGGAATACCGTCTTCTTTCGTAATGGAAAACCTAAAACCTAATACTTCAGGTGAAGAACACGAATAACAAAGATGAATATTAGAATACCGTCTATTTTCGTAATGGAAACCCTAAAACCTAATATATAACTATTAGAACACCCGGAGAAGATGAATATCTCACATTAGAACACGAATACACAAATTGTACTATAAACATGAATATCGATTAATCAAAATCGAATATCTCTTGCGCAACATAAGCCATTGATTTTTGCAGATTTCGTCGAACAACAAAGTAACCATAACTGAATACTAAGAAACCCTAATTCTCAAGAACTAACCTTTACG
Organism: Oxyria digyna; assembly: GCA_029168935.1. Classification (NCBI taxonomy): domain Eukaryota; kingdom Viridiplantae; phylum Streptophyta; class Magnoliopsida; order Caryophyllales; family Polygonaceae; genus Oxyria; species Oxyria digyna. The sequence continues at coordinate 11,003,375 of JAPVLV010000004.1, read as the reverse complement.
ATCAACTTCTTCCGTAGACATTGTAACTTTTAGCGTCAATGGAAAAAGAATTTAAAACTTCAAGAAGAATGAAGATCTGGAAGAAGAGCAAGAGCGTTAATGTTGTGAACATGGATTCAGGCTGCAATGGAGAAAATTAAATCGTCATTCTATCTCTCTGTTTAACCGTCATTCTATCTCTTTCTCTCTCATGTTTAACGTTTAAAATTTAAATGAAAAAATCACAAAATCCTACAAATACGTTAACTGCTAACAATTACATACTCTCTCTCCTATTAATTTCTTTTTTTTTTTTTTCCACCATTAATCCAAGCCATTGATTTAATCTCATCCAACGCTCCTAATCAATCCCCTTGTTACACCACAAAATCCGTTACACCGGAACCGACCTCTCTCTCTATATATATATATAAATACGAAGAGATATGCATGTTTTCAACCGTCTTTTTTTTTTATATATGTTCCTTTTCGTTTCACATAGGCACGAGATGTATTTGAATAGTTGTTCTACGAATCTATCTATATATAAAAGTTGATGGATTTGAAGAAGTAAAAACAACATGTACCTAATAAATGTTACTCTAATATTTTAAATCTTTATTCTAATTACCTATTATATTAAATGTTAATTTCATCATCAACTAAGAACGCACCATCTTCGTCTCTTTTTTCTACCACAATCTCCAAACTCATTCGCATCTCTATCCCGTTCATCAATTCCTTCGTTTCATTGTGACGCCCCCTCCTTGCCCCGATTAAAAAACAATCTGGATTAATTAGATAGTTTTATCTATATATTGACAACACCTAAGATTGATTCATATGCGCCAAAACATGTAACACGCCAAACAACATTGGCCTGAGTAAAACATGAACATCATATAAATACTTTATGTTGCAGATTTCGGTTGTAAGCAACTGTTGCAATAGTTGTATTTGCATTTTACGAGTTTGTAGAATTGTATTATATCATTGTTCACTCATTTTGAATTTATGGCCTATTTAATGACTAGCCGCAACCGAAAAACCGTGATTTCGCGCGGGATTTCGGATCTAGTCTTAAGTATAAACGTTGAAAGACAGATCGATCATTCAAAATGACAACTCATTTATTCACATGAATAACTCTTGCACGTACTGCTCATCTCTCGAGTTATTTGTAAAGCAATAACCTTTGAAAATGATGTTTAGCTTTACCTTCACTATAACGCAACCTTTGTTAATTTCCATGTTGTGAATTAATACAACTATAACAAAGATTTCAACAGAAGCCTTTTTTCCGATAGTTTCAATTGATTTTAAAATAAAATTTAACCTAGTTGTTCAGGTGAAAATATATCTTATGGTGCGAAATGTAAATAGTAAACCTATAATACTAAGGAAACGATTCATTCGCATTGTTAACGTGCGAACGTGCGAATGAAAAATTGACATGCACACAGGGGCGGATCCAATGGGGGGTTGTGTGCGAATGTGCGGATGTGCATGTGAATGACTATATTCGTACATTCGTACGTTAAGCCATTCACACCTGATCCGGCCTCTAATACTAATCTTGAACGTAAAACGATCACTACCTTATGCGTGAACAGTTGAGGTTTATTCACATACAAGATAATAGTGTTCACAAACTTCCTCAACTAAACTAATGTGTTGGTTTTATATGCAGTATTGACACTTCTCATCGTTTATTAACCTATAAGACTTTAACACAATACAAGCTTAATTTTACGATGACGATAATCTTTATTTTGGTAGCATAACTACATCAATAATAGAATTTTGTTAGGCAGCTATGATCACCGAAAGAGGAAATGAGCATATGATATATGATGTGACTGTGTTATTTGGAAGGTTTGACTTTTGCATGAGAGCGTGGGCTCATTCACATGAAATCTGAAAAAAAGAGTTTGAATGCTCTAAAGAATGCGTTGTAATTTGCCCTCATATCATTTTTCATCAAATAACACCAATTCGTCAACCATTACAACAACATTTATGTCTTTAATCCAAGCAAAATATTTATATTGGGACGGAACGAGAGAAAGAAAAAACGAAAACAGAAAATAAAAAGAAAAATTACAGATTTAACGTGAGTTACCAATGTTGTATTGACTATATATATCTACATGCACAATGAGAACAAGTTTTATTGGAAGACTGAAATCATATTTTCTGGATTATACATCTACTCTCATATCCACATCGTTGCACTACCAATATGATTCAAATTCAAGTCATTACGACAAGTTTCGTGCGAGTGTAACAACAACGTCTATCTAATGTATACCGAATAAGCAAAGGGTCGGAAGCTAAGATATAGTTCTACTTCTATGAGAATACATTTGCCAAATATATGTCATATAACTTTGTTTATATGTATATATGTACTATAAATAACTAGAGGAAAGTTCTAGTGCGAATAGATATTAACGTAGGAAAAACGAACAGTTCGCGTAATCAGATTACATATCAATGTTCATATTCTTGATAGGAATGTTCATAATTTGAGCCATGAAATTGTTTAAACGTTTTCAGTGATAGATGCGGTGACATATATATACATGTAATTAATGCGAATTTTGATTTCCCCCCTCAAAATGACCTCAGAAAATTCCGTCTTTCAGATTATGAACATTACAGAATAAGCAAAGAGTCGGAAGCTAAGATATAGTTTTAAGTGAATACATTTGCCAAATATATGTCATAGAACTTTGTTTATATGTATATATATGTACTATAAATAACTGTGGCATTAACTTTTGATCTGTATAAATTGCTGTGTATGAAGCTACTACCAAAAATGAGAACGGTTGGGAAGCAAGAGGCACAGAGAAGATCATCTTTCCCATTGAAGTCGTCGTGACAATTATTACTAGAAAATAAAATAAGGAAGCAAAAAATTGCAATAATGAAGGGGACCAAATTAACAAAGAATTGATTGAGTTCCTTCTAACTTCTTATTCCTCTCACAATTGAACACGTTAGCAGTTTTGTTGATTGAGTTCCTTCTGGTTTCATCTTAACTTCAGTACTCAGCTTATCATATACTGTTAAGTAGAACTTTCCACGTTCGAAGCAATAAATAATAGAGAAGTACAGTTTTATAAGTCCATTTCTGTCTTGCTAATTTTGAAATGGTTTGTGTTTTTCCTTGATTAATTGGTTTTTAGTGTATTAAAAGTACCAGTGAGAACAAGGCTTGCGTTCACAGATAACTAGTTAATGTTCATAATTTAAGTAGTAATGTTTATAATTTGAGTCATAAAATTTTTTGAGGTCATTTTAAGAAAAAAATAATAATAATTAAAGTTCGCAGTATGTCACCGTGTCCTTCCAGATTATGAACATTTTCATCCAGAATATGAACATTGACGTGTAATCTATGAATGTGATCTGTTCGTTTTTCATACGTTAAAAGTTATTTGCACCGGATTTTCCTCTTTGATTATAAAGAAACAAAAAATCCACAAAAAATAGATGGGTAAATCCTCATATCTGTGTATGCGCTCGTACGTATACGACTCTCAGTCTATTGATCCATATATGGATTTTCACATGATATAAGACTTAAAATAGACTATTTCTTGGGTTGATAGTCTTTGACTATGTGGAGGTTTATACATGGATCTAAAGTGAATGAATATCAATGACAAAGTTGAGAAAAGTTCGTGTAGTAGAAAATACGAAATGTTTGCGTTCACAGATAACAATCTAATGTTTATAATCTGGGCGATCATGTCAGTTCGGGTCATTATAAAAAAAACATTGTTCACGGAAATCACAAAATTGTCACTGTGTGACTCACTTACAAAGTTCAAAATTGTCACCGTCCAGATTGTGAACATTATCATTAAGAATATGAACATTGATGTATAAATTGTGAACGCAAATGCTTCTTATTTTCTAGCATAAACTTTCTTCATACCCGAACCCTTCTCGAGTAGAGTAAAGGTATTATGAGCTGAATTTACAATGGAAGCATATGCACTCTTACATGAACGAACTTTCACATTAATATCAAAACACAAAATTTATATAATACACACTTGTTAATCATATGGAAAAAAGTTACTTCCTCAAAAAAAGATTACAAGAATTTTGTGATGGATTCTAGAAGTAGTCTAATTATGAACTTGCCATTTCTCCTACACAAGAACTCTTGTGAAGAAAACTGTAAAAGCTTCAAATGAAAGGCCCTTCTCCTACAAAAAAGAAGAGGCTATAAACCTCTTAACAACTGTGTTGTGTTATTTACTTGTGTTTTGGTTTGGTCCACACTTTTAAAAGGTGAAAGTTGTCATTAGTTGGATACAAAATGAGATCTTTTTAAGAAAATATCATTGAAAGAATTTAAAGGCAGTAAAAAGCCTATCATAACTCCTTCCCCCTCCCCATCTATAAATACCCAAAAAACAAGAACAAAAACAAATCCCAAATCATTACATAAAACCATTCCAATTAAAATCCACAACTGTTTTTTGTGCTGTTGGAGTGTTGGATCACCAAAAAACATGGAAACAATCCAAGAAGCCACCAAAATTAGAGACTCACTCTCTTCACTAATTCTAAATCCAGGAACAACAAACACTTTAGATTCAATCTTCTCAAATTTCCCATCAACAAACCCTAACCCTGTTCCTGAGCCTCTAGGATCTTCAGTCTACCTCAAACAAAGAGACCTGTTCCACAAATTCTGGCAAGAAAACAAACCCAAATCCTCATTTTCATTACCTCAAAGCTCAAATACTTTGCTCAGCAGTTACATGAATTCTTGCAACAGAAAGAAGCTTTACAGAGGAGTTAGGCAAAGACATCTAGGAAAATGGGTGGCTGAGATCAGATTACCACAAAACAGAATGAGGGTTTGGCTTGGCACATATGAATCAGCTGAAGCTGCAGCATATGCATATGATTGTGCAGCTTATAAACTTCGCGGCGAATACGCGCGTTTAAACTTTCCAAATAAAGATCCCAGCAAGCTTGGTTTTAAGGATTCCAATAAGGCTTCTGCAGTTAAGTTTGCAGTTGATGCTAAGATTCAGGCCATTTGCCAGAAGGTGAAGAGGGAGAAGGCTAAGAAGTGTTCAAGAAAGGGTAAAAATGTCATTAATGATTCGTCGTGCTCGTCTTTGTCGTCTTTGGTGGTTAATGAGAGTTGTTGGGGTAGTGAAATGGAGTCATCACCTTCTTCAATTTCTAATGCTGGTTCTGAAGATTTGGTTGAGTGTGATGGAAGCTATCCACTTGCTAGGATGCCATCTTTTGATCCAGATCTCATATGGGAAGTTCTAGCTACTTAATCTTTAGTGTTAAGAATGTAAGTCTAAGTAGCTTTGTGTTAAGAAGCTGAAGCTTTATATGATAAAGACTATACAGTATGCTTTTTTTTCCTTCTGGTTTTGTGCAATCTTGGGGTTTAACTGTACACTAGACACTAGTGCTTTTCTTTTCTATACATATTGTTATCTTTTAAAGTTGGGTTTTGATAGAGGAAGCTTATTCTAAGTTTGTGATCTCAGTTTTCTCTTAGTCTTTACAAAGTTTTATTAGATATTGACAGAAGGGCACCTAGGAATTCATTTCAGTGGGGGTTTGTTTAACTAAAAAAATTGATTAGATAAGAATTTAACATAATAGTAATCAAACGTATACACAATAAAAATTAATAATCATCTCAATACTATTCGCATCACAGATCAAGCATATACAAACAAAATATTTACATCAGCTCAGCACTGTACACAATACAGATCTTTCAACAAAAAAAATCTAGTAGAATCTTTTAGAAAGATCAATTCAATAAAAATATTCTTCTATCTTCGTGTTGCGTCCCTGACCTCGAATAGTTTGGAACACGTCTTCTTAATCGTCTAGTCTTGTATTGCGGCGGCGTTGTTTGCAACCTGCGAGAATTTCGTATTTTGAGATTTTCAGGGGTCAAACGATGTTCGATTTTGACGCATTTTATATACATTGACTCGGCTTGGAAAGATCTACAATTTCGTTTATGTAGGTCCTCCGTTGGATATTGATATCATCTCCAAATCTCTGCAGCTATACAAGATTTAGTGCATGGATATTGGTTTTGGTCCCAGCAAAACATAGCTGATGACAATATTTCAAAGTCAACCAACTAAGGAATGCACTCAAATCCAAAACTTGCTACCTAAATTAATACTAACATGTATCAAAAGTGATACAGCCAACAGGGTTGAGAGAGATTTTGTTGTAACAAATCATAATCAAACCACAAAGAGAGGGATTAAAAGATGTGGAGGGGAGATTTTGTGGCACTTGTAAATTGATTAAGATGACAGCTGGCTTATCCAACATCTTAAATGCAGAAAGGTGTAAGATAGATTTTACAGCTTAGGTGGTCCATTAATTGTCTTTCTTTGTATTCTATACAGGTGGCCAATTCTTGAAGAGCAGGAGCTAGTTCTCATCATCAAATCTGTGTCTCAGTTTCTACCACATACTTTTTTCTATTGATCTTGGATATGCCATTCAAGAGGAAACAACAGTCAATTAAGATCCCAGCAAGGTAACGTTTCCCCGGCTTAAATGTCAGGAAAATAGAGTGAAGATGGGCTGGGCTGATCTTGCATTTTAGCAGGTAACGGTCCAATAAGTATTAGGAACACCAAGCCCAAAAATTACTCTCTGGAAAATAGGGCCTTGCTAAATACAGCCCGGGCGTTATTTAGGAAACGCCCGGGCCCTCGCGTTACGCGAGGGAGCGTCACCTCGCAGAACGCGAGGGTGCGTCACCTCGCAAAACGCGAGGGTGCGTCACCTCGCAGAACGCGAGGGGGTTTTTCCCCTATAAAAGGGGAAAAACCCTACTCGGTCCATTTTTTACATCACACACAATTTTCTACCGCCGCTCTCACCATTTCTCTCGGTTCAAACTACTTCTTCTTCCTCTTTTCACTACAAATCTCCATATAAGGTATGTTTCTTATACTCCTATGCTTTCTAATGTTGTTTCTAGATGAATATATGTTGTTAGTATAGGAAATTGCATATTATATGATGTTTTAATATTGAATGTTGTTTTAGAAATGGTTGTATAATGGATGAAAGGTGATGATTTTGAATTATGGTTGATGAGTGGATGTTGATTTTGAATTATGGTTCATGAATGGTTGTATAATCTCCATATAGGGTTTTTTATTAGGGTTGTTGATGTTTATTTGGTAATTTACTTAAATTGATAGATATTTTAGCTAAAATATTGAATTTTCGACGGAAATTTTCACCGAAAACTGTTGCCGAATACTCATGATAGTGCAAATTCACGCAGAACGCTACACCCCTCGCAGAACGCGAGTGTCATGCTCTCGCAGAACGCGAGTGTCATGCTCTCGCAGAACGCGAGGAGTTGCCATAACTGGCAATTCTTTCCTCATCTGCAGATACATATTTATATACTGATTTTACTTTATATGTTTTAGGTAATGGATCGTCCTGGACGTTCAACCCGTCGAAGAAATTGGAACGCTGTGAGAGAAAATCCACCGGTTGAAAATGCAAAAGGGAAAAGGAAAACAAAGAATACAACACCGGTAGAGCTCTTCCCCGAGGGGCTCCCCGACGTTGATTATCGCCCCCATAGAGCGGTACAGTGGTGTCCATAGTTATGCCGGGGAAGACTGTTCTGTGCCTAGTGGGATAGAACGAGCAGATACATATCAAGGGTATCAAAATGATGATTGAGACCTTTATTCTCAAGAGTCAGTTTCATGTGCACAACCGTCAACTCAATGTGCACCACAATCAACTCCATATGAACAATCGGGTAGCACTATTGGTGGCTGAGACAATTTCATTCCTCAGTATGCTGTAGTGAAATTTGGACAAGGGTGGGGTGGACAAAGTTGAGTCGGTGGACAATGTTGGGGAGGTGGATTTGGTGAGGGAAGTGTTCCTGAAGACATGGGTCAAGGAAGTAGACAAGCTTGTTCTTCTTCTTACAATCCTCAACCAGAACCGATGGAACAAGAGAACCAGGATGAAGTTGTTGGGGAAGAACACGAAGAAGAAGGTGCTGATGATGATGAAGAAGAAGAAGAAGAAGAAGTGGTCCAGAAACAAAAAAGAAAGAGGAAGTCCAAGAAGGAAGAGCGAAAGTATGATCCTGAGCTCACTCATGACACACCTGGAGGTCCAGAAGATCCCGAGTTGCTTAAGGGATTTGAAGCCCATGTTGCGTTCCACATCCAGAAAGGTGAGGTAATTTAATTATTTATTTATTTTCTGCATTTTCAATCCATTGAACAAATTCTGCAGAATTATCAGAAAATGCATAATATGTGCATTTTCTCGCAGAACGCGAGGAGTGACAACTCGCAGAACGCGAGGTGTCACTATGTTGAATGTGGATGCCACAAGGCATCCCATTTCCGGGGTAGCTAGCCAGTGATCTTCTGGAGCCCTTCCTATTCCTTCCCATGTAAGTTGGTGTAAAGCGCTCTCCAAAGTTGCTTATTGTGGAGGTCCAATCCAAGTTCCTTGAACTAGGTGCCAAATCTCTTTGACCTTAGCTATCATCAAATCTCTTACTTCCCTCCATAAGTGTTGGTTGTCATGCAATTCATGAGCTATTGCTCTAAATCCACAATTTCCATCTCCATTTACCTCAAACCAACCATTCACATGGGTGCGCATTGACGCGGGTATGTGAGACTTGTACTTGCCAATCACCTTAATCTTTGGTTTCTTGAATGTTTCAGAATTAGAAGCATTTCTTTGCTTCTTTGGGGGTGTTTCTTCCAAATCTCTAGCATCCATCTCAATATTAGTGTGCTCCCATGCAGACGGTCTTCTTTGCGTTGACCTAGGTTGTTTGTTAGGAGCTCCGACTGGACGACCTCCGGTGTGCTTTGAAATAGCCGGCTCTTTTAGAGGAGTATTTACTTTCCCAATGTCTAAAACAGTTTGTGCACACTTTTCTTGATCATGGGGGCACAATTTCGGAAACGTTTCCTCATAAAAAGTCTGAAAAAGACGCCTTGCCACCTTACTCTTAACTTCCAGTATGTCGGGAACATCAACTTCTTCCAAACTCAAAGTACTCCAGAAAGGGTGCAACTCTGATACTCTTAGTGGTCTTTGCTCCTTCCAATGTCTTACAATCTGATAAACACACATCAACCCATCTCTAATCTTGATCCCGCAGCTACAAAACATATTAAAACATATTAAAGTGCGCACCTAATCTCTCTCCCTTCGTGTATTCCTTAAGCAAAAATTCTATGCATTTGTAAGAGACTTTGAACTTCAAGACTTTAAACAAGTCGGCCCCTTCAACAACTGTGAAGCTCTTATTCAAACTCTCGGTGAAAGACACAATAATCTCCTTAAGTTGGTTCTCCGCCATTGTTTTGTATTCTTTGAACATTGTGTCTAGCCTAGCATTTCCACTTGACAAGTATGACTTAAGACATGAATGTGCTCCTTCAACTCTAAAATGTTCGATAAACAATAATATGCAAATACAAATCAGAACCTGTGGATCCTTCTGTAATGTGCAAATTCTCGCGTTCTGCGAGGAGTGTACACCTCGCGTTCTGCGAGGAGTGTACACCTCGCGTTCTGCGAGGAGTGTACACCTCGCGTTCTGCGAGGAGTGTACACCTCACGTTCTGCGAGGAGTGCATTACAGAAGCTCTTTTTATCATATGTAGAAGGTAGACATAAATTACAGAACATACCTGTTTGTCGTGTTATTCCCGAGAGTGAAGACATTATCCGTCCATGCTGAAACAAGTCTTTCTTTGTAACGGTTTAGCCAATTCGTTCTCACGTACTTCAATACGGTTGGATAAGCTCGCCATTCGTCCTCAAGTTTCTTGAAAGTACTCTTGTAATCTTCTTCAGTGGTTTGTTCGAACACGTTATAATAATCATTTGAAATATGAACTCCCAATGTTTGTGTGCCCATAGCTATCTTCGCTCTCGCCTCTATGTTCTTCCTTACATGTCGCCTACATAAGAGAAACTTTGCATTTGGCCATAACTTGTCTGTTGCATTCATAAGAGCCATCTCACGGTCAGTGACGAAGCAAGTAGGCGATGCTCCTATTCTCAAATACATCGTCTGCAGCTGCTGCAACGCCCATAAATAACTATCCTCGCTCTCAGCCTCTAACCATACCCCGCACACAACAAAATTCTTCCATGTAGAAGTCAAACCGACTATCTCCAGGAAGGGAACATTGTACCTTAAACCAAAATACAGTAAGATAAATACAACATAAAAACAGAATGATAAATACTTACCTGTTCGTGCTATAAGTCGAGTCCATCAAAAGGACATATGGAAACGCCTTTAAGAGTTTCATTGATTCGGGGCTAGCAAAGAACAAGTCGCCTATTATCGAAGGATTCGTTGCACTTGGCCTATACTCCATGAAGTAGTTGCTCTCTTTGCATTGGTGAAAAAATTCTTGAAACACGGTTCTACCTTCCATTTCCTCTTCCCTTATATGTCTTACCATATTGTACACTTGGTTCTTCTTTGTGCAACTTCCGGGATCCTTGTTTATCTCAGTGTAAATCAGATTTGGAGAACAATGTGAAAGTACCATCTCACGAACCTTTTTCTTTTGATCCGGGGTTGGCCTCCCGGCAAATGCATTCCCGACCAAACTATCTCCAATAGGATGGTTGTGCAAACCACAAACAACCACTAATCTCCAATTCTCTTCAACCCGGTTCTCCATGAGCTTCAACTGAAATTTACACCCCGTTTTCTTGCTCTTTGTGTTTGATCTAACACCGACACCTTTAGGCCTATGGCTTCCCCCTTTTTCACAAATGATTTGAGTCTTACCACTTTGCTCCGGTTTAGATGGTACACTCCTTCCAATAGAGATCATAAACTTGTGTTGCTTTGCAACATTCAAAGCCCACAAATGACCAATTTCCTTAGAGGCAAACACTTGCTCCGTAGTGAAATATTCCGAATAATCCCTAGAAACAACCTCTTCCTCACATACGGGACTATCAAACTTTGGTGCAGTGCGTAAAGAGGGAAGAAAACACATCTCCTCTCCTACGTTTGTTGGTGGGTTAGCAAATTGTGAATCAAACGCATCATAGCTTGATGGCACCTCATATGTACATGACAATTCATAAGTAGATGGCACAGACAACTCATAAGTAAATGGCACGGGCAACTCATAAGTAGATGGCACAGGCAATTCATATGTAGATGGCACATGTTGTTCATATAAAGATGGTTGATGATAATATCCAAAGTGGTCAATCCCTAAATCAAATGACGGTGGCGAACATGGCCTTGTATTCCGGGAGGGGTAGTTGTAGTCATTCAACTGGATTGCATTCAATCCAGTGAACAAAGAAAAATTCACCTATACACAATGCTTCTGTTAATACTCTGTAATGTGCAACTTCTCGCGTTCTGCGAGGAAAGCACTTCTCGCGTGACGCGAAGGGCTTCCTCTCGCAGAACGCGAGACGTTGCTATTTCCTGAAACTAGTCATTCAACGGGATAATTTAACATAACATGAGTTTCTACATTAAAAACCCTAAAAACATGAACACATCTAAGTTTTTGACATTATATGCAAAAGTCATCTCTTCAACACTTACTACTACTAGATTTAACATGAAATACAACATAATAAGTTCATTTTAGCTCTTAATGGTGCAAAACAAATTAAAATTCAAAAATTAAGTAAGAACATTACCTCAATTGAATGGTAACTTGATGAACCATCATCTTCATTCCCTCATTTGTTGAATTCCTCTTCATCTTCCATTATTTTAGGTGTTTTTAGAGTGTTTTGAAATTTTAAGGTTTTGAAAATGGATTTTAATGGAGGGTGAAAGATGATAAAAAGAGGTGTTAGGGTAGGGTTAATAGGTGTTACGGATTACTTAAAATAAGAGAGTAGTTATTATAGTTAGGTGGGGACAAGACATGTAGTAATGACGCACAACAACGTCCATCTGACATGCTAATCTCGCGTTCTGCGAGGGACGTGACACTCGCGTTCTGCGAGGGACGTGACACTCGCGTTCTGCGAGGACACGTACACTCGTGGAACGCGAGATTAGCATGCATGAAATTAAGCTAATTTTTGCTAATCTCGCGTAACGCGAGTGTACGTGTCCTCGCAGAACGCGAGTGACCCGGCGTTGTTTGAATAAAACACCGGGCTGTATATAAGAACCGTGGGAAAATAGTTAGTAAGTTCGTGATATTCTCTTCTTTTTTTCAATCCCAACAATTCAATGTCTGTATAATTCTTAAAACAAAATTCTAAACTGATCAATTAACTACAGAACTAGAGCTAGCAGTAGGAATTCGGAACATACTATTTACAATGGCCTTACTATAACAATAAGCCTTACTATAACAAAAATATAATAGCTCAAGTAGCTTGCAATTACAATATATATTTGTTGGACTTCTAGTTTAGGATATCATAGATTCCATTTGCCCTTCATCTAGTTCTTCCTGTCCATTTGCAATGATATCTAATTCAAAATTGTTCATACAAAGGTCGGCTACTGACACGAGTGAATATTTATTTTCATAGGATAAACTACAATATACGGCTTTCTACATATATATGATAAACACAAGTGTATAACTCCTACCTACAACCATTCCCTCGTCCCACCACAAGAAGATCTTCATCATAAATCTCCTAATTGCACAAAAAGACCATGATCTTCTAGCCTCTCTAGGATATTGATCCAATATAGAAACCACAATACTACTATATTCACAAATCACAATAACTCCAAAGTATTGATTCATTAAAAAGCTATAAAATATCCAGAAGACCAAAGCATGAGCATCGAAAGCAACAATTCAATATGCAATTCTAAGAACATTTCTCTACTCAACTCCTTCCCCTATTCAAATAAAAGAATCAATGGAGTATCGAAAGTAATAACACAAACACCCTTTGTAACATTGTCATTGTAAAATAGAGATGGGAGTGTATATCAATACTAAAAATAGGAGATCCATAATCTACTGTAAAATCCAACTATTAGCTTGAGGCACACAAGATACTCATTGTAACAAATTTTTACTGTTATCCTAAATTTTGTTATGCCTTCCCTCATATTTCTTATGCCAAGGAAATCAGATCTATTGACCTAAACCTACAACAGAATCTTGCACTAATTTTTATTACATATACCGTAGCATGGCAAAGCATCAAACAAACCCAGATCACATTATATGTCCAAACTAATCCCTTCATCTAATAATCAAAATAGGCAAACAGGGAGAAATGTACATACATAAAAGTTCAGAGAAATATTTTGAATGTGATCTTGCAACTTGTAAATGTAATTGGTGTGTAGTGGGAACGTGGGAATGGAGGATATGTTAATTTTCAGGTATAGTCATGAACAGTATGCAGACAACGTGGGCATTTGGGGAAGAAATTGAAGGCCATTGTGGGTAGTAACCAATTGTTCCACTCTATGCAGCAATGCAGCATACACATTGACAACTGAATGGCAAAAAATATGCAACATAAACAAAAAAAATAGAAAAAGAAGTTTAGTGTTGCCTTCCGCCCAGTGCAGTAATGGCTCCTTGAAGCCTTTAAAGGTGAGAAATTGAAACTTGAAACCTGAGATAGTCATGAAATTGAAGCATGAGTTTTTATTTCTCTGGATATTCACTTTCAATTTCATTTCATAATCAAAAAATTATATCACATGTATCTAATCAGATTTCCACGTCGAAAATCATAAATTACAAAAGGAGTTACCAAATTGATACCATTATAGACATCAACTCCTACTGAAGCCTGCAAAAACGCACCAATTGAACTCCGTTTAATCGAATTAGGTTGTTCGGTTAGGATTTCTGGAAAAAAAATTCAAAAGAAAATCAACCTTTGTGTGACGGAAACGCCCATTAAAGACATCAACTCCTGCTGAAGCCTGCAAACATAAAAGTATATAACTAATGATAGACAAACTCAGTGTGTGCCCTGGATGTAAAACACTATGTTCAATTGCTAACCACATTCTGACATTCTCACATGGTCACATGTCCATTCAATAAACCACGGACCCAAAGGTTAGAACCAGGAGTAGATCATCATTGTCATAAACTCCTCATCTGAATTTTTGTTTCTAGGGCAAATCGTAACATAAACCTCTACATTCTTAAACTTGTTGTAATGAGTTCTAATTTTGATCACCCACTTGATAAAACTCACCATAGATTGTTCAATAACATAAAAAACGGAAAAACTATATCATGAACATAGATATATATCAATATTATCCTGAGTTTAGAGTTATCAATAAATTTACAGAAAATGGTTGGCAAATAATCTTAGTATCAGTTCTTGAGATAAATATAATACATGTTTATCAAAACTCACATTGCATTTTTTCACTACCTTGAAGATAAAAGAAAGATATAAAAACAGCATATGTCACATAGCAAATGTAAAATTTTACAGTGAGAGAAGTATGTAGAGTTTCTCTTCATGCAATATCTTCCTTTTCTCCAAATTCTGCATTTTAATAAAAAACCATAAGTGAAGATCTGAAGTGGACTTGGATAATCTAGTCAAAGTTCAAGTCTTAGACATAGGCAAACAAAAAAACACTTTTACAGCGGAAAAATAATAAGGGAAGAGGTCAAACTTAACCAAGTATATAACTTGGTTCACCCAAGTGGACAACTTACTGTAATTAACATGACGTTCAGTTATTAATAAACACATTCTTCAAAAAATATTGAATAAAGATAATCACCTCAACACTTTACAAAGTTTACGAATAGATTCACTTGGCACCACTGAATAAATATTAAGGCTCTAGTGTACTATTATTCACTATCTACAGATTTTATTTTTATATTTGTATTACTCACTTTGAACTACTCACTCGATAATAGTAAAAGAATGTTGACTTCACCAAAAAAAGAAAGTAAAAGAGTGTTTGAGAGACAATACCAACAATATATATAGTCATATGTGAAGAGCATTTCGCTCAGCCACATACCTCTTCGCATAATCATTTCACCCGAAATCACTCCTTTAGCTAGGTTTGATGAACGGTTCCATCTTTAAATTTGTCTAATATCATACAAAACAAACAGTTTAGGAATAAAAACATGCTTTAGAGAAATTAGAAAGTAAATTATAGGACTGTTTCAAGCATACAGTTACGCTAATAAGTAGAAAGATGTAATTAATGGTGATTACACCCAAAAATTGCAAGATTGTAAAGTAGATGGTACATATATAATAACTACGCCACTAAGCCAACAAATTCAATCAACAATCTTTCAAAATGATTTCTACCTAAACTAATCCAAACAAAAGAGAAAATGAAACAGAAGAGAAACACCATATATCTAGGACCCTTATGATGTTACCCTAATACAAGACTTTGAATAGGACCTAAAACCATTCATGTAGTCATTGATAGAGTTAATTATAGTATAAGTGGGAAAACTTTAATTTCAATAGATTATGGACTTCTTATAACTCATGGCATAAATAATATAATGTGAGGAGAAATAACTCTTACTGTTTTCAGTAGCCAATCCCTTGTATCCAAAATATCTGCAAGAGTCAGTATTGTAGTAACAACTGCAATCACATTTGAAAACAGGTAATGTAATTCTCATAGTACTATTTTATTATAGAAATTAGTGCTATCAAAGTAATCAAAATTAGCAATTGAATTCACAAAAAGCAACATAGGTTGGTGTCTCTTACATATTTATAATATTTTTGTCAATTTATTAGTTTATGTGATGATGCCACACGAGTTAGTCAAGACACTTCCTAACCTGATAATATGCACAAAATAAAATCTACCGGTTAAGCAATTGAGTACTTCTGCATTCAGGAACGTAATTGAAAACTGAAGACAAATCTAGCATATATCGAGGTAATTCCATTAATACTCGAATTGCAATTAACTACTTCGTTTACATAGAGCATTTCTAAATTCATAGAAAGAGGAAGAATGTGAATGTAAATAATTTAGTCAGGGCAAGAATAACAAACCGAGCGAATTATATTGTTGAGAAGCCTAGGGTTAGACACCAGTAGAAACTGATTTAGAATTTCTTCATCCAAATCAGTGAGAAGCCGATGATAGTTGTCGAGGGTGGTTTCAGATTATTAAGACGAAACCCTAATTTTTCCGAATCATGAAATTGAAAAAACCAAAAGAAGATATAGGGATTTGGCAATTGGTAATGAAGTGATTACTGTCAATTGTTAGTGAATCGATTGAAGTCAATGAGAAAGAATTAAACATACCTGATTGGGCGGTGCAATTGGAATGCTTGCTATAGAGGCTTAGGAGAGGAGAATGGGAGAAATTGCATTGGCCATCAATTCAGCTCTGGTATTAGAGTCTTCATGATAGTGGAGACTGGGGAGGGTAGTCAGAAGTAAGCAGCTGACAACACGTAGGAATTTTTTTTTTTTTTTTTTTTTTGACAAATAAGATGATATGGAGCTTATCTCTTATATTGTAAGTAGGTAGATATTATATCATTATTTATTATTTTACCAAAAAAATATCATTATTTATTATATATTTAAAATCAATATCTTAATTCTATTGATACATTTCTTTATTTTAACATAAATCAATTAAAATATACATGTAAAAATTACTATTCTAAATATGGGAAAAGATCTCGCAAATTAGACGGAAAATAGG
Organism: Oxyria digyna; assembly: GCA_029168935.1. Classification (NCBI taxonomy): domain Eukaryota; kingdom Viridiplantae; phylum Streptophyta; class Magnoliopsida; order Caryophyllales; family Polygonaceae; genus Oxyria; species Oxyria digyna. Next base: position 10,986,667 of record JAPVLV010000004.1, on the reverse strand, counting down.
TCTTTTCCCAATTCTTATTTGACATCTCTCGACGAATTTGTGTTATATTTTAACTCTTCACATTTATGCATTACAAAACATCCTCTATAATCCTGGCCAAATTCGGGCCGGCCCGTCCGGCCCGACCGACCCTCTATCCGGGTGGGCTTGGACACTAGGTAAAGCTCTATCGGACCACTAAGCCCGGCCTGTAAGGGTACAAGGGCCGGTTACGGTATAGACCTCAGGCTCTTAAGGGCCGATAGGCCCGACCCGTATTATATATTAATTAAAAATATATATATACTATTTAAAAATAACCTAACTTAGGTTTTGTTTCCTCATACTTGCGCCTTCACCTCTTTTTCTTTCACTCGGTCTCACTCTTTCTTTTACTTTGATTTCAGACATGTTTCAAACATGATTTCAGACACGTTGATTTCACACATATTTGAAGAAGTTGTTGTTTTATGTAGTATTTTATTCACCTTTTTTCTTTAAAAATAATTAAAAAAATAGATTTAATATAACCGGGCTACCCGGCCGGAATAGAGGGCCGAGTATGACATTGTCACAGGCCCTCAAACCGAGCCTCGGGCTAACCCGCCCGGAAATATGGACTGAAAATTTGAATCTTGTCCGGCCCGGACGGCCTTGCCCGAGTATGGCCAGTTCTAATCCTCTTTTTTTTTTTTTTTTTTTGGTAGAAAGAAGAGCCGAAGCTCTATATTGATGCACGAGACGATTACACAGCAATCAACCTGGGGAGAGCAACACCCCTAGCATCATCAAAAAGAAAAGACAAAAGACAAGCCGGGGGATCGACAAACAAAGTGATCCCTAACGGCAAAGAAAAAGCTAAGGAGGCGAGAGCATCAGCGGCCCTATTGGCCTCCCTATAAGAGTGGCGGAGCTGGGTAACCCAGTCCCTACGAAGAAAGCCGACCGCCAAAGCGACCAGGCTAGCGAGAGGATGGCACGGCTCCACAGGTTTGGATAGCAACAAAACCGCAAGCTGCGAATCTGTCTCAACGCAAACCCTCCTGTACCCCAGGTCCCAAGCAAGCTCAAGCCCCGACACGATCCCCCATAACTCCGCCGCAGGCACCGAACACGAGCCCACAAGCCGACCAAAACCCCGGATCCATCTACCCCGAGAATCCCTAAGAAGCCCTCCCGCAGTGGCCACTCCTCCCCTTACCGAACCATCCGTATTCAATTTAACCCAATCAACTTGCGGAGGCGTCCAAGGAATGTCCTGGGTCATTTTCAGCGGGCCTGTGCACTCCAACCGATTCGCCCACATAACCTTATACTCCCGGACTTGGTCCCGAACCCACTCAGCCCGGTCGCCCCCAAACTTTTCACCCCGAAAAATCCACTCGTTCCGCCATTTCCACAAATTCCACAGCCCTTGTGCGAACACTTCCTGACCACCACTCGGGCCTGCCATTCTCCCTCTCGGAGCAAGGTTAACCCGCACCCAGGCCGGAAACGGAAGCGTGTAAAAATCACTCTCCAGGCGATCAAAACCGAGACCAATCCACATAACTTTGCTCGAGCCGCAGTCCCGAAACAAGTGAAGAGGCGTCTCAGAAACGCCCGCACAACACGGGCAATCATCCACCTCAGCCATATGTCTACGCTTTCGCTCCGAGTTCGTAAGGACACCCCCTTTGAGCACCAGCCACGCAAAAAATCTAACCCGCTCCTGGGATTTCAGCTTCCAAATAGCTTTGTAAATACAAGAATCCACATTAACCTCATCCTGGGCACCGTGAATACTGTTGTACGCTGACCCTACGGAGTAGTTACCATCACCCGTCCTTGGCCAAGACAAAGCATCACGTCCAGCATCAGTCCGAACCCCCGTATGTGCAGCTAATTTCATACAGATTTCAGCAGGCAAAGAATGAGCAAAATCCGGCCATTTCCAACCCGATTCAGCCGACCACATATGCGCCACCGATGTTGCCAATTGATCTTGACTGAGAGTGTCCAAGCTCCAGAGTGCGAGAGGGCCCCCATCAAGCCAGCTATCACCCCAGAAACTAGTCGACAGCCCATCCCCCACATTCCATCTAGCACCCCCTTTCACCACGCAGTCAATTCCTTGTTGAATCGCCTTCCAAATTTGCGAGGTGTTCTTCCTAGAAGACCCATCCGGCTTGATATATTTCTTTCTCACCACAGTGGCCCAAAAACTATCCTCCTCTTTAATAAACCTCCACGCAAGTTTTCCATTAATGGCCCGGTTGATATCCTTCATTCTACGAACCCCCAGCCCACCACACTCCTTTGGCTTGCTTACCTCCTTCCAACCAACAAGATGCATCTTGCGTTGATCACCCCAACCTCCCCATATGAAGGACCGGGTAAGTTGGTCAATCTTCTTGCACACCCCTTTAGGAATGACCAAGGTAGCCATAGTGTAAACCGGTAATGAACTAATGACGGAATTTGCGAGAGTGACTCGCCCCGCCTTACTAAGAAGCTTTCCACGCCAACCCGAGAGCTTAGAATTCAGCTTTTGGAGGAGGGGATCAAAAGTGTGCTTATTCATTCTCTTATGGAGCAACGGAACACCGAGGTACACACCAAGGTCGGTAGAGACCGGGTAATCACAAGCTTCCCGAATGGCCTCAAGCGTAGCCTCGCCCACGTTCGGTGAGACAAACAACTTAGACTTGGCACTACTCACCCTTTGCCCGGAAGCCTTGCAAAACACCTCAAGACACCTATTAATAACGCCAACTTGTTCAACCGTCGCCTCTCCAAACAAAAGGATGTCGTCGGCGAAAAAGAGATGAGAGAGCAACGGGCCCCCTCTTGAGATCCTAATCCCTTTCCACTCCTTGTTCTCCACCGAAGCATGAATTAGATGGCTAAGCCTCTCCACACAAAGAACGAAAAGGTAGGGTGATATCGAATCACCTTGCCGAATCCCTCTTGACGGCTTGAAAGACCGCGTCCTCTCCCCGTTCCAAAGAACGTTGAGCGACGTCGTAGAGATGCATTCCTCAATCCACCTAACCCATTGATCATTGAAACCGGCCTCGCGGAGTGAGGTAAGGATAAAGTCCCACCTAAGCCTATCGTAGGCCTTCTCAAGATCGATTTTAAGCACCATCCACCCTTTATCTCCTTGCTTCCTTTTGAGAGAATGCACCACCTCTTGGGCTAAGACGATGTTGTCGGTGATGACTCTATTGGGAAGGAAACTCCCTTGAGTAGGCCCGATGAGATCCGGGAGCACCCCTTGCATCCTCGACGTGAGCATCTTCGTCACAATCTTGTAAATCACATTACAAAGGCTAATGGGCCGAAAGGAATTGATCTTCTCCGGGTGTGGAACCTTAGGAATAAGCGAGATAAGCGTGTCATTCATCCCCACCGGAAGGCACCCCGTCGTGAGAAAACTCCTCACCTCCTTACACACATCCTCCCCAATCATTGACCAACACTTGTGGAAGAAAAGAGGTTGGAAGCCGTCCGGACCCGGCGCCTTGAGGGCACCCATGCTCTTCACCGCACCCATAATTTCAGCATCCGAGAAGTCATTGTTGAGGGAGGTCCACACGCCCTCGTCAAGAACCGGAAAAGGGCCAAAAGAAGGAGGCGGACCTGGCTCGATCTCTTCGTCTGGGATGGTGTACAGGGACTCAAAGAAGCTCGCCACCAGCTCCCTCACCTCCTCCTTATCCTCCACCCAAAGCTCCTCCTCATTCTTCAAACACTCGACCCGGTTCCTCTTCCTACGAACAATGGTAGAGGTATGGAAAAAGGCGGTGTTCCGATCACCATTCCGAAGCCACAACTCCCTTGACTTTTGCTTCCAAAGGAGTTCCTCACGCTCAAGAACGGTCTCAAGTTTCTCCCTCACCTCCTTCTCCTCTTGGACAAGCGTACTGGAATCCTCTATATACACGTCTGATGTCTCTATATACATGTCAAAACTAAAATAATATAGATTCATACAATTTATCCTAAATAATAATCTAAATTCATACAATTTATCATCAATGCTACGGAGTTAGTCACTAAACTTTACCTCGAATGACTTTGTTTGGAATTCTAAAATTTCTACTCCAATGCAACATACTCCGTATATTACATAAAATAAAATAAAAACAGAATTGGCTCCCACGCACGTGATGTGACCTTGAAGCAGGCGCGCGCGCAGTTTATCATTGCCAACGGCCTTCTTCTCCCTCCCAATAATTTCCACTCAATCACTTCACCTTCCAGTTTTCACTCCCACCGTCGGCAACAAAATTCTTAGGTTTCCGTTCTTAGTACTTCTCTCCTTATCTAGAAAGAGAACCCAAAAAAGTTAGACATTTACCAATTTTCACACAAAAGGGAATGTTGCGTGTCGCTTTACTGTTCATCGCCTGCGTTTTGGCGCAAGAGGCAGCTGCGGCAGTGGAGACATGCTCATGGATAGTTCCAATGCGGGAGAGGTACGATAAGATTTCGATTACCGATTTCGGCGCTGTCGGTGATGGGAAAACGATGAACACGAGAGCTTTTAGGGCTGCCATTTTCCGGATCCAGCATCTCAATAGAAGAGGAGGAACTCTTCTTTACATTCCTCCTGGTGTTTACTTGACCGAGAGCTTCAATCTCACTAGTCGTATGACGCTTTATCTTGCTAGAGGCGCTGTTATCAAAGCAACACAGGTGATTTTGGGGCTTAATTTTTGCTGAATCTGAAACTAGGGTTTTTCATCTTCTGTTTGATCTTACAGTTTACTTGATTTGAGCGGCATTTGGAATTTTATGAGATATCAGTGTTATTGTTAAAATGAAAAATGGAGATTGAAGGATTAAAGAAATGTTTAGCAGACTGCATGTGTTAAGATGCAGAATACTTGAATTGAGAGGTTTAACTTTTGGGGCTGAATTTTCCTGAATCTGAAACTAGGGTTTTTCATCTTCTGTGAAATTGGGTGATTATTAGTTATGCCCTGGTCTATCATCTATGTGGTGAGTTGATGTAGATAGAGAGTATACAGTACACATGATTTCAGTGGCATTTGGAATTTCAGGAGATATTATTAGTGTTATAATAATGAAAATGGTTAGCAGACCAAGTGATAAAAAACAGAATCTTGAGAATGATGAGGTGAATGGTGGATATTTTGCTTCCTTCTGTTTTCACATTTATCATGATGATAATTGGATATTTAGGTTTTGTGGATTACTAGTTTTGCCTTGATCTAACATCTATGTGGTGAGTTGATGTAGATAGAGAGTATATAGTATACTTGAATTGAGAGGCATTTGGAAGTTTATGAGATGTTAGTGTTGTTGTTGTTAAAATGAAAAATGGAGATTAAAAGAATTTTAAGGAGTGCTTAGCAGATTGCAGGTAGATTATCATGTTGATAACAGGATATTTAGGTTTTGTGGACAATGGTGATTCTTATGTTATTATCAGAGATGTGGATCGGGATGGGGCGGTGCGTAGTTTGGATTAGAGTGAGGAAGATGCTGATCCTACTAGATTTCTCTAGCTGAGATCGCCATCTTGTTTTGCCTTCTTTTGTAAGCTTGTGAGTTATGGGTGTTACACTTTGATGCTAAATTGTTGTCTAATACTACATCACTTTTTGTGATAATAATTTTAGAAGTTCTAATGACTAGTGTTGATTTCTTGAGCTATCAAGACAAGAACTTTTTGTAAGAGTCGAAGCGCCACAGAATGAATCGAGAATTTAATTGATAGTAGGTCAGTTGTGTCATGGGCATAGTGATAACTAATAAATGGGGTTGGTAACAAGAATTTCAGTGGGGCTGAGAGTAATTTAATAAACAGATGGGGCACCATTCTGCTTGCATGTGCATTTTACTTGGTGGATATTGAGTGTGCGAGAAAAGATTAGTCATGACAGCTGGATTGACAACCAAGTAAGTGCTGCTTTAGTGTTGGTCCTACTAATAGTGTTTGTTGATAGAAGTGATATAGTTTGTTTTACTTATGTGTTTAGATTATGTCTTGATAATGCTGCTTAGATTTCAAATCTTCTTTGATTAATACTGTCCATAGTTACTTCATGTGTATAGAGACTGTGACGCCTTTTGTTTTCTGGGTCAAGTTTTGTCTTAAGTCTGATATTGCTTTCAATACTCCTTGGTGTCCATGTGAGTGTGCCTTGGACTGATGCATGACCGAGTCTTTTTCGGTTTGTCCACAAGTTCCTTTGTAACAAGGGTATTCTCTCAGATAATAGACATTGTTGTCACAATGCTGCAAGTTGATTATTTTAAGTAAATGCATAAGCAAATTAACATTCACAGAAACATAAGATAATTTGTTTGTCTATTTTTTTGACAATTGGAATAGTTAACACTGGTAAGCTTTTCAGGATACCTCTAATTGGCCAGTAGTAGATCCCCTGCCGTCTTATGGAAGGGGTAGGGAGCTTCCTGGTGCAAGATATGCGGCTTTCATCCTCGGCTATGATGTTCACGATGTTATAATCACTGGTAAGCTCGAAAAACCTACGCATCTTTCTTTCCTTAGACTGTCTATAAATTTTTACTGACCCCATTATTTTGTGATGTATTTTGTAGGTGAGAATGGTACAATAGATGGTCAGGGAGATGTTTGGTGGAACATGTGGAGACAGAGGACTCTTAAGTATACGAGGCCACATCTCATCGAATTCATGAGCTCAAAGCACATCATCATCTCTAATGTCATCCTTAAGAATTCTCCCTTCTGGACCGTTCACCCCGTTTATTGCAGGTAATTTTAAAAGGACAATCCACTGATTGTATTGAACATAATCTGAACACAATAAAAGACTTAAAACATGGTTTTCTTTACCTAATGCAGCAATGTGGTTATTCGGTATGCTACGATACTAGCTCCACGAGACTCTCCCAACACTGACGGTGTTGATCCAGGTAATTTCTTTCGGTTTTTCCAGTGTTTGCCATGAGCAAACAATAACTATCATTGAGAACTATCACTTAATTTCCGAAATAGTAGTTTAACTTCTTTTTATTATGAGTTCACTATCAATCTCATCCATGTAATCTTCCAGATTCAAGTTCCAACGTATGCATAGAGGATTCATACATCTCAACCGGAGATGATCTTGTGGGAATCAAAAGTGGCTGGGACGAGTACGGGATCGCCTATAACCGTCCAAGCACTCACATAACAATCAGACGAGTAACAGGGTCCACCCCGTTCGCGGGAATTGCAATAGGAAGTGAAGCCTCAGGCGGGGTCGAAAACGTGCTGGTCGAGCACGTAAGCCTCTACAACGTCGGGTTCGGGATCCATCTCAAAACGAACGTGGGTCGAGGCGGATTCATGAAGAACATCACATTCTCAGACGTTTACATTGAGAAAGCCCAAAAGGGAATCAAGATCTCGGGAAATGTAGGCGATCATCCGGATCAGGGATTCAACCCGCTCGCTATACCCGTTGTTGAAGGTATTAGAATGGACAACATTTGGGGTGTGAAGGTTCAGCAAGCTGGGTTGATAGTTGGGATTAAGAATGCACCATTTAGAAATATAATTCTGTCTAATATTAACTTGTATGGCTATGGAGGTGGGAGAGACTCTCCATGGAAATGCTCTGATGTTCAAGGCTCTGCTTTCAAAGTTAGCCCTTTCCCTTGCTCTGAGTTGATCAACTCTTGAACTGTTCTGTAATCTCCAATGTTTTCAGTTCAGTTCAGTAATTTGTAATTGAATCATTCCACTCCAAGTTCTACATATATATCTGAGATTCTTACATACAGAGCATGGCTATGTTCTAACTTATGTAGTACGGAAATAAGCAGCAATGAAGCCTAACCAGTTAGAGATTAATCAAGAACTCACGAATCTTGTGATTTGGAGGAAGATTACTATGGACGACAAAGCGCGGATTCCTGAATTCTTCAACCATCATCCCTCTTGGACCGGGTAAATAGAAGCCCAAAGCCCATTTACAAATAAGCTCAATATCAGGTTTTAGGTCACGATAAGGGATGGAAAAAGGGGAGGAGAGGATGGAAGCTGGGACGAAATCCCAACTTTTGGTGTTGAAACCACTTCATCTTCGACCTGATATTTCATTATTCATCTTAATCGGTCTTCCACGACTGAAATTATCTCGTCCTTTATGGCTAGCGTTCCGGCTCGGGCTCTCGGAAGGCGGTTTAGGGTTGATTCTATCATCGCCGATCTCCGATGGGACAGCGTTCCGGCTCACGAGCTCGACCATTGGCGCTTGTTTGAGCTAAACCTTCGATCGTAAACTCCCGACTGAGAACAACTTTCATCGTCAAAGAGCCAGTCCTCGGAGGTCACTCATGATGCTCGCTCGGACGGAATTCATCACCCGCTCGGTCCCGGTTTGATAACACCCTCGCGAGCTTTTGGCTAATTCTACCCTCCCGCTCGGACGGCCTGCTCTAATGGAACTTCGACTAACCATTCATGGTTCTTCAGGTGACATTTTGTCTCCTCTAACGTCGGAACTCGTTTACTCGGTCTTCCTTGTGAACTCGCGACGTTCGCATGTATGTAGCGATTATTTTCGATCTCCGACTATGCTTCGTCTTAGCTTACATCTTCATCTCGGTATTCCTTGTGAGCTCGCGACGTTCGCATGTACATGGCGATTATTGTCGGCCTCCGACCGTGCATCGTCTCGGCTCTTGAGCTCATCTCGGTATTCCTTGTGAGCTCGCGACGTTCGCATGTACATGGCGATTATTGTCGGCCTCCGACCGTGCATCGTCTCGGCTCTTGAGCTCCTCTCGGTCTTCCTTGTGACACCACTTGATGGCATTATCCGATCCTTCGCGACCCTAGGTTAATGCTCGCGAGTTTGATTCTATTTCGCCTTTCATTATATAATTAGATCAGATGGCAGTGGAGTGATTATTGGTTCACATGGCGAGGTTCGGTGTGGTTCTCGCGTGCAAGGAATAGCCATCAATGAGATTTGTGCCCTTATAATACCTTATTCGTATGATGCTCGCGTGCCTGTTATTCATTATATTTGGTAAATGAGGGTTTGTAATCCCTTCCAAAGTAGTTCGTGAGCTTAAACCTTCGCGACTCTTTATACTTGCTTATCGCTTAAAATATATCATTTATATGAGTACTGACTTGAGCGTCGGAGTGCCTTCCCGGGAGCCTCATCTTCGGGTTTGGCTTTTGCAGGAACCTGGAGACATCTCCTTCAGAAACATGAGAGCCTTGAGAGCTTGTGGAAAGAAGAAAAGACAAAAGACTCGGGAATTCGGAGTGTTGCCGGTTTCCCTTCCGTTGGAACGAGGTTCCAACAAATCCGAGTTCCAACAATCCCTTCTCCATCGACGAAATCAGGAATCGTTACAGAGTCCAATCGATGAAACGTGGTGCCATCAATCCACCTCGCCGAGACGATCTTCCCGTATCGACGACAATTGAGAGGGAATGAGCGTCGGATCACACGCAGCCGATCGAGACGGCGGTTAATCGGACGCCAATTTCCAGCAAATGATCCAGATGCCGGCATCACGGTAATCTTGCCAGATTCCTTTCGAATTTGCCGGGTATCGACTTCGATGTTCGTCGGCTTTTGTGGGTCATATTCAGGCAATCGGGCGTCAATGGTGGAGAGGAGGAGAAAGGAGGAGATGAAGATGAAAAGCGTGGCCATGGGATTTGGGAGGTCCGGGTTAATTGAAGTCAGAGCGAGATTTGACTGATTTGTAGTAATATATAGGAAGAGTTGAAATCCGAAATCGACTCCGGCCATCGGATTTGGGAGGTCCGATTTCAACGGGTTTGAATTCAGAAGACTCGGAACATTTCGTGCTCACGATGATTCGGGAATGTAACGGCTACAATGGCCCAATATCTAAGAAGGTCCTTTGGCCCATAAAAACAACTACCCAAGGCCCATGTATGTACATGAAAATAGATAGGGAAAAGAACTGAGATCAACCTAGCTAAGAACACAAAAACTACATGGTTAACTTTAAAGACATACTCCGATATTTGTGATTGGTAGCCTACAAATCAATGGTTTTTGTAGTGAATGATTCTCATCCTATTACAAGTTTGATTTTTTAAATGAATAGTGCAACTATAGTTGTATAACCTCGAGAGAGTATGTTCCAATGACCCCTTCAAAGTTTTTAATTAAGAAAACTAATCTCAAATAGTTTTTATTAGTTTTTGTTAAAGAAAACTAACTTCGTGAGTTTCTCTTTTCCCCTTAGGGTAGGATGTTAGTTTCTAAAGAGAGTTTACAGAGAGAAGTTCGGCTGCGAAAAAAGTTTAACGTCGCGTTTATAGACAACAATATAATATTCATAATTTGGCGGTAATTTTCATAATTTGGATGTTGAAATTTTTTAAGGTCATTTAAAAAAAATCACAGTAATTACAAATCCCCACCGCGTCACTAATGAAAACGTTTAAAAATTTTCATTGTCCGGATTATGAACATTAGTATCTAGTATATGAACATTGATAAGTAATCTGTAAACACGAGCTGTTAATTTTACTACGTTAAGATTTGTTCGTACCGAAATTGAGTTTATGCATCTTGTTAATCTAAGGTCTCGTTCGGCATGTATTAAGCACTCTTCCCACTTCAACTTCAACGTACCCACTTCAACCTCATTTTCCATAAGCTACCCCCAAACATTAAGCAAATTGCTTAACTTCATACGGGTTCAACCAATTTCAACCCATTTTTCTTAGATGGGGCGGAAAATCAGGTCGAATGACCGTTTTGATTTTCTGGTGAATCTTAGATCCGCGCGGAGCTAAGCTCCGATCGACCCGGCGGATTTACAATCCGCCAGCTTTATCCGCTCGCTTTTCAAACCTAAAAAGCGGACGGATTTAAGATTTGCTAGAAGGGGGTGGATTTAGGATTTGCCAGCTTTTTCAAAGTGAAAATTGAAAAAGCGGGCGGATTTAAGATTTGTCAGCTTTTCAGTCTAATTTTTTACAAAATTTTCAAGTATTCTGGCGGGTTATAAAATCCGCACATTCCGTAACTCCGCGCGAATTTAAGGGTGTAACGAAAAACATTGCAAATAGATAGTGCGATTTTCTTTTTTTTTTACCGAATGGGGCCTAAATCGGATTCGTAAGTTAAGTTTCTGGTCTGATGGTCCTCACATGCAGCGGGAATGATAGAAGATGCAAGGAAATCGACACGTGTAACATCGGTATATGTGAGATTAAATCAAACTAGCTATAGATACAGCTAGGCACGTGCTGACATGTCAGCAGCACGTGACTGCTGACATGTACCTCCAGCACGACTCACACTAGGTCCCCTACCACCTCCCTCATCCTCCATGCGACACGTGTAATCCCATTTATTTTGCTGCATGCAATGCAAGTGAAAACTGATCGAGTTGAAGGTACGTACAGAATACAGAGATGGAGTTTGTAGTTTTGCATAAGCTTCGAAATTGACCACTAATATTGCGAAAACTGGCTTTCTCAATATTCGCCTTTTCGTCTGAGGTTACCTACCTTGCTCGTTGCATATTGACATTCATAAAGATTGATGTTAACCTCGAAATTGGTGATCGAACGCTACGTGTAGGAAGGCTGGATGCACGTATAGAAGAAGAAGCCGCGCGTTGAAAAGATTCGACAGGATTTAGCAAGATTGGCTTCGGATGTAAGAATGACTATTACTATATGGGTTTTTTAGGTCATTCGAACCGGTGATCGAACACTACCACGTAGGAAGGTTGGTTGTACGTATCGAAGAAGAAACCGCGCGTTGAAAAGATTCGACAGGATTTACGTAAGATTGGCTTCGGATGTAAGAATGACTATTACTATATGAATTTTTTAGGTCGTTCGAGTTCGTTTCAGTCCCGAAAACAACATTTTAATCTTTTATGCAATTTTTGTTTTGGATAAATTTCGCAGTAGAGTTTCTTTTCGGTATTTAAACACTTTTAAGACGTAACTGTCGTAGTTATATTTTATCTTAATTAAATTTGAGAGTTTTTATCTTTTCTATTGATTCCATAGCTTTATTTGACAGATTTATGAGTTGTAAACTTAACTTGTATTTTCGTTGTCTTGTGTTTTCGGCTTAAAACTTAGGTGAGCATGCAGTCAAGAAACACAGTCAAAGCATTAAATAGAACAATAATGATCCATATCCGAGCTAATATAGTTAATTATACACTATGCTCCGGAAATTATATTATTAAGAGAAGGCCAGGTCAATGGAAATATCTTAGAAAGGAGAAGAAATTTTATAATTTGAGCATAGTGTCAGGGCAAGCGTGTGTCATTAATATTGGGAAGCTTCATTCATCCATTCTCCAACAATAGGGCAGATTCATTGTCAGAGTTAAACACTACTCCATGGATGATAAATAAGTAATGGGGAAAATTTCTTGCACCCCGAAAATTTACATGCACCCAAGTCTTTTTTAAAAATCGAGTTTTAATTTTGGGCGCAGAATGCCCGTCGAAACCCAATCCAGTTCTTTTGAACGCGTTAAATATGCGTATAAAACAGGTGCGGAATATAAAAATGTGGGTGCGGGGTTCAACGTACATAAGAAAACACTTGATTTTTTGTAATCATCATTTCTGTTAATTACTTCATTTATCTTTTTGTACTTGATAAATTGGCTAATGATATGTATCTTCTTCTTTTTTAGTCTGGTTAATGATATGTATTTCATTATAATGGTTTATCCATTGTCAAAAAATTTGTATCTCGATCGATGCACTGAGCGAAAATTAATTCTCTTTTATTTAATAAAAGAGGATAAACATAAAAAGTTAATCGATAGTCAAAAGTTAGGAAGAAAACAAAAATAAGAGTTCGCGTTCATAGATAATAATTTAATGTTCATATTATAAATGTTTTTTTTTCATAATCTAGAGATCAAGTCGCTTTTGTAATTTAAAAAAAAAACATTGTTCACATAAATTACAAAATTGACACCACGTGACTCGATTAAAAATGCCTAAAAATAACAAAATCATCAACGACCAGATTATAAACATCATTACATAAATAATAACTCAAACGCTTCGTTTTTCCTACGTTAAACTTGTTCTCGCACGACCTTTTTCTATAAACGTACCTCTTAAAAAAAGTGGAAAAAAATACTTTTTAAAATTGCCTTCTACCCGGACTACATCATTTTATAAATACCTACGTCCATAGCCCCATAACGATAAGTTTTTCATGTACTTCACCTCCTTAAATAAATGGCAGCTGAAAAAACAGAGCTATACTTCGTCTTCATGAACTTCGATCCTCAGTATGAACGCCTCAAAGCATCCCAAAGGTAAATATATATGTTATCAATCTTTTTATATCTTCATTCATATAAATATTCATAAACCCTAACTATATTATATAACTTTCAGGAACAAGAAAGGGGCTTATGCAGTTGATAAGTACCTAAGCAAGAAGCACGACAATCTTCTTGCTACTAAATTAGAGCCTGGAACTTACACCAAGATTTCTTCTCTTGTCATCATCGATGGCTTCGCCGTTCAAATTACTGATCATCAGGTAATTAATCTATGTTTAACCAATTAACTTGTTATTTTATTATATAATTCTGTGTGTTGGGTATACTTTTTGTTTGGTTGTGCAGGCGAGTGTGCTGAGATCTGCAAATGAAGTGAGGTTGGTGGAGAAGAATCAACATTTGGGATAAACAAAAACAACCAATGAAGCACTAAAAGAACTGTATTAATATGATACTCCCTCCGTCCCATAATATAATTTATCTTTCACTTTTCACATTTGTCGAGACACGTTTTGTATCGTTAATATCTCTAACTATATGTTAATAAAAAATTCTAAAATTTGATATGTTAAAGTACTCATCAAGACGAATCAAACAAGACCCCATATAACTATGTTTGTTCTTACATATTAAAAGTTATACGACAAAATGTATTAAAAGGTGAATAGTGTCACAAAACCAAATGGAAGAAAACGATTGGACGAATCAAACAAGACCCCATATAACTATGTTTGTTCTCACATACCTATATTTGTTCCTACACATTGGAAGAAAACGAGAAGATTCTCTTAACTAGTGAATAGTGTCACAAAACCAAATGTCCCTTATATTTTGGGACGGAGGGAGTATGCGTTAACAAAGAAGATATCATTTTAGGGATCGATGACAATGGATCGGGTGAAATTAAAGATCCATGGGTTGGATAACTCATCTAATCCATCTGCATCCGTAATGGGGCATCATCCGCTCCAATCCATCCAATCATCCGCGGGTGATCGGATGAACCGAGTGATTTCGGGTGGAAAATATTTAAAAAAATATCGAAGCAAAAATGGATATAATTATCTTAAAAGAAAATAAAAAGAAGTATAATCCAAATTTCAGGTCTAACAAAATAGTAAACATCGTTAAAATACATCAAAGGTCAAGTTTAGTTCATGAAAGAAATTTAAATATAAGGAAATTTAGTTCAAGAAGCAACCATGTAGGGTTTTAAACATAGCGAGTGAGCGGGTGGATGCGGATCGGGTGGGTGGTTCGGGTGATCGGGTCGGGTCGAGCGGGTGAGAGTGGTCATCCACATCCGATCCGTTCACCCATCCAGTCACCCATCATCCAACTTTCATCCATTTTTTCGGATCGGGTGTTGCGGATATCCGCGAATGCGGGTGAAATTGTCATCCCTATTATAATCATTTTGACCTCTTAAGCTAAGAAAGGTATCTTACAAGCTTTTGGTATAGTCATATTTTTTCTTTCTATTTACAAGTGTCTGTCTGTATACGTTGGTCAAAACTCAAAACTTCTGCTCCACAACTGTTGCTAGCTTGCTAGCTACTCTTAAACGTTACTGAAAATAACACCATTTTGAGCACTTAGGACTTAAGGTATAGCTCTTTGCCATTGCTAGCATATGTATACATTAGACCTCCAATTCAACATTTGATCACATCAATATCACTTGTACATATATGTTTTTATAAGACATTATTTTTTAGGGTGTCATGTTTACTTTGTATACTCCGTAGACCGTAGTAGATAAGCACATTGGTTTGACCAATGGGTTATGTTCACATGAATGGTTTGTAACAAAATACATGACGTTCTTAGCTTGGAGCTGAGGGCCGGTTAATATTATTATGCGAATTGGGCTCAGTGTTCTCTATTGGGCTAGCCCATTTACGTCAAATTACAAAGAGGACCAAAACATTGAGCCTGAGCCGTCACAAGAAATTTATGTCACACAACTATCTTCTTTAAAGTGCAAAACACATAGATTTTAAACAATAACTAGACCCAAAAAACGGCCTTGTCAAAGACTTACACAATACAATGTCTCATTAGCACACTTTCCGCAATGAGACAACATTGATAACATATCTTATCTTGATCGTCTTAACTTTCTAATCACTATCGCTCTCGTTATCACTCTCACTAGAGCTGGAGTAGCCATGGTTAACCGAGTTTCCAAACACTCTTCTCTTTTGTCCATGAACGTTGATCGTCTTCTCATGTCCACCAGCCACAGCTCCAAAGACGAATATCTTGTGACCATCCTTCTTCTCAACCTTACCATAGTTACTTCCAACTTCATTACTGTCACATCCTTTATCTAAGCACTTTTGAGACATCTGGTCACGACGATAACCACCATCAACACCAATAGCGTCGTTGTAGCTGTAAAACTCTGCCACCTTATCGGTCCACCTTGGTAGGCCCATGTAAACCGTGTGGGCCATCAGGTGGCCCGATCTTGAACACCTTGCTTGCTTATACTCCTTAGAGTTGAGCTCCTCTTTCTCCCAAATGCTTTTCTTGAACCCGGTTTTGTGCTGCCTGAAAAACATGCTTACTAATTGGTTTTGCTTGTGGCTTGGCTTGAATGATCAAAGAAGTTGGTCCTTCATATATGGATGAAAAAGATGGTATGTGAAGTGGGCATAGAATATTTATTATACTATTACTATTTCATTATCTTTATATATTCACTTAATATTCTTTGATAGAAAACGTGGAGGGTATATTGTGTTATGATATTATGTAGATGCCCGCCTTTGCATCTAAAAAGGGTAAGGGTGTGAATTGTGATGGAAATTCTGGTTTAGTGCCTTGTGTAAATTAAGGGCATATACTATGCGTTTGCATTTATATATCTCAATTATGCGATATTTGACTATTTACAAGCATCATGATATTTGATATTTGACTATTTATATGATATTTGTATCTAGCTATTAGTAGTCGATGAAGTAATGTTAATCGATATCAATGTATTAACGAAATCCTTATCATTTTATTTATGAATTTTAATTCAAAACCTCGTCTTCTCATAGTTACAAACAATAAAATTAATATTTACATTTCCTCAACTCCATAATATCAAATTTAGTTAATAAATACACTAAATTAATAAATTTTAACACTAAAAAATTGTTAATATTTAATAATAAAAATTAGTGTAACAAAATATAACTATATTGAATTGTTGAGAAGGTGAGATGATAAGTTGTAATTTATCCATATACATAATTGTTATTTCGTATATGTATCATATTTTTATTAAAATAAATGAAAAGAAAAAAATTTGAAAATAAAGAAAAAAGGTAGCTCATCGTCACCCTCGTCCGTCGGAAGATCTCCGTCTTCTATTCATAATTGTTATTTCGTATATGTATCATTATACCGTATACGAAAATCCGTAACTGTAGCGTTGGGTCCGAACTCCGAATCTAGTTATCTCATAAAAGCGTTATGTTAAGAAATATTTGATTATCACTATTTTTAAAACAATCTTTTTTAATTTGTTTATACTCTTTACGGATCCCTTCCATGCTCCATCTTTTTCATTGGTTAATTACTTAGATTGTAAATATACTTAACTCCAAAGAGATAAATTGGAAAAATCGTACTTAATTATCGTGTTTTGGATAGGCTTGGTGAATCTTATCTTAAACGTTTAACTATGTCACGGAATAGATGATTTGTTCAATTGTCAACAAATAATTGGTATCTGATACCAATTCAAATAATGCAATCTGATACAGTATATATTACAGTTAAGATTCAATAAGGTGTGCAAAATAGTATGTAATATGATAGATTTTTTTGTAAGCAATTTTCTTGTTACAATTTATTTTTGTTTTTCTTTGGCATGTGACGGGTGAAAAAATAAGAGAAATTGCATTCCATGCCATGTTTGAAGACCTTGTTTGTACAAATACCCAACTTTTCATCCATTTGTATGAATACCCCTTTTCTATCAAACTTTAATGCAAAAATACCTTATAAAAATAAAGATAAATTAAATGTACAATTTATCTTTATTTTTGGAGACAAATAATGGAATCGTGTTTAAAATTTGAAACTAAAATTTTAAAACCCAAAATTAAAACATATCCTCATTTCAATCCCTCTCTTCCAAAATTAAAACAGATCCTCATCTCAAGAACTCTAAAAATTTCTGGCATCCCACCCTCCCTCGAGCTCTTTCCGGCGAAATCAGAAGGTGTCGGTCCTCGAGATGCTTTCCGACGAAGATTAGGCGGCGGCGGTCCTCTCAGTCTCAGCTCGGTTGCTTCGTCTTACAATCTCCGGCACAAATCCAACCAACACCCGCCGAATAGTTTGTCTCTTTCTCATCAAGCCATTGTTGTAGCAAGTTCAAGGTATGTGCCGTTTCTGGGTGTGATGGTATAAAGGATACATTTTTTTATTTTTATGTGCTAGAACTAACAAGCCGACATGGTAACCCCCACATGCTCCCATTGCTGCAATGATTATCACTCTTGATTTATTTGTGGTTACTGTTTTATTTTGTGTGTGTGTTATTGTGCACTTAACGCTTAGGCCAATTGCTAAGTGAGCTGACTAAGTATCAGAAGTTAGGGAAGTGGATAACAAGCCCATGTGAAGATGTATATGTAGTTATATGCGATTAAATTAGGAGACAAAATTCTTTAATAAATTTGCTAATATTATTTCCCAAGTACTAGTGTACAATGTTTCAATATGGAGTAACTTTCACCTTTTGGCATATAACCTTTTGCAGCAACTTATTCCTTAATGGCTAAAAAACAAAAGTCTAATTTGGTCAAAGGCGGGGATCGACCTAGACCGTCCTCGTTAGAGGATGGTAGCTCACATGTATATGAATTAAAATATGTTAAATTTTCTTTATATCTAGTTTTATATAGTAGTTAGTTGAATATTTTTGCTGACGTTGACACTTACTGTTTTACAACACATATTAAAATTCCTACCATCACAAAAGTTTTCATGAAGAATGAATCAACATAGCAGAAAAGATATGCTTAAAACCATTGAGAACAACCTCTCAATTGGGGATTGGCAAAGGGTATTGGATGGTCCCTTTGGAGCCATAGTGAAGATGGTTCATTTGCAAACCTTTTCATCTCAGATTGTGCACTACATGTTGTTTCGTCAAATAAAAACTCGAAAGAAATGGGAGACGTGGTATGACCTTCAAGGACATTTGATGAGATTTTCAATGAAAGAGTTTGCTCTTGTTACGGGTTGAACTGTGGGAAGCTTATGGATCACGACTTGAAGAACGACAAAAATGTTGTGAAGGAGCTCTTTGATGTACAAAATCTGAGCTTAGGTCAGCTAGAGATGCGGTTTGTGGGTGCAAGGGATGACAATAAGCTGAAGTATAAGATGACATTACTATTGATATTAGAAGGTGTGATTTTGGGTCTTGAAAAAAATGTTCACATAAAAACATCTCATGTGAAAATCTTGCACAATATTGATCGATTCATGAAATTTCCTTGGGGTACAGTTTCCTGTGTAGGAAACTCATGAAGGATTGGATTCAACATTAGAGAATAAATTTTCCAAGAGCAGCAATGACGGAAGTGGGAGGAATGGTTACAAACTCAAAGGGTTCCCAATGGCTTTTCAGGTAATGTTTTCCTATAATAAGTTAATTATTATTGATATTAGAATTGTGCTAACATTTATAAAGTTGTTTTCAGTTATGGCTGTATGAAGCTATACCACCAGTTGCTGTAGATTTTGCACACAAAGTGAATGACGACTCTTACCCACGTGGTCTAAGGTGGTCATCTGAAGCAACTCCTTCTGCAGAGGTAGTAGATGATTGGTTTGATAAGAGCACATCTAATTCAAGGTTCAAGACAAATGTAGTGTTAATAGAGGATCAAAGTGAAATGGAGCTCTTAGAAGGATTCACATCTCTTAAGGAAGGGAAAGATGATTACTTTGACAAAGTAATTGAGAAATTTGAGCATGGTAAAAAGAAATCCTCCATTGGTAAAAGAAAAGTAAAGATTGTGGATAACGTGGATGCAAGACAAGTGATGTGTGCAATCAATGAGATGGTTGAGCGAATTGATAGTTTGGAAAACAAAGTCCAATATGGATTCAGAGCTATATATAAGGCCTTGGGAATAAAGGAAGAAGAGGAAGAAGAGGCTAGTAAAGAGAAGGAAGAAGAGGCCAATAAAGAGGAGGTAGAAGAGGCTAGTATAGAGAAGGAAGAAGAGACCAACAAAGAGGAGGTAGAAGAGGAAGGAGAGGCTAGTATAGAGGACGAAGTCAGACACTATTATCCAAACAACCGACACTATTATCAGAACGACCGACATTAATTGTTGATATTACATACTCTTACTGTTCGAACAAAGATTGGGGTTTTATATAGAAATAAATTCAAGATAAAAGATTAAACGCCCTTTTACTGGGAGCTCGTATTCGTAGAAAGCCACGCCGATCAAGCTATTACTAAATACAGCCCGGTGCTTTATTCAAACGCAGCCTGGTTTCTCGCGTTATGTGAGGGACGTGTTTCTCGCGTTACGCGAGAATAACAAAAATATTAAAAATATTAACTTTTAATCTCGCGTTATGCGAGAAGCACGTCCCTCGCGTAATGCGAGAATAAAATTTTAAATTTTTAATATTTTTGCTATTCTCGCGTAACACGAGAAGCACGTCCCTCGCGTAACGCGAGAAACCAGACTGCGTTTGAATAAAGTACCGGACTGTATATAAGAACCGTGTATTCTAGTGGTGGGGACGAGGTTTCAGGTTCGAATGTGAGCTTTGGTTCAGTTTTTTTTGGCTTTTCAATGTTAGGGTTTATGTACATTTGGGAGTATTGATCGCAAATGTTAGGGTTTAGGGTTTATGTGCTGCTTCTTTGATACATTGGCGAATTAGTGTTTCACCTAGCTGATCTGTGGAATTATTGGCTATATTGCCTTGTTCTTTTGATTGATTCATTAATTTTTGGATTATAGAACTGTCTCACAAATTTGAAGATAAAAATGTGGGTCTAAGTGATTAAGTTGTGTACCCCAAGTCCCCAACACTAATGCCCATCATCAGAATTAGTTTGATTGGGCATTTAGTATTATATTTCCAAATCCTTGCTCATAAATAAACAATCTATACTCTGAACTAGTTTATCTTGGGATATGAGTAAACAAAGATAGAATTAATGTATGTATATGGAATTATGGATGCCATTTTGTTGGTGCAGGATTAAGAGTTTTCATTTGCTAAAAGAAGAAACCAATTAATTGTAATGGCAACTTACGGAAGATCGAAGATTGCATGGATCGTGGGTCGGAACATGACTGGCTTTGGTTCCAAGCGGCTCCTGGTAAACCCTGCAATTTCAGGCCAAGCTCGAGACTTGTTTAACAGATCATTGTTTTCCAACACTAAAGTGTCTGATCTGGGTTCAAAGCAACATCCACTTCTACACCCCAATTATGGAAATGTTTGTCACTTTCTATCTCAACAATGGAGATTGGGAACGATGGCGATCCAAAACATCAACGGTCGTCTATGTGTTGATCATGTAGTTGGGAGAAGGAAACAGTACATGCATGCCTTCTAGCATTACAGACATAAAATGATAAGAAACAGAGTCTCATAGGACATGCAAAAGGGTACACCACAATCTTCATTTTTATTCAAATAAAAGCCACAAACAAGATATGAGCTTCCTCAGCTCTTGGATCTTGGAGCCATCACCATGCAACAACTCCATTACCACATCTGCATCAAACCACCAATCCACAAATATACATGATCAGTAAAAACTTCATTTTGGTTTTGTGTGTTGTGATTGGAATTGGGTGTGGGAAGGTGGTTTATATAGGGGATGATGAGATGGGTTGGATATGGAAATGAGAATCAAGTTCTTTTTTTGGTGGAGATGGTGGCCAAGTTGAGAAATCAACACCTCCCCAATTCTCATTCAGTTCAGGGGCTGCAATTTGAATGGCATCAACATCAGAAGACAAGGTCTCTGAGCTCTTCTCCTTAGTGTGGCCTAATCTCCCGCAATTGAAGCATATCATATGCAGACCTTCGTATTGAATCTTCCATATCCTCACATTCAATCGGAATTTCGATAACAGAGGCTTACTGATGTCAAGTTCAACGCTGAGCCGAGAGAACTTGCCTCGTTCAACAATACTAGTTGTTCTGTCAATTTTGAGCACTTTGCCAACCTTTGAACCAACCATGGACAAAATCTTCCATAGACAGATTGGGAATCCGTATCTAGATTGTGAGGCGTCGTATTGGCTCTTCATTTGCTACAAAGTTCGGTCTCCACTTTTGTATCCTAAGATAGTTTTCCCCGACAAGCCATGGTCCACCAAGGAGTACATGGTTGAAATCAACACTGTTTTTGAATTTGACTACGTAGTAATCATTTCCAAATTCACCCTTTGTTCTCCATTTATGATATTGTGTTTTCCTTAAGTATATGAATCCGACACTGCGCCTAAAAAACTTGACAATCAGGGAATTCCGCCATGGTTGACGAATTCTTTTCTTGTCCTCATCAAAGAGCACGATGACCGGGCAGATGGGGTCTATTTCTCCTTCATATGTATCATCTACTAGATCATCATCATCATCATGATTTTCCTCCTCTCATAAGGGGTTATTGTACTCAATACCCTCTTAGTTAGATTTTCTCGACCTAGCTCCAACTCGGTGCTATCTTAAAGGTTGAGAGTTGTCACATACTCTCTCCGTCTTTTTAAGTTAATCTCGTTTTCTTTTTGAGCGTCCTCTAAAGTTAGTCTCATTTATATCCATTAAATTTTCTCTATAAAACTCTTACTTTATTTATTTTATTCATATCTTAACAACATTTTATAATCAAATCAACTTTTTCAATCTAATAAATTTCTTATTGGTTGGATTTTATGATTTAATGTGTCATTACTTACACTATTGTTTTGATTAGACTTGCCTTAATCGAAGTGCAAATGACACAATGAGACTAACTTAAAGGGACGGAGAGAGTAGTTTCTCTTCTCATTGGATCTGCTAGTTGGAGTTTTTTGTTGCTCTATTGCTTCCCGTTAGACTTGCATGTTGCTCATCGAATTTGTTCGTTGGCCGACATTTTTGCTGCTAAGCCGGTGGGACTCTACATTATTGAATATCATGTTATTATTAACTGATCGAAATTGGCAAAATACACGACATTACGTTTTTCTGATTTTTTTTATTCTTTTCGGGCTCTTCTGGAGTAATATATCATGTATTCTCTCCACTTTTATGATAATGTTCAACCATATGTAACATTATAATGTGGGTTTGTCGATTTTAATTTTTTTTAAAGTAATGTTAGAGTTTTTAGTTTTTATAATAAAAAGAATGAAAAACGAAATTGTTTGACCCATTATCTATTTTTCGTGCTTAGGTTGGGCATTATTAACGATAGCATTATATATTGTTTCCATATATCTTTGTATTGTTATCTTTTTCATATTTTTCATATCTTATCTTTAGATAAGATTGTCTATGTTGTATATATTCTGCCCTAAGAGGCCTAATCATATCATCACATTATTCTCCCAAATCTACTCTAATATGGTATCGGAGCAGATTTTCTAAAAACACGTTTTTTTCCCTATCTTCTTTCTCCCTTCTTCTGACGTTTCTTCACAACCTACATCATGGTTGATCCCAAAACAAAACGTTTAATCAATAACGTTGATTCTCCTTATTATCTTCACCCTTCCTCGAACCCTCCTCTCACTGAATCAGATAAATCAGCACTCGACCCTGCAGTATCAAACAGTGACTGGCAAACTGTCCTCAAAGTCATCAGTTCTCTGAAATCTCAGCCTGGCGCCACAGACAACTCCTCTGGTACGTCTATTTCATGGATTCTCGACACAGGAGCATCCCTGCACATGACTGGAAACAAAGATCTTCTTCAAAATTTTGTCTCTATTCCTCCTGTGTCCATTAAACTTCCAGATAATCGTTTCGCTTCCGCTACTCAAGAAGGATCTCCTGTGTTCTCACCAAACACTAAACTTGATCACGTTCTTTACATTCCTGAATTAGATTGCAATCTTATTTCTCTATGGCAACTTGCCAACGATGGTTCTTGTGTGATTACACTAACTAATAGACTTATTATTATTCAGGAACACAATTCGAGGATGTTGATTGGTGTGGGTGAACCAAGGGGAGGGGTCTACTGGCTGCGCAGCTTCGGACATCAGCTTCAACAACATTGTCTCTCTGCATCAACCGCTTCTCCATCTCTGTGGCATCTTCGTATGGGACATCCCTCTTCATCGGTCTTAGCTAGTTTAAAATTATCTAGTTCTCCCGTAGAAAATAGCCTTTGTGATGTATGCTTCAAAGCAACAAACCAGAAATTCTTTTCCTTTAAGTTCAAATAAAGCTGAAGATTTGTTTCACTTGATTCATTGTGATAATTGGGGTCCTTATAGCACCCTTTCTAGTACCGGTGCTTCATATTTTTTAACCATTATAGATGATTTTTCTAGATCTACATGGATGTTTCTTATGAAATATAAGTCAGAGGTCTACAAAATCATTTGTGACTTCATCGCCATGACGAAGACTCAGTTCTCCAAACCAGTTCAGCGTCTTCGTTCAGACAATGGAGCCGAATTTATCTCCCTACAACCATATCTTGCAAGTCAAGACATCCTCTTTGAAAGCTCATGTGTGTACACACCTCAACAAAATGGTCGGGCAGAGCGCAAACATCGACATATTTTAAATGTTGCCCGAGCCCTACGATTTCAAGCTACACTCCCGGTCACTTTTTGGGGTGAATGCATTCTGACGGCCTTCTATCTCATCAATCGGACGCCAACCCCGCTGCTCGCCAATCGTACTCCATACGAGCTGCTGTTCGGCAAACCTCCTTTATACTCTCAGCTTCGAGTTTTTGGCTGCCTCTGTTACGCTGCTCGTCAACCAAAACCAACTGACAAGTTCGCAGCCCGCAGCATCAAAGGCGTCTTTCTAGGATATCCACCAGGCAAGCGTGGATGGCGTATCTACGACATCTCCACTGGACGCATCTTCGTCTCTCGTGACGTGGTGTTTTACGAAGACTCTTTTCCCTTCCTGTCCAATCCAAGTTCAACGACAGGGGGAGTTGTCCCGCCAATGGCGTCTACTCCAGCTATATACGACACACCGATTCCCTCAGAACCTCTAGCTGAACCATCACAACCACCTCTGTCGGGTATGCCTCCACCCTCTCAGTCCACTTCTCCTTTGTCATCTTCATCGGATTCTTCTCCCCTGCTTTTCTCTGATTCGCCGGCTCCGGAAATTCGGCGAAGTGAACGCCCTCGCCACACATCTGTGCTTCTCAAAGATTATGTATGTCATACGCTGCAAAGTCAAGACCCCCCTCTCACGTCACCCCCACAGTCAGTTTCCTCGGGTAAGCAATATCCTATCACTGCATATATTTCTTGCAATAATTTTTCGTCTAACCATGCCAGATTTCTCGCCGCCATTACTGTTGGTCATGAACCAACCTCCTTCAAAGAAGCATCTCAACATGCTCCTTGGCGCGTTGCAATGCTCTCGGAATTAGCTGCTTTATAGCGTAACTCGACTTGGGAGATATCTGATTTACCTGTCGAAACGAGACCAATTGGGTGCAAGTGGGTCAATCGCATCAAATACAAATCTGACGGCACCATCGAGCGATACAAAGCTCGCCTTGTGGCTCTTGGAAATAGGCAGATTGAGGGCATCGACTTTAACGAGACTTTCGCCCCCGTTGCCAAAATGGTTACTGTACGAGTATTCCTCTCCGTCGCTGCTATTCGTGGTTGGGAGCTTCATCAAATGGACGTTCACAACGCATTTCATCACGGTGATCTTGATGAGGTGGTATATATGACTCCACCTCCTGGCTACTCTCGTATTC
Source organism: Oxyria digyna (assembly GCA_029168935.1). Classification (NCBI taxonomy): domain Eukaryota; kingdom Viridiplantae; phylum Streptophyta; class Magnoliopsida; order Caryophyllales; family Polygonaceae; genus Oxyria; species Oxyria digyna. The sequence goes on along the minus strand of JAPVLV010000004.1, from coordinate 10,961,463 downwards.
CTCCGGGTCAGGTCTGCAAGCTTCGAAAGTCACTCTATGGTCTTCGTTAAGCTCCTAGAAATTGGTTTTCTAAGTTGGCCATCGCCCTTCGAGCTTTTGGTTTTCAACAAAGTTACGTTGATTACTCGCTTTTTTCCATGCATCAGAATGGCAACGTTATTCACATTCTCATCTATGTGGACGACTTGATCATCTCAGGTAACAACTCGGCAGCCATCTCGTCTTTTAAAGCTTACCTGAGTCGTTGCTTCCACATGAAAGACCTTGGCGTACTTAAGTATTTTCTTGGCCTTGAAATTGCTCGTAATCCATCTGGTCTATTTGTTTCGCAACGCAAATATGCTCTTCAAATTATTTCTGATACAGGCCTTCTTGGATCCAAACCATGTGACTCGCCTATGGACTCCAATCATCAGCTCGCCAACGCTACAGGCCCTGATCATCATGACCCAGAAGCTTATCGGAGTCTCATTGGGAGACTAATTTACTTGACCATTACCCGCCCAAATCTATGTTTCTCCGTTCATATCTTGTCTCAGTTCATGCGCCAACCAAAGGAAGCACATTGGCTAGCTGCTCTTCGTGTCGTTCGGTTTCTCAAGACTCATCCCGGGCAAGGCCTTCACCTATCTCGTCACAGCTCGCTCCGTCTCTCTGCGTTCTGTGACTCGGACTGGGCGACTTGTCCTAAAACTCGTCGCTCCGTCACCGGTTATTTTGTAATGCTTGGTCGATCTCCCGTCTCATGGCGCACCAAGAAACAACCGACGGTATCTCGTTCGTCTGCTGAGGCTGAATATAGGGCCATGGCGGTCACTTGTTGTGAGATTGTGTGGTTACGATCTCTTCTTCTTTCACTTGGCTTTGATCACTCACCTCCGGTTCGACTTTACTGTGACAGTCAGGCAGCACTTCACATATCTTCTAATCCTGTATTTCACGAGCGAACCAAGCATATAGAAATAGACTGTCATTACGTTCGAGATTTGATTGTCGCAGGCAAGGTCGTCACCTCTCACATTTCTACGACACATCAGCCTGCAGACATTCTTACAAAGGCATTACCATCACCTCAGTTTGTCTACCTGTCTTCCAAGTTGGGCATTCTAGATCCTCATGCTCCAACTTGAGGGGGAGTATTAACGATAGGATTAGATATTGTTTCCATATATCTTTGTATTATTATCTTTTCCATATTTTCCATATCTTATCTTTAGATAAGATTGTCTATGTTGTATATATTCTGCCCTAAGAGGCCTAATCATATCATCACATTATTCTCTCAAATCTACTCTAACAGGCATGGCGTGGTTAGGCATGCTGTTGAAAAGATGTACATAAATTTTAGGTCTGCTGTACATAAATTTCGTGCTTTGGTCACTTATAACAAACAGAACAAGGCTGTCAAGCTTTACACATAATAATATAATATGGAGTTGTTTTGGTTATGTGATTGTTAGATAGCTTAGAAATAAAACACACACGCACATAAATAAGCTTATTATTCATAAGCACTTGATATTAGGGAATAGGAAATAGTACATGAATGCATTCTAGCATCACAAACATAAAATGATAAGAAACAGAGTCCCATAGGACATGCAAATGGGTACACCATAACCTTCATTTTTATTCAAATAAAAGCCACACATAAGATACGAGCTTCCTCAGCTCTTGGATCTTGGAGCCATCACCATGCAACAGCTCCATTACCACATCTGCACCAATCCACAAATATACATGATCAGTAAAAAAAACACACAAATAATATCTCGTGGAAAAATCACCAAAAACTTCATCACCACTTCTAAAACGTCTTATGAGAAAAGTTTGGGTGAAAACAAGACTTAACGTAGGACAAGTATGCCACTTATATGGCTCAGATTGTGAACATTACTATCCAGAATATATTCATTGACGTGTAATCTGTAAACGTGAACTATTCACACCGGAACTTTCCTCACGTCTTATAAGTATGGGAAAAAGATCATGTGAGGATAAAAACTAAGATGATAAATGATGCACACAGACGTTATGACTTACAGTTTGACGTGGAGTTTAGTCGCTGTCGCTCTCACTGGAGCTGTAAGAGCCACGGCTCTCACAGTGCTTCATGACGCGTCTACGCCTGTGTCCAGATGGGCGGAACCCACCGTATCGTCCACCGGAGGTGTTGGACATGCACATCTCCTCCTTCCTCTCATAGCAGGCACCGGAGTTGTAAGCCGGGGTGGGAGCATAGTAGCCTCCTCCTTGGCCATAGTTGGTTGCGGTGTACGAGTCGCACTCGGACACCTGCATTTGGTTGTTGTGGTGTGGGCGGAGGTAGTTGCTGGGCCTGGTGCTTCCGTAGCAGTTTTGCTCGGAGTAGCTCATCTTGTCTTCCTCGCAGTAGCCGTTCCTGTTGTAGTAAGTCATGGTTGTGTTTTGGTTGTGTTGTGATTGGATTTGGGTGTGGGAAGGTGGTTTATATAGGGGATGATGAGATGGGTTTGATTTGGAAATGGGAATCGAGTTCTTTTTTGGTGGAGATATTGGTGGCCAAGTTGAGAAAAAAAATTGTTCGTTTTTGTTTTGCAGGGATTAGATGCAAGATGCTCTCTCCACTTTTGGATTTGTGTTTTGGACATATGTTGGAACATATACTTGATCGTCGTGGAGTGTTTTCGATTGTCGAATGAACGGCGATTCGAGTTGGGTTGGCGTAAAATGTGGACAAGAGACGTTTGGTGTGAGAATTAGCTTTACACTTAAAATTCAAGAATTATAAGATTTATTTCATGCACGACTCTTGTGTTTATCGACCCAGTTGACCTCAAATGCTTCTTTCAATTTTGTGTTACTTATGGATTTGTGTTTAGGGTATAGTTGAAACTTATACAGTCGTGGCGTGTTTCTAATTGTTAAATGAACGACGATTTTGAGTTGGGTTGACGCTATGATGTTTGCGATAAATATTAGTTACGCAAAATGTAGGTACAAGACATTAGATGTGAAAATTAGCTTCTCAGGCTACGTTACAACTTCAGAGTGAAAATGCCTACTATACAAAATGTTGATGTATTAGAGTTATATATTTGTTCTATATATATATATATATATATATATGCACAACTTTCGTGTTTATCAACCTATCCAACTTAAGAGTTGATAGCAACTTCTATGATTAGATGCAGATGCAGATGCAGATGCTCACTCTAGTTTTTGGGTCACTTTTGGAATTCGTGGCGGGTTTTTCGATTGTTTGTTTTCAATTGTTGAATGAACGGAGGTTCGAGTTGAAATTGCGTAATGGAGTTTTCGATACTTATTCGTTACACAAAATGCAGATTATTGACGTTTGGCGTGAGAACTAGCTAGACACTTGAAGTTCAAAGAAAATAAGTCTACTATATAAGTTTACGAATGCTGCTATATTTGTTCTGTGGGTTGATTCGTACTAATCTTTCCATCCGACTTTCATATTAAGTTTCACAATTTCATAATACTAACCACCTATGTAAATATAATTGTCTAGCAACACACAAAAAAAATATAATTTAATGGTTTTTATTCGCGGTCCTCCATTTTTGCTATTCACTCCACCATCGGTGCCAATTTCATGGTTTCTATTCACCGCCCTCCATTTTTTTTTTATATTCATCGTCCACCATCGGTGCGTTGCGTATTGTTAGATTAGGTTTCTCACATCGGAAGTTGAGATAATAATAGCCCACTATATAATATCATGAATTACTTCTTCTATTGCCAATTGGTTTTAGGATAGAACCTCATGGACTTGTATTGTGGGCTCAATGCGCATATGCGCTAATATACACGACCCTCGTATTTATCGGCCCATCGGACTTTATCATGGTATCAGAGCGGGTTCCGGGTCTGGGTTTGTTTCCTGGTTTATCTGAGCTTAGCCCGCCATGATGACTTATTATGGGCGGCTCCTTTGGCTTGTCGGCCTGAAGACATAGTTTAGGTCTAGCCCGCCATAATGGAGTGATATGGGCTGACTCGTTTGTCAAGTGGTAACTGGCCTGACCAGTTACCACTTGAGGGGGCGTGTTAGATTAGGCTTCCCACATCAGAAGCTGAGATAATAATAGTCCACTATATAATACCATGAATTACTTCTTCTATTGCCAATTGGTTTTAGGATAGAACCTCATGGGCTTGTATTGTGGGCTCAATGCGCATATGCGCTAATATACACGACCCCCGTATTTATCGGTCCACCGGACTTTATCATGGTATCAGAGCGGGTTTCGGGTCTGAGTTTGCTTCCTGGTTTATCTGAGCTTAGCCCGCCATGATGACTTATTATGGGCGGCTCCTTTGGCTTGTCAGCCTGAAGACATAGTTTGGGTCTAGCCCGCCATAGTGGAGTGATATGGGCTGACTCGTTTGTCAAGTGACAACTAGGTCAGGCCAGTTACCACTTGAGGGGGCGTGTTAGATTAGGCTTCCCACATCGAAAGTTGAGATAATAATAGCCCACTATATAATACCAAGAATTACTCCTCCGATTGCCAATTGATTTTAGGATGAAACCCCATGAGCTAGTATTGTGGACTAAATGCGCATATGTTATCACCTATTGATGCATTCCATAAGCGACGTCTCAATGATTAGTGTGTTAATCACTTGATCTCATACTTAATTACCTAACAAGGCCAACGCGTAAGCCACCTATGATTATTTGAGCCGGTCCAACTTTGGAAAAAGGATCTTCATGAAATTGTTTATACTCTGACAAAGATAAACACCTTTTCACGTCTGTTTCTCTGCTTTTGGTACTCATAACAGTAATGTTTGAACTGGTCATCAAATAAAAATACCATAAATTCCTAATCTACCCTTGAATAACTCGGTTTCTTAGTCAAGAATTTGACCCCAACATGTAAAGCACAGTTAAAAAAAGCCTTATAAAAAGAAGTTAATACCCCATTTCACCTACCTAAGCAGAGTGATCTATCATAACAAACAACCTTAAAAACAAGCTCAAGTTTCAATCTTTTCGATTACTCGAAATCCGAAATTTGCTTATGATGGAGATCAATGGATATTTGATCAATGAGCTAACTCAGGGAATGGAGATGGCTAAGCAGCTAAGAACTCAACTGGGTCCTGAGTATTCACCTCAAACCAATCAGATTCTGTTACAGCAAATTGTTTCATCATATGATAAAGCCCTTGTCATCCTAGGATGTGGGTCACATACCGATCCGCCACATCATCTCACAGCTGTCGCCTCCAATCCTCATGGCGATGATCAGACGGCAAGATCAAACAGTGTTTGCTCATTGAAGAGGTATGTAAATGTATAATGTACAGTGATTACCATTCTTTGTTATATGCTAATGAACTTTTTGGAATATCAATGTTTCAATTCTTGTAGAAAATCAGCATCTACTGATGATGGCTACAGCTGGAGAAAATATGGACAGAAGGAAATCCTTGGAACTAAGTATCCCAGGTAAGAAAATTAAGGTTATAAGACCCAAGAAAAACAGATTTTTAACCAATTTGTTTGGAAATGTTATAAAATTGTTCCTTATTTTACAGGAGTTACTACAGATGCACATATAGGAATGCCCGAGATTGTTGGGCGACAAAGCAAGTACAAAGGACCGACAACGACCCAACGGTGTTTGACATAATATACAGAGGAGAGCATACTTGTGATTTGGATTATCGGTTCAAAACTGCGCCATTATCATCAGTAAAACAAGAGCCTAAGCAAGAACAACCAGATTGCTTGATTTTGGACACATTTGCAAATGTTGGGCATCAGCAACATTACTTGGATGGTGGCATTGGTGATGTAGTCTTAGGTGCCACTTCATCTAATTTTAGTCGTCATCACTGAATAACTTACTCACTACTGTTTTAAGTTTCTTGTGTTTCTCATTAACCAATTCAACCAAATTTGTTGCTTCAATATTCACAGTTTGCTATGTAAAAATTCAAATTAGATTTTGTAGATTATGAGATTTTGAATCAAAGGTGAATAGTTGTACTCCAAAGGTCTTAACAACCAAAATTTCTAACAAAAACTAGACTCTAGATGTCATTTGGAAGTTGATACATGGCAACTTCGATATTCATTTCTAAGACGTCATCATGTCCACCTAGACGTTCAACAAAAGCTCTTGAACAGAAACTGTCTTCATGTCAGTTTTCCGTTAGTTTTTCCCTTCAGGTACTGTCTTGTTGTATTCTTCCATTTCCTTCTTGTAAGCTTCCATTGCTTCAGCCGCCTTCTTGTTCCACATTTGCTTCTCTTCATCTCCCAATTCCTATAACCATAACCAACATATTAGAATCAAGTTAGATTTTGTCGAGCTTATAACTCCTATAAATGCAGAATATATGTTTGTTCTATTTACCTTCCACTTCACAGAAAGAAGTGCAGTAACCGTTGTGTTGTTGATATCCGGTCGCTCCTCCAACAAACTCTTCCTTACCTCCTTGCTAAAATTTGGAGCAAATTCAAAAATTAACTGTAAGTTCAGCTTTTAATGGATGCATCACCAAAGCTGAGATTGTGTAATTCCGTTACCTGAACATGAAGTAGGACGAGAGGGGCCTTTTCGGCTTGTTAGGGTCATTGTTCTTCTCTTCCTTTGGCTGCTTCTTTTTCTGATCCTTTGCTTTCTGTTTACAGCAAATTTTAATCCCAGTTATTATAGTACCAGCTAAGATTGTGATTGTCATCAAATTTTAAGAGAAATCTCACCTTAATGATGTTTTCAGTCTTCTCCTTCTTCTTGAGCAACTGCAAAGCCTCTACTTTCTGAAGTTTCATATGTTCATCTTCCTCTCTTTTCATGTTTGCTTCTTCTTCTTCCTTCCTCTGCTTGTAAACCTCCATTTCCTGTAGATACTTCTCCTTCTTCTCCTTCGCCCTCTACAAAATGAGCCAAAAAGAATGTTAGATATATGCATTCAGCTCACTCTTGATTCATATGAAGGGTTAAAAATAAAATGACTAACGTCGTCATAAGGCTTCTTTTGTTGTTCTGTCATATTCTTCCACTCCTCCCCAGCGATCTTGGAAACCTCCACAACAGTCTTCCCTTCTCCCAGCAAATTGAATCTCCTCTCATTGGTGTACTCAAAGAATGCAGACATTGGCTGCTTTGGCTTCAAAGGATCCTTTTCTTTCCTGCTAACATTTTATACTGTAAGTAGGAAAATAATCAATTCCAAAAAAATTCATGGACAAAAAACTAAAGGTAATCAAAATGTTACTTGGTTTTCTTGGTATCCTTCTCAGCTTCATGTTTGAACTGCAGATACTGTTCAAGAAGCTCAATTGCTGTTTTCTGCTTTTGCTCATCCTCCAAGAGCTTCATGGCTTCGGTTTCGCGCTTCTCTTTGCTAATAATGCGCAAGTAAGCTTCCTTTTCAGCTTGGTATTTCTCCTCATAAGGCTTCTTCTCTTCGGGGATAATGGTCTTCCACTTCGCACCCAAAATGGCAGAGATTTCCTTGAAGTCGGCTTCCGGGTTCGCCTTTTTCACCTGATCATTAACTTGAAAATCAAAAACAGTTTCTCCAACTTTCAGTATAGAAGATTAAGAATGAGAGATTGTGCTTTGCATTGCTCACCTCATTCCACTGATCTTTGCACCACAAAGAATAGGTAGGAGCAGGCCTCTTCACTTTCTCAGGACCTCCTTTCTTCTTGTCTTTCTTATCCAAATCCTTCTCCATTAGGGATTGGAAAAGAGGAAGAGTCTGAAAATTATGAGCACAGATTTATAAAATCCTGAAAATTGAAGTCCAAAGCCCTAATTTCTGAAGTGTATGCATAGAATTAAACAGGTAGTGATAAATAAACATCAGAAAATAAAAGTTATGAACAGAACTAATGATAATGCCAAGCCCTAAACCCCAATGTTGCAAGCAAATGCATACATCTGAAACCAGTAACACACATTCAACAGCAAAAACTGAAGATTGACACACATCATGAAATCTTACACCTAATTTATAAATAACAAAAAATCAACAGCAAAATCTGACAATCACGTGAGGATGAAAACCTAATTTCTCAGGTAGTTGGATGCAGTTTTGCAAATAGAAATTGAAATCTTAACCCTAATTCCTCAACAGCTAACAAGAAATAGACAACCTAAATCTGAAAATCATGAGATCAGGTTGACATTTTGAAGTTCGAAACCCTAATTTCTCAGGGAGATGCCTGCAATTCACGCATGCAACAAGAAATACAGCAAAGAAGCATACAATCATCGTCAACAACAACAACAACAGATTCAGGACAGGCAGATGCATACATCTTAAACCAGTAACACACATTCAACAGCAGAAACTGAAGATCATGAACACACATCATAAAATCTTATACCTAATTTATAAATAACAAGAAATCAACAACAAAACCTCACAATCACTAGACAGAATTGTGAGATTGTTGACATTTTGGAGTTCGAAACCCTAATTTCTCTAGATGCATGCAATAAGCAATCTGAAAATCCTCAACAACAATAGATTCTGGAAAATCAAGAAATACTAACCACATCAGGTTTGAACTCCTTCATCTTCTGCAGCTTCTTGAGCTCACACTGAAGCTTCTCCTGCGCCTTATCCTTATTCTCGATCTCCTCCTCCTTCATCCTGAGCATCTCATCCTTCTCCTTCAACATCTCCTCCGTCTTCTCCTTCTCGATCTTCATCTTCTCCAGCATCTCTTGCAAATCCGACATTTCCTTCTCAAAAGAAGTAGCACTAGTCATGCTAGGGTTATCAGTCTCTTCCTCCTTCTTAGACGACTTCGACTTCTTCGATTTCGGCTTCTTCTGCGCAGATCGGGACTGGGACAAGCTCTCGTGGTTCTCCTTCTGAGCCTCGTTGGAGATTTCGCCGCCTGAGAGGATGTTCTCGGTTGTGTTCTTTGGCTTCAAAGCCTTTCTTCCTCCTTTCCCTTTCTTGGATGGGGCTTCAATCGGTAGCTCTGCTGATATGGTCGCCATTGGTAACGAACTGAGAGAAAGTATGCGCGATTTGGGTAAGGGAATTTGGTGCGCGACTGTGGAGAAGAAGACGACGAAAGGGTTTATAAAGTAAGTGTAACGGTCGGGATTTCAAATTTCAAAATGGGAGCGGAAAAAAGATTATGTGGGATTGGAAATTGGGATAAGTTCCGAGAAAATGTCTGCCCTTTCAAATTACTTTTACAAGTTTACCCTAGGTAGATCGGTAGGGATTGGATCCCTGTCCGAAAACTCACGTTAGGTTTAAATCTGAATTGACCCGAGACTTACTGGGTCAAATCCGGATCAGCTCCAACTTCTCGTAACTCGTCGATGGTCCACTTTTCACATATTTTATTGTATTTAAATTAAAAAATAACAATATATTTTATTAAATAATAATATAAAAATATTTTATTATAAAAATATTTTTTAAATTTTATTTCTTTATCACAGTAAAAAAATTTGAATATTTGAAATCCGCTGGTTGACCCAACCCCGATCAACCCGAAAATTTTTATCGACCCGATTGACACGAACCCGGAACCGACTCGTTTGACAGGTCTACCGGCCTAGGGTGAATATTTAATTTTTTACCCTATTAAAAAGAATGAAATTCCTTTTCAATTTTTTGCCGTAATACATTGAATTTGCTTCTTTTTTCGTAATAAAAATCCTACTATCATCTAGTATCCCTATTTTTCCTTCCTCTTTCCTTTTATGTTATCCTTTTATTTTCTTCCTCTTATCAAAACTTTCTACTTTTGATCATAAATATTTACCACATTACCTTCATAAAAACTTTTCAATTACTATAAAACTCACAGCAATCCAAATTACATTTTCACTTTTATCTCTCTCATCATTACTATACCCACATTTTAACCCTTTAATTCACCTCTCTCTTTATTTTCTCATCCCAATACACTCTATTTCCTCTTTTTCTTCTCCTCTCTCCTCTCCTTTCTCATTTTCTTAATCTTTGTGCATTTTGTGGAAGAGGAAGAAAGTATGGGAACGGTTATATGATTTCCTTTTTTGTTGATTAATCTATAAATCCAGTTCGAACATATTTATGTTAATTTGAATATTCAATCTTTTACGTAGACACTACCTAGGGCCTAAGGTTAACCAAAAAAAGATAAACTATGATAAAACATCATCAACTACAAATCCGATATATTAAACGATAACAGATAAATCAAGATAAACCCTGATTGTCTATTTAAACACACATACTTGTTAATTTCGTCTCTGGTTTCAACATAACTCTATATATCTCATCCCTCAATCTCCTTAACCAATATTATCAACATGTCTGGAACGCTGATCAAAGTGGGCTACGAGGATGAGGAGCAAGTAGGGACCAAGAAGCGTGGTCGAGGTCGTCCACCAGGGTCGAAGAACAAGCCGAAGACAATCAACTCATCCAACATCCCACACCAATACTTGCTAGAAATTGCTCCATCCTCCGACATCGTCTCCTCCCTTTCACAATACGCCCGCTCCCGAGGCACTGGAGTGGCCGTTTCCGTCCTCCAGGCCTCGGGAGCTGTTTCGCGCGTCACCTTACGCGGCTACCAACTCTCTGGAAAGTTTGATATAATAAGCCTCTCGGGAGTCTTCTTCTCCGACAACAACAACAATCAGATCGCGTTAATGGATAAGTCAGGCCTCACGGCTATGGTTTGCAACGCCAATGGGTCGCTTATGGGTGGTAAGGTTCATGGTCAGCTTGTGGCGGAAAGAATTGTTTTGGTTTTGGTTGCCACTTTCCCAGCTGCAAACTTTGAGAAACTGGCTGCACAACCCTCTGGATCTTACTTTAATCGGGGCATCGGGTTGATGAATCGGATGAATGGATCCTCATTAGCGTCTCAAGAGACGTCTTTTGATTGGTGTGCGATGTAGCATAGTTTATTGTTGCGTAGACGATGTGGCATAATTATAGTGTTTTGTTTTACTAATTATATATAGAGAGAGAGATTATACACAATGAATTTACTCAAGTGTATCTGTTTGTTTAACGTTAGTTTAATGCTGCAATTCATATGATGATATAGAATAGATGAGAATCAAGAAGAATCATATTCATGCACTGAATGGAATAGAGAAGATTGTAATGATACAATGTCATATTCCAAGGTATTACAAAAAATAGAGATTTGTTTGTACAGATCATATTCGATCATTAGGTTAGGACTAACGAAATACACAAGTATATGGATATAGAATGTAATTAACGTTACATAAAGATAGACTTGGTCTATATGCACACGTTTTTTTTGCTAAATGCACACTAATCTGTGCGGTAAGAGTTGCAGTACACTTCTGTGCGTTAAGGATTACCGCACAAAAGGGCTCCGGGGCATTGTTGGAATGTTTTCTGAAACGTATATGAATCTGGTGCGGTAATTCTTACCGCACAGATATATGCGTTAACAATTAACGCACCACGTTTATACGAGATTAACAAAAAAAAAACAGATTTTGATTAACTTAAACCCCTGTGCGGTAACTCTTACCGCACAGGATTTGTTATTTTTTTAATTAATAAATTTTTTTAAAAAAGTATTTAAATAATAATATCCTGTGCGGTAACAATTACCGCACAGGTTTAATATATAAAAAAAATATAAAATATGGTGCGGTAATCGTTACCGCACCAGTTTTATCTATTTAAAAAATAATAAATCTGTGTGGTAACAATTACCGCACCAATTTAGGTTATTTGTAAACCAAAATTTTCCCTCCCCGACCTTTCGTCCTCCGTCCTTCTTCTTATCTTTTCCCTCCGCCGCCGTCCTTCTTCCTCCGTCCATTTTCCCGTTGATTAAGCCACCAAATCCACAAATTGATGATGGATTCGAGCTCCCCCGAGCAAGCCGCATCTTCTGGGCCTAAAAATCCGGCCGGAGACGAGGGTCCAAGCTTCCCGCCGACGACAGCTCTTCCTGCGGCGACGACGGCCGTTCCTGCGGCGACTCCGTGGCTGGCTGTGGAGGATGAAGACGAGGTGCCACTGATTTACAGTGGTGGTGCCCGAAACCGGCCAAAATCCCGAGCCCGACCCGATCACATACCCATAGCCCGACCCGACCCGATACTCGTTGCCCGACCCGACCCGATACCAGCAGCCCAACCCGCCCCGATACCCACACCCGAACCCGCTCCGAGGCCAAGAAACCGAAAGCGACCCGTCCAAAACGTCGGTCCTGGGTACGCTACTCGAGCAAATAGAAGGTTGAATCCACAAACCGAGGCTCAAACCGAGGCGCAACTGGAAGTTTTTTCGACTCCCGTAGATCTACATCAAGTATGTATTTTTATTAAATATTCTATAACTTTTGTAATGTTTTTAAATAGTTTAATTATTTTATTTCGTAACGTTATGAAATTAGTTATTCAATTTCATAACGTTATGAATTTAATAATATTTGATAACGTTATGAAATTTTTAAATAAATTTCGTAACGTTATCAATTTATTTAATTTATTAAATTTATAACGTTGTGAAATTAGTTATTTAATTTCATAACGTTATGAATTTAATAATATTTGATAACGTTATGAATTATTAGTATATAAAGTATTGAAATTAGGCGAATTATAACGCTAATTTCGTAACGTTATGAACAAAATGTTTAGAAATTAGAGATGATTTTGATTAGGATTGACGTTACAACAACTGTTTGTAACGTTACGACGTCATGGAAAAGACGTTTTTGAATTTGGCGTTGCTGCAGAGCGTGTTAGGAGGACGAAGATTACAGCGTCCATACGTTAGAGTTTTGCTACTGCTCGAGACCAGCTGAATGCTTCTAGTTCGACACCCACTGATGTTACTGGGGCACTTACAGATACTGGGGCAGTTAGGGATTGTGGTCTAGATGTTGATCCGTCTGCTGATGATGAGGGTTACAGTGAGAGTGAGGAGGAGGATATGGACGTCGATGATACAGCTGTTGATTTGGATGATGATATGCTGGGAGACGGTGAGGGTTTAGGTACAGATTATATTGTATCTCATCCCGAGATACCGACAGATCAGCTTAGGAGAGACGACCCTCCTATTATTTCAGAGGATCATGCTGGTATGGGGCCTTCATCGCCAGCTCCTACAGATTTAGGTCCTTCGTCTCCTACACCAGATGTACCACCTCCCCCGACTGTACCACCTCCCGATGCAGATCCTGTACCACCTCCTGCTGTACCTTGGATGCCCGGAGGTCCTTTTACAAATGAGTTGCTGAAGAGTTATGAGACGCACATCGTCAGGGCTATTTATGAGCTTACAGTTGTTGATCCTCCCGCACCTGTGATTCCAGCTGGCCCCCGTCCTCTTCCTCCATTTATACAGAGACAGCGAGGAGGCCGAGGAGCTCAGGCTGATGATGATGTTGCTGATGCAGACGCTGCTGATCCTCCAGCACGAGGTGGACGCGCTCCACGCGGAGGACGAGGACGTGGACGTGGACGTGCTGCAGATCATGCTGATCTTCCACAACCTGCTGATCTTCCAGAAGGCGAGGCTCCTCTTGATTTGGTATGTATTTGAACTATAATGTTCATATGTGAAATATTTTGGCATTCTGTAGAAGTAACTGTGTTATTTTTTACTTTTTTTTTCAGACACGGAAGGTCGTCAAGGTTCACTTCCACACCGCCTACTGCACTCCACTAGAGGCGTTTAGGAGACCTGGTCCAGATTCGTGGTTTCAGCTTGCAGAGCGATCTGGATTGACTGATCTACGCTATATCGGGTCCGGTCCTGTCGATCATGTGTTGGTTTCTGCTTTCGTCGAGAGATGGCACCCAGAAACCAACACATTTCATTTGCCATTTGGAGAGATTGGTCCTATACTTCACGATGTGGTTGAGATCTTGTCGCTGCCTATACATGGCAGGAGTTGTAGCTCAGTTTTGATTAAGGAGGAGATCTTCACTTTTGTTGCTGAGATGCTTCACGTAGAGGAGGCACTGGTGAAGACTTGGTATAGGGATGGAGGCATTCCTTTGGGTTATCTTCAGCAGAGATTGAAGGATATGATGCGGATGGAGGATGGGCAGAGAGATGAGAGCCTCATTGCGTCTATGTACTTACTGTTGCTTCTCGGCACTACAGTTCTAGTGGACAAGTCGACTACAGCAGTCAAGCACTGGTGGTTAGTTCTTTTGGCCGACCACGACAGCACTGGCCGATATGCTTGGGGAGCTGGAGTGTTAGCTCATCTGTATCGCAACCTTGGACAGGCGTCGAGGCGATTGGCTATGGGGATGGGGAGTTCTGGCATTCTTTTGCGGGTTAGTACGCAAACAACTATACGATTGGCTATGTTTAGGAAGTCGAGTTCTAATTGTCCTTTTTTTGCAGTCGTGGATCTGGGCATATTTTCCACATTTTCGTGGACATTTTGTGACAGATCCACTTTCTATGGACCACGCCGCAACTGCTATGAGGGAGGGCAGAGAGGTGCCACAGGGGAAGAGCACGGATCGTTTGGTTGCCATTCGTGGCATGCTTGACCGTGTTCGTTATGAGGAGGTCAGATTTTAAGAATGTATGCTTTCGTTATATTGTGTGAATGTAAACTATACTAACTGTTTTGTAATGTTTTGTTGCAGGTTAACTGGTTTCCCTTTTCAAATGTGGATTTCAGACTTCTGCAGTACGCCCCGTCTTTGTTTGAGGGCATTCTCCGTTGTCTGGACATCGAGGAGCTCTATCAGCCAGGTCGCCTGCTGCGACAGTTTGGACATGTGCAGGGTATCCCAGATCCTCCCCCAGAGCCCATCCAGGTGACACGTAACAACAGGCTGACGCATTATTCAGTTCACTTTGAGAAGGATCTGCTTGGTGTGTGGGATCAGGACCCCAGGCCTTTGATACAGATTTGGGAGCCACGAGCGACGTACTATTGGGCAGTCACAGATGATTATCTCGATTGGTATGATCGAGTTTCTCATCCTCTGGTGGATCCCAGATCACGTAGACTCGATTGTCTAGTTGGTCCGCTGCGTATTCCACCTTCAGTTGACAGTTTTGCGGTACGATTATAAATTTTATTAGTCATATTCATTCAATTAGTATATTTGATTGTAATGTTTTGATATGTTGTTAATATAGCGGACCCAGGTAGTGACTTGTGAGATTCGAGCTTTCTTGGAGACACCACCAGAGAGGAGGCCTGCAGATATCGATGAGTTCATGAGGCGTCTCCTTGGAGTTTTGACTGACGGGGCTCCACCGATGGCTCCAGCTCCGGTTCGTCAATCTCAGCTTTTTCGGCATTCAATCCACGAGGAAGGCCAAGGTAGTGGGCAAGGTAGTGGGAATGAGGGTCGTGACTTGGAGTGATGTCAAATATTGATAGCAAAACTTGAGTTTTTTGAAAAAGGCGAAAAACGACCAAGTACATCAAATATTGATAAAAATGGTTCAAAACGTCTCGAAACGACTAAGAAACGAAAAAAATCGACTCAAAACGATATTAAACAAGCCAAATCGAAATTTGAAGGAATTCCGAACAAGTTGTAAAAATGTGGACAAAATGATGGCATAATATGGTCAAATTGAGCAAATCTCAGCAAAACTTGAGTTTTTTGAAAAAGGCGAAAAACGACCAAGTACGTCAAATATTGATAAAAATGGTTCAAAACGTCTCGAAACGAAAAAAATCGACTCAAAACGATATAAAACAAGCCAAATCGAAATATGGATAATGGATAATGGATAGTGGATAGTGGATAATGGATAGTGGGTAATGGATAATGGATGTCATATGTGTATAGTTTGGGCCCATATCGTTTTCACGCCTTGAAACGATGCAAATCGAAATTTTGAAATTGTAACATGACAGCAAATACGACGAATAGTTATTTTCATTTTTCGGAATCGAAAAATTATTATCAAAAACGTCAACGGGCCTAATAAGGCCTAATGAATTTTGAATGAGGCCCAAACACAAAAAACGACAAAAAATGACATAAAACGGCTTAATAAGCACTTAAAACGTAAAAGTCAAGAAATGTAACATTAATATTTGAGCATTACCAATCAAACGCTATCGTTTTTATAAGAAATTAACAACTTTAACACTTAGAAGTATGTAAACGAAGACTTTCACCTGTATGCTACTACTCTCAAGTATATAAGTTGTATAGTTATACTCATATGTATGTGATACCACTTCGTTACTAAAATGAACTTCATATAATGTGTTTATTTCATCATATAACATTAGTTTAACACTTAATTGTTATCGTTTGACTCAACTGACCTCGTATTTCATTAGTATAATATGATTTTTTATCATATAACTCTTCGTAATCTCATATTACATTAGTAAAACTTGATAAAATTTTGGCCAGTGGCTCTCAATAACGACATATTTCAGTAGTATAACATTACTTTGGGTCATAATTTTTTTTATAATATCAAATAGTATAAGAAAACAACATAAAAAATGAATTTTTATGTAATTAGGGTTGGTACTACAACAGTTACCGCACCAACCCTAATACCCTAAACCCTACAAACACCAGAAACATTTGATTCTGGGTAAAAGGGTTGGTGCGTTAACAATTAACGCACCAGAATCTGGGCTGGGCTTGAATGTTGGGCTGGTCGTCTTTGTTGGGCTGGGATTTTTCTGTTGGATCTTGACGAAGTTGTGTTATCAGTTGTGCGTTTATTGCTAACGCACCACCATATTTTGCTTGAGTGTGTTACAGCTACCACACAGCTGTAAGTCACTTTTGGATGACCGAATTACGTTATTGAGCCTTTGTTGTTGTGGACCTTTTGTCTACATCGGCCCAAATCTAAGTTACCCTAGTAAAACCTCGGCTATAAATTCACTGCCTCAGTGAACCCTATTATCTCATTCTCACTGCGCCGTAAAATAATTAGGTTTCAAGTTCTTACTCTGTATTTCAATTAAAAGTCTCATTTTTTACTGATTTCGTTAGATATCTTCATTGTTTCTAACATGTTTTCTTACTTTGTATTACAGATTCAAACAACCATGGCATCATCTTCATCCTCCCCAGTTCCAGCAGAAGGCAGTGAGATCCAGTGCCCGAGTAGAAGGTGCTCAAGAACAATCAAGGTGTTCACTGGTAATGACAAGAACAATCCCCATACGTATGGACGAAGGTATACCACATGTCAGTGTAACTACATGATCGTGTATCTTGAGCCAGAATACGACAGTCATCATCTCCGACTCATTGCAAAACTGTTGAAGGAAATAGCTGACCAGCAGTTGAAGCTGGTATATTTTCACCAGGCTAAGAGTATTGAAGTAGCCAAACACTGGATACAACAGAGGTTTCCCAATGACCATGTTCCTAGTTTTTATGACAGTGACTCCGATTAGGGATCTTGGTATCAAATCAGTGAATCTCTGTTAAGTCCGTGTTTAGTTTAAATTTCAAGAATGAGTCTGTTGTCTTTCCTTAATGAGTCTGTTGTCTTTTTAATTTATGCTGAGTGTGTTGTAGTTTATGGATTCACTGATTTCACTTCACTGTTTCACCTACCTCATCTAACTCTACTGAAAACACTATTTAAAGCAAACAAGACAAGTCATTACATATTTTAAAGCAGACAAGACAAGTCATTACATATTATAAATCAATTCCAATCGAAGTCTAAAGATCAAGGCTACTAAACTATTACAAATCAAGTCATGTATTCCATACGCTTTCCAGCAGTAAAGCGGTATTGTCGAAACAAGTCCACTTGGCCAGCATATATCCCTTCCCACCACTTGATGTTGTCATCTGCAAATCTTCTCCACGAACCGGAACAACGTGGCAATGGTGCCCCATCACGGAGCCAAACCTAGATATACAAAGAAAATTAATCAATAAGTATAAATGATTTCGACGTTTCATGACGTTTGTTTAGATTACCACAGATTCTTACCGGTATCCAGT
Source organism: Oxyria digyna (assembly GCA_029168935.1). Classification (NCBI taxonomy): domain Eukaryota; kingdom Viridiplantae; phylum Streptophyta; class Magnoliopsida; order Caryophyllales; family Polygonaceae; genus Oxyria; species Oxyria digyna. Next base: position 10,943,530 of record JAPVLV010000004.1, on the reverse strand, counting down.
GATTACTGCATCTGACAAGAGCTATCCCAAAAATCTTCTGTGGAGGACCAGGGCTCACTGTAGACTGCCTTATTGACAAGCATAAACACGGCGCATCCCAGGATAGTTGCACTAAACCAACATTATACACTGTGGCAAACACCAAACCCATAAATGGCATGTCCATCCAAAATGGTCTCTCACAAGGACTTCTCATGTAGTTAACTTGAGCAATAAGATCATCCCATGTTCCTACCCGTAGTCCACGCCGTATGGGCTCCCATGTCTCTTTGTTTCCAAGAAGCTCCGTTGTCAACGCAGCACGGATCATACGATATTGACTCTGTTGCATACCCGTAAGTAGAGCCATTGACCGATACTCATAATGTCCATCTGAACGCACATATTTCATAGAAGTCATGTAGGAAAGCCAAAAGTAGTCAATATTTTTCACCCCCAAGTTCACCCCCATATAACTTATGGCTTCTTCAATCTCTTCTTCATCTTCTCCTTCCTCTGTTTCGTTTCGATCTGGATAGCAAGCTCTTAGGGGCACGGCATTCATGTCTTCGTCTTCTAAATCGATGGTCTCTGAAAACAATGGTTCAGGTTGGGACTGTGATCCGAAGTCGAACGACACTTGACTTGCTTGCTTTTTAGGACAAGTTGGTCGTTCACTTTGCCTATTTGCCTTCTCCTTTGCGACTTTTTGCGCATTCTCAATATTTGTTAAGTCTTCTCTAACGTACTCGTGGTAACTCTTTTCCCTCTTTTCTCTCGGAGGAGAATTCCCATTTCGCTGCTTCTCCTTGTTCTTTGATCCCGGCGGCCTTCCTTTTCCTTTCCTAAACAAGTTTGTTGGCTCTACCAAAGAACTTTGTTCCGGATGCTCCAAGTCAATGTACAACTCACTTAATCTGAATAGAGTTCCATCCCTCAAATCTCCACTTTCCCATTTCGCCCACATTTCACGCATTCTGATTTCCGGAATAGACATTGAACGATTGTCGTCGGGTAAGGACAAATTTATTGCATCATCTTCCCATCTCAGTTCCTTCCAGAAGTCATGAAAATCATCCGGAACAAGAGGTGTCTTTGAAATGATTGCCCTAACAAGATCGTGTACGCATGGCATCCCAAGACAATCTCCAACCCAATGATCATCACAAACATTTGAATACTCCTCCTTCAATATTTGCTGGTACATTTCCAACAACAACAGAAAACACCTATCTGACACTCGGTAAAATAGCCTTGAAAACAACATTTGAATGCCAGGAGGAAAGGTTGGGTCATCAAAGACCATTTGCCGAGTGGTAAGTGCTTGGTTCATCGCCGCCCTAATCAGGTCCATCTGAACTATGACCGCATGGTGGATCCTCACGATCACTCTGTTGAAGCCTCCTCTACTAGAACCCACAATTTCTTTCAACACCTTATGCATCCCCTCCACCCTAAATAAACACAATTTCTAATCATTAGCATAAATAATATGGTGGTCCAAATTAACAACTAAACAAACAAAGATACCTGTTTGTAGTCCTTGTGTGAAAGTGAAGAGTGTAGTCCGTCCACGCTCTAACTATGAACTTCTTGTACGGAGTAAACCAATACTTTTCAACGTAACCAACAATGCCCTTCTTCCATGAATCTCTCAGCTTTCTCAACCTCTCTTCGTAGATTTCTTCGGTGCTCGAGCAAAATATCCCCCAACATTGCGTAACAAAGTTCTCCGCCCTTTTAGTATTTTTAATCACTTTTTCTGCGTGTGACTGGATGTTGTGCTTAATGTGCACCCAACACAATAGTTGCTTCACATCAGTGTCTTTGAACACAAGTTTGATTGCTCTCAACAAAGCCTTTTCACAGTCGGTCATTATAGCCTTCAGCATCACTCCCAAATTTCTACACAACTCATGAACGCACATCATCACAAACTTGTAATGCATTACTGTCTCCTGAGCCATGAATGCATATGCGATGTTGAACGTCTTGTGCGTGCAAGTGAAACCAACCATCTCCACTAAAGTCATATCATACCTATTTGTCTTGTATGTGGCGTCCATGATAATCACGTGAGGAAACTTCCTGAACAAACGAATCGACTCCGGGTGAGCGAAAAAAAGGACTTCAACCTCATTCGTCCTCGTGGTCCTCAAAGGTTGACAAAAATACTTTCTGAAAATTTAGAGACCACTGAGTAACTGACAATTCACCACGATCTTCAAAATTGATCTTCTGCGAAAAATTGGCAATCTGCTTCAAGGATGTCACATTTTGCGGGTCTCTTTTCCTAAGCTGAATAAATATGTTTTTTGGCGTCTTGCGATCATCCCCCGCTTCCCTTGCTATTTTCTCCTCCTCTTTGCTCATTCTACCCACGAATGAATTCCCATGAAAACTAGTAGGAAGGGTGTGGTTGTGACGACCTTCTACAACATTCACGATCCATTTATAACTATAAGGCCCTTCTTTTATACGAACCCCATATAACTCAAATGTACAACCACATTTCTTCGATTTTCGGTCACGAAGCCTCGGAACCGGCAATTCTGGATTTTTTAAATTCACTTTCAGCCTACCCGATCTAGGTTTTCCAAACCTATCGCATACAAAATCAACGCAATATTTGCTAGATGTACGATGTACCAAAACTATCATTAAATCCCTTGCTCTCTGTTTTGTCCATTCCATCATCTCTTCTTTACTATCCCACATTTGCGCAGTACTAAAATGTGGTCTAAAGTCTTCTTCCTATATTGATTAAACTACATTACTTAGATACGCAATTTTAATTAATTAACCTAAATCTCATGCAATTAAATAAAAAATTTAAATTCATAATATACTAACCAAAATCGGTAACGGAGTCCAATCGTCTAATGCAATTGATACATTTGCTTCGCCTTCTTCCTCTTCTTCGTCCACTTCCTCATCGACTTCTTCGTCTTCTTCGTCCACTTCCTCTTCTTCATCGACTTCGTATTCTTCTTCCACGACCCCTGATATCCAATTGTCGTTACCATCATCCTCACTACTCTCATAATTATAAGACATTGTGGTGTGCATTGCAAAACTTCAACAAGAGAGCTAAACCTCTATATACAACCAAAAAATTTATGTTGGTGCGGTAATAGTTAACGCACCAACGGACATAAAATTCCAACGGGCATTTTTTCAAAAAAAATCTGTGCGGTAACAGTTACCGCACAAATTATATTTATTATTTTCTTAAAAATTTAATTTAATTATTTTCAAATAATTATTAAAAAAAACCGGTGCGGTTACCGCACCAGGTTTATTCATTATTTAATTCCTGGTTTTAATTTTGTTTTTTTTTAAATTTTATATATCCTGTGCGGTAACTCTTATCGCACAGGTGTTGAAGTTAATCAAAATCTGTTTGTTTTTTTTTGTTAATCTTGTATTAACGTGGTGCGTTAATTGTTAACGCACATATCTGTGCGGTAAGAATTACCGCATCAGATTCATATACGTTTCAGAAAACATTCCAACAATGCCCCGGAGCCCTTTTGTGCGGTAATCCTTAACGCACAGAAGTGTACTGCAACTCTTACCGCACAGATTAGCGTGCATTTAGCAAAAAAAACGTGTGATATAGACCAAGCCTAAAGATATACAGGATATAGTCATATTGTGATATGATGCACAAAAATGAAAGGTAATTACATGTAAATAAAGTTTGTCAATTTTGTCATATTTACGAGGGACGCATTCCAAATCCATGCTTTGCCTTCTCCACTCTGTTTCATTGGAAAAACATTAACAAATCAGCAATTAAGCAAAAGCAGAAATGATACAATGATTTCTCTGCTCATACTCCAATTCCTATATGCATTGTTTTTGCTCTAAGATCTTATGATCATTAACAGAGGTAATAGATAAGATCTCAGAGCAATTTCATGATTTTATGAAAGAAATATGAGAGGAATAAAAGAGATCAAATCAATGTTACTCACGATGGAGCAAGTTTCCCAAGATCAACTACAGCATCACCAGTCTCTTCATCTTGAACTTTTCCAGATATATCAATAACATACCACTTACCTCGAGTACGAGGTAGTCCTCGCCTAGCGAGCAGTTCTAAATCTTTCACATTAAGCTCTCTTCCATTAACATAGATGCCTGTGTCTCCACTAGAACAATCCAGTGGCATGGGGAACCCGAATTCTGTAATAAATGGCTGCAAGACAATGACAACAAGATTGAATATAAATCCATATTATCATACCCCCAGAATGTTAAAGAAAGGCTTCTTACTGGAATAATTCCAAGGCAATAATTTCGCATTACACCCCAGAATCCAGCCCTCGAATCATACCTGGTCAATGATGGTAGATACATCAGTAAATATCAAAAAGTCACAATATAGATTTGGCTCAAAGCATCAGTAAGTAAATACCAGTAATTTCCAGGTGAAACTGGTCCTGCGAGCTTCTCAGCCCTTTTCACTACACGGTAAGGCAAAGGTTGCCCATTGACAAAAACGTCAGTTTTTACATTTGAAGGATTGAGAGGAGATGGGAATCTCCCAATCTCATTCCCGTCACCTTCATGTTTACTAGACGCCTCGGTTGAGCTTAGAGACAAATCAGCTATCGGGATTTCATCAGTATTTAATTCCAGCTCAGTGCGTGCGTCTGCATCATGACCTAGAGCATGTGATTCTTTTACACCAGGTTTATTGGCAGCAAGTTCATCAAGATTATCTTCCTTAAGCACGTTGTAAGGTGAAGGAAAATGCCCTAGCCTTCTTTGAGCATCTAACTGGATACCAGTTTCAGAATCTGTGGATGGGAACTTGTAGCCAGTTGCATCAAAATTGAAAGACTCATTGTTTGTGATGTCATCAAGTTCATGTATCTTGGCAGGCACGTCATGCACAATGGGAAAACTGTGGTTGAGTTGCATTTGCAGCTTCTTTTTGGTAAAATCAAATGAGAGTGCAGTGCGACAAGATCCACATTGCAATTTAAATTGTGTCTTCTTCATGACAATGAGTTTCTTAGGGATTCTCAACAGCTGAGAGCAGTTATTGCATATGACAAGTGGAGCAGCCCCAACAATTGGATGACAAAGAAGCTGATTCTTTTTCACTAACAATAACCTTTTGCCATGTTCCTGAACTGAACCACCCCTATATGATTTACTGTCAGCTGATCCTTGTGAGTGAGATGATAGGTTATGGTGACCATATGGATCAGGAAATTCAGAAGATGGATTACTAGAGGAATTCAAATACCTCCTATTACCAAAATCAGGAGGAGATTGAACATGTGGTCGATTGTGAGAAATCCTCCCATGATATTGGGGCCAAGATGGATCATGATCTAGATCACGTTCATTAACAAAAGGAGCTGGCGACTGATTGCGGTTCATATGATAGAGTCTCATCCTAGCACGTTCATCTACGCCAACTGATTCTACTGACCTTCCTGATCTTACAAGATCGTCATGGACATAATCATCAGATCCACCATAAAAATTTGCTGAAGACATCTTCTGATGACCCCTTCTATTTGAATTTTCTGGAAGATCACTAGTTATACCGAGTTGTTTCTTTACTTCATCATACAGACGAAATTGTTCAGCACGACTCATCTCTACACTCCGGACACTAGAAGATCCACTGAATATCTCTTGAGAGTATCTGGTCTGATCATAACCATAATTGGAGTGTAAGTTTGATGACTCATCATTAGGATGAACTGGAAATCTTTGCTGCCTTGGTAGATCAACACGCCTCCTACCGTACATATCATCATAGTCGGATTCTGTATTTAAACCAAAATCCATACTCCTAGGCTGAACTCTTGGCCTATTAAACTCAGATTCACCACCATTCGCCTCATAATGCAACCATGGATCAGCAGAACCTTTCTGAGCAACAAATCTGTTACCATATTCATCCTCTTCTTTCACATCACCAAACCATGCCCCAACTTTCTCTCTCGTTTCAAAATCCTCATAATCATGGACATTTCTTTCCATTGATCTACCAGACGACTTACTCTGCGCATCAAAATTGCCTGAACCGCTCCCCCTAATCGGCAGTCTCCTATTTCCTTCCCCATGTCGGGATCTCACGGTAGACTTACTTAACCTATCATCTTCCCTACCAAGGTCCTCGCCAATTCTATCCTCCCATGACTTCTCTGACACTCCATCGTCCACAGAAGATCGTTTCTCAGCTGCACAGCTCAAATCACAACAAATCCATAGGTATATTCAATAAGAAATCCAGTGGTTCCAATTACAATCAAATAAGGGGCCGTTTGGTTTCCATAGATATCACTAATATCCGTATTTGCATTTGGCATAATATATGCTATCAAAATCAATATCACAAATATCTACACTCATACCCAATATCCCATACCCTTAAGCTAAATACAAGATAAATACCTCGTGAAAGGGCACCACAACCGCCACAGTTGTAGAGAGAGTAAGGAGGAAGCTCAGGCAAGAGAAGGTTACATTTAGGGCATCGAACCAACTGAACTCTTGACGAACTTTCCGGCATTTCCTGAGGTCAAATTAGGCCAGAAATATTCTACAGACAGCAATGGCGACGAAGGCAACAACGCGCATATTAATTTCCGACGAATTTCAGTATATCGTTGATCGCTCGTCGAATTTCGCCCAAACAGCACGAAATCGAAAAAGGCTCGCACGATTCTTAAGCAATTTGAAGGGGGGATTTTGAACAAATCAAAAGGCGGGTGTAATGATAACACGACCGAGCGTTGACATTGACTTCGCCAAATTAGAGCCAGGGAGAACAAAAACACCAGATTTCGAAGATGAATCAAATAATTAAAGAGAAATCCAGAGTTGGTTTTATGTAGAGAGGGAGAATTTGGAGGGAGGAAGAAACGAAGATTAGTCGTTGCATCGCTAAACCCCAAATCATTTGAAGTCTGCGGAAACGCAAAAGTCTGACGACTTTTAAACTGGGACAAAACGCTGTCGTTTAGAGGAAAAAGCACGTTCTCGCCATTTCCGGGAGGGAAAAAATTGACTAATATCAAATTACTAAAATGACATGAATGTTAGTCATAAGTAGATTAGTTCCCCTGCAGAGATTTTTTTATTTTCATTTTACTAAAAAAAACTGATAAAAATTATTAAGTACTTTTTTTTGGTAAAATATTTTAGTACTTTTATAGATCATTAAAAATGACATAACTTAAAAACATATTGTATTGGTACAATATGTTTAAATTATTTTATTATATCAATTTGACTAAAAATAACGTTAAAATTTCTTAATTGTTTGAATACCTATCGATTTTATTTTTTTCCTTGTCCCTTTTTTTTTGAAATTTGTCATTTTGCACTATTTTGTCATTTCAAGATAATTCGTCCATGCACTTATCAATGAATAACACATAAAAAATATTAAACATAAAATAAAAAATAATTAAAATACATATATACAACTTAAATCCGAAATACTATTAATATTTTTCTCTTTAAAAATAATATTTTTTTTTTACTAACCTAGTATCTAAATTTACTCGGCCCAAATTATATATGGACATTATCAAAACCAGTTTTTGGGTAAATACCTTAAAACTGTAATGTTTTTGGGTAAATACCCTAAAACTGTAATGTTTTTTAAGTTTTTGCATCACTTTTTTAAGTTATATGAAAATACCCCTTTGCTGACGTGACAATTATAACAGAGTTGTCAACAAAATTTGTCAACAAATTTTTTAACAGAGCTGTCAACAAATTTTTTAACAGAGTTGTCAACAAAAATTTTAACAGAGTTGTCAACAAGTATAATAAGTTGTCAACACCAATAATAACCCTTTGCTGACGTGGAAATTATAACAGAGATGTCAACAAAATCTGTCAACAAAATTTTTAACAGAGCTGTCAACAAAATTTTTAACAGAGTTATCAACAAGAATAATAAGTTGTCAACACGACTAAATAAGTTGTCAACCCAACTATATAAATTGTTTACACGACTAATAAACGGTCAACAACATACAACACGAGTAATTAAAATGTCAACGCGAACAATAATTTATCAACACCACTAATAACTTGTCGACACGACTAAAATACTCATCCAACACCGATAAAATCTTAACAACAACACACAAATGAGGTGTCAAAACAACTAATAGCCAATAGAAATCCATTATGACTTCATATACTGAGATGCATTCACACGACAAGCAATAATATTAGCTTATGAAGCATATCCACCATCTCTACTGGAAAAGGAAAGGGGAAAGGATTTTTGTTATTTAATAAAGAACATGTAAATCCTGGTTGCCACCTTTTCACGATAATTACTGTAAGTTAGCAGATAACTCAAATGTAACAAGTACATAAACTAGAAGCTGATAGCTAAAAGGATAATGACTGCATGAGAAAAAACTGAAACATCCTTGATCATGTCCATCAGCTAAGCATATGAATAACTGAATCAGAGATTATAAAAAGAAATTCATTAGTGTCAAAAACTAATGGCTCAGCTGAGGTATCAAAAAAAAAAAACTGTCATCTAGATGTAGTGTTGTAAAAAAAAACAATTACTCTTGTTAAACATCTAATGAACTCATTCAGACACAAAGTTGGAATGACAGACATCTCGATGTACTGTCATCAAATTGGACGAGAAGCTAAAATATAGTATTACATATTTTATCTCAATTTCAATCACAGTGAGGCAATTAAGAACTAAGAAAGGGCTCCAGATTTTTCTATATAAAGTGCCAAGATGGACATATGGCAATGAAATGGAGAAAACAATTCATTGGTTGTGCAAAGAATATATCAATGTCCCAGGTGAGTGTAATCCATTCATCTTTCATATTTTACTGCTAAGATTTCAGGTTATTTATACCAATATTCAAACGGATAGCAAACAAATTATGTTCTACAACACTAACTAAAGTTAAATACACAAGTAAATGATTTATGTGAGGCCTTTCAGTAATGATCTGACCGCAGTAACAAATACCTCATTTCCTGTAGCATAAAGGTGGCGTCTCCCATACTTTGCCAGGAATTCCTTCAAAACACCTCTCGCTACTTCACCTATAGTTGTCAACAGATCTGATTTAGTAACGCCATATTGGATCTCGAATCAGAGCGACACAAATCTGATTTAGTAAGCTTCGTCCCTAACTTATATCTCAAATCAAAACAAGTTCCGTCCCTAATTTCTCTAACCCTAACGAAAGGTTGGATCTCGAATCAGAGCGACAAAGATCTGCAATCATGGCTAAATGACCGAAGGCGGAGGAGATCTTGAAAGGAATCGGTCCTTCTTCCGGTTTAGAGGAGGTGGTGGCCGGTTCCTCGACGATTTGGACCAGCCATGGCTCGACTTTTGCGAAGGCCGGCGAAGAATTCAGGATCTAACCTACTGAGCGAATGTCGGCGGCGGAGGAGGAGGTGGTGACAGATTTGAAGCACGGAGGTCGGCGATGGAGCAAGGTCGGCAACGTAGAGGAGCGGAGACAACTACTGTTGCTGAGGTGCGTAGAGTGGAGAGGAAGAGTGATGCTGGAAGCGAGAGGAAGAGTGTTTTATAGATAGGGCATTTTATTAATGTTTAGTTAAGGAGTGTAGTTATTATAATTATAGTGTCCAACACATCATTGGCACAAATAGTTCTTATCAAAATAGTTGATCCAATCCAACTTATCTATCACTTAAGCCCAAATCTCTTTTCCAACATCAGAAAACCTGATTTTGTTGCAGCCACACATTTGTAGAAACCCTAGCCCCACACACACCACCCTCTCTCTCCATGCTTTACAATAATTATAAAAGAGTCTCTCTCCATACCTTTTCATCCATGAAAATACTTAACGTCGGTGCTGGCGAATTAATGGGGATCTACCTTCGTAGTAACTTTCAACATTCTTATGCATCTAACATTCATAGTTTGAGTGTCTTTTGATTGAGAAGAAAGTGAAGACTGAATAATGTGTTGAACTGAGAAGAAGAAAGTGTGTTCTGTATAACCAATACACGTTCTTCTTATAATGAAATCAAAGTTGTAATTTGGGTTAATAATAATTAAGAGAATCATATCTTTTGTATTTGTAGAACTAAATATTTCTCAACCATGATTTGATTGCAAAATTTAGATATCATATCTTTTGTACTCTGTATTGTATTACTAATTTCTTTTTTTCTTTCTTTACAGGTTTACGCAGATTTGGTTGCAGATTTTTTATGATATTTCATACATATTTTTTTTTAATGTTTCGGTTATCCAGAAAAGTTTGTAATAATTTTTTCAGTTTTTTGCTTTATGGTTTCAGTTCTCGGTATTTTGCTTTATGGTTTCAGTTTTTCAGTTATTTGCTTTATGGTTTCAGTTTCACGTTCTTCTTATGCTTATAATTTAGGATTTTAAATAGTGGGAGGTTCAAATTAGGGTTTGAATCCGTTACACGTTAGTTTATATGGATTTTTGGTAAATATCGAAAAATTATGAATTACGGTAGCAGTTATAAAAACTAATAGTGTATAGGAAAAATTGTCGTAAAAAAGGAAAAAATCTTTTAGACTACAACTACAAAAGATTACCTAAAATTCTGTTGTGATAATTTTAAGAAACTAATGAGAAACGTACAACTAATGACATTAAATTTCGCACAACAAACGCAGAAAAAGCAAAAAACGCAACCAATAATAGCAAGCCACGTGGCTCATATGTGGAGTGGTTGAAAAGCCTTGACGCGTGACATAGTTGGGGTGAGAGTATGGGTATAATCCTTATTTTTTGTATAATTAGTGTCAAAAGTCAAAACCATGAAGTATAATCCTTATTTTATCCTAATTTATTATGACAGAAACATAGAAACATAGGAGTAGTTAATAACAACACATCCTAAAATATTAAAACCATTTTTTATAGAGTGTACGTGTATACGAATATTTGTTTCGATATTTTTCCTCCGTCCCATAATATAATGTCTATTTTATTTTTCGACACGATTTAACGGAATACAAAAAAAAATATGTGGAGTATTGTTTGATTCGTCTAATTAAATACTTTAACAATATAAAAAAGTTTATAATTTATAATATTAAGAGATATTAACGAAATAAAATACACACCGACATATGTGTGCTGTCAAAGTGGGCACTATACTCTCTTTTTCTAGTTAAAGAGCTATTATATATTGTAATATCGTTATGATGTAAATTTCGTTATACCTAATGGCCTACATAACCACTCTCTTTCACACAATAAATGCACATTTCAAGTAAGTGGACATATAATGTATTAACCATTATCGTAGAGAACTAGAGATGTATATGTTGACATATTCTACGCGCGGGGTAGTTACGGTTTTTCGTCTCAAAATTGGATTAGGCTAATTATATATTAGCTACATTTTTCAGGCATAAATTTATGAAATTCAGGGTAAAGTAAATCTAACTTGCAGATCAAGACATCAACACAAAAATAAACGAACAATAGAAGTGATAAAATAGCAAATTGATCGGTTTAATTACAAATTGACAATAACCATAGTAACGACGAAATACAATATGCAAAAGAGTAACAACGACTTGATGGGAGAATTCAATATAAAATCTCAGTCGGAGAAGTCGGAAGATCAAAAGTTGAAATCAGAAGAGGAATTCAAGAGGCCACAAAGTAATGACGACTTAATGACAACTTTCTAGGTCATTGCCCGCGCTTTGCGCAAGCCAAACACATTTTATTTTTGTCTATATTCATATACTTAATATATTTTTTAATATATGTATTTTTTAGTAGATTATAATAAAATGAATTGAATATCTCTTATATATGTACCCAAATCACATAGTCGTTTCCGTTGCTCGGATTACTCTTCATCGTCATACGGATTGGAGGTGAAGAGCGAAGAAAAAAAGAGATGAAAATGGTGGAAATACTAACCTATTAAGCACATAATTATGGTTTTATTAGATATTTAATAAATCTCAATTACCATTGGATAATAGGAGATAGAAAGAAAAAGAAAAAATTAAGTCTAAACATTAATTAGTCTCAATTGTCATTACTTTCTCAAACCCATCAATTTTTATATATAGATAGATAGGTCAATGTTGTATTCCCGATATATGTGCCTATGAGTGGTTTTTTTTTTGGGTCGAAACAAGGATCAAGGCCCTCGGAGCCGCATAAATAAAATCAAGCTAAAACTTTGGGAGCCCAAAATTACCCTCATGAATTTTTAAACCATTACAATCCTATACTCGTTATAAAAGGCCCAAAGAGATTATGAACGACCCATATTCACAAACTATGCATAATAACCAGAGGCCCATTTACTATTAAACGCTTAAGAGGTATATCCGTCTAACAATCATCCATTCTGGCGAACACAACCCAGGAAGTACTACTTGTAAAATATCATCCATTCTGGAGAACTCAAGCTAGAAGGAACTATCTCGTACAAAATTATCCATTCTAGCCAACTCAACTCTAGAAGGCGCAACCTTACACTAACACTAAGTAATTAATTTCAATCTATCTAGATGGCTATACTATCTTTCTACCTTTCTATTGAAAAGTCGTTCTGCCCGCTAGGGCATGTTCTACTTTTTCATCCATTCACATTCTCTCCCGTCCATTAAAACTTTCTAATCTAAGTTACGACCTATTCACCCACTCTACCCACTAGGCTATATTATTTCACATCTCTCTAGACGTTCTATCCTTTTTTTGTCTCCCATCCTAGTCGCCTTTCTACACTCCATCCCACCCGTTTAAGCAAATTTATACGTATTAACACTTTATTAAGAGGAACGGAAGAGGCCTCTATGTAGAACGGATGAGAAACGGTATGGCTGACAAGAGTAAAGAAAACAACACTGTTAAGTAAACTCTTTAGTAAAGATTGTATTGGAAGTAAATCAAAACTTGTGGTCCAAGGGCAAGGATATAAAGGAGATTTCCCCAGAGGTAAGTATACCCGTCTAAGTAATAAAAATTAGGCCCCAAGCAATGAAATTACTATAAAAGGAAGGGTAAACTAATGAAGAAGGGACGAGGAATTTTGGAGAGAAAAACAAGTAGTATACCGAGCACTTCCAAACCCGAAACAAGGAAAACAAAGATCTCACATGAACGAAAGACAACACTAAATCAATCACGAACTAAGATTGAAAAGAGATAAACTATTATAATCTCTATAATCCAGATCCCCCTCTTTTTGGACAAATACTGACTTGAGCGTCGGAGGGGCGATCCCGGGGCCACACCCGGGACTTGCCTTGTTTGTAGGACACAAAGGAGCCAAGATCGAACCATCTAGACTCGGACTCACTAGGTGGAGAAGTTGAGGATATTGGTGGGCAGGACAACGAGCGATATCGTCAGAGTCGGATTTTCAAGGGTTAGTTTTTCAATCGCCTTCATTGGCGCCGTCTGTGGGAACCCACTCACCCGGCTAAGGCGATGTCCACCATGCACAAGGTAGATTCACCGACGGGGTCCGAGAGCAATACCTACTCAACCAGTTGCGCTGATACTTTAGAGAGAAACCAAGGCTCCTTATAACACTGTGGGGCTTACGAGCTTATGAAGATGGACGGAGACCTTATTCGGAACGGAACATGCTACACCTCAAGAAATACTTCCCCTAGATGGGAGTATCCTACCAAACTGCCAAGGTATCAGCGACTAAAACTATGTTTAAATTCCCGCATTTTCTACTTTCATGCTAACAAGAATAGGGGAGTAGCCCGTTTAGGGCCCTTCCCAACATGCAAGACAAACTAGAAAGGCTAAAGGCCTATTGATGTATGGAGAATTACGTTTTTGGGATATCGTGGGACTTCAAAGGTAGTCATTGGTTGGCTCTAACCATGCTACCTGATCTCCTACAACACCAGGGGCTTCAAAAGTAAGGGCTAAGCTCTTCAGTCTTACTTGGCTCCTTACCATAAATGTGGGACTTCAAAGGCAGGTTTCGGTTGTGCTCTAACCGCACTGTCTGGTCTCCTACAATACCAGGGGCTTCAAAAGCATGGATTAGTCGAGTCGCATGGCTTGGCTCCTTACTCTACAGTGGGACTTCAAAGGTAGCTCTCAGTTGTGCACGACTGAACTACCTGGTCTCCTACCATATTGGGGGCTTCAAAAGTAGGGACAACCCGTTCGTCCTACTTGGCTCCTTACAACAAACGAGGGACTTCAAAGCGGTTGATAGAGCTAACGCGGCACCGTTTGGTCTCCTACTCTATCGGGCTTCAAAAGTAAGGACCAAACTCTAGTGGTCTTACTTGGCCTTTGTACCCTACAAGAGGTTCCAAAAACAGTAGAGCTATCACTGTTTGACCTCTTGACAATACCGGTTTCTCAAAAAATATCAATAATTTACAAGCAAAGTATTCCAGTATCTTGCTACCTTAGCCCTGGCTTGGGGCTTCCTTTGTTTTTGAGGCCTGAAAAACTTAATAACTACAAAAGCCGACTCGGGGTTCTTTCTGTTCAAATGAGAAACTAAGCTACTCTAGAGTGGATATCATCCTAGTTGGGAGTCAATCTATATGGATTCCTTTCTAGATGGGTATCGTCCTAAATATATACTTGACAGGTTTAAACTTTATCAAGTTGACACAAAGCTAGAACGGAGTCATTCTAAAACTAACATTCTACTAAGGAAGTCTATCTAGTACCCCACTTAGAAGTCTATCTAGTACCCCGCTTAGAAAACTCTACCCAAATATCCCGGTAAAGAAAAACCCTATCTAGTACCCTACTTAGAAAAATCTACCTAATACTCGGCTAAGAGATACTCTATCTAGTACCCAACCGAGAAAACCCTATTTATTACCCTATCAAGATAAATCATATTTAGCACTCCACTAAGAAAAACTCTACCTAGCAAGTACCCTCAAGAAAAATCCTATCTAGTACTCTACTCAGAAAAACCCCACTTAGAAAAATCCTATCTAGTACTCTACTCAGAAAAACTTTCTATCTAGTACTCCACTCATGAGAGCCCCTTTAGAAATGTTCTATCTAGTACTCCACTCAGGAGAGCCCCTTTAGAAAGGTTCTATCTAGTACTCCACTCAGGAGAGTCCCCTTTAGAAAGTTTCTATCTAGTACTCCACTCAGGAGAGCCCTTTTAGAAAGGTTCTATATAGTACTCCACTCAGGAGAGCCCCTTTAAAAATGTTCTATCTAGTACTCCACTCAGGAGAGCCCCCTTTAGAAAGTTTCTATCTAGTACTGATAAGCGGTGTTTTACATACCGCAACTATGGATTATTAGCTAGTTTTGTATAGGATTATGTTATTTGTTTCTATGTAATCTGTATCATGGAGTTGTTCGAGAGAAGATTTACATACGAGATTCCAAGAGATGATACGAAGCATTGGAGCATAAGGAAGAAGTTGCTGAAGACGAAGACGAAGACGAAGACTTGAAGAAATCAGTAGCTGCTACCTCAGACGACAAGCCGCGCCTGCGGGTCTCAAGCCGCATCCGCGGGTTTCACCCTCAACCAAGGATCCGAGAAAGCACAAGTCGCGCCCGCGGGTCCCAAACCGCGCCCGCGGCCCTCTGCCATCCTGAAATTCTGGAGAATCCAAAACCGCGCCCGCGGCTCTCAACCCGCGGGTGCGGTTCCTCGACAGAAGAATCAAATTGATGTCTTTGCCATTTGAAGTAATTTGTGTTCAATTCTGTAACTTTCCACACGTTTTTATTACCTTAATGTGGCTGTTACAATAGCTGATGACTATTTAGGTTGTGGATGATCATCCTTGATCAACCACCTTTTGTTTTACTTAAGTTTTTGGAGAGTTTTTCACAAACTTATGAGTTGCTAAAGTTCCTTTCTTTCACTTGGCGTTTGAAGCTTTTGGATTCAACAAGTTGTGAGTTTATCCTTTCCCTTTGTCTACTCTTTGATTGTCTCAACTCTCTTGTTTGTATTGTCCATGAACTAGATTTACTACTTTAGATTGATCACCTAAGTTAGTTTTATCTTATTCATATTGCTAGAGTTTGATACTTCTAGTTGAATTATCATACTTGTTGTGTAGCACAATCTATTTGCATGAACTAGTTGTGATTGTTATTAGAGAAGAGAATTGAGTACATGTCGAGTATCCGACTAGTTGTCCATGATATTGCATGTATCTATCTATTCCTGAATGCATTGCTACTTTGTTATTGAACTTTGATAGTTTCAAGGTTATAATCGAGTAAGGGTTATTAGGACTAGTTGGACTAATAACTATTCAAGAACATGAATTAGAACGATCACTTGAGAACTTGACATAGGGATGAAAAAGATTCTAAGATCAACTTGTTAATCTAATTGTGGATAATCGCTAAGTGGAACACTTCGCTTAATATTGTTATAACCAAGTTGACATTCGATACTTCGTATCAAAACCATAAAAAAAAAAACCTTTGGTTACGTTTATTGGTTAGTCATTGTGATAACTTAAGAATTTGATAAACTGATTCTCTTGGGATTCGACCCTTGCTTGCGCACTATATTACTTAGTTTGCATGTTAGGATTACTTGACTTGGCACACGACAGATTCGCCTCGTCAAATTTGGCGCCGTTGCCGGGGAATCAAATTTTCTTATTTTTAAGTTCTTATTTTGATTAACTTTAGTGTTGACTAGTGCATGGTCAACACCCGTTCTATTAATCAGCCTCTTTCTGTTCTTGATTCAGAGATCGAGAGAACTTTTCATCGGAATCGAAGAGAGAACAGAGTCGGGACTGAGATAGTAGAAATGGCCGATCGAGAAGCTCTTGCTGAAGTGCAGCGTCAATTGGCTGACATGCAGTTGGTCGTTGATGCTCAACGGGAGCTAATTGAGACAAGGCTACCAGGAGGTGGTGTTACTCGCACTTTGAGAGAGCGGCAAACACCGAACCTGACACAACAACCTCAGGCTGTGGTTATTCCACCCCTTGCTCCCGGGGTGACTTTCGAGCTCAAGTCGGGGGTGATCAATTTGCTCCCAAGTTTCCATGGTTTGGCTGGTGAGGATCCGATCATGAATTTGAACCAATTTCATGACATTTGCATGACGACCAAACCGCCAAACGTCACGGAAGTGCAGATCAAGATGAGAGCCTTCGGGTTCACTTTGAAGGATGGTGCTCGTTCTTGGTATTACCATTTGCCAACCGGTTCGGTTGATAATTGGGAAAAGTTGCACAAGGTGTTCTTGAGCAAGTATTTTCCGGTGAAGAAGGCAAATGCTCTCAAGAAGGAGATAGCCCATGTCGAGCAAAGTGAAGATGAAACTCTCTATGACTACCTTGAACGCTTCAAGGGGTTGTGTGCTTCGTGCCCTTTTCATGGGTATGATACCGAGGATCTAGTGCTTTACATTTGCAATGGTCTCCTTAACCAAGAAAGGAGGATGGTTGATGCTGCGTGTGGTGGGAATATTCTCAACATGACGCCGGAGGATGCCATGGAGAAATTGCAAGATATGGCTGAGAGCACAAAGAGTTTTGGTAGGAGATACACCAAAAGGGGAGTGCACGCAACAAGTTCAGGAGATCCCGCTCTTGTAGCTGAGCTTGTGGAGTTGAAAAAGATGGTCTCTCAGTTGCAAAAAGGACAACAACAACAAGTAAAGTTATGTGGTATTTGTGTTGACCCTTCTCATTTTACAGATAAATGCCCTGAGCTTGAAGGTGAAGACGTTGCTGAAGTCAATGCTGGTGGTGGTGGGTATGGACCCCCACGACCTTGTGGTGATCAACAAAACAACTACAACCCGAGGTATAGAGATCATCCCAATTTTCGATGGTGTGATCCAAATGAGGCCCAACAACAAGCTCAAGGCCCTCGACCCAATGCTGGACCATCTACTGCGGAGCTGCTGAGATCTTTGACTCAACACTTCACAACTCATGTTCAAACGACCGAGTCGAGCATCAAGAACATGGAGAAGCAAATTGGGCAGTTGGCTGAAGTTGTAACCACCATTGCACAACAAAATTCCAATTCTCTACCGTCCCAAACGGTGGTGAATCCAACCAGAAATGTAAGTGCAGTAACAACAAGAAGTGGTAAGATTTTAGGGGAAACCAAAAACCTTGTCGAGGCTTCTGCAGAAAATTCGATTTCTGAGGACAGCCGAGAGCCGTGACCGCGGGTTGAAAACCACGCCCGCGGCTCCTCTACTGAGGCAAATGTTTCGGAATTTCCTTCACAAAATGCTGAACTCGAAGTGGAGGATCGGGGGGATTTCCAGTTGAGACAGGACAACTACGTTCGCCCCAACTTTCCACCTCTCGACTCCACCAAGCCTCCCGCCCCGTTTCCCGATGCCCTTAGGAACACCAAAAGGCCGGAAAACGACAAGGAGTTGTTTGAGACGTTCAGCAAATGTGAGGTAAACATTCCCTTGCTCAAGTTAATTAAAAGCATTCCTCGATATGCAAAGTTTTTAAAAGAACTTTGCACAATCAAGAGGAATCAAAAGTTGAAAGGGCAACAAAAGGTAACGGTAAGTGATACGCTGCACTTTGTATGGCGTAACTAGGGATTATTACATTAGTTTAGGAGTATTATTATATGTGTTTCGAGTCATTGTTATGTTCTGAGATATTTATTAAGAAGTGAAGAAATGAAGATCAGAACCGAAGGAGATTGAAGACTTGAAGAATGAAGATGCTTTTGAGACGCCAACCGCGATCGCCACTACCATCCAGGCGATCGCCATCATTCAACAGAAGTCATTCGAGAAGAAATCAGCGACCGCGATCGCGGGTGATATGGTGGCGATCGCGGGTATTGCACTTGTTGGGCTGAAGTGATGGGCCGATGGATTGGGCTTAATTAAATCAAGCTAGCTGCTGGCCATTTATGGAAGCAAGCAACTCAAATCAATTTAGCCGAGCTCCTTTGTTACGGATTTGCTTCCTTTTGTTTTGTTTTATTTTATTTCCTTATTTATTATTTCCTTTTAGGATTTATCTTTTACCATATATTTTTAGGGTTAGACTCTATTTAAGAACCCTAGTTCTATCATCTTTTCTATCTTTCCATCAGACAATTTAGTTCTGCAACCATGAGCAGGAACTAATCTCCATTGTTTTACCTAGCGGTTGAAACCTTCAGTTATTAAGTTGTGAGATTTCTAAACTCTTGTTCTTTTCCTATGGGTTTGTATTAATTCTCTTGTTCTTCATCTATTGATTTCTATTAGTTTTGCTAGCTTGATCACCTAGTTTGATTGATAGTTTTCTATTGCTAGACTAGGAATATACGGTGGAATTCCTTGTCATTGTAGCATTCATATCTGCATGATCTGGTAGTTGATTGCTTTTATGAAAGAGAATTGATTGCATGTTAATACTTGACGGTTGTAAGTTATTGCATGCATCCTTATGATTCTTGTGCCCTTTGCTGCTATTTCATCTAATCTTGAGAGGTTTCCCTGATTGTTGAATAGTAAGTATTATCAGGACCGGTTGACCTGCTGATATATTAAAGTTTGGAATAGGAACATTCCCTAGGATTGAATAGAACTTGAGATAAATCTATGATCAACTTGATTGACTGTTGTGTGGATACTTGCTAGGTGAAACCCCTTCTCATCATATTCTCACCCAAACTCCCTTTGTTTGATACTTGTTACTTTTGTGTTTCATACAATCAAACCCCCCCTGGTTACTTGTTACTTGTTCACTAGTTAATATTTCACTTGACTGCATTGATTTGGTGTTTTGATTCCCTTGAGTTCGACCTCTACTTACTTGCTATACTCTAGTTAGTGTTTAGAGTTTATTTCTTTGATTTGGCACTACGACTTTAGCCTCATCAGTAAGCGAGCGTGTCTCCGCTGTATTTCAAAGGCGAATGCCTAAGAAGTGCAGCGATCCGGGCATGGTCAGCATACCTTGCCGTATAGGTGACACACATTTTGAACGAGCCATGCTCGATTTGGGTGCATCGATAAATGTGTTGCCTTACTCTCTCTATAAGATTCTTGGGTTAGGTCCACTTCATGAAACCGGAATTGTTATTCAACTAGCCGATAGGTCCACCGTGTATCCTAAAGGTGTAGTTGAAAACGTTTTGGTTATGGTGGATAATTTGTTCTTTCCCGCTGATTTGTTTGTGTTAGACATGGAACATGAGGCAAGTTGCTCCTATTTTGCTTGGGAGGCCCTTCATGCGAACCGCTAACACAAAGATTGATTTGGCTAGTGGGTCTCTTACTTTAGAGTTCGATGGGGAAGTGGTTCAATTTAACATTTTTGATGCTATGAAACACCCCGTCGAAGATGCTGCGTCTATTTGTTCAATCGATGTAATTGATCCTATAGTTCAAAATGTTTTCAATATCTTTGGCTTGGATGAATTACAAAGTGTATTAGAACACAACATCGTTCACTCACCAACACTTGATTTGTCTCTTCCACCTGAGATTCAAAGTGTTCTAGCTCGTCTAGACGCTTCAGGGTAGAATTTTGGCCGGTCGGCCCATGCTACTAACTTTGGAGAGCGAAAAGCTTCTTCCTTCTATTGTGCAGGCACCGGTTGTAGAGCTCAAGCAATTACCCGAGCACTTGAAGTATGCTTTTCTTGGGGAAAATGATACCCTCCCGGTAATCATTTCGAGCAAGTTGACAGGTGAACAAGAGAGAAGGTTGGTGATGGTGTTGAAAGAACACATTACCACTCTTGGGTGGACCATTGCTGACATCAAGGGAATTAGGCCTTCCACCTGTATGCACAGGATCCTTCTTGAGGAAGGTGCTAAACCATCTAGGCAACCCCAAAGAAGATTAAACCCACCTATGATGGAGGTGGTCAAGAAGGAGGTGCTGAAACTTCTTCAAGCTGACATGATCTACCCCATTTCGGATAGCCAATGGGTGAGTCCAACTCAATGTGTCCCTAAGAAGGGGGGCATAACATTGGTAGAGAATCAACAAGGTGAGATGGTTCCTACCCGAGCTCAAACGGGTTGGAGAGTATGCATTGACTACCGCAAGTTGAACGCGGTAACCCGAAAAGATCATTTCCCTCTCCCTTTTATTGATCAAATGCTTGAACGACTTGCCGGTCGTCCGTATTATTGCTTTCTAGATGGGTATTCAGGGTATTTTCAGGTGGCTATTGCACCCGAAGATCAAGAGAAGACGACGTTTACATGTCCCTTTGGCACTTTTGCATATCGTAGGATGCCTTTTGGATTATGTAACGCGCCCGGACCTTTCAACGATGTATGGTAAGTATCTTCTCGGAATACATTGAACATTTCATAGAAGTTTTTATGGATGATTTTACGGTACATGGGGGTAGCTTTGATGCATGTTTAAATCATTTGTCACTTGTTCTTAAAAGATGTGTAGATACTAATCTAGTATTGAATTCTGAAAAGTATCATTTTATGGTTGAACAAAGGATAGTATTGGGGCACATAATTTCAGCTAGGGGTATTGAGGTCGATAAGGCAAAGATTGATGTCATTCAATCGTTGCCTTATCCTACCAATGTGCGTGAAGTGCGTTCTTTCCTAGGCCATGCAGGTTTTTATCGCAGATTTATCAAGGACTTCTCTAAGATCTCCACGCCCCTATGTGAGCTTTTGAAAAAGGAAGCTACCTTTGACATGTCGAATGTGTGCAAGAAGGCATTCGACACTCTGAAAGCACACCTCACCGAAGCACCAATCATCCAAGTACCCGATTGGTCTCTACCCTTTGAGATCATGTGTGATGCTAGTGATTACGCGGTGGGAGCCGTTCTTGGTCAAAAAGTCGGAAGAGCAATGCACGCCATCTACTATGCTTCCACGACTTTGAACGGAGCTCAGAGGAATTACTCCACCACGGAAAAGGAGTTGCTAGCCGTGGTGTTTGCCTTTGAAAAGTTTCGGCAATATCTTTTGGGCACGAAGGTGATTATCCACACAGACCACGCTGCTCTTCGTTATCTCATGACGAAGAAGGAATCAAAGCCAAGACTCATTCGATGGGTTTTGCTCTTAAGCGAGTTCAATGTGGAAATCTGGGACAAGAAGGGAGTCGAAAACTCCGTAGCTGATCATTTGAGCCGGATTGTGCAAGAGGACGGTAAATTGCAGGTTCAAATTCAAGGTACGTTCCCGGACGAAAACTTGTATCAAATTTATTCTGTAAATTCTGCTTCTGCTGAGAACAAGCCGCACCCGCGGCCTGAAAACCGCGCCCGCGGTTTGTGCTCTCAAATATTCTCGGAAAAAGGCGAACCGCGCCCGCGGTTTGTGTTTGCCAGAATTCTCAGTACAAAGAGAACCGTGATCGCGTCTCGATAACCGCGATCGCGGTTTTCTGACAGCCGAGTATGCAGATTATACAGAATCGCGGTTTGCCCTCCGGTCTTTCAAACCACGGTTTGCCGACATCGTGAACTACCTGGTTCGCGAAGAATTTCCGCCGAACTACACCAAAGCTCAAAAAGATAGGATCAAGCGGGAATCACGTTTCTACGTTTGGGATGACCCCTACCTTTGGAGACATTGTGTTGACAAGGTAATCCGACGATGCCTCCCGGATAACGAGGTACAGTCTGTCCTTACTTTTTGTCATTCTCATGCATGTGGGGGGCATTTTGGGGCTAACAAAACGGCTAGGAAGGTATTGGACGCCGGCTTCTATTAGCCACACATCTTTCGGGATGCGTTTGCCTTTTGCAAAACTTGCGACCGATGCCAAAGGGTCGGGAAAATTTCTAAATGAAATGAGATGCCCCAAACACCATTAGTCTTTTGTGAGATTTTTGATGTTTGGGGTATTGATTTCATGGGACCCTTTCCTAGTTCGTTTGGGAATTTATACATTTTACTTGCGGTGGACTACGTTTCCAAATGGGTGGAAGCGAAGGCCACCAGAACTGATGATTCCCGAGTGGTAGCAGGTTTCTTGAAGGAGAATATTTTTTCTCGTTTTGGGATTCCAAAGGCTCTTATAAGTGACCAAGGTACTCACTTTTGCAACAAGACGGTGAGTGCACTTTTAAAGAAGTACCATGTCACTCAACGAGTCTCAATTGCTTATCACCCCCAATCCAATGGACAAGCTGAGGTGTCCAATAGGCAAATCAAGGGGATTCTGGAAAAGACGGTGGCTCCTAATCGAAAGTGATGCGGGAGCATCTGAGCTATCATCAAGGACGCCTCGTCCTAAATCTAAAGATGTGCTAACCACTGGAGCTAGGGCTAAAGATCGCTATGAGCCATCATTCAAGTCATTGATAGTAGCCCGAGCTCGTATTGTAGCCATTCAAGCTCGTAGAGATCCGGTTCGAGTCAAGATGAGAAGTCAAGTACTGAAGATGAAATAAACTAGACGTCAAGACGAAACTCTAGGCTTTGGAATCGCTCAATTCCGATCTCGGACGAGAGAGAACGAGCCGTTTCAAAAAGAGCAGTCGGCGACATGTCTACAACCGCGCCCGCGGCTCAATAACCGCACCCGCGGCTCATTCGCCGAGGCCTCTTCTTGAAACATTATTTTCGGATGTTTAATTGTTTTTCGGGATTATTATTTTAGGATATACTTTTATTTACTTATTTCTTTTAATTGGCCACCTTATTGACCCTATATAAGGTTTGCCCTAGTTATTGTTTAGCCCCCCCCCCCCCCAGACTTTGATATTGAATACAACGTTTATCGTTTTTCCTTCCAAAAGAGAGCTTTTGTGAGAAGAGTGCCCCGTGTGCATTGTCGTTCAGTTGGCCCTAGTTGTGCTTGTGTGTGTCAATCCCCTCCATAAGGTTGGTGCTATCGGGACTCCATAGAGCAACCTCCAGGTGCCTTGACCCACCAAAGTCATTGTGTTTGGTTGTAATCATCCGTTGGGGTTTCTTCATCATTCGGTAAGGTTCTTGTTCTTAAGTTCAAGGGTTTTATCGTTGTTTGATTTGGTTCCAATTGGCCTATCATTCGACTTATCCTTCTTTCATCTCATTCTAATTCCGCCTTTCTTCTCTGTTCGAGTTCCTATTCGAGTTTGGTGTCTAGGTCGGCAACTGCGGCTTATCCCCGCATCAAATTGGTATCAGAGCTGTGTTGACACCATTCGTCTTCACAAGAACATCAAGAGACCCCCTATCCAGAAAATCACAAAAAGAGTCGGCTTTTATTTTCTTGTTTGTCAGTTTCTTTCAGAAATTGATATTGAGTCTTCCATTGCTTTGATATTTCTTGTTGAGTCATTACAGGTTGTGTGCAAGAAGCTTGCATCGATTAGTGTTGGTGGAGATCGAAAGATTGGAGTTTGGAGCACCCTTGTTCCCAAAATCCATTCAGCCCTTCATCCATCACAAAATCTATCCATCCTTACCAAAACGCAGCCATGATAGCCATCAGAAACCCAAGAGAATTGCTGGAATTTCTTTCCTTGAAGCCCAAACAAGATCTTCAAAGAAGGAAATCTTATCTTTCTACAAGGGAAATCAAGTTAGTTGTTATTTTTATTTATTTTCAATTTTGCTGAGATTAATATCTCAGATCAAGTCTGTAATTTCGTTTTGTTTAGTTGAGACAAAAAAAAAATCAAAAAAAAAAATATACAAAAAAAAAGAATCGAAAAGTCTCAAAGTTAGTAGTTTATTTTACGTTTTGTTGAGTCAAAGTCTAGTTTGATATTGTTTAAGTCGGATCTCAAGAACTCAAAGGAAATCGGGTTGAACAAACCCGAACGGAAGCGAGAAACCACCAGGCCGTGACAGAAACCGTGCCCGCGGGCCAGTAGCCGCACCCGCGGTTCAAGCCGCGCCCGCGGGCCAGTAGCCGCACCCGCGGTTCAAGCCGCACCCGCGGAATTAAGGCCGCGCCCGCGGCTCCGCCTCAAAAGCCACTGTTCGAAAATCCGCGCCCGCGGACTTTAGACCGCGCCCGCGGAACCGTCACTGTTTGCCCTTCCATTCCTTTCAGATACGAGCCTCAAATTATTACCTAACCCTCCCGACTCCGTCTTCGATCCTTCCATCGACATCAGTCGGAACAAGTTAAGGTACGCTTCCTTTTGGCTCTTCTTGAAATTCGAAGCTTAACTCATATATCTGTTTTGCATTCTCATTCTTGCAAAACGCCTTCGAGCCTTATTTTCTTTCTTTCATTGAGTCAGTTTCTTGTTTGAGTCAGAACCTTACAGTCGAAACCCCACACTACGCTAGCCATCTCCATCTCTACCATCATTCATATATTGCTAGGAGTTAGGTAGTTTCAACTTAGTGGGTTATTGATCCATACAAGTCAATTCATCAAAGAAAAGCTGGTTGCAACGACAATTGAGAGAGAGTGCAGAGGAAAACATACGAGAGTAAACACTAGCGAGTTGTTTTCATTTACACTCACTTAACATTGTTCT
The DNA here is from genome assembly GCA_029168935.1 of Oxyria digyna. Lineage (NCBI taxonomy): Eukaryota > Viridiplantae > Streptophyta > Magnoliopsida > Caryophyllales > Polygonaceae > Oxyria > Oxyria digyna. The sequence continues at coordinate 10,918,185 of JAPVLV010000004.1, read as the reverse complement.
GTGTTAGTCTTTTATTTGATAATGGACAGGTTAGTTTATCCCAAAAGGAGACCCCCAAGGGACCCGACAACTAGCCCTGTCACCCTGGAGTTGATGAACTCCTTGGACAAATTTAGTGAAAGGTTTGTTAGTGGACTTACTACAAGCATCAGACATGAGCCTCATCATAAACGCTACCATGGTACCCCTGGGAGTGCTGAAATTCCAGCTCCAAGGGAGCGATATCACACTCTTAATGCTCCTTTACGTCATTCTAATAGATACAGTGCTACTAACCGTTTTGATAGATTTCAGGCTTTAGATGATGATGCATATTTTGAAAAGGAGTATGATGAGAATGAAGGATGGCGATCCTATTGCCAACAAGGAGGGTACCAAGGACGGAGAAGAGAGCCTGAGCAAAATGGAGTTGGGAAGATCAAGGTGAAGATCCCAAGTTTTGAGGGCAAGTGTGATCCAGTTGTCTACATGGAGTGGGAGACGAAGATTGAGCAAATCTGGAATCGTCACAACTTTCCCGAGCATAAGAAGGTGCGACTTGCATCTTTGGAGTTTTATGGCTATGCTCTAGTTTGGTGGGACAAATTAGTGAAAGCTCGAGTTGGAAATGGAGATTATCCCATTGCTACTTGGGACTTAATGAAGAGGAAGATGAGAGCTCGATTTATTCCCCCACACTACACGAGAGAGCTTCTACAGCGACTTGAGAATTTGAAACAGGGATCAATGGGAGTAGAAGAGACCTTTAATGCTATGCAAATAGCCATGGTCAGGGCCAATGTGATTGAGGATGAAGAAGCGACAATGGCAAGGTATCTTCGTATTCTCAAATCATTTTTGGCTAATGAAATTGAAATGTTTCTATATAGTTCTATGAATGAGTTGCTGCACTTAGCCATCAAAGTGGAAAGGAAGACTAAGTATAGGAATCAAGGGAATAGGAATGCACATGGTTCTTCCAACACTTGGAAAAATCAGCAAGGACGTAAGGATTCTTATTATGGACGAGATGCCTCTTCCAAGGAGCTACAAGGAGATAGGGATAGACCAAGAAGTGACACCCCTCCGGCTGCACCACGAGCCAAACTTGAACCCAAGGGAAGTACTTCTAACCCTTCTACTAGAGCTAGAGATATTGAGTGTTTCAAATGTAGAGGGAAAGGCCATATGATTAATGATTGTCCTGATATGCTTAATCACCTAGAACAAATTGAGATTGAATATGAAATAGGTGATAGTATTGATGATGTTGTTTGTATTGATGATCCTAAAACTGATTTAGATAATGAGGTTGAAATTGATTATGAGCATGTTGATTCATTGATTGATAGGAAGGATTTGCATGTACAAACTGCTCATTGTGTTGAAATTCTAGGAGAAACTCATTGTCTAGATAAAGTTGAGGATTGCAACATGATTATTGATGAAGGTAGTTGTGGTAATATTGCTAGCATGGAATTGAAAACTAAATTGCAAATTGCTACATTATGCTACCCTAGTCCGTTAAAACTGTGTTGGATTAATGACTGTGTTGATTGGAACTTGAACAAGCATGCTAAGGAAGCCATGACATTAGAACATTATGATGATATTTTATGTGATGTTGTGCCTATGCAAGCTTGTCAACTTTTATTGGAATATCCATGGCAGTATGATAAAAGAGTTGCTCATGATGGCTTTGCTAGTTGTTATTCGTTTACCTTCCCTAGAAAAGATGTTGTTCTTCCACCAATGGTTCTCTTGCAGGTCACTGATAAGTATGACAAGAGGAAGGACAAGGACAAAGGAGCTAAAGGAATTGTTAGTATGCCTTGAATCTGAATCACACACTGCGACAGGTAGCACGGGGGTCTCGCTGTTGTATGGGCTTATTTGGGCCCATCAGTTTTGTTGTTGGGCTTAGGGTTATTTAGCGCTATATATAGCGGCTTATGTGTAAACCTAATTGTACTGAAAACTGTAATACCGCCTCCGTATAATCTGATCTCCCTCTCCTGTGGACGTAGCCAATCTTTGGTGAACCACGTATATCTGTGTGTCTTTCTTGCGTTTACTTTGTTCTCGTTTCGATTCTGTTACAACAGGAATGAATGAAAGCAATGCACTCCAGCAACAATCCATCGTTTCCTCAAGGTGGAGCTATGCACTCAAGGCATTCAAGAGGAAGTTGTGCATTAAAGAGGATGACGCCTATGAAGATCGTCCAATCATTCATATCAAATATGATTCAAGGTTGAATCCTTTTCAAGAAAGGGAGAATGATGCGGGAGCATCTGAGCTATCATCAAGGACGCCTCGTCCTAAATCTAAAGATGTGCTAACCACTGGAGCTAGGGCTAAAGATCGCTATGAGTCATCATTCAAGTCATTGATAGTAGCCCGAGCTCGTATTGTAGCCATTCAAGCTCGTAGAGATCCGGTTCGAGTCAAGATGAGAAGTCAAGTACTGAAGATGAAATAAACTAGATGTCAAGACGAAACTCTAGGCTTTGGAATCGCTCAATTCCGATCTCGGACGAGAGAGAACGAGCCGTTTCAAAAAGAGCAGTCGGCGACATGTCTACAACCGCGCCCGCGGCTCAATAACTGCACCCGCGGCTCATTCACCAATCCGCGCCCGCGGCTCCATAACCGCGCCCGCGGCTCATTCGCCGAGGCCTCTTCTTGAAACATTATTTTCGGATGTTTAATTGTTTTTCGGGATTATTATTTTAGGATATACTTTTATTTACTTATTTCTTTTAATTGGCCACCTTATTGACCCTATATAAGGTTTGCCCTAGTTATTGTTTAGCCCCCCCCCCCCCAGACTTTGATATTGAATACAACGTTTATCGTTTTTCCTTCCAAAAGAGAGCTTTTGTGAGAAGAGTGCCCCGTGTGCATTGTCGTTCAGTTGGCCCTAGTTGTGCTTGTGTGTGTCAATCTCCTCCATAAGGTTGGTGCTATCGGGACTCCATAGAGCAACCTCCAGGTGCCTTGACCCACCAAAGTCATTGTGTTTGGTTGTAATCATCCGTTGGGGTTTCTTCATCATTCGGTAAGGTTCTTGTTCTTAAGTTCAAGGGTTTTATCGTTGTTTGATTTGGTTCCAATTGGCCTATCATTCGACTTATCCTTCTTTCATCTCATTCTAATTCCGCCTTTCTTCTCTGTTCGAGTTCCTATTCGAGTTTGGTGTCTAGGTCGGCAACTGCGGCTTATCCCCGCATCAGAAAGGATTGGAGTCTAAGGTTGGATGATGCACTTTGGGCGTATAAGACCGCCTACAAAACTCCAATAGGAATGTCCCCATATCGACTTGTGTTTGGGAAGGCTTGTCACCTTCCGGTGGAGTTAGAGCACAAGGCATGGTGGGCGGTGCAAAAATGCAACATGGAGTTGGATGAGGTAGGCAACTTTAGGAAGTTGCAAATCCAAGAGCTTGAAGAGATACGCCGGGATGCGTATGAGAATGCGGTGATCTACAAGAAAAAGACGAAGGCTTGGCACGACAAGAACGTCTTGAGGAAAGATTTCAAGGTGGGAGACAAGGTCTTGCTCTACCAATCTCGTCTTCAACTTTTTCCGGGTAAGTTGCGATCCCGGTGGAATGGCCCGTATGTTGTTGCTCGCGTCTTTCCTCATGGCGCCGTGGAGTTGTTTGACAAGGACAACCACAACGTCTTCAAGGTGAATGGTCAAAGGTTAAAACCTTACCATGTGGGATTCACCAAAGTGTCTTTAGATGAAATGGATCTAGAAGATCCAACTTTTGAAAATTGAAGACGGGAAACCAAGTCGAGCCACGACTCTAACCAAGGCGCTGCTTGGGAGGCAACCCAAGGTATTCTTCTTTTCCCTTGAATTTCATTTTCTTTTTAATTGTTTTGTTTTCTATTTTCTAGGAATTCAAGACGAGAAGACGACGGTCGTTTTCTACTAAAGGAATTGACGGTTCTTCTTTTCGTTTATCTAAAAAAAAAACGAAAAAAAAGAGAAAAGAAAATGGAATTGACGGTTCATCTTCTACCCTTCTCCATCTCAGATTTCATCTTCTACTCTTCTCCATCTCAGATTTCATTTTCTACCCCACTTCCCATCCCCACCAATAAAACCCTAACTCCCACCATTCTCTCCCTCCCACCACATCAAATCCTCCCACCTCCCACTTCTCTTTCCCAACACCAAAACCACCACACCTTCCCTCTCCTCCGCACCACACCTCCGGCCACCACTCTCCGCCTTGCAGAAACCGCTCCCGCGGCTCTAAACCCGCGCCTGCGGCTTCGCCCTGCCAAGAAGCTCTCCGCCTCACAGAAACCGCACCCGCGGCTCCAAAACCGCGCCCGCGGCTTCGCCCTGCCAAGAGGCTCTCCGCCTCGCAGAAATCGCACCCGCGGCTCCAAACCCGCGCCCGCGGCTCCCTTCTCGCCAGAATTCAGCAAACGCGAAAAATCGCGCCCGCGGCTCCTAACCCGCGTCCGCGGCCTTAGCCTCTGTCGTCAATTTTTGCTGATTTCGGTAAGCTTTTCCGACAACCATACTCATCGTTGTTGATTTTCTTACGCCTCGGGGAGGGCTATTGCTATTGTGCTGCTGCTGCTTGGTATCTTTGTTGTGTTGCGGATTTGTGGTAGAATTCGGTTTGTGTAGACATTTTGATGGCTGCAGCAGGGACGTCTCGAGGCCACAAAAATGATTTGTGGCAACAGCAGGTTCAGGCTAACTTAGCCTTTTTAAGGGCTAAGCAGTGTATAGCCACGAGATTTTTCCATCGACGTACGCTCGATGATTTGGGTATGACTGCGTGCACTGAGGCCATGCTTGAGCATGCAGGGTTGCATGGTTTCTTGTTCAGGTCAGCTCCCACTCATGCCGAGGCCACATATCAGTTTCGGGCAAGCCTCAAGTCCAAGACCATCTCTGAGACCACATTCATCTCAACCATCCAGTTCATTTACAATAGACGATCCTATACGGTTCAGGCTGAACAACTGCGCACCATCTTGGGAATCTCTCAGGTTCCCTCTGAAGATTATGACACTGCAGTTGGTGACAGCCCTACACAGGTCTGGTACACGTGGACGGGACAGGTTCAGGACTCCCATGGTAATGATTATAATGCTAAGATGTCCCATCCATGTCTCCGCCTGACACAGCGGGCTCTATCTATGGCCTTCTTTGGGCTTTCTGAGGTGAACAAGGAGTCTGCTTACCAGCTGAAGTATCTCTATGCTCTTATGCCGGAATGTCAGGTGATTCTGGATTGGCTCTAACTGTTTTTTCACTCCTGCAAGACAGCCCGCTCGAAACCAAGGGGTCAGATTGCTTTGGGTGGCATAATCACCCTCATCTTAGAGGTTGTCGTCCCCGACTGGGAGACTCTTGACTGCGTAGGTAGTCCGGACCCCTCAATGGGTCCCTATTTGCTGGATGCCACATTTCTGCAGACTCGACTTCGGTGGCTCAAGTCTGTTACAGTCAATGCGGACGAGCGTATGTGGGTTTGGCTCGGTCCTCCCGAGATTGCTCTCACAGAGGACTTTGCTTATGGGCTAGCACATACTTTCAGGATCAACCCTATACCCGCTCCCCCTCGTGCAGCTGCTCGACGACAAGCTCGAGGTGGGATCAGCATCCAGGAGCCGGTTCAGCAGCCGGATCAGCAGTTCGTTGACCTTGATGATGAGGATGATGATGACTTCCAGGAGCCTGCCCCTCGATTTCAGCCTCAGAGGCAATGGGGTGAAGCCTCATCATCTGCAGCCCCTGCTGACATACCTTGCGAGCAGCGTCTATTCGAGCGGATTGAGTTTGTCTACCAGTCGGTTCAGATGGTGAACCAAAATGTTGAGAGGCTGCAGCATTCGGTGGATGACTTGCGGCTCGACATGCAGGCTCGTTGGCCCGACTATCCAAACCGGGATGACCCGGATCAGTGAGCTTCTTTCTCTCTTCCTCATTATTTTTCTATGTCTTACACACTGGGGGCATTGTGCACTTCAAGTATGGGGGAGGGGAATTAGTTCATTGCTTATCCTAGAGTAGTTTCATTTCCTTGTTATTTCCCTTCGGTTTTTTGAATTTGGTTTGTACTTTGCATGGAATTAAAAACAGAAAAAGCCACAAAAATACGAAAAAAGGCAAATGAAAATCCTGGGATGGAAAAATCCATGCAATAAGCGGGTAGTTCGGCTTGCATTAGGCTTGGCAAAAAAGGACTTGAGGGCGGTAAGGAATGGTGAGATTGAAAATGAAATGAGTGGCTAGGTGAAAACCTTTCGGGGCGCCTAGGCAAAATGAGTGAAATGAGTGTCTTAGGACAAAAAATTTTGCATGTTAACCACTATGGAGGACCAAATTGATAGATTTCTTTCTCATCATATTGTTTGTATACTAAATGTGTTAGTGATTTGTAGTTTCTTTCTTTTTCATACTTCCTGAGATCTTTAAGTGGTTATTGTAAAAGAGTAAGTTTCTATGTAATCTGTATCATGGAGCTGTTCGAGAGAAGATTTACATACGAGATTCCAAGAGATGATACGACGCATTGGAAGCATTGAAGCATAAGGAAGAAGCTGCTGAAGACGAAGACGAAGACGAAGACGAAGACGAAGACGAAGACGAAGACGAAGACGAAGACGAAGACGAAGACGAAGACGAAGACGAAGACGAAGACGAAGACGAAGACGAAGACGAAGACGAAGACGAAGACGAAGACGAAGACGAAGACGAAGACGAAGACGAAGACGAAGACGAAGACGAAGACGAAGACGAAGACGAAGACGAAGACGAAGACGAAGACGAAGACGAAGACGAAGACGAAGACGAAGACGAAGACGAAGACGAAGACGAAGACGAAGACGAAGACGAAGACGAAGACGAAGACGAAGACGAAGACGAAGACGAAGACGAAGACGAAGACGAAGACGAAGACGAAGACGAAGACGAAGACGAAGACGAAGACGAGGACGAAGACTTGAAGAAATCAGTAGCTGCTACCTCAGACGACAAGCCGCGCCTGCGGGTCTCAAGCCGCATCCGCGGGTTTCACCCTCAACCAAGGATCCAAGAAAGCACAAGTCGCGCCCGCGGGTCCCAAACCGCGCCCGCGGCCCTCTGCCATCCTGAAATTCTGGAGAATCCAAAACCGCGCCCGCGGCTCTCAACCCGCGGGTGCGGTTCCTCGACAGAAGAATCAAATTGATGTCTTTGCCATTTGAAGTAATTTGTGTTCAATTCTGTAACTTTCCACACGTTTTTATTACCTTAATGTGGCTGTTACAATAGCTGATGACTATTTAGGTTGTGGATGATCAACCACCTTTTGTTTTACTTAAGTTTTTGGAGAGTTTTTCACAAACTTATGAGTTGCTAAAGTTCCTTTCTTTCACTTGGCGTTTGAAGCTTTTGGATTCAACAAGTTGTGAGTTTATCCTTTCCCTTTGTCTACTCTTTGATTGTCTCAACTCTCTTGTTTGTATTGTCCATGAACTAGATTTACTACTTTAGATTGATCACCTAAGTTAGTTTTATCTTATTCATATTGCTAGAGTTTGATACTTCTAGTTGAATTATCATACTTGTTGTGTAGCACAATCTATTTGCATGAACTAGTTGTGATTGTTATTAGAGAAGAGAATTGAGTACATGTCGAGTATCCGACTAGTGGTCCATGATATTGCATGTATCTATCTATTCCTGAATGCATTGCTACTTTGTTATTGAACTTTGATAGTTTCAAGGTTATAATCGAGTAAGGGTTATTAGGACTAGTTGGACTAATAACTATTCAAGAACAAGAATTAGAACGATCACTTGAGAACTTGACATAGGGATGAAAAGGATTCTAAGATCAACTTGTTAATCTAATTGTGGATAATCGCTAAGTGGAACACTTCGCTTAATATTGTTATAACCAAGTTGACATTCGATACTTCGTATCAAAACCATAAAAAAAAAAACCTTTGGTTACGTTTATTGGTTAGTCATTGTGATAACTTAAGAATTTGATAAACTGATTCTCTTGGGATTCGACCCTTGCTTGCGCACTATATTACTTAGTTTGCATGTTAGGATTACTTGACTTGGCACACGACAGATTCTCCTCGTCAAGTACTCCACTCAGAAGAGCCCCTTTAAAAATGTTCTATCTAGTACTCCACTCAGGAGAGCCTCTTTTAGAAATGTTCTATCTAGTACTCCACTCAGGAGAGCTCCTTTAGAAAGTTTCTATCTGGTACTCCACTCAGGAGGGCCCCTTTAAAAATGTTATATCTAGTACTCCACTCAGGAGAGCCCCCTTTAGAAAGGTTCTATCTAGTACTCCACTCAGGAGAGCCCCCTTTAGAAAGTTTCTATCTAGTACTTCACTCAGGAGAGCCCCTTTAGAAAGGTTCTATCTAGTACTCCACTCAGGAGAGCCCCTTTAAAAATGTTCTATCTAGTACTCCACCCAGGAGAGCCCTCTTTAGAAAGGTTATATCTAGTACTCCACTCAGAAGAGCCCCTTTAGAAAGTTTCTATTCAGTACTCCACTCAGGAGAGCCCCCTTTAGAAAATTTTTATCTAGTACTCCACTCAGGAGAGCCCCTTTAAAAATGTTCTATCTAGTACTCCACTCAGGAGAGCCCCCTTTAGAAAGGTTCTATCTAGTACTCCACTCAGAAGAGCCCCCTCTAGAAAGGTTATATCTAGTACTCCACTCAGAAGAGCTTCATTTAGAAATGTTCTATCTAGTACTCTACTCAGAAGAGCTCCATTTTAGAAAAATCCTACCTAGTATTCTACTCAGAAAAAACCCATTTAGATACGCGTCACTTAGTAAAAATTCCACCTAAAACGCCTAACTAGAAGAGCCCCGTCTAAATGCCCCATCAAGAAGAACCAACCGGTCGCCTACAAAGATTCACACCAGTCCGGACATACTCCATCAGAACGATGACAAGATAGAACCATAACTTGCAAGATCTTAGAAGGACTTCTTCCTATATTTCAACAATGATATCGAAGAAAAACTACTACCTTTCTAAATATACTACCTTTCTATATATAGTACCTTTTTAGACATACTACATTTCTATATTACTAGCTTTTCTAGATATACTACCTTTCTAGATATACTACATTTCTATATACTAGCTTTTCTAGATATACTACCTTTCTAGATATACTACCTTTCTATACACTACCTTTTTAGATATATTACCTTTTCAGACGCTACCTTTCTAGATATATTGCCTTTCTAGATATTACTAGTTTTTCTAGATATACTACATTTCTAGATATACTACCTTTCTATACACCACCTTTTTAGATATATTACCTTTCCATACACTACCTTTCTAGATACACTACATTTCTAGATACACTACATTTCTAGATTTATCTAGCAAGTATCTTTTCAGACATATCTAGCAAATAACTTTCCTAGATATATACCTTTCTAGATAGACCTAGCGAGTACCCTTCTAGATCTACTTATCAATCACCCTCCTAGAAAAGATCTTCCTAGCAAGTACCCTTCTAGATCTACCTAGCAAGTATCCTTCTAGAAAAACTCTACTTATCAAACACTCCACCTAGCGTGTTGGACCCTCCACCTACAGAAACAAGTTTTGACAAAGTCTACGAAGATCTCTTCCACTAAGGTTGATACTTTTTCTAAACAATCGACATACTCGTACAAAAACAATAAAATCAAGCACACACGTTGTTTGACCTCTTGGCAATACCGAGTTTCGAGAAAAAAAATCACAATAATTTACGATTAAGGCATGACCATAGAAAATGATGAATGTAGCCTTGTATAGTAGCAAGAGCAATCAAAACTCACCCGTAATAATGTAAATTAGCTAGATTAGCTTAGCATGAGACTTTTCTTTCCACCATTCGAAGTGGGTGCAAGGCCAGGCTAGCCTTGAATGGAGTTTTTCTAAGTTGGCACAAGGCTAGGACGGGCGCCATTTTAAGTGGGTGCAAGGCCATGCTAGACTGGAATGGAGTTTTTCCAAATTTGCATAAGGCTAGATGGACGCCATTCTAAGTGCGTGGAAGGCCATGCTAGCTTTGAATGGAGTTTTTCTAAGTTGGCACAAGGCTAGATGGACGCCATTGTAAGTGGGTGGAAGGCTAGAATATCCTAGAAGGGAGTTTTTCTTACGCCATACTAAGCATGGGCAAAGGCCAAGTCAGACTAGTATGAGGTTTCTCTGGACACCTAAACTAAACTCACGTGAAGCAAGGTTAACTTAACCAAGGGGCTTCTCTAGGCAATGATACCAGCATAAGCAAGGTAACAAGTTGTACATCTCGAAAACACAATATTTACAGACATCGACCGTCACATGAAGAAATCTGAACGCTTGGAATCTAAAGGAGGCTCAAATGAGGACAACCATGCTTGCCAAGAAAGGCTCAAGAGAACTCGGCTAGAACAACTGAGGAATGCTCAAAAGGAGGCGCTTTAGACCCAACCACCAAGGTATGTCCCTTTAAGAAAAATAATGTAAGTTGGCATGGGGCTACCCGCTAGCCTCCCATGCCAAGTCTCACAAGAGATAGTGCAACTTGGCATGGGGCTACCCGCTAGCCTTCCATGCCAAGTCTCACAAGAGAAAGTAAAACTTGGCATGGGGCTACCCGCTAGCCTCCCATGCCAAGTCTCACAAAAGAAAGTGCAACTTGACATGGAGCTACCCGCTAGCCTCCCATGTCAAGTCTCACAAGAGAAAGTGCAACTTGACATGGAGCTACCCGGTAGCCTCCCATGCCAAGTCTCACAAGAGAAAGTGCAACTTGACATGGAGCTACCCGCTAGCCTCCCATGCCAAGGCTCAGAAGAGAAAGTGCAACTTGACATGGAGCTACTCGTTAGACTCTTGTGCCAAGTCTCACAAGAGAAGTATAACGAGGATACCCGTTAAGCTTCTCATACCATGTTTTAAGAACAAAAGGGTGCAACTTGATGAGAGGTTATAGCCGCTCGCTTGGTATCTTGGTCTCATAACTCCATCGAAACTTGGCAAGCCACCAGAGCTCCAACCGCTCGTACTTGGTCTCTTCATTACTCTACCGAGACTCCAAGGGGTTGAGCCCTAACCGCCTATACTTGGTCTCCTTGTTACCCGACTGAGACTTCAAGGAGCTGAGCTCTGGCTGTCCATGTCCGGTCTCTTTACTCGGCCAAGGCTCCAAAAGCGAGGGGCTATGTCCACCCGCCAGTGGTGATCCCACAAACTAATATGAAAATTGGCATGAGGCTACTTCTAGCCTTCCAGACAGGTCCCGCTAAGGGCGACTAACCAATGTGTTTATACTTGAATATTGCTCTTCATGTCTTAAATTTCTTAATCGTGTACCAGGATAAGCATGCCTTGCACATTTTCTAGCAAAACAAGATTAGATAAGGACTAGAATTCTTTTAGTAGCATGAAACTCCTTGTAAATAGTGAAACATTGCACGAAATGCGATGAAACCACAGTCCTAACATAAGAGAAGAAAAATCAAGAAGACAACAAGTCTAGCAACCAACAACAACAAACAAATTCAATTTAAAGGGAGGCCACCATGTTGCAGGAGCACCAATGGACGACCAGGCTTGCCAAGTATTTGAGGGTGGTCATATAACCCTACACACTCTAGGCGGCCTACACTGCTAACTTTGAAGGAACACCACCCTCCTCTTGGCGGGCGACCATGATGGATACACAATAAGAGGTGACCAACAAGGAGGGAGCGCAACGGGCAAGGAGCATTCAACCTGAAGAGTAACCAAGAACCACTCATGTGAACTCTGGCCACCATTTCTGCATAAGAAGAGTACAATAGTCAGGCACAGTCGAGTATTCTCCATCTAGAGAACAGAGGGATGAGGTCGTCAATGAAGTCTGTTGAGCTAAGAGCAATGAATGAAAAGAACAGACAATCGAGCTATGAAATGAAGAAGGAGCAAAAGGAGAAAAACACCACATCAAAGGATTACATATTCAGAATCTCAAAGTAGAGCATGGAACAAAAGCCGAAATCTACAATAAAGACGAGAGACTTATCCCAGTTTGGAACTGTCATGTTCAGTCGAAATAAAGTGCCATGCTAAATGGAAAGAAGGCCTCCACAACCCACCACCTTGTTGTCATTGAGTAAGTCCACCTGATACTCATCAAAGTTTCCAGTCAACCTAAACGCTTCCAACACAGAAAAGGTAGATAGCAAAGGTAATTCCTACGCTCACTAGAGCTACCTAATTACTCGACAAGAAAGAAAGGCTAAGCACCACTGAAGCAAACCCAACCGGACCATCTCTTGCTTCCACCTTACTGACCAGTAAGCGTCGATTTCCTAAACAAACAACATGGTTTATCCTGGAGCAGTGCACACCAGGATAAGCCAAGGAAGGCAGCTGAGACACACAGATAATCAACCCCAACCTCACCACCGCGAAATCCATCAAGACAAGGACTTCTTTCAGAAAGAGAGTCGCCCAGAGTAGAAGCATTCTGCTGGAAGGTCCCTTCAGATCCTCCCTGTTCAAACTCCGCTAATCACCAGCTAAGAATTACAACAAGACTTCTTAGCTTGACCCCCAGAAGAGAAACAAGAATCTGAAGTAGGATTTTCAATTTCGATGGTGAAAATCAAGTAAAACCCTGGCTCATTTGTAGAAGAAGGACATGGACCCACACGTTGAAGAAGCAAAGCGTAAAAACAAATCCGCCCAAAGTTGGGGGCTCGTTTGTAATCAAGCCCCCAACTTTGCCCTTAAGGTAGGAGATTGGCATGTACAAGGTTGAATCAACTCCACTCATACCCAAATCCGAACAAAGGAAGAGTAGGCTGCAGTTGGAGACTTGAGGGGCTATGTGGGAGCCCAAAATTACCCTCATGAATTTTTAAACCATTACAATCCTAGACTCGTTATAAAAGGCCCAAAGAGATTATGAACGACCCATATTCACAAACTATGCATAATAACCAGAGGCCCATTTACTATTAAACGCTTAAGAGGTATACCCGTCTAACCATCATCCATTCTGGCGAACACAACCCAGGAAGTACTACTTGTAAAATATCATCCATTCTGGAGAGCTCAAGCTAGAAGGAACTATCTCGTACAAAATTATCCATTCTAGCCAACTCAACTCTAGAAGGTGCAACCTTACACTAACACTAAGTAATTAATTTCAATCTATCTAGATGGCTATACTATCTTTCTACCTTTCTATTGAAAAGTCGATCTGCCCGCTAGGGCATGTTCTACTTTTTCATCCATTCACATTCTCTCCCGTCCATTTAAACTTTCTAATCTAAGTTACGACCTATTCACCCACTCTACCCACTAGGCTATATTATTTCACATCTCTCTAGACGTTTTATCCTTTTTTGTCTCCCATCCTAGTCGCCTTTCTACACTCCATCCCACCCGTTTAAGCAAATTTATACGTATTAACACTTTATTAAGAGGAATGGAAGAGGCCTCTATGTAGAACGGATGAGAAACGGTATGGCTGACAAGAGTAAAGAAAACAACACTGTTAAGTAAACTCTTTAGTAAAGATTGTATTGGAAGTAAATCAAAACTTGCGGTCCAAGGGCAAGGATATAAAGGAGATTTCCCCAGAGGTAAGTATACCCGTCTAAGTAATAAAAATTAGGCCCCAAGTAATGAAATTACTATAAAAGGAAGGGTAAACTAATGAAGAAGGGACGAGGAATTTTGGAGAGAAAAACAAGTAGTATACCGAGCACTTCCAAACCCGAAACAAGAAAAACAAAGATCTCACATGAACGAAAGACAACACTAAATCAATCACGAACTAAGATTGAAAAGAGATAAACTATTATAATCTCTATAATCCAGATCCCCCTCTTTTTGGACAAATACTGACTTGAGCGTCAGAGGGGCGATCCCGGGGCCACATCCGGGACTTGCCTTGTTTACAGGACACAAAGGAGCCAAGATCGAACCATCTGGACTCGGACTCACTAGGTGGAGAAGTTGAGGATATTGGTGGGCAGGACAACGAGCGATATCGTCAGAGTCGGATTTTCGAGGGTTAGTTTTTCAATCGCCTTCAAAAACAAGATGGGGTTTAGCCATCCCCTAATATCATCTTTAAGCGTGTTACAAGCCAAAATAGGCGGAGTCGCCAAAAAATGAAAACCAACAGAAAAAGAGTATGCGAGCGAGGCAAGAGCGTCGGCGATGCAGTTGGTTTCTCGGTAAATGTGTCGGAATTGGACAATTCAATCCCTACGAAGGAAGTCTCTACACGAAGAAACAAGACTATCAAGGGGGTGGTGGAGAGGAGGCGGGTTGTTGAGAAAACCGATGACCGTCTACGAATCTGTTTCGATGACAACCTTGCTGAAATGGTGGCTCCACGCCATCTTGAGCCCCTGAAGGACGCCCCAAAGTTCAGCCATAGGGACCGAACACACACCAATGTTCTGAACGAAACCCATCATCCACTCACCCCTATCATTTCTGATGACTCCCTCGGCTGACGCAAGTCCCAAGGCAAGAACAGAACCATCTGAGTTGCTGAGACCGAGCCTCCAGGGGGAAGGACCAAGAGATACACCTCTCCACCCTAGGAGGCACCCGTGAGCCCATTCGTGAAACCTCCAAAGCCCTTTTGTACTCCAGTGCCCGATCAACAATAAAACGCCCTTGATCACCATGGGGTTCTTCATTATTAAACACCCTGTCGTTTCTCCACTTCCAAAGCCAGAAGAATAGCTTTATACTATGAAAGCATAAATAGTGTTGACTTAGGTATTCTTGGGAGTGATTTGGGCATAAATATTGTTGTCTTGACGTACCCTTGAGAATGATTTGGTGGAAAGGGAAAAAAATTGGCCTTTCGATGCTTCAATTGGTCGAAGTCACTTGGTTGACACATGAAGTGTTAGATTCTTATATTGTCAATATCGTTGTACACGTCTTTTACTCCAGCTGAATTGAACTCAAAATCTCTAAATAGAACACTTAAGGTAACTTAGTAGAAATCTACTAAATCAACTGAATATTGTTTGGTCGAAAGGCAAATATGTTGTTAAATGTTCGTATTTAGAACTATTTGTCGAAAGTACTCTTGAATTCTTATAGACTAGTTCATAAGAACAAAATGCTTTTAGATTACTTAGAAGAAGAAGAATGTTTAAAGTATTTCTTCGTTGGTACTTTAATTTACATATATAGCATAGCTACGTTGCTCCTTCGCATTTGCTCTTCAATTTGTCGAACAATAATGTCTAATGAGCATCTCGACGAATCTAGGGTTGTTCAGATCGGTCCGAGCTTAACTCAACGGGTCTTGGATCTTTCAGATTTCGGATTATCGAGTTTCATGAATTTTCAGATCGCTTATGTCTAACATGTTTTAGTTCAAATAAGATCGAATCGAACCAACTGATTGAGCCATTTTTTACTAGTCTAGTTGGATCTAACTACATAAAATGCTACATTTTCAAGCCTCGATTGCTTTTCCATATACATGTGGTCTTAGTTTAATTTCAACCCTTGTGAACTTGAAAGGCCTCCAACTTAAAACATAAACTCTTCCCCTGATTTTACAATAAATAACCAAAGTATACATCACAAACATTTTTGTGGTCCACTAGCATAAAATCTCTAGCCCTACTTGTGTGGCTTCAAATTAGATAACCCTACGAAATTGATTACCAAATTAGTAATCACAATCCACGTACCCATCAAACGAGTTCAAATTTTTACAATTTTATTACGATTCCTCGCATACTTTCCAAAAGCAAAAAAATAATACTCACACAAAACACCAAATTTTTTATTTATAGAAAAAAACCCAATATCCGATTATTTTATAATCCGTACCAACGGTTAGGATGCGAGATTAAACGCCCTTAATTATTGAGGTAGTGGCCAAAAGAAAACTTAATATCGGGACACAAATCTAAATACCCCTAAGTAAGGGGCAACAACCGAAATTTCAACTGTACTTTCGCATTTCACCATTTCTTTTAAAAAAAATGAAACAAACATAAACCCTCTTTTAAAAATACACAAATTTGTTATTAAAAAACACGGTTTATCTGAACGCGTTTCGGTTGCGCCTAAAACTGACGCGGCCCATGCGGGGTATAATTTTCCGAGTGTGAGATTAAACGCTCATATTTATTGAGCATGAGCCAAAACAAAACTTAATATCGGGACACTAATCTAAATACCCCTAAAGTAAGGGGCAATAACCGGAATTTCAACTGTTTATTTAACGATATCCTATTTTCGCATTTCACCATTTCTTTTTTGTTTTTTTAAACGAAACAAACATAAACCCTCTCTTCTTCCTCTTCCTCTTCCTCTTCCTCTTCCTCTTCCTCTTCGTCAGATTTTCTTCCGCCGATTTTGTGGACTTCGATCATTGAAGGAGATGGCATCGGAAGACGTGAAGACAGGCGATTCCGCGGTGTCTAAAATCGTCAATTTGGCTGAAGAGGCCAAGACTGCGACGGAAGTTGTGAAGCCTCCTAGTATCGCTTTGCTTAGCATCTGCAAGTCTCTCGCTGCGGGTGGAATCGCCGGTGGAGTGTGAGTTGTGCAGTTTCTGATTAGTTCTTCCTCTTTTGTTGTTGCTGTTTTGTAATGTGTGAAAGTGATTGCTGAGATTGATTTTGTTTGTTGATGTGTTTTCGTTTGATTAGGGAAAATTGATTTTGAGAGTTTTATGATTGCCTACTAGATGAATTTGGACATGTATTTAGCTAGGTTAAGTAGTGGGAATAGGAATAGATGTCTTGATGCAAGTTGATGAGGTTTGCTGTTTACTTCTTGCAGGTCTCGTACTGCAGTCGCTCCATTGGAACGCATGAAAATCTTGCTGCAGGTTGGTTTTGCTAATCTTATGCTGTGTGATACATTTGCTGCTTGTGAATGATTATCACGTCATCTATTTCTGGCATGTTTATTTCTCCTAAATGTATTTATTTCATAAATTGATAAAGTATCATTTCCAAAAGAAAACTCTGGTATTAGACTTTGAACTCAAATCCAGAATGCAGTATGATAGTGCTTTGTCCCAAAGCATCATTTCCCAAAAGAAAATTTTGCATTTCACATACATAGTGCTGTAGTAACTAGTAAGTGTCAAGAAACCTGTCCCGATGTGCCATTGGTGCTTTTAACTGGTAGGAGAGTATTCTTTACTGATGGGTTACACAGTTACACTCTGATCAAGGTCTCTCTGATTGTCAAGTAGAAAGTAAGTAATACTGAAGCACATATTAAACGGATTTAGTGATATTTACAGGTTCAGAATCCTAATAGCATAAAATACAAGGGAACAGTACAGGGTTTGAAGTATATATGGAAGACCGAAGGAATTCGAGGTTTGTTCAAGGGAAATGGAACAAACTGTGCTCGTATTGTCCCGAATTCTGCAGTCAAGTTTTTCAGCTATGAGCAGGCGTCCAAGTATGTTCCTAGTAGCTTTCTGAATTTGAGTGGTTACTGTACTGGTATCCCATTTTCATTAAATATTCTACATCTATTTATCATTGTATTTAACCATATTTTAATTTTCTGAGTTGCTTTTCTCATCAAAAATATCTTTGAACGGACTTGATTGACCAAGTGCCTGGTGGACTCTTGAACTGATAATATAAGATTTGAAATAGCTCTCATCTTCTTTTATTTGCAACTGTTCATTGTCAAGATGTGCAACATTGTCATCTTTTGGTTTATAAAAGAGCAAGATTATGCATTCTGAAAGAGTGCATGAGCCAATCAAACTTATTATTTGCTTCTCATACAAGTAACTCAACAATTTTTACTGAAATATTCTAAACCTTCTTGTTTCATTAACAGGGGAATTTTGTGGCTTTATCGGAAGGAATCTGGCGATGGTATGACAATTTTCACCAGCCTTATTTCAATTATGCTATTCTGAAGAATGTTAGTGTGCTACCTGTTATGATTTAAGCAATGAAGTTGTGAGGTTTTTTATTGTTTCTTGTTCTACTTGTACTG
The DNA here is from genome assembly GCA_029168935.1 of Oxyria digyna. Taxonomy (NCBI): domain Eukaryota; kingdom Viridiplantae; phylum Streptophyta; class Magnoliopsida; order Caryophyllales; family Polygonaceae; genus Oxyria; species Oxyria digyna. Next base: position 10,900,198 of record JAPVLV010000004.1, on the reverse strand, counting down.
TCTTCCACTTTTCTCCCTTGGCCTAGTCGAAATGGGGATTTTATGCGAGGTTTTTTGCTGATCCAATGAATGTAGTTTTTGGGTGTCAACATTGCAATAGAGGTTATAACAAGTCAAACTATCTTTCTAAAGTATTACTTATAAATTTAGCCGTTTCTTTATATGTGCATCCTAAAAACCTAGTCACTTGTAGCCAGCAAATGGAGAATGTTAAGCATATGTTACTTTGATATACTAATGCATACACCTTCAGAATCTAGCACATTATGCACTATTAAAATGCTAGCCTTGAGAATCTTGTATAAGTTTCATTGGACTGACATTTGATTATAGTATTTTAAGAGGTAACTTAAGTCTTCTTTATTGTATCTTACAGAAACTGCTGAACTCACACCCGTTCTACGTCTTGGTGCTGGTGCATGTGCTGGAATCATAGCTATGTCAGCCACGTACCCAATGGACATGGTACGAGGTCGGTTGACTGTTCAGGTGTGTAAGCACTTCTCTATCCACCAAAATATCAGTTCCTATAGGATTATGCTCTCTTGTTGGGATTGTTATAGTCATATTGCCATCTTCTCTTGTTTATTAATTTCTTTCTAATTGCAGACAGAAAAATCTCCCCATCAGTACAGAGGTATATTCCATGCTCTTAGTACAATATACCGTCAAGAAGGTGCTCGGGCTTTGTACAAGGGTTGGCTTCCATCTGTCATAGGGGTGGTAAGTAAATCACTTGTGATTATTTGATCTTTTGTATTCTGTTCTCCATCAATTAAGAATGCTGTGAATTAAATTCTTTTAATTAACGGCACAATAATTCAAACAATATACGGTTACATTCGAGGTTTTAAGATTATTTATCATACCATGTGCCTAATTTGAGACGTCTAATATTTGTAGGTACCCTATGTGGGTCTCAACTTTTCCGTATACGAATCCCTAAAAGATTATTTGATCAAGGAGAAGCCATTTGGACTTGCAAAAGATTCTGAGCTGAGTGTGACTACAAGGCTTGCTTGTGGAGCTGCTGCAGGAACTTTAGGTCAAACTGTTGCTTACCCTTTGGATGTTGTTCGCCGGAGGATGCAAATGTCTGGCTGGAAAGATGCCTCTGCAATTGTTATAGGTGAAGGAAATACCAAGGCGCTGCTTGAATATACAGGAATGGTCGATGCATTCAGGAAAACAGTTCGTTACGAGGGATTTGGAGCTTTATACAAAGGCCTGGTCCCAAATTCTGTCAAGGTTAGTTTTCAAAGTTTCGGCTTTATTGAGGCTGGTGTAAGTGATTATATCTGCATATTTATTTTTGGCCACTAGAAAAGAATTATCCCAGCAGTATTATACTATTACTGGAGTATTATGTCAGGTGTATAACCTAAAAGTTATGATTTTTTCTTCATTTTTTCCTACAGGTCGTCCCTTCGATTGCTATTGCATTTGTGTGTTACGAGGCAGTGAAAGATCTTCTCGGGGTCGAAATGAGGATATCAGACTGAAGCAATGATCTATTGGTGGAATACTGCTCAGCTGAACTCAAAGTAGGAGGTAAAACTTAGAAGAAACTAATTCTTTTGGATTTAAAATACTGTTGAGTCAAATTCTAATAACTGTTGTTGCTGCATCTCTCCTATAGATGATATTTAAAATGCCAGAGTCTGGTCTATAAATGAAAAAACAAACTGATATACTCTTTTTTTATGAAAAAGAAACCGTGTTTTCTCAGAGTTATGCTGTTTGATTTTCCTTCTTGGTTTCAGTCTTATACATTTGGATGCTGAAGATAAACTTTTGTTTTCATTTGGAGAGAAATTTTTTGTGGCATTGTATGATTTGCAATTTCCCTTGGGATCCAATATCAGCCCTTATTGCAATTAGATCATTTGTTTTTGTTGTTATGGATTCACTATCTTCTTTACGGTATAGTTTGCAGACCTAACTTCTTAGTGTCACACTAGAAAAAACTCTACTACGTATAGAAAAGCCGAAAGCTTGAATTTTATGAAACAAAAAATTTAGCAGCTTCTTAAAAAGTATTCCAGAAAAATATTGTACCTTGTTACGGGTTTACTAATTCTTCTTTAGGGAATAGATCAGAGTGAACTTACAAACTTGTTTTATTTAGTGTCACACTGGAAAAAACGTTACTATACATCGAAAAAGAAAGAATCTAATGAAACAAAAATTCTAGCAATTTCTTATGCTTTCCAAAAAAATGGTTTCCCAATGCCCATGCCTAAAACTGGACAATTATTTGATGGTTTCTATTCGAATTAACTAACGGGTAAAAAGGATTATAATCATAAGCCTTACGAAATCTCGAGGGAATTCTCAACCAGCCCTTTATTAGGCAAGTTGATATTAGTTAGAATTAGAAACCATGACCTATTTCTAACCTTAGTGTTTCCATTTTCAAAAACAACATTCATATTCAAAATTCACTTGCTCAAAGGAAGGAAGCTTGATAAGGAAAAGATGAATAGTTTTACCTTGTTGTTAGTGGTTGCACTAGGGTGTGTTATGGTGCGATCAACAAACGGTCGCGGTCTCATTCACGTCGTCGGTGGAGCCATCGGGTGGACTGACCCGCCCAACAAGAACTTCTACGCCGATTGGGCTGTACGTCGCACTTTCGGCGTAGGCGATAAATTAAGTAATATGAATCGACTTTTGAGTTTCTTATTATGAAATTGGAGAATATCTAGGCATATATCAAGCAAGATTTTATCTTCTCTTATTCCACTAGTTCAATCTTCAGGGATTTCGAAGAAGAAAAACCTATTTGCGATTTGGAAAAAATCTCATGCGGATGGAGAACGTCGTTTTAATTCACTTACGAAATGTGTCATGTCTTAAAATGTCCATACTATGTGTTCATAGGAAAAAGATCCCGTGAGGATGAAGACTGAGCATGATGCACACGTTTGTGTGCACTTGTGCATCACCAAATATTGTGTGCGTGAATCATAATGTCTCTGTGCATCATCCTCAGTCATCCCCTAATGAATCATCCTCACCGGAACCAGACCTATGTTCATAACACATCATAAAAATTTCTTACTAGATTTTCATACGAAACTCCATCTTTAAGTTTCACATCAGACCCATCATTCCCATGTAATTTTGCTATGCAATCAAATATTAAAATAATCTATGCAACCCCCATTGTGAGTAACCTTAGGCCATTCTGATTGCTTATACGACTACTTACCTTAGAACTGCAATGCAGTGTTTCCATACAGTCCAGCATCCCACACTTTGATGCAAGTTAGTAAAGAGGATTTTGACAGATGTGGACGAAGCAGAGTACTCTTCCAATGGATGATGGGACCCACCACGATCCCACTGACTGCACCCGGCGACTACTACTTCTACTGCGGCGTCGGGAGCCACTGTGAGTTGGGCCAGAAGCTCCACATTGTCGTCGGTACCAAGCGTGGATCCGATGGAGTCCATTTGAGCTCACGACATGCATGAACCAGGCCCAAACTATCCTGAGTCAAGTTTAAGTATAGATCTTGAAGCTGTATGCTTATTATATGCTCGAAGAGTGAAGACATAATACTGTTGCAGTCATCTTTATGTTAGGTGGTCTGCTTTTGGTTGCTTATATGCTCGAAAAGTGAAGACATAATACTGTAACGGCCAATTTTATGTTAGTTGACATATTTAGTTGTTAGGTAGGGTAGAAGAAGAAGGATTTAATCAGAGCAAATAGGTGTGTTCGGTAGAAGCGAAAATAAGCTAGTTTATGTTTCCAAAAAACTTGCAAAATTTACTTTGCCAAAGAGACAGTAAGCTCTTCGCATGGTGATATAAGAGCGAATTGTCATCAAGTCATATAAGTGTTTTTTTTGCCTGCAAGTCTTCGACAAGAACGAACTGTCATCAAATCGATTTTTTTTTGTCCAGTAATGTCATCAAAGAATAAATTGTACAGTACATTCTAAAATGGGTTATTAAAATATCTTAAAGCTTTACAAGTAACTTGATGCAATTTAACATAACTTGATGGCAGTTGGCAATAACTTACATTATGAAAGCATCACTTGATTTGATAAGCTGATTTGGGTACAACAGAATGCCACTTATCATCCGGACTTAAATTAGACAAAGGTTTACCAATTGGTGTGTGTCTACTAGCCGTCTATGGTCTAAAAAAACTCGATTCTACTAATCAGATTAAGGTTAGGGTTTGAGATAATCTTCCCATCCCACTTTCTCCAACCTAACTGCCTTCTCCAAAACTTCATTCTTCTGGTCTTCAAGATATTGTGCCATCCTGTATGTCAAATTGTTCATATTATGAACCAGATTTAGTATCTATCAACTGCAATTGTTTTTCATAGGGAATGGATTTATTTTTACCTGGCTTGAAGTAAAGGATCACTAGAGCCCAGTATTCTGACTGCCAAAAGACCAGCATTTGTTGCGTTATTTATTGCAACCGTCGCAACTGGAACACCTCTCGGCATCTGGATATTGATGGAATAATAAATAAATAATCACTTTAAACACTTCTAATTTTAGGAAGGGTATAAGCTTGAGTTGCAATTGTTAACCTGTACGATTGATAGAAGGGAGTCGAGACCATCTAGTGTAGAGGCACGAACAGGAACACCGATAACTGGCAGAGGCGTTAAAGCAGCAACCATACCTGAAGGATATTTAAAAATGGTTACTTAACTTTCTTATGCATTTATCCGCTGGATAAGTAAACCTTTTGATTGAATTATGAACTATATATATTTTCAAGGAACCTGGCAAATGAGCTGCACCACCAGCACCAGCAATGATGACCTGTACACCACGCTCCCGAGCAGATGCAGCATAAGTAAACATCATTTCTGGTGTCCTGTGAGCAGAAACAACTCTCACCTGCACATTAAACCACACAATTAGTGAATTAAATGAATCAAGAATGATTGTTTGAATTTAGAAACATATTGTTGTTTACAACATACCTCATGTTGTACTCCAAACATGTCCAATATTTTAGCAGCCTCCTTCATAACGGGAAGATCAGAGTCAGAACCCATTATGATCCCAACTTTGGGTGGTGTTGAACCTTCCAATGTTTCTTCTTTTAAAATGGATTGTAGTTGTAATTCCACGTTGGCCATTGATGACCCGACTATAGTAATATGACCCATTTTCCTCTGTTTTCTCATTACTGTCATTAGACAAGGGAGATATAAAAGGTGGATAAGGTAATTTCACGTATTGATGAAGTGTTTACAAGGAAAATGTTTTGCTATCCTACCTGGCTTATTGTACCAATGAACCGAGGCTCCGGGAATGTTGAATGCCCTTGTCATTAGTTTGTGAGCAAGCAAAAAACCTCGTTCTCCCTGCATAAATTAGAGTTTTTCAAACAATTGATTATTTACAAAGAAGAATGACCGTGAGATAGACAGTGCAAGGGTCTAGCTGTTATCATTGTATGTTGTGGCTGATCTAAGAGATCCAAAAATCATATTTTGCAATCCAAATGCTAATTTGGTAGAAAAATGGTGTTGGCCTCAATTCATTGAAAATAGGTTCGGGTTTAGTTTGGAGAAGGAGTGGATCGGATTTTGAAATTCGGCTGAATGTGTTGGTGCCATGATAAAAAAAATATGGGCATATTTTTTCCAGAAAAAACATGGGCCCAAATGAAATTTGGATTACACTTGTTCTTGCCTCAGGAGTCAGTGTGGCATCTCTGTGATTCCTCTATCAAAAAGAAAGAAAAGCAATCCACAAAAGAGAAAAAAAATAACTTACCTCGTCTTCACCTAGTATATTATACATAATGGCAGCTGGTGTCTTCATTGATGGATCACCAAGTGGAAGACCAAGAACTGCCCTTAGGTGTTGTTCGTATTGAGACGTGTAGCATGCTTCGATTGTGTGATGGCCACTATTATGAGGTCTAGGTGCCACTTCATTGAGTAGAATCTGTGACATAGCCAAAAAAGTACCGTTACAAAATTAATTGTTATATGATAAGCAAAAGATAATGTTGGAAAGTGTACTCAAGGTGCAACCTGACCATCATCTGTTAGAAACAATTCAACTGCAAAAATGCCAGCTCCTTCCAAGGAGCTAATAGCTTTATGAGCAACCTCGGTAGCAAGCTTACTAACTTTCCACGGCACACTTGCTGGAGCCTTGACAATGTGACATATGTTTTCCCTGCACAAAGAATAAAGAATGTCAAATAGGGAAGATATAATGTCATCTAATACAGCGCTGTCACTTTTAAAAAAAAAGCAAATAGTGAATTTTTTACAAGAGGAGGTTTTATGGTATCTTGTAATTAGTAATTTTGGAAATATTTACTTGTGAATGGTTTCAACGACAGGATAGCACACGATGGAGCCATCTCTTCCCCTTGCCACAATGACAGCGAGCTCCTATTTTTGTATAGAATAAAGTAGCCATTAGCCATTGAACAAAAAGTATATAATAGCATTTTAAAGATATAAAGGTTCTAACCTTTACAAATGGTGCCCATTTCTCAACATACAAATCTCGCTCATATCCTCCAAGAGCTGAATGGTTATGAATAAAGTGCAAATAAGATGATAGGAACTTAATGTCATGTACGCATTGTGATGATTATAACATTGACAAATAAAATAAGACTTCACCTGTCACTGCTAATGGAAGCTCTTCTTCAGTTCTAGCTACAGCATTTCCACGTCCATCATACGCAAGCCTTTTGCTTTTGATCATTAATGGATAACCAAAAAGGTTTCCTGCTTTCTTTGCACTCTCAAGGTCATTTATCTGCCTTCACGATAAAAACCTAGTTATTAATACATAATTGTAATACATAATCATATTGTGGCAAAACATGTCAGCATATAGCTGAACCTATCAAACATAAAATCAAAGAGAACAGCTGACCTGCACAAACTCAGGAAGCGGGATGTCATGCTTCGAGAAGTGGACTTTTTGAAGATACTTATCCTATAAAATAACACTTGGATCAATTTACTTAAACTATAAAAAAATCGAATGGCAATGGATCAAAGAGAATGATACAAGCTTGCATAATAAGTTCATACTACCACACCTGAATAATCTTAATGGTGGAGGCTTTAGGTTCACAATCAATACCCTGCTTCTCCAATTTTTCGAGTGTTGCGGTATCCACATGTTCAATCTCTACCGTTAATATATCACACCTGAAGAAAATTGGGAATTTTTTACTTAATTGGAGAATAGAAGGAACATAAGGATTTGTTACTAATTTACGAAGACATTTTTTTCCAAACCTTTTGGCAAATTCTTGTACTGTTTCACTATTGTCAAATCCTCCTACCATATGACGGTGGGCTATGGAGCTGGCGGGACAATTCTCCATTGGATCCAACACCATAACTTTAACCCCTAATTCAGAAGCTGCTTGACACATCATTCGCCCTAGCTGACCTCCTCCCAAAACACCCACAATCTTCTCAGAAACACCATGAACTGGCTTTCTACAAATCAAACAAAAAACCAACTCTTAAAAATCTATCACTTATATGACAACAACAACAACAACATTACCCCAGTGCCTTAAAAATCTATCACTTATATGACAACAACAACATTACCCAGTGCCTTAAAATCTATCACTTATATGACAACAACAACATCAACATTAACCCAAAGCTTTAAAATTCTATCACTTATATGACAACAACAACAACATTGCACCAATGCCTTAAAAAGTCTCCCGCTTACAGCGGATGTAGGCAACCTTAACCCAGAACAGAGAGGTTGTTTCAGATGACCCAAAACGAAAATTGCGTCAAAAATTGAATAGTATGACTACACTTCACAAAATTGCATAGACTCCTAGTACTTCAAGTTCATTTTGCTTTATTCCATATATTCTGAAGTCAAAGAATAGTGATGAAACCAAAGATAAATTGAGAAAGCATACTCGTTAAGAATTGGATGTTCGTCTGCTTGGGATGAAGAAGCCAAGCAAGATATAGCAGGACGGTTGCTGAGTTGCCGAAGTGACAAAGACGAGATGGAGGAAGAGGATTCATTGTCCATGAAGAACTTATAAAACCCTAGTTTCCGTGAAGGCAATTGAAGAGGGAGGCTCAATTGGTTGCCGTTGACAGAGAATAAGGCGCTTTGGTGAAGCATTTGAAACCGAAGCTACTCGAATTAGGGATAGTAAGAATTTGAGAATGATGGCGCCGACGAGTTCAAGGTGACCGGAGATTAGAATAGCGCGCCAACGTCCAGTTAGCGTCTGAAGTACGAACGGCTGCAGTGTGAAGAAGAAGAAGAAGAAGAAGAGGCCTGAAGAGAAACGGAACTAGGGCTATTTTTAAAATAAAATAAAAATTCGGACAGATTTCTTTTTTGAAGCTTTTATATTCCCCTACCTAATGTATTTAAAATTAAAAATGTGAAAAAATGCAATGCAATTAAATTTATATTTTTTAATCAAGAATAATATACTCCCTTCGTCCCATTATATAATTCCTGTTTTTCTAATCGGGTATCCCAAAAAATTCTTCATACTTTATTTTTATGTCTTTTGTCTTATTATACCCATCACATTCAATTACCCTCTATTTCCTCCTTTTTTACATTAAAACTCACACTAACTTACTTTTTATTTTCTCTCTCCTACATAAAAATCCACACCCTCTCATATTCTCACTTTTTCTTTTCATAACCTTAATTTTCCTCGATAACGACAAACAAGAATTATATATCGGGACGGAAGGAGTATAACACAAGCTTTCGCTTTTACCTATTTGGATTTAAAATATTCAAAAAAATCTATAAAATCAGCTATTTTTAAATGATAGTATGGAATGACCTTAAACATCAACTTTCATACAAAATCTTTGTTGTCAAATATGAGAATGTTGATCTTAACATCTATATATATAAAAGTTAGTCGTTCTTTGTCGAAAGTAAATGAAAACGGTACCGGGGTCCGTTTCATTTATTATAGTAAGTGTATTTTTCTTTTTCTCTTTCTTTTTTCGGAAAAATAACCTTTTCTATTTCTCTTTTTCCAACTAAACCGTGTTAATACTTACTCCAGCCACCTGTGTTTTCTCCTCCAACTTCTTCTTCCCCAAAAATCGCCAACCCTAAATCCTCTCTCACTCCAACCACATTCATCCTTCCCAACCGCATTAATCTTCTCCATCTTCTTCTCACTCTCAATTTTCGATTCCTCCGCTTCATCCGAAGCCACAATTTTAAATCCTCGAACTGTCGTTCGGTCTCTGGCTCATCCAGAGATCGAACCTGCATTTCCCGCAAGCAAAATGGTGTTCGACAACGCACTCTTCGGCAAATACGACCTCGGAAGACTCCTAGGCTGCGGCGCCTTCGCCAAAGTCTACCATGCGCGCAACCTCCGCAACGGCCAAAACGTCGCGATTAAGGTCATAGTCAAGAAGAAGATCGCCGGCACAACTCTCATGTCCTTTACTTTTGACAATGGTACAAAATCTCAGCAGAGCGCAAACACGGGAAAATAGGGCTCCGTATGCCGAAACGTCTATATAGGACATCGGAGGAAAAAGGAGAAGAGCAGGCGTTACAAATCATAGGTCTACGCGGTGAAGCTTTATGATCACCATCAATACGGGCAAATTTTCCTCCAATTTATGGTGATTTCTTGGTATTAATCACGGTCTTCTCTATTTATCAGCATTTATTTTCATTCATCTTAATTTCGTCTCCTTTAATTTCCTTAGGTCGGTCGTTTTGCTCTGCACTATATACAATGGCTTCTCCGTTTGTTTCTTACTCATTCCCTCCGTTTGTGTCCATATCATCTCCTTTTTTCTTAAACAATTATGTCACTGAAAATAAGTTATGGATCTTGCATTTGCATCTCATGTTGATGTCGGTTGTGTGCATGGTATATCTACTTAGTCACTGCGATCAATAGCTGACATACCAGTATGTTTGGAGTCTCCTAACTGAATTTGAATAATAAACTCGCCTTTTTTCCCCTTTATTTGAAACTTTATGATGATACTTTGTATTTTTCTCAATGATTTTAGGAGTGGAACATGAAAGCAGTACATATTTTGACAATTGTGAAGGGAAATGTGGTTTAGTGGAGCATATCGAGGGATATAGATGAGGATGGTGACCTCATTGTAGCTTAGAAGAGTGGTAAATCCAGAAATTTTTGCGTGCTCCGTTGGTCATGTTTGAGAAATTAATATGATGGATTCAATGAGTGAGTTATCCAGGTTTGAAACCTTTGCTGTAAAGTATCAAATTGATACCATATGTTCTGTGTTTTGCGTAATAGATTGATCGAATTGGTTTACTTTTGTGGAAATTGGTCATTGGCAATGAAATTCAGTATTTTTCATGGTTGAGATTCTGAATTAGTTTCTCTGGGTTGTAATTTCATTGGTCAGTGGCAATGAAATTCTACGTCTTCCAAGGTATGCTGTCATTTTAGCGTGTATCATTGTTTATGTGAATGCTTGCTCTAACTGGTTTATTTATAGGATGTAATTTTATTGATGGATATAGCTTCCGTCTTCAGATAATATATGTGTGTTTTTTCATTCTTCTAAGTTATGCTGCAAAATTCTGAGTTTTGTTTGCTATTTTTTGTGCCATTTTGCCTATTTCTTTCTAAGTGAACAAAGTGCTTAAGTGAGAGCATTGCAATATCTGGGATTACTGGATGAAGAATAAAGCTCAAATGGAATAGATGTATGTTGATTTTTTTTTGGCCTATTTCAATATTCATATTATTTATTCTCTATGATTCTGCAGTTTACTTATATGTTTTTACTTTTTAGGTATGTGTCATCATCTGTGTAGAGATTGGAGGTGAATATGATAATCACAGACTATTCCATTCCTGGAATGACAGGGTATGGGCTCATGAAGAAGATCAAGGTCAGATAACTTTTCTTTTATTCATGGTTCAAATTATATTTGTCTCTTTACCCCAAAAAAGATATCGAATATTGTCAGTGATCTTCTTTGATCAAGTTCATGTTCTTAGTTTGGAAAAACAAGATCATTACATACTGATTTAAATTGGATGGACTCTAATTTCTTTGCAAATTAACCCTTCATTCAAATGGCCACTAAGAAATCCTTTTCTTCTTCTTTGAAGCAGGAATCGTCGACTCTGAGGGAAATCCCTATTGTGATTATGTCTTCGGAGAACATTCTAGCACGTATGGATAGGTAAATTACATTTTGATTTCACATTTAACTTCATACATACTCTCATAGTATAAGTTTGCTGAATTTTCTACAAAAAAAAAAAGATGATCTACAACCTTAAGTTTTTGAATTTTATAGGATTTTAAACTGGTCTTGAAGTACATGGTCATTGAGACAGATGCAAGATACATTGTGGTCCTAGAAAAGGTAATTTTCCAGGCAAATTTGCGATTATTTTTGGTGCTCATACAATTCTTAGGTTTTCCTCCAATTTATTGTGATTACATTGTTTTAGTCCCGGTCTTCCTCTGTATTTAGTGTCATTTATAGCTATCATTTATCTTCATTTAGTATCATTTATATCTATCATTTATCTACATTTAGTATTTAGTATTGGTGTTATTCTCTTGAGATCCGAACATTTCTGCTAGGAAGACTAATGTTTCTATTGCCATTTAACCACTGTCATTATAGAGCCAAAGAGGGGATAAAGAACCACGGGCTGGTATCACAATAACACAAATGTCAAGGAAGCTCGGTATAAATACCTATTGAAGAAGAAATGTCGAAGAAAAGTAATGACAACGGTTAAATGGCAATAAAAACATTAGTCTTCTGCTTAGAACTACGCATTTATGTAAATTATACCTATTTTTCAGGACCCTGACATGCGTAGGGGAAAGCCTCTGTACCTGAATGAAGAACGGTATTCTGCTTTGAACTATATGGTGAGTTCTAAATTGCAAAGAGAAGTTTGTGGTTGCAGAAATAAACATAAATGGTTGTTTTAATGTTGTTTTTTAATCATTGAAATTTCATAGGTGTCTTCTCATGGTCTTGATTGAAGTTCCAAGGTACTAAGTCACACAACCACCACCACCTTCTTTGTGGCCTAGGCCATAAAGATCACAGTTTTCAAGGAACTACGCATATTATACACGTTGTGCAATCCTTTGTGAATATAGTGCATATAAGTGAGATGTTATTTCAAGGAGAAAGTAAGAGTCTCAAACTGATCATCATGCTACTGTCACATATATGACTGGCCTAAATGGATTCATTCATTTATCAATTCAGTATTGGTTGACGTCTCTTTCCTATATTAATTTTTTCTCCTTCAATTTATGTAGGTCGGTTCTTTTGCTGCATTATATATACAAAAATTTCCTGTCATTTGGAGAGTAGTTGTATTCTCCTCTCAATTCTCTTCCAACTACAATACTATGGCTTCCAATTCTAAGCTCCAAGTGTGCGAAGCAGTCCTCGCTGTCGATGATATCAAGCATATGAAAATTCGCAAGTCAGTCGTTGCTGGTATGAATGCAATGGACTTCAGAAGTGGTATTTCTATGGCAGTTGACTATGTAATGACAAACTCAAAGAGTACAACAAGGAATATTAGTACCTCATAAGAGATTGCTCAGGTTTATTTTTCGCTTGATCTCGATTTCCCAAAGTTCTTATTTTGTTTTATCATATTCCTTTAACGAGTTCTTGACATAGTACTGTGCTGATTTCTACTTTTGTATTTTGTATAGATTGGTACCGTATCAGGTAATGGTGATAGAGAAATTGGTGAGATGATTGCAAAGACCATGGAAAAGGTTGGCAAGGAAGGTGTTATTACAATCCAAGTAAGTTATATATCGACAATTTATAAATAGTCTTGGCATATGACTTTACATCGGCCATGTCACTCTATTCTTCATGCTACTCAATCGACCATTTTCGTCTGGTTGGGCTTACACTCATCAAACCTTTCCTTTACTATTGGTTAGCTCTTTGAGAAACAATGGAACCCTTGAAAGACTAGACAAGGTAATTGAAGACTCATGAGCAAAGTAATTGAAGATTGCATTCTTATTAGTGTTTGATTTTGATGGTGCTTGAGACCAATAGTAAATTTTCTCTCTAATTTTGCAGTCGTGATTTCGTCTTGGTAGGGTTTATTGTTCGTTCTTTCCTTTGATTTTTCTACTCGCTGGAATCAGATTGATGTTGTAGGCCACTGGAGGCAGAGTTGGAGAGCTAAACTTCGTCGATGATCATCACCACCTTCTGGTTCATCAAGAGGGGTATCGTATTAGATTTCAATGAGGTTCTCGCTGCCGCCAATTCCATCCTGCTTCCAACTACAAGTTCTCCTCCCAGATCCTATCTCAAATATTTCACTGATTTTTTACAATCTTTTCCCTGATTTTTTATTTTTGTAGATCCGTTATCTGGTACAATATTATCTAGCACCAATCTCTCTTAATTCATTGGTATATGAAATCAAATTATCTTGCGTGGCTCTGATGTCTATAGCTTTCATCTATATTGTTGTAAAACATGGATTTTTCCCCTTTCCTAGCAAAGAATAGTCAAACTTGATATAATGATCTATTATGCAAATTCTGTTTTTTGTGAGTGAATTTATATAATATATTAGTTCGAACGCCAGGGATTACAACTCATAAAATGGGCACTAATTGCACATTTACTTTCCATGAAGAACAACTTTGACATTTAGAAAGGAAACAAATTAAAAAGATATGGCATACAAAAAACTTTTAAAGACATCTTTAGAGGACTTGGCCTTTCCAGTGATATGCTATATTTCTATAATAATGTAAGTTAAAGGATATGAAAGGTAAGGTAAGGATTGTAGATTGATTTATCTTATAATCATGTTTTGCAAATTAACTAACACTATTGTTTAGGATTTATTATGATTTAATTTAATTGTTGATTCTCCTTAAAGATATGACAACCATAATGAGATGTCGAATCGATTGGCAAAAAGAAGAGGTCTGGTATTTAAACCAACCTGTGGGGTTTTGGTGAATGGAAGTGTTGTTGTGTTTTGGGATGCGTCAGGTTTAGGGATTTTGTTTTGGGGGATTTATTGGGTTTGTTTGAGATGAGGAAGGACTGAGGATGAGTACTGTTTCAGAGAGTTCTCATCACTCGCCTCAACTTCAAATTGCTGATATGATTGCATACTGCAACTGAGTGTTATTGACTTGATGATATACTTCTGATTGTATTATTATTTGAATTTTGACACAGTAGGTGCTACTATAAATTTCCTTAACTTAATATAGGAACAAGTTCCCCAAAATTTGATGCAGTAGCACATGCATCGTGGTCAACTGGTCATGGAACTTAGTTTGTATATTGTTCTTTACAATATATATTCTATTTTTAGCTACTTTGTTAGGCCGTACAACTGGCAGCTTCTGTTCTTTACAATTGCATCTGTTTTCTTAGCTTCTGTTTTGCAGCACTTCCGTTAGTAAGTATAACAACCAACAACTACTTCTGTTTTGAAACAATTTTTCACTCAATTGATTACTGGTTCAACAACAGAGAAGCCCTCTTTTATTGTGCTTTATGAGGTTGTTGTAATTTATTTTTCTTTTGTAAGTTAGAGATCATTGTACATTTCTAATTTACTCTGAAAATACTCTAGCAATGTGTTGGCAATTGATAAGCGTACTGCTGAGACATTGGCAATGGACTACCGCCGTGGTGCTGGTGTTGAGGTTGGTGGCCATCATTGAATTTTTTCAATTCCGTGTTATGGACTTTTTGCTTTGTGAATTTTTCATTAAGATTGTTATGGTGTTGTTAGGTGAGGATTGCTAGGATTCAGAACCTGACTGTGTCACAAACATGTAATATGATGATGAGTCACCTAAATTTACATGTACCTGAATGTTCTGACTGAAAGAGCTGCTCTTACAACTACGCTTTCTGGTGCTTTTCACTCAAACACGGTATTGTTCTTAGAGATTACTTTGGCTCATAGTAGAAGTGAATTAAGCATACGTCTTTTTAATATTATTCTAAATCTTTACTATCACCTTTTTCACTTCCAATACGTCCTTCATCCAAATCTGCAGAGTGTGTTAGTGATTTTCTACTAATTTTATGAAGCGCAGCATCACAAGTCTTATATTCTAAACCACACATTAAGAATAGCTAAAATTTTTACTCTTTGCGTATACTTATGTCTTGAACTGGTGGGTTTTGCTTGATCGGTAAATGGTAGGTTCTGATGAACAAAGATTTCTAGAAGCATCAATGGCTTATGTAGCTGGAAACCCGATAATGAATGATGTGGAATATGGTGCCTTGAAGCTGAAACTTAAGGTTTATATGTTGACTCCATTAATCTTATCTGTTTGTTACTTGAAGATGTATTATTATTTACCTGTCTAATACTAAAACGACATCTAACTTTGTTTTGCTTCTAATGTTCCTTCCAGACTGAAGGCAGTCAAATTGTCGTTGAGGGTCCACGATGCAGTCTCCGTAGCAGGAAGGTATGCTCTAGCATCATGTGACTCTGAAGGTACTCAAGAAAGCACGTTCCTCAAGGTAATATATTAAAGATTGGAATAGGAACATTCCCTAGGATTGAATAGAACTTGAGATAAATCTATGATCAACCTGATTAACTGTTGTGTGGATACTTGCTAGGTGAAACCCCTTCTCATCATATTCTCACCCAAACTTCCTCTGCTTGTTACTGGTTACTTGTGTATTTTTTGCAATCAAACCCCCCCCCCTTTGGTTACTTGTTACTAGTTGATAATTTCGCTTGACTGCATAACGATTGGTGTTTTGATTCCCTTGGGTTTGACCTCTACTTACTTGTTATACTCTAGTTAGTGTTTAGAGTTTATTTCTTTGATTTGGCACTACGACTTTAGCCTCATCAAATGTGGCGCCGTTGTTGGGGAATTGAAATTTTTCTGATTCTGTGCTAATTGTGAAGTTATCAACTGTTTGGTGTGAACCTTTATGGTTCAGACCCGTGCTACTGATTCATCTCTTGTTGCCTTTGACCCAAAGATTGAAAGGACGTTCCTTTGGAACCAAAGAGCAGCTCTGAACCAAGATAACGAGATGGGTGATCGACATGGACCGCCATTTCCTACTATGAGGCAACTCACTGCCCCAGACTTAAACCAACAACCTTTAGCAGTGAGGTTTCCTGAGATTGAAGAAGGTGTAAATTTTGAATTAAAAGCTGGTTTAATTCATGAGCTACCACACTTCCATGGCCTAGCAGGAGAAGATCCCAACAAACACTTGGCTCAATTCCATGCCATATGTTCTAGTATGAAGCCAAGAGGTGTTACTGAGGAGCAGGTCATGCTGAGAGCTTTTGGATTTACTCTGAAAGACGCTGCGAATGATTGGCTCTATTATCAAGCTCCAGGGAGTATTGATACATGGGCTAAAATGAAAAAGGTCTTTTTAGAGAAATATTTTCCAGCTACAAAACTGAGCAGCTTAAAGAAGGAAATCACGAATCTTCAACAAACACTCAACTGAGAGTCTCTATGAATATTATGAGAGATTCAAGAAGCTTTGCTCAAGCTGCCCATTCCATAGTTATACTGACCATGATCTTCTCATGTATTTATTTAGTGGACTGATTGATGAAGATCGTCGTATGGTGAATGCATCATGTGGAGGTAATTTTTTAAGATTAACTGTACCTCAGGCTACTGAAATGTTTGAGGAATTAGCTGAGAGCTCAAGGCAGTTTGGTAGCAGGCAAAGAACACAGTCAGTAAGTTCACTTGATCCCGCTAAAATTCAAAGTGATATGAATGAACTGAAAGATATGATGAAGTCTTTTATGCTGCAAAGTGGTGGTCAACAACTCCAAGAGCCAAATGCTGAGGTAAACGCTGTTGGTGGATGGCAACCAAGGCCAAGGTATGATTCTCATAATTTTAATTATCAGCAACCTAGACCTCAGAATTCCATGACTGTTGAAGATATGATCAAGTCCTTAGCTCAGACTGTGATGCAACAAAACGCTAAGACGGAATCAAGCATCCAAAATCTTGAAAATCAGTTAGGACAAATTGCTCAAGTTGTGAATAAATTAGAGGCCAGGGAACCGGTAAGAAACCCGAGAGAGAACGTCAGTGCAGTGTTCTTGAGGAGCGGAAAAACTCTAAATGACGATTCTGTGCCAAAACCGCGATCGCCATGAGATTACAGAGAGCAAAACAGGTTCTGCATCCCGACCGCGATCGCCATGACATCCCAGAAGCTGAGGTGCAAAATCATCCGCGACCGCGATCGCCAGTTGTTGATGGCGATCGCCAGGAGACCCCTGAGTATATTGATAATTATGTTCGCCTGAGTTTTCCACCTCTATTCTCTCAGAAGCCTGTTGTTCCCTTTCCTGAAGCATTGAAGGATATTCGAAGGCTGGAGAACGACAACGAAATCTTCGAAACCTTTAGTAGGTGTGAGGTAAACATTCCTTTGCTCAAACTTGTTAAGAGTATTCCTAGATTTGCTAAGTTTTTGAAAGAAGTTTGCACTATCAAAAGAAATCAAAAACTGAAAGGAAAGAAAAAAGTTGAAGTAAGTGAACAAGTTTCTGCTGTGTTTCAAAAACGCATGCCTAAGAAATGTGGTGATCCAGACATATTTAGCATTCCATGTGTGATTGGTGAAACTAAATTTGACAAAGCCATGCTAGATTTAGGTGCATCAATCAATGTTTTGCCTTATTCTTTGTATGAATCACTAGGCTTAGGACCTTTGCATAAAACAGGAACTGTTATTCAACTTGCTGATAGGTCCACTGTATACCCGAAAGGGGTTGTTGAGGATGTTCTTGTTATGGTTGGTGATCTGATTTTTCCTGCTGATTTCTTTGTGTTGGATATGGAGCATGCTAATAATGTCACACCTATACTGTTAGGTAGACCTTTCATGAAAACTGCCCAAACGAAAATTGATGTTAATAGTGGGACTCTCTCTATGGAGTTTGATGGGGATAAGGTAGAATATAATATATATGATATGGATCCCATTGATAAGAATTCTCTATGTGTGCTATTGATGTGATTAAGCCTACTTGTAAGGATGAATTGCAACCTGTTTTAGAGAATCTCTTAGAGCCCCCAAAAGTAGATGTTGTTTTATCTACTGACATGCAGGAGTGTCAGGCTAAGCCAGAGCCTAAAGGTAAGCTCTCTCCACATCCTTTGGGCAATCGCCCTCCATTACTGACCTCGCCAGGCGAGATACCATTGATGTCTAGTGTGCAGGCACTTGACATTGAGCTTAAACAGCCGCCTGATACGGTCAAGGAGGAGAAAATGAATGAAACCACCTTCATTGCTAAAGACAAGGTGGTCAAGGTAAGAGGGACGAGATTCAAAGCGTTCCATGAGTGGTTCAAGAGGGAATTCAGACAAGAGACTATTTTTACAAAGCCAAATGGCGTTAGTTAAATCTCTTGAGTTTCATGTCGAGCCACGACATAAAATAAGGCGCTACTCGGGAGGCAACCCGAGGTTTGAGTTTGTTTTTGTTTTTGTTCGGGTTAATTTTCTTTTTAGTTTTTCTATGGACAGGAGGAAATCACCGAAGCTTAGGGTCCGCTATAGTCAGTAGCCAATCTCGCTGTAAGTCTTCTCTCCCGTCCGTAAAAAAAAAAAAAAAAAAAATCCGAAAATCATTCCGAGAAAAAAATAATATATCGGATTAAAAAAAATAGAGTGCAGAAAAAATATGAGAGAAAAGAAAGTAAGGAGTTGTATTACATCAAGTTTGGTTTCATTAGTACTATCATTCTAGATCTACATTCGTTGGAGCTTAGCTTGTTGGTGACCATGTTCTTTGCAAGGAGTTGATTTGTTTGGGTCACTTTCTACATTGGAGGTATTCTTTCTTTTGCTTTAGATGAGCTATGCATTATTGGATTACATTTAGTGCTCATCTAGTTTCTCATTCTACCACACTTTGAGTTTTATTGGAGGAAGGTCATCCGACCTTGTATGTGAGTCTTCTGTCTCTTTCCCTGGGTTCGTTTTTATGTCTTCCATTTCATTGAGGACAATGCAATGTTTAAGTATGGGGGAGGAGAATGTATTCACATGTATTTATTTGGGTGTTGGTTGTATCTGCACGAGCTTATTGAATATATATATTGTATGAAAAAGCCACAAAAATTGAAAAAAGGCATACAAAATCCTTGGATAGCAAGATCTATGCAATAAGAAGGTGGCTTGACCGGCATTAGGCTGGGGCAAAAATAAGTCTTGAGTGATGTGAGTTTTGTGAGCCTGGAACAATTATTGAGTGGTTGGGATGAAAACCTGAAAAGGCGCCCAAGCAAGATGAGTGTTAAAAAAAAAATTGAGTGTTTTAGGACCATTATCATTTTGGCGTATGGAGACATAAGAAGGAGGCGTATAGGAGGATTCGGGTAGGCCACTTGGAGGAATAAGGTGTAGTTCTGGGTATGTGCTTATTTTATCACATTGTTCTTGATTATTGTTGTTGTGTTTTGTGTGTTTTGGAGGAGCTTATTGGTTATGTAATCACTAGGAGATGTTCTTGTACTTCCTGAGGCTTTGAGTATTTTATTGTATGGGTAGCTTTTCTGTAAGTTACTCGGGACGAGTAAAAGTCTAAGTATGGAGGTATTTGATACGCTGCACTTTGTTTAGCGTAACTAAGGATTATTACATTAGTTTAGGAGTATTATCATATGTGTTTCGAGTCATTATTATGTTCTGAGATATTTATTAAGAAGTGAAGAAATGAAGATCAGAACCGAAGAAGAAGAGATCAAAGATTGAAGACATGAAGACTTGAAGATATTCTGCGGAGCAGCGGCGATCGCCACTACCATCCAGGCGATCGCCACTACCATCCAGGCGATCTCCATTCTACAACAGAAGAGTTATGTGAGTTCGAGGCATCCATGGCGATCGCCATGAATCTACGGCGATCGCCATGGGGTGACAGAGGCTACGACAAAGTTTTATATGACGATGGCGATCGCCAGGCATCTATGGCGATCGCCACAACAAGGCCGAAGATATTCCGGGCTTTCCTTATTTTGCTTTGTTTTTATTTCTTTTATTATTTTCTTATTTTCCTTAATTAGTTTTAGGATATTTATCTTTTACCATATTCTTTAGGGTTAGACTCTTTATATACCCTAGTTCTTATCATCCATTATCATCTTTTCCATCAGACAATTTAGTTCTGCAACCATGAGCAGGAACTAATCTCGATTGTTTTACCTAGCGGTTGAAGCCTTCAGTTATTAAGTTGTGAGATTTCTAAACTCTTGTTCTTTTCCTATGGGTTTGTATTAATTCTCTTGTTCTTCATCTATTGATTTCTATTAGTTTTGCTAGCTTGATCACCTAGTTTGATTGATAGTTTTCTATTGCTAGACTAGGAATATACGGTGGAATTCCTTGTCATTGTAGCGCTCATATCTGCATGATCTGGTAGTTGATTGCTTTTATAAAAGAGAATTGATTGCATGTTAATACTTGACGGTTGTAAGTTATTGCATGCATCCTTATGATTCTTGTGCTCTTTGCTGCTATTTCATCTAATCTTGAGAGGTTTCCCTGATTGTTGAATAGTAAGTATTATCAGGACCGGTTGGCCTGCTAATATATTAAAGATTGGAATAGGAACATTCCCTAGGATTGAATAGAACTTGAGATAAATCTATGATCAACCTGATTAACTGTTGTGTGGATACTTGCTAGGTGAAACCCCTTCTCATCATATTCTCACCCAAACTTCCTCTGCTTGTTACTGGTTACTTGTGTGTTCTTGCAATCAAACACCCCCCCCCCTTTGGTTACTTGTTACTAGTTGATAATTTCGCTTGACTGCATAACGATTGGTGTTTTGATTCCCTTGGGTTCGACCTCTACTTACTTGCTATACTCTAGTTAGTGTTTAGAGTTTATTTCTTTGATTTGACACTACGACTTTAGCCTTATCAAGCTTCTTATCTGAAATGTGTAATCGGTATTCCAAATTGTTTAAATTGATTTCATATTTATTATTGATGTCTGAAAAACTGCTATTGTAATGTGAACTAAAGAAGATAACTTCTGTTCAATATTATAAATTGATTCTTGGGTATATTCGTGCTTTTCATTTGGAGCAATGTTAGCTTACAATTTAGTTTCCCTCTTGAGTTCAATGGAATCATTATGGACCAAGAAATTACTTAGCCTAGAACGAATTTGCTTGCTTTATTCAATAACTCACCTAATGTCATTTAGCTTGAATTGGTGATATGTTCACAGACAGTGTTTGTATGACATTAGCTTGAATTGGTGATATTTTCATCCTTCTGGATGCGGGTCATTCTTTTGTTTATTTTTCAGCTGATAATATGATATTTTCGTTTCGTTTTTATTTGATTAATCAATTCATTTAGTGTTTAGTATGAGTTGCTACATAGTGATCACCTGAACCAAGTCAACTATGTAGTCCAGTCATTTTAAATTATTTCCTAATGGCTGTTTTTTTTTCTTTTCGAACATCCATCTCATAGAGTAATCGACCGAACCAATTCATGCTTCACCTAAGTTGTTTGAATATGCTTTGTTCTGTTCTTGGTTCGGACTTCAAGAAAATATTGAATGGGGGGCATCTCAGTTTATATGGAATTGAAGAAATCGATCGTAACATGTTATCAAACTCAAACCAAACAAACAAAATAACTTAAATAGACAGAGCCTCGCGTTATAAATGTTTAATTGCCAACAAATCAAGGTATGAGCAACAAACTATATCCTTTAGCGATTAATTCGTTGTAGCGTCAAACGATAGTCTATGAAATTCGACAACCACTCAAATCTAAGAAGACACATTCAATACGACATGCGCACATAGCATAACCACCAAAAACCTAAGAAAACACATTGAAGACGATATGTACACATAGCATAAGAAACAGTCGAATCAAACCGAATTATACCTACGCGAAGTGCGGCTTTCCGTTTCTAGTTAGAGGAAAATTCTCAACCAGTCGCATTTTTAAACTAGTAGTCATTAAATAGAAAGCCAAAAACTAATTTTAACCATAAAGCTCATATAAAAAGGACTTGATTATTCAAACTCCATTGTATTTGAGACATTGATAGGCAATCGGAAGCTCTTTACAAGAAGGAAGCTGATCATGGAGAAGTTGCAAATGGCTTCCTTCTTGTTAGTGGTTGCAATTGGATGTATCATGTTCCAAACCTCAAATGCTCTAATGCACATTGTTGGGGGAAGTGCAGGATGGGAGATCCCTCCAAACAATACATTTTATAGCGAATGGGCTTCCCCTCGTACTTTCGGCTTAGGCGATCAATTAGGTAATACGAAATAATTTCTTAAACATTACTTGGGTAGCTCAAGAATACATCTGAACCTTAGACACCACGCTCAAGAATACATCAAGATTTGTACATCTGAACCTCATACACCACCGAGCCGGTATTTAAAGTGAGCGTTGTTATTGTTGTTGGAGATAAGATACCTTCTTACCCTAAACTTGATGGTCATTCTAACCCATAATTATATGACATGGATTAATTATACATTTAAAGAAAGTTATTATCCTAATAATTTCTTGAACACTCGAGTTTTTTTCATGTTGGTAACATTTTACTTGGGTCGCTCAAGAATACATCTTTGAACCTCAGACAGTGCACTGCCGAGACGGAGCGTTGTTGTTGTTGGGGATAGATTAGTTATTCATTTTAAGAATGTTATTATCTTAATAAGATACTTATCCCAAAGTTGATATCATTGTGTAAATATTGATTGTTCATATGAATGTGGAAATGCAAGTGCAGTGTTTCCATACCGACCAGGAGGACACAATGTGCTCGAGGTAACAAGAGAGGATTTCGAGACATGCGGGCATAACCATGTCATAAACGAATGGGCGCATAACCCCACCGTGATGGACCTAACCGAGATCGGTGATCACTACTTCTACAGCTCTGTCGGGACCCATTGCGAGATGGGCCAAAAGCTACACATTGTCGTTGTCGAAAAACCCGGTTCAGATGGGATCGACTGGGCTGCACGAGTCCGACTTACCGCAAAACGGGGCCCTTTGCCCTTTATTGCACTCTTTGAGTGTAATATAACATGCCTTCCAATTTAAAGTGGTAACTAACCCTTCCTATTTTCTAATTAAATTTTTAATAGAAAAATATATATACCCCTCCCTAATTAAATTCTCTCCACTTTCCATTCACGATTTCTCCTCGTTCCTCTTTCACGCTCTTCACGCCTCCTTCCTCTTCCAAGCATTCCGCTTGATTTGGCCGCGATTTCTTGTTGTTTCTCGTCGATTTCGAGCTTCTATCATCACGCACGATCTCCAGGTACTTTTTATTTCGATTTTTGGTTTATTTTTGTAGAAATTAGGGTTTTGATCGATGTTTTGTTGTTTTACTGTAATGCAGTTGTTCTCCTCTTGTTTATGTGTGTATTTCGACCAAATTTCATCCACAATCAGTCACAAGTATGTATTTAATTCAGTTTTTGCTTTTGTTTTGTGTTTTTAGGTTTTACGGTTTGATTTTGGGTGCGATTTTGCTTTTTTCGATTTGATTACAGTTTTGTTTTGTGTGTTTTGCTTGCGAATTGCACTTTTTTTACTGTATCTCTTTGATTTTTTACTTGTTTGTCCTTTTGCATGTGTTGGTTACAGTTTTATTTGTTTAATTTTCGTATTTGTCATCATATTTATGGTATTTAGTTATTTTTTTGTTCTTTCTTATTGTTATTTGCGTGTAATTTATGTTAGTTTTGTAGTTTCGATGACAGTTAGTTTGGTTATACATCTGGTTTTTGTTTTGATGACAATGCGTTTGTTTGTGTTTTATGTTGAGGACAGTTTATTAGTGAGATGTCATTGTTATACTATTGTGGATGACAATATGTTTGTCATCGAGATGGTTTTCACTTGAATATTCTACTATTTTAGAGTACAATTATATAAACTGATGTTGATGATAGTTAGTTTGCTTAGTCATCTGGTTTTTGTTTTGATGACAATGTGTTTGTTTGTGTTTTATGTTGAGAACAATTTGTTTAGTGAGATCTAAGTATTATACTATTGTTGATGACAATGTGTTTGTCATCGAGATAGTTTTCCCTTGATTACAGTGTTCTTTGCTCTATTTTATTTTTTGTGCATTACAATATTGATGACAATGTGTTTTGTTCAAATGTGGACGAAAATGTGGATGGCAATGTGATTGACAATTTGTTTTGTTCAAATACAGTTTTTTAGTACTCTTTGATGACAGTATTTTTGCTCTATTTAATTTTTGTTTTGAATGTTGATGACATTTGATGGGTTTAAAAGTTTTTGAGATTTGATTACAAAATATTCTATATTAGGATTTGTTTGTCTATTTCTTCTTGTTGATCACAATGTTTATTTCTCATCAAATTTCTATCATGTTTGTTCTAATAATTTATATTAGGTCTCTTTGATGACAGTTTAGTGCTGTATATTTGATTTTTTGTTGAATTTGATGACAGTAGTTATTTAAGGTTTTTGAGATTTTGATTACAGTATCTTGTATGCCGTATTAAAGCTTTTATGATCTTAATCATTTCTTTGTATGATTATGTTTGTTGTTCAAAATTTCTATCATGTTTTGTTCAAATATAGTATTTTAGGTCTCTTTGATGACAGTTTTATTACTCTATATGATTTTGTTTGAAGGTTGATGACATTGGTTATTTAAAAATTTTGAGGTTTGATTACAGTATCTTGTGTATAGTCATGAAGGATTTGTTTGTTTTTTCTTCTTCTTGTTGATGACAATGTTGATTTGTCATCAAATTTCTATCATGTTGTTCTAATAATAAAATTAGGTCTCCTTGATGACAGTTTAGTGCTCTATATTTGATTTTTTGTTTGAATTCGATGACAGTAGTTATCTAAATTTTTTGAGATTTGATTATAGTATCTTGTATGTAGTAATAAAGGGTTTGTTGTCCTTTTTTTGTTGATGACAATTTTATTCTGTTTTCCTTATTGTTGTGCAGCAGTGGAATGTGCAGTTGCTGGCTGTGCAGCAGTGAAACGTGCAGCTGCTGGCTGTGCAGCAGTGAAATATGCAGCAAAAAATTGTGCAACAACATCTTGTTCAGCGGCTGGTTGCGTAGAGGGATGGAAATCGACATCTACATGTGCACAAAGACCAAAACGTTGCGACAACATACATAACCTTCACCAACAAAGACGGAGCTCTAAGGCACACAAAGAACAGCAAGTTTATTTCTTTCAAGTAACTAATGAGAAAATACCCAAGTTGGCTCCCGTGCAAGAAAAAAACAGAAAAAAAATCAGCAAGTCCTTGTATTGGATTTTTTTTGTCGAAGGGAAAGTCTATAGCAAACAATATGTTTGGTTTGATATGTACAAGATAGTTTGGATAATATGCTTGGTTTTGGATTTTAGATGACACTGTTTGCTGTATGATGACAGTTTGCTGTAATGATGACAATTTGCTTGTATTGTTATTTCAGTGATGAAAGTTAAATAAAATCTTCTTCTTTTTGCTTTATATTTGATCAATCATTATATAATTATTTAGTCATCCTTTTTTTTATGTTCTGTCATCCAATGTTGTATTGTCATCCAGTTTGTTCAAATATCATAATTTGTTTTCCATGTTATCTATTTTTCTTTCAATCCCTAAAATCTTCTTCTTTGTTTTCCATGTTTTAGATATTTTTCTTTTGTTCATTTGTCATCTATATTCTATTGTCTTAAATTGTTCATTTCTTTTTTCAATGTTAAATTTTTATTGCCCTATTTAAATGTCTAAAACAACTCAGTAATTGAACTGTCATCAACCTTCATTTGTCATCAATGTTCATTTTCTTCTATAATAGTTGGATTCTTATACTGTCATCAAGATATATTATTATTATCACAGTCTATTAAATGGTCTAATCTTGTTGTCTTTTTATATTAATCTTATGAAGCACGCTACGCGTGCTTCATTTGCCTCTCATTCAATTGTGATAAAGCTTGGTGACAGTGTTGTGGGGATTCAGTAATTGAACTGTCATCAACCTTCATCTGTCATCAATGTTCATATGTTGTCAACAATTAATAATGCTTGGAACTATGAACTATTATTCAATATATGTTGACAATAATCCATCATTTATTAATAATAAGAAGAATGTAAATTGTCATCCAAACTTTGCTGAACCAAAAGAAATGCAAGTTGTATATGCATACATATATTTTTATAAACAAAATTTTCAAGATCCAATGGAGTACTTCTGACTTCTTGTATTTTGTTCATGCATGAGTTTCTGTTGTGTCCAATGGGTCCACTTATATTGCACCTTCTTCTTCATTGTTGCTTCTCTATAGAAATCTCCTCTAATCACTTGGTATTGGAATCCATTCAGCGCCCTCACTTCAAATCTCTTGACCAATTTGTGCCTCTTTTGAAGTATTTTCTTCAACATTATGCATCCATCAAATTTCTGTCATCATAAATGAAATTCTATAGTAACATTATGCATCCATAAAAAATATGTCATCAAACTTCCGATTTTAAACAACAATATTGTATAAGGATCATCATGTTATCAAAATTCAAATTCCAAGCAATATTATGCTAGCATTAAAATTCTGTCATCAAATTTCTAAGGTTAATTCAACATTCTGGCAAAATCTAAGAAACTTCATTTCTAATCAATATTCTATCCAAGCATCATATTATCATCAGGATTCCAATTTAAAATATCATCCTTAAATAAAATTATATCTAAGCAACATTCTGTCATCAAACAAATTAAAATTGTACCATTGTCATCAAACACACAACATTAATGAAATTCTCAAACAAAATTAGTATTAACAATATTTTATTTAAGAACATTTTGCAAACATTCATAATGATGACAACATTAATAATAATTACAAAAAAAATTCTCAAACAAAATTGCATTATCATAAATATTTTCTATTAAAGAACATTTTGTCATCAAAATTACGAAGTCTAAAACAACATTATGCAAACATACAAATTTTGTCATCAAAAATCTAATGCTATAGTAACATTATGCATCTATCAAATTTTTGTCATCAAAAATCTTATTCTATAGTAACATTATATTGTCTAGGCATTATACTGTCTTCATGTTTACAACTCAAAGCATCATTCTATATTCACCTCAATCCTATTATTAAATTTCCAATTCTAGGTCATCATTGTGTCTGGGCATCTTTTTGTCATCAAAAACCAATCACATAGTGCATTACATAATAATCCATACCATTTAATATCCAAATTATCAAATTATCTTCTGTCATCAATCTCATATTTTATTCAATCAAATTCTTCATTCCAGAAACTATAAACAGTTTGATCACGGTCATCTAACACACAACAACAATGAAATGCTCAATCAAAATTAATATTTAGCAATATTTTTAATCTCAAATTTCAATTATCATAAACATTTTCTCTTAAAAACATACTGTCATCAAAATTACATTGTGTCTAATCATTATTCTGTCATCAAATCCTTAGTTTATCAACATTTTGTCCTCACTGTTCAGCTCATGAATTGAAATGAAACTAAGAAACAATCTGTCATCACACTTTCAATTCTAAAACTAAGTTGAAAATTCTGTCATCAACTTTCTAATCTTAATCCAATATTCTATCCTCAAAATTATAATTTTGTACAACATCTTTCTTTATTCAAAATTCTATCATTCAATATTTCATATCTAATCATTATTCCATCTTAGCATCATTTTGTCATCAACATCAACATTCAAAGTATTATTTTATATCCATATAAACGTTGTCATCAAATTTCCAATATTAATCCAACATTGTGTCTAATCATTTTTCTGTCATCAAAATCCTTTTTTAACAACATCATGTTTGTTCAAATCCTGATTTGAATATGAATCTAAACAACAATCTGTCATCATAATTTTCAATTCTAATACTAAACTATTGATTTTTAAATTCCATGTACTATAAATTATTGCTCTATGGAGCATATGATATCATATTCATTATTTTTCAACAATAAGCTATCATCAGAAATCCAAAAAGTCATAAAAATTTCTGTTTTTTTTTAAATTTTCGTGTGTTTGAGCATTCACAGTCATGAAATTATATGATGACAGAATTATTCTTACCTTGAATTCGAATTGCAGCAAGAACGATGTATCTGCTATTTGTGATCGTACT
Organism: Oxyria digyna; assembly: GCA_029168935.1. Lineage (NCBI taxonomy): Eukaryota > Viridiplantae > Streptophyta > Magnoliopsida > Caryophyllales > Polygonaceae > Oxyria > Oxyria digyna. The sequence goes on along the minus strand of JAPVLV010000004.1, from coordinate 10,871,975 downwards.
TGGACAGAATGTTTCTTATCTCGCGACGACAGATTGATGTTCAATCAACCACGAGGCTGCGAGGCGAAGCGAGTCTCGGAGGCTGCGAGGCGAGGCGAAGCTGCGAGTTGAGGCGAAGCATCGAGGCGAGGCGAAGCATCGAGGCGAGGCGAAGCATCGAGGCGAGGCGAAGCATCGAGGCGAGGCGAAGCATCGAGGCGAGGCGAAGCATCGAGGCGAGGCGAAGCATCGAGGCGAGGCGAAGCATCGAGGCGAGGCGAAGCATCGAGGCGAGGCGAAGCATCGAGGCGAGGAGGAGAGGATGAAGGAGGAACGAGGCGAGAGCAAGACGGTCATGGAGGAGGAGAACGAAAATAGGAGGCGCGCGTGTACAAAAAAAGGGTTAGTTACCCCTCCTTCAACAAACAGGGTTACTTACCTTTGATAAGTAACCAAACCGGGTTACTTAACCCGTTTTTGGCCGACTTACGCCTAACCGTAAAATGTTGTCAAGTTCTGATATAGTTTTCTTGTGGTCTTGATTTTGTTCATCATGTTACCGCAATTGCGTGAGGAATCAATAATGCGAAAAATTCTACAAATTTTAATCAAATGAACCGAATGATACGTAAAGCACAAGGCTGAATATAAGGCAAAAGAGCAACTTAAAACAGGTCAAGAGCATATTATATCCCCACGCAAGCATATAGAGCATATAGATGTAGACAAAAGGGCATAGTTTTTATGGCCTTCAAAACTGCAGTTATATTTCATATAGAGAAAACCCGGTTCATCGTCATAAGACTAACCCATAGCGTACTTTTGGGTCCAGCTCCGTGCAGTGGACTCGTACTTAGACCTGTCATTCTTGTACATGTGAGCAATCTCAGGCACCAAAGGATCGTCAGGGTTTGGGTCAGTCAATAAGGAGCAAATAGAAAGCAACACCTGCAAGTGGAATAAAACATAAGTTACATGTTTTACCAATGAAAATTTACACTGTAGACAAAATGTAATCTAAGGTATATAAACCGAACAAAGAGGTAAAACTAATTATAGATTCAACACAGATGATAATATAGCATTTATTACACTATACATCTTAGTGAAGTGTGAGTGTCATCTATGCATCAACTAAGTAATGCATGCAACAAAGAGAAAAGGTGGGAGGTATATCATCATGGGAGAGCATTCAATTTTGTGAAGCAAAAAAGGCTAATGGAATCAACACGGAGTGGTGAACATAGGCAGTCTCCCAGTTGCTACAGCTGCCATGATCCCAATTATAGACAATTATGGTTGCTTACCTAAGATAATTCTTCTATGACAGAGATGGTCAGTTTAACTAATTTTAAGATAATTTTACAAAGTGATGGAGAGTAGATGATTTTCATGCATTGCAAGAAGAAAAATACCTTGGAAATGGTAAGAGCAGGACTCCATTGCTCCTTTAAGATATCAAGACAGATGCTGCCGTTGCTGTTGATATTTGGGTGGAAAACCTTGGTCCTGAATGCAACCTGCAAAGAGGAGTTACAGTAAATAAACATTACAATCCAAACATTCAGTTATTGACCTATTGTTAAATGCCACGCCATATTAAAGTAATAGACACAAAAATGAGAGTTTCTTCTAAGTAAACGTAAGTGGAACAAGTAACTTGCTGAACTAATTCTTCTCCACTCCTTCATTTTTACTATTGTAATAAGATTAATGATACATTCTACTATATATACTACAGTGAATATAAATAGCTACTAACAAATACTACATGCAAGCCCAAACGGCAATCAGGCATACGACAATGCAAGTTGCCTCTAATACATGGCTTATGTGCAACAACAAAAATTGTGAGTACATACCTATTGTGATTGCATACAATGTCACTACCATTTGATTAGCACGGGTAAGCAAGCAAACGAATGGCAATGTTTTGTTCACTCATGCACTGATACTTCCAAACAACAATAACTACAACAAGTCTACTTCACTACCAAACTTCAAAACACCACAACACATGCACAATCAACTATCACTCTTCTACAATCAACAGCTATCTCAGATACAATCCCCTGAAATTAGGGAGGCCCGAAAATCATACTATGTTACCTTCGGTGGTTTGAATGGATAATCTGGAGGGAAGTGAATATTGACTAGGAACACTCCTCCAGTGTAGGGACTGTCAGGAGGACCCATGATTGTTGCCTGCCAGTGGAACATGTCTTCAGCAACAGGTCCTAAAGCAATATCAAGTAAAAGATAGTTATTAGTCATACAGTTAAGCAATCTGTTAACTTAACACAATGAGAGCTTATGCATAAACGATACATGCTAGAGCACCATAGAATTACGGAATTGCAGCATCACACTGAGGCATAAAATGCACAAGTACAAAGCTCCTAAAGCAATATCAGGTAAAGGATAGTAATTGGTCATACAATCAAGCAAATTGTTAACTTTAACACAATGAGAGCTTATGCATAAACGATACATGCTAGAACATCACAGAATTATGGAATTGCAGCATCATACTAACAGCAGCATAAAATGAGCAAGTACAAATCTCTAAGAAGTAACAGACTAGTTTATGCTGTATTTAATAAATTCCAGATGTTTCAAACCAAAATCATATATCTAATAAGTATAAATGTCATTTTACAAAAGCGATCACAAAGCACTATGAATCTGAACAAGAAAAATGTATACCAGCACTGCAAGAGGTGGGAGGGTCCTTCTGGAGGTCCTTCAATTCCTTCAAGATCCGCTTCGACGCCATCGAAGAAACCCTAGAAATTCCACCAAACCCTAAATATGATCAATTCCAGAGTAATCACAAACTAGATGCAAAATCTAACAGAAACAGCAGATCAAGAAGAAGATACAGAGAGAGAATAGGAAATCAACGCAAAGGAGAAAGATCGCACCAGAATCCTCCTGAGCTAGACGAAGAGGGCAGAAGTTCGCTTGGGATTTGCAGAGGGAAGAAAGAAGGGTTTATATAGTGGTGTCAGACGTTGGGCCCGAAGCCGAAGGGAAGTAGTAGGTTCAAAGATGAAATTTTATAGTGGGACCCTTCGTCTTTTTGCACTTTTTTAATTGATGAATTAAAGTTTAAAAAACCTACTAATATAAATATGAAATGGGCCGTAACTGAAGCCCAGCTCTTTGGAATGCCGTGTGGCCCAAATTAAAAAAAACCTACTCGAGCCCTAAAACTGAAGGGGCAAAAGGTCATCTTCTTCAACCTAGCATTACAGTCATTTTCTGCAACCAAACGATCCTCAGTGGCTGAAGGAACGCCTGCAAGAGGTAGCTGAGCTTTAACGAATTCTGTCAATCCCAGGCGGAGGCCATCTCAAAAGGTAAGTTAAAGTAATATCGATGAGATTAAGCTAAAGTAATATCAATGAAGAATCTCATCTCCGGGGCTTAGATCCACCAATATTCGTGTGTGATTGTAATCAACCTAATGTTACGTTTACTGCATGCTCTAATGTTGATGATATGTGGAGAGCTTTGCATAATGCAGATTACATTTGTATAAAACAGAAAACCTTTACTCATTTTTTTAATTGAGCTCCTTTGCTTAATTTCTACTTCGTTGACTTTAAATTTCTATTATGATTAACATAGTATCTGTGGTGACTTCCAGAGGTTGAATCATAATTTCGTCAAATTTATTCTGAATTAGGAAGAAGGTAGAAAAAAAGCATGTTGGACATAAATCTTTTCAGAGTAGACAAGGGTGGCAACCCTGAGATCATTCGTGAGTCTCAGCGCCGTCGTTACGGCAATGTAGAAGTCGTTGATGAAATCATTCATCTTGACCAAGAATGGCGCAAAAGTATGATCTATTCAACTCTTTTAATCTTTGTTGTTTGATATGAATCAGTGTCATTTACATATTCATTGTTTCTTGTATATTTTCTACTGTGGTATTGATCATCACTCTTAATTCATTTATTTGTTATTTTTAGGACAATTTGAACTGGATAATTTGCGCAAAGACGTCAATAAGATTAACAAGCAAATTAGCCAGCTGAAAATTGTAAGTTTCTCACTTCTATCTTTGGAATTCAATTTTGTAGAAGTTTTTCTATGAAATTTTGCAATGAATTCATCTATTTCACTTATTATTTTTGTCAAAGTCTGGAGCTGATGCAACTGAAATGATAAAAAGCAAAGAGGATAACAAACAGTCGACTGCTGAGAAAGAAGCAGAGGTCCAAGAGGTCAAGTCCCGCTTGTATGCTAAGTTGGAAACTGTTGGTAATCTTGTGCACGATTCAGTGCCTGTAAACAATGATGAGGTATGTGTTATCGTAAAAGAAAATTTCATTAGACATTGTCACAAATGATGGCTGAAATCAATAACGATGTGTCTGGAGCATGTGCTCTAAATTGAGGTGTTCAGGAATGTTTTTCTTTCTCGAACACTTTTAATATTCCTTCATACTTCTAAGTTTCTAACCATTCCAAAAACTGGAAAAGTAACAAACCAAAGCATACTTATATCTATTAGGGCTACATAGATCTGATTACAAATCTGCAGTCACACTTATCCATTCTTTTTAAATGATTTTCACATTAATTTGTAAACTTTGCAGCAAATGACCCATGACTAATATTTGTTGGTTTCGGTAAATGCTCTAAGTTGGTGTATATTTATATTTAGGAAAACAATGCAGTCATTAGGACATGGGGTGAAAAACGATCAGAGCCAAAATTGTTGAATCACGTTGACCTTGTGGAGCGTCTTGGGATTGCAGACACCAAAAAGGGTATGCAGAACTTGCTTTGACTGCTTACTTCTGTTTTTATCCTTCCAACCTTGGAACTTATTTTTGGTATTACAAAGATTAATTTAGTGAACCTTGGAACTTATTTTTGGTATTACAAAGATTAATTTAGTGAATAACTTGATTAATCCTTAATTTGAACAGGTACAAATGTAGCAGGAGGCAGAGGCTACTACTTGAAAGGTGATGGAGTGCTTCTAAATCAAGCATTGATCAGTTTTGGTCTATCATTTCTTGCGCAGAGAGAATATACCCCATTGCATACACCATTCTTCATGCGAAAGGAAATCATGGCCAAATGTGCCCAATTGGCACAATTTGACGAGGAGCTTTATAAGGTACTGATTTCAATCTCATATTCCACAGGCCACTCTACAACTATCTGTGAATGTAGGGTTTGGAAAGCATGGCATAACCAATTGTATAAAATTTTGATATAAAAAATGTAAAATTTCATAGTTTAGATTTTGCATAGTAAGCTAAAGGTGGAAATATAAGACTGCAACTGCAATAATGTGATGTAGAATCATAAGTGAATTTTCAATTACGATTTTCTATCCTATGCCCTAAGGGCACATGTTAAGCACACCATTAATGGAAACTAAACCCTAAATTGGAAAGGATAAACCCATCACAATAAAATATTTATGAAATCTAACAATATCGCGCACAATCTTTCTATATTAGGGGTCTTAACCTATGCCCTTTAGAAAAATCGTTTCAGTTATTTATAAAGTATCAAAATGTTTAATCCTTATGATGGCTTTATACCCTGAATGTTTCTTTCTTGTTTCTACAAAGTCTTCTACTGCTTGATGACTATTACTTTGCATATATCTTAGTCTGATGTTAATTGGTTTGATCCAGGTAACTGGTGAGGGAGAAGACAAATATCTCATTGCTACTGCTGAACAACCCCTCTGTGCATACCATTTGGATGACTGGATACATCCTTCCCAGCTACCAATAAGGTGTGTGTTTCTTGTTTTGATAATCTATATGCTTTTTGCTGAAGTAATAATGATTTTATTGAACAGATATGCAGGATATTCGTCATGCTTCCGAAAAGAAGCTGGCTCGCATGGCCGAGATACCTTGGGAATTTTCCGAGTTCATCAGTTTGAGAAAATTGAGCAGTTTTGCCTTACGAGCCCTAATGCCAATGACTCATGGGACATGCTTGAAGAAATGATTACGAACTCAGAAGACTTTTATCAGCAGGTAGATAGCCCCTTTCTTTAAAGTAGACGATGTTTGTCACTTTTTCTAGTTTGTTCATACCATGCTGTTATTGTTCCAATGCCTCCATGTTTATGTTTATGTTTATGTTTAGACCATTTAATGGTAGTATCTGTAGTATCATAAGCCAAATTTTTACAAAAATGTAATTTAATTCTGACTTTTTTTATTGCAGCTAAAGTTACCGTATCGAATAGTGGCTATTGTTTCTGGTGCATTGAATGACGCAGCTGCAAAAAAGTATGATTTAGAAGCATGGTTCCCTTCCTCTGGCGCTTACAGAGAGCTGGTGTCGTGCTCAAACTGTACAGACTACCAGTCAAGAAAATTGGAAATTCGTTTTGGTCAGAAAAAGGTACCAACTTCTTTTTCAAATTCTTCATGTACTAATTTGCTGCGATTACAAGATAACAATGTTATTTCGTATTGTAGGCTAATGATCAGAACAAACAATACACCCACCTGCTGAATTCTACTCTTACAGCAACCGAAAGAACTATGTGCTGTATTCTAGAGAACTATCAGAGGGAAGATGGTGTTGAGATACCAGAGGTTTTACAGAGTTACATGGGTGGAAAGACCTTCATACCCTTCCAACAAGTCAGCAAACCGGCAGCAGACTCCAAAGGAAAGAAACCAAAAGCTTAGCTAAATGGGTAATTTGACATTAAGTTGCTGAGAATATGATTTCTTGCAGACTGTATTTCATGCTTGGTTTTGTTTTAGCCACTCGACACTATACTTGCAGCAAACTGATATTATTGCTTTTTGACTAAGTTATGATACTTAATTCTGAACAATTCCATCTTTAGTGTTGGCCATTTTGATACTAAGTTTGGTTTTTGGTGTTACTACTGTTTGGTACTGGATATCTTCAGAATGCTTGTCAATTATGGGTAATTTTAAAGCAAGTTGACTGATTTATGTTAGGTTATAATACTTGGGTAATTAGATATATCATTATATATAACAAGTGTACAATAAACTTACAACAAGAGACGATGTTTTCATTGCATAAAACACTATTTAAGAGAGTTGAGAAAAGATAAGAGGGTGAGTGAGTGAGTGCTCGTTTGGATGAATGAACGTAGGAATTGAATACATAGGGGAATTGGAACCAAACAAGCACTAATACTGTATACTATGATATTAAATTTTTAAATTTAAACAATATAAAACCTCTTGGATACTAGGTGTTTCCTAGTATCATAGCTCAAGACTACATAAGGAACGAATTTGAATAATATTACTAGTCTACAGAACATATTTGTTAATTAAATGTATTTAGAAGGTTCTATCACATTAATTTTACTGTACATAACAAAGACTTACGCCTAAATTCACTGGGAATTGCACATCAGCAAGGCAATGAAACTTAGAAAGACATCAATTTCTGGCCATTCATCACTGAAGAATAAAAACAACTTACTGCATCTGGAAATACAAATTACACAAAACCAACACTTCCATAAAAAAGAATATCAAAACAGATGCCTAAGATCAACAATTACTGTGAGGAACATTCTCTATCAGATTTACAACATCAGCCATCTTCGGCCTCTGTTCAGCCACCTTCACAACACACGACATTGCAATCTGCAACATCTCAACCATCTCCTCCTCAATATTGGGATACCTCATAAGCTCAATATCAAACACTTCAGCAGTCCACTCTTCCCGAACAACCGAGTTGACCCACCTAACGAGAGGGACGAGCTCGTCTCCTCCAATGGCATATACAGGCGACTTACCCGTAAGAATCTCCAATAGAAAAACTCCAAAGCTGTATACGTCAGAGGCTTGAGTTGCTTTTCTCGTGTCTGACACCTCGGGTGCTCGGTATCCAGTAGCCCGTGAGATCGGTGGGGAAATGGGGGTCATGATTGTGGCCAATCCGAAATCAGAGACGCACCCGTTTTGTTGAGAGTTGAGGAATATGTTTGAGGAACGAATATTGCCGTGTACGAGCCTCCCCCCGTTCGCTTCATGGATGTGGGCAATGCCTCTCGCTGCACCAATTGCTATTCTCAGTCGGGTTTTCCAGTCTAGAGGGGTTCTGTCCTCTCCTCTATTTCCTGTAGAGTCAGTGAGTATAGAAAGATCATCACCATAACATAATGGAAGATAGATGCAAGAGTCAGTGAGTATAGAAAAATTGGAAAAAACTAACTACACCATGTAACAAATAAGATATAGATTGCCGTAGAAAGCAGAATATGAATTTACTAATCCAAATTTGAGTTAAACAAAATCAAGCATTGATCAATCTGAGTTAAGCTAGTGTGATGCTGGTTTTCATGGCCAACCACAAATCTTCTACCAGAGATCATCACCATAACATAATGGAAAATAGATTTAAGATGTTACCATAGAAAAAAGAAGAAGCATACCGTGCAACAAAGTAGAAGCGTTCCCGAGGATACAGTGATCACTAACCATCAACTTCTCATCTTTCGAGTAGTAATAAGCCCTAAGGGCGACCACATTCTCATGCCTAACGTTTCCAATCACCGCCATTTGCTGCTCAAACTCCCTTTTTCCAACACTTAAATCTTTCAGTCTTTTGACCACCACAACATTTGCATCCTCCAAAATGGCCTTATATGACATACCAAATGTCCCCTTCCCCAAAACTTCAGCAGAAGCCCTAAGCAGATCCTCCAAATCAAATGCATAACTGCATCCTTCAAAGAAAACCAATCGGTTCTTTGAATCCTGACCACCTGAAGCTGTTCCTCCAGGTGACAAATTACCCTTAGAGAATTTCCCCACAGAAGAACCACTTTCCTTCTTCTTTCTCGAACACAAAGCGATTATTACAAATCCAATCAACAAAACCACAAGAACAGAGGCACAAATTACAATCACCTCCAACCACTTCTTCCCAACCTTCCCACGTTTATGTTCAGGTTGTGGTATAGGTGACTGAGCAAGCAAGCTAGGAGGTGCTATAGTAGGCAACACAACAGAATTCCCAACAAACGATTCACTCGGAAACCTCTGAAGCGACTTCGGAACGTCTCCAGTGAGATTATTATAAGAAAAATCCAGCTTCTGCAAAGTAGGGATATCTAGATCAGGAATTTCACCAGACAGTGAGTTGTTGGACAGCTTCAAGTTCACTAGCTGAGTCAAATTTGACAAAGACCGAGGGATACTCCCATTAAACCGATTGCCAGACAAATTAATAAGCAATAAGCTCTTCCAAGAAGAGAAATCAGACGGCAAAGGGCCTGTAAACTCGTTCAGCTGCAGAAAAAGCATGGAGAGGTTCTTGAAATTGGTGAAATCTGAAGGGAAAGGGCCACTGATACGGTTAGATCTGAGGCTTAAGATCTGCAATGCCGAGAGCCGACTGAGCGTGTTAGCTGGAATCGGACCGTTGAATCCGATGGCCGGCAATCGGACGGATACAACGCGAGAATCGTCCGAGTTGCATACAACACCGGTCCAATTTCTGCAGACTGAAGTGTTCTCTCTCCAATTGAGGCCATGGAGATGCGGTGTGTGGTTCACGAAATCAAGAAGAGCTTCTTTGTCATCAACAGGCTCGCAATTGGTTTGAGAATCAAGCAAAGCAAACGATAATAACACCACTGAGAGAACGTAAAAGCTTCGGATATTCTCCATTCCGTGAACACTGCTATGAGAAAAAAAAAACCTAACAAATGTCAGCGTCAATGAGATACCGACCAGCTCTCAGAGTTAACATTTTCGCGCCGAGTAGATGAAATTAAGTCAAAACTCAAAAGCGAACGGCGTTTCAATCAATCAAACAATAGTCAGTAAAGAAAGCAGAAAATCCGGAAAACACAAAGCAGAATCTCTAATCTCTTTTCTTTCCTTTTTTTTTCTCACACAGTATTTTGAATCTCACACTCACACTCACACTCAAACGAGAAGACGAAAACAAGAAGAAACAGATGAAGAGAGAGATAGACTAATTTTTCTCTAGAAAATCGAGCTTTTTCCGTTACCTAACAGGAAAAGGCATAGAAAATCTCAAAATCCTGTACCTTATGAGTCAGATCTAAGCAATCAGCATTCAACAAGGAGCCTCGAAGTGCTCCCTCAGCATGTGACGTAGTCCGGAATTTCAGCGACTCACTGAGTTCGACTCGTATCAAAGCTTCCGAGTCAAGCTACAATATCAGCTACCTGCAACTGCAAAGAGAGTTAATAGAGTGGAACGAAAAAAGGAATGTGGCGAGAGTGAAGTTGCAATCCGATAGTGAAATATAAAGGAGGAGGAGACAGGGGGATTTGCTACCATGTGAGTGAGGAAGGGAGGAACGGCATTAATGGCGGATATGGGAGAAGCCATTGAAAGGGATTTTGTAGTGTCGGTTATGATTTTGTGAAATAAACGGGGGAGTGTCAAGAGTCTGTGAATTTATAGGTTAATAATGGAGATTAATCGTCTATAAAAGGCCAAAAGCGTAATGTTGTAAATGCAGCTCTTTATTTAATGAAAATTAATTTGATTTGACCAGAGATAATTCCGTTGACTGTAGTACAGTAGCGATTAACGTATTGCCGAATTTGTCGTGTCAAATGAATTAGTGGCAGTAATGGGCTTTCCTGATAGAATCTGGATCAGGTGAGAATAATTATTATTGTGCGAATATGCGAATAAATGCACATTTAGGCGATTGACATGCACTTTCTTCAGTAATGACATGCACATTTAGGTCATTGACATGCACTCGGTCAGATTTGCATGTCATTGATAATATGTGAAAAGTACATGCACACACCCCGAAAGTGCATGTCAATGACAAATTATCAATGACATGCAAATGTGACCGAGTGCATGTCAATGACCTAAATGTGCATGTCATTACTGAAGAAAGTGCATGTCAATGGCCTAAATGTGCATCCATTCGCATATTCGCACAATAATAATTATTCTCACATGAATCTTTTCCTTCCTGATAAGACCTTTTTCTCAACGTTTCTTTTTCTTTTGACTAAAGAGAAAGCTTCAAAATGTGATCTAATTATCACGTTATGGTCATTTTTCTCTTCCTATCTTTGCATTACTACAATTATGTACTCCATTTAGAAAAAGTTGTACAAATGGACTATACTAGGGTGAGGTTTCGATAAGGACGGGGGATTACGGGCCTGTTCGAAAATTGATAAAAGCTAGCTTATTGACACCTATCTGATAGATTGTAGGCGAGAAATACATATGACGTAAATAAACGTTGTGTGTGCATACACTTTTGACGATGTATATAGGGTGATGTTTCGTTAAACGTTGTGTCGTGTGCCTCCCTAATATTATTGCGTCATCAATATTTTGACATTATGCATACATTAACACACACATTATGACATATCCACATAAATATCTTGCTAGATATTATCCAAGCTTTATGAATCATCTTTGAATCTTTTTCGAGTAAATTTTTTTAAAAATGAGATATAGCCGAACTCTTATCCAACTTTTCGTAAAATATTATATACTCATGCAATAATAATAAAAATCAAAGTAGAAAAAACAAATTTTTCAAACAATTTCCTTAGCAAGCCATCACAAAAATGATAATTTGCTTCTTTTTTATTCCTTTTTTTGTGTGGAATTCGTGCCGCTGTTGGGCCATGGGCCTGGGCCATGCCGATGATTGATAATACTGTGGCCCATTAAAACCAAGTTCTGGACCCAGCGAATGAGTGATATATTCAGTTTATAATCGAAGCACTACCAGCCTTATCCGCCTATATACGTGCAATGCTTCAATCTAATGAGAACGAGTGAACGTAAATGATATATTTTATTGTGTATATATTAAACTTCGATTAACTAAATATGGGAAAATATCGGATGAAAATAACTTTTAAAATACGAACGTGAGAATGATGCACATTAGTAGAATTGATGTACATTTAGTGTTAATTTGGTGCACGTTCATTGAAAAAATTAAAAACATCCAAAATTTGAAAAACATTTATTTTTTGAATTACATTTATTGAGAAGTTGAAAAACATTCAGGTAAAAATTATATATGTGCATCACTTTTTCAAAGGACGTGCATCAAAAAATTTGATGCACATTTAAGTATATTTTGATGCACATTTAACTATATTTTGGTGCACATTAGTCATTCTCACGTTCTCATTTTTAAAAATTATTCTCACCGGAACCGCACCCATATATTTAACTTTTATTGTGTATATTAACATATTAATGTCTACCTATTGTTATACACAATCATAAATACAAGCAGATACAAGTTAAGAACTAATTTACCAGATGTTTTGCAAAGTATGAATGAAGTATTCGTAATTCGTACATGAATCTTTCTCAATATATCATGACGATATGCAATAACGTTAATATAATAATGTAAATGTAGTGACTTTAGTTCTTGTCAAGTGTCAACTGCATGAACACATATAATAATCATTTTGATGATAATGGAACAACAAATATCAAGATGAAAGCAAATATGTCAATGAGATGGAAGTATGGGACTCTCTTAGAATTATTGTCAACAAAGACAAGATAGCAAATGCAAAAATGACGATGGACCAAAAGACATGAATAGAAGCAATAAACGGCTAGAAACAAAGGGATATTGCTTACATGATTGAATAAGATAGGTTTACTCATAACAATCCAAATATTATTTCACATTCGTAAGATTTGACATGCAGTGGAAATACAGAATGACATTTTGAATGTCATAGAATTGCTAAAGTGACATGCATGATTCATGTTTCTCAAGAGTTACATTGAAGGGTGAAGAGCAGTTTGGACCATGCAATTCCATAAAGTTGGAACATATCATTTCAATAACCTAGTGTTTGATTTGTAGTTGTAGGTAGCTATATACTCCTATAAGTCAACAAATAAGAAAGTAATGATCATATAAAGTCAAGAATGTAGATAATATAATATAAAAACTAATATAATACACTATTATTTCTATTTTAGGTTTTGTTGGCATATCGAACTAAAATAATAACTAGAGCTGAATAAGTAGTTGGACTTGGAGTTGAATGATTAGCAGGAGGTTGAAGCTGAAGATAAAATAGTAGCTAGAGCTAAATAAGTAGTTGAAACTGGACTTGGACTTGAAGTTGAATGATTAGCAAGAGGTTGAAGCTGAAGATGAAATTGTTGTTTAAAAAGTTATTTGAATGTTCGGTACTTCTAGTTGATTTTTTAATAGTAATGGTAAAATTACGAAAAAGAATATAATAAATTATTTTAATCTTTTATTGATAAAAGGATAATAGTGGATCGAAAGTTACATAAAACTAGGTGATATAACATTAAAAAATTAAGCTACTTTAATCTACATTAAACTTAATTATTAAGCTATATTAATGTTTTTTTAGCGAAGAGTCGTCGATTAGATAGAATAAAAAAGTTAAGTTGCGTAATGCGCAACAACTCTATTGAACGGGCTCCTTTTAGAAAAATCGAATTTATTAGTACAATTGTAAACCCACAACAATATGAATGACTCAATCTAACAAGTGCTCTATACTCTAAATAAAAACTCATATAAAGCTAGAACATAGGTTAGAAAATATGAATGACTCAATCTAACAAGTGCTCCATATATAATCTAAATAAAAACTCATATAAAGCTAGAACATAAGTTAGAAAAATTGAATTTAGAAACACAATCAACGCGGAATTACATAGAGACTAGTGAGCTGACATAAAAAATGAACGAAATTATAGATCTTTTCAAGACGAGTTTGTGCATATAAAATTAATCAAAATCGGTTATCTTTTGACCCCTGAAAAACCTAAAATACGAAACTCTCGCATGTTGCAAACGACACATCCGCAATACAAAACTAGACGATCAAGAGGGCGGGGTTCCGAACTATTTGAGGTCTTGGACACAACACGGGGTCTTCTTTTTAGTTTCTTATACGTTTTTTCATGTGTTGTTGTTTAATTTTGAAAGGTCACAAGATAAAAAAATTATTGAGTTGATTTTTATAAAAGATTCTACCAGGAAAAATTGTGTTGAACTGATGTCAATATTTTGTTTGTGTATGTCCTTAATGCGAATAATATTGAGATGATTATTACTTTTGATTGTGTATACGCTTGATTAGAATTATGTTAAATTCTTATCAAACCCTCACTAACGTGAATTCCTGGATCCGCCAGTGAATACCAGTACGTGCAATTAGTACAACCGTAAACCCACAACAATATGAATGACTCAATCCAACAATTGATGCATAATCTAAATAAAAACTCATGTAAAGCTTTCTCTCTATCTAACCCCGCATATGGAAGTATTTTAGGCGTCCCAAACGGTCGGTGATTTGCATGAAATTTGCATTGCATTCAACATATACCAAACACAAAAAAAGCTATCCATCTTTTTACTCGAAACATATTCTATGTGTATACACACCATCTGCTCCCAAGTTATTAGGAAACATCTAAAGCGAATGACCAACATTTAAGGCACAGGTATACATACAAATTATGAATTCATTATTACACACATATATATACCCTCATGTGAAAGATGATATGCATATAAATACAAAACCACATACCCTAGCTTGCTTGTTGCATATATTAGTTAACGGTCGAGCAAGTTTGTGAATTAAAGCAGAGAAAGATGGTTGTGTTGTTGTTTCTACTACTAGTATTAGTACATGGAGTGAGAAGAAGCGAAGGCATTTCCCCGACGCAGCAAGGGGAGTGGCGTCTTCTCCTGAATAGCACGGGGGTGGTGGGCATGCATATGGCAGTAACTCATCTGAACACGGTGGTCATGTACGACCAAACGGGGGCGGGTCCATCGAACTACACCCTCCGTCACAACCCGAGTGGGGGAGGGCGGTGCCCTCCGAACTCACGGCTCTCCTCTTGTTATGCGCACTCGGTTGAGTACGACATCATGAACAACACCATCCGGTCCCTGGTGAGCCTGGACTCTGACCCTTGGAGCTCATCTGGCTCCTTTCTTTCTTCTGGGACCCTTGTCCAATCCGGAGGGTACGGACCCAAGGGGTCCCGGTCTGTTCGCTACTTTCGCCCCTGCACTGGACCTGACCGCAAATGTGATTGGCTTCACACCCCCTCGCATAACAGCCCCTCACACCGCCTCACGAGGAGTCGTTGGTATGCCTCTAATGTCCTCCTCCCTGATAAGGGGGACAGAGTGATGGTCGTTGGAGGCAGGGGACAATTCTCCTACGAGTTTGTTCCCAAGAGAAGCCCCAACGAACGGGACATCGATCTGCCCTTGTTGCATAGGAGTAACGATAGAAGAGAGGGCGGAGATAACCTCTACCCGTTTTTGCATTTGTCTTCCGACGGCCACGTCTTTATTTTTGCTAATAGAGATTCCATTTTGTTCGATTACCAGAGGAACCGGGTTGTCAAGACGTACCCTACCATGCCCGGTGAAGGTAGCCGGAACTACCCCTCCTCTGGCTCCTCGGTCATTCTTCCTTTAACTCACAAAGACAAGTTCCAAAAGGTATGTTACATGCTAACGTTTAAGGGGTCAATGTGACACACTCTCTCTCATGCCTATCTGATTTTATGCATGCATGGTGGTATTGAAGGTGGAGGTGTTGATATGTGGTGGAGCAGCAAGTGGAGCGTTTTCGGCAGCAGAAAACCACGCAACCTACACGGAAGGTACGAGGACGTGCGGGAGGATGGTGATAACGGGAACTCGACACAAGTGGAACATGGAGCGAATGCCAGGGTCTCGGTTGATGGGCGACATGATCATCCTCCCTAATGGAAACGTCTTAATCATCAATGGGGCGCAAAGGGGTGCAGGCGGGTGGGAGAACGCACAACGCCCTGCCCTCACTCCCTTCCTCTACAAGTCCACCAAGCCCCTCGGGAAGCGCTTTTCTGTACTACGTGCCACTAAGATCCCTAGAATGTTCCACTCCTCTGCTGTCCTCTTGCCTGATGGTCGCGTCTTGGTTGCTGGTAGCAACCCTCACAACCGCTACGCCTTCACTAATGTCAGGTAAGTATAACTTGACAATCGGGTATTTCGGGTCTAATATTACCGAGTGAAAAGAGACCGAGTCTAAATGTATAGGTACCCTACGGAGTTGAGACTAGAAGCGTTTGTTCCTCACTACATGAGCAAGAGATACAAGCACTACAGGCCGCAGAATGTGAGCATCTCTCTAGAGGGGGTTGGAGTCGGGGTCGGGGGTCCGAGCCCCAGCGACAATATTGTGCTGTACGGGGAGGACTTCAACGTTCGGTTCTTCCTGGGGAGGAGGCCAGGCGCGGTGTCGTTTAGTGCATATGCGCCGCCCTTCACCACACACTCAGTGGGGATGAACCAGAGGATGTTGAGGTTGGGGTGTAAGAAGGTGTCAAGGGAGCACGGAGGATGGGTCAATGCCCTCGTTCAGGCTCCCCCCTCTCCCAATGTAGCTCCAGCTGGCTATTACATGCTCACTGTTCTTAACGACGGAATTCCTAGCATAGCACAATGGGTTAGATTCATGCATCACTGATCATCAATTAAATCTTACCTACCTCCACAACCACCCTATCTACCGCTTGCAAAATAAAAGGGAGAGATACGATCAAATATGCCGTCCCTAAGAATCCATTAACTTTTGATTTTGTAGTTTGTACGTGCCACATCTCATATTCACCTTATCATTTACTTGTTATTTTATTTATAGATAGAAATTCTTAACTAAAATAATTATACTACGCCTTTCTCGCCCCTGTTACCCACGACTCAAATGAATTTTAATAAACGTATATCGTCTTTTTGCTTTGTGATAGCCAAGTTTCGAGTTCGACCCTCCCCCATGACGATTTACGCGTGTTGTTCCACTGAGTGCATATTAACGCGCGGTGGCGACCCTCCAGTATAATACCCATAGAAATTTCACTTACTCCTTCGTGAAACATATTTAAGAGTGCTTCTCGTCGTACGCTAGTGCCAAATCCGACTTGAATTCTAATTTGTCACCGTGAGAAGAATAGGCTCCTCACATCGGAAGTTGAGTTAATAATAGCCCACTATATAATACAATGGATTACTCCTACTATTGTCAATTGGTTTTAGGATGAAACCTCATGGGCTTGTATTGTGGGTCCAATGCGCATATGCGCTAATATACACGACCCCCGTGTTTATCGGTCCATCGGACTTTATCAGTCACTTTCCATTGGGCAGAACCAGTTGTATGTGTAGACGAACGAAATGGATGAAAGGATCAAGTCGTTTGGAACATGCTAACACCGTGAGCACCGACCTCCCTCCAAAACGTTGCAAATCACTCCTCGTGAAATAACGTTACTTTGTTATCGTAAAGATACATATCAAAGTGCGGTCGTCGCATGATTTTCCTATCTTCGCAATTCTTTTTTTTTTAATTCCAAACGTTGCACGACTCAATTGTTGTTTTGGTGAAAGAAAGGCGGTACTCTCAAAAATCACATAAATGAAAACTACTTGGCCACCAGGCGAGGCGTAGCAAAACCCCTCACATCATCCAAACGAAAAGAACGCACCAAAACGGGCGTGGAATCCAAAGTAAAAACACCTAACCGAAAAGAAAAAGCAAATGAAGCAAGATAATCAGTCACCCTGTTCGCCTCACAAAAAAAACATGACGGATATGAATCTCCGAATTTCTACGAAGGAAGCCTTGTGTCAATGAGACGAGGATGACCGCAAATCTGCGAAACACGACTCAATTGCTATGCATGGCTAGTGCTGTACGTCCATGACAATCCAATAATCATTCATATTCGTAAGATTTGGCATCCAATGGAAATACCGAATGAAATTTTGAATGGCATAAAATTGCTCACTTTCATGTTTCTAAAAGTTACATTGAAAAATGAAAAACATTTTGGACCATCCAATTCCATAAAGTTGGAACATAAGTATCATTTCACTAACCTAGTGTTTAATTTGTAGTTTTAGGTTACAGGTAGCTTTATAGAAGTCAAGAATATGATGATCATCATAATAAAAAGAAGTAGGGCATATCTAAGTCTAAAGAACGCTCAATCATATATTGAAATAATTACGGCGATTCAACCGGGCAACTTTTTTTACACCGGGCATTTCCAACGAGATTGTAATTTTTTTTTTTAAATTCTCGTTCGAGATTAACCGGGTTTAAAAATTTGAACCCGGTTTAAGAAATCGGGTTAAAAAAATTCGAAAAAAATATCCGGAATTCTCGTTCTAAACGCCGTTCCGAACGAGATTTTTTTTTAAAATTTTTTAATGACGTCAATATTATTTATAAATAATTTTTTTTTTGGATATCCGCATCTCGTTCGGAATGGTGCAGCGGTTTTTTTTTTAAATAATAACGTAAACTTCGAGAATAGGCGGTTCGATGCCCAAACGACGTCGGAATGCAATAAAACTTGTTTTTAATGCATTTTATAGCTATTTAACCTTTTCGGTAACTTCGAGTCGAAAACTTGAACTCTTCGAGTAACACCTCCTTTGTAAACCTTCACTAGTCTTTCATTTTTCGAAATAGTCGAAGTAGTTGAGATATGAAGGGTCTATAGTACATCGATGTTGATTATGTTTCAAAAACTTATACAATTATGTGTTATTAGGCATATAAAGAGTGTATAAGGTCTCCCTTCACAAAAAGTTGATCGAAAATACTCAAAAACGCAAAAACGCCTTATCGGTCCTGATGGCCTGTTAAGGTCGAGAATAGGCGGTTTGATGCCCAAACGACGTCGGAATGCAATGAAACTTGTTTTCAATGCATATTATAGCTATTTAACCTTGTCGGTAACTTCGAGTCGAAAACTCGAACTCTTCGAGTAGCACCTCCTTTGTAAACCTTCACTAGTCTTTCATTCTTCGAAATAGTCGAAGTAGTTGAGATATGAAGGGTCTAGTACATCGATGTTGATTATGTTTCAAAAACTTATACAATTATGTGTTATTAGGCATATAAAGAGTGTATAAGGTCTCCCCTTCACAAAAAGTTGATCGAAAATACTCAAAAACGCCTTATCGGTCCTGATGGCCTGTTAAGGTCGAGAATAGGCGGTTCGATGCCCAAACGACGTCGGAATGCAATGAAACTTGTTTTCAATGCATATTATATCTATTTAACCTTGTCGGTAACTTCGAATCGAAAACTCGAACTCTTCGAGTAACACCTCCTTTGTAAACTTTCACTAGTCTTTCATTATTCGAAATAGTCGAAGTAGTTGAGAAAATTTCAACGGCTAAAGCACTTGTGCGCAGAACCTAAGCGCACAGATTTACATTTAACAGCTACTTTTTTCAAAAATTTCAACGGCTACACGTCCCACGGGTCACTACACTAGTGACATTTTGAATGGAATTGCTCACTTTAATGTTTCTAAAAGTTACATTGAAAAATGAAAAACATTTTGGACCATCCAATTCCATAAAGTTGTAACATAAGTATCATTTCACTAACCTAGTGTTTAATTTGTAGTTTTAGGTTACAGGTAGCTTTATAGAAGTCAAGAATGTGATGATCATCATAATAAAAAGAAGTAGGGCATATCTAAGTCTAAAGAACGCTCAATCATATATTGAAATAATTATTTAGGGTTTGTGTGATATATAAATCCGTAATCTTTCAGTAGTTTTATTTTATTTTAGAGTTTTTCTATTTTGTTAAATTCATATCAAAATCATTGTATCAAACTATATAATATGATGAAGGCTCTAAACGATAATGTTGGCCTACTCTATAGTTTGTTGTTTGCCAGCAAAGATATGTAAAAAAGTTATACAGTTAAATTGTTCGGTAGTTTTGGTTTATTCAAAAGGGCCAAAATTTATTTAAATAACACCGATTAATAAAGGGTGATGCTATATACACTCATTTTTTTGTCTATTTAGACTCAGATACCCACGCACTCGCAACACGTGGGCGTGGCTAGGTACCCACGCACACGCAACGCGTAGGCGTACGTTTAAAACGGATATCCGACCATTAAAGTCACGCCCACGCAACGCGTGTGCGTGGGTATTTTGATAAAATATTACGCCTGCGCAAACTGTACCCGTAGGGCAATTTCGGAAATATTAAAATATACCCACGCACACGCAACGCGTGGGCATGGGTGTTTTAAAATATACCCACGCACACGCAACGCGTGTGCAAGGATTTTTTCAAAAATATACCCACGCACACCATCATGTTCCTCCGGCTGATCGGTATTCATTTCATTCATTTCATGCATAACATTTTTTGTTTGGTTTTAAGACCCACGCCCACGCGTCGCGTGTGCGTGGGTCTTAAAACCAAACAAAAAATGAACGCACACGCGTTGCGTGTGCGTGGGTCTTGAGTTTAAGTTTTTTTTTTTTTTCCGATTATGACCTACGCGTATATGAAGCGTGGGATTGACAAAAAAAAATTATACCCACGCACACGCTTTGCGTACCCGTGGATTAAATATTTCGGATATCCATAAAATGGTATCGTACACGCGTTGTGTATGCGTGGGTAATACCCACGCCCACGCGTCGCAACTGCGTGGGGTATTGAGTGTATATAGACAAAAAAATGAGTGTATATAGCCGTTACGTTAATAAATCCAAATAGGAAAAATGAAAAAGAAAGGATACACCGTACATGGTTCCAATTTATTATGGGAGGTAGAGAGGGATATAAATATATAATGGATAATAAATCCGTGTTTACTCATATATTTTGTGTTGTTTATGTTCGTAAGCATCTACTATGTGCTATTCAATATAAACACTTACGGCCATATTGATATTCATATCTAGATATCAGGTATGGTATGAGATACCACTCATATAATATCAATATTTGCGTTTGGTATAATCAGTATACCGATATCAATCTGAAATCCGTTGTTTGGTATGAACCAAGTATATCAGATATGAGTACCGAAATGATTTTATAATGTGTTTTTGATATCCCTAAAAAACTTGGTATATCAAAGATACCACTCATACCCATATCCATATCCGATATCTCATACTCATACTCATACTCAATATCTCATATTCATATCTTGATATCCATACCCAATATTTAGATATCGATACCAAACGAGCTCTTAGATACAAATATACATAAATCACTCAATGACTAGAACACACAAATACAAATTTATACACATAAATAAAATAATCTATATAACTGACAATTCTTATACATACAGACTAAAATTAATATGTATCAGTATTAGTATATGGATTTATGCTTATATGTATTAGTTGATGAGATATTCATAAATAGTAAGTTATGTTAATTTTAGAGTGTTTTTTCCTATCTATTTATTTTTACTAATCTTCTCCATGAGAAAAGTTCCAGTGAGAACAAGGCTTAACGTAGGAAAAACGAAGTTTTCGCGTTCATATAATAAGCTAATGTTCATAATATGAGCGGTGATGTTCATAATCCGACGATAAATTTTTTAGAGATCATTTTGAGAAAAAAAAAACTAAAAAAAACTAATAAAACTAAAATTTGCAATAATTACAAGTATGCCACCGCGTCCCTTACTTAAAAATGTTCAAAAAAAATTGTGGCCCAGATTATGAACATTATACCATCCAGAATATGAACATTAACATATAATCTGTGAACGCGATCTGTTTGTTTTTTCTACGTTAAGAGTTATTTACACCTGAATTTTCCTCTCTCATCCATTTATTAATGAGGTTTTTGCGCCAAACCACCCCTTATTTGACCGAATTTGCACCAAACCACCCTTTATTACACTTTTTGCAAGGAACCACCCTTTATTGATATTCCGTTAACATGGAACCACCCCTCCCTCTAATATGTTAAGTCTTCCGTTTATTTATGTGAAATGTCTAAAATACCCCCAATTATTTTAAAATTTTAAGGGCAAAAACGTGATTTAGCAAACTGATGTGATATTAGTTAATTACAAGAGATATTGAAGAGATTATATGAAATACTTTTTGTAATGACAAGCGTAAGATTATCTCCAATGTCGCTCTCATCGCTGAAGAGGAATTGACGATCGATGGATCTGTGATGAGGTTTACAATCGCGTTAGCGAATCCTTCCACCGCCATAAGGTTTGAAATCACTTCTCTCTCCTGTTCGTGTGAGGATGCGAGGATTGTTTCTCTCAAGCTCAGAATCGTGTTCCTCTTGCTGTTCTCGTCTCCGTGTTCTAAGAACCATGTAATGCAGCGACGCGGTGAGTCGGAAGAAGAAGAGATGGCGGTAGCGAGGAGTTTGCAAGCTTTTGAATCCAACGGCAGCGTCCGGCTCAGCGCCGATATCGCCTCTGTTAAGAAATGAACGGCGGCGTCCCTGTCGGAGAAGGATACGAACGCCGTCACGAGCGCTTTACCGGCTCCGTGATCGACGACGGACAGTGAGAATTGTGCGGGAGGGAGGGATGGTTCCATGTTAACGGAATAACAATAAAGGGTGGTTCCTTGTAAAAAGTGTAATAAGGGATGGTTTGGTTCAAATTCGGCCAAATAAAGGGTGGTGTGGCTAAAAAACCTCTTTATTAATTACATGAAAAAGATTGTGGAATCACAAAGGGAAAAGACTCAAGAGAGCCTTGTTTTTAAACTCATGTCTTAGAAGTATCTATTCTTTTGCTGTGTCCTTTTTTCTTTCGGTTCCGGATTTTATAAAATACATTCTCTCAACATGATCCTACATGAATACTTATCATCTAAAAGCCCTAGATTCTACTACAATGCGTATAGTTTGTATTCATTGGTGTTGTTTTGTTCTAATAGAGTGTTTAATCCTTTATGTATTCAACATGAATAAATAAGTCTTTCGGCTACTTTTGGTCGTATGTGATTGGAATAGAGTGCTTGTTGCCAAAATATGTCAATACATGCAATTTTTTTAAGTGGAATACATGCATCTAATCATCGAATAAAAAGACTTGTCATTCTCCATTCTTTATCTTCTATAACACACGAATTTAGGATTTTGAAGCTCCATCGTAATCACCTTATCCTATATGTGCTCTTTCTTTATCAGAGTTAATCCAATAATTCTAAATCGTAACAACCTTGGATAATTGAAAAAGGTTTAGCAAACAGAACCAAATAATAAATTAAATAAAGTTTTGCTCGTACAACCAAACCGAAAGAGATATGTGAAAAATCATAATATATATAATTTTTTGGGTGGTTGAAAAATATTCACACAAGATAATCACAAAGATATTCCCCATTATATTCATCTTGGTTTGAGCTTTGCTTGGACCACCGGAATAAAAGTCTAATATTAAAGTTTACATTTTCTAAAAAGATATTTCCATATATATTTTTCAAACAAATCTATTACTATTAAATCAAAGATTATCTTTTAATAAACTACATCAATCTATTTCCTAATAAAGATTTTATCTTTTACTAAGTTAAAAACGAAATTATATTTTATAAGGATTATATAATTGAAAAAATATTTTTGGAGTGGTTGAAAAATATTCACAGGATATTTTAAAAAGAAATTTCCACATATACTTTTAAAACAAATCTATTACTATTAAATTAAAGATTATCTTTTAAAAAACTACATCAATCTATTTCCTAATAAAGATTTTATTTTTTACTAAGTTAAAACGAAATTATATTTTATAAGGATTATATAATTGAAAAAATATTTTTTGGGGTGGTTGAAAAATATTCACACAAGATATTGTAAAAAGAAATTTCCACATATATTTTTCAAACAAATCTATTACTATTAAATTCAAGATTATATTTTAAGAAACTACATCAATCTATTTCCTAATAAAGATTTTATCTTTTACTAAGTTAAAAACGAAATTATATTTTATAAGGATTATATAATTGAAAAAAATATTTTTGGGGGTGGTTGAAAAATATTCACACAAGATATTTTAAAAAGAAATTTCCACATATAGTTTTCAAACAAATCTATTACTATTAAATTAAAGATTATCTTTTAAGAAACTACATCAATTTATTTCCTAATAAAGATTTTATCTTTTACTAAGTTAAAAACAAAATTTTATTTTATAAGGATTATATAATTGAAAAAAATATTTTTGGGGTGGTTGAAAAATATTCACACAAGATATTTTAAAAGAAATTTCCACATATATTTTTCAAACAAATCTATTACTATTAAATTAAAGATTATCTTTTAAGAAACTACATCAATCTATTTCCTAATAAAGATTTTATCTTTTACTAAGTTAAAAATAATCACAAAGATATTCCTCATTATATTCATCTTGGGTTGACTTTTGCTTGAGTCAGTCGAATAAAAGTCTAATATTAAAGTTTACATTTTTTAAAAAGAAATTTCCACATATATTTTTCAAACAAATCTATTACTATTAAATTAAATATTATCTTTTAAGCAACCACATCAATCTATTTCCTAATAAAGATTTTATCTTTTACTAAGTTAAAACAAAATTATATTTTATAAGGATTATATAATTAAAAAAATATTTTTGGAGTGGTTGAAAAATATTCACACAAGATATTTTAAAAATATATATCCACATATATTTTTCAAAAAAATCTATTACTATTAAATTAAAGATTATCTTTTAAGAAACTACATGAATCTATTTCCTAATAAAGATTTTATTTTGTACTAAGTTAAAAACGAAATTATATTTTATAAGGATTATATGATTGAAAACATATTTTTGGTGGTGGTTGAAAGATATATTCACACAAGATATTTTTTTAAAAAAATTCCACATATATTTTTCAAACAATTCTATTACTATTAAATTAACGATTATCTTTTAAGAAACTACATCAATCTATTTCTTAATAAAGATTTTATCTTTTACTAAGTTAAAACGAAATTATATTTTATAAGGATTATATAATTGAAAAAATATATTTTTGGGTGGTTGAAAAATATTAACACAAGAAATTTTAAAAAGAAATTTCCACATATAATTTCAAACAAATCTATTACTATTAAATTAAAAAAATTCTTTTAAGAAACTACATCAATCTATTTCCTAATAAAGATTTTATCCTTACTAAGTAAAAAACGAAACTATATTTTATAAGGATTTTATAATTGAAAAAATATTTTTGGGGGTTGTTGAAAAATATTCACACAAGACATTTCAACAAAAATTTCCACATATATTTTTCAAACAAATCTATCACTGTTAAATTAAATATTAGCTTTTAAGAAACCACATCAATCTATTTTCTAATAAAGATTTTATCTTTTACTAAGTTAAAAACGAAATTATATTTTATAAGGATTATATAATTAAAAAAATATTTTTGGGGGTGGTTGAAAAATATTCACACAAGATAATCACAAAGATATTAATGAATATATTCATCTTGGATGGAGTTTTGCTTGACCCATAAAAAAAGGTTCAATCAAAAATAAATATTTGTTTTTATAATTGAAAATATTAAAACTAAAGGATATAATAAAAAAATAACGATAAATCAAATTAAGAAAAATGATATTTTATGAACATGATAAGTCATATTTTAATAGAAATAAACCTTTTTAAGGCTCATATAATTGAAATAAATTATTTTTCACCAATTATTTTACTAAATAAAAGAATTTTAATTTTTTTAGGGTCATATAATTGGAAATAATATCAAATATATGCATAAATAAAATATTCTTTAGATAAAATGTATTTATAAACAAAATAAGCCAAAATAAACCATATCAACTTATTAAAATTACGGCTTAAGATAGAAAAATTATTTATAAAATATATAATTAACATGTTTTCTGAATAAAAAAAAACATATATTTAGCAAAACAATCTTAACCTATTCATTTTTCGGTCACATTTTTTCACCTCCTATTTGATAAAGGGAAATTAGAGCTGGCAAACGGATCAAACGGGTCGGGTTTGGGTTCGGATGGAAAACGGGTTTGGGTTAAGCGGGTCGACCATTGGTCGAGTTCGGGTCGGGTCAACCCAATGAGTTTCAAATGTTCGATAGTTTTATTATAATAAAGAAAATAAAATTTAGACAATATTTTTATTTATTCAGAAATAAAATATGTGAAAAGTGGGTCCCTCGAATAGTTTCGAGAAGTACGGATCGATTCAGGTTTGACCCAAACGACTTCATTGTTTGGTAAGGCTTTGAAAGTCTACTTAGGATATAATAACTTATAAATTAAATATTTTAATATAACTATTTCATCCATTATATTCACAAAGATATTCCCCATTATATTCACCTTGAATTGGGCTTTGGACTTTTACTTGGCCCAACGAAAATAGATAAAAAACATCAACACGTACAAAAAGATAATAAAAAAGATAAAGATATTGACAACAGGTAAAAAAAAATTAACACGTGAAAAAAGTCCTATATTAACAACATAACGATATTAACATACACTTCCAACATATAGAGTCTTTGTTAACACGTACTAAAGCTAATAAAAAAGATAAACATATTGACAAAAGATAAAAAAAAATTAACACGTACTATTATATAAATTAATAATATTTAAAATATAATAATGAAAAGATAAAATCATAATCCTAATCATATCATATCATAATCATAATCATAATATAATTTTGGGGTGGTTGAAAAATATTCACACAAGATAAACATATTGACAAAAGATAAAAAAAAAATTAACACGTACTATTATATAAATTAATAATATTTAAAATATAATAATGAAAAGATAAAATCATAATCCTAATCATATCATATCATATCATAATATAATTTTGGGGTGGTTGAAAAATATTCACACAAGATAAACATATTGACAAAAGATAAAAAAGAATTAACACGATCTATTATATAAATTAATAATATTTAAAATATAATAATGAAAAGATAAAATCATAATCCTAATCATATCATATCATAATCATAATATAATTTTGGGGTGGTTGAAAAATATTCACACAAGATAAACATATTGACAAAAGATAAAAAAGAATTAACACGAACTATTATATAAATTAATAATATTTAAAATATAATAATGAAAAGATAAAATCATAATCCTAATCATATCATATCATAATCATAATATAATTTTGGGGTGGTTGAAAAATATTCACACAAGAAAAACATATTGACAAAAGATAAAAAAGAATTAACACGAACTATTATATAAATTAATAATATTTAAAATATAATAATGAAAAGATAAAATCATAATTCTAATCATATCATATCATATCATAATCATAATCATAATATAATTTTGGGGTGGTTGAAAAATATTCACACAAAATATTCATTACTATATTCATCTTGGGTTGAAAAAATTAACACGTACTATTATATAAATTAATAATATTTAAAATATAATAATGAAAAGATAAAATCATAATCCTAATCATATCATATCATAATCATAATCATAATATAATTTTGTGCTTAGTATTTTATAAATGTATTAATTTTATAAACGAAATATTCATCATAAAATGGGAAAAATATGTTATTAAAGATATTTGTTTATTATATATTCACAAAGATATTCATCAATATATTCACAAAGTTGTTCATCAATATATTCATCTTGGGGGTTGAGCTTTTGCATGGCCAGACAAGAAAAATGTCTAATACTAAAAAACAAATATTTCTTTTTATAATTGGAAAAATATCAAACCTATAAGATATATTGAAGAATATTTTAGTTGAAAAAAGATAATAAAATATATTAGGTTTAATATTTTTTACACTACATAGATTCTCAGTTGGTTGTTGAAGATTACACTACATCTTTGGAATAACATACTTAAGTTATATTAAATTTGATAAAATAATATATTTTATACCGTTATATTGTGCAATATGTTACTATATCCTTTGTTCATGAATATTATATTCTCTAGAGATATTAACAAATAAAAATCTTATCAAAAAGGAAAAAGGTTTAATTCTTTATTAGCCTACTAAAAAAGATTTCAATATTAAATACATACACATTTTTTAGTTAGACAGATTAAAAGTTAAATAAACAATCTTATCCTATAAAATAATATATTTTAAAAAGGAAATATATAATTCCTTCATTTATAAATATGTTATGAATTCATATCCCATGATACACTCAAATGACAATCAAATAATCTTCTACATGCATATAAAAAACCATTTTATCATGATCATCATAATATATCATCATATCATAATATATAATTTTTGGATAGGAGAAAAATATTCACCCAATATAGGTATTAGAGACATTATATCGTTATAGTTACTAGGTCTTGCTTCAATATATTCACAACGGCCTTCATCAATATATTCATCATAATTTTTTAGCATTTGCTTAGCCTACTCGAAAAAATCTCCATATTTGTATATAATAAAAAATTATTTTTATATCAGTTTTCTGAAAAGTTGTATAAAATATACAAAATTCGTTTTTGGATTAAAAAAGACTATGTTAATATATCATATTACCATACATCAATATACAGTATACAACATACATTTTGATACTGCATATCAGATGAAAGCTTAGGGTGTTTCAATAATTTAAAATTTAAGGAAAGAAGGATTAAAGTTTTAATAAACATTGTGATTACTAACATATTCGTTAACAGTTTCATTTTTTAAACCCTTTTATAAATTAACTAATTAATATGAAAATCCAGCAGTTACAAATGAAATGAGACAAAGCAAAAACACACCAAAATAAACTTACAGCTTCCATTAGGATTTGAGCTTCACTATCTGGGATGTGATGACTGAGCTTAATCAAACAGAACCTTAATATCCATGAGATCAAATCCTTCTTTTATCCCGACGACTTCTTCCACTGAATATGAGTTAGGCTATTCACTATCAAAAGTTCCTGCAAATCAAAAGAAAACAAATGTCAACCTAGATCAATAAAATAAGTAACTTGACAACCAATATGACTGAGATGTCTGAGACAAAATTATGAAAGAGGCTTAGTTTGAGGAGTTGTAGCACACAAATGAAGGAGCCTAATGTTAACAATAAAAGTTTGTCTAATTGTCTGTGAGGTATTCATCCAATACCATGACTAAAAAAATAAGATCACACTTCTTTACTCTTAATCCGTATTACAAATTTATTCAACCTTTTAACGGAACCAAACAGCAATAGTACTTTTATATAGAAACCAAATATAGATTCCTCAGCAAGGTTCTTCACTTTTCGGTTCTATTTCCTAAACATGAAAATTTATTGGAAAATCCAATGCAACTTCAATATGATCCTTAAGATAATGACAAAAGATATTGGAAAATCCAATGCAACTTCAATTTATTGGAAAATTTATTGGAAAATCCTCAGCAAGGTTCTTCACTTTTGGGTGGTTGAAATATATTAACATTCTAAATCGATCTCTAACCTTATATATGTTCTATTTTAGTCCTTAACGTTTCTAAATTTTACATTACTAATCCTTCCGTTAACTTGTCGTCAATATTCGTACGTGACAACATATTTATATGTTTTACTTCTTTTATCATAACAATTATGCACTACTGTATAAGACATCCATATAAATAAATTTATACAATATAGTTTTATAAAAAGGGTTAAATAAATTAGATGTAACTTAAAATTATTGAGCATCATGTCTTCTTTTGAAAAATTAAGGTTCACAAAATGGAGGAATAAAAAATTGGATGATATTAGAAAGATTGAGGACCAAAAAAAAATTGTATTTCTCCCAGCCAGAGAGATTACTTTCAAGATTAACCAAAATAGGATGTGTAGTGAAATTCAATGTGGAAGAAGTTATTATCAAGACATTAATTAGGAGTTTGGTTCCGGTGAGGATAGTTTTATAACTCATGCACACACGAGTTATAACTAATGCACACACTGTGTGCATGTGTCATAGATTGTGTGCATCACCAAATACTGTGTGCATGAGTTATAACGTGTTTGTGCATTAATTATAGAGTTTGTGTGCATCATCCTTAGTCCTTATCTAAAAATTCATCCTTACGATATCTTTTCTCATTAATTAGTGGGCAATGTATTTATAATTTTCTAAACTTGTTATTTGGAGTATACAAATAAGAAAAAAAGGAAAAATATACCTAGAGGAACTGTTATTAATCTTTTTTGACAAAATTCGTTAGTATTTCTCCCTTATACACAATTTCTTCGATTTAGCTTATAAACAATTTTATAGAGAATTTGTTTCTATTGTAAATTTTATCTCAATTAAAAGTAAATCATGTCAAGCTTATTAAAGATTGTAATTGCCCAATTTGTCATCAAATACATACACATATATCTAACCATATAATGTCATATAATCTAACACAAACAAGAAGTTAACAGAAAATATAACGGAAGGACCAACGACGTCAAAACCTATAAACATTAAGGACTAAAATAGAAAATATGTAAGATTAGGGACCAATTTAGGAAAGATAAGAATTGTTAAGGACTAATGGTGTAATTGACTCAAAGAAATAAAATAACTAGATAATCAAAAAAGATAATTTACTCTATTATCTATAGAAATAAGATAAGTTTGATAAAATAAAATAAAAAATAAGATAGATTATTATATACAATAAGATAAGTTATTATGATGATGAAATTATACAACTTTTTCATCTTTAATATTAGTACTACTATATAATATTGAAACCACCAAATAGAAAATGAATCAATTCAAATTATTCTACTGGGATTCAATTCAACTCAACTCAAAGGAATGAACTCAGTAGAAATCAACTCAAAGGAATTCAAATTTTCTACTCAACAATGTCTTCAATTAAGGGTACAGACAAGCTTCAAAACAAATCATCTCTTGAATTAGACGAGGTTTGCGTTCCATTCGCTAAATTGTCTCCTAAATTGAGATCCACCATCAAGGTAATGGTGTGTAGAAAGTGGTGTGTAACCAACTTAAAGGGCACTTTCCTTAGCACTGACTTCATCCTGTCTGATAAGACGGTATATGTTTGGCACCCACAACAACACATGTATCCCCCTGAATACCTAAACACCCTCGACTTACCATGTATAGAGGCTTCTTATGCTATTTTAAAAATTGTAAACACCATTAACTAAATGATAGTGACTAATGCTTTTATCCTATTACATGAATGCCCCTCATATCCTAGAGTTAAAGATAGGGCTACCTGTTATGCTTCTCAGGAATGTGAATCCCTCCCAAGGATTGTGCAACGGAACCCGACTGATAATTACACGCCTTGGTGAATGGGTCACTGAAGCTGAAATAATAACGGGAACATGTGTTGGAAACAAAGTGCTAATTCCCATAATAACGTTAAGTTCAACCCAAATCCAAGTTCCCTTTTGTTATGAAACGTCGTTAGTTTCCTATAAAACCATGTTTTGCAGTGACTATCAACAAATCTCTGGGACAAGCACTAAAGCATGTAGGGTTATATTTACCTAAGCCGGTTTTCTGCCACAGACAACTCTATGTAGCAATTTCAAGAGTAACAGACCCAAAGGGCCTGAAGATAATGTTGTTGCAGAGGGGGGAACAGCCTAAGAGTTACACTCAAAATATAGTGTTCCACAAGGCTTTCAACAACGTCACATCACAGATGCAAGTAAGAAGCAAACACTGAACCACTATACTCCTATTTCTATTGAATTTTTAGCTAAGAAAACATTTCAAATCTGTAGATTTCGGATCATTGTATATTAAGTTTTGTTCCCTACAGGCATAGCATTCAACAACATCAAGAAGATCACATAAGGCCTACAAGACAAACCACAAGATACTGCATATCAGATGAAAGCTTAGGGTGTTTCAATTAACATTTAACAAAAGAAGGATTAAAGTTTTAAACCATTTTATAAATTAACTAATCTGAAAATCCAACATCTACGCATGAACTGAGACGAAGCAAAAACACACCAAATAAACTTACAGCTTCCATTAGGATTTGAGCTTCACTATCTGGAATGTGATGACTGAGCTTAATCAAACAGAACCTTAGCTCTTCAATAACCATGAGATCAAATCCTTCTTTTATCCCGACAACTTCTTCCACTGAATATGAGTTAGGCTATTCACTATAAGAGGTTCCTACAGATCAAAAGAAAACAAATGTCAACCCAGAATCAATAAAATAAGTAACTTGACAACCAATATGACTGATATCTCTGAGACGGAAAGTTGAACGAGGCTCAGTTTGAGGAGTTGTAGCACACAAATGAAGGAGCCTAATGGAAGTAAGGATTTGACCCCCCATGTTAACAATAAAAGTTGTCTAACTATCAGCGAGGTATTCATCCAATACCATGACTAAAAAAATAAGATCATAGTTCTTGAATCTTAATCCGTATTACAAACTTATTCAACCTTTTAACGGAAGCAAACAACAATAGTACTTTTATTTAGAAACCAAATATAGATTCCTCAACAAGGGTCTTCACTTTCTGGTTCTATTTCCTAAACATGAAATTTTACTGGAAAATCCAATCCAACTCCAATATGATTGTCATCACTTTTGTGTATCTGATGTCTTTTTTGCGGAGAGATTAAGATAATTTGTCTGCCTTTTGGTTGTACTTTGTATCAATCTCTTTCATTTTGCTTGATCTCAAAGAGTTCTAATGCATTGCAGGTGGCACGAAAGGTCGTCTCTGCCATGAAAGGAGGTCGTGAGAAAGAAGGGTTACCTCCAAGGGATCTATACGTGTCATGAGCTCCTGATGTGTATGATCCTCCACTATCTTCTGTATCACATCTAACAAAGAGAAACATCACACCATCAATTAGGAGCAACAAAAAATACGCGAAGGGGAAACATGAAAGCAAGACCAACTCACAAGGGAGCCGTAAGAAAGACAAGAAGCATCATCACCGAAAAAGATGTTAAAAGGATGAACCATCTCTTGGTCCTGCATTTGCTGCAAGGGACTGAAAAATTGATATCAAGGCCACCCAAAACAATGTACAAAAAGAACATAAACTTGTCAGAAATCCAATCACAGAGTAATATTTTCCATAACACTTAATCAAATGC
Organism: Oxyria digyna; assembly: GCA_029168935.1. Taxonomy (NCBI): domain Eukaryota; kingdom Viridiplantae; phylum Streptophyta; class Magnoliopsida; order Caryophyllales; family Polygonaceae; genus Oxyria; species Oxyria digyna. The sequence goes on along the minus strand of JAPVLV010000004.1, from coordinate 10,839,032 downwards.
AAAAAAAAAAAAAACTTTCACCCACGACTTTCTTAGCGACATTTTGTCAAACATCTTACATGCATCAAAATCTCCAACTCATTGCAGATCTTTAGAAACGCAAAGGAGGACAAAGAGGGTAACCCGGTGTTCGTTCTCAAGCACTGGAATAATCGAGACCACCTCCTTTAACAATTTTTTCTCTAGCAACTCTGATTGAAGGTATTCTTAGTACGCAAGAATTAATTCTGAAGGTTGTCTGCTTCATTCAATAGAGAATTGACAGCGGGAGTACTAGAAGGAGCCTTCGCGCTTTATTAGACAGCTCAACCCCGCCAACAACTCATTTGTGAAGCAAGGAGGATCATAAACACAACCTTAAAATAGCAATAGTGAAGTGAAGAGTGGTGGTGGGTTAGACGAAGATCAACGCGGGCGAGCTAGAACAAAAACACAGTTTGAGAAAAGCAACAGTGAAGAGGAGATCGTGAAGCAAAGAGGAAAGTACACGAGGATAAAATATGATTGAATTTAGTGTAACCAAAGCTTTAGTATTTTGTTGTACGTATTCATTCTTAGTAATTTTTAAGTCAGTGAGTGACTCAATATGCAGTACGTACTAATTAAGAAAAGTTGTTCAGCCCAAGAACTCCATTAACTAATATATTGAGATCAACGATATTAAGAACCCCATTAACTTATATTAATAATAATCCACTATACAGTAATATGAAGTTATTATTTAATAATGTATAATTGTTCTTTCGTTTTGACTTTGGCCCGTGCGTAGCACGGGCAGATAAGGACTAGTATATATTAAACCTACGCATTATGAATGTTTTACTCAATAGCATATAGACTAAAATCAAATTTACTCAATAGCATAGAGTATATATAATCAAATATGTATGTATTCATAGTATTTCCGATTGCTAGCGATTTCACAAATAAGAATGTGCATGTATTTATATTCGTATGTGTTGATAGATGAACATCCATAGGTTTATATGTCAATATGCATTTCGTATTAGATCTTGGTCCAAAATATATAGATATCATTTTATATTTACTCATTACAAGTTAATTATTTAAAAACTTGGACTACTCATTACAAGTTAATTATTTCAAAACTTTCATGCTCAAACAATTCATATAAAAAATCAACCACAAATTATATTAATAAAATGTATAATATTTTTCTCGAGACCCCTCTATGAAAATCTTACAAGGGTCATCAATTCATCATTCAAGATACACATCAAAATCAAATACCACGCAAGAATCTCACAGCAAAATGTATTTAGCTTGCCATGAGTAACCATGAAATACAAAGGTTACAAACATATAGGCTTCTCTAAGATCCTTATTATCATTGAAAAAATAATAATAACAAAGGAAACACACGAATTAGTTCAAATCAGTAGTAGATTACCATTGATGAATGCTGCCTCTAAAATATGAGCAACACTCGGTTTTTTGTTCGTTTTTTCTGTTCGTATCAGCAAGAAGAAAGAACAGAGAGCTCGAGCTGACCTGTCCACTCCTCGCCTGGCTTTAAAGTGATCGGCTTCTCAACAGCTGCCCCGTCAACACACAGCATTTGCTTGTACTCGTCATCTCCAAGATCTGTCAAAGCCTTGGCCTTTTTCTCCCATGGATTCCATACCGCTGTTCAAAATAAGGGTGTGTTTGATTAACATGATTATAATGTAAATGGCATTGTGACAAAATAAGGGTTTGTTTGATTACATCTAATTTAAGCTCATTAACAATGGATTCCATACCGCTGTTCAAAATAAGGGCGTTTATGGTTAAAATGATTATAATGTAAACGACAGTGATAAGATAAAGGTCAGTTTGGATGGCGGGTGACAATGTAATAAATGTATTATCTGATATTGCATTAAGAGGGTGGTAATCCAAACATGATTATGTAAGTCTTTTTTAACAAGCTCAAACAACTGAAGATTCTTTTTGGCAGCAACAATAGTTAACATCTAATTTAAGCTCATTAAGAATGGTCTACGCTGTTTGGTTAAGCACCCCTAATGCATTATATAATCCGTTGAATATTTATAACATGGTATCAGATGTCGACAATCTTACCAACATCAGGAAGCCCTTGTTTTCTAATTTGGAATGTCCTTTTCCGCCCGTGATCGAAAATTGCAATTACATCTGATGAGCTGAGATACACTCGATCAATCTGACATCAGGGAAAAGATAGTCAGATATAGACCCATTAAATTGTTACCAAGAAAATTTACTAGTAGCAAAAGGTAGATTTGTAATATCTACAATACGAAGTGCAGACACTTTACCTCGTTTTCAAATGTCAAGGCATCCCCTTGTTCAGTAAACCGCTCTTTTTCACATAGATTGTCGAGATAGTCTAGAGTCTCCAGACCTTCAACTCTTACTTCACTGTAAAATTATAACATTAGACTTTTAGACACTATCCAGATAAAAAGAATATACCTGATTTTAATTTTTTGTCATCAGCCAATCAGCTATAACAGACAAAAAAATCCTATAACAAGTTCATCTTGAATTCCTACACAAGAAAAAGTCTTTTTCCATATATTCCTGTGTGCCATCACCATTGGATGACACTGAAATAGACTTAATGCCAAAACTCAGGTGTCCTATCATCCAATATATGGACAAGCCAGAAACCACCTGTCATGCTGTTAATTGTCCGGTTGGAAATTCAAATCATGTCGATAGCACTTACAAAACCGAACAGTCAGTACAGAGAAGCTGATATCCATTCATCAAATTATGATGCACAGAAGGTTAAATTAATTAAATGAAAGGAAAATGTCATGTGACAGTAACTCACCTGATATCAGAAATGGAGAAGTAAGTGCGAAATGCTATAGAGAAGCTAAAGGGTTTGCCATTAGGATTCCGGCAGCGCGGTAGCAGCTTGAGATTTCCCTCCTCTGTTAGAGATACCCTAAGACGGAATTCAAATCTGAAAAAACAGAAGAAAAAAGACTTAATAAAGAGTTAAAATACAATTCAAATACTTGTCAGAAATCCAAGTGGTCAAAACCAGTACTTATGGGGCCAGATCTTCGAATGCTCATCAGAAGGTCTCAGTAATAGGTCTACGAATGCTTGTTCATTAGATTTTGTAGGAGATGCTGGAGGTTCATCCTCAATTTCCCATTTACTATTCCTTGCAAAGCCGTGTTGCTCAAGTAGCCCTCGGCTTCCAAACTACCACCAAATATATAGTTCAAAGGATCATCACCCTAATTTATTGTGATAATGGCTATATCAATTCTGTTAAAACCATTTAAGTTACAATACCTGAGGAAAACATATGGGAATACCCGCTCGCACAGGCAATGGTGACTTGAAATTTGCCTGAATCAGGCATAATTTCAAAGAATCAGCCAGAGATTATCTTTACTAAACAGAAGTATGTAATGCAGCTACTGTTATGCACATTTGGAGAACCGTCCCAAATCAAGATCACTTTTAACATCAATACCATCTTAGAAAAAGTTTCTGAAAAATAGGACCCTCAACTATTTTATCTTTGATATCAGCAAACACCAAATTTTCAGCACTTTATTTATCAGCATGTTTAGGAAAAGATCAAACCTTGCTACTTGAGAAAAGTAATTCTTCGCCTTGCTCGTTTGTCCATGACAAAACCTGCCCTCCATACAAGCTTATCTGAATGATTGACAGAGTCATCATCAGTCAAAATCATGCTTAATTCCAAACATAATACATGCTAAGGCACTAATACTCAGTCTAATTGTCTATATTACATAGAAATACAATCAGAAAAAGATTCAAAAAAATTGTAAACTAAAAAATCAATTTGAAATGAAACAAAACAAGTGTAAGAAGATCCTTACTCGAGTTGAAGCACCTCGTGATGTTTTAAGGATCACTTGTTTATTCCCATTTTTGTCTACTGATACTTCTTTTGTAGGACTCTTATCCAAGGCTACGGCCTCAGATTGATTCATTTCAGACATGGGCAAAATCATGTAAGGCTATCAAATTCACAAACACCCTCTCCCTATATTTATAGCAGAAATGGATGAAGGATTAAATAAAAGCAACAGATTTCACAGAACTCAAGCCGTGACCAGAGCAAAGCCAAGCCTAAAGTTTGACAATATAGAAAAGCCGCCACTAAAAGCTTATCTATGAGAGCACTTTGGACCGCTATATTTTCTTTTTGACACTTTCCTTGTGAATACACTCAATAACCCGTGAAACAAAAAGATGTGAAAAGAGGAAAATATCCAACTACCAACTAACTTTATCCAAAAATTTCCCCTAAAATGCTGGCAGCCCCACAAAATCGCACTCAGAAGAAGAATTATCTGAATGCAAATAAGATACCCACAAAATAAAATTCAGAAAGAAGAGGATTCCGTTTCTGGGTTCTAAAAAAATTCAGATACCCAGATCGAAATTAGGTTAAATTATCCACAGGAAGTCTCGAAATTGCAGTATGTACAGCAAACCAAAAAAACACTAAAAATGGTGCAGTGTTAGAATCCCAATCGGAAGGAGGAAACAAACTCAAACTTTATGAAAAAAATTGGGCAAAAAAGAAGGGAGGAAAGATTGTGGGAGGAGGGAAGCGCAAATATAGAAGAGTCAAGAAACAAACCTCTCTCTGAGGATTGTGACTGGCCAACTCTTTCTAGATCTCTGACTTCTTCGCACCCCTTGGCTGATCAAATACGGAGTGATATATTTCGATCTCGGAAGAACGGAAGGCCATTTCTTTATTTCGTTTTATTTGTAAAATAACAATTATTGTCGAAAATTTACTATTGATATGTTGAAATTTTATTTTATTTTATTTTTGGTTCCTTATGGATGAAATTTACGATTGATTTTTTTTCCTTTTCAAATGACTTCGAAAAAAATAATCGTCCAAATTATATATATTATACCATCTAAATTATGAATATTAGTTTATTAATTATAAACGCGAAAAACTTATTTTTTCTAATTAAATCTTGTTTTTATCTGAATTTTGTTCGTATAATCGTGATTCCATAAATTCTGGTGTTGAATTTATATTTTTCACTTGCAAGTTGTATGAGTTGTATGCATGCCTTATCAAAAATTGTATGCTTAGTTGCTTACCACAAATTACACACCGTATGCTCAAAAATAAATAAATTACACATCGTTTCCTAGGGACGCAATTTCGGTGAGGACGTCCTCTTAGAGAAAGAATAAGGATCTACTCCATCCCAATCCATCCTTCAGATGAAGTAAGATCCAAGGGTCAGCAACTAAAAGAGGTTTGTGGTGGAGCTCATTGATAGACCTACTATAAAGCTTGAAAGAGCAGTCATTCTCTCTTTCTCGCTCAAAAAAACTGTTCGTCTTCTCCAAAAGCCTCCCCAATTTTCTCTCTCGCTCGCTAATCTCACACTCAATTTCTCCCTCGATCGACGGCGATCTCTTGTTCTTTCACTCTCGCTCGATCACCTCCACTACAATCTCGCTTCCTCTTTCGAGTTCTTGAGCCGATTTCGCACACAACCCTAGAAGGAAGAAGAAGCCATTTCAGCGCGATTCCAAGCAATTTGACGGAGATTTCAGCGACGACAACACAAATCAACAACAACAACAAACAAAACAGCAATAATGAGGTCAAAAATAGCATCTGGAACCCCAGGTATAAACTCGACTTAAGAATTTTGGTTGTATACTCCATTGTTAATCACTTCATCCTATGTTTATGGATTTTATACAGTATGCATGAATAGATCTAGAATAACTGTGTATAGATCCTTGAAATTGCATGTATTGTCACTTGATATAATGTTTATGCATTTTCTTTAACAGATATGAGGTGTTGGTGCATCGAATGTGTAGTTGAAACATATAATTGGTTTTGGTGCATCATCCATTGTGTTTTGGTGCATCATCCACTGTGTTTTGGTGCATCATCCAGTAGGTTTTGGTGCATATCCACTGTGTTTTGGTGCATCATCCACGGTGTTTTGGTGCATCATCCATTGTGTTTTAGTGCATTATCCATTGTGTTTTGGTGCATCATCCACATTGTTCTGGTGTATCATCCACTTTCTTTTGGTGCATCATCCAGTTTCTTTTGGTGCATCATCCACTTTATTTTGGTGCATCATCCATTGTGTTTTGGTGCATCGAATGTATTTTGTGCATGGTATGTGATGTACTGAATCAAATAGTTGTGCTGGTGCATTATTTAGTGTGTGTTGGAGCATCACACGAAAATGTTTTTTATGTATAAAATGTAGGAAAGAAACAAGAGTTAAGAATGGAACACTAATCATTAGTTATCCACCACATATAAACATTGGTACGTTTGTATAAACGCATGTATAATTATTGTAAAATGCATGAGTGGTTGTTTATTGGTGCATGGGATGATGTCTATTGGTACATTGATGCATATGTATTGGCTGCTATTTACTAATGATATATGTCTATGGTTTAACAGTGGCAGAAAAAGAAGAAATACCATCAACTTCATCAGAATATCATGGAGAAACAACTCCACTTGATGGTAAACACTGATCATTTTGCCATTTTTTTAATAATCTGTGTGAGTTGGTGCATCACCCATTTGGTTTTGGTGCATCACCCATTTGGTTTTGGTGCATCACCCAGTGGGTGTTGGTGCATCACCCATTGGGTGTTGGTGCATCACTCATTGGGTGTTGGTGCATCACCTAATGGTTTTTGGCGCATCACCCATTTGATTTTGGTGCATCACCCAGTGTTTGTTGGTGCATCACCTAGTAAGAGTTGGTGCATCAATGATATATTTATTGTATGTCATTTTATTAATTATCTATGTGTTCTTTTTAATGATAACAGAAAGTGGAGAAGAAGTTGACACATCCCAACAAGGACGTAGACGTGCAAAGTAAAGAGTAAAGAGTAGAAAGATGTAGGGATGAAATAGGAAGATGTGAACAATTTGGATGTTTGTAAACAGTTTGGTTTGTAGTAAGACATATTTGGTTTCAGAAAACAAGTTTGGTTTTTATGTTGTAAGACAAGTTTGGTTTTTAGGTATTTGTGGTTTGCACATGAAAATGGTTTGTGGTTGCTGATGACTCACAATGGCAGAAAATGCATGAGTAGTTGTTTGTTGGTGCATCACACGATGAAAATGGTGCATCACAGAATCGAAATTGATTCATCACCAGATATATATAGTTTGTGCATCACTTATTGAAATATGGTGCATCACTTAGTGATATTTGGTGCATCACTTAATGATATTTGGTGCATCACTCAATGATAATCGATGGATAAATAAGGTACAGAAAATGAATGGATGAAAAATTGAAAAATAAAATCAAGACTAATTCAGTCAAGTAAACAAGGTGCTATGCATTGTTAATAAATGTTGGTGCATCACTTAGATGCAATTGGTGCATCACTGAGATGCAAATGGTGCATCAATGAGATATAATTGGTGCATCAGTCATAAGTCATAACTAATAGGTGCATTACAAAAATATCTGGTTAATAACTAATTACAATGAAAGCTCAGAGAAACTAATGGACATATTGAGGACAAGTAGTGATGTTGTGTCCCGACATCTTACAAATTTTACTAACCCTTTTCTTCTTCTTGGAATTTTCAATTCCAACTTCTTGACCACCTTTAATACACCTCTTCTTGAACTTGTTCTTTTCCATTTTGAGCTTGATCAGGTAACGGGCCTATAAATTTCTCAAACTTGTAGTTTCTAGCTGGTGGTAAGGAAGAAGGATCAACTACTACAAATCTTGTAAATGCAGCATGTTGATCCTTTAAAATAGCTAAAAACTCTTTCAATCTATCCATGTCATCACCAACAACGTCAACACAAGAATACATTTTTGTTAGCACTTCGGCTAACAGACGCTTTCTCTCATCAATCTCAACACTAGCATCATACACTGCACCGTCTACTTTAAAAATTGGTTGTAGAATAGGTTGTTTGGTCAATCTTATAATTAGGTGCATCATATCCTGAAATAAGGTACATCAGTCAAAGCTAAAAGGTCCATCAACCAGTGAACATTAATGCACTATGCACAGAAATCATCAATGTTTTCATCTGGTGCATCATAGCATATTATAAGGTGCATCAGTCAAAGGTAAAAGGTGCATCAACCAATGAACATTAATGCATTATGCACACGAATCATTAAAATTCTCAACTGGTGCATCGTAGTCTATTAAAAGGTGCATCACTCAATTGTAAAAAGGTGTATCACTCAATGGTAAAAGGTGCATCACTCAATGGTAAAAGGTGCATCACTCAACCAAATCACGTACAAAAATATAGAAATCTGAGACATTATATTGATACTGTAACGAAATGCAATATATATGCAGAAACAACAATCAAATCAAACACACAGTACAGATCTAAACCTAAATTAGAAGAAGCATTATCCATATCACGAAGGACACTAGATTTGGCCTGCGACAAACGCAAAAAGAGAAAACACAGTGGCACGAGCACTGTCGAACACACTCTCGCTTAAGGAACACCAGGAACAGCCAAAGAACAACAATGGCGGCGAGTAAACGAGCAGAAGAAGGATTCGATGAGAAGAATACGATGGCGGCGATGGAGGATGATTCTCTCTTCTACCGAATTTGCGCCGCTTTCCTTCTTCTATAGAGAACGAATTCGTCAAATTCGAGCGATGTGATGGAGAGATCTACGGGGGAGAAAGTCGGCGACAAGAAGAGATCGGGAGAGAGCGGCTGGATTTTATCGTTGAAAGAGAAAGGAAAGGGAGAGAGAAAAGGAAAAACGGACGGACGAGATTAAAACGTGACGGACGGTGGAGATTAATCCTCCCTCTTTCTTTGTAAAGACATTCTCACCGGATTTTTTTCCGTTTCCTAGCTATCAGATGTAACAATCAAAACTTGTTCAATTAATCCATAAATAAATCATAATGGAAGAGCAATAAGAAAGTTTAAATTAGTCATATGTTTCTTCTGAAAATGAAATTAAGTATAGTTTATATACATAAAAGGGCAATGATCATGGATGTAAGCAATTACTTACGACACACCATGGAAAAACGACCCATGATTGGAAGAATTTTCTTTTTTTGACTTCGGTTTTTTAATACTAAAATTATGTTCTTTTTTGTCCCCTATAAAAAGTCTTACAATATTAGATTATGATATTTGCCCTTCGATTTTTTTTAGTAAGTAACCATCAAAATAAGTATTATAAAAGAGAGAAAGAATAAGGCCTAACGTAATAGTTTTTCGCGTTCAACGATAACAAGTTAATGTTCATAATTTGGGCGGTAATATTCATAATCCGAGCGATGAAAGTTTTGAGGTAATTTTGAGGAAAAAAAGTCATTAAAGTTTGCAGTAATCACGAGTACGTCACCGCGTCCCTCACTTAAAACGTTCAAAAAATTTAATGGCCCAGATTATTAACATCACTATCAAGAATATGAAAATTAATGTATAATTTGTGAATACAAATTGCTCATTTTTCTTAAGTTAAGATTTGTTTACACCGTAATTTTCCTCTTTTAAAAGCTAATTAGTCTAGGCCCCGTGAATATCACGGGATTATAAGCTTACATAATATATATAATGCATAAAATTTATATATCGTTAAAATAATAAATAATTTCTAGTTCTATTTGTAATTTTTTTTATATAATATTCAATACATTGGTACATAAATATACATATGGAAAGAGAGTGAAAAATACTGAATGATCAATCTAAAATATACACCAACATGTTATATACTCAACCTATCATATATACTCAACCAAAATACAATTAGATAGTCTTAGATAAGCATAAGATATTTCTTACACATTTTACATCTAAAGTTTTATTTTATACGAAAATATAAATAGAATCAATAACAAAGAAATGTTTTGTTAGTTGTAAAAAGTAGTATATTAGCATACAACATGTAGATACATATGGATGAACTTCATTGCATGAATTATAAGTTTTTTTTTCTTCATCGACATTTTGCATAGCTATATAAATTTGGTATATTCACATGCGAAACCATTCAATAGTAAAATATAAGGATAAAAAGGGATAAAACCTTTAGTATATATAATAAATTATGACTAACACATAAGATCCACTTACAATTATCCAATAATGATGAATTTAATGATGAAGTTATAGAAAGTCAACAATAAGTAGAAATAAACTTTAACAATACATATAATAAGTGAACAAACTTGTAATTGATTTTTCATTCAATTTATAAGGAATAACGAAATTAAACTACAACTTAAGATAACATCCTATGATGAAATATCTCTTCTTAATATAAACATATTGAAAATTTGATTTTTTTTTAAATGGATCAAAATAAATAGGAAAGTGGAGAAAGTTGTGGGGTTTTTCCTCATGTTGTTTTTTATAATTAAATTTAATTATTTATTTTTTTGCAAAATAGTGAGGTGACGCGATTTTTTGTGAAGACTTGATTTCTCCTTTATATTGTAGTTAGGTAGATATTTATATTTTATATTTGAATACAAATAAGATTCTATTCAGATGTATTGCTACCTTGCTAGAGATTCTATTCAGATGTTAGCGGGCGTGTTCATGAAATTTCGAATTGCTAGAGATTCTATTCAGATGTTAGCGGGCGTGTTCATGAAATTTCGAATCCTTGTTATACATCAGTATAAACAAAAGCTTATTACAATCGATTAGTTTAGACATGCATGTTTTATCTTTATTCGGCGCACAAAGAGTTGCAGCACAAAAATATACTTCTTGCGACACAAAGGATCCAATGTTTTTTTAGAGGACTCAAATGAATTATCCGATCCGGACGATTCGATCCATCGATCCGCCGATCCGGACGATCCGATCCATCGATCCGCCGATCCAATCCGTAAATATCTGTATCCAATAGATTATGTATCCGTATCTGATCCGATCCGATCCGGATAAATTTTCGGATCAATGGATCGGATACGGATCGGGGTTAGATATCCTGCGGATATCCGGGGTTGTCACTTTTATTAATATAATAATAAATTATATATATAAATAATATAAATACATTATATCTAATAAAAAATGTCAAAAAAAAACGTAAGTGGTCGTCAATACTCAAATATTGTTTGGACTTAGCCCTCTGCATTTATTTGGACAAAGCTCATTAGTGATATAATGGTATTGAGCTAATTACTAATGGACTCACCAACATTTAATGACCACTAGTGGACCCACCAATGACTTGTATTGATATTTCTGATATCCGCCTCGGATATCCAATCCGATCCGAGGATTTCAGATCGGATATCCGGACGTTTCGGATACGGATACGGATCGCAATATTGGGAAATTTTGTTTGCGGATACCCGATCCGAAACGCCGGATCGGATCGGATATCCGATAATGAACAGCCCTAGTAGGTGGTGGGACAAACCTAAATCAGTGGTGCTGATTCTTCGCATCTGGTTGGCTCACCCACTAGCATTTACATTATCCAAGGAAAGTTCCTGCGCCTAACACAACACCTTCACGAAATCACCTCTATATTATTAAGCTGATGTGTTGCTTTGCCTAACTTGAGTGAATATGGTAAATGGAATAGGTTATCGATATGTCGATTGTAAATCCAAATTCTTGATCCAAGCAAGTGATTATGATTAATGCTTTCAAGTTTCAACAAATAGTAATTATAATCGATTGAGAAGTGATAGATCAACAACAACAACAACAACAATGTGTCCTCTTATATCCCGATAAACGGGGTTTGAGAATCGGAATTAGGTATTTCTTTTCCGTAACAAGTTGAGAGTAAATAACCGATATGATTTAAGCATGTAGCATCCAAATTATAATTATTGATCCAAGCAAATAATTATGATCAATGCTTTCAAATTTCAACGATACAAAAAATAGTAATTATAATCGATCGAAAAATGATAGGTCAATAACAACATGTCTTCTTATTATATCTTGATAAACGAGGTTTGAGGGGTTGGGATTAAGTATTTCTTTTTTCCGGGAATTTTTTTTTTGTACAAGCAAACAAAAGGCCATCTATTACACATAGACTACACCTAAATCATCCGCACGCATGCTCTTAGAGAAGTCAACAGCCTGGTTGCAAAGAAAGTAAGCAGATTGGTTGCATTTCCTAACAACATGAAACATCCTACAAACATCAACGGAATTAAGCAATTCCTTAATATCATAAACAAAAGAACGAATTTCCCACGAGATTTTTCTGAGATCCCGAAGGCTCTTGATGAGAACCAAATTATCACCTTCAATAACAATCTTCTTAATATTAAGCCTTATGACAGCCTTCAAGCCCTCTAAGAGGGCGGCAACTTCCGAAACAAGGATAGAGGGGTCAGGAATTCTAAGTTGGTCTATAAAACTAACACGACCAAGGGAGTTCCGAAAGGCTATTAAAGAGGCCAAGCTAGGCTTCTTGGAAGCGTCAAATTTCAATTTGTAAAATCTATCCACTGGTTTTTTCCAAACAACTTTGGTCCTGTTTTTCTTATTCGCCCCCTTAGACTTACCAGTTGAGAAAAATTAATCAGTATGACCCAAAGAATAAAAGCTTACATATGACCTAATACATCAAACATAAAAATGGTCATAACCACGCGAACACCAACCCCGAGAAAAATACAGAAAAACCAAAACAAAGACCATAGCATTGAAAACAAAGATGTTCACTCCATGGAAACAATAGCTTAAACTTCTACAATACGACAAACATAGAAACAATAAGTATGTGGATATAATAGACTAAATATAATGTATCAGTCCATACACTTAATAAGGTTGTAGCCTTGCCGAACGTAGGGTGGTGACGGGTGAGTAGTTTTTGAACTCTTTATTTTTCGAAAAACGTTACTTTCGTATCTAAAAAACCGTGTATAAAAAATAGTTTATAAGCTAGTTTATCTAACATACTATTAGGCAAATCATGAAAATGGTTTATGAGTTATAACTTAATAAATCTAGTGTTGATGCAACTCCAAATTCCTTCATCAAAGTAGTTGTGATCAATCCTTTCAACACCAACACCACCTACAGTCAAGCTTAACAAAAGATGATTACTTCATGTAAAAAGTATGTGCATCGACATGTAAGCTCAATAAAACTTGATGTGAAAACAATTGGCAATAGAACACTTGACATGCCGATTTCCATGTCCTCAGCATGGGTTTTGCATCACAAGAAAGCATGTCCATCTTCAACTAACTCACGGAAGCCATGGGAAGACACAATAAATTGGCCATACATAACCAGACAAGGAAAACGAGTTAAGCCGACCTAAAATTTGGAACTTAAATTTGCTGGTTAAGATAATGACATTCAGGTCGACCAACTCAAAGGGGTTTCAGTATTTCTCCTGTTTTTTGTTATCCCACATCGAAAGAGAGCAAAGAGTTTATGATTGGACAGGAGTATAAAAAGAAGGGGATAGGGTACTATCAAATTACTTACCTGGACGGGGTCAACGAGCGATCAAGTAGGCTTGTGGCCTGGGCCGGTGACCTCCATTGCACTTAAAGGAGGGGTGCCGGCCCAACATCTCCCCAAGTGGGAGAGTGTACGTCATAATTTGTGATAGCGGGAGCCTGCGTTCGCGCGGCTCCTCACCAATCTAGTCTTTAACTTTATGGGCCTTAATGAACTTTTGGGCCTTATTTGGGCTACTTGATTTTTGTGGCCCATATTCATCAGTTTGGTTGGGATGAACAATAAAGAACTTTGACAAGTAATATGAAATTTCGGTTTGCCTCCCAAATGACAAATAACTAATGTTAGTCCCGTATCGTACAGGTAATAATAAGAGATAAAAATCAATAATTACTGACCCCAGAAAATATTATGATAAATAAAAATATGAAAATATTTTACGATTACATTTATATTAAGAGTACTATATAAATAACTTAAAAATATCATAATTACCCATGTTTAGCAATAAGGAAAAAGTTTTAAACAATAACATCATTAAATAGTATATGGACATGTCATGTGTACTATTTAATCTAATATATGTGCATTATTTAGGCTTCCTTATTTGCATAATATTAAAGTTTTAACCCTTAATAAAAAAAGATAAAAAAATGTGAGATCTGTTAATTACAAAGTTATCTATTTTACTATAAGCGGTTAATTTTCAATTTATATTTGTAACTTTTTATTAAATTGACAGGTGAGAACAATTTTTAAAATGAGAATGTGCGAATGGCTAATGTGCATTAAAATATACTTAAATGTGCATCAAATTTTTTAATGCACATCCATTGAAGAAGTGGTGCACATATACAATTTTTACCTGAATGTTTTGATGTTTTTATATTTGTCAACGAATATGCACCAAATTAGTACTAAATATTCACCAATTTACTACTAATGTGCACCATTCTCACCCTTTGTATTTTAAAAGTTATTCTCACAATAAAAATTCAACAAAAGAATAACCAAAACAGTCTCACATCAATTGCAATTAGAGGAACACTTGGCTCTACTAAAAACATCGTACCACAAATTTTAACACGATAACAGAATGTTCCAATATACTCAAACAAAAAAAGAAGCTTGCTGAAAGTTGATTAATTTACATTTCACACATGGTAAACAAAAAATAGATGACACATGACAACGTAGCAAGCTACATTAAAAATATCAGAACACATGAATTTCTATCAACCGTGTGAAGGGCATGATATTGGAAAATTCACGAGTCACGAAGGTCTAACTATCTACACAAAGAAAAGCTTATTAGGAGGATTACCCTCTCTTTTCTTGTTAGCTAGCACTGAGTGAGTTGGTGGTATCATTTGTAGTAGAACCCTGAAACGATCTGCACCAAAATTTACAATATTAATCCACGTAACCTTTAGAGTTCGTAATATTAACAAAGAGCTAGTATCGACCAACAAAAGATTATATCTTTGTATTCTACATAACCTCCCTTGAAACACCATGTTTCTTCCTCCTAATTGTAATAGCGGCGCAGAGACGGGAGATGGGAGAGAAAGAGAGTGAAACCCTCGTATTTTGCGGTGAATGAAAGTCCTGGTTTCACTTTTTTTTTTAATGGAAAAAAACAAAAAATCAACTACAAACAAATATAAGTGGGGTGAGCTTTTCAATCCGATTCATTAAGCCCATAAAAGCAAAACCAAACGGGCCCTAATAATGGATGTAACATCACATTTCACGTTAGAGCGGTAGAAGCCAAGATGGTTAGGTAAAGAGTCAATGATTATAGTCTCATAGGTGATGGAGAATGTTTTCGTCGTCTTCGGGTTCCGAACGATTTTTTTTTTTTTTAATATTTATGACGTCATAAATATTCGGGTAATCTCGTTCGGAATGGGGTTCCGAACGAGTTTAACCCCCTTTTTTTTAAGTGTCGTTGCCCGTTCGGAAAAAATAATGACGTCATTAAAAAATATTTTTAAAAAAAATTCTCGTTCGGAACACCGGACACTTTTTTTAAACAGGATTCACATTTTTGAACCTGGTTCGTCTCGTTCGGAACGGTGTCCGGTGTAAAAAAAGTGTTGCCCGGTTGAATCGCCTATATATATGGCTAAAAAATTCTCATTAGAAGGATCTTCTTTCTGACCGTCTTATGAATAATGGTTTGAGTTGGTTCTTATGTAATAAAGTCGTTGAGATCAACATACTCTTTTAATAGTCAATAACGATTTAGATTCACTTTTCATCCAGTTTGTAAACCCGGAAACCATCAATAGCAACTTCAAAATTGCACAATTGAAATCTCAAAGTTGCTCAACTCATCCGTGTTTTGAATTTTGATTAGCTGAGGAGTTTTATATAATCCCACATCGGAATGAAGTCAAAGAGTGCTAATTAGAGAGGAGTATAAAAAGAAGTCGATAGATAAGTTGCAAATTACTTACCTGGACGAGGTCTACGAGCGATCAAGTAGGCTCGTGGCCTGGGCCGGTGACTTCCATTGCACTTTAAGGATGGGCGCCGGCTCAACATCTCCCTAAGGGGAGAGTGTACGTCATAATTTGTGGTAGTCGGGGGCCTGCGTTCGCGCGGCCCCTGACCCAATTCTAGTCCAAATCTTGGCTTCTATAACGTGGTAAAGATGAGTTTAATACTATAGTTGAAATGACAATGTTGGCTTCTATAACGTGGTAAAGACGTTCTAAGAAGAGGAGTTACAAAGAAGTTATAATTTTATGTAAAGAAGTCGTTTTAGTGCATATAGGTACATTTTCGTCTTCTTTAGAGTTTCATCATAAGAACAGTCAACAAGAGACTAAAAAATGGCCTAGATCCTTGTTGGAGGAGAAGTGTGTTTCTACACCTTAGTCTAGATTGCCTATCGGTTTTAAAATTTCTTGTTCATTGTTTTGTTGTTTGGATTCTTTCTTTTGTTATTTACTTGTATTTTTCGATTTTTTTTTGTAACTTATTATCTTTTTAGATTGCTCGAGAATGCATCTATGAAACTAGTATCGAGATTAAATGTACATTTCTTAATTCTCAAACACGGCCTAAGTGATATCTAGACATTATTATTGTACAACTCTTTAATAAAAGGTAAAATTAATAGTGACCTTATCCATGATAGGTGAGCTGATGATGCCTGCACCACTTAGTTAGAACTTATAAGTACAAAATTGTTTGCTTCTTGTTAGAGTAATCACATTTTATATATCAGCAATGTGACCATATTCTTCAAATCTTCTTCTAGCTTATTCTAATTCAAAAGTCCCTAATTCTTGAGAATAACAGTTACTTTCTTTTCTAAAGGAGGGGTGTGGGGAAATGCTGTCCTATGCTTAATCATATCATGTTAAACTTTACTTAATGGTATAAAATCTATCTATCTATACGTATACTAAAAAGAACGTTGTTTTGCCATATGTCGTCCTTACGTTCAATTCGCCTATGTGTCGGCCTTTAAGCTATGCCACATCATCCACCATGTCCTCCTCCATATCACCCAACTTTATATATCATCCACTCTGTCATCCTCCATATCACCCAACTTTATATTTTGATATATATCTTTGAATTAAATTAAAAAAAATCAAAAGAATATCTAATAGATTATATTAAAATAACGTAATATCAATCTTTATTTTTTATCATATTATATCTTATCTTTTATATATATTTTTATCTATTTATTATGCTATCAATCTAATTAACTTGAGTTATTAATGAACTTAAACTAGAAACATAAATCATAATCTATATCATAATCATAATTATAATCATATCATAATCATAATATATATAATTTTTGGGGGTGATTGAAAAATATTCATCCATTATATTCACAAAGATATTCCCCATTATATTCACCTTGAATTGGGCTTTGGACTTTTACTTGGCCCAACGAAAATAGATAAAAAAACATCAACACAGACAAAAAGATAATAAAAAAGATAAAGATATTGACAACAGGTAAAGAAAAATTAACACGTGAAAAAAGTCCTATATTAACAACATAACGATATTAACATACACTTCCAACATATAGAGTCTTTGTTAACACGTACTAAAGCTAATAAAAAAGATAAACATATTGACAAAAGATAAAAAAAAAGTAACACGTACTATTATATAAATTAATAATATTTAAAATATAATAATGAAAAGATAAAATCATAATCCTAATCATATCATATCATAATCATAATATAATTTTGGGGTGGTTGAAAAATATTCACACAAGATAAACATATTGACAAAAGATAAAAAAAAATTAACACGTACTATTATATAAATTAATAATATTTAAAATATAATAATGAAAAGATAAAATCATAATCTTAATCATATCATATCATATCATAATCATAATCATAATCATAATATAATTTTGGGGTGGTTGGAAAATATTCACACAAGATATTCATGACTATATTCATCTTGGGTTGAAAAAATTAACACGTACTATTATATAAATTAATAATATTTAAAATATAATAATGAAAAGATAAAATCATAATCCTAATCATATCATATCATATCATAATCATAATCATAATATAATTTTGTGCTTAGTATTTTATAAATGTATTAATTTTATAAACGAAATATTCATCATAAAATGGGAAAAATATGTTATTAAAGATATTTGTTTATTATATATTCAAAAAGATATTCATCAATATATTCACAAAGTTGTTCATCAATATATTCATCTTGGGGGTTGAGCTTTTGCATGGCCAGACGAGAAAAAAGTCCAATACTAAAAAACAAATATTTCTTTTTATAATTGGAAAAATATCAAACCTATAAGATATACTGAAAAATATTTTAGTTGAAAAAGATAACAAAATATATTAGGTATAATAGTTTTTACACTACATAGATTCTCAGATGGTTGTTGAAGATTACACTACATCTTTGCAATAACATACTTAAGTTATATTAAATTTGATAAAATAATATATTTTATACCGTTATATTGTGCAATATGTTACTATATCCTTTGTTCATGAATATTATATTCTCTAGAGATATTAACAAATAAAAATCTTATCAAAAAGGAAAAAGGTTTAATTCTTTATTAGCCTACTAAAAAAGATTTCAATATTAAATACATACACATTTTTTAGTTAGACAGATTAAAAGTTAAATAAACAATCTTATCCTATAAAATAATATATTTTATAAAGGAAATAAATAATTCCTTCATTTATAAATATTTTATGAATTCATATCCCATGATACACTCAAATGATAATCAAATAATCTTCTACATGCATATAAAAAACCATTTTATCATGATCATCATAATATATCATCATATCATAATATATAATTTTTGGATAGGAGAAAAATATTCTCCCAATATAGGTATTAGAGACATTATATCGTTATAGTTACTAGGCCTTGCTTCAATATATTCACAACGGCCTTCATCAATATATTCATCATAATTTTTTAGCATTTGGTTAGCCTACTGGAAAAAATCTCCATATTTGTATATAATACTAAAAAAAATTTATATCAGTTTTATGAAAAGTTGTATAAAATATACAAAATTCGTTTTTGGATTAAAAAAGACTATGTTAATATATCATATTACCATACATCAATATACAGTATACAACATACATTTTGATACTGCATATCAGATGAAAGCTTAGGGTGTTTCAATAATTTAACATTTAAGAAAAGAAGGATTAAAGTTTTAATAAACATTGTGATTACTAACATATTAGTTAACAGTTTCATTTTTTAAACCCTTTTATAAATTAACTAATTAATATGAAAATCCAGCAGTTACAAATGAACTGAGACGAAGCAAAAACACACCAAAATAAACTTACAGCTTCCATTAGGATTTGAGCTTCACTATTTGGAATGTGATGATTGAGCTTAATCAAACAGAACCTTAATATCCATGAGATCAAATCCTTCTTTTATCCCGACGACTTCTTCCACTGAATATGAGTTAGGCTATTCACTATCAAAAGTTCCTGCAAATCAAAAGAAAACAAATGTCAACCTAGATCAATAAAATAAGTAACTTGACAACCAATATGACTGAGATGTCTGAGACAAAATTTTGAAAGAGGCTTAGTTTGAGGAGTTGTAGCACACAAATGAAGGAGCCTAATGTTAACAATAAAAGTTTGTCTAATTGTCTGTGAGGTATTCATCCAATACCATGACTAAAAAAATAAGATCACAGTTCTTTACTCTTAATCCGTATTACAAACTTATTCAACCTTTTAACGGAACCAAACAACAATAGTACTTTTATATAGAAAATCCAATGCAACTTCAATTTATTGGAAAATCCTCAGCAAGGTTCTTCACTTTTGGGTGGTTGAAATATATTCACATTCTAAATCGGTCCCTAACCTTATATATGTTCGATTTTAGTCCTTAACGTTTCTAAATTTTACATTACTAATCCTTCTGTTAACTTGCCGTCAATATTCGTACGTGGCAATGATACGTTGCACTTTGTATGGCGTAACTAGGGGTTATTACATTAGTTTAGGAGTGTTATCACAAGTATTTGGAGCTATTGTTATATTCTGAGATATTTATTAAGAAGTGAAGAAATGAAGATCAGAACCGAAGAAGAAGAGGATCAAAGATTGAAGACATGAAGACGAAGACATTCTGCGGAGCAGCGGCGATCGCCACTACCATCCAGGCGATCGCCATTCTACAACAGAAGTATTTCATAAGTTCAAGAGAGCATGGCGATCGCCATGGGGCGACAGAGGCTACGGCAAAGATTTATATGAAGATGGCGATCGCCAGGAATCTATGGCGATCGCCACAACAAGGCCGAAGATATTCCGGACTTTCCTTATTTTCCTTTGTTTTTATTTCTTTTATTATTTTCTTATTTTCCTTATATTAGTTTTAGGATATTTCTTTTACCATATATTTTTAGGGTTAGTCTCTATTTAAGAACCCTAGTTCTTTCTTTCTATTATCATCTTTTCTATCATCTTTCCATCAGACAATTTAGTTCTGCAACCATGAGCAGAAACTAATCTCCATTGTTTTACTTAGCGGTTGAAACCTTCAGTTATTAAGTTGTGAGATTTCTAAACTCTTGTTCTTTTCCTATGGGTTTGTATTAATTCTCTTGTTCTTCATCTATTGATTTCTATTAGTTTTGCTAGCTTGATCACCTAGTTTGATTGATAGTTTTCTATTGCTAGACTAGAAATATACGGTGGAATTCCTTGTCATTGTAGCGCTCATATCTGCATGATCTGGTAGTTGATTGCTTTTATGAAAGAGAATTGATTGCATGTTAATACTTGACGGTTGTAAGTTATTGCATGCATCCTTATAATTCTTGTGCCCTTTGCTGCTATTTCATCTAATCTTGAGAGGTTTCCCTGATTGTTGAATAGTAAGTATTATCAGGACCGGTTGGCCTGCTGATATATTAAAGATTGGAATAGGAACATTCCCTAGGATTGAATAGAACTTGAGATAAATCTATGATCAACTTGATTGACTGTTGTGTGGATACTTGCTAGGTAAAACCCCTTCTCATCATATTCACAACCAAACCTTCTTTGCTTGATACTTGTTACTTTTGTGTTCCATACAATCAAAACCCCCCCTTGGTTACTTGTTACTTGTTTGTTAGTTGGTATTTCGCTTGACTGCATAGCGATTGGTGTTTTGATTCCCTTGGGTTCGACCTCTACTTACTTGCTATACTCTAGTTAGTGTTTAGAGTTTATTTCTTTGATTTGGCACTACGACTTTAGCCACATCAGACAACATATTTATATGTTTTACTTCTTTTATCATAACAATTATGCACTACTGTATAAGACATCCATATAAATAAATTTATACAATATAGTTTTATAAAAAGGGTTAAATAACTTAGATGTAACTTAAAATTATTGAGCATCATGTCTTCTTTTGAAAAATTAAGGTTTACAAAATGGAGGAATAAAAATCTGGATGATATTAGAAAGATTGAGGATCAAAAAAAATTGTATTTCTCCCAGCCAGAGAGATTACTTTCAAGATTACCCAAAATAGGATGTGTAGTGAAATTCAATGTGAAAGAAGTTATTATCAAGACATTAATTAGGAGTTTGGTTCCGGTGATGATAGTTTCTTAGATGAAGACTGAGGAAGATACACACAAACGTTATGACTCATGCACACACGAGTTATAACTAATGCACACACTGTGTGCATGTGTCATAGATTGTGTGCATCACCAAATACTGTGTGCATGAGTTATAACGTGTTTGTGCATTAATTATAGAGTTTGTGTGCATCATCCTTAGTCCTTATCTAAAGATTCATCCTTACAAGATCTTTTCCCATTAATTAGTGGGCAGTGTATTTATAATTTTCTAAACTTGTTAGTTGGAGTATACAAATAAGAAAAAAAAGGAAAAATATACCTAGAGGAACTGTTATTAATCTTTTTTGACAAAATTCGTTAGTATTTCTCCCTTATACACAATTTCTTCGATTTAGCTTATAAACAATTTTATAGAGAATTTGTTTCTATAGTAAATTTTATCTCAATTAAAAGTAAATCATGTCAAGCTTATTAAAGATTGTAATTGCCCAATTTGTCATCAAATACATACACATATATCTAACCATATAATGCCACATAATCTAACACAAACAAGAAGTTAACAGAAAATATAACGGAAGGACCAACGACGTCAAAACCTATAAACGTTAAGGACTAAAATAGAAAATATATAAGATTAGGGACCGATTTAGGAAAGATAAGAAATGTTAAGGACTAATGGTGTAATTGACTCAAAGAAATAAAATAACTAGATAATAAAAAAAGATAACTTACTCTATTATCTATAGAAATAAGATAAGTTTGATAAAATAAAATAAAAAATAAGATAAATTATTATATACAATAAGATAAGTTATTATGATGATGAAATTAAACAACTTTTTCATCTTTAATATTAGTACTACTATATAATATTGAAACCACCAAATAGAAAATGAATCAATTCAAATTATTCTACTGGGATTCAATTCAACTCAACTCAACTCAAAGGAATGAACTTAGTAGAAATCAAATCAAAGGAATTCAAATTATTCTACTCAACAATGTCTTCAATTAAGGGTACAGACAAGCTTCAAAACAAATCATCTCTTGAATTAGACGAGGTTTGCGTTCCATTCGCTAAATTGTCTCGTAAATTGAGATCCACCATCAAGGTAATGGTGTGTCGAAAGTGGTGTGTAACCAACTTAAAGGGAACTTTCCTTAGCACTGACTTCATCATGTCTGATAAGACGATATATGTTTGGCACCCACAACAACACATGTATCCCCCTGAATACCTAAACACCCTCGACTTACCACGTATAGAGGCTTCTTATGCTATTTTAAAAATTGTAAACACCATTAACTAAATGATAGTGACTAATGCTTTTATCCTATTACATGAATGCCCCTCATATCCTAGAGTTAAAGATAGGGCTACCTGTTATGCTTCTCAGGAATGTGAATCCCTCCCAAGGATTGTGCAACGGAACCCGACTGATAATTACACGCCTTGGTGAGTGGGTCACTGAAGCTGAAATAATAACGGGAACATGTGTTGGAAACAAAGTGCTAATTCCCAGAATAACGTTAAGTTCAACCCAAATCCAAGTTCCCTTTTGTTATGAAACGTCGTTAGTTTCCTATAAAACCATGTTTTGCAGTGACTATCAACAAATCTCTGGGACAATCACTAAAGTATGTAGGGTTATATTTACCTAAGCCGGTTTTCTGCCACAGACAACTCTATGTAGCAATTTCAAGAGTAACAGACCCAAAGGGCCTGAAGATAATGTTGTTGCAGAGGGGGAAACAGCCTAAGAGTTACACTCAAAATATAGTGTTCCACAAGGCTTTCAACAACGTCACATCACAGATGCAAGTAAGAAGCAAACACTGAACCACTATACTCCTATTTCTATTGAATTTTTAGCTAAGAAAACATTTCAAATCTGTAGATTTCGGATCATTGTATATTAAGTTTTGTTCCCTACAGGCATAGCATTCAACAAGAACAAGAAGATCACATAAGGCCTACAAGACAAACCACAAGATACTGCATATCAGATGAAAGTTTAGGGTGTTTCAATTAACATTTAACAAAAGAAGGATTAAAGTTTTAATAAACATTGTGATTATTAACATATTAGTTAACAATTTCATTTTTTAAACCCTTTTATAAATTAACTAATCTGAAAATCCAACAGCTACGAATGAACTGAGACGAAGCAAAAACACACCAAATAAACTTACAGCTTCCATTAGGATTTGAGCTTCACTATCTGGAATGTGATGACTGAGCTTAATCAAACAGAACCTTAGCTCTTCAATAGCCATGAGATCAAATCCTTCTTTTATCCCGACGACTTCTTCCACTGAATATGAGTTAGGCTATTCACTATAAGAGGTTCCTACAAATCAAAAGAAAACAAATGTCAACCCAGAATCAATAAAATAAGTAACTTGACAACCAATATGACGGAGCTCAGTTTGAGGAGTTATAGCACACAAATGAAGGAGCCTAATGGAAGTAAGGATTTGACCCCCCATGTTAACAATAAAAGTTTGTCTAACTGTCAGCGAGGTATTCATCCAATACCATGACTAAAAAAATAAGATCATAGTTCTTGACTCTTAATCCGTATTACAAACTTATTCAACTTTTTAACGGAAGCAAACAACAATAGTACTTTTATTTAGAAACCAAATATAGATTCCTCAACAAGGGTCTTCACTTTCTGGTTCTATTTCCTAAACATGAAATTTTACTGGAAAATCCAATCCAACTCCAATATGATTGTCATCACTTTTGTGTATCTGATGTCTTTTTTGCGGAGAGATTAAGATAATTTGTCTGCCTTTTGGTTGTACTTTGTATCAATCTCCTTCATTTTGCTTGAGCTCAAAGAGTTCTAATGCATTGCAGGTGGCACGAAAGGTCGTCTCTGCCATGAAAGGAGGTCGTGAGAAAGAAGAGTTACCGATCTATACGTGTCATGAGCTCCTGATGTGTATGATCCCCCACTATCTTCTGTATCACATCTAACAAAGAGAAACATCACACCATCAATTAGGAGCAACAAAAAATATGCGAAGGGGAAACATGAAAGCAAGACCAACTGACAAGGGAGCCGTAAGAAAGACAAGAAGCATCATCACCGAAAAAGATGTTAAAAGGATGAACCATCTCTTGGTCCTGCATTTGCTGCAAGGGACTGAAAAATTGATATCAAGGCCACCAAAAAAAATGTGCAAAAAGAACCTAAACTTGTCAGAAATCCAATCACAGAGTAATATTTTCCATAACACTTAATCAAATGCAAAAAAAAAAAATCAACTTTCACCCCCAACTTTCTTAGCGACATTTTGTCAAACATCTTACATGCATCAAAATCTCCAACTCATTGCAGATATTTAGAAACGCAAAGGAGGACAAAGAGGGTAACCTGGTGTTCGTTCTCAAGCACTGGAATAATCGAGACCGCCTCCTTTAACAATTTTTTCTCTAGCAACTCTGATTGAAGGTATTCTTAGTACGCAAGAATTAATTCTGAAGGTTGTCTGCTTCATTCAATAGAGAATTGACAGCGGGAGTACTAGAAGGAGCCTTCGCGCTTTATTAGACAGTTCAACCCCGCCAACAACTCATTTGTGAAGCAAGGAGGATCATAAACACAACCTTAAAATAGCAAAAGTGAAGTGAAGAGTGGCGGTGGGTTAGACGAAGATCAACACGGGCGGGCTAGAACAAAAACACGGTCTGAGAAAAGCAACAGTGAAGAGGAGATCGTGAAGCAAAGAGGAAAGTACAGGAGGAGAAAAAATGATTGAATTTAGTGTAACCAAAGCTTTAGTATTTTGTTGTACGTGTTCATTCTTAGTAATTTTTTAAGTCAGTGAGTGACTCAATATGCAGTACGTACTAATTAAGAAAAGTTGTTCAACCCAAGAACTCCATTAACTAATATACTGAGATCAACGATATTAAGAACCCCATTAACTTATACTCCATCGGTTTCAAAATAATTGTCATTCTAGCATTATTCACACATATTAAGAAAATGATTGGTTGTGTCTTAAAAATCCAACTTTTTCTCAAATTAATTACCCACCTCCTTTTACAACCAATAGGAGTGGAGAAAAAATCAACAATTTCAAATTCCAATATAAAATTGTATGATATACATGTAATTAATTGTATTGAAATCTTATAATGAAAAACATATTGAAACAAAATTTAGAAGCTAAAACGACAATTATTGTGAAACGGAGGGAGTATTTATTTTGTGTTTCTTTTATTTTATATTAATAATAATCCACTATACAGTAATATGAAATTATTATTTAATAATGTATAATTGTTCTTTCGTTTTGACTTTGGCCCGTGCGTAGCACGGGCAGATAAGGACTAGTATATATAATTTTTGGGGGTGGTTGAAAAATATTCACCCATTATATTCATCAAGATATTCACTCATTATATTCATCTTGGGTTGGGCTTTGAGCTTTTGAGAAAGTTGGAATTTAAATTTAAGAATTTTGGATAAAATCTATCTCTTCTTTTTTTGTGAAGGAAAAAATATATCTCTTATGATACGCAATCATAAGCATATTATCAAAATATAAAGAAAGATAATACTAAGAAAATGAAAATCATAACCAAAATCATAAGCTTATTATCTATTCATTATCGCTTTTGCTTTTCAATTACAATTTTTACATGTGTATTGCACGTTTTATTTTGATCCCAAATCATATGATGAAGATGGTTTTATAACCAACACATTTTAATTATCATAACCATTAATTATTATAACCATTAAGCACTTATTATTAACGAATAGATAAGCAATCATAAGCAAGAGTATTTATGATAAAATAGATGAGATAGAATATTATAACTTCCATCTTTTACTTTATAATCATCATAATCATAATATTTGGCAATGGCTATATGCACGCGAATCGAGGCATATATGCACGCGATTCTGTGCGCGCAACTTATGCGCACGCATCTGTGCGCAGGTCTTATGCGCATACGTGTTTTACGGGGTATTACGGGTACTTTTCGTAAATTTTCAGAGTCTGTAACAACTTGTGCGCCTAACTACTACGCACAGGTTGAAAATCTGTGCGTCGTGTTTCTGCGCACTGTTCAAACATAGTAGCCGTTGAAATTTTTGAAAAAAGTAGCCGTTGAAATTTTTGAAAAAAGTAGCCGTTAAATGTAAAACTGTGCGCTTAGGTTCTGCGCACAGGTGCTTTAGGGTTTGGGTTTGTACGCGGATGGTTAGCGCACGGGTCTTTACAGTTTAGGATCCATCCATTTGGACCACAACGGTCATAAATGTGCCTATATAAAGCCATAATCTCTTCGTTTCCAACAAATTCATTCAAAACATCTTCGTTTTCCAACAAATTCATTCAAAATTTCTCGTCGTAATCAAAACTCTCGTATGTTAGAGTTGATTAATGAAAGTTGTGAAGATAGTGATGAAGAACACGATTGGGATAGCGGATCACAAGAAGAGGAAGACGACCCGAACGACGACGAATGGTTGGATGGTTTCTTAGAAGACGAAGAGTTCGACGACTGGGATCCGAGTGGTGAATTTGTGGTTCGTATAATATGTTATAATTAGTTTTATATGGTAGCGTAATTAGTTTCAAATTAGTTTCATATGCTAGCGTAATTAGTTTCATATGCTAGCCTAATTAGTTTCTTATGCTAGCCTAATTAGTTTCTTATGCTAGCCTAATTAGTTTCATATGATGACCTAATTAGTTTCATATGCTAGCCTAATTAGTTTCATATGATAGCCTAATTAGTTTCATATGATAGCCTAATTAGTTTAAAGTAATGATTCGTATTTTGCCTTGTTATTTTGGTAGTAGTGTAATTGTCGCTCTACAATTACGTATAGGGGAAAGATTATTCGGATTATTTTAGAACCGCACAATATTGGGATACTCCGCAAGAATTGTACGAGTGGGCGAGAGATAGAGGAAAGGAGTTAGTGATAGCTTTGGTAATGCGTAATTCAAGTCCGTACCAAATAAGTATTGTGTGCGATAGATTTGGAAAACCAAGATCTGGGAGGCCAAAGGTGAACAAAGAGAATCCAGAGTTGCCTGTTCCTAGGCTTAGAAAGTCGAAGTCGAAGAAGTGTGAGTGTAGATTTCAGCTACTGGCAGTGCGGAAGAAAAACATTCTCGGGGTCGCAGGAGAAAAATGGATTTTAGGTGTGATAGAAGGTCGGCATAACCATGTGCTACTTGCTAGTTTTCATGGGAATGCATCCATGGGTCGAATGACGGAGGAGCAAGAGCTTTGTGCTAGGCGGTGGGGAGATGGAACTGGACGCAAGACGCCAAAAGAAATTATCTCTAAATTGAGGGAGAAGTACCCTGGTAATGTTACTTCAAGGAGACAAGTTGCAAACTTTTTGCAGAAGGTGAATTACGAAGATCGCGGAGAGCTAAACGTGACACAGTGGTCGCTTCAGTTTTTGCGAGACCACGACTACGTAGTTCACCCACATAGAGACACGACAAACGACGAGGTTGCAATATTATTCTTTGCTAACCAAGAGTAGTTGCGTTTGTTGAAGAAGTACCCGTACGTGGTAATTATCGATGCGACGTACAAGACAAACAAGTAAGTCTCTACAATACCTTGGTCGATATTTAGTTCGAATAATGATATATGTTCTGTAGTGATATATGTTAGTGTTTCAATAGATATGAAATGCCGCTCGTAGAGATCGTTGGATTCACCAGTACACACAAGACGTTCAACATCGCGTATGCATTCACTAAAAAGCGGAAAGGATTTATCATTACACATGGATAATGATTCAATTGAAGTCATTATTCATAGATTTGGGAGTGATGCCAACGACTATAATGACAGATTGCGAAGACGCGCTGATAAAAGGGATAAAGACTGTTTTCGGGAGCGAAGTTCAACATCTGTTGTGTTGGGTGCATATCAAACACAACATTGAGGCACATGCTTCGACCATCCTAAAGAGACAAATTAAAGTGGAAGCCTTTGCAGGACAATGTTGGGGACTATTTTGCTCAGCTACTGAAGAGACCTATGAACTGCGGCTCGAACAGTTGAAGAGATCTTGGAAGAGCGGCCTTGTGGGATACGTCGAGAGAACATGGCTTAATCCTCACAAGACAAGCATAGTGAGGGCTTGGACAGATCATAAGCTTCATTTCCTTACGAGGACTTCAAACAGGTAAATATTGATATTTTTTAGTTAAGACGATTATATCATAACGGCGTACTTTCTTAACTTACCAACTTAACTGTTTTTTAGAGTTGAAGGGATGCACAAGGTTTTGAAAGATATTATTGGTTCCAGCAGAGGGGGCTTTAACAAAGTGATCGTACGGATCCATCATTCAGTACTCCTTCAGATTGATTCAATTAGGGCGAGCATGAACATGTCTCTCTCCAAACGACCAACTAATTTTGATGATCCAAACATGCATCCGCTTGGAAGGGCTATTTTTTCCCGACTATTCTACAAAGTGTCAGACATGTGTTTTGATCATTTGTTGGCTACTTATGAGATCATGTTGACGGGGAAATTTCCTGAACAATGCACCGACCATTGGGTGAGGAACTGTCTTGGGTTGCCGTGCGTCCATCAAATTGCACACGCTATCATTTGAAACACACCCCTGATTGAGGATGACATTCACCCGTTCTGGAGGGATTTGCATTGGGACGACACTCCTGAAACAGAAGATGACCCGAATCTGAAGGTCCGAATGAACATTATAGAGTTGCGACTCCATGAAATGTTCACCAAGTTGGAACTTGGAACCTTGAAGAAAAGCACGGCATACCAGCTAGGTGAGTTGTATCAGGACTTGGAGCATCCTGAACTAACTACCTTGAAAGAACCGACAAATGTGAAAAGAAAAGGCAGGCCAAAGGGTGCAAAGAACAAGGATAAGGAGGAGGTTGACAGTGAAAATGACAAGGAGGATGACATAAAACAAGAAGATATGGAGCAGTATGAGAAGGAGGAGGCAAAACAGAAATCAAAAGGAAAGAAGAGTACAGGAGCAAGACGGCCATGTCGTCCTAAAAAGGAGGAGGATGACAGTGAAAATGACAAGGAGGAATCGAGAGAGAAGAGTTATTTTGAGCACAAACAAGAAGAGCTGGAGCAGTATGAGAACGAGGAGGCAAAGAAGAAATCAAAGGGGAAGAAGAAGGCAAACAATACAGGAGCAAAACGACCAGGTCGTCCTAGAAAGCAAACAACGACATCACTTCCCGTGGTCATTGAGGCCGAGGAGTTGCATTCTCAACCCATGCCCGACCTATCACAACCTGAAGGATCAAACTACACTGACTTCGATCAGTGCCCTGAAGAACTTGGTGTTCCTCTCATTCATAGGGGGATTGACTTCGGCATTGACAATTTGGATGATTTTTGGCTTCCATACATCACAGATGTTAGACAAGTACGTTTTGACGGGCATTGTGGTTATAGGTCGATGGCCTTACTTCTGGGAAGAAAAGAACAAGAGTACGGAAACATTCGGCGTGAGCTGATAACGGAGCTGCTTGAGAACCGAGAATTGTACGAGCCTATTCGTCGTCGTCTTCGTCCGGGTACTTGGGAGGATCTTATTCTCCAAGTTAACCATTGCAGAAGCCCTTGTTCAGAACTGTACTGGCTGCACTTTCCACTGATGGGCTTAGCGTTTGCCACCCTATACCAAGTTGGCCTCGTGTTATTGTGTTGGGATGCTCCAACCTTTTGCTTACCGCTAAGGTGTAGAACAAAAAACGCTGATCCTCCACGACAAATTTTCGGCATGGCACACGTAGGCAACCGTGACCACTTCATACCGGTAAAGTAGACAATTGTACTTGATACTTGTGTAATCATAGTTTTTTTTTAATATCTTAAGTCGATTGTGTTTATATAGGTGGCGTTGATGGTTGGTTCGCCACTACCGCATACTCCCAGTTCGTGGAAGAAACACGTAGATCCAAACATTCAATGGTGGAAAGAAACATTTGGGGACAATTTGAGGATGTATCGAGAGTACCGCATTTCAAATGGTCGGGCACCAGATCCATTCATGTATAAAGGAGGGACCGAACCCGTTCACATATGTGACTGAGTGAGATTGTCATGTAATAAGTAGAAGACGTATTTTACCTTGTAATGTTCAATCTCATTTATTAGAAGACGCTTTTTACCTTGTAATGTTCAATCTCATCTATTAGAAGACGCTTTTTACCTTGTAATAATTAGAAGACGCCTTTGCTTGTTTTGTAATGTTTTGAGTCGGTTTTTTTCGTTTCTATGTCGTTTCGAGATGTTTTGAACCTTTTTTTTCCAAATAAGCTTCAATGAAAGTTCATAATAAAAGTACATAATGAAAGTACACAATGAAAGTACACAATGAAAGTACACAATGAAAGTACACAATGCGGATAACAATAGATGTCTACGATTTATTCCCCGTCGGAAGAAGAGGAAGAAGAGTTGTCGGTACCATAGAGGATACGACGGATGGCCATGTTCATTTCTTGTTCTGGGATACGAAACCTTTCCATCAGGAGCTTCAGATTTTTCAGATTCCGTGCGCAACGTTAAGGCGCACAGGTTTTTAACGGTAACAAATGGTGCGCAGATATACTGCGCACACATTTTGAACGGTAACAAAGTGTGCGCAACATACCTGTGCACAGTTTGTTACCGTTCAAAATGTGTGCGCATTATATCTGCGCACACGGATTTAACGGTAACTTAATGTGCACTTTACAACAGCGCACAATAAGTTACAGATTGAAAAATTTACAGAATAGGTGCGCATAACCTTGACAAATACGCGAAAACACGACGTCGAAAACGCAAAAACGCCTTATTGGTCCTGATGGCCTGTTAAGGTCGAGAATAGGCAGTTTGATGCCCAAACGACGTCGGAATGCAATGAAACTTGTTTTCAATGCATATTATAGCTATTTAACCTTGTCGGTAACTTCGAGTCGAAAACTCGAACTCTTCGAGTAACACCTCCTTTGTAAACCTTCACTAGTCTTTCATTCTTCGAAATAGTTGAAGTAGTTGAGATATGTAGGGTATAGTACATCGATGTTGATTATGTTTCAAAAACTTATACAATTATGTGTTATTAGGCATATATAAAGTGTGTATAAGGTCTCCCCTTCACAAAAAGTTGATCGAAAATACGCGAAAACACAAAAACGGCTTGGAGGCCTTATATGCGCATTGGGTCTGGGCACACATTTCTATGCGCATTTCGAGTACACACAACTTCTTGTGCGCAGGTGTTAAGCGCACGGTTGAAGACCGTTAAAATATGATCGTTGGAATATGACTATGGAAGGTGTTAAGGAGTAACAAGGGTGTGGTGGATCGTTGGAATATGACTGCTACTCGTCGTCTCTGCCTGGGACGATGACCACCTCTAACTGGAGCCGCAACCTCCTCAACAAGAACCTCCTCAACTGCACCCCCCTCAGGGACTCCCTCAGCAGCAACACCCTCACCACCAACTCCCTCAGCACCCTCCTGGCCTCTCCCTCTGCCACCACCTCGGCCTCTGCCTACAACACCCTCACCACCACCTCGGCCTCTGCCTCGGCCTACAGCTTCCCCCGCACGGGCACGCTTCCTAACCTGCACCGGGGGCACCAATGGTACATCGGGAGCGGGCTCTGGAAGAGGACCACGCGACCATATCCATCTCGCTATATGCGTCTCATAAGAACACAGTAGGTGAGGCGCACGTGGACGACAAATGTCCTGCATCGAGTCCCCGAGCCAAGGAAAATAGGTCGGTACGGCATGGTCATCGTCGTTTAAATCTCCCGACACTGGCTCTGAAGATGCGACTTGCTCTGTAGATGCAACCGTAGGAGGAGAAGATGTCGACGCTGCTGCATCTGTCACTGGAGGTAAATTCTGCTCTGTATGCTCTGAACTGGGAGGTACAACATCCTGAAATAGAGGTGCGTCGTGGATATCATAGTCATCTGTGGTCACCTGTGCCTGTACTGGTGTGGGCTCAATAGGGTCGAACGCAGTAAGATATCGACCAGGATAATCTACGTCGTCATGGAAATCTCCTGTGTGTCCATCTATCTCCATATGTGAACCATCTATCTCCTGCTGCTGCAGCTGTGCCTTGTCGTACTCATTCTCTGGCTCACGACGCTCAGGTGATCCGGTGCCGAAAAATCATTCGAGGGCCTCAAACTCTAGTCGCACACCGACTGCCACATCATGTCGACATGGAAGCCGTTCCGCTACTGGTGCGGGCATCGTGTTGCCGGTCTGATCCATGACGGCTTGTATAGTCTACATGTTTTTACATTTTTAGTATGACTAATTCATACTAAAATATTCGGAAATAATTTGCAACTTCGTAATCAAATTCGAGTCTTTATATCTACGAAAACTAAATTTTTTAATAGGAATTGTTAGAAACTTAACAATTAAGTCATAACTAGTTATGACTGTTAAGTTTCTAATATTTAATTCATAATTACTAAAAAATAAACATCTCAACTAATACGAAATAATAATCACTACTATTACTAAAAAATTACGATTAATACGAATTCATAATAATTCTCTTTAATGCATAATAATCTGAAACTTAATCGTAATTATAAAAAATTACGATTAAATTACGATTAATAAGAATTCTAATATTTAATTCATAATAATCTGAAATTTAATCGTAATTATGAAAAATTACGATTAAATTACGATTAATACGAATTCTAATATTTAATTCATAAAAAACTGAAATTTAATCGTAATTATTACTAAAAAAATTACGATTAATTTCCAAAATTAAATACGATTAAAATTTGAAAAAAGCGGGTTTAGAAATTATATACCGAATAAAGCTCGTGCGGTGTCATCGGATCCGTAGTCGTCGTCGCCGGAACCCTACCAGCCGCCGGAGCACCCGACGGAACCCTAGCCCTCGCCGGAGGAGCATTTACCGCTGCCAACGCCGCTCGAGTCGCATACCGCCGGCCGCCTCCATCCACCAAGGCTTCATCGTCGGACAAGGTCGCCGGAGGTGGCTCCGTTGTGACGGAGGTCGCCGGAGGTGTCGGGATCGGGACGAAAGTGGTTTCTTCGGGAGCGAAAGGATGTGGGGGGGTGCGAATCCATTGATGAAATTGTGTTTAGGTGAGAGAATCGATCGGAAAGAGAGAAAAAACGAAGGCCGCCGTCGGGAGTGGAAAACAGAGAAGAAGAAGGAGAAAGAAGAAGAAGAAGACGCCGGACTAGGTTAAAAAGAACCTGTGCGCAGATACGTTGCGCACAGATCTTATGCGCAAAACGTCTGCGCATAAGGTTTTAGAATTCGAAACGCTGTGCGCAGATGTTTTGCGCACAGGTTCTTTTTAAACGCGTGTCATCAGCGCATTAATTTGTCAGACGACGCCAGCAATTTCATTTTATTTCCAAAATACCCTCGTGCGCTTAACAACTGCGCATAGACTTATGCGCATAAGAACTGCGCACAGATTGGCGTGCATATAGGCGTTTCGTAATATTATAATATATATAATTTTTGGGGGTGGTTGAAAAATATTCACACAAGATAATCACAAAGATATTTCTCATTATATTTATCTTGAGTTGGACTTTTGCTTGGGCCACCGGAATAAAAGTCTAATATTAAAGTTTACATTTTTTAAAAAGAAATTTCCACATTCATTATATTCATCTTGGATTAGACTTTTGCTTGGATCACCCAAATAAAAGTCTAATATTAAAGTTTACATTTTTTAAAAAGAAATTTCCACATATACTTTTCAAACAAATTTATTACTATTAAATTAAAGATTATATTTTAAGAAACTACATCAATCTATTTCCTAATAAATTTTTTATCTTTTACTAAGTTAAAAACGAAATTATATTCTATAAGGATTATATAATTGAAAAAATATTTTTGGGGTGGTTGAAAAATATTTACACAAGATATTTTAAAAAGAAATTTTCACATATATTTTTCAACCAAATCTATTACTATTAAATTAAAGATTATCTTTTAAGAAACTAAATCAATTTGTTTCCTAATAAAGATTTTATCTTTTACTAAGTTGAAAATGAAATTATATTTTATAAGGATTATACGAATTTTTTTCTGAAATAAGCATTTTACCCGAAAAAATTCCCGACGTAGGCTCTTTTCAAAACAATTTCCCAAAATAGGCACTTATTTCAGCTTCAGAATTTTTTTACGTGTGAGAGACGCTGGTTGAACCAGCGTCTCTCGTCCGAAGCTGGTAATTTTTTTTTGAATTTTTTACGTATAAGAGACGCTGGCCCGACCAGCGTCTCTTATACATGGTCTTTTTTTTTTTTATTTGAACATGTATAAGAGACGCTGGTCGAACCAGCATCTCTTATACACATTTTTTTTTAATTCCCCCGTGTAAGAGACGCTGGTTCAACCAGCGTCTCTTACACGTAAAATGTTTAAAAAAAAAACTTATTTGTATAAGGCGCTGTATTTTGTTTTTTTGTTTTTTTTTCAAAGTGTATATATATATACATGACTTACTCGTGTTTGGATGGCTCGTATGGGCTCGTTTGAAATCGGAATCGATCACGACCGATTTCGTTGGGTTTGTATTGATCCCAGCTTTCACCAGATATGTCTCTCGCTCGATTCTGATTTCGAACGACCCCATACGAGCCACCCGAACAAGCGTAATTCTCGTGCGTACCTTCTACTGTAAATGGATATTTACAAATCCATTCCTCCATATCACGCGATGAGAGACATATCTGGTGAAAGCTGAGATCAATACGGACCCAACGAAACTGGTCGTGGTCAATTCCGATTCCGAACAAGCCCATACGAGTCATCCGAACAAGCGTAAATCTCGTGCATACCTTCTTTCACCAGTTCGGAATCGGAATTGATCACGACCAGTTTCGTTGGGTCCGTATTGATCTCAGCTTTCACCAGATATGTCTCTCATCGCGTGATATGGAGGAATGGATTTGTAAATACCCATTTACAGTAGAAGGTATGCACGAGATTTACGCTTGTTCGGATGGCTCGTATGGGCTTGTTCGGAATCGGAATTGACCACGACCAGTTTCGTTGGGTCCGTATTGATCCCATCTTTCACCAGATATGTCTCTCATCGGGTGATATGGAGGAACGGATTTGTAAATATCCATTTACAGTAGAAGGTATGCACGAGATTTACGCTTGTTCGGATGGCTCGTATGGGCTTGTTCGGAATCGGAATTGACCACGACCAGTTTCGTTGGGTCCGTATTAATCCCAGCTTTCACCAGATATGTCTCTCGCTCGATTCTGATTTCGAACGACCCCATACGAGCCACCCGAACAAGCGTAAGTCTCTTGCGTACCTTCTACTGTAAATGGATATTTACAAATCCGTTCCTCAATATCACGCGATGAGAGACATATCTGGTGAAAGCTGGGATCAATACGGACCCAACGAAACTGGTCGTGGTCAATTCCGATTCCGAACAAGCCCATACGAGCCATCCGAACAAGCGTAAATCTCGTGCATACCTTCTACTGTAAATGGGTATTTACAAATCCGTTCCTCCATATCACGCGATGAGAGACATATCTGGTGAAAGCTGGGATCAATACGGACCCAACGAAACTGGTCGTGGTCAATTCCGATTCCGAACAAGCCCATACAAGCCATCCGAACAAGCGTAAATCTCGTGCATACCTTCTACTGTAAATGGGTATTTACAAATCCGTTCCTCCATATCACGCGATGAGAGACATATCTGGTGAAAGCTGAGATCAATACGGACCCAACGAAACTGGTCGTGATCAATTCCGATTCCGAACTGGTGAAAGAAGGTATGCACGAGATTTACGCTTGTTCGGATGACTCGTATGGGCTTGTTCGGAATCGGAATTGACCACGACCAGTTTCGTTGGGTCCGTATTGATCTCAGCTTTCACCAGATATGTCTCTCATTGCGTGATATGGAGGAATGGATTTGTAAATATCCATTTACAGTAGAAGGTACGCACGAGAATTACGCTTGTTCGGGTGACTCGTATGGGGTCGTTCGAAATCAGAATCGAGCGAGAGACATATCTGGTGAAAGCTGGGATCAATACGGACCCAACGAAATCGGTCGTGATCGATTCCGATTTCAAACGAGCCCATACGAGCCATCCAAACACGAGTAAGTCATGTATATATATATACTTTGAAAAAAAAAAAAAAAAATAGGGTATAAGGCGCTGGTTCGGCCAGCGCCTTATACAAATAAGTTTTTTTTTTTAAACATTTTACGTTACACGGGGGAATTAAAAAAAATGTGTATAAGAGACGCTGGTTCGACCAGCGTCTCTTATACATGTTCAAATAAAAAAAAAAGACCATGTATAAGAGACGCTGGTCGGGCCAACGTCTCTTATACGTAAAAAATTCAAAAAAAAAATTACCAGCTTCGGACGAGAGACGCTGGTTCAACCAGCGTCTCTCACACGTAAAAAAATTCCGAAGCTGAAATAAGTGCCTATTTTGGGAAATTGTTTTGAAAAGAGCCTACGTCGGGAATTTTTTCGGGTAAAATGCTTATTTCAGAAAAAAATTCAGGATTATACAATTGAATTTTTTTTTTGGGTTGGTTGAAAGAAACTTTTATTTATAGAGTAATAATAGAGTAATAAAAGAAACTTTTTTTTGGGTTGATCGATTCTAATGAGGTTTCAAAGTAATAATAGATTAAAAAATTATAATGAGGTTTCAAAGTAAAATATAAGTTAAACATACAAAATAATATTACACCTACTAATTCAAATTTATAGAGTATTTAATTAATGTTTATTAACTTCATTTGGCCCGTGCTACAACTTTTATTTTTTGCGTGTCGTGTATGCATTTAGTATGTTACACGGATTATATAATTGATAAAAAAAATTGGGGGTGTTTGAAAAATATTGACACAAGATAATCCCAAAGATATTCAGGAATATATTTATCTTGGATTGAGGTTTTGCTTGAGCAATAAAAAAAAGGTTCAATCAAAAATAAAATATTGCATTTTATAATGGAAAATATTAAAACTAAAGGATAAAATAAAAAAAAAACGATAAATCAAATTAAGAAAAATGATATTTTGTGAACATGATAAATCATATTTTAATAGAATTATATGATTATTATATCATTTGACAATAAATAACAAAATATCCTACAAAGGTATTCTTTAGTAGTAAACTAAATTTACATAATACAATACGAAAATTAAAAAAAATCTCAATTTTTACTTTAGATAAAATTCATCTCAACTTTTAAATCAATAAAAAATTAAAAACCCAACTTAAAATTTATAAACCAAAAACAACGAAATTACCATTTTATTTAAATATTTTTAAATTCAAAGATGAATTTTTTGCAACGTACATAATACTATTATTATGTGCCATGTTGTTATTGAATTTTTTTTAATTTTTAGTGAAAAAGTCGTTTGATCTACATTTTGGACTTCTGGTAAAAGTTGAAAATATTTTAAATAGTTTTTCTTAAACAATTAAAGTTTAAGCTTATATTTTTCTCGTGTCGTGTATGCATTTGGTATGTTTATTTACTTTATTATTTAATTGTTTTAAAGATATAACAAAATAGTTGAACACAATAATAAATTTAAAAATTATTATTCGAATTCAAAGTAAAATATAAGTGAAACATATGGGACAATATTACACATTCTTATTCATATTTATAGAATACTAATTTTTTATTTATTAAAATTCATTTGGCCCGTGCGTAGCACGGGCAGGAGGGACTAGTATATATAATTTTTGGGGGTGGTTGAAAAATATTCACCCATTATATTAATCAAGATATTCACCAATTATATTAATCTTGGATTGGGCTTTTGCTTGGGCCACCAGAATAAAAGTCTATTATTAAAGTTTACATTTTAAAAAAAGAAATTTCCCATATTTTTCAAACAATTCTATTACTATTAATTAAAGATTATATTTTAAGAAACTACATCAATCTATTTCCTAATAAAGATTTTATCTTTTACTAAGTTAAAAACGAAATTATATTTTATAGGGATTATATAATTGAAAATATATTTTTCAGGGTGGATGAAAATATTTACACAAGATATTTTAAAAAGAAATTTTCACATATATTTTTCAAACAAATATATTACTATTAAATTAAATATTATCTTTTAAGAAACTACATCAATCTATTTCCTAATAAATATTTTATATTTTACTAAGTTAAAAACGAAATTATATTTTATAAAGATTATATAACTGAAAATATATTTTTGGGAGTGGTTGAAAATTTTTCACACAAGATATTTTAAAAAGAAATTTCCACATATATTTTTCAAACTAATCTATTATTATTAAATTAAAGATTATCTTTTAAGAAACTACATCAATCTATTTTCTAATAAAGATTTAATCTTTTACTAAGTTAAAAACGAAATTTTATTTTATAAGGATTACATAATTGAAAAAATATTTTTGGGGGTGGTTGAAAATATTCACACAAGATATTTTAAAAATAAATTTCCACATATATTTTTCAAACAAATCTATTACTATTAAATAAAATATTATCTTTTAAGAAACTAAATCAATCTATTTCCTAATAAAGATTTTATCTTTTACTAAGTTAAAAATGAAATTATATTTTATAAGGATTATATAATTCAATTTGTTTTTGAGGGTGGTTGAAAAATATTCACACAAGATATTTTAAAAAGAAATTTCCACAAATATTTTTCAAACAAATATATTACTATTAAATTAAAGATTATCTTTAAAGAAATTACATCAATCTATTTTATAATATAGATTTTATCTTTTACTAAGTTAAAAACAAAATTATATTTTATAAGGATTATATAATTGCAAAAATATTTTTGGGGGTGGTTGAAAATATTCACACAAGATATTTTAAAAAGAAATTTCCACATATATTTTTCAAACAAATCTTTTACTATTAAATTAAATATTATCTTTTAAGAAACTACATCAATATATTTCCTAATAAAGATTTTATCTTTTACTAAGTTAAAAACGAAATTATATTTTATAAGGATTATATAATTGAAAAAATATTTTTCGGGGTGGTTGAAAAATATTCACACAAGATATTTTAAAAAGAAATTTTCACATATATTTTCAAACAAATCTATTACTATTAAAATAAAGATTATCTTTTAAGAAACTACATAAATCTATTTCCTAATAATTTTTTTTATCTTTTACTAAGTTAAAAACAAAATTATATGTGGTTCAGTTTGGTGTTTGGGAATGTTGTTGGTACTTACCTTGAAGATTTTCATTTTGGTGTGGGTGTGCCTAATGGGAGTGAGGCCATTCTCCATGCTGTTAACAGGTTGGTCGAGGCCGAAGGGAGCGCGTTCCACATGTCCATGCTCCTGGTGGATTTTAGTAACGCTTTCAACTTGATAGACCAGAGTACTATGCTTACTGAGGTTCGACGTCGATGCCCTTCTCTCTCTCCTTGGGTTGAATTTTGTTACATGCGGCCTGCGAGGTTATACTATGATGAGTCTTCCTTGCTTTCTTGCCAAGGAGTTCAGCAAGGTGACCCTTTAGGGCCTTTATTGTTTGCGCTTACCTTACATCCGCTTGTTCATTTGATCAATGAAAAACGCAACATGGGTTTTATGGCATGGTATCTGGATGATGGAACCATTATTGGGGACACTGCCTTGGTTTCAGAAGCCCTACATTTGATTATTAAGGAAGGGCCGTCTATGGGGTTGCACTTAAACGTTGAGAAAACAGAACTCTTTTGGCCGAACCTAGATCCAAGGAGTAGAGATCCCGTGCTTTTTCCTCAGAAGATTGCCCACCCCTTGGATGGAGTCAAGCTTCTTGGCGGGCCGGTCAGTTTGGATGTAGCCTTTTGCAGTCGCTTGATCGAAGATAGGGTTTCTAAAACCGCGCGGTTGATGGAGGCTATTTCTGGGCTTAATGATCCACAATCTGGGCTTCTCCTTCTTCGTAGTTGCGTGGGTGTAGGCCGTTTGTACTTCTCTCTCCGGACTTGCCCTCCCCAGATGCTCGGGTCTGCTATTTTCTCCTTTGACCATGCCTTGAGGAAGGTTCTTCAAGAAATTGTTGTGGCAGGTGCTGCTGGTTTTGGTGATTGGCAGTGGCGTTGTGCCACGTTGCCCTTCCGCCTTGGTGGATTTGGAGTCTATACGGCGCAAGATGCTTTTCCTTATGCTTTTGTTGCTTCGAGATTGCAGTCGCTTAGTCTCCAAAACAGGTTGCTTCGTCACTGTTGTGTTCCTGAATTGGGCCCTGCATTTGAGTTAGCCATGACAAGTTTTAGAGATTTGTGTAACTTCGATCCTCTTGATCTCTGCCGTGATGTACCAGCCCCCCCGTTCATGAAAAAGTTGGTTTCAGTGTACTTTGATATGGTAGGGAGAGAGTTGGTGAGCCGGTACACCCCTAGTGCTCGTGAAAAGGCTATCCTCATCAACAACCGTTCAGTGCATTCATTGGATTTCTTAAGAACGCTTCCAATTGAGGGGTTGGGACAGACGATGCACCCAAGGCAGTTCAGGTGTGTTCTTTGTTATCGTCTTGCGATTCCTTTGTACCCCGTTGATTTAACTTGCCCTTGTTGCTCCTCCAAAACCATGGATTGTTTCGGTGACCATGCGGTGCACTGTGGCAACGATATTGGGCTTCAAATTCGTCATAATTTGGCCCGAGATGTTTTGGGTGATATATGTTATCAGGCTGGTGTTATGGTGCGTAAGGAAGTGTCGCTTGGTTTTTTGTCGGAGGAGGGGAAAGGTCTTCGGCCAGCGGATCTCCTTGTCTATTGTTGGGACAAAAGAAAGGATGTGTGTTTGGATGTTACATGTGTTTCTCCCTTCACAGGTGCTGGAGTTGATGCTTTTGTCCCTGGAGTTGCTGTTTCTAACGCTATTGTCAGGAAGAAAAAGAAGTATGAATCTAAGTGCATTGACAATGGTTACAGTTTTATTGTTTTTGCCTTCTCCACTTTTGGGGAACTTGGAGGTGATGCTCTCGATTTTTTGTCTAGGGTCACACGTACTGCTCAAAGTCACGCAACCAATGTTAATATTCAGTCATTCATTTTTTCAGAGGTTGAGTTTTGTTTTGAATAAGGGTGTAGGAGCTCAGTTAGTTGCTAGGCTTTCATCCAACTTTATGTAAATTGATATCTTTATTTATAAAAAAAAATATTTAGGTAAAAAAAAAAAAACATTATATAATTGAAAAAATATTTTTGGGGTGGTTGAAAAATATTAACACAAGATTATCACAAAGATATTCATGAATATATTCATCTTGGATTGGGGTTTTGCTTGACCCATACAAAAAAAGGTTCAATCAAAATAAAATATTGCCTTTTATAATGGAAAATATTAAAAACGATAAATCAAATTAAGGAAAATGATATTTTGTGAACATGATAAATCATATTTTATTAGAAATAATTTTTTTTAAGGCTCATATAATTAAAATAAACAGTTTTTCACAAAATATTTTACTAAATAAAAGAATTTTAATTTTTTAAGGGTCATATAATTGAAAATAATATCAAATATATGCATAAATAAAATTTTCTTTAGATAAAATGTATTATAAAAAAAATAAGCCAAAATCATATGAACTTATTAAAATTAAGGGTTAAGATAGAAAAAATGATTTATAAAATGTATAAGTAACATGTTTTCTGAATAAATAAAAAAGAAGAAGATATATTTAGCAAACATTTTTAAATCTTAACCTCTTCATTTTTCGGTCACATTTTTCACCTTTTATTTGATAAAGGGAAATTAGATCTCGCAAACGGGTCAAACGAGTCAAATGGGTCGGGTTTGGGTTCGGACGAAAAACGGGTTTCGGTTAAGCGGGTCGGCCATTGGTCGAGTTCGGGTCGGGTCAACCCAGTGGGCTTCAAATGTTCGATATTTTTATTGTAATAAAGAAAATAAAATTTAAACAATAATTTATAATAAAATATTATTATATTATTATTATTATTTAATAAAATTCATTATTATTTTTAATTTAAATGAAAGAAAATATGTGAAAAGTGGATCACTCGACGAGTTTCGAGAAATACGGATCGGTTCAGGTTTGACTCAAACAACTTCATTGTTTGGTAAACTTTTGACAAGTCTATTTAGGATATAATAACATATAAATTCAATATTTTAATATAACTATTTGATCTGTTTCCTCGTGCTAGAAATATCTATAATGACACAGAACTTCATCAGTAAATATTTGACGCTAAAAAGATTAATTTTTATAAATTTCAATATTTCTCCTTTGGTAAAATAAAATTATATGATTATTATATCATTAGACAATAAATAACAAAATATCCTACAAAGGAATTCTTTAGTA
Source organism: Oxyria digyna (assembly GCA_029168935.1). Lineage (NCBI taxonomy): Eukaryota > Viridiplantae > Streptophyta > Magnoliopsida > Caryophyllales > Polygonaceae > Oxyria > Oxyria digyna. Next base: position 10,796,049 of record JAPVLV010000004.1, on the reverse strand, counting down.
GTAAACTAAATTTACATAATGCAGTGCGAAAATAAAAAAATCTCAAATTTTACTTTAGATAAAATTACTATCAACTTTTAAATCAATAAAAAATTAAGAATCCCAACTTAAAATTTATAAACAAAAAACAACCAAATTACCATTTGAATTAAATATTTTCTAAATTCGAAGATGAATGTTTTGCAACGTACATAAAACTATTATTATGTGCCATGCTGTTATTGAATTTTCTTAATTTTTAATGAAAAAGTAGTTTGATCTACATTTTGGTCTTCTGGTAAAAGTTGAAAATATTTTAATTAGTTTTTACTAAACAATTATAGTTTAAGCTTATATTTTTCCCGTGTCGTGTATTCATTTAGTATGTTTATTTAATTTATTATTTAATCTTTCAAATTATATTTAATTCTTTTAAAGATATAACAAAATAGTTGAACAGAATAATAGATTTAAAATTATTATCCGGATTCAAAGTAAAAAATAAGTGAAACATACAAGACAATATTACACATTCTAATTCATATTTATAGAGTACTAAATTTTTATTTATTAAAATTCATTTGGCCCGTGCGTAGCACGGGCAGGAGGGACTAGTATATATAAAAGTTGGTTGTCCTTGGCCGAAAGTAAATGTAATCCGTACCTATTAAATGCTTTAGCAAAACCCTTCTCATCCCATTTATGAATCTCTATATTCTCCCGTTTGCCCGTAAATGTAATTGGTATCTCATCAATTCTAAACCTTAATTTTTGTAAAACCTAATAATTTCTAGATTCATTCAAATTTTATTATTTCTATCAATTAATTATCTTATCCTTTCTTCCTAATCTTATCTCTGTCCTAATCAAATAAAATATTAAATATAAAGTCAAAAAATCTAAATCTATATAAAGGTTGTCCATTGGTAATTCCTAAGACCTTAAATGTGGGGCATTGAATGCTAATTAAGGGTTCAAATTTATTCAATATCTCTCATTCCTCATAACTATAATAGAAAAAAAGATATTTGATGGTTATTTATTTCCTCTTTTATTCTTAACGTAATTAAAAACACTTAGCATTATAAAATAAATTCTCTAATCTTACACGGGATTGACCGGGATCAAGTGGGAAATAATTTTATAACTTTATAATATGGAAAATTGTTTTATTATTCTCCTTCAAATCTTATGTAAGTACGTTAGAAAACACAAATCTCATATATTGCTCTTTCGTTTGCAATTTTTAGAAAGATTATTACTGAGCATAATCTTAACCATCTTGCATAGTGTTATTTCCTTTTAAACTTAAAAATGGGTTATACAAGAACAAATTAAAAAGTAAAGAAATCTGGATAATTTTCTTATAATTATGATAAATCGAATCAACTCTTTTCGTTAGCAAAAACTTACGTTTCAATTGAATGTTTGAATTCAATTAGGGAATCATAAAGATTAATATGTAGCTAAAATAAAGAGGTTAATAGTTGGACCGGTAAATCTCATTTTTGAGCCGGCATACCCGAACGCTATGTAGTAGCTTTCATTTTTTTGTAAAAGGAATCGAAAGCGCCGGAATATAGCGTTTTCAATAGAACGGCTCAAAAACAAAAACCATCGGTGTATTAAAGGCTCCCGTAAAATAAATATACGCAATTGATGAACGGATCCTCTTACCTCAAATAAAATGTTTGATAAATCAAACTCCATAATGTCATGTAATTGACTACTACATTAAACTTACACACACTTTTCCCACAAATAATATAAAAACGTATTGCCATGGTATAACATAAATTCACCTATATATCTAGGTACATATATACAAATATTCAACACCAACTTACCAAATAAACCGAAATAATATTTAGTTTTCCTTTGTGGTTATTTTTCAAAATCTTTGTTGTATAATTATATATCTCGCATATGTTTCTTATTTATTGACAGATTATGGTCAAAGTGGAACAGATCCTATCTGAGTGTTTTTCCGGTAAGTATGTTAATACCGATATGATGGTTGTTTTGTTAAATATATTTTTGAGTCGTCGATCATGCTTTTTGGTTGTGTTATTTATGCGATTTTATTACTCAAGGAGTGGGACGTGTTCTACAACAAATGTTAATTGAAGGAGATAAACAAATGACTTCTACGTTTGCGTTGAAAGAAGAAGCCCTTGCTAACCTGAATTTGTTTGGTGCAATGGTTCCAACTTCTAAAGAAACAACGAAAGATCTTATGGATGACATAAAATTTTTAATTTTCCACACATTTTCCTAATGTTGATATTATCTGTCCCCTATATAATCCGTTTTTTCAAAAATTCAGGCTACCCAGGCACTTTCAAATGTTGTTATTGGAATTGGGGAGGCATACGATATGTTGCTCTTAGTTAGAGATTTTAATGTTTCGTGCAGGGCTTATTTGAAAAAGTACGGAAGAATGTTCTAAAGATTATGGTCTTATTGTTTTGCCTTACACAATATTGCGTTTTGTGTTTCTGTTGTTCTTCGCCACCGTTGTTTTTGAAATTTCGTTCAAGATTTCATTTGTCGTGTTATTTATATGTTATATTTGCAGAGCATATATGGATGTATTTAGAATACCTTTTCTCCTTCCTTGTGGAAAGATAATTAAATTAATCCTTTTCTCCTTCCTTGTGCACTGACAATGCTGCAGGAAACACAAAATCCAGGTAAAATGTAATTACAAAACAAACCTTGATTAACTCCAATGTTGTGGTTTGATCATGGAATAACACCTACTCAACCATTTTTTCACAAAAACTAATCAGAAACAAGGATGAGGGTAGGACAAAGGTCTCCGAAATGACAAGCTTAATGGGACCAAATAAAGAGACAGGTAACTCAGCTCACACAGTCAAGGCACATTTTTGCTGAATATCTCTTGATCGTTGTACGCCCGGCTAATTTGGAACCAGCAGGACCAACAAAAGGAAACAAAGATAGAACAACAACCATCGAGCTACGCCAAAAGACCGTGACACGGGCCGATGGGAAATACCAGACATTCTGCAGGATACACCTTGATGTTGTAAACACTCAATCAGGTACAAAACAGAGACGACTTTGGAAAAAAGGAAAAACGTGCTCAAATAATAGTGAAAATTATATGCAAACAAAGGTGTGCATTAAAATGTTAAAACCATACAGGTAGGGATGCATCAGTAACATGGCAGTCATACCCCCTCCAGTTTTGCAGAACATATATCAAAGGACGAGATGGAAGGGTTGTAACCTTCTGTGCGTTGGTACTAACAAGAGATATACAAGGTACTGGTTATTGTACCACAAAAAAACACCACGTTAATTGGTGATAGAAAGCAGAATAATTTTTGGGAAACAAGTATATGTTACAACCTTTTTTTGTAACCCACATGAAAGACACGACATAAACAACACAATCAACGGAACAGGGAACAAATGACCAAAAGAGTAAGATAAAAGGGTCACTGAATAACGTTCGGTTTTATTGTATAACAAAAAAAAAGGTTTTCATTTACAGAGCAACATGGGAGACCACCATAACCAAAAAAACAGCATGCAACCCGTAATTCAACATGTGTGTTTCAGCTGGATCCAATTTAAAAAAACAAACAAACAAAGTATCACATAATGACCAGCTGATGTGATGATACTGACAGGAGCTTCAATAACCTATGAAAAACTTGGGGAACCAACATATGTATGTCGATTCTGTGAGGCGAAAATGTGGTTAGAAGAGAAATCAGGAAAAGCAACAGAAGCGCAATTTACAACGTCCATAGGTTGCCAGGAAGGGAAAGTCATACTGCCATTGAGAAAAGAAATAACAAAACCATTGAAAGGATTGCTTAGTGGAACCAACCCAACATCAAGTACATTCAGGGAGAGGATAAGAATATACAATAGCCTATTTTCATTTACATCCTTTGGGGCACGAATAGATGACAAAATTAACAAGAAGAGAGGACCATACACCTTCAGAATATCTGGTCAAAATTACCATCTAATCGAATTACTGATACCAGAGGAAAGCGCCCCACGTAGATATGCTCAACTGTATTTCAGTGAGTCTGACACAGAACTGCAGAACAGAATGGGGTGTACGGATCTGACAAAATCGGACATCAACCCAGACATTGTGAACATCCTGATAAGTATGTTGGATGAAACCAACGTTGTTGCAAAAATGTTTAGGATGACAAGGGATTGGGCACACAATACTGAAACTACTGATTTCACACTTCGGCTAATAGGAGAAAAAAAAAACAGCAATACAATCTACCAAAAACGGGAGAGATATCAAGCCTAATTGTTGGGGATTTTGGAAAAGGAACAGAGCCACGCGATGTCTACATCCAGAGAAAAAAAAGGGCGCCCTAGCCGGATATCAGAAATACACCCATTATATATGTCACTACAATACCCATTACTGTTTCCACATGGTGAGGATGAGTTCCATATAAACATCCCGTATAATGCCAATTCTGGACCAAGACAAACAAAAAGGGGAGTGGTTACTATGAAAGAGTTCTACTCAGACAGAATGCAACATTGGGACTGTGAAGCAAACACATTGATAAGAGGCGGACGTTTGTACCACCAGTACATTGTGGACACGTACACTTCCATAGAAGAGTCCCGTTTGCGGTGGATTAACAATAATCAAAGACAAATGAGATCAGAACTATACAACAACCGATATGATGTTGTTACAAAAGGAGATACAGACGCAAAAGCAGTTGGACAAAGAATTTGATGCGGGGATAAGCCGTTGTTGTCCGATCTAGACACCAAACCTCGAACAGAAACTCGAACAGAGAAGAAAGGCGGAATTAGAATGAGATGAAAGAAGGATAAGTCGAATGATAGGCCAATTGGAACCAAATCAAACAACGATAAAACCCCTGAACTTAAGAACAAGAACCTTACCGAATGATGAAGAAACCCCAACGGATGATTACAACCAAACACAATGACTATGGTGGGTCAAGGCACCTGGAGGATGCTCTATGGAGTCCCGATAGCACCAACCTTATGGAGGAGATTGACACACACAAGTACAACTAGGGCGAGTTCAACAACAATGCACACGGGGCACTCTTCTCACAAAAGCTCTCTTTTGGGAGGAAAAAACGATAAACGCTGTATTCAATATCAAAGTCTGGGTGACCTAAAACAATAACTAAGGCAAACCTTATATAGGGTTCATAAGGATGTCAATTAAAAGAAATAAAGCAATAAAAGTGTTTCCTAAAATAACAAACCAATAAAAGGCATTAATTAAATCCCGAAAACGAAATAAAACAAGAATTCTCGGCGAAATCAACAGGTCACGATCCGCGATCGCGGGTCTAGATCCGCGGTCGCGGTCGCGGGTGGCATGGCCGCGGTCGCGGATTTGCCACTGTCTCCGCCGCCTTCGTCGTTTGGCTCTGAGTGCTCTCGAACCTCAATTATCATAATCGTCTTCAATGGTGGTTCCTCTTCAACACTTAGCTCTTTAGACATGAAGAAATCTACTAACTGGTCTAGTTCTTGTTGGACTTCCTTAGCTCTCGAATGAGTCAATGCACCTTCAAACTCGGGAACCGTTGGTGTCGGTTGATGTCCAGATGATCCTTCATCAGAATTGTTCTCCCTTCTAATTACATAGGTGGACCAAGATACATGATACAAAATTACCAAGATGCAATGACCTTATATAGTACTTTTGGAAATCCATCACTATTCATCACATTTACAGCCAACCCTAAATGGCCAGAAGCAAAGGAGAAACTACAAGACCTGGAAGGCCTTCATCCCAATGACATGCCCGATGTGATGACGCGTATATTCAAACGGAAACTGAGCCAACTCATGGATGATTTACGTAAAAAAAAAAAAATCTACGGGCAGACTAATGTGGGTAATACAAAAAAAAAACAGAGACATAAAACTCTTGAGTGTGTTTACATTTAAAATAACAACGAACTAATATTTTGCGTCCACAACCATATACACAATTGAGTTTCAGAAATGAGGCCTACCACATGCACATCTTCTCTTATGGCGGAAAGAAACCAACAAAGCAAAAACAGGGAAAGACATAGATGATTTCATCTACGCTGAGCTTCCTTGCGATAAAACAGACCCATAATGTCATAGACTTGTGGTGGAACATATGTTCCACAGACCATACGGCCCGACACATCCAACCTCGCATTGCATGAATGAGGGTGAATTCACAAAACACTTTCCAAAGACATACTACGCAGAGACAACATTGGATGGTGATGGGTTCCCTGTTTACCGACGGAGAAACAACAGGCGTAATGTCCTCAAAAGGAAGGTCAAGTTTAACAACCGTCATGTTGTTCCTTATAATCGGTACCTACTGATTAAGTACGGTTCCCACATAAATGTGGAATGGTGCAACAATGTAAGAACAATAAAATATTTATTCAAATATATTACAAAGAGACCAGATAGAGCAACTGCTTTTTTGTAGAGAATCACAAGGGTCAAGATGGAGAAGTTTCAAGCCACCCAGTTGTCATTAATGAGATAAAACAATATCTAGAATGCAGATATAAGCCCGCTTGTGAAGCTGCTTGGCGTATTTTTGACTTTGACATTCACTACAGCCAGCCACCGGTTATCCGGCTCACCTACCATTTGCCTGAACAGAACTTCGTGACAATAGCAGACTCACAACAGCTAAGAAATCTGGTTAGAAAGGACGGTATTACAAAAACAATGTTCACAAAGTGGTTCACTCTAAACAATGTAGATCCGAAGGCAAGACAATACATGTATTGTGAAATACCTAGAAAATACGTGTGGGATGTCAGTGACAAAGTGTGGAGCACACGAGGACACCTAAATCCAATAGGGAGAATGGTGCCCAACGGCCAGAGAGCCCAACTACCTTCGAATGCTACTAAATGTAGTAAAGGGGCCTCTATCATATGAAGATATAAAAAAGGGTGAATGAGAGGGTTAACAACACATTTAGAGAAGCATGATATGCTTGTGGGATGTTGAAAGAGGACAACGAGTGGACAGATGCCATTCAGGAGGCAAGGTTATAGGTAACAGGAGCGCATCTTATGGAGATATTTGTCACAATCCCCATGTTCTGCGACGTAGCCAACCCTCATAAACTATGGGACACAAACTGGGAGGCGCTATCAGAGGACATACAATATATGAAAAAATAGAGTTTCAGTATCAACATCTTGAGCTAAACGAAACCCAAGTACGGAACTACTGCCTGGTGAGCATAGAAAACATCCTATCTAAAAATGGGAAATCATTAGATGATTATCTAGTTATACCAAAACCAAACCCGACTTTGCTTCAACCATTTAAAATAGGTTGCTCCGTGAGGAGCTATCTTACAATTGCAGTGAAATGAATGAGATGCATGAGATGTTATACAACCAACTAAACACTCAACAACTTCACATATATGCTAAGGTGATGCACGCGGTAACCCATAGAATAGGGGAGTTTTTCTATATCTACAGCACAATAGGTATGGGGAAAATATTCATGTACAAGACAATAATGTCTCAAATATGTTCAAAAGAAGATATTGTCCTGGCAGTTGCATCCTCAGGTAAACAAACACTATTAATAAACAACGCGAAAAACTCAATTACAATTAACTAAATTAATACAAAGTGACATTGATGTGCAAGAATAACGTCACTTCGTTTACAAGGAGGAAGAACGACTCATAGCAGGTTCCTCATCCTAATCGAGGTACTTGACAACAGTACATGTGGAATCAAACAAAATACACACCTAGCGCAATTATTGCGTGAGGTGAAGCTGATTATATGGGATGAGGCACCAATGACGCACATGCGTTCGAGGCCTTGAACAGAACTTTACAAGATATATTGGGAGTGAAGGATGAACGCAACAGAGATAACAGTTTCTCTGAATAAAGAATAAATTTATTATTATTACCAAACACCCAATGACACAAAAAATGGCATTAAAGTGTGCAATAACACCTCATATAAATAAAAATGTTTCATACCAATTTCAAAAGGAAAATTAATTTCGGAGAAAACAGAAACATTAAAGACAAATGTGGACCACACGCAAATACACCCATATAAAAATGCAAGTTCACTGTACACAGATGATTGCTACGAGGACGCAGAATAAAAAAACCGAAGGAAAAAAGGAGTACATAACTCAAGAAACCGAAGGTGAAGAACATATCACTCACATTTTAATGTAATTTCATGTCTATCACGGTCCTGGAAAGAAGACATGACCAACGACACAGAGTCACGACACACAAAGTCACTACAAAGCAGACAATACACAGTCCAGGAAAGAAGACATGACATACGACATAGAAAATACAATAACAACCTGAAGCAGAGATATAATATCAACAGGTAGTTGTATTTTCATCATAAGAATCAAAACCAAAAACAATAACAACTAAGCAGAATGTGAGTGATAAAGAATAATAAAATGGTAAAAGACAAAGAAACTTATACCATAAACTATATATTAAATTGGGAGATGTCAAAAGTATGAAAGTGGTGTAGCGCAAAAGGGTGGCATGAGGAAAGAAACACACCAACAAGATGTTGCAACAATGGAGGGATTATCCTGTAAAAAATGAAAACAAATCCAGCAATCCTTGATGAACTACTACAGGGACGATCCGAACAGGCAAAGTCATTAAAAAAAACATCTGCATGTATAACTCAATGTTTTCAATGAGCAGGTGTGAGGGTTGGCTTCAAGACCCACCACAGAAAACCGATACAATGCATACGTTAAAATCGTATGGTGAGTTTTACCACATATGCAGACCACGACTATTGCTGGATGACGAATGGCAGAACAATCCTGAAGACCAGCGTCACAACGAAACAAACACATGGACCGAAAATTTAATAATCCAACAAAACAACAACCATGCAGTGGACAATGACATAGCTACAAAAATCAACGATATGCTACAGGCAAATAATTTACCACTGCAGATGTTCAAAATTGTCAACGAGTGGGCGAAAACCAACCCGGGAAAAGAATACACATTCAAAACTACATGGTGTAAGGTTAGAGGAAGTGGTAGAAGACAATGGAACAGATGTGACAAAAATAGGATCCCTAATAATGGGTGACAACACAGAGAGACATGACAACCATGACATCAACCTCTAATATAACGATTCGTGTTATGTAAGGGTGCATGTGATACACCTACTGTACATGTCACTCCAATACCCGTAGTTGTTCCCGTATGGAGACGATGGATACAACACATGGTCAAGTTACTTAAGGAAAAAAGGGGTGCTCCAAACTCAACAACAAACGTTGAATATAAGGCAATACTACTCAGCCAGGCTACAACAGAGAACTGGGAAATGAACTTCACTCATACAAGGAGGACTACTATACCACCAGTACATAATTGATGCATACATTGCCATTGAAACACAACAAATGACATGGATAAAGAGCAACCAACAAATCATACGAGAACAAATGTACAACAATGAATATAACAACTTAACTAGACATGCCAAGGTTAGAAGAACATTAGCCGCAAGGGTAATTCTACCGCCCACTTTCGATGGAGGGGCGAGGAAAACAATACAAAATTACATGGACGCAACGACTATTTGTGGGAAATATGGCACCCCTACAATATCAATCACCTTTTCTACTAATGAAGATTGGGCAGAGATGTACGATTACATTGCTAACATACCAGAACAAACAACAGATGAAAGACCTGAAGTATTGGTAAAGATAAAACTCGACCAACTGATAGAAGACTTCAAAACAAATCCTAACATAGGGGACACAAACGCGTGTGAGTTCGGTAGTAAAACACATTACGGCATACTGTATATTTTTTTATAAAAAAAATTAACCAGTTTGATTCATTTCACTATACACTTCAACAAAATGGGCATCCCAGAAGCACGGATACTAATGTGGCTGGAAAAAGGGGGGGTCATTAGACCGTCGGTTCATGATAAAATATAAAAGAACATTGATGCAAAAATACAACATTGAGATCAGTTTGGAGTGTGGCGGTAATTCAAAGACAAAAAAGTTATTGCTAAGACACACAATGACGGAAAATGTGGCAAACATCATAAATCTGATCCAGAACAATGAGTCGCCAAAAGATACATACAAATGTCACGAATCAAGGGTGATGAAATAACATCATACTTACAATCAAGGAAACTGTTTGCAACAGAGACAACCCTACACATATACGGAATCAAAGCACACAAATGCACCCTAAAAGTGATAAGGCTGTTTTTCCACATCCAAACAAATACAGATGCTGGCCCCACACGTGACGGAACAGAATATGCCATAATGCGCCAAAATACAACACAACTATCCATGTTCACTTCCTGGCTAGAACTGAACTGAACACCACTAGCAGCAAGAAGGTACACATACAATGAAACACCAAATCACTACAAATGTAATGAAATTTCTGAAACATGGAAAGCATAAGAGACCCATAACATAGTGGAAGAATACTCAGCGTCAACAAGGTAAACAAGGAAGAGTATTGTCTACGCATGTTTCTGAATATAGTAAGAGGGCCGACATCATTTGAGGACATAAAAACAGTTGACGGAATACAAATTGGGAGCTACGAGGACACATGCAAAGAGACGGGAATTCTGGAATATGACGAGGGAGCCAGGTATAGCAAAAACGAACATAACTGTTGGATACACGACGATCACATAACGGAAATGGCAACAGTTTCAGAATCAACACAACAGGAATACATTAGACAACAAGAGGGAAAAAATCATGGACAAACACTCTGACAGATGACCTAACGTCATACTAAATGAGACATAATCAGGTAAGGATAGTTGTTCTTTGAATATTAAACATTCCAAAAGGAAAAAAAGAACATAATTAAAAACAACAAAACAACTACCACTAACACAATATTACCAATGCTTCAATTGCAGGGGGATAAATCTCAAAGGGAAACAGAGGTGACAATGACGCAAAAAGCCAACAAAAAAGAAGGAAAGACAAGTTCTCAAAGAAACAAACAAAAATTACAAAGACACTTCTACAAGCTTAGCTAATTCAAAAACATAGAAACTTTAACGGCTACATGTTTTACTTTATCAACTTTTAAACACGAATAGGGCATAAGTCAAGAAGAAATCAAGAGAAAACTTTGAAATGTTGGTGTGATGTAAAAATCACGACAAGTAGAATATTGAGGATTTCTATTATGATTTGTATTCACATGAGAGAGGACGAGAGCTGGTCGCACGACTATAAAGTCTGTTAGGAGTTACCTATTGATAGAATATACAAATAGTTGAGTTTCAAAGATGATCATTTTTCATTTTATGACAACAACAAGGAATAATTGAGTATACACAATACTATAAAACAGCAGTGCAGTTATAATGATTCCTCAAATCCTCATTAGAATTTTTATAAGGCAAGGAAAAAGCAATACATTACACTCTCCATATCATCTTGCATTCTTAATAGCCTTATGACATTAACCATTCCTCCAATAAAATGGTAGCTATCAATAGCATACTGGACCAAAACTCTCAATACAATGATCATATTTATTTCTCAGATTGAAAAACCAATTAAAAAAGAATCAAGAAAAGAAGACAAACACTTATTTAAGAGATAAGTTCATGTTGTTAAAGAAGATTTGGAAAGAAGATACAGATGAGGAAATAGGAACATATTCAATTCAAAGATAACTTCACTAAAAAATCATTGATCGATATAAGAGTCAAGTCATTCCATGATCATTGAGTGACGAAGTACCATCGTTGACTTCTATTCGTGTAAGATCCCACCAATTATAGCATTTTTTTTTTAAGTCCTAGCCAAATAATAACCTGAACATGATTGGGAGATAAAGTTTTAATCCCAAGAATCTCATTAACTTCTACCCAAACAAAATGGGCCTTGGTCATCAAAAGGCGCCATTTCCCACGCAAACCTTTTTTTGCTATGATAGTCAATAAAAGCCAAGGCCAATCACTGAAGCCCGTAGGACTATACCTGCCTAATCCAGTTTTTTGCCACAGACAACTATATGTGGCAATATCTAGAGTGACTGGCCCACAAAGATTGAAGATACTACTTCTACACAATGGAAAAGAACCTAAGAACTATACAAGGAACATAGTTTTCAAGGAATCATTCAACCACATAAGTGGGCAAATATAGGTGCATATACTTGCCTACAACACTACATTGTTTGCTGTTGTTTGAAGAATTACATTAGCCAAATAAACTGCACACACTAATAGGCACATAATCCTGCAGAAGCATAAAGACCACAAGAATGGGGCATTGATTTGTACCTGATTAGTGGGCCCATTCGGTTACAGGAACAAAATCAGCAGAAAAAACAGAGCCCTGACATCGGAAATTGCATATTTACCCAACTACAATAGGATGGAAGCAGCACGGTCAAGCTAAAAAATGATCCGAAGGAAAAAAAATCAAATGATGTACATGGAGTAAATTCAAAACATAGCTACATTGAACTCAAACAAAGTCCACGAATATAACCAAATATATCCTACTCAACCTATCCACACCAAAATACAGGTAAGACATAGAAATTACAAGTGTAGCAAAAAAGATTAACCGACATTCACAAAGATTATGAAGGAAGACCACTTGCAGGAGGAGATAGGGTGTGGAATTGATCACCGACAATGCCACCCCTGCAAATTAGGGATTCTACCAACGGACGCCAATTCACGTTCAACCCCACAACAGAAACGAACAATCCACTCAACACTAAGTCTAAAATCTAAGCTTTGTTGAACAACTAAAACGTCAACATGCCCCGTAGTAAAGGAAATTCTTCTCCGCCAGGAGAAAAAATGCGTGAAATATTGAAGCCCCCCTACTTTCCTTAATTTTCTACGCATAGAATTGCATAATCAAATGCTCGCAAAAGGACAAAAAAAACACTGAGGCCACTTCCATTGCGAGGCCAAAACGGGGCCATGTAAAAACAAAATATATTTTATGGAAATTAAAACTCATCCTCTCTTAAATGCAATATACAGTGGAACAACAACTAATGTATTAAATATATACAACAATAACAAAACATTCCAATTTGAAAGAAACAAGTATACTACAGTAATACTTAACCACTTTTAATTTCCATTTCCAAAAAATGATTATATTCCAATTCAGCCCAACGAAACTCAAATAAAAACACTAAATAGGTTAAAGAATTCAACTTTCTCCACTCTATTATAGTACCTAAATGAATGTTGTATGTACATGCCTCAAGCTTCCACATTCAACCTTAATTAGCAACCGTAATACCGTACACAAATTCGGAAATCACAACCCACATTAGGAGAAGAACACGATAACAAAATTGAAAAGGGCTGGATAAAGATGAGGTGCGCTAATTATTGCCCTCAGAGCGGGGGGTGTTCTAGAATACTCTACTCGGTACATAATTAAAGCATCTCCACAAGGATAAGCTACAAAAGTAATAATATACATGTATACACTATTATATACAGAACCTAAGAGGGTGAGACAGCTACGAAATTAGTTAATAATGTTTCGATTTTTAAAGAATGAAAACTTGGAAAACAACATATTGAAACCCACAACATAATTTCATTGGCAAATAGAGATGTCCACAAAATACAACAAATAGACACCTCCCGAATAGAGTGAGATCAAGTCTCACGTTTTATTATTTGCAGTTCTATTTAATAACTATAACGAGGCATACTCCATATAGTTAATAATCATACTCATATTTTGGAAAAAGAAACATTAACATACGAAAATAATAGTCTGAACGAATCAAATGAAAACACATATGATGACATTTATTAATATAAATTATAAGAAACTTACACATTTCCATAACATTATGAACAATGAAACCTGAGAATAGTTGGACGAAAGAATCAATCACCTATGTACGATACCATACGGCCATAACCTATGTTATAACCACATATTTTCAATATATGGGCTAAATAGAAATGCAACAAAAAGATAAGTAGAGGTGAATTAAATAAGTTTTAAGACAAAAGAAACACAATATTAACCTATTGCGGTTTTAACTATTAAAGAGTTGGACAATTATGTGCCTCTACTACAAAATGTGTAACCAATTCTATACATACAATATCATATCATATGAATTGGCAGACACACAATCGTAATATCGTAACCAAATATCAGTAGTTTATTCTTGGCCAAACAACATAAATTACCGATGTTGTTGAATGTACACATCAGAGTAGACAACCCACACATGTAAACTAAACAAACAAAAATTCGTAGATTGGTTGGCAGTGCCCCGCCCATAGCAAGGGTAGCAAGTAGCAACTGCTAGACCGAGATTAAATTGAAGTGTTAGAAAGAAGAAAATTACAAACACAAGAAAACACGGGAAACAAACCTCAGGAAAGATAAATAAGAAACAAAACAACTACGAACATAACCATCAACAATACAAAGACATAACAGAAAAAACACTAAAGATACTACGGCCGTGCGTAGCACGGCCTATAGTCCACTAGTTAATATAATTTTTATCTACTAATTTTAATCTCCCTAAATAAATGATGTTGTTCGTAGTCAAAACCTAACCGTCCGAGTAAAAACAACATAATTACGTCAAACTGAAAACCAATTCGAACACAATAAATCCAAATCTAATATCATTAATAAAGAAAAATTAACTATTTAATATATTTAATTAATAAATTGACTCAACTACACACTAACACGTATAGACTTAACTCGTCTTGAACAATAATCCGAATTGATCTAATTCATTCTCAATCCAAACCCAACTTAACTGGTCTGATTAACAACTCTAATTACAAAACAAAAAAATCACCTGACAACCATATCAAACCAATAGAAACGAATATATGTAACAACCTCAATCACACTATTTAATTACCTACTAACTTATCAACTATAATTGTTACAATATTAAATATATGTGGTTGAATTCACATTCGCTCAATGAAAATTAAATCAAACATAAATATCATATATAGATATTATAATAATAAGACTAGAAAAAGACGAAATGTATTACATTACATATTATAAAATCGATGATTTATTGATAAAGTAATGTCAATTGGGACTAATTAATGTTTAAACCTAATTTTCCCCTTTTAATTTTCCATTTCCCATTTATCCAATGACAATTGAGACTTATTAAATGTCTAATAAAACCATAACGACGTGCTTAATTGGTTAGTATTCCCACATTTTTCATCTTTTTCTCTCTTCGCTCTTCGCCACCAATCTGTATGGCGATGAAGAGAAAGCGGAGCACCATCAGTGACTATGTGATTCTGGTACATATATGATAGATATTCTATTCTTTTATTAAAAATGACATGTATGAAAAATATTTGAAATATATAAAAATCGACAAAATCAAAATGCATTTGGCCCGCGCAAAGCGCGGAAAATGACCTAGTAATCTATAAATTATAAAGCGTAAAAACTAATTAAATTTTTCATCAAGAATCCAAGCGCCGATCATTAAAATCTTCAAGATATACAAATAAAATTAATTGTAAATTATAAAGGTCTTGAAAGAATCTAACATTGTACATATATAAATGAATCAATAGATCGAGCAAATATGCATTATGTCGATCCATTGAAGTATAAACCTCTTAGCTTATTCAATTCAGGCGCTTAGGCTTTTACTCTTAACTATAAGCCATAGTTCATTTAATATCTCAAGTTGATCTCCACTTTCGAATTGATACGATTTTTGTTTAATATGAGGCTGAGATTACAATACAACTTTGTATATCATTTAATTTTTTTAGCATACAAGATTACCGAGGTATAACAAGCACAACAATCAGTTTAAATGGGTTGCGTCTAAATGCACACGTTTTTTTTGCTAAATGCACACTTTTCTGTGCGGTAAGAGTTACAGTACAGAACGGTGCGGTAACTGTTAACGCACCCGTTGTTCCAGGGGCAATTTTGGATTTTTTTTGAAAACGTATATTAATCTTGTGCGTTAACTCTTACCGCACAGATCTGTGCGTTAAGATTTAACGCAGGAGATTAAGGAAAGATTAACTAAAAAAAATTAAAATTTTGATTAAAAAAATTCCTGTGCGGTAAAGGTTACCGCACAGATTTTTTTTTTAATTTTTTAATTAATCGCGCACATTTTTTTTTAAATAAAATATATCTGTGCGGTAAATATAACCGCACAGATCTAATAATTATCGCTTCAGTCTCATTGCTCTAGTGGTAAGGCCTTGTGCATCCTTTGTAAGGTCTGAGGTTCGAGTCTCAACTCCAACACTAAATCTTTTATTTTATTTGTGAAAAATAAATAAAAGAAGAGGGTGAGAAGGATTGCTTCAGACTTATGCACAAATATTTGGTGTGAAACCACCACACTAATGAGTTCTCATAATATGTTTGTAATTTTATTATTACATGTTACAATAGAACTTGGTTCCATCTTATTTTATTATTAATTTTTTTTTTATCTTGGTCTCATATAATTATTGAATTAATTATAATAATAAATTCAAAAAAAAAATATTATTCAAATAATCAGATATTTTGTATTATTATTATTTAGCCTTTTTAATATATATTATTATTTGAATATTTTTACTATTTTTCATGTTTTGATAAATCTTTTTATATAAAAATACTACAATTATAAAACAATAAAACTTATATTACTTTTTAAGATAAAAAAAAGTATGATAATCAATATTAATCTCAATTTAATCTTTTAATAAATTCTAGACATGACAAACGACTCAAACGCTAAAAGGCCTTAAATGGGCTTAAGGCCCAATTTGACAAAACAACGCCCAAACGATGTCGGAATGGAATGAAACTTGATTTCAATGCCTATTAGAGATATTTGACCATGTGGGTAACTTCCAATCACAACTTCTAACTTTTCAAATAACACCTCCTTTATAAATATCAAACTAGTGATAACTCTCTAACTTGTCGCAATATGTATGGTCTACAACATCGATGATGATTATTGTTGACAAAATTATAAAACTTAGTCTTATTAGGCATATAAAGTACCAATAAGGTCTCGCTCAAACAAAACGAGGCTCGAAACTATACGTAAACGCTAAAAGGCCTTAAATGGGCTTAAGGTCCAATTTGACAAAACGACGCCCAAACGATGTCGGAATGGAATGAAATTTGATTTCAATGCCTATTAGTGATATTTGACCATGTGGGTAACTTGCAATCACAACTTCTAACGTTTCAAATAGCATCTCCTTTATAAATATCAAACTAGTGATAACTCTCTAACTTGTCGCAATATGTATGGTCTATAACATTGATGATGATTATTGTTGACAAAATTATAAAACTTAGTCTTATTAGGCATATAAAGTACCAATAAGGTATCGTTCAAACAAAATGAGGCTCGAAACTATACGTAAACGCTAAAAGGCCTTAAATGGGCTTAAGGCCCAATTTGACAAAACGACGCCCAAACGATGTCGGAATGGAATGAAACTTGATTTCAATGCCTATTAGAGATATTTGACCATGTGGGTAACTTCCAATCACAACTTCTAACTTTTCAAATAGCATCTCCTTTATAAATATCAAACTAGTGAGAACTCTCTAACTTATCGCAATATGTATGGTCTACAACATTGATGATGATTATTGTTGACAAAATTATAAAACTTAGTATTATTAGGCATATAAAGTACCAATAAGGTCTCGCTTAAACAAAACGAGGCTCGAAACTATACGTAAACGCTAAAAGGCCTTAAAAGGCCTTAAATGGGCTTAAGGCCCAATTTGACAAAACGACGCCCAAACGATGTCGGAATGGAATGAAGCTTGATTTCAATGCCTATTAGAGATATTTGACCATGTAGGTAACTTCCAATCACAACTTCTAACTTTTCAAATAGCACCTCCTTTGTAAATACAAAACTAGTGATAACTCTCTAACTTGTCGCAATATGTATGGTCTACAACATTGATGATTATTATTGTTGACAAAATTATACAACTTAGTATTATTAGGCATATAAAGTACCAATAAGGTCTCACCCAAACAAAACGAGGCTCGAAACTATACGTAAACGCTAAAAGGCCTTAAAAGACCTTAAATGGGATTAAGGCCCAACTTTGCAAAACAACGCCTAAACGATGTCGGAATGGAATGAAACTTGGTTTCAATGCCTATTAGATATATTTGATCATGTAGGTAACTTCCAATCACAACTTCTAACTTTTCGAAGAGCACCTCCTTTGTAAAAACCAAACTAGTGATAACTCTCTAACTTGTCGCAATATGTATATCGACAAGTTAGAGAGGTAAGAGATGTTTGGTATTACAAACGACGTGTTACTTGAAAAATACGAAGTGGTGGTTGAGAGTAACCCACATGGTCAAATACCTCTAACAGTCATAGAAACCAAGTTTCAAACCATTCTGACATCGTTTGAGTCGTTTGCCAAGTCTAGAATTTATAGAAAGGTTAAATTGAGAACAATATTGATTATCATAATATTTTTATCTTAAAAAGTAATATAGGTTTTATTGTTTTATAATTATAGTATTTTTATATAAAAAGATTTATCAAACCATGAAAAATAGTAAAAATATTCAAATAATAATAAATATATTAAAACAAGGCCTAAAATAATAATAATAAAATATTAAACATCTGATTATTTGAATAATATTTTTTTTTGAATTTATTATTATAATTAATTCAATAATTATATGGGACCAAGATAAAAAAAAATTAATAATAAAATAAGATGGAACCAAGTTCTATTGTAACATGTAATAATAAAATTACAAACATATCATGAGAACTCATTAGTGTGGTGGTTTCACACCAAATATTTGTGCATAAGGTCTCAAGTTCAATCATTTTCACCCTCTTCTTTTCTTTTATTTATTTTTCACAAATAAAATAAAAGATTTAGTGTTGGAGTTGAGACTCGAACCTGAGACCTTACAAAGGATGCACAATGCCTTACCACTAGAGCAATGAGACTGAAGGGATAATTATTAGATCTGTGCGGTTATATTTACCGCACAGATATATTTTATTTTAAAAAAAATATGCGCGATTAATTAAAAAAAAATTAAAAAACTAAAAAAAAAATCTGTGCGGTAACATTTACCGCACAGGAATTTTTTTAATCAAAATTTTAATTTTTTTAGTTAATCTTTCCTTAATCTCGTGCGTTAAATCTTAACGCACATATCTGTGCGGTAAGAGTTAACGCACAAGATTAATATACGTTTTCAAAAAAAATCCAAAATTACCCCTGGAACAACGGGTGCGTTAACAGTTACCGCACCGTTCTGTACTGTAACTCTTACCGCACAGAAAAGTGTGCATTTAACAAAAAAAAAACGTGTGCATTTAGACGCAGCCGTTTAAATGCCGTATAAATAATGTTTGAGCCAAGATGTATACATCCGATTTGATCCCAAACTAGTCGGGTGAATGCACTCTCTAGTGAATCAAATAGGTAGAAATAGACAACTAGATTAGCAGAAAATAACAATGTTAATAAGAGAAAAGTTTCCGTGAAAAGATAACTTAGGAAAAATGATTGCGTTCACAGATAACAAACTAATGTTCATAATTTGTGCGGTAATGTTCATAATCTTAGCTATGAAATTTTTTGAGGAAAAAATCAAAGTTTGCAGCGTCCCTCACTATTTCACGACCCAAACTATGAACATTACCATCCATAATATGATTATTGACGTGTAATTGATGAACGTGAACTATTCATTTTTCCTACATTATAAGTTACTTACATCTGAACTTTCCTCGGTTAATAAACATTAAAAATAACAAATAACAGCTACCGTCCCAATACTAGAAATCCTAAAAATCGGATAATAATTTCTAGAGCAAATCTTAGAAATGTATATCTTTTTCATAAACTAGGACTTATCTTAAGCCATAGACTGAAGGAGTCACAACACAACACATAATAAAACTAGTTTATATAAGAAATAACATAAAAAGGAATATTGCATTTCGAAAGTGTGGACATAAAAGGATATCTATTGGTTTTGCTATGTCGGGCAACTCTCTTTTAGGGCAAAATAATATATGTAATGTATATATAGTGGTAAACACTTTGAATCAGAAGATATCACCCACTTATGGCTTCGAAGGCTTCGGACGATAGGGCGCTTTCCGACGACGGAATCTATGATGATACTTCCTCCGTCCCATATTATAGATCTAGTTTGTTGTTTTCGAGGTAAATTAAGGAAGGGAGAAAGAAAAATGGAGAGGAGAGGGATTGTGAGTTGGTGTGAATTTTTATGTAGGAAAGAGAAGATAAAAAAGTGAATTGTTGTGAGTTTTAATGTAAAAAAGAGAAAAAAGAGTGTAGATTGATGTGATATTGATAATAAGACAAAAGATAAAAAAGGAAAGTATGATCTATATTTTGGGACGCCTAAAATGGAAAACGTGATCTATAGTATGGGACGGAGGGAGTACTATGGAAGATAATTCTCCACCGCCAGGGGATCCCCCGGACAACTCTTGGGCGAACAGGGTAGCGAGAGGGGGGAGAGGAGGCATGCCTATGCCAGAATCGGTGTTGGGTGATGAGTTTGTTGCGTCTCAGATGCAGATTTCACATCCGAATGGGTTGGACGGGGAACCTGAAATCACTATCGGGGATGAGGTAATTCAGGCTATGGCTGGTCTCTGGAAACAGTGTGTGGTCGTGAAGTTCTTGGGAAAGGTAGTGTCTCTGACTACGTTGGAGAAGAAGCTCCATGAGACTTGGAAACCGAATGCGAAGATGAGTATCGTTGATTTGCCGAGAAAGTTCTTCTTAATCCGCTTCGAGTCCGAAGAAGATTACATGAAAGCTCTTACCGGAGGTCCTTGGAAAATCTTCGGAAGTTATCTCATGGTTAAGAATTGGTCCCCTGATTTTGATGCCTCAGTTGATAATATTGAAACCACGCCAGTATGGATCCGAATAGCTAATATTCTGATGATCTACTACCACCGTGCTATCCTAATGGGTATCGCAGCGGGGATTGGTAAACCGTTGAAAGTGGATATGACGACGCTTAATTTTGAAAGGGGGAGATTTGCGAGAGTTTGTGTTGAGGTGAACATAAGGAAACCTTTACAAGGTTCAGTCTTTGTCAATGGCCATAGGTACTTCGTTACCTTTGAAGGGCTTACTCCCATCTGCAGCCAATGTGGCGTCTACGGCCATATGGTCGCAAACTATCCCAAGAGGGCGTTAGCTTTGGATTCCAATGGTATCAAACCTGCTACGGAAGCTGTTAGTGTCATGGAGAAACAGGGGTCGGAGGAGATGAACCTGAGCAAGAGCTCACCGACGGTGACAGGAACGAGTTCTGGTAAGTGGCCTGGTCAACAATGGAAACAGGTAACCCAAAAAGGTAAGAATAATTTCCGGAGAGTTTCGAGCGTAAAATCTCCAGAAATAACGACCTCCAACCGATTTGACGGAATGTTAGATAAAGATTATGTCACCAAGGAGAAGGAAACTGAGGTTTCTAAGGGAAATATTGAAGAGAAAGTTGAGGAAGATATCTCTGGTAAAGGGAAGAATATTGCGGGTACGACTATTAAGGATACTTCGGGATCCTCAGGCAAGAATCAGGAAATCCGAATAGGCAGTCATGATAAGGTTTTGTTCAATGCTGGAGCAGGGGGTATTGCTAAACCGAAGATTGCTAAGTCTGGACCGACCCAAAAAGTCTTCAATATTGGGATGGACAAAGAGAACATAGGGCTGAAAAATACAGGAAAAAGGCTTCGGGTTGAACATAGAGATATTTGTCGTGAAGGGGGAAATTTTTCTGCCAAAGTTGGAGTTGTCACGAGCTTAACTGATATTGGTAATATTACTGGAAACACGCATGACGCATCAGGTAATCAGGAGATGAGAACTGAGCAGAAGCAGTTAGCCGTTAAGGTGGATTTACAGAGGAATGCGAATACGTGTCAAGCGTAACAGTCTTCCCCGGTAGTTCTTATTACTATTAAGTTGTTGATGATGAATTGCATATTTTGGAATTGTCGGGGGGCAAATAAACCCAATTTCAGACGATCCATTCGATACTTATTGAAAAAGAATGAGACCGACATCTTAGCTTTATTCGAGACTCACGCTGCGGGGGTGAACGCTTCCAGGATTTGCAACAGTCTGGGTTATACTGGTGTCTTTCGTGTGGATGCCATTGGTCAGAGTGGCGGTATATGGCTGCTGTGGAAAGAAGAGAATGTAACATTGCAGATTTTGGGATCCTCCAACCAGTTCATACATGCTAAAGTTGGCGATGGGAGTGACTGCTACAATTTTATTGCTGTTTACGCAGCCCCGACCCCCGCCAGAAGAAGCACTCTTTGGGATGAGCTTGCATCCATTGCATAAGTATTGACTGACCCCATTATTATTGGGGGAGACTTTAACACCATTGTTAAAATTGATGAAAGAACGGGAGGCAATGGGTATCTTTCCCAAGACTCGAATTGTTTTAGCAACTGGATCAGGAGCCTTGCTCTCATTGATATGGGGTTCAAAGGGAACCGATTCACGTGGAGTAGAGGCCTCACTGTCGAGAATCGAGTGGCCAAAAGGCTTGACCGAGTGTTATGTTGTGCTCAGGCTAGACTTAGATGGCATGAGGCGACTGTGACTCATTTGCCGTTCATGCCCTCTGGCCATTCGCCGTTGTATCTCCAACTTCAACCTAAGAGTTCACCTAATCCTTCTAGACGTCCGTTTAGATTCGAGGTTGCGTGGGTGCTCCATACTGAGTTTAAAGACGTCGTGAAGGCTTCATGGAATCCCAACTTCTTTACGCCGGAAGCGCTGGATTCTCTGAGAAATAACTTGAAGAAATGGAACAAAAAAGTTTTTGGAGATATTAACAAGAAAAAAACCTCTGCTGTTTTCAGACTTCAGACCGTACAGAATATGATCAATGATGTGCCGAGTGACAGCCTTCTTGAGCAAGAGGAGATATTCAAAAAAGAGCTTGATGATATTCTTGAATATGAAGAGATCTTGTGGAAACAGAAATCTAGAGAGAATTGGATTGTAGACGGGGATCGCAATACGTCGTTCTTTCATCTGAGTACGATCATCCGGTGTAGGTACAATAGGATTGAGGCTCTGAAAAAAGAAGATGGCAGTTGGGAATCTGATTCTGCTATTCTAGAGGGGATAACCGTCAGATTCTATAAAGATCTGTTTTCGTCTGAGGGTGTGTGCGCTGCGGGCAGAGCGCTCAGTAGGGAGGGCTTCCCGGGTCTGGATGATAGGGAGACATGAAACCTGAAGAAGCCTTTTTCGGCTTCTGAGATTGAGAAGGCAATCAGAGATATGGGTGCGCTCAAGGCGCCAGGCCCGGACGGATTTCAGCCGATCTTTATCAAAAGTGTTGGGACATTGTCGGGTCTTCGGTTATCGAATTTGTGCAGCCGTTCTTCATGATGAGTAGACTTCCGAGAACGATGAATGATGCTCTCTTGGTTTTGATTCCGAAAGTGTCGAAACCTGAGAATATGTCCCAATTCAGGCCCATTAGCCTATGTAATGTCTTATTTAAAGTCATTACGAAAATGATGGTGAACAGGCTCAAGAAAGTGATTGATAAGCTTATTGGTCCGGCTCAGTGTAGTTTCATTCCGGATCGTTTGGCGTCGGATAACATTGTTATTGTTCAGGAAGCGGTGCATTCTATGCGTAGGAAAAAGGGGAAGAGAGGGTGGATGTTATTGAAACTGGACCTTGAAAAAGCGTATGATCGTATTCGATGGGATTTTTTGGAGGATACTATGATAGCTGTGGGTTTGCCAGCTGAATGGGTTAAATGGATTATGGTGTGTGTGGAATCCCCTGGTATGAAGATTTTGTGGAATGGTGAAACGACGGAGGAATTTGTCCCGAAGAGAGGCCTAAGACAAGGTGATCCACTGCCACCTTATCTTTTCGTCCTCTGTATGGAAAGGTTGTGCCATCTGATTACAACTTCTATCGATGATAAGCAGTGGAAGGCTATAAAGCTTTCTAGATCGGGACCCCTGCTGTCACATGTTTGTTTCGCTGACGATCTGATTTTATTCTCGGAAGCTTCCATGTCACAAATTCGTATCATCGGGAACATCCTCGAAAAGTTTTGTGCAGCTTCGGGGCAACGTGTCAGTCTTAGCAAATCCAAAATCTATTTCTCTTCTAATGTTGTTGCTGATGTCAGGGTGAGAATTAGCGCTGCTAGTGGCATTGAGAGTACTTCTGACCTCGGAAAATACCTAGGTATGCCAATTCTTCAAAGAAAAATCAACAAAGATACTTTTGCTGATATTCTTGAGAGGGTTAATGGTCGTCTCGCAGGTTGGAAGGGGCGTTGCCCGAGCCTCGCGGGCAGAATCACGCTCACCCAATCTGTTTTGGCTGCTATACCCATTCATATTATGAGCATGGTGGTGCTCCCGGCTAGTGTGATCAATGTGATGGAGAAACACTGCAGGAATTTTATATGGGGGAGTACTGAGGAGAAAAGACGCATCCATTTAGTGGCTTGGGACCATATTTGCCGCAGTAAAACAGAAGGGGGCTTGAGAATTAAAAAGCCGGAAATCATGAATCTCGCCTTGGTGGGTAAGATGAGTTGGAGACTCCTGAACGATCAAGAGAGCCTCTGGTCTAGAGTTCTCAGGGAGAAATACAAAACAGGAGATATTCGTAAACTGAAATCACTGAAAACCAAACCAGGTGCCTCTCGGATATGGAGAGCCGTGGTTGAGGGTCTGAGCAAGGTGGTTTGCAAGGGGATTAAATGGATCCCGGGCAACGGACGAGAGATCCAATTCTGGAAGGACAGATGGATGTCGTATGAACCACTGATTGAGAATTGCATTGGATTGCCCCCTAACGATTCCTTGACCAAGACAGTCAGTGACTACTGGATCGCGGGCACATGCTGGGATATGAACGTTGTTGAACCTTTTCTGGAGACCGAGACTCAGCTTCAGCTTGTGGCAATGACTTTGGACGGGCTACCGAATTCCGTTGACAGGTTATCTTGGAATGCCAACCTGAATGGCAATTATACAGTGAAATCAGCGTATAAGTTACTGCACAGTGGCTCTGAACAGGGGCAGCAATGGAGCGCTTTTTTCTTACAAATATGGAGGATCCATATTCCGGAGAGACTGGAATTTTTTCTTTGGCTAACTGCTAAACAAAGATTACTTACTAATTGTGAGAGGAGAAGGCGGAAACTTACTGAGTCTGATTTATGCGCTGTTTGTGGTAGGGATAATGAGTCTATTTTACATGTGCTCCGGGACTGCGAAGAGATTAATTCTGTTTGGAGGAAGCTCGTGGATCCCAGCGCCATCACACTCTTCTTCTCGCTTCCGCTGCACGAGTGGATGTTTTCTAACCTGGACAGTAATGGTATCAGCAAAGACAGAAATTGGCCTACCACCTTTGCTGTTTCGGCGTGGAAGAGCTGGCGTTGGAGGAATAAATTCATATTCGAAGGGAAGAAAACAGTTGGTGACAAGGCTGGATTTATTACTAGAAATGCACAGGAATCCGTGAATGCCAACGACAATAGCAGCGTCAACCGAGTTCCTACGGGTAGAAGGATGCAACATATATCGTGGAAGAAACCGAATGATAATTGGGTCACTCTAAATACTGATGGTGTGTCCCATGGAAATCCGGGTAGAGCTACGACGGGTGGAGTTATTCGTGATCACCGGGGAAATTGGAAAGGTGGTTTCTCGCTGAATATCGGGAGTTGTACGACTCCTATGGCTGAGCTGTGGGGAGTCTATTACGGTCTACACATTGCTTGGGAGCTGGGATATAGGAACATCAAGCTGGAAGTAGACTCAGAATTGGTGGTCGGATGGATCAAGACTGGGGTTGCGGGTTGTCATCCTCTCTCCTTCCTGGTATGTATGTGCCATGACTTTACTAATAGGGACTGGAATGTCCGAGTTACTCATGTGTATAGGGAGGTCAATCGTCTAGCTGATGGATTGGCGAACTATGCTTTTAATCTTGTTTTAGGTTTACATTTCTTTGAGAATATTCCTAACAGTTTAGCTTCTATTTTGATGAATGATGTGCGGGGCTTGGCCACCTCCGCTTAACGGGAAATTAGCATTTTCTTTTCTTTTCAATAAATTTCAGAGAGTGTTGTCTCTCCTTCCCTAAAAAAAATGTATATATAGTGGTCAGGTTAAAACTTTGGTATTCATCCACAAATTACATGGCCAGATCAGGGTTGCATGATTCGCTCATATGTATGGCGAATCACGAATCGGAACGCGCGTCCCTGAACGCGGTTCGTTCTCGCTCCAGTTCGTTCGGGTTCGCGTTCCGATTCTCCAGAACAAGCGAACCCCAAAACAATAGTGGATTCGCCGTAATTGGCGCGTCCCTAATTTCTTTGCGTTTCTGTCCAGTAGCCAAGCATCGCCGGATTCGCCGTCGAGTTCGCCGGTGTCGAGCCAAGGTGAGAAGCTTCACCTCTGTTGCTTCGGAGTTGCTCTGCAACTCGATGCAGAGAGCAAGAGGAGGAAGACGACTCTCGTAGTCTGTCCTCTCTGTTGGACTGCTGACCATGTGGGCCGAGTCCTACAATGGGCTTTTAAGCCCAATTCCCTTTTTATCTATTATCAAATTAATTTAAAGCCCATCCGAGATCTTGTAATGCATTATTTAACGAATACATTTACAGGGACTTGGTTGTCTTTTTCTTTTTTATTTAATGGATTCAATTTATATATATTTATTACAGCCGTTGGCGAATCACGAATCACGTTTCAAAAATTAACGAATCACGTTCCTAATATCAACGATCCGATAATCTGTGATTCTTCGGCGAATCCGATTCTCCACAAATGGCGAATCGCGAACCGCGAACCGCGTTCACGATCCGGTTCTTCCGCAAACCATGCAACCCTGGGCCAGATGGCCGACGTGAAGGAAATCACAACTAATACAAAGAATTAGTTAGGGAATGGAATAACCTAGTGATTTAACAAAAAAACAAATAGTAGGTTATATTTTCAAAAAATATTCTACATTAATCTACACCGTGTAATTAGTATATTTTGAATCTAATGCTTTCTACTTTCGGAGATAAACTAAGACTAACACTCAAAAGTAGAAAATACTAAATATTCAACTATGATCATATATTGCGTTTATATTAGATATTCAGTAAGGTACTAAGTTTCTTTCTGGACAGTTAGCTTACATTCAATCCACTTCTATAGCGATTATGTATACTGGAACGTGTTAGACTTGAGGTTTGAACTTTGGATGAATTGAACAAAAGGTAAATGTAATAATGTAGACTAATTGTAAAATGTGTATTTTCTCCCTTAACAATGACTTGTCTTATGTCATAATAGCCCAAGTGAGTGATAATCTATATATTAAAGCTGAGTCTTTTAGAGCTCTTAGAGTGATTTTAGGATTAGTTTGTTACACAATTATTATTTTTTATCTTTAATTTCAATTATTAATAGATTGAATAATTATATTAAAAAATAAATCTCAAAAAATTATCATTCCTTTCAACAATAAATATACAAATTATTTTATTGAGAATAAATATTATGTTGAAGTTTAATATATATTCTTACAATAAAATTAGGATTATTTTCGATAATAAAAATTAAGTCAAGCTACATACATAACCTTCATGAAATAAAATATATTTTTATAAATAGTCTTTACAAGAAAAAAATTAATCTTAATATTTTGACGAACTCGATTAAAAGGATATACAATTTTCATACAAATAATATGAAATTTCTCGTACATGACACGGGTCACTACACTAGTAGGATTATATTATTTCTAATGACCTTTTTTTTTTTTACAACGACGAAACTCAACAAAAGACAACTCTCACGCTCATTAACACGCTAAAAAATGTCCCTTACATGTTCTATCATCAAAACCTAAATTCTTGAAACTTATAATTGATAACTTTATTTCTGATTCTATGGATTAGAGGCAAAATTAGGATAGCTATGTACAAAAAATAACACATGCCACTTAATTTAGATTAGTAAATCGATTTTTCTAACATTGTCTTAAGAGCATATAGATTTAGAGTACAAACATAAAAAGTATGCGGGTAATATTGTTTTAAGATCTCATAAATCTTTATTGTGATGAGTTTATTTTTCTCAAATTAGATTTTAATTTCTATAAATGAATGTTTAATATAAGATAGAAAAACCGTTAATAATTTTGTATGCCATGCTTTCCTGGTGTTAGTAACTTGGACGTTGGTCAGCAATTTTTTCCACGTCAGCTCTTATTAGCAAACTGAAGGAAATAATGATGCTCCAATTAAAAAAAAAATCACTAAACAGTATGCCCAAAATACCTAATTACATACTGTATATTATATATACATAGTGCAGACTATAATATTACATTAGAACTGTCGTGTTTTCTTGGCTATAAAATGGCTCTCCTTCTCGCTTAAAACCACAACCTATTACTTATTACCATGTCTTCTCCATTTCCGCATAAGATCTTCAATTCATTTATATTCATCTCATATATGCTACTTGTGATAATATTAATTCATCTGTTTTTTATCTTGATTAATGTTCAAAAAAACAGTAAAAGGGAGAGATAGAGAGAGCTTTCTTCGGTCCATTGACAAGAGGGTGTTAAGATTGAGTTTGCTGTCGAGTCATTCATCCAAATGCTGCGTATTCATTCGAGCTTAACCGAGCATCAAGCTAATGTTCATAATTTGTGACGCAGCAAATGATTGAATGAAGCGGGAGACAAATTGGATCTTAAACTTCTTGTTCCTGGACTGAAGGGAGCTCCCTCCATCTTTTATTTTAAATTTTTTCTCTCTTTAACATTATTTCTCTAATTAAATCTCTTTTAATTTTCTCTCTTTACGTCGAAAATCCATATAGTGGTTGATTTTTAGATAAAGTATGTATGTATGATGTGTTTTCACTTCCTTAATTACTGCAAATCGAATAGCTTTTGTTTTTTAACCATAAGTATATATACTAATTCATTGAAAATCTTATCTTGATTGTATTTTACGTTTAGTTTTTCTTAAAAGTACTGGTATTGTGCTACCAGTATCACTATCATTTTTCTTCCATGTGAAGAATATTTTTATGATAATATAACTTGATTAGCTCAAGCTTAAATTGGATATTCTGTGTGCAGGTAGTTAGTGGGAGTATCATTTGGGCATGTCTCTCGGACGAATGCAAGAGATTATTCAGAATATATTTTAGAGTTTTTTTTTTTTTTAATAGAAACACCCCTTATTTGTATGAAATCACCCCTTATTTATTTTACTATTGATTTAAAACCACCCACTATTTCAATTTTTGTTACAAAATCTCACCTCGACTAACTTCCGTTAAATCTGTAAAATGACTATTTTACCCTTCACTTTTTTAGGAAATTACAAACATTTACCAAGTATCTTACCTACTATTACCGGTTTTAAAATTAACCCTTTTTAAAATTATTTTAATTTTTTAATCTCTCAAAATTTGACAAATTGTTAACCCGGAGAGTGTAATCTGGGAAGCTCCATTAATGGCTTCTTTCTTTTCGACCAAAAAAATATCAATGGCTTCTTCCATTGTCCTCTTCTTTCACCACCACAATCTTCTCTCCTCCCATTCCGATCAACGGCGTCAGCATCATCAAACGCTCCCGATCTACGACGACGGGATCTGGGTACCATTTGCCACCGGCGAGTTCTTCTATTCGGATTTCCAGATTCCGAGCCCTAGCCTCAAATTAGAGCGCCGGAACCCTAATTAAGTAATTAGGTGTTTCCGGTGTACTCTGATAGTCCCTCTAGCAATCCAGCCCTCCCTCAGCCGGAAATCCATCTCCACGCTCAAATTCGGGCCAAGATCTGTGAGATCTTCATGTTTTCCCTTGCCTCCACCATGACGGAGGGGAAGATCCTCTTTTGGATTATGGGGGTCGTTCAATCCAAGGTTGACATGGATGTCGAGACCTTCTACCATTTGCTACCATTGTTGTCTTGAGGGTGAAACCGAAATGAATCTCCACTGGTTAGGGTTTAGGATATATGGGAGGTAAAAGATGGGAAAGATGAAACTTGGTAAATGTTTGTAATTTGCTAAAAAAGTATAGGGTAAAATAGTGATTTTGTAAAAAAAAAAAAAAAAAAAAAAAGTAAAATAATAGGTGGTTTTAAATCAATAGTGAAATAAGAGGTGGTTTCATGCAAATTGACTCAAATAAGAGAATACTCTACTAAAAAAAACCTCTATATTTGATGCATGTTATGTCTAGGGTTTCTTTCTTGAGTGCATTGTTGCAGGCTCATATTTTAGCCCTAGTTACAGTAATTTCTACTACATAAGTAACACTTTGTTTTCACCACAACTTTAACAATGTATCTTAGTATTTTTTTTGAACGTTCTGTGTACCTTTCATAATTTGGTATGTCAAATAGTTACACAATAATTTGGTAAATTTTACAGGATGGTGGTTAGACCAGCGATGATCTATGGAGGGGAGTGTTGACCAATTACTAGGGTTCAGGAGAAGAGGATTATGGTAGCTGAGATGCGGATGATACGTTGGATGTGCGTCTATACAAAGTTGGATAGGATCAGAAATGAAGTAATCCGAGAGAAATTAGGTGTGGCTAGTATTCAGGATAAGTTGCGAGAATCTAGACTTTGGTGGTTTGGACACGTTCATAGGAGACCTCTTTGTCCCCCGGTTCACAGGTGTGAGGTTCTTGCGCTAGGAGAATACCGTCAGGGAAGAGGTCGCCCAAAAAAGAGTTGGATGGAAGTCATTAAGAATGACCTTTCTAGTTTGTTGCTTTCAGAAGTTTTGACTCAGGACAGAGCTTTGTGGAGGGAGAAGATTCGAGTTACAGAAGTTTAAACCTCTGATTCTTTGGAGCATGCCCTCTTTGTTTTCCGTGTTATGGTCTTTGTTCCTATATCTGTATTTTTCTTACGGATTTGTCTCTTCGTTTGGATTTTTGTTTCTCTTTTGTTTGAGAGTCTGAGATTGTGTGTAGGTTCTTTTCCTTTTGGGTCATTTAAGGTCATTCCTCTCAACATGTTGGGGCAAGGAATAACCCAATCCCGACCCCCCAAACCCCGTTACCGGGATATAATGGGAATTGTTGTTGTTGTTGTTGTTTTTGTAATAGTTACACAAGTATTGATGCTTAAATTTTATTCTATTAACAACAACAACAAACCCCATTATATTACGAAAATGGATAGAGATGGTTAAATATATCGATCCTTACCCCAACCAAATTAGAAGAAAGTTACCGAAGTGACCCAAATACCTAAAATCCTATCAATGTCCGCATAAAATTTCACCACCAAACAGAAAAACGACAAACAAAACAAAAACACAGCATCGCAAAGCCAAACAACACAAAACCACCTGGCAACATCGAACCGTGCATCCGGGTGATCAATATTTACGATAATAATTTAACGGTCGTTTTATACGCACACCCTAATATCGATATCACATTGATATCTTATGTTTGGTGATCAATATTTAAGAGAAATAATTGAGTGTTATTTTAATATTCTCCAAAAGTAAGAAAATAAAAAAATAAAAACACTTATCTATGATCACGAGGATGGTTTCAGTAGGAAATAAGTTACGATATGAAGTGTGAAGCGCTCGATTCACAAGTTATATACATCAATGTTCATCTTCTAATCTGGATGGCGACGATTATAAATTTTTAAGTGAGTCACGCGGGGATAATTTTGTTATTAATTTATATGAACATTATTTTTGTTTTTTCTGACAATGACCTGAACGACATAACCGCCCGTTGATGAACATGACCACCAAATTATAAACATTAGTCGTACCTTAAAGTTTGTTGTTATAGATATATGTTTCGGTGCCCTTCACACTACACCAACCGAAGAAAAATCCATTTCTTTCTGTGTGCCTATCGGGTTCATTTGTTGGGCCTCATTCGTTACTACTGGGCCTGATTTGCGCGGTAGGCCCATCAAATTCGCAACCGTCGACGCGATTCAAATAAATATAAATAAATAAATAATTAAAAAAGGTGAGGAAACGGATATTTTTTCACGCCCACTCAATCCAAATAATCCAAATAATCCAATAACACTATCGACATCTCTCACAAGCCATAGAAGGAGAGCACCTCTCAACAAACAAGACAATCCATAACAGAAACCTAGAGGGAGAATGCAAACTGTAGCAGCTTCTCCTTCTACTTGTCCAGCTAATCCATTAAAGAAACCTTCCAATTTCAGCGTCTGTTCTTCGCTCAATCAATGGCGACCTTCTCGAATTCGTTCCAGGTAACACCAGATTGCGCTTTCTCGGTTATGATACGGGAGTTCAATTTTTGCGCAATTTGAGAAGCTGGATTAATATTGTTATTTTTTCTGTAGGGTTTCGGGGAAGCTATTGGAAGAGTTATTATCTCGCCAGGTTCTGATGACTTAATTTCTCTTTTATGTTCTTTAATTTCCAATTGAAAATTTTGTATGTAAGCGGAACAGTGACATTGTTCTGAATGCGAAGAATGAATGAAAGCTAAGCAGTAATTTGGTGATGGTATTTGATTGCTAAAGAAATAAACAGCAGTTGAATGTGATAGAACTTCTCTAATTAAAATTTTCACACATTTTACTGCACAAAGTAGATTGAGGATTTTCAGTTTCATCAAATTAATGTTTGAATTAAACTAAGCAATAATGCCTTTCTGCTTCATTATTCGAATGCAGGATTGCAGGCTGCAAGCTAGCAAGAATAGTATAAGAACTCTAAAATCAGCGTGCAGTGTCACTGGTAGTAATATATCGCATTTACCCTTGCTAAAGCAGAGTTCCAAGGATGAAACTGTGATGGTTGCAGACATTTTGCCTTTTAATATATCACTTGGTGATTTGATGAAGTTTTCATTGCTCTTTGGTTCTTTTAGCCTACAGGCTGCTCAGCCAGCATTTGCAGCTGCTGACTTTGCAGGAAATTTACAGTTAGCTGACTTCTTCGGGGACTTCAGCGACATTAGTACAGGTTTTGCCTCAGTTACGAGAACCTCCTTATGACTTTTAAATTGTCTTAATGTTGCGAGCAAATAAGCATGGTCTAAGCCAATTTTTTTAATTTTTATTAAGAGTGTTTGTTGGTAAAATTTGATTTAGTGTAGAAAATCAAACTTTTAAGTCTTAATAAAGGAAGGTTCTGGCAAATCAGGTTTTGTTATATATTATTACATCAGATGTCGGTTTCAACTGTATACTTATATTAGCACCTGATTTTTCAATATCACTTCTTCAGGCCTTCTTGCTAATCTTCTTTTCTGAACTGGGGGATAAGACCTTCTTTATTGCGGTAAGGATTCAGAGCTTCTGGAACCTATATCCCTAATTTGTTCGTATAAAGTATTCTCTGTAATGCAACTACGCAAGTAATGGAACTCTTTGCTGAGTTTGTGGTTGCAGTATGCTTTCTGTTTCATGATTAATCATCAACTCTTTTTTTGTGTGTGGCAAAAATGCTCTTGTATAGACAGCCTAGACCAATGATCAAACTTAGCTAAATGTGTAGTTTCTGTGAGCAGGCACTCCTGGCTGCTAGAAACTCCGGAGCCGTTATTTTCACTGGAACATTTGGAGCTCTTGCGTATGTCACCTCCATATATATGATTATATAGAATGTGCTTTTTTTGAACTATAGTACCAGATTTTGAGTGACCATGACTTTCATCCTTTTGACATAATTACTGAATTCATCATACAAATATACATGAGAAAAGTACTTGTGAACTTCTAGAAACACTTAAATTTACTTAATGCTCTTGTTTATGGCTTTGACAGAGTAATGACTTTAATATCGGTTTTCCTCGGACGGACCTTTCACTACATCGATGGATACCTCCCTCTCAAGCAAGTCTATGGCTTCTTTTTTTAATTTTTTTTTCCCATACTGCAAAAAAAAGTTCCTTATTTGTTCAGTTTATGTCTAACATGGTCTCTTACTTACAGGCTAGGTCAGACTGATTTGCCTATTGATGATATCGCTGCAGTATGCCTCCTGGTAAATATTTTTTCTTCCTATGACCACTGTTGATTTTGCTGCACGTTTGAGATTATAGGTGGGAATATAAGTACCTTTTCTATAAAATAGCAGCTTCCTGTGTGCAGGTGTACTTTGGGGTTTCAACACTGATTGCCGCTTCAAGTGATGACCTTCAAGGAGACGATGAGCAAAAGGAGGTGACTTTTTCTCTATTGGTCTTTTAATCAAAGCAGCTCAAGTGATTGGGAAAACAAAAATTTGATTCTTACGGACAGGGACAATATGTGTCATTTCAGGAAGTCCCTTTGCAGCAAGTCTTGTGATGCATTATTTATATGTTAAGATGAAATTTGATAGGTGTTTCAGTAAATTTGGTATTTTCTCTTCTCATACAAGCAATCTTGTAATACCCTTCTACTATTGCTAATGCAATATAATAGTATAACTGTATAAGGATATCATTTAGATTTATGTCTGCATTCTATATTCAGGCGGAGCTGGCAGTTTCAAAATTCTCAGGAAATGGAGCTGGAGTCTTATCTGCTGCTGGCACTGTCATTAGCACATTTGCCCTAGTTTTCGTTGCAGAGTGGGGGGATAAATCCTTTTTCTCAACTGTTGGTGGGTATTTTGAGCTGAAACAGAACTTTAAGCTATCTTAAATCAGCTGCCTAATCAATAGAATTGACGTCTATTTTTTTTAACTATTCAGCTCTCGCTGCTGCATCTTCACCCCTAGGTGTTATTGGTGGATCACTGGCTGGTCATGGAGTTGCAACTCTGGTAGTATCTCAATTCACAAGAAATAAGAAGTAACTCTACTGTTTTCTAGTTTCAAAAAGCCTCTCACTGATTTTTTTTTCTTCCTTCTTTATATGCAGATTGCTGTTCTTGGAGGGTCCTTACTTGGTACCTTCTTATCAGAGAAAGTAAGTTCCTATCACATGATCTACTAATCCGGATCATGTTTCATTAAGATTTTCAGACCGAATTTGCTCTTTTTCTTGCGTTTTGTGAAAGATAAAAGATCAGATTTGCAAATCTTATCATTACTTAACATATTTCTAACAACATTGGGCATAACTGTTATAACCTGCCAGCTACGCTTCTCCTTTTTCGCCATTTCAAAGTGGTTCTTCCACTTGAACTTTTTCTTGGCTTTGAAATTTTAAAAGTCACAAATTAAAACTATTTCCTTTATAAAAGCTCTCTGTTCAAATCTATCTTCTGGTGATTTCCCTTATCGAGATATTGCACGTGGCAGGTAATCGCGTACACTGGAGGCGTTCTTTTCCTCGTCTTTGCAGGGATCACGTTGATTGAGATCATTAGAGGCTAAGTGTTCTATCATACCAGCCCATATTGATATGTTTCACACTTCAATTTTACATTTCATGGTAAGGTTTCAGAGAGTCCTGTGTTCTTTGAAAAGCAAAGCAGAACTTGTGCTTTCTTGTAGATTTCTTCTTCAGATGTTGCTCAGCTTATACATGTTTTCCAGCTCAGTATTGCTCAAACTTTATACGAACTGTAAGTCTGTAATTAGCTTATATCCTTCTTCTTATTTATAAGACTTAGTTTAACCTACTGAAATGAAAATAAATATTTAGCAAAAATGGATCAAAATCAATATTAAGACTTATTGCGTTTCTACATTCAAATGATATTCTAGGGAATTTTGAAAACTTATTTAAAAGTAAAATATTAAAGACATAATTAATTAATATCAATCTGGATAAACTCGCAGAAGGAACCCGCATCCTCAAATCGCATATTCTCTCAAAAAAGGCGCTGGCACACCACTTTATAATGCCATTTTCTAAATTAAACCTTTATTTTAAATAAATGTGTTTGGCATAATTATCATTTATCATCAATAAAGCCATTATTTCTCAAAATACCTATATAAAAAAAGTTTTTTTGGCACGAATTTCAAACTCAAATAACTCCTTTATAAAAAATAATGTCATTATAAATTATAAAGCCTTTATAAATGAATGTGCCAAACACACCCTAAATCTTTTTTAAGCAAGTGCAAAGTTGCAAAAGTATAAAGGATGAATAATTGTATTAAATTAATATACGTAATCTTGTACATTTACGAAAATTAATCTTAAAAATAATATATAAAATAGGGGTGTACATCAGGCCAGATCGTACCGAACGATTATCTAACTCTTCTCAGCTCGTTTCTCGTAGTCAATGGGATAGAAATGGAGCTATTACCGACCTCATTTTATAACGTCAAATGAATTTTTTAGAGAATAACTTTGAATTATATCGGAAGTTGTACGTCTATAATGTATTAAAAAAATGTTAGTAAGACATAAATTACGACTTAACGTATGTATATAAAGTTTATTCATTAGTAAAAATAAATATGATTTGAAATCGCATGTTTATGTTTGTATATATGATATATCTATATGTGAATGTTTTTTTTATGTTATTGTCAAAATATATACAACTTTGTTTAGTGATTTCCCCACTTCGTTTGTCACAATCACAAGGTAAGATAGTTCAATTTGAATTCCTCTAAATTATATATATGCTGTCGTCGTAGCTCCACTTTGTTAAGGGGCGTCAAGTGTCATGTTTTTGTTATTACGTCTGATTGGTTGGATGTTGTGTTGTATTTCGGATGATGTAAGAGGTTTTTCTACACCTCATCGGATGGCAAAGTAAACTTTTATTTATTTAATCGCCGAGAGTGATGCCTCTCCTTTCTAATAAAAAAAAAAAAAGAGGTCAACCTTGACTTTAGTCTAAAAAAGGGATACTATTCGGACAAGTGTCGTTAACTATATTAAGCTATGTTTCTGAAGTGATCAAAATTTCACTAACTTTTGACGTTTTTTGTGTGTAAAAAACACTAACTTTTGATGTAAACTTAGCATCTTATATCACAGTCGGTAAAGAATCATTATTTATTTTTAAAAGTCATCTTACTCCTAAATTGATATTTATAATACCATCGATAAACATGCAGCACCTTTATTAAGGATTTGAGTATATACTTGAAAGGGCATTCACAATGAAGATCACATGAATTTCTTAAACTTGAAAAATAAAAAAAAACTAGTATAGTCTCCACGTCATACGCGGTTAATTAATTAGTGTTTATATATTATAATCTATGATATTATAAAATTTTCTTATCTCACTTGTATTAACTATCTTAAACTAAATTTTAAAAATAATATTTTTATATTGAAATATTTGGATATAAAGTTCAAAAAAATAGAAATAAGCGAAGTAAACATGTCTTAGTATATAAAAATCATAAAATAAAAGATTACAATATATTAGACTTATAATTACAATATTTAAGTTTTAAATTTAGAACCTACAAAATAGTTAACAAACTACTTTTTTTGAGATTTTTTTTTAAAATCAAAATTGAAAATGATTTATTACTAGAGGATTAACAACAACATGACACAGAAGCCAAATGAAGCTAAAATTGAGGAGATAGCTTCAAATAGCTTTCCTTTAATATATATATATAGATAATAAAAAATGACAGAAAATGTCAGAAAATTACAAGAGAAACTCATCTTGGTTTCTAGACTAGTTTCTCTATTAAAAAACTCATTTCTTAATAAGAAACTCATAAAAAGAGAGGACAAAAAAAGAGAAAATCAAAAGTTAAATTAAGAAAATTGTGGATGTTCTAAGTAGGGGTGTCAAAGTTGGGGACGAGTTCGGACGATACGGCTAACCCGACGGTCCGATCGATTTAGTTTTTGTTTAAAAGAGAAGAATAATTTAAAAAATGATATTTTAAACTAATTAATATATGTAGGAAGTAGTAATTGTCTATAATTAAGTAGAAGTTGAACGAATAAACTTCGGACAAGTTCGGATCGGGCGGATTCGAGTTTCAGACAACTTCGGATTTCAAACAACTTCGGTTTTGAACGATTTTGGGTCGGATAATTTTGGGTTTCAGACAGAAAACGGGCTAATCCATTCGGATTATTTTGCAGAATTAGTCGATCGAGTCGTATTCATTTCAAGCATAAACATTTTTTATTTTTCTCGAGTTTCGATCGAGCTTTTTTAGGTCGAATAAGTCGGGTTTTTGGATCAGGTCAAATTTTAACAACCCTACTATGTGCTTGTTTGGTTGGAGTATAAAATCTCAGTAATTGAAAATCTACATGAAATGGAAATGAATATATGTGTTTGGTTTGAAAAAAATTCTTTGAAAATCATGTGATTTCGATTTCATGTGATTTCCAATTCCTTCATTATGTGGGAATTGATCTTACCTAGTCCCCCTTAGGTAATTCACTTTCCTTCATTTTTACGCATAAAATCTTAAATTCCCCTATTTTGATCTATCTATTGCAAATTTTAACCAAACACATTTTCTCAAAATTCCCTATATTACAAATCACCTTAATTCAATTCTCATGAATTCAATTCCTATGATTTACAATTCCACATTCAACCAAACGACCACTAAGGGCATAACTAATGGGGTCCCTTAGGGGAGTCTCTTAATTAAATTTGAATAAAATAGTCCATTTGACACAAGGGACCAACAAATCCGTCCCTTGATTTGAAGCAAAGTAGGGACAGTCCCTTATTAGTTATGGATAAGGAAGTGTTTGTTTTCCTTGTATTTTTTGCCTTCAAAAAAGTAAAAACGAATAGCGCCATGTGTCGGCAAGAGATTGGCCAACGGTTTGGTGTCCTGATGGCTGACACATGTCACTCTTTGAACGATCAGGATTAATTTCTCACCATTTTATATTTTTGTTTTAAAATTCGTTTTTAACAAAATATATACATTAATTTTTTTAAAAAAAATATCAAAATTCTAATTACATTTTTGTCTATCCATAGACATCCATTTTGATATGCTTTTGAATAATATAAAATATTTTCTATAATGTGGTTATCATTTTTGTCTATCATATTTTGGGTGTTTTAAAATAAAATAAAAATACAAATTAATTTATCTACATAATAATGAAATTATGAAATTGTTAATAGTTTTTATAAATTTAATGTATTAATTTTGATAAATGTTGATTTAATTAAGTTCAATTAATCATATTATTATTATGGTTCTTCGGTGTATTATTTTGTTTTTTTAGTTATGTTTTTATGTGTTGTATGTTGTTAAATTAGATCATTTACTTTAGTTTATTTTTTTTAACGTGTTGTTTTTGTAATGCATCTTTCTCAATATAAATGTATATTTATTTTTTTATATTTTTAATTACTAAATTAACAAACTAGTTAAATTATAATAAATTAATTAATAAAATTTAACTTAAAATAATGATTATAATTATAATTATATAATATATAATATATAATTAACTAATATAAAATATACAATTAAATAATATAAAATATATAATAATAAATTAAAATGCATAAGGGACCCTTGATAAAAAAACCCGGATAAAATAATCAATTTTACCTAGGATCCCTTAGCATCAAAAACCCCTTAAGAGACCCTTGCTAAGGGACTGCATTAGTTTTGCCGTAAGCACGTGTATAGCTTAATCTCAACCCTAGGTCGAATAAGTCGGGTTTTCGGATCGGAGTATATTTTAGCGGCTAATGTGAACGAAACTAACATTCATATATAATATAAAAAGCTTAAATATGAAGCGTTTAAATAACGTGTGTGGACCAGATAACGAAGCACAAAGAGCGGTGACGAGCCGCTACTATAAGGTGTCGCGTCAAAAGATCGTAGCATATCATCAAAACCGACGGCCAAGGGACGCCCACGTCGATATCGATTCGCCACATCTCACTTTCTTGACCCTTCGCAAATCCACAATTGACCATCTTGTCCTCCGACTTTACTGTTCATCCAGTTGCAGTTCTAGGGTGTTTTCGTCATTTACTTAAGAGTATTTTGCAGAGTATTTTTCGTTCGCTCGTCACTTCTTGTAGTGTCAGAAGATTTAGAAAGATGCTTCAGACTCTTGTTTTATGCTTCTCATATATCGTATTTTTAAGATCAAATTAAAGTTGGTATTATTGGGTTTTAGTTGGATTTATAATATGTTTCGATATTACTCCTATTCATTGGTATTTATGTGTCATTAATAATGACATTTTTATTACACTATAATAAAAGTGTCATTGACTATGACAATATACTAAAATCTCATCGAATTGGTCGAGAGTCACTTGTTGTCGATCATTTAAAACGACTCTTTAAAAGGGTATTATTAATATTCAATTAATGATTTGACATTAGATTCTCTTATAGTATTTCGGTCAGGATGTAGCTCAATTGTCAACTAATCGAACCAGACGATAAAAGATAAAAATGTCATCATTTCAACATATATACTGTATTTGATGGCTATAGCAAATGAGATTTTCAGTGTATTTTTTAATTTCATTATTTGCATTGTTAAATCAAATGATTTTTGTAATCTATTATAAAGTTAATAGAGAAATCAATTTTCTGACCTTTAAAATTTTACAAAAGGTAAGGTTTGATTAAATACCATTTCTTCCTATTTTTATTAATCTGTTGAAGGACTTACCTTCTTTTAGGATTTATTTCTCTAATTAGGAATTCTTAATGCATAACCTAAAAATGAAATTGACTTGCATTTGACCTGAAATACGAGTAGATCTGAACATGCCCTAATTGGGCCTAATCCCTATGCAGTGAAAGTGCGCCGCCCATGATAAAATACGCTAACAAACCCTCGCGAAAAAAAATAAAAATCCTCAGGCCAAAATTTTGTTGTCCACTCAGCTGTATCTGCACCAAGTTTTTTTTCCAGTATTTATATGGTTTCCCCCTTTCTCTCTCCACACTCCGCTGTCTTTCTTCTTCTCTTTTACTCTGCCGGCGCTTCCCAAATCTGCATCGCTCTCCTTCTGTGCTGACTTCTATGAATTGTCTGTTTTGCTCAGGTAATTCATCTCAATTTGTTCTTATTTTGAATTGTCTGTGGCGAAGTTTCTGTGTGCTATTGTGATGGATCATGCTAGATTTGAAGTTTATTGTGAGATTTGATTTGGGTTTGATTGAATCTGCTCAATTTGTGTTGTATTGGATTTGATTTTTATCTTTTCTGGTGGGTTTGTTTGGGAATCGAACATTCTGTCTATTTTTATTGTTCTTTGATAATTGATTTGTGGATGAATTTGCAAGCAAACATGGAGAAATTTGGGAAACTCGAATAAGCTCCAACTTCAAGTTTTTGAGAAGATTTGACCTTTTGAGTTTACACTTGTGGGTTTTTTGCTTTGATATTTTACTTCAGCAAATGAACTATAATTACTTGTTGCTATTAATTTAATTTAGAGTGGAATAACTGCTGGTCTGCAAGGTTTGAATGTGTTATATGTTGATTAGGTTGTATATGCATGAATAAAATGGCTATATTGTATTGAATCCTTGCAAAATTTTCATTTTTCAAGACTGATGCTGTAGCTGATTTCTGAAG
Source organism: Oxyria digyna (assembly GCA_029168935.1). Lineage (NCBI taxonomy): Eukaryota > Viridiplantae > Streptophyta > Magnoliopsida > Caryophyllales > Polygonaceae > Oxyria > Oxyria digyna. The sequence continues at coordinate 10,754,458 of JAPVLV010000004.1, read as the reverse complement.
CTGTAAGTAATTTTATTCTATCTTTTAGATTTCCTGAATTATGGATATAGGAAAGGATAATGTTCTAGGGGTGTGTGGTATGTGTGAGTTTAGCATCCAAGTCTTAGTTCCAGTTTGTTTAGTGTATTGGATGTAATCCATAATTATATTAATTCATTTGGTAATTTTACAGGATGAATAGCATCATTGTGGATTGCAGCAGCTCAGACATCAGTGTTTGATCGCCTCACTATTCACTGCAGTTAAATCATTTCTTGTCTGTTCTAAATAATGGATCGCTGTGATACCTCTGGGTTTGTTAGCGGTGGCTCCTGTTATCTCTGGGTTCTAACTGTAGATTAGTGTTGTACATATTAATAAAAACCCGGAAGCCAGGAAGACTGATACATTTGCCTGAGATTTATATTGCATAGTTTGCAGATCAATCAATCTTTTCCATGATGGATGCTAGGTTCCCAGGCTTGAGCTTAGGTGGGAAGTGTTCCTCACATCCAGTCCAGAAACTTAAAGGTTTATTGCAAGGAGGTAATGTCACTGATAATTGTGTGGATACAACCTTACGGTTGGATTCCATAGCTCCTCACTTTCCCATATCAAAGGGAGTAAAGAGAAAATGGAGTTCTGGTGATGGAAACACGGGCCAGCATGCAAAGCGCCTACTAGGACTTGGCCTTCACCATCACTCTTCAAGCTCATCTGAAAGCAAATGCAGCTCGGTAACTGGCTGTACTGCAATGTCTTCCGCTAAAGAAACTGAAGAGGAGTCATCCATGGATCTCGATCTGGATTTTTCCCTGCACCTTGGTAGTGACAAATCTCTTAGCCCCAAAAAGCCTACCGGCCCACCAATGATGTTTGATCTGGAGTTGAGTCTCCCAACTGTTCCCTCTGAGTCTGACATCACTAGTCTGCATCAAGATTCACCTGTGACACAAATTGCTCTTGAGGCGCCTCCTTTTTGGGAAATGGGAAATCTTTTGCCTCCATTTCATGCCCCTCCTGAGACGAAAGAGCCGGATTTCTTTTTCTGTCTCTCTAATGTTTCAGACTTCTCAGCAAGTATAATAACCGCGCCAATAAGCTCAGTCACCTGTACTTCCGGGATCATTCAATCAGAGCTGCAGGCACAACGTAGTGCTAGTAGCTCTAAAACGTGCAAATTTTTTGGCTGTTCAAAGGGAGCCCGAGGCGCTTCTGGTCTATGCATAGCCCACGGTGGTGGCAGGAGATGCCAAAAGCCCGGTTGTCAGAAAGGGGCTGAAGGCAGAACCGCTTTCTGCAAAGCCCATGGGGGCGGGCGTCGTTGTCAACATCTGGGCTGCACAAAAAGCGCCGAAGGTCGAACGGAGTTCTGCATTGCTCACGGTGGAGGCCGTAGATGCAGTCAAGATGGTTGCACTAAAGCCGCTAGAGGAAAATCCGGTTTATGCATCCGACACGGAGGCGGAAAACGATGCCAGGTGGAGGATTGCAGTCGGAGTGCAGAAGGCCTCTCGGGTCTCTGTATTTCACACGGAGGAGGAAGACGTTGCCAATACCCGGAATGTAACAAAGGGGCCCAAGGGAGTACAATGTTTTGTAAGGCCCACGGTGGCGGGAAACGGTGCACGGTCGAAGGATGCACGAAAGGGGCCGAAGGAAGCACACCTTTTTGTAAAGGCCACGGTGGAGGAAAGAGATGCTCGTTTCCCGATTGCCCGAAAAGCGTCCATGGAGGGACGTCTTTTTGCGTGGCGCACGGAGGCGGGAAACGATGTGCTGTTACTGACTGTACGAAAAGTGCGAGAGGAAGGACGGATTTCTGCGTTCGTCACGGCGGTGGCAGGAGATGTAAATTTGACGGATGTGACAAGAGTGCGCAAGGAAGCACGGACTTCTGTAAGGCGCACGGGGGTGGCAAGAGGTGCTCATTCCCATGCGGGTCGTTTGCAAGGGGTAAAACAGGACTTTGTGCAATGCATGGGGCGCTCGTGCAAGATAAACGGGTTCACGGTGGCATTACTTTGGGGACGTTGGTGCAGACTCCAAATTCTGCTGAACCTGTTGATATGAATGTCGACTATTCGGTTTTTGGATCCAGTGATGCAAATTCAGGAGGGGAGAGCTATGATCATATTCCGTCTGCAGGTAATAAAGGCTCGTCTTCTTCGAAAGCTCCAGAAGGTAGGGTTCATGGAGGAAGCTTGCTGGCATTATTGGCTGCTGGCTCTAAGCATGGCTCAAACTAGATTAACGGTAAGTGAAACTCTGCTGAGGTTATTTTCTTGTAAATACTCTTATGATGTCATAATTAATCAGTAGGCTACTAGGCTGTATGGTCTTTCTATTGGTCTGCCAACATTTCTACCATTTCATGTACTTTTGATCATAAAATAAGGCTCTGCCTTTGGTTTGCCAATGTACCCTTTTCTAAGTTAATGCATTGTTATTATGATTATGCCTGCTGGTTTATCTTTAGCACTATAAATGGACGAAATTTGGTCAGATATTCTCATCATTCTTTTCTCTCTTGACTTTTCTGCAAATTGCAGCAGATTTTTTTGGTGAGAATTTTCTAAGGGTCTGTTTGGTATTGTATTAATGTCATGGATGGGTTGTGTTTGGTATAATCCTCATATTTGTTGTTTGGTATTAGATAGGGATACTAGGTATGAGTATCAAAATTATGTGAGAGTAGAGTATGGTTTACACCTCTTGTATGTACACTTAATACTCATATCTTGATATCCATACTCATACCCGAAATCTCATATCTTAGATATCGATATAGAACAAGTCTTTTAAGTTCCTTTTTTTAAGTATCTCATTATTGTAGCACTAGTTTTTGGTGCTTTCTCATACTGTCATTTGGAATAATATGCATGTGAGGGTGAAAATCAAGAACCTGGCCAGCTGATATGAGGGGACTGCTGTGGTGTTTAGCTAATGATTCCTTTACATAGTACATTTGAAAATAGGATGTATGATATTGTCAAAGAACAAAAATCATTCTTGTACAGATTCGATCCATTTGTGGCTGTTTTCTATCAGCATCTCTGGGTTTGATGCGCCTCAAATTACCAATTAGTCAAGCTGACAATGAAGTTAACATCCTTACAACTTGTGTTTCATTTATTATAACTCATCAACTTTCGACGGGGCTTTCCTGTAAAACGCCATGGCTTCTTCTTCAGCTCGGGCTCTCAACGCAGCTCTTTTTTTCCAGATGGATGTGTAAATTTGGAATCATCATCAGGCATGTAGTACTCACCTGCTAATTTCATATACATCTCAAACACCTCTAGCGCAACACGAGGATGATATCCGGCAGACGCCATCAGAAACAATCCTATGTAATCTTCTTCATAGAATCATATTTCATCCTAAAAATAAAATAAACCAACAATTAAGAAGACTAAATTCACAAGGCAAGCCTTACATAGCTAGAGTAGTTAAGGAAACTTACATCCTGCATAAAGACAGGATTTAGGGATCAGTTACTGCTCTGTTATGTAAAGCATCCATGTCCCACTTGATCACCAATAGGCGAGGGACAGCGAACCAAAGAGTTTTTTCGCGCGTTTCAACAGAATGTCGAGCCACGCCATGCCCAATCTAAGCATAAAACATAGACAATATTATGTGCAATAACTGATGCTAGCTGAGCATCAGACTCCATGACCCGAATAAGACCGAATTAACAGTAATCTTGTCAACAAACACAGAGTGAGCATTAATTCCAGGTTGATCAACGACGAGAACTTTCCAGCGGTTAACATGGTCCATGTATTCGGTAGCTCGCAATTCGTTGATCGATTGACCTTTCCAGTATGCCTTAAAAGCCAGCTTCAATGTGGACAATGCATAGACTTTGTCATCTCTTAAATCTCTTTCCAATGCCTCAATCAACCTGTTTGTGATCAATCTCACCCTCATGATCATCTGGTGTGTTTCTGGTAGTATTAGGTCCTTGTTAATCTCCTTAAACTCAGCCCAAAATGTCTTTGCAACTATCTTTTCCGACTATCTTGACCTCAACATTAAACGAGTCCTTTTCGAATATGGTACAGTCTCTAGCTTACTCAAGTATGCAGATAACGCCCCTAGACCAGAAACTATAACAGATTTAGGGCCGTTTGTTTGTAGTGTTCGGAAACGAAAAGAAAACGTCAATGAATCTAGACAATTATTAATTGATGATACATTGACAACTTGATTTTGGATTCTAAAATTTGTATGTAAAGAGAGGAGAAAAGAGGGAGGAGAGGAGGGGGAGGTGAGTTGGCGAGGAGGGGAGGTGAGCTTGCGAGGAGGGGAGGTGAGCTTGCGAGGGGATTTTGAAACCCATCGTAAAATTGGGTTAACAAATACCCCAACGTTACTACTACGAGAAGGAGAAACGGAAATAGAATCGGTATTTTGATCGATGAACAATTTCACTAAAATGGACTAAGTTCATTTTTATTCCTTTTTCGTTTCCGATAATTTAAACAAACGTCACCTTAATACTCATCAAACGACTTTTAGTTGCATTACCTAGTAACGCCAACTAATCACCATGCCAATTCAAGGAAATTTTAGCGCTTATTTATACAGAGCTTACTTTTAGTTGTATACTCCGTATATCATAATCAATTTATTCAAGGATAAGTTTCTAGAATGATTTTTATCTTACAAACATACATTACATACAAAACCTTTTATATTCACATGCACATTCTTTTACATTCGCATATGTGTGCGTGAACATATGAAAAACACATGCATATGCGTGTGCATGTACGTGAATATAAAAGGTGTGCATGTTTTCGTATATTGACAAGTTATTAGTTGTGTTGACACTCATTTGAATGTTAGTTGACATGTTATTGATGGTGTTGACAGATTACTAGTTGTGTTGAAGATTTGTTTTATATGTTGCAAATTTAGTTGTGTTTTGACAATTTTTATAGTGTTGCCAATTTATTTAGCGCTTTGAGAGTTTTATTTGGTGTCTTGTTGACAATTTATTTAGTGTGTTGATACTTTTATTGAGTGTCTTGTTGATACTTTTATCAATGTCTTGTTGATAGTTTATTTAGCGCGTTTACACTTTACAGTTTTATTTAGTGTCTTGTTGACAATTTACTTAGTGTGTTGACAATTTTATTGAGTGTCTTGTACATATTTACTTAGTGCGTTGACAATTTCATTATCTTGTTTATTTAGTGTCTTGTTGACAATTTACTTTGTGTGTTTCGTTGAAAGTATTATTTTGTGTGTTGATAGTTGTATTTTTTGTGGCAATTTTATTTAGTGTTGACTGAGACAGAGTGTTGTGATGATTGTATTAAAGTTGTTGATAATTTAATTAGTCGTGTTGATAATTTAGTGATTTTGTTGATGGTTTAATTAGTTGTGCTGACAACGTAATTAGTTTTATTAATAATTTAATCTCATTTATTATTCATTAAAATTTTATCATGTGATATCTTGTTTTTAATTATTAAGTATATATTTTTATCTAACCAATAATAATTTAATTTTTACAACTTTTTATCTAAATAATAATCTCAATAATAATCCGATAAATATATATAGTGATAAATATACTGAAATCCAAAATAAAGAAAACGAATGTATCTTCACCGTACGTAGAAATTCGCGTACGTATGGAAACCAAAATCTTTCTCACGAAAATAAATTTATCTCTAGCAATAATTACATCTCAAAAATAAAATAAAATCAAACAACAAAAGATATCAATTGAGAGAATACAGATATATTCCTTACAAAAACAAACATATCTTAATCAATTCGATAGACTAACCTCTACCTACGGAAATCTATATAAACTAAGCAAATCTTGAGCTTCTTGTATTAAATTAACTCCAAAGCCATGGCCTTCCCAAAGCTTCTCATACTTGTTATACTCTTAACAGCATGCAAATTTTCCAATGCACGAGTCCTCAAAGATGACAACAACACCAACACCAACAGCATGATGAACTCCATAGACTCATGTTGGAGATCCGACCCGAACTGGGCCTCGAACCGTTTCGCCCTCGCAGACTGCGCCAAGGGCTTCGGCCAAGACGCCCTTGGCGGAAAAAACGGGACCCTATACGTCGTAACAGACCCGTCAGACGACGATCCGGCTCACCCAAAACCGGGTACTCTCCGATACGGGTCGGTCCAAGACGGTCCGGTTTGGATCACGTTCGAGAGAGATATGAACATTACCCTAAAACATAATCTGATCATGACTAGCTATAAGACCATTGATGGGAGAGGAGTGAACGTGGAGATTGGTAATGGCCCATGCATTAGGGTTGTTGATGTTGAGCATGTGATTATTCATGGGATTAGTCTCCATGATTGCAAGCCTTCGAAAGGTGGCTTGGTCAGAAAGGACTGGTCTCATCCACCCCAACAAGAAGATGGTCAAGACGGTGATGCGATCGCGGTTCACCACTCGAGCCATGTTTGGATTGACCATTGCTTCTTGGCTAGGGCTGATGATGGCCTTGTTGATGTCACTCATGCTTCTACTAATGTCACAGTCTCCAATAACTACCTTACCCAACATGACAAGGTAATTAACTACTATCAAAAAGTCTACTTTTTTATGACATGATCAAGTAATATTTACATTATGTGTCTTTTTTCCCTTAGGTGATGCTTCTAGGGCATAGTGACAAGAACAAGGAAGACAAGAGCATGAAGGTGACGGTAGTCTATAACCACTTTGGTCCGGGTCTGATCCAAAGAATGCCGAGGGTGAGGTATGGATACGCGCACGTGGCGAACAACAGGTACGATAAATGGGGACATTACGCGATAGGAGGAAGCTCGCACCCAACGATCCTGAGCGAAGGCAACTACTTTGTGGCACCAAAACAGAAGAAGCAAGTGACATGGAGGAAGCACAAACAACATTCAAACGAATGGAAGGATTGGGAATGGAGAAGCTCAAGAGATGTGTTCCTTAACAAGGCTTACTTTGTGGAGTCTGGGAAACGCCACACTAACCCCGAATCGAAATACTCATCGTCGCAATCGTTTAGGGTTCTTGATGGCTCGTTTGCTCCCCAACTTACTATGGATGTAGGACCCTTGAGATGTTCTCTCGATAAAGCTTGTTGATGTTTTTCCTATTTTTTGTTTTCTGCATATTAGTTGTTATGTTTGATGCATATTAGTTGTTATGTTTGATGATTAAGTTTTCCCCGCATTGATGTATATTTGTTAGATCTTCTTCTACATTCATTAGTTGCTTATAAAGACTAGAATCGGACCCCCGCGCAATTACGGTTTTTCGTCTCAAAACTGGACTGGGCTAATTATATATTTACAATCTTTTTCAGGGCATATTTGATCTAATTCAGACCAAAGCAAATCTAACCTATAGATCAAGAAATTAACACAAAAATAAACGAACAATAGAAGTGATAAAAATAGCAAATTCATTGGTTCAATTACAAATTGACAATAACCATGCGTAACGACGAAATACAATATGCAGAAGAGTAACGATGACTTGATGGGAGAATTCAATACGAAATCCCATTCGGAGAAGTCGAAAAATCAAAAGTTGAAATTAGAAGAGGAATTCAAGAGGTCACATACTAAATGCGACTAAATGACAACTTTCTCGGTCATTATCCGCGCTTTGCGCAAGCCAAACACTTTTTATTTTTGTCTATATTCATATACTTAATATATTTTTTCATATATGTATTTTTTAGTAAATTATAATAAAATGAATTGAATATCTCTTATATATGTAGCAAAATCACATAGTCGTTTACGTTGCTCGGATTGCTCTTCATCGTCATACGGATTGAAGGTGAAGAGCGAAGAAAAAATATATTAAAATGGTGGAAATACTAACCAATTAAGCACATAATTATAATTATGGTTTTATTAGACATTTAATAAGTCTCAATTATCATTGGATAATGAGAAATAGAAAAAAAAAGAAAAAATTAAGTTTAAACATTAATGAGTCTCAATTGTCATTACTTTCTCAAACCCATGAATTTTTATATATACTAGGAATTTGTCGCCCGCGCTACGCGCGAGTTTTTAGTCTTGTATAAAATTTATTCATATTATAGAAAAAAAATTATAATATATGTGAAATGAATAATATTATGTCTTATTTCAATATTCTGACATCTTTATGTTATTAACAGAGGCAACGTGGCTCAAATGTATCGGCGACGACTGTAATCCTTTAGTGGTTCATCCATAATGAGTGAATAGATATATGTGTTTCGGTTAATAGGAGGGGAAAACAGAGGCCGAAGAAGATTAGTATTTTTTGCTTGAGTATTGAATTTCGATTTAATAGAAGGTGTTTACTTTCACCAATCTCACATATTTCTCTTAGTTGGTCTAAAATTTCATTATGAATTTCATATATCATATTGGTTGACTTTGAAATAGCGTTTTTTTAAATGTATAAGATACTAAATAGTAGTATAAACCATTATACTTGGTAGTATAAGATAGCGCTTTTTCATTATTTTAACGCAATTTATAGGATTTCAACATTATAAGCTATAAATCATAAACAATATATAATCGAAACGCCTATATGCACGCGACTTTTTCTCTATATGCACGCGATTTGGTGCGCAGATGTTATGCGCATAGGTTGGTGCGCAGGTTTCTTGCGCACAAGGGTATTTTCGGGATAATTGTGAAAATTCTGACGATGTCTGTCAAATGTGTGCGCATTAAAACAGCGCACATAATATATAATGCGCAAAAGTTCAGCGCACGACGTTTCGGATTCCCGAATGTGTGCGCTGAACTTTTGCGCACAGAATGAGTGCGCAGAAGCACTGCGCACACATTCTATTAAACCCTCGCCGCAACTTCTTCTTCTTCCTCCTTCTTTTTCTTTCTTTTCTGCTGTAGCTCGACGGCGCCGATCATTTACTCTCCATTTCCGACCGTTTCCCTCGTCTAAACACAATTCCGTCAATGGATTCTGAACCCCCTCATTCTTCCGGTCCCGACCACACCACTATCGTCTCAATCCCAACACCTCCGGCGACTTCCGTCCGAACGGAGCCACCTCCGGCGAGCTTGTCCGACGATGAAGCGTTGGTGGATGGAGGTGGCCGGCGGTATGCGACTCGAGCCGCGTTGGCAGCGGCAAATGCTCCTCCGGCGACTATTCCGGCAACTATTCCGGCGACTATTCCGGCGACTCGGGTTCCGGAGACACCGCACGATCTGTATTCGGTATAAAATTTCTAAACCCGCTTTTTTCAAATATTTATCGTATTTAATTGTGGAAATTTATTCGTAATTGTTTTTTGTAATAATTACGAATAAATTTCAGTTTTTTATGAATTAAATATTAGAATTCGTATTAATTGTAATTTAATCGTAATTTTTAATAAAAAAATTACGATTAAATTTCAGTTTTGTATGAATTAAATATTAGAATTCTTATTAATCGTATTTTTTTATAATTACGATTAAGTTTCAGATTATTATGCATTAATCGAATGCCTAATCGAATTATTATGAATTCGTATTAATTGTAATTTTTTAGTAATAGTAGTGATTATTATTTCGTATTAGTTGAGATGTTTATTTTTTACTAATTATGAATTAAATATTAGAAACTTAACAGTCATAAATAGTTATGACTTAATTGTTAAATTTCTAACAATTTATATTAAAAAATGTAAAGACTCGAATTTGATTACGAAGTTGCAAATTATTTCCGAATATTTTAGTATGAATTAGTCATACTAAAAATGTAAAAACATGTAGACTATACAAGCCGTCATGGATCAGACGGGCAACACGATGCCCGCACCAGTAGCGGAACGGCTTCCACGTCGACATGATGTGGCAGCCGGTGTACGATTATCGTTCGAGGCCCTCGAACGATTTTTCGGCACCGGATCACCTGAGCGCCGTGAGCCAGGGAATGAGTACGAGGAGGCACAGCTGCAGCAGCAGGAGATAGATGGTTCGCACATGGAGATGGATGGACAGAGAGCAGATTTCCATGACGACTTAGATTATCCTGGTCGATATGTTACTGCGTTCGACCCTATCGAGCCCACACCAGTACAGGCGCAGGTGACCACGGATGACTATGATATCCAGGACGCACCTCTGTTTCAGGATGATTTACCTCGCAGTTCAGAGCATACAGAGCAGGATTTACCTGCAGTGACAGATGCAGAAACGTCGACATCTTCTCCTCCTACGGTCGCATCTGCAGAGCCAGTCGCATCTTCAGAGCCAGTGTCGGGAGATTTAGACGACGATGACCATGCCCCACAGACATATTTTCCTTGGCTCGGGGAGTCGATGCAGGACATTTGTCGTCCACGTGCGCCTCACCTATTGTGTTCTTATGAGACACATATAGCGAGATGGATATGGTCGCGTGGTCCTCTTCCAGGGCCCGCTCCCGATGTACCATTGGTGCCCCCGGTGCAGGTTAGGAAGCGTGCCCGTGCGGGGGAAGCTGTAGGCCGAGGCAGAGGCCGAGGTGGTGGGAGAGGGAGAGGGAGAGGTAGAGGGAGAGGGAGAGGGAGAGGTCAGGAGTGTGCTGAGGGAGTTGGTGGTGAGGGTGTTGCTGCTGAGGGAGTCGCTGAGGGGGCTGCAGTTGAGGAGGTTGTTGGTGAGGAGGTTGCGGCTCCAGTTAGAGGTGGTCGTCGTCCCAGGCAGAGACGACGAGTAGGAGATATTCAGGCAGAGGATGAGCCAGAGGATGGGGACGGGGATGAGGCCGAGGCTGAGGCGGCTCCGTTAGATCCGGTATGTTCAATAACATTGATCTGAATGCTTATAATAAGTTATACGTTTCTTATTTACTAACCGGACGCAATTTTTTTCTGTACTTATTTAGGCTAGGAAGCTCCTGAGGGTGATGTACAGATCTGCACAGGTTCATGATTATGAGCATCATATTTCAGCTGAGGAGGGTACATGGTTCAGGCTTGCTGAGCGTTCTGGGCTGACAGAGCTGCGCCGAGTGGGCATAGCGTCTCAGATCTATTGCACTGTCACTCTATTAATCGAGTAAGTTGATCGAGTAATTTCCTGTATTACGGAGTATACAGGAAATGTGGTGGACAACAATACTTAATTTTGTAGTGTCAATGTCAATATCTATCAGAATTTGCCTTATTAATCCTCAACTACCACCATTTAATATTTAATAGTGTTAGACATGCATCCATAGTTTAAATTCATCCTCCAGAAACTCACAAGCTCTTCATGTTCACTCCAGCTTTGAGGTTAGAGTTTTCTACCTCTTTCTTTCATCTCATCGACTCCTATTTTCTCATATTCCTTAGTCATACTTGCCTTTTTTTACTTTACTGAAATATGTGTTCCATTGCCTTTTTTACTTTACTAAAATAACAATGCAATCTGATCCATTCATTGTTATATAAAGCACAATTACACTACTACCAAAATAACAAATACGAAACATTAAAAACCAAGGCATTACAAACTAAGAAATTCCAATGCGTCTTCTAATTATTACATGACAATCTCACTCAGTCAGATATGTGAACGGGTTCGGTCCCTCCTTTATACATGAATGGATCTGGTGCCCGGCCATTTGAAATGCGGTACTCTCGATACATCCTCAAATTGTCCCCAAATGTTTCTTCCCACCATTGAATGTTTGGATCTACGTGTTTCTTCCACGAACCGGGAGTATGCGGTAGTGGCGAACCAACCATCAACGCCACCTATATAAACACAATCGACTTAAGACATTAAACAAAAAACTATGATTACACAAGTATCAAGTACAATTGTCTACTTTACCGGTATGAAGTGGTCACGGTTGCCTACGTGTGCCATGCCGAAAATCTGTCGTGGAGGATCAGCGTTTTCTGTTCTACACCTTAGCGGTAAGCAAAAGGTCGGAGCATCCCAACACAATAACACGAGACCAACTTGGTATAGGGTGGCAAACACTAAGCCCATCAGTGGAAAGTGCAACCAGTACAGTTCTGAACAAGGGCTTCTGCAATGGTTAACTTGGAGAATAAGATCCTCCCAAGTACCCGGACGAAGACGACGACGAATAGGCTCGTACAATTCTCGGTTTTGAAGCAGCTCCGTTACCAGCTCACGCCGAATGTTTCCGTACTCTTGTTCTTTTCTTCCCAGAAGTAAGGCCATCGACCTATAACCACAATGTCCGTCAGAACGTACCTGTCTAACATCTGTGATGTATGGAAGCCAAAAATCATCCAAATTGTCAATGCCGAAGTCAACCCCCCTATGAATGAGAGGAACACCAAGTTCTTCAGGGCACTGATCGAAGTCAGTGTAGTTTGATCCTTCAGGCTGTGATAGGTCGGGCATGGGTTGAGAATGCAACTCCTCGGCCTCAATGACCACGGGAAGTGATGTCGTTGTTTGCTCTCTAGGACGACCTGGTCGTTTTGCTCCTGTATTGTTTGCCTTCTTCTTTCCTTTTGATTTCTGCTTTGCCTCCTCCTTCTCATACTTCTTCAGCTCTTCTTGTTTGTGCTCAAAATAACTCTTCTCTCTCGATTCCTCCTTGTCATTTTCACTGTCATCCTCCTCCTTTTTAGGACGACCTGGCCGTCTTGCTCCTGTACTCTTCTTTCCTTTTGATTTCTGCTTTGCCTCCTCCATCTCATACTGCTCCATATCTTCTTGTTTTATGTCATCCTCCTTGTCATTTTCACTGTCAACCTCCTCCTTATCCTTGTTCTTTGCACCCTTTGGCCTGCCTTTTCTTCTCACATTTGTCGGTTCTTTCAAGGTAGTTAGTTCAGGATGCTCCAAGTCCTGATACAACTCACCTAGCTGGTATGCCGTGCTTTTCTTCAAGGTTCCAAGTTCCAACTTGGTGAACATTTCATGGAGTCGCAACTCTATAATGTTCATTCGGACCTTCAGATTTGGGTCGTCTTCTGTTTCAGGAGTGTCATCCCAATGCAAATCCCTCCAGAACGGGTGAATGTCATCCTCAATCAGGGGTGTGTTTGAAATGATAGCGTGTGCAATTTGATGGACGCACGGCAACCCAAGACAGTTCCTCACCCAATGGTCGGTGCATTGTTCAGGAAATTTCCCCGTCAACATGATCTCATAAGTAGCCAACAAATGATCAAAACACCTGTCTGACACTTTGTAGAATAGTCGGGAAAAAATAGCCCTTCCAAGCGGATGCATGTTTGGATCATCAAAATCAGTTGGTCGTTTGGAGAGAGACATGTTCATGCTCGCCCTAATTGAATCAATCTGAAGGAGTACTGAATGATGGATCCGTACGATCACTCTGTTAAAGCCCCCTCTGCTGGAACCAATAATATCTTTCAAAACCTTGTGCATCCCTTCAACTCTAAAAAACAGTTAAGTTGGTAAGTTAAGAAAGTACGCCGTTATGATATAATCGTCTTTAACTAAAAAATATCAATATTTACCTGTTTGAAGTCCTCGTAAGGAAATGAAGCTTATGATCTGTCCAAGCCCTCACTATACTTGTCTTGTGAGGATTAAGCCATGTTCTCTCGACGTATCCCACAAGGCCGCTCTTCCAAGATCTCTTCAACTGTTCGAGCCGCAGTTCATAGGTCTCTTCAGTAGCTGAGCAAAATAGTCCCCAACATTGTCCTGCAAAGGCTTCCACTTTAATTTGTCTCTTTAGGATGGTCGAAGCATGTGCCTCAATGTTGTGTTTGATATGCACCCAACACAACAGATGTTGAACTTCGCTCCCGAAAACAGTCTTTATCCCTTTTATCAGCGCGTCTTCGCAATCTGTCATTATAGCCGTTGGCATCACTCCCAAATCTATGAATAATGACTTCAATTGAATCATTATCCATGTGTAATGATAAATCCTTTCCGCTTTAGTGAATGCATACGCGATGTTGAACGTCTTGTGTGTACTGGTGAATCCAACGATCTCTACGAGCGGCATTTCATATCTATTGAAACATTAACATATATCACTACAGAACATATATCATTATCCGAACTAAATATCGACCAAGGTATTGTAGAGACTTACTTGTTTGTCTTGTACGTCGCATCGATAATTACCACGTACGGGTACTTCTTCAACAAACGCAACGACTCTTGGTTAGCAAAGAATAATATTGCAACCTCTCCGTTTGTCGTGTCTCTATGTGGGTGAACTACGTAGTCGTGGTCTCGCAAAAACTTAAGCGACCACTGTGTCACGTTTAGCTCTCCGCGATCTTCGTAATTCACCTTCTGCAAAAAGTTTGCAACTTGTCTCCTTGAAGTAACATTACCAGGGTACTTCTCCCTCAATTTAGAGATAATTTCTTTTGGCGTCTTGCGTCCAGTTCCATCTCCCCACCGCCTAGCACAAAGCTCTTGCTCCTCCGTCATTCGACCCATGAATGCATTCCCATGAAAACTAGCAAGTAGCACATGGTTATGCCGACCTTCTATCACACCTAAAATCCATTTTTCTCCTGCGACCCCGGGAATGTTTTTCTTTCGCACTGCTAGTAGCTGAAATCTACACTCACACTTCTTCGACTTCGACTTTCTAAGCCTAGGAACAGCCAACTCTGGATTCTCTTTGTTCACCTTTGGCCTCCCAGATCTTGGTTTTCCAAATCTATCGCACACAATACTTATTTGGTACGGACTTGAATTACGCGTTACCAAAGCTATCACTAACTCCTTTCCTCTATCTCTCGCCCACTCGTACAATTCTTGCGGAGTATCCCAATATTGTGCGGTTCTAAAATAATCCGAATAATCTTTCCCCTATACGTAATTGTAGAGCGACAATTACACTACTACCAAAATAACAAGGCAAAATACGAATCATTACTTTAAACTAATTAGGATATCATATGAAACTAATTAGGCTATCATATGAAACTAATTAGGCTAGCATATGAAACTAATTATTCTAGCATATGAAACTAATTATTCTAGCATATGAAACTAATTTGAAACTAATTACGCTACCATATGTTTCAAATTATAACATATTATACTAACCACAAATTCACCACTCGGATCCCAGTCGCCGAACTCTTCGTCTTCTAAGAAACCATCCAACCATTCGTCGTCGTTCGGGTCGTCTTCCTCTTCTTGTGATCCGCTATCCCAATCGTGTTCTTCATCACTATCTTCACAACTTTGATTAATCAACTCTAACATACGAGAGTTTTGATTACGACGATACATTTTGAATGAATTTGTTGGAAAACGAAGAGGTGTTGAATGAATTTGTTGGAAACGAAGAGATTGTGGCTTTATATAGGCACATTTATGACCGTTGTGGTCCAAATGAAACTGTAAAGACCCGTGCGCTAACCATCCGCGCACAAACACAAACCCTAAAGCACCTGTGCGCAGAACCTCAGCGCACAGTTTTACATTTAACGGCTACTTTTTTCAAAAATTTCAACGGCTACTATGTCTGAAGAGTGCGCAGAAACACGGCGCACAGATTCTCAACCTGTGCGCAGTAGTTAGGCGCACAAGGTGTTACAGACTCTGAAAATTTACGAAAAGTACCCGTAATACCCCGTAAAACACGTATGCGCATAAGAACTGCGCACAGATGCGTGCGCATAAGTTGAGCGCACAGAATCGCGTGCATATATGCATCGATTCGCGTGCATATAGCCATAACATGAACACAAGCTAGTGATAACCAATTGGCCTTGGTTATATATTCATTGCAATGTTTCATTTCAAAAAGACAATAACACAACACAAATCAAAGATAGTTACACAATACCAAGATAGTTAATTAAGAAGTTGAATACATGAGGCGAGATTGAAATGATGTTAGAATATGAAGATAAGATCTTATGAATAATATAAGTTGATTACTTGACTATAATTATCTTCAAGGATTAATGTAAGATATTGCCTTATCTACCATTAGATGCTAACCACTTATAGCCACACTTCAATATGAAATGTTTCAGTTTAGGAGTACATATTTGATCTCTATATTCGAAGCTAGAAAATAAGCTTAACTGAGAGTACATTATGCAAGGATGACGAACCAAGCGTAATCTTTATTTAATACTTTGAACAACCCTTGATCTTTTAGTCTTGCTCTTGCATAAAATTTGAAATCAAAAGCACTAATAAAATATGAATTATGAAGGCGATATTTGTTATAAAAGCATAGGTATATAACTAATTGTAATCACTTTTCAAACTGTTATCCGTTACAAAATATTTTCTCTCTTTCCTTCTCTCTATCTTTTCCTCTAATTAAGCTTTGTCAACGAAGCTTTGGAGATCAATAGATTCCATTGATTGATTACATTGTGTCAGGCCATTTGAGTGATCGATCGTCCTAGCTCATTCTCTTCCGTTTCTGTTTGTTCTATTGATCTTTCTGTCTACTAAATCTCTTCCGCAACAATGACGGTGAGTTGCAAAATCCTCCAGGTTGGTTTCTTCAATGAAACTCTAATTCTTTACATTTCTTAACACAAATAATACATATCCAAACCATGATGACAACAGTAATATCCTGAAATCAAAATTGGCTCAATCCTATCACCAAAATCAAATTCATCAACCCACCCAGTGGCCATCAAAACAGATCACTTGGTCAATTAATCATCAACACCCCCAAAACCTCTAAATTCACACAAACCAGTGCCTAAATGAAATCCATCTAATCAATATGACCAATGTGAGTAAACCCAAAGATCAACCCCTTTCAGATTCAGCTGCAACCTAAAATTTCCAATTTTCAATGGTCCAATTTACTCATAAAAGGTCCAATTTACTCATAGTGCCAATTAGCATAAACAACGAATGAAAATATTAAACCAGCCATAGGTTAGAGGAAAAGATAGGTAAATCAAACCTAATACTTTGGCTGGTACAAAACAATTTGTACATACATGGAATTTGAGGAATTTGACAATGCTCTTGGCGGAAGAAACAACCAGCACCGACAAAATCTGCTGCAAAACTCAAACCTAAATAGAAGATGTTGTCAATAGACAAAAAAAGAAACATAATCTACTACAAATTAGGAGCAAAAACAGAAGTTGCTGCAAATACAAAGCAAAACAGAAGTTGTTGTTGGCTGCTCGGATGACAAAACTTGTTGCTAGTTGTTGCAAAATAGAAGCTTGCTGCAAAACATAAGTTGTTGTTGGTTTTTGCAAAAAGAAGCAAAGAATAGAAGTTGTATAAAAGAGATGCAAAATTGCTGCAAAACAGAAGTTGTTGGCTGATGAAAAACATGAACTAAAGACATAAGCTAAAAATACATAAGCAGTTGTAAAGGATAAAAGCTTGTAATGAATGAAATTACCCAGCTGAACAAAAATGGAAAAATAGAACCAAGGTAAGTATTCGATGCAGCACATATGAGAATTTCAGCCAAAAAAATAATAATTGAAGTAAAATCAAAATATTCCCCTGGGTATTTAGTAATTACTGTGACCTTCTCAACATAGTGTATGTCTCACCAGAACCACTTGCGCCTCAAGAGAGAATTGATCCATTCCTACCTTCAAATACAGTTGCCAATAATCCTACATGCCTGTAAGCAAAGTTCAACCACAAAATTTTATTACTTGCCCAACTTTCTTCAGTTTTTCCAAATCATTTAAGTAGATGGGTTTCATTAACAAATTAGACACGCCTTAATTAACGGAGATCCTACAAATTGTATTGATTCAACCTTACTTTGGAATTTGGATGTACACCCTCATGTTAAATGTATTCACAATTAGTAAATTATGTTAGTGACTGGGGAGCTGAACTTGATAAAGATATGTGCAAATGGAAAGTTTGTATTACTAGCTCTAAATTCTAAATCAAATCCATCACCAATTTGACAAACTTGGGAAAAAGGAAAAGTGTGATAATAATCTAGTCAATGGGTGTTTGGGAGAGTAGTCACAAACCTTCTGCTTCTGCGATGTGCATGTTTTCGTATATTGACAAGTTATTAGTTGTGTTGACACTCATTTGAATGTTAGTTGACATGTTATTGATGGTGTTGACAGATTACTATTTGTGTTGAAGATTTGTTTTATATGTTGCAAATTTAGTTGTGTTTGACAATTTTTATAGTGTTGCCAATTTATTTAGCGCTTTGAGAGTTTTATTTGGTGTCTTGTTGACAATTTATTTAGTGTGTTGATACTTTTATTGAGTGTCTTGTTGATACTTTTATCAATGTCTTGTTGATAGTTTATTTAGTGCGTTTACACTTTACAGTTTTATTTAGTGTCTTGTTGACAATTTACTTAGTGTGTTGACAATTTTATTGAGTGTCTTGTACATATTTACTTAGTGCGTTGACAATTTCATTATCTTGTTTATTTAGTGTCTTGTTGACAATTTACTTTGTGTGTTGATATTTTTTTAAGTGTCGTTGAAAGTATTATTTTGTGTGTTGATAGTTGTATTTTTTGTGCCAATTTTATTTAGTGTTGACTGAGACAAAGTGTTGTGATGATTGTATTAAAGTTGTTGATAATTTAATTAGTCGTGTTGACAATTTAGTGATTTTGTTGATGGTTTAATTAGTTTTGCTGACAACGAAATTAGTTTTATTAATAATTTAATCTCATTTATTATTCATTAAAGTTTTATCATGTGATACCTTGTTTTTAATTATTAAGTATATATTTTTATCTAACCAATAATAATTTAATTTTTACAACTTTTTATCTAAATAATAATCTCAATAATAATCCGATAAATATATATAGTGATAAATATACTGAAATCCAAAATAAAGAAAACGAATGTATCTTCACCGTACGTAGAAATTCGCGTACGTATGGAAACCAAAATCTTTCTCACGAAAATAAATTTATCTCTAGCAATAATTACATCTCAAAAATAAAATAAAATCAAACAACAAAAGATATCAATTGAGAGATTACAGATATATTCCTTACAAAAACAAACATATCTTAATCAATTCGATAGACTAACCTCTACCTACGGAAATCTATATAAACTAAGCAAATCTTGAGCTTCTTGTATTAAATTAACTCCAAAGCCATGGCCTTCCCAAAGCTTCTCATACTTGTTATACTCTTAACAGCATGCAAATTTTCCAATGCACGAGTCCTCAAAGATGACAACAACACCAACACCAACAGCATGATGAACTCCATAGACTCATGTTGGAGATCCGACCCGAACTGGGCCTCGAACCGTTTCGCCCTCGCAGACTGCGCCAAGGGCTTCGGCCAAGACGCCCTTGGCGGAAAAAACGGGACCCTATACGTCGTAACAGACCCGTCAGACGACGATCCGGCTCACCCAAAACCGGGTACTCTCCGATACGGGTCGGTCCAAGACGGTCCGGTTTGGATCACGTTCGAGAGAGATATGAACATTACCCTAAAACATAATCTGATCATGACTAGCTATAAGACCATTGATGGGAGAGGAGTGAACGTGGAGATTGGTAATGGCCCATGCATTAGGGTTGTTGATGTTGAGCATGTGATTATTCATGGGATTAGTCTCCATGATTGCAAGCCTTCGAAAGGTGGCTTGGTCAGAAAGGACTGGTCTCATCCACCCCAACAAGAAGATGGTCAAGACGGTGATGCGATCGCGGTTCACCACTCGAGCCATGTTTGGATTGACCATTGCTTCTTGGCTAGGGCTGATGATGGCCTTGTTGATGTCACTCATGCTTCTACTAATGTCACAGTCTCCAATAACTACCTTACCCAACATGACAAGGTAATTAACTACTATCAAAAAGTCTACTTTTTTATGACATGATCAAGTAATATTTACATTATGTGTCTTTTTTCCCTTAGGTGATGCTTCTAGGGCATAGTGACAAGAACAAGGAAGACAAGAGCATGAAGGTGACGGTAGTCTATAACCACTTTGGTCCGGGTCTGATCCAAAGAATGCCGAGGGTGAGGTATGGATACGCGCACGTGGCGAACAACAGGTACGATAAATGGGGACATTACGCGATAGGAGGAAGCTCGCACCCAACGATCCTGAGCGAAGGCAACTACTTTGTGGCACCAAAACAGAAGAAGCAAGTGACATGGAGGAAGCACAAACAACATTCAAACGAATGGAAGGATTGGGAATGGAGAAGCTCAAGAGATGTGTTCCTTAACAAGGCTTACTTTGTGGAGTCTGGGAAACGCCACACTAACCCCGAATCGAAATACTCATCGTCGCAATCGTTTAGGGTTCTTGATGGCTCGTTTGCTCCCCAACTTACTATGGATGTAGGACCCTTGAGATGTTCTCTCGATAAAGCTTGTTGATGTTTTTCCTATTTTTTGAAATTTCTGCATATTAGTTGTTATGTTTGATGCATATTAGTTGTTATGTTGGATGATTAAGTTTTCCCCGCATTGATGTATATTTATTAGATCTTCTTCTACATTCATTAGTTGTTTATAATTACGGTTTTTCGTCTCAAAACTGGACTGGGCTAATTATATATTTACAATCTTTTTCAGGGCATATTTGATCTAATTCAGACCAAAACAAATCTAACCTACAGATCAAGACATTAACATAAAAATAAACGAACAATAGAAGTGATAAAAATAGGCTTGGTCTATATGCACACGTTTTTTTTGCTAAATGCACACTAATGTGTGCGGTAAGAGTTGCAGTACACTTCTGTGCGTTAAGGATTACCGCACAAAAGGGCTCCGGGGCATTGTTGGAATGTTTTCTGAAACGTATATGAATCTGGTGCGGTAATTCTTACCGCACAGATATGTGCGTTAACAATTAACGCACCACGTTAATACGAGATTAACAAAAAAAAAGATTTTGATTAACTTAAACACCTGTGCGGTAAGAGTTACCGCACAGGATATATAAAATTTAAAAAAAAAACAAAATTAAAACCAGGAATTAAATAATGAATAAACCTGGTGCGGTATTTGTTACCGCACCGGTTTTTTTTAATAATTATTTGAAAATAATTAAATTAAATTTTTAAGAAAATAATAAATATAATCTGTGCGGTAACTGTTACCGCACATGTTTTTTTTGAAAAAATGCCCGTTGGAATTTTATGCCCGTTGGTGCGTTAACTATTACCGCACCAACGGGCATAAAATTCCAACGGACATTTTTTGGTTGTATATAGAGGTTGAGCTCTCTTGTTGAAGTTTTGCAATGCACACCACAATGTCTTATAATTATGAGAGTAGTGAGGATGATGGTAACGACAATTGGATATCAGGGGTCGTGGAAGAAGAATACGAAGTCGATGAAGAAGAGGAAGTGGACGAAGAAGACGAAGAAGTCGATGAGGAAGTGGACGAAGAAGAGGAAGAAGGCGAAGAAAATGTATCAATTGCATTAGACGATTGGACTCCGTTACCGATTTTGGTTAGTATATTATGAATTTAAATTTTGTATTTAATTGCATGAGATTTAGGTTAATTAGTTAAAATTGCGTATCTAAGTAATGTAGTTTAATCAATATAGGAAGAAGACTTTAGACCACATTTTAGTACTGCGCAAATGTGGGATAGTAAATAAGAGATGATGGAATGGACAAAACAGAGAGCAAGGGATTTAATGATAGTTTTGGTACATCGTACATCTAGCAAATATTGCGTTGATTTTGTATGCGATAGGTTTGGAAAACCTAGATCGGGTAGGCTGAAAGTGAATTTAAAAAATCCAAAATTTCCGGTTCCGAGGCTTCGTGACCGAAAATCGAAGAAATGTGGTTGTACATTTGAGTTATATGGGGTTCGTATAAAAGAAGGGCCTTATAGTTATAAATGGATCGTGAATGTTGTAGAAGGTCGTCACAACCACACCCTTCCTACTAGTTTTCATGGGAATTCATTCGTGGGTAGAATGAGCAAAGAGGAGGAGAAAATAGCAAGGGAAGCGGGGGATGATCGCAAGTCGCCAAAAAACATACTTATTCAGCTTAGGAAAAGAGACCTGCAAAATGTGACATCCATGAAGCAGATTGCCAATTTTTTGCAGAAGATCAATTTTGAAGATCATGGTGAATTGTCAGTTACTCAGTGGTCTCTAAATTTTCAGAAAGAGAACAAGTATTTTTGTCAACCTTTGAGGAACAAGAGGACGAATGAGGTTGAAGTCCTTTTTTTCGCTCACCCGGAGTCGATTCGTTTGTTCAGGAAGTTTCCTCACGTGATTATCATGGACGCCACATACAAGACAAATAGGTATGATATGACTTTAGTGGAGATGGTTGGTTTCACTTGCACGCACAAGACGTTCAACATCGCATATGCATTCATGGCTCAGGAGACAGTAATGCATTACAAGTTTGTGATGATGTGCGTTCATGAGTTGTGTAGAAATTTGGGAGTGATGCCGAAGGCTATAATGACCGACTGTGAAAAGGCTTTGTTGAGAGCAATCAAACTTGTGTTCAAAGACACTGATGTGAAGCAACTATTGTGTTGGGTGCACATTAAGCACAACATCCAGTCACACGCAGAAAAAGTGATTAAAAATACTAAAAGGGCGGAGAACTTTGTTACGCAATGTTGGGGGATATTTTGCTCGAGCACCGAAGAAATCTACGAAGAGAGGTTGAGAAAGCTGAGAGATTCATGGAAGAAGGGCATTGTTGGTTACGTTGAAAAGTACTGGTTTACTCCGTACAAGAAGTTCATAGTTAGAGCGTGGACGGACTACACTCTTCACTTTCACACAAGGACTACAAACAGGTATCTTTGTTTGTTTAGTTGTTAATTTGGACCACCATATTATTTATGCTAATGATTAGAAATTGTGTTTATTTAGGGTGGAGGGGATGCATAAGGTGTTGAAAGAAATTGTGGGTTCTAGTAGAGGAGGCTTCAACAGAGTGATAGTGAGGATCCACCATGCGGTCATAGTTCAGATGGACCTGATTAGGGCGACGATGAACCAAGCACTTACCACTCGGCAAATGGTCTTTGATGACCCAACCTTTCCTCCTGGCATTCGAATGTTGTTTTCAAGGCTATTTTACCGAGTGTCAGATAGGTGTTTTCTGTTGTTGTTGGAAATGTACCAGCAAATATTGAAGGAGGAGTATTCAAATGTTTGTGATGATCATTGGGTTCGAGATTGTCTTGGGATGCCATGCGTACACGATCTTGCTAGGGCAATCATTTCAAAGACACCTCTTGTTCCGGATGATTTTCATGACTTCTAGAAGGAACTGAGATGGGAAGATGATGCAATAAATTTGTCCTTACCCGACAACAATCCTTCAATGTCTATTCCGGAGATCAGAATGCGTGAAATGTGGGCGAAATGGGAAAGTGGAGATTTGAGGGATGGAACTCTATTCAGATTAAGTGAGTTGTACATTGACTTGGAGCATCCGGAACAAAGTTCTTTGGTAGAGCCAACAAACTTGTTTAGGAAAGGAAAAGGAAGGCCGCCGGGATCAAAGAACAAGGAGAAGCAGCGAAATGGGAATTTTCATCCGAGAGAAAAGAGGGAAAAGATTTACCACGAGTACGTTAGAGAAGACTTAACAAATACTGAGAATGCGCAAAAAGTCGCAAAGGAGAAGACAAATAGGCAAAGTGAACGACCAACTTCTCCTAAAAAGCAAGCAAGTCAAGTGTCGTTCGACTTCGGATCACAGTCCCAACCTGAACCATTGTTTTCAGAGACCATCGATTTAGAAGACGAAGACATGAATGCCGTGCCCCTAAGATCTTGCTATCCAGATCGAAACGAAACAGAGGAAGGAGAAGATGAAGAAGAGATTGAAGAAGCCATAAGTTATATGGGGGTGAAAAATATTGACTACTTTTGGCTTTCCTACATGACTTCTGTGAAAGATGTGCGTTCAGACGGACATTGTGGGTATCGGTCAATGGCTCTACTTACGGGTATGCAACAGAGTCAATATCGTATGATCCGTGCTGCGTTGGCAGCGGAGCTTCTTGGAAACAAAGAGACATGGGAGCCCATACGACGTGGACTACGGGTAGGAACATGGGATGATCTTATTGCTCAAGTTAACTACATGAGAAGTCCTTGTGAGAGACCATTTTGGATGGATATGCCATTTATGGGTTTGGTGTTTGCCACAGTGTATAATGTTGGTTTAGTGCAACTATCCTGGGATGCGCCGTGTTTATGCTTGCCAATAAGGCAGTCTACAGTGAGCCTTGGTCCTCCACAGAAGATTTTTGGGATAACTCTTGTCGGATGCAGTAATCACTGGATACCGATAAGAATATGTGGTAATCTAAACAAACGCCATGAAACGTCGAAATCATTTATACTTATTGATTAATTTTCTTTGTATATCTAGGTTTGGCTCCGTGATGGGGCACCAGTGCCACGTTGTTCCGGTTCGTGGAGAAGATTTGCAGATGACAACATCAAGTGGTGGGAAGGGATATATGCTAGCCAAGTGGACTTGTTTCGACAATACCGCTTTACTGCTGGAAAGCGTATGGACTCCATGACTTGATTTGTAATAGTTTAGTAGCCTTGATCTTTAGACTTCGATTGGAATTGATTTATAATATGTAATGACTTGTCTTGTCTGCTTTGAAATATGTAATGACTTGTCTTGTTTGCTTTAAATAGTGTTTTCAGTAGAGTTAGATGAGGTAGGTGAAACAGTGAAGTGAAATCAGTGAATCCATAAACTACAACACACTCAGCATAAATTAAAAAGACAACAGACTCATTAAGGAAAGACAACAGACTCATTCTTGAAATTTAAACTAAACACAGACTTAACAGAGATTCACTGATTTGATACCAAGATCCCTAATCGGAGTCACTGTCATAAAAACTAGGAACAGGGTCATTGGGAAACCTCTGTTGTATCCAGTGTTTGGCTACTTCAATACTCTTAGCCTGGTGAAAATATACCAGCTTCAACTGCTGGTCAGCTATTTCCTTCAACAGTTTTGCAATGACTCGGAGATGATGATTGTCGTATTCTGGCTCAAGATACACGATCATGTAGTTACACTGACATGTGGTATACCTTCTTCCATACGTATGGGGATTGTTCTTGTCATTACCAGTGAACACCTTGATTGTTCTTGAGCACCTTCTACCCGGGCACTAGATCTCACTGCCTTCTGCTGGAACTGGGGAGGATGAAGATGATGCCATGGTTGTTTGAATCTGTAATACAAAGTAAGAAAACATGTTAGAAACAGTGAAGATATCTAACGAAATCAGTAAAAAATGAGACTTTTAATTGAAATACAGAGTAAGAACTTGAAACCTAATTATTTTACGGCGCAGTGAGAATGAGATAATAGGGTTCACTGAGGCAGTGAATTTATAGCCGAGGTTTTACTAGGGTAACTTAGATTTGGGCCGATGTAGACAAAAGGTCCACAACAACAAAGGCCTAGTAACGTAATTCGGTCATCCAAAAGTGACTTACAGCTGTGTGGTAGCTGTAACACACTCAAGCAAAATATGGTGGTGCGTTAGCAATAACGCACAAGTGATAACACAACTTCGTCAAGATCCAACAGAAAAATCCCAGCCCAACATTCAAGCCCAGCCCAGATTCTGGTGCGTTAATTGTTAACGCACCAACCCTTTTACCCAGAATCAAATGTTTCTGGTGTTTGTAGGGTTTAGGGTATTAGGGTTGGTGCGGTAACTGTTGTAGTACCAACCCTAATTACATAAAAATTCATTTTTTATGTTCTTTTCTTATACTATTTGATATTATAAAAAGTTTTATGACCCAAAGTAATGTTATACTACTGAAATATATCGTTATTGAGAGTTTTGTGAATAATTTTATCAAGTTTTACTAATGTAATATGAGATTACGAAGAGTTATATGATAAAAAATCATATTATACTAATGAAATACGAAGTCAGTTGAGTCAAACGATAACAATTAAGTGTTAAACTAATGTTATATGATGAAATAAACACATTATATGAAGTTCATTTTAGTAACGAAGTGGTATCACATACATATGAGTATAACTATACAACTTATATACTTGAGAGTAGTAGCATACAGGTGAAAGTCTTCGTTTACATACTTCTAAGTGTTAAAGTTGTTAATTTCTTATAAAAACGATAGCGTTTGATTGGTAATGCTCAAATATTAATGTTACATTTCTTGACTTTTACGTTTTAAGTGCTTATTAAGCCGTTTTATGTCATTTTTTGTCGTTTTTTGTGTTTGGGCCTCATTCAAAATTCATTAGGCCTTATTAGGCCCGTTGACGTTTTCGATAATAATTTTTCGATTCCGAAAAATGAAAATAATTATTCGCCATATTTGCTGTCATGTTACAATTTCAAAATTTCGATTTTCATCGTTTCAAGGCGTTAAAACGATATGGGCCCAAACTATACACATATGACATCCATTATCCATTACCCACTATCCATTATCCATTATCCATATTTCGATTTGGCTTGTTTTATATCGTTTTGAGTCGATTTTTTTTTCGTTTCTTAGTCGTTTCGAGACGTTTTGAACCATTTTTATCAATATTTGACGTACTTGGTCGTTTTTCGCCTTTTTCAAAAAACTCAAGTTTTGCTAAGATTTGCTCAATTTGGCCATATTATGCCATCATTTTGGCCACATTTTTACACTTTTTTACAACTTGTTCGGAATTCCTTCAAATTTCGATTTGGCTTGTTTTATATCGTTTTGAGTCGATTTTTTTCGTTTCTTAGTCGTTTCGAGACGTTTTGAACCATTTTTATCAATATTTGACGTACTTGGTCGTTTTTCGCCTTTTTCAAAAAACTCAAGTTTTGCTAAGATTTGCTCAATTTGACCATATTATGCCATCATTTTGGCCACATTTTTACAACTTGTTCGGAATTCCTTCAAATTTCGATTTGGCTTGTTTTATATCGTTTTGAGTCGATTTTTTTCGTTTCTTAGTCGTTTCGAGACGTTTTGAACCATTTTTATCAATATTTGATGTACTTGGTCGTTTTTTGCCTTTTTCAAAAAAATCAAGTTTTGCTATCAATATTTGACATCACTCCAAATCACGACCCTCATTCCCACTACCTTGCCCACTACCTTGGCCTTCCTCGTGGATTGAATGCCGAAAAAGCTGAGATTGACGAACCGGAGCTGGAGCCATCGGTGGAGCCTCGTCAGTCAAAACTCCAAGGAGACGCCTCATGAACTCAGTGATATCTGCAGGCCTCCTCTCTGGTGGTGTCTCCAAGAAAGCTCGAATCTCACAAGTCACTAGTTGGGTCCGCTATATTAACAACATATCAAAACATTACAATCAAATATACTAATTGAATGAATATGACTAATAAAATTTATAATCGTACCGCAAAACTGTCAACCGAAGGTGGAATACGCAGCGGACCAACTGGACGATCGAGTCTACGTGATCTGGGATCCACCAGAGGATGAGAAACTCGATCATACCAATCGAGATAATCATCTGTGACTACCCAATAGTACGTCGCTCGTGGCTCCTGAATCTGTATCAAAGGCCTGGGGTCCTGATCCCACACACCAAGCAGATCCTTCTCAAAGTGAACTGAATAATGCGTCAGCCTGTTGTTACGTGTCACCTGGATGGGCTCTGGGGGAGGATCTGGGATACCCTGCACATGTCCAAACTGTCGCAGCAGGCGACCTGGCTGATAGAGCTCCTCGATGTCCAGACAACGGAGAATGCCCTCAAACAAAGACGGGGCGTACTGCGGAAGTCTGAAATCCACATTTGAAAAGGGAAACCAGTTAACCTGCAACAAAACATTACAAAACAGTTAGTATAGTTTACATTCACACAATATAACGAAAGCATACATTCTTAAAATCTGACCTCCTCATAACGAACACGGTCAAGCATGCCACGAATGGCAACCAAACGATCCGTGCTCTTCCCCTGTGGCACCTCTCTGCCCTCCCTCATAGCAGCCGCGGCGTGGTCTATAGAAAGTGGATCTGTCACAAAATGTCCACGAAAATGTGGAAAATATGCCCAGATCCACGACTGCAAAAAAGGATAATTAGAACTCGACTTCCTAAACATAGCCAATCGTATAGTTGTTTGCGTACTAACCCGCAAAAGAATGCCAGAACTCCCCATCCCCATAGCCAATCGCCTCGACGCCTGTCCAAGGTTGCGATACAGATGAGCTAACACTCCAGCTCCCCAAGCATATGGGCCAGTGCTGTCGTGGTCGGCCAAAAGAACTAACCACCATTGCTTGACTGCTGTAGTCGACTTGTCCAATAGAACTGTAGTGCCGAGAAGCAACAATAACTACATAGACACAATGAGGCTCTCATCTCTCTGTCCATCCTCCATCCGCATCATATCCTTCAATCTCTGCTGAAGATAACCCAAAGGAATGCCTCCATCCCTATACCAAGTCTTCACCAGTGCCTCCTCTACGTGAAGCATCTCAGCAACAAAAGTGAAAATCTCCTCCTTAATCAAAACTGAGCTACAACTCCTGCCATGTATAGGCAGCGACAGGATCTCAACCACATCGTAAAGTGTAGGACCAATCTCTCCAAATGGCAAATGAAATGTGTTGGTTTCTGGGTGCCATCTCTCGACGAAAGCAGAAACCAACACATGATCGACAGGACCGGACCCGATATAGCGTAGATCAGTCAATCCAGATCGTTCTACAAGCTGAAACCACGAATCTGGACCAGGTCTCCTAAACGCCTCTAGTGGAGTGCAGTACGCGGTGTGGAAGTGAACCTTGACGACCTTCCGTGTCTGAAAAAAAAGTAAAAAAATAACACAGTTACTTCTACAGAATGCCAAAATATTTCACATATGAACATTATAGTTCAAATACATACCAAATCAAGAGGAGCCTCACCTTCTGGAAGATCAGCAGGCTGTGGAAGATCAGCATGATCTGCAGCACGTCCACGTCCACGTCCACGTCCTCGTCCTCCGCGTGGAGCGCGTCCACCTCGTGCTGGAGGATCAGCAGCGTCTGCATCAGCAACATCATCATCAGCCTGAGCTCCTCGGCCTCCTCGCTGTCTCTGTATAAATAGAGGAAGAGGACGTGGGCCAGCTGGAATCACAGGTGCGGGAGGATCAACAACTGTAAGCTCATAAATAGCCCTGGCGATGTGCGTCTCATAACTCTTCAGCAACTCATTTGTAAAAGGACCTCCGGGCATCCAAGGTACAACAGGAGGTGGTACAGGATCTGCATCGGGAGGTGGTACAGTCGGGGGAGGTGGTACATCTAGTGTAGGAGACGAAGGACCTAAATCTGTAGGAGCTGGCGATGAAGGCCCCATACCAGCATGATCCTCTGAAATAATAGGAGGGTCGTCTCTCCTAAGCTGATCTGTCGGTATCTCGGGATGAGATACAATATAATCTGTACCTAAACCCTCACCGTCTCCCAGCATATCATCATCCAAATCAACAGCTGTACCATCGACGTCCATATCCTCCTCCTCACTCTCACTGTAACCCTCATCATCAGCAGACGGATCAACATCTAGACCACAATCCCTAACTGCCCCAGTATCTGTAAGTGCCCCAGTAACATCAGTGGGTGTCGAACTAGAAGCATTCAGCTGGTCTCGAGCAGTAGCAAAACTCTGACGTATGGACGCTGTAATCTTCGTCCTCCTAACACGCTCTGCAGCAACATGAGCCCCCGGAACAAAACCACTAGAAGTCATCGTATCTCGCACCCCCTAATGTTGTTGTTATAGCGTAACGTTATTTTCATAGCATTACAAAAATAACGTCAAATTCAAAAACGTCTTTTCCATGACGTCGTAACGTTACAAACAGTTGTTGTAACGTCAATCCTAATCAAAATCATCTCTAATTTCTAAACATTTTGTTCATAACGTTACGAAATTAACGTTATAATTCGCCTAATTTCAATACTTTATATACTAATAATTCATAACGTTACAAAATAAGAGAAGAACAATGTCATATTTCATAAAATAATTAATTCATTAATTTTACAATATAGAATGTCATATTTCATAACATTATGAAATTATTATATTTCATAACGTTATAAAATTTCATTAATTTCATAACGTTACGAATAAATTAATTAATTTCATAATGTTACCAAATAATATAATTTTATAACGTTACACAATAAATTACTTAATTTCATAACGTTACGCAATAAATTACTTAATTTCATAACGTTACCATATAAATTAATTTCATAATGTTATAAAATAAATTAAATAAATTGATAACGTTACGAAATTAAATAACTAATTTCATAACGTTATAAATTTAATCAATTAATTAAATAAAATAAATTTATAACGTTACGAAATTTATTTAAATATTTCATAACGTTATCAAATATTATTAAATTCATAACGTTATGAAATTAAATAACTAATTTCATAACGTTATAAATTTAATATATTTAATCAAATTAAATAAATTGATAACGTTATGAAATTTATTTAAAAATTTCATAACGTTATCAAATATTATTAAATTCATAACGTTATGAAATTAAATAACTAATTTCATAACGTTATAAATTAATTAAATAAAATAAATTGATAACGTTACGAAATTTATTTAAAAATTTCATAACGTTATCAAATATTATTAAATTGATAACGTTATGAAATTAAATAACTAATTTCACAACGTTATAAATTAAATAAATTGATAACGTTACGAAATTTATTTAAAAATTTCATAACGTTATCAAATATTATTAAATTCATAACGTTATGAAATTGAATAACTAATTTCATAACGTTACGAAATAAAATAATTAAACTATTTAAAAACATTACAAAAGTTATAGAATATTTAATAAAAATACATACTTGATGTAGATCTACGGGAGTCGAAAAAACTTCCGGTTGCGCCTCGGTTTGAGCCTCGGTTTGTGGATTGAACCTTCTATTTGCTCGAGTAGCGTACCCGGGACCGACGTTTTGGACGGGTCGCTTTCGGTTTCTTGGCCTCGGAGCGGGTTCGGGTGCGGGTATCGGGGCGGGTTGGGCTGCTAGTATCGGGTCGGGTCGGGCAACGAGTATTGGGTCGGGTCGGGCTATGGGTATGGGATCGGGTCGGGCTCGAGATTTTGGCCGG
Source organism: Oxyria digyna (assembly GCA_029168935.1). Classification (NCBI taxonomy): domain Eukaryota; kingdom Viridiplantae; phylum Streptophyta; class Magnoliopsida; order Caryophyllales; family Polygonaceae; genus Oxyria; species Oxyria digyna. Next base: position 10,723,451 of record JAPVLV010000004.1, on the reverse strand, counting down.
TTCTGGGCACCACCACTGTAAATCAGTGGCACCTCGTCTTCATCCTCCACAGCCAGCCACGGAGTCGCCGCAGGAACGGCCGTCGTCGCCGCAGGAAGAGCTGCCGTCGGCGGGAAGCTTGGACCCTCGTCTCCGGCCGGATTTTTGGGCCCAGAAGATGCGGCTTGCTCGGGGGAGCTCGAATCCATCATCAATTTGTGGATTTGGTGGCTTAATCGACGGGAAAATAGACGGAGGAAGAAGGACGGCGGCGGAGGGAAAAGATAAGAAGAAGGACGGAGGACGAAAGGTCGGGGAGGGAAAATTTTGGTTTACAAATAACCTAAATTGGTGTGGTAATTGTTACCGCACAGATTTATTATTTTTTAAATAGATAAAACTGGTGCGGTAACGATTACCGCACCATATTTTATATTTTTTTTATATATAATTACCGCACAGGATATTATTATTTAAATACTTTTTTTAAAAAAATTATTAATTAAAAAAATAACAAATCTTGTGCGGTAACTCTTACCGCACAAGTGTTTAAGTTAATAAAAATCAGTTTTTTTTTGTTAATCTCGTATTAACGTGGTGCGTTAATTGTTAACGCACATATCTGTGCGGTAAGAATTACCGCACCAGATTCATATACGTTTCAGATAACATTCCAACAATGCCCCGGAGCCCTTTTGTGCGGTAATCCTTAACGCACAGAAGTGTACTGCAACTCTTACCGCACAAATTAATGTGCATTTAGCCAAAAAAAACGTGTGCATATAGACCAAGCCTAAAAATAGCAAATTCATTGATTTAATTACAAATTGACAATAACCATGCGTAACGACGAAATACAATATGCAGAAGAGTAACAATGACTTGATGGGAGAATTCAATACGAAATCCCATTCGGAGAAGTCGAAAAATCAAAAGTTGAAATTAGAAGAGGAATTCAAGAGGTCACATACTAAATGCGACTAAATGACAACTTTCTCGGTCATTATCCGCGCTTTGCGCAAGCCAAACACTTTTTATTTTTGTCTATATTCATATACTTAATATATTTTTTCATATATGTATTTTTTAGTAAATTATAATAAAATGAATTGAATATCTCTTATATATGTAGCAAAATCACATAGTCGTTTACGTTGCTCGGATTGCTCTTCATCGTCATACGGATTGAAGGTGAAGAGCGAAGAAAAAAAATATTAAAATGGTGGAAATACTAACCAATTAAGCACATAATTATAATTATGGTTTTATTAGACATTTAATAAGTCTCAATTATCATTGGATAATGAGAAATAGAAAAAAAAAGAAAAAATTAAGTTTAAACATTAATGAGTCTCGATTGTCATTACTTTCTCAAAGAATGCCGAGGGTGAGGTATGGATACGCGCACGTGGCGAACAACAGGTACGATAAATGGGGACATTACGCGATAGGAGGAAGCTCGCACCCAACGATCCTGAGCGAAGGCAACTACTTTGTGGCACCAAAACAGAAGAAGCAAGTGACATGGAGGAAGCACAAACAACATTCAAACGAATGGAAGGATTGGGAATGGAGAAGCTCAAGAGATGTGTTCCTTAACAAGGCTTACTTTGTGGAGTCTGGGAAACGCCACACTAACCCCGAATCGAAATACTCATCGTCGCAATTCGTTTAGGGTTCTTGATGGCTCGTTTGCTCCCCAACTTACTATGGATGTAGGACCCTTGAGATGTTCTCTCGATAAAGCTTGTTGATGTTTTTCCTATTTTTTGAAAGTAGATTTTGTTTTCTGCATATTAGTTGTTATGTTTGATGCATATTAGTTGTTATGTTTGATGATTAAGTTTTCCCCGCATTGATGTATATTTATTAGATCTTCTTCTACATTCATTAGTTGTTTATAATTACGGTTTTTCGTCTCAAAACTGGACTGGGCTAATTATATATTTACAATCTTTTTCAGGGCATATTTGATCTAATTCATACCAAAGCAAATCTAACCTACAGATCAAGACATTAACACAAAAATAAACGAACAATAGAAGTGATAAAAATAGCAAATTCATTGGTTCAATTACAAATTGAAAATAACCATGAGTAACGACGAAATACAATATGCAGAAGAGTAAGGATGACTTGATGGGAGAATTCAATACGAAATCCCATTCGGAGAAGTCGAAAAATCAAAAGTTGAAATTAGAAGAGGAATTCAAGAGGTCACATACTAAATGCGACTAAATGACAACTTTCTCGGTCATTATCCGTGCTTTGCGCAAGCCAAACACTTTTTATTTTTGTCTATATTCATATACTTAATATATTTTTTCATATATGTATTTTTTAGTAAATTATAATAAAATGAATTGAATATCTCTTATATATGTAGCAAAATCACATAGTCGTTTACGTTGCTCGGATTGCTCTTCATCGTCATACAAATTGAAGGTGAAGAGCGAAGAAAAAAAATATTAAAATGATACTAACCAATTAAGCACATAATTATAATTATGGGTTTATTAGACATTTAATAAGTCTCAATTATCATTGGATAATGAGAAATAGAAAAAAAAGAAAAAATTAAGTTTAAACATTAATGAGTCTCAATTGTCATTACTTTCTGAAACCCATGAATATTTATATATACTAGGAATTTGTCGCCCGCGCTATGCGCGAGTTTTTAGTCTTGTATAAAATTTATTCATATTATAGAAAAAAATTATAATATATGTGAAATGAATAATATTATGTCTTATTTCAATATTCTGACATCTTTATGTTATTAACAGAGGCCACGTGGCTCAAATGTATCGGCGACGAGTGTAATCCTTTAGTGGTTCATCCATAATGAGTGAATAGATATATGTGTTTCGGTTAATAGGAGGGGAAAACAGAGGTCGGAGAAGATTAGGATTTTTTGCTTGAGTATTGAATTTCGATTTAATAGAAGGTGTTTACTTTCACCAATCTCACATATTTCTCTTAGTTGGTCTAAAATTTCATTATGCATTTCATATATCATATTGGTTGACTTTGAAATAGCGTTTTTTAAATGTATAAGATACTAAATAGTAGTATAAACCATTATACTTGGTAGTATAAGATAGCGCTTTTTCATTTTTTTTATGCAATTTATAGGATTTCAATATTATAAGCTATAAATCATAAACAATATATAATAAGATACTACTTAATAATATAAGTATAAATATATTATAAAAAATATTAAATGTATAGGACCCCATAATATGAACACAAGCTAGTGATGACCAATTGGCCTTGCTTATATATTCATTGCAATGTTTCATTTCAAAAAGACAATAACACAACACAAATCAAAGATAGTTACACAATACCAAGATAGTTAATTAAGAAGTTGAATACATGGGGCGAGATTGAAATGATGTTAGAATATGAAGATAAGATCTTATGAATAATATAAGTTGATTACTTGACTATAATTATCTTCAAGGATTAATGTAAGATATTGCCTTATTGACGAGGTGAATTGTCGTATGTCAAGTCAAGTAATCCTAATAAGCTCACTAACAAGTATAGTAGGCAAGCAAGGGTCGAATCCCAAGGGAATCAGGTTATCGATTCTTAAAGTTATAATAATGATTAACGAGTGTAAGTAACCAAAGGGGGGGGGGGGTTTGTATGTTTTAAGAACAAAGTAACGAAGGTTGATTTGGATTGTAAATATATCAATGAAAGGTGTTTCACTTGACAATTATCCATTAGATGCTAACCACTTATAGCCACACTTCAATATGAAATGTTTCAGTTTAGGAGTACATATTTGATATCTATATTCAAAGCTAGAAAATAAGCTTAACTGAGAGTACATTATGCAAGGATGACGAACCAAGCGTAATCTTTATTTAATACTTTGAACAACCCTTGATCTTTTAGTCTTGCTCTTGCATAAAATCTGAAATCAAAAGCACTAATAAAATATGAATTATGAAGGCAGTATTTGTTATAAAAGCATAGGTATATAACTAATTGTAATCACTTTTCAAACTGTTATCCGTTACAAAATATTTTCTCTCTTTCCTTCTCTCTATCTTTTCCTCTAATTAAGCTTTGTCAACGAAGCTTTGGAGATCAATAGATTCCATTGATTGATTACATTGTGTCAGGCCATTTGAGTGATCGATCGTCCTAGCTCATTCTCTTCTGTTTCTGTTTGTTCTATTGATCTTTCTGTCTACTAAATCTCTTCTGCAACAATGACGGTGAGTTGCAAAATCCTCCAGGTTGGTTTCTTCAATGAAACTCTAACTCTTTACATTTCTTAACACAAATAATACATATCCAAACCATGATGACAACAGTAATATCCTGAAATCAAAATTGGCTCAATCCTATCACCAAAATCAAATTCATCAACCCACCCAGTGGCCATCAAAAGAGATCACTTGGTCAATTAATCATCAACACCCCCAAAACCTCTAAATTCACACAAACCAATGCCTAAATGAAATCCATCTAATCAATATGACCAATGTGAGTAAACCCAAAGATCAACCCCTTTCAGATTCAGCTGCAACCTAAAATTTCCAATTTTCAATGGTCCAATTTACTCATAAAAGGTCCAATTTACTCATAGTGCCAATTAGCAGAAACAAAGAATGAAAATATTAAACCAGCCAGAGGTTAGAGGAAAAGATAGGTAAATCAAACCTGATACTTTGGCTGGTACAAAACAATTTGTACATACATGGAATTTGAGGAATTTGACAATGCTCTTGGCGGAAGAAACAACCAGCACCGACAAAATCTGCTGCAAAACTCAAACCTAAATAGAAGATGTTGTCAATAGACAAAAAAAGAAACATAATCTACTACAAATTAGAAGCAAAAATAGAAGTTGCTGCAAATACGAAGCAAAACAGAAGTTGTTGTTGGCTGCTCAGATGACAAAACTTGTTGCTAGTTGTTGCAAAATAGAAGCTTGCTGCAAAACTGTTGCAAAACATAAGTTGTTGTTGGTTTTTGCAAAAAGAAGCAAAGAATAGAAGTTGTATAAAAGAGATGCAAAATTGTTGCAAAACAGAAGTTGTTGGCTGATGAAAAACATGAACTAAAGACATAAGCTAAAAATACATAAGCAGTTGTAAAGGATAAAAATAATAAGTAGATGGGTTTCAGCCAAAAAAATATTCCCCTTGGTATTTAGTAATTATTGTGACCTTCTCAACATAGTGTATGTCTCACCAGAACCACTTGCGCCTCAAGAGAGCATTGATCCATTCCTACCTTCAAATACAGTTGCCAATAATCCTACATGCCTGCAAGCAAAGTTCAACCACAAAATTTTATTACTTGCCCAACTTTCTTCAGTTTTTCTAAATCATTTAAGTAGATGGGTTTCATTAACAAATTAGACACGCCTTAATTAACGAAGATCCTACAAATTGTATTGATTCAACCTTACTTTGGAATTTGGATGTACACCCTCATTTTAAATGTATTCACAATTAGTAAATTATGTTAGTGACTGGGGAACTGAACTTGATAAAGATATGTGCAAATGGAAAGTTTGTATTACTAACTCTAAATTCTAAATCAAATCCATCACCAATTTGACAAACTTGGGAAAAAGGAAAAGTGTGATAATAATCTAGTCAATGGGTGTTTGGGAGAGTAGTCACAAACCTTCTGCTTCTGCGATGTTAGCTACAACCTGAAACAATTCCAGGCCTTTGGTGAAACTCTTCACTTTCCATGTTTGACTTAGTTTCAGCTTACCCTCTTCATTCACCAAATCCCATCCGGGAACCTAAAGATGCACACAAACCAGAAAATAATATGAAGAGTATTATGTCACTGCCATTCACACATTAAGTTGTACTCTCTTCGTTCTTAGATAAACAGAGAAATCAATAAATTGACCTTGGTAATGAAGTCCTTGGCCACATCTTCATTCATAGACCGCAAATCCTTTGAATTGCACGGAACACATTTCTTCGACGCCAAATCTAACCAAGGAAACAAATTTATCATAAGATAACCCGACATTTTTTGCAAGTTTTATTCAGAAAGGGATTACTGTTAGTATCCTTATTCCTGTAATGATACAAACAGTACCACTACTGCATATATATTCTAAACATAGAGAACTTTTCCTCTATGATACAAACACAGGTAAAGTTACCTGTGTTTTTGTCATTGAACCATGCCCGAAAGCAAATGAAACCTAACACAACGAAATCGGTTAAATTAATATAAAATTCAGAATCCAGAATTTGAAGAAAAAACAAAAAAGAAACAGAAGACTAAGAAATAATAAGACTATGACAAAAAAACAAAACAGATTAAAGAGCACACACAAATGAACACTTGGAAATCACATACTAATTCAATAAAAATCTTGGCAAGAAAAGTAGAAACTTGACAATAGGATTTTTTTCATTCCTTTTACAATAATGCCATAACCTGCATTTGATTAGAAAATAAACAATTATTTTAACCAATCAATAATACAAAGCAGTTGATGCAAAAAAGACCAATTCTATTATTAATCCCAATCAAGAAGAGAACAAATGAGGTAGCAATTTAGGCACATCCTAAAAATATAAATTCAAAGAGCATTTTGATGATAATCCAAAAAAAAAAATCATCGTAATTTTAAGTTAACAATGTTTACCTCAAAGCGACATGTTTTCAGCCATCAATAAAAAAACAGTAAATATGTTGAGCACCAAATATATATATAAATAAAAGGTGAATTATTACATACCAAGCTTTGAAAATACTCCATTCTCAAACTCGTCTCTCTTTGTTGCTTAGTCTTTCACTTTGTGCACCACTTACAATTTCCTGCATAAGTCAGTCAAACAATATTAAGGCGAGGAATATACCACTTTTTTTGATCCGTGTCTTCAGCTGAGTTTCATTACGCTAAGTTTGGTGTTGCGCTTTGTAGGGGCTGAAATGATTCACATAAGAACACCAAGGTGAGGGAATTCCCATAAAAATGGTTTTTCTTTATAACGAAATCTTGTGAATAAACAACAATATCTGACCATGTTCAGAAAAATCTTATGTGTATCTGGATAATCATAGATGCTACTGATAAGAAAGAGTAAAAGATACAATTGTGTTTTGGGTTTTATTGTGCTCACATTATACTACCATAAGTACACATACTATATCGTGAAATCTTTCCTGCTTTGCATATGGTGCAAGTGAGTTCATACTTCAATACAATAGACACAAAGATATGCAAGCAAAACACATTTTTTAGTCCGGAGGATAGATTTGAGGTGTGTATAGCTGTAGGCGGCTCTGATTGAGATCAAGAAGCAAGCAATCAGCTGCAAACCATAGCAGACGCCGAGGTTTTCTTTCTGGACCCGAGTAAGAAAAGCCTCAAATGAATTTGTCAGAACTCGTAGATATCAATGTTCATACATTATGCACATGATTAGACTGTGAAATTACTATATAAAGACTACAAACCTGAAGCAATAGCCCAAACACAATATCGATATGACATTACTCATAGCCAAACAAATACCAGAATCAAACATACCTTCTTCTGGGCTGGTCCCCTCTAAATGACACTTCGACAAACTTGCTTTGAAGAGTAATAATAGCCCACAGTAAAATCACAATCACATCAAATTTACTGCATTTCATCAACACCATATACAAATCATGGATGTAACTGATTGCCACTAACCAGAAGTGAAAGCTATGCTTCAGCAATATTTACATTTAGTTCAAAGACATTGTAGGCTTGTGAGTGATTTAAGGCTCCGAGAGATGCAAGTAAGCTCCAATTAACCAAATACATAAGTTCTTATAATCTTGAACTAATCAGCTAGAGGGTTTAAGCAAATCAAACCAAGCGGTACATAGATTACAAATTAAGCATCTATCTATGGCTTTTTACTGTACATACCTTTGACATACATTTTGAGTCAGAAGCACATGAAAGATAAGTCAAAATCATTTGGCCTGAATGGAATCCATTTAGCATACATTTGAAGGCACATTCTCTTCAAACGAATGTGTGAATGATATTATATAACTTACAAACTTTTTTTATCCATTTACTAAAAGACCTGAGACAGTACATAGAAATTTTAAATGTTGTTTCCAACGCTTGTATAATCAGAAACAAAATTGATAATGCATGACAACTACCACAGTGACCACACCATGTGAGAAAAAATAAACTAAAAAGACATGTTACCTTATAAGAGTTTCATCATTTTGGCAGTAAGACTATAATTAGGCTATGCGGATGCTTGTTCTTGAATGTGATTGATCATGGTTTTGGTTCGAATACACTTAAACTAAAAAGACATGTTACCTTATAAGAGTTTCATCATTTTTGCCAGTAAGACTATAATTAGGCTATGATGATGCTTGTTCTTGAATGTGATTGATCATGGTTTTGGTTCGAATAGACTTGAATTCATCACCGCTCATTGATTTTATTGGTGGGAGGGTGCTGCTATTGTTTTGCATCTATTGGGATCCAACTCTGCATCCTTTCTTGTACTCGCCTCAAGAAGAGAACAAAAGTAAGCAGTTACTTCCCATCTACAATCTGCAAAACAACATGCTTATATAAATTTCGTTTCTGTCACGTTCAAACACCAAAACTAATTTCATCCACCTCTTATCAAGTTTCTTTCTTTGAAGTTGAATCTCTTCACTCAAGTAACCAAAAAAATAGGCATAGTAAAGACCTTCAGTGCAGAAAACAGAGATCTTCCGAGTTTACCCACCCTTTGAAAGAGGCTTAGTAAGGGTCTTTGATACCGAAAGCTTGATAAGAAATGATCTTCAGAGAATTCAAGATCAGCTTCCTCCACCTTAGACCCATAAAACTGGTTCATCTGAAGCTTGAAGGCGAATCTCGACACTGGTAGAGGGGAAACATCAAGATGAGGTTAGGGACAAACGCCAGGAGCCGCCATCAATTCCGATATGTCGTCATCGAGAGGAGGGTGAAACATCGACGGAAGATGGGAAGAGGATGAAGCCAGATTCCGTTAGCGAGAGGCGGGAGGCGGCGCATGGCTGCGTTAGGGTATTGGAGGAGGAGAGGTAGGGAGGTGGGATGTAGGAAAAGTGGTGGAAACTGAAAAGCTGCGTAAAAAACTGTGTTGGAGTTATGTTGAAAGGAGCCCAGTCCAAGGAAGAGGCCCAATTTCGGCCCAATTTCGGCCCAATCTGCAGGATCCGATTACGAAAGATGGATTGAAATGGTTAGTTATTAATGGTGGGGATTAGACTTTATGACCCCAAACATCCAAGTTTTATATATATTAGGATAGGATAATAGAATCGGAGACCCGCGCTACGCACGGGGTAATTACGGTTTTTCATCTCAAAATTGGATTGAGCTAATTATATATTTACAATCTTTTTTAGGGCATATTTTATCCAATTCAGGCCAAAGCAAATCTAACTTGCAGATCAAGACATTAACACAAAAATAAACGAATGTATTTGCGCGAGCCAAACACTTTTTATTTTTGTCTATATTCATATACTTAATGTATTTTTTCATATATGTATTTTTTAGTAAATTATAATAAAACAAATGGAATATCTCTTATATATGTACCAAAATCACATAGTAGTTTACGTTGCTCGGATACCCCCGCGCTATGCGCGAGGTAGTTACGGTTTTTCGTCTCAAAACTGGATTAGGCTAATTATATATTTACAATCTTTTTCAGGACATATTTGATCCAATTCAAGCCAAAGCAAATCTAACCTGTAGATCAAGACATTAACACAAAAATAAACGAACAATAGAAGTGATAAAAATAGCAAATTCATTGGTTCAATTACAAATTGACAATAACCATGAGTAACGACGAAATACAATATGCAGAAGAGTAACGATGACTTGATGGGAGAATTCAATATGAAATCCCATTCGGAGAAGTCGAAAAATCAAAAGTTAAAATTAGAAGAGGAATTCAAGAGGTCACATACTAAATGCGACTAAATGACAACTTTCTAGGTCATTACCCGCGCTTTGCGCGAGCCAAATACTTTTTATTTTTGTCTATATTCATATATATACTTAATATATTTTTTCATAGATTTAGGTTCTAGTGTAATGGGTTTTTGTGGTGTAACAAGGGGATTGATTAGGAGCATTAGATCTTCTCTAAATCAATGGCCTAGATTTAATCCCGGAAGGTACATAGAACACTATAATCTTGCACACACCGGATCCACCCCTATTTACCAAAATTGCTGGAAATAAAAAATAAAATCATTCCCCAAATCGTCAAAAATCTCCATATTCTCTCCCAGAATCTCACTCATCTCTTCGTCTTCTCTGTTCCCCCGATTCTCAATCTCACCCATCTCCCCTCTTGACTCCATTTCTCAATCTCTCGAAATCCCCTCTCTCGAACTCCATTTCTCCCCCAGAATCTCCCTCTCGAAATCCCCACGACCCAAACTCGAACTCCCGCTTAGCACGGAATTGGAACTCGGAGCCGACGAAGACTCGTCTCAACAAAATTCCGTCTTGGAGCCGACGATCCTGCCGCCATTCTTCATCTCCTTCCTCCATTCAAGCTCCAAACATGTAAGTTTATGGTTTGATTTAAAAAATTTCTCTGCATTTCTAAAAAAAACCCTAATTAAAAGACAGTTGAAAACCCCTAATTTTGGAGAATTAGAATCCTTCGTTAAACTGGTTTTTTCATATAGATTCCTTCGGTAAACAGGATTTCTAAAAAGAACCCTAATTAATGGTGGAAGTAGAGTCTTATATGTGAGAGGGTCGATAAACTGGTTTTCATTTGTTGTAGTGGATGTTCTGATTTACTGGTTTTCATTTGTTCTGATTCCTTTGGTAAACTTGATGTTGAATCTGTGTATTTTGTGTGTTTGTTTGTTTGATTGATTCACTGATTTGAATTTATCTGCTGGTGAAATTTGTAAGTAGTTGATTAGGTTATGTTGCAATAGTAAAATTGGATTTAAGACTTTCTAGAAAGAATTTATCTTTGTGGCTGCTTTTGGTGCTATACCCGTGTGCCCTTGTAGCATCCCTTACCGACCTAAGAACAATGCCACTCGCAGCATTTTCTGTTCTCTTGGAACTCCTTCTTCTGTCGGTATGCATCTTTCATGGGTTTTTCTCCTTCTATTTTGTAATATCAACAACCTGCTTAGCTGGGTCGAGTATATGATTTAGTAAAAAAGCTGTATGTTCCCTGTCGGAGACTGTTTTTAAGAAATCAGATAATTTGGCATTGGATGGGAAACTCATGAACAAATTATGAATTTTTCTGGACATATATCCTGAAAATTTCAGTTTTTTGAGATATTACTGTACTGCTTCATGGGAAAGGGAACTAATGGGTTATAAAATGAACACAAAAAACTGTAGTTTTACTAATACGGTGAACATGCTTCCAATTGATTAATGTCATTTTGTTTGCATGATGATTTGAAGAGCAAAGTGGAAAAAATGAACACTTAGGATAATTAAACATCAGGGTAGGTCCCTTTGGTTGAGATTTAAGGTTCTGATTATGATGGTATTATATGATGATTGTGGTGGATTGGCTGCTTATCAAGCGTATAAAGTTTATATAATTGATTACTCTACTTGCTTGTGAACTTTAAGATTTAGACTCTGATGAGAATATAAAACCAGTTTCTTCATTCCACTGATCTTAAGAGTTAATATAATTTCTCTACTTGCTTTTAGACATGAATTGATGGATTCACCTGTTAAGGTTTCTACTCTCATTTTGGATGAGGTCTGTCTTTTTTTCTTCTTCTTATCAAAAGGAATATATTATGTTCTTTCAGGTACAGTTGGATCTAGAATACCACGTAGAAGGTCAGAAAGGATGGAGGGTCCTAGAAAAAGCATGGAGGACTCAGTGAAACGAAAGATGGAACAGTTCTATGAAGGGTAAAATTGGATTAGGTTATGTTGCAATAGTAAAATTGGACTTAAGACTTTCTAGAAAGAATTTATCTTTGTGGTTGGTATGAAGAGATGTTTCAGATATTCAATTCTAGAAAGATTAAGGAAAGCCATATAAATTAATTTAGGCACCTAAAGATTCTATATGTAGTTGTATCATTCATGCACGTATTGAGATAGTTAGTGATATAATTGAGATAGTTACTTATGCGAAATCCTTCTGACACTAAAAAGTTGGGTTCAGGTGTATGATGTGACCCCATTCATGGATGATCATCCAGCAGGTGATGAAGTTTTGCTCTCAGCAACTGGTATATCTCCTCTTTATTCCATCTTAAACATACATCAAAATACTCATCTAACTAATTCGTTGACCGGATCCGACTTATGCTCTAAAATTTGCAGGAAAAGATGCAACAAACAATTTTGAAGACGTTGGCCACAGTGACGTTGCAAGAGAGCATGAGCAAGTACTACATTGGAGATGTTGACGTCTCAACCGTCCCACTAAAACGTGCTTACACACCTCCAAAGCAAGCTCACTACAATCCTGATGAGACGCCCGAGTTTGTGATCAAGATCCTACAGTTCCTCGTCCCCATGTTGATCCTCGGATTGGCTTTCGTAGTACGAAAATACACCAAAAAAGGCAAAGCATAAGCTCTGTCAGTGATTCGGCTAAATCTACAACTCTCTACTTCATTTAAATGGTGTTGTTTTCTGTTATTGTTATATATGAGCTTATTCAATGGCCTTGTGTTGAAACCGGATCTCTAGAACTAGATGGCCTTGTTCACGTTCTTCGTTTTTTATTCATGTCATCGGATTAGACGTTTCTTCTTCAACTAGTTGTGGGTATGAGTTTGAATTAGAAACAATTCAGCTTCTATTAACTTGAATCTAAAATGGTGCAATATAGAATTGTCAAAGCTTGATGCCCGATCCAAGTTTGCTTTAAAACTTGAATAGTTTGCAAAGCTATTAAGTGAATGTGATTTCCTGAGTTAATATCACTCTCATATCCTCATATAAATACCAAACAGAGACTCGTTTCGATATCCATATCCCGTATCTTGGCATCAATTTTAAACAAGCCCTTCAGCCCCTAAATCATAAACTTGCCAAGAGCAACAAACACAATGACAAAAACTGGGCACAATCATCGTTGAGGTATATAGTCAGAAAATAGAAATTGGTAAGAAAGACACATGAGTCTCTTTCAGCAATCATTTAGTGAGCTATATACTTAAAATATATACCTATGAGAAAGCCTTGCTGATAGCTGGAGCTTTCTTGCCCAAGTATCAAAATTCTTGTCTAGCAAACATTAAGGAAAGCCATATAAATTAATTCTAGAAAGATTAAGGAAAGCCATATAAATCAGTGTCTTCCTCTTCACCAACGTCTGTTATTCCAGTTTCGCAAATCTCCATATCATCTTCTGTATACTCGGTCACCAAATCATCACTTGACCATTCATCGACCACTTTTTTACCTAGGCAAAACAGAATAACATTTTGTACATTCAGAACAGAATCAAGTGTCATTAATAGACAAAACTTTTTAACTTACACGCGTATGTCAATTTGTACAATGAAGTACACTATATTCATTTATAAGACGAAGTTCAAAATCGGAAAAAAGGCCTTTCGTAATAGAATCCATATAACAGAATATTTCTATAGTAGAACAAGAATAACTACGATTTACATCTGAATATCGTCTTCTTTATGTAGGAACAAAAGCCTTTCGTAATGGAACCCCTATAACAGATGTTTTCAACAGTAGAACATGAATAACAAAGATGAACATCAGAATATCGCCTTCTTTATGTATGTACAAATCCTTTCACAATGGAACCGCTAGAACCGAATATTTCAACAGAAGAACACGCATAACAAAGATTAAAATCTGAATATCGTCTTCTTTATGTAGGAACAAAAGCCTTTCGTAATGGAACCCCTATAAAGAATATATCAACAGTAGAATACGAATAACAAAGATGAACATCAGAACATCGTCTTATGTCTTTCATTAAATCCTTTCATAATGGAACCCCTATAACAGAATATTTCAACAGTAGAACACGAATAACAAAGATAAACATCAGAATATCGTCTTCTTTATGATTTTCATTAATTACTTTCATAATAGAACACCTATAACTTAATATTCAACATTAGAAAGTGAATAACAAAGATGAACATCAGAATATCGTAATGGAAACCCTAGAACATATTATATCACAAGTAGAACACGAATAACAAAGGTGAACATCAGAATATCGTCTTCTTTATGTTTTTCATTAACTACTTTCATAATAGAACACTATAACTGAATATTCAACAGTAGACCACGAATAACAAAGTTGAACATCAGAATATCGTCTTCTTTACGTAATTCATTCATTAATTTTATAATGGAACCCCTATAACTGCATATTCAACAGTAGAACACGAATAACAAAGATGAACATCAGAATATCATCTTCTTTATGTAGGAGCAAAAGTCTTTCGTAATGAAAACCCTAGAACCTAATATATCACAGGTAGAACACGAATAACAAAGATGAACATCAGAATATCGTCTTCTTTATGTTTTTCATTAATTACTTTCATAATGGAACTTCTATAACTGAATAGTCAACAGTAGAACACGAATAACAAAGATGAACATCAGAATATCGTTTACTTTATGTAGGAACAAAAGTCTTTCGTAATGGAAACCCTAAAACCTAATATATCACCATTAGAACACAACTACGGAGAAGATGAATATCTCACATTAGAATACGAATACACACACTGTATTGTAAACATGAATATCGATTGATCAAAATCGAATATATCTTGCGCAACATAAGCCATTGATTTTTTCAGATTTCAGTCGAACAACATAGTAACCAAAACTGAATATGAAGAAACCCTAATTATCAAGAACTAACCTTTACGATCAACTTCATCCGTAGACATTGTAAATTCATGGGCCAATGGAAAAAGAATGAAGAACTTCAAGAAGAATGAAGATTTGGAAGAAGACGAAGCAAGAGCGTTAATGTTGTGAACTTGTGATTCAGGCTGCAATGGAGAAAACCTCCTGAAAGAAAATCGTGATATGGAGAATTAAGGACTCTCTCTCCTCTTTAACCGTTAAAATTAAAATAAAAAAATCAGAAATTCCTACAAATACGTAAACTGCTACAAATTTGGGCTGGGGATTTCAATTATTTTGTTTTCCTTTTTTTTCATCATTAATTCAAGCCATTGATTTAATCAAATCCAACGCTCCTAATCAATCCCCTTGTTACACCACAAAATCTGTTACACCGGAACCAGCCTCTTTTTTCATATATGTATTTTTTAGTAAATTATAATAAAATGAATTGAATATCTCTTATATATGTAGCAAAATCACATAGTCGTTTACGTTGCTCGGATTGCTCTTCATCGTCATACGGATTGAAGGTGAAGAGCGAAGAAAAAAAGATGAAAATGATGGAAATACTAACCAATTAAGCACATAATTATGGTTTTATTAGACATTTAATAAGTCTCAATTATCATTGGATAATGAGAAATAGAAAGAAAAAAAAAATTAAGTTTAAACATTAATGAGTCTCAATTGCCATTATTTTCTCAAACCCATGAATTTTTATATATATACTAGAATTTTTGGGCCCGCGCTACGCGCGGGTTTTACAGCCTATACAATTTTGCGGAATCGAAAAGTAGAAGACGACGATATGTTCCGTACGGATCCATTATAGACATGTGTTAATGGTTCAAAATCTTCATTTGTGCGAAATATTCGTAAACGTAGGAAAGAAATGGGAAAAGAAAACAATCAAGAAAATGATAAATTAAAAACAAACCATTAAATGTGTTGTGATTAATTTGGAGAATCCCTAATTTTATAGTATATTAGGATTAGAATAGATAGATATTCCCAAATGTGATCTTGTTCAAATCTTGTAGTCTAGATTTCGATTTTTTTTTTTCTTGCACCAACAAGATCATATCTTTTTTTGCCTTTACCCTCGAGATAAACTAATACTACTTAGAACCAGAAGCTCAAATTCAACCATCGCCAAAACTCCCAAATGTACATAAACTCTAAATTAGAAAACATCAACCAAAAGCTCAGATTCGTACCTGAAAACCCTTGTACCGTTAAAAAAAGAAAATATTGTTGACAGTTCGGACCAGAACCTTAATCTGGCGCCTTAGACCAACTCGGCCATATCAACTTCATGTCATACCAACTTAGCAATAAAAACTAATACTTTAATTTACTCAAGAACTCTGTACCTCTGAAGAAATAAATCAAACTGCACTGCCAATTGTTTAAGCAAAACCAGTCATAGGGCAACTCTCCTTTGGCACATAATATGGTTCAACTCAATGCACCAACATTCTCTGTACAATTGAACCATTCCATACATGCCAACAGGAGATTCGCCCTACAACTAGCTCACTTAGCTCCACATGATCCGCGCTATCAATGATCGATCTCATCAATTCGTGTTTCTTATATGAATAAAATGTCGTGTCCTTATATATACTCATGTTTTCCTTCAGAATGATTGGCATATTCTCTATCAAAGGTTTATTATACCATGGATATACTCTTAGGTACCATACCTTTACATCAAGACTGTATTCTTGGATGATTCTTCGACCTCTCGAGATCTTAAGGGTGCGTATTGAGACACACGAGGTGCTTCATAGAAGAAAAAGGGTTCAAGAAAAGAGTTTGTCTGACTTTGTAGAGCGTAACTTTAGTTTTTGGTATATCCTATGTTATATTCTTCTTTGATTTTGGAAATTGCTTTCTCTTTTACAGATTTGACCATGACCAAATGGTGTTCAGTCCCAGTCCCAGTAGTTGCATGAAATGTTGTCATTTAACTCCATTTCTCTTTGCAGAATGTATATGTAACAAATTCAAACTCATGTGTATAAGTAATCTTGAATTTGCATACGAAACCTGTAAATGCCTGCTCATGTGTGATAAAAATGAAGTTCATGAACAACGCAGTAAATTCAAAACGTCAAAGACATTTTATCTATTAGACGGAGGATGACCGTCTAGTGTTTAGACGGGTCCGGACGTCGCTAGGCGGATACTTTAGAACATTGAGGGGATTTTTAAGGAGGGAAATAGGGGAAAAAAATCTCTTATTGATTGCTATTAACCGAGAAAATTTGAAGTTTTTTAATAGAAAATAGAGGGGAATTGAATCCCACTAAATTGGTGGTATCTGGACACAACTTCATCAAATTGACTATTCTTCATACTTTTCAATCCAATTTTTCTCTTAAAACTCTTTTTATCCACACAACAAAAATAAAAGAATCCATCGTTTCACCTCCTCTTCTCTCCCTTTCTTTTCATCTCTTATTTTCTCTCCCTTTCTTCCCCTCATTTTCAATAGCCAAACATCAAGGGATAGTTTCATAATCTATTATAACACACACAACATCCAGCCGAGTATATCATACTTAATGATTCAGACAACAATTCTGTATTCTTTTGACCAAAATCCGATTAGACCGAAATCTGATTTTTTTTTTACCCGACTAACTAATAATCCGGTCTTTCCTTGATTTTCTAATATGCACGTAAATAACCTGAATCCAAAGAGACTCGAAACTGAAACAGCCGGCTCAAAACCCGCTTGATCCGCCTCATTGTCACCAATAATTGGTTTGATTGTTTCAGTGTAAATCCTATTTTTAGTTTATTTAGCATGTGTCTCTAGAAAAATCTACATTTGATTTAATTACATCTATTCTTTTTGTTAAATTGTTTTTAGTTAGTAGGATTATTATAGTAGATTAGTAGGTGATTACACATTTACACCTCACATATATACTCAATAGCTAGAACGGACAACCGCGTTGTACAAGTCAACTAGATCAGTTTTCCGTGCCTCGCACGGGTTTTATAAAATAATAAATTTAATTTTAATACATAAATAACTTAAGTTAAATTATTCTATTAATAAGATTTAGTTCATTTACCGTGATTTAGTGTGTGTAAATGCTTTGATATATTTGATCAAGAAAGTGAACTTCTACAATTTTTACAACGAAGAAGGCTAAACTTGAAATATGACAGTTTTCTTTCTATCTATCTTTGGCAGGACGTCATCGCCGACTCCCTCGCAGCCTCATCACACTCGCATTTTCTTTTCCCATTGGCTTTTATGTTCTTTCTTTACCGCCAAATAATGTCAATTTCCTCATCTGAGGGGCAGCCTCTCTTTGACCAAAAATTATTTGGCAGAATATGATAGTTTCCTCTCCAATCTATCTTTAGGAATAATGTATAAATATATGTATGATTTTTTCCGAAAGGGATGAAATGAGATATATATAACTAAACTTGGTCAAAGAGTTAAATAAATCCCTTGAACTAATATAAAATATAAATATTATATTTCTATTAACAAATTATACATAATAGACTGTCTTAAATAGGCTAGCCTATTATCTAATATATACAATATTAAAACTGAAGTCATGTCTTCACAAAAATTTACGCTATTTGGCTAAATTTGAATGGAGACATGTATATTTCTCTTTTATTATTTTCCCTTTTCAAATAAATTGAGTAATTTTTTTTAACCACTATCCCACTCTAACATCCACTATTCAACCAACTCCAAATTTACAAAAGTTCTATTTGGTAAAATTAATATTTCAGTAACTCCAAATTTTAGCTTGATGTTGAGGCTTACACTTCAAAATGCATATTCATCTTAGCACTTTGTTTACTAGTGTTATAGACTCAGTTTCGCCACTCTCTACTACTATTGTCCATGTTCATTTCTTCAACGAAAGATATGCATGTTCACTATTTATCGTTTGATTGATTTTTTTTTCAAGTTTTACAACTTCTATCTCTTAATTTCTTTTGTTAGGATTTGTAATTTTGTTTCTATATGTGAATGAATTTGAATGAATTTGTTTCAATCAATGTCTAATCAAGCCTCAATTGAATTCGTGGTTCCTCCTCATATATTTCATTCCGGCTATCATATTTCTTATGAAAATTATTTTATTAGCATTTCAAGTGCCTATTATGGTTTAATATAAATCTCTAATGATGTTACTTATTACGACTTCAGAGAAATAGAAGTTGTCGACAATCTGTCATCATCTATATGGATAGGAGAACCTCTAAATTATGATTTTTTTTATTGATTAATAAATTGTATTATTACCTGTACGTCGTACGTGACAAACACTAGTTTTTAATAAAGAGAGTGTTAATCAATCATTGGTTAAATACTTAAATATATTTAGTTTAAAGTATTTAAAATTTATGAATTATAACATGAAATATTTCTATATAATTATTAAATAACTCTTTGCATATTAAAGTATATAAAATATGGTTTGAAGAATTTTAAAAATATAAATAAAGAAGCATAGTATCTTCCATATCTTAATTATCCTAAAATAAACTTACACATATTTAAAATTTTCTTACTATATGATTTTTTTATCAAAAAAGAAAATGATTGAAAATTAACATGTGGCAAAATGAATATTGAAGTGTCATGTGGCGATTTTAGTGAGCAAATCAAAAATTGAGGATTGCTTTAATAGTTTAATAGTAGATTATAAGCATTTGTAAATGACTCGTACATGCAATTTCATTGATAGTACCACTTTTCGATACAACCTTCAATTTTTAATTAAATTAGATACGGAGTTTATGCTTCGCACGTGCCAAAATATAGATATTGATTACAATATTTTTTGGATAAATGTACAATAAAAAAACGCCACACGCCCATCCCACGTCAAATCTGGCTCTCCACCTCACCGTCTTTTTCTTGTCGATATTTTTTTTTATCCCCTCTTCTCATTGACTTTCTCTTCTTGTCAACGGTAACGTCCTCTTCGCCAGTTACATCTACTCGATTGAAATTGTATTCTGAGTATCGTTTTTTCATCATCTCCTTTTGTTTAATGAAAGTTGAGTAGACATAAGAAAAAGATAGAAAGATTAGTATTTCGGCAGAAGACTTGGTAAGTTGGTATATAGTATCAGTATTTTGGGATAAGACTTTAGTATATAGGATTAGGATAGCATACTTCATTAGTATTTCCATCAATGAATGATACACCGATATAGGGAGTACAAAATATAATACACCTCGGCTTGAAGTTGGTTCGAGCCAAGTGTGATGGGGAGATGAGTTGGTTCGAGCTCGACGACTCAGCCGCCAAGCCACTTGTTCCGTCGGAGGAGGATTTGTTGGCGGTGCAGATTACCGGATTCCGATGTGGAGGGGTGGCGCTCGGGATTTCCATGTCTCATGCCGTGGCGGATGGCCCGAGCGCCTTCCACTTTTTATCCGAGTGGGCGAGTTCAGTGTATTGGTGTTTTATTACGGTTCTGATTCGTGGTTTAGTAAATGTGTTTACTATGGTTTTGTAGAACTGTAGTAAAAACACACTTTTTATTACGGGAAGTGATGAAGTGTTAACATGGAGGTCTTGATCAATGAGAACCTAAATTGCACTTTAACCTTAATAAATCAACCAATCAAATAAAAATCTTTAGAGTTTGTTTGACAATCAATTTATATAAATAGATTTAAATTTATAAACTGTTTATTTTTCTAAAAACGTTAACCTCGTACATAAAAAATCGTGCAAAAAATTAGTCTATAAAGTATTTCACCAAACAGACCCTTAATAGACCGAGTCTTCTTACAACGATTCTAGAGAGACGTAATAAAATTAACAATTCAATTGAAATCTTTCAGATCCGTAGTGTATACTATGACTCTTGCATAACCGTTATAATTTGGGTCCTAAATTGTAACGGCTGTTGTAAGACCCGTAGTAAATCATCCTAAAACAATCATTTTTTGTGCTAGAGGAGAATGTACTATTACTTAATTATAGAAACTAATTATATATATGTGTGTATATAGACTTGCACGTGGAGAGCCAATAAAGGAGACTCCACACCTTGATCGAACGATTTTCAAAGCCAAAGAAAGCCCTAAGAATACTCAAAGACTACTGAATTTTGCAGAGCACATTGAGTTTCAAAACCAACCAATACTATTGGGAAAGCAAGACTGCGAAGAAGAACGAGCGAAGGAGACGGAGAAGGTAGTATTACCATTAACAAAGGCCCAACTGGATAAACTAAAAAGCGATGCTGCAGCTTCCTCTATAGGCGACAATGATGATGGAATTCCTCGTGGTTTCAGTCGCTTTGAAGTTGTTGCAGCCCACATTTGGAGGTATGAAATCTAGGATTATTTTAACATGCCCTTATATTGATCGACGTTATAAGTTGTTCACGGAGAAAAGTTATGTTGCGAACAAGTCTTAACGTTTGTTCTCACCTGAACTTTTCTCGCTGTTCACGTGGTCATCTTGTAACATATATTTTTCTGCTCAATAACTAATAGGTGTGCATGTAAAGCGAGAAGACACGAACACAGACAACCAACAACGTTGTCCATCGCAATTGATATACGCAACCGGATTCACACATTTCCATTACCTTATAGGTACTTTGGCAACGCAGTTCTTACCATGAGGGCAATGAGCCAGGCCGGTGAACTAATGTCAAACCCTCTAGGGTTTGCTTGTGAAAAGCTAAGAGAGGTAATTACCAAGGTCGATGAAGATTACATTTGGTCAAACTTTCACTTATCAAACACCACCACAAATAGTTTACCCTTTTATGGAAACCCTAATCTTAGAGTGATTAGTTGGTTGACACTTCCCATTTTTGGCTTGGATTTTGGCTGGGGAAACCAGACCAACATTACTCGAGTAACTAAAGATTTTGATGGGTCGTCGTTTCTTCTTCCTAACCCGGAAAGTGAAGGATCTATAATGGTTGTTTTGTGTTTGCAAGTGGCTCATGTGGACGAGTTCAAGAAACATTTCTACGAGAACATACCCGCATAAGTATCACTTATATAGTTATGATTTCTATTGGATTAGTGTGTGATTGCAACTATTTCATGTTTACAACTTCAAGCCGAGGTGTATTATATTTTGTAATAATATATTGTTTCCTCATTGGGTTTTTTATCGTAAAGTTGTATTTCCGTACCACAAGTGTTTTTTTATCCGTGACAAACCTAGCCCTTTTTTAATCCGTGAGAAATCTGCGTGTGCTAAATACACGAACAATAAGTCATTAGTAAGGTGTTCACGACTCTGGAATCGCCGATTATAGTTATGAAATCGTTGGCTTCAATATATTCCAAAATGAAATTATTTTAGTAATTATATAGAGATTGTACTATACTTAAATTTCCAAAGTGAGCCAGCTCTCTACATAATCTTGCAAACACAGTGCCACAAACAATTCATTGGTTTCAATTGCCATGTTCTCTTATTTAGTAACTAGTTCATTCCACGCGTTTCGCGCGGGCTAAAACATTTACTTTTATCGTATTTGTATATTTCGTATTATTTTCACATATGTATATATGCTGTAACTTTTAATAATAAAAATAGACGTTTTTAATTAATTAAATAAATAAATTTTAACATATTGATTAGTAACGGAATCTGAAAGGTATAATTATTAATTAGTGATATTTTAAAATCATTATCTACATAATAACAAGCTGCTGCAAGAGAATCTCAAAAGACAACCAACATGTCCAAAGAGAATCTTAAAAGACATACGCATTGAACATATAAAATTGATGAGGAAAATACGATACAGAAATAAGTTTTGTCATAGTACATCTAACTAACTATAATATAAAGGAGAATAAGTTTTCACAAAAAACCGTGTCACATTAGCGCCACCTTATTAATTTTGGCAAGAAAAAAAGAGAGTTAAAAACCATATAAAGGAGTATTTGATTTATTGAAAAATCCAAAAAATGAGTAGATCATTACGTATACATGGTAGTTAAACCTAATATTACGTACAAATCCCGTTCATTAGGCATAGTCAAATCTTCAAGCTTCAGTTGCTTCTCCCATTTTGTCCGCTAAGAATCTCTCAACAAAACTATAGCTACGGCTTATATTGTAATCCGTTGATTTTCTTGGCTATAATAGTCACCTTTCTTAAAGGAAAAAAGAAGAAGATTGCATCGTATTCATGGTATAGAACTATAGATGAATAAAGAAGGAATGAAAATAGAAGCATATAAATTAAATGAACAAAAGAAATCAAAACACAAGCTAAAAGTTCGAAATTTCAATAATGAAAAGCAAGTCTAGCTAGCTTTCATCTTACTACATTTAAAATTAGTGAAGCATAAACAAGCTCTCAATGTAAATGTCCCAAGATGAGATTGGCTTTTGATCCTTGATCACCTTCGTCTCAATGTAATATGATGACACATCTATACTCTCACGTGAGTCACGTCTATAATACTTAAAAACTAACTCCCGGTTCCTCTCGACGACCCTTGTGTATACACCATGTCGCATCAATTCTCGAGAAAACTTGTAACGTTTGGCCCACGACATCGTGTGGGGATGAAACGCCCAAATGTAGGGTTGATCCTCTACATCGTATCCCCACATTCCCACCTTAGACCCACCATCGAGCCTCATGAGTCCAAAATATGTCGGTTTTATGTCAAATGGCTCATATTCAGCGTAGCTAAACACCCCTGATTTAAAGTCGAACCAAGTCGACGTTAAGTTAGTACATTCAGATCTTATGTCAAGGAAGAACATCCCATCGTCGACACACAAATACTCAAAATAGTCAAACATGCAATCCTCTCCAAATTTGCTTCCGTCGAAAGCTATAGCAGTCCAAGAACCTGTTTTGACGCTATAAATCCAAGCATCAACCATAGAAATTGCGAGCACCTTGTGGTCGTTACACACTCTATCATATCCGAGAGCAAAGTAGTGTCCTTCGAGCGACGGGGGAGACAACCAACGGTGTTTTCTTAACGAAGGGTTCCATAATAAGAGACTATAATCATCACATAATGTTCGTGGTATGAGGAGAACGAGTCCGTTTAAGATGCCTTGGACGTCTAAATAACGGTTTGCCTCGACGAGTGAGTAAATATGGTCAGTAAGCAATACTTGATTACTACTATTTGAATATAAGTATGAGACATAATAGGGCTTGTTATTGTCGTCAAAATAGCATTTGATTCGGAAGAATGTGGTTTCGAGAACGTTGGAGGGGAAGTGGCGAAGATGGAAAGAGACGAATTCGGAGTCGTCTATAATGGAGAGGAACCATTTGCAGACGGCACGAAGCAACAAAAGAGTGTTGGAAGGAAGTAAGATGAAGATATGGAAACATAGCTCAATCGGCATGTAATGAAACATGCCTAGTTGTTCTTTATCTATATGAGGAATCATTAATATCTTTTTCTCCATTGCTTGTTGTTTAGAGAATGAAGAAATGTCACTTCATCGATGAAGTCATAAATGGTTGCTCAAATTGTGCATAAAACTCGTTCAAATCTCGTGATGTTTGTTAACTTTCAACTAAAAACATGAGATTGTACTTGAATAATTCAAACATGAGATTGTACTTGAATAATTCCACACTTTTCGAAACAAACATGTAGCATAAAATGGATTTTTTTAATTATATAACGGAAATATAGATGTAATTTGTAATGGATTCTCTAAACATTCTTTTATACTCCTTCGTTCTTTTTTAATTGTTATTCTGGATTGTTTTTCTTATTTCTATTTAATTGTCGTTTTAGCTATTTCGGCAAGATATTGTCAGATTTGCCATATGTTTGTTATTAGATTTAGAATCTTAAATAATTATCATTTTAGACATTATTAATCAAGAAAATTAAATAAGGGTAATTCGGTGAAAAGTTTAAATTTTTAATTTGTCTTAAAAATCCTAAAATTTATATCTATATATTAAAAGAGAGTTATTTAGAGCTCTCTTCTTAATTGTAGGTATGGATGGCAATTTCACCCCCACCCGATGGACACCCGATTCACCCGACCCGAAAAGACGGGTGAAAACCCGAAAAATGATGGGTGATGGGCGGGTGTGGGTTAAGGTTCGTGTGTAGCCATGTGTACTATGATGTATCTCAGTTTGAGCAATCAAGTGCTAGTCACGACACAAATTTGCTGAACAAAGGTCCCTGGATTCTCTTCGCATTAACATGGCGACCCTTAATACCACCATTACTCAGCTTGCCAAACTCAGGCACTTGAAATTTTCAGACCGGTGCAGCAGTTATTACTTCAAGCATGTGCAGTTGAGAAGAAATTCGTCTCGCATCTCCTCTCTTACTTTGGCAAACAACTCTATCACCACCTCCAGGTCTGAGATTGTTCTTGCGTTCACTGAACACTACACGAACCTTCTCGGTTCTTCTGCTGCTGTGACTCCTGTTATTACCAAATTCTTCATGAGAGGCTTACTTGTTGATGCGATGACTGCCTCTGAGATGACTTCTCCCTTTACTGGGCAAAATATCAAAGATGCAATCTTTGCAATTGGAAAAAACAAGTGCCCGGGGCCGGATGGCTTCAATGCTTTCTTCTTCAAAGCCGCCTGGAATGTTGTCGGGTCTGATGTTGTGTCAGCCATTCAAGATTTTTTTCTTCTCCGGCTGTATGCTTAGACAAATTAACCACACAGCTATTGCCCTTGTGCCCAAGAATAATGCCCCTACCACAGTTAACTGCTTTCGGCCTATCTCTTGTTGCTCCACTCTCTATAAGGCGATTGCAAAGCTTATTGCGGGTCGTATTAAGCCGGCTCTCTCTCAGATTATTGGTGGCTACCAAGGGGCCTTCATTCCTAACCTTTCGATTAGGCATAGCAGCCTCCTTTGTCAAGAACTCTTGAAGCACTACGACCGAAAGAACATCTCCCCTCGTTGCACTATTAAGATTGACATTCGAAGGGCTTTTGACTCTGTCAATCATAAATTCATCCTCCAGGCTCTTGGGTACTTTGGGTTCAATTCTACTTTGATCCAGTGGGTTCGCTCTTGCATCACGACTGCAACCTATTCCGTCAACATTAACGGGACTCTTGAAGGTTTCTTTAAGGGCAAAAGGGGGTTGAGACAGGTCTGCCCCTTATCACCTTACCTCTTTGTTATTGCAATTGAATACCTCTCCAGAATCATTGCTGAGAAAACGGAGAAGCCAAATTTTAATTTCCACCCTTGTTGCGAGCGACTTAAGGTCTCTCACCTGTGCTTTGCAGATGACATCATCCTGTTTTGTAGAGGTGATATTGGCTTTGTTAGAATTCTCATGGAGGCTCTTGATCCCTTTGGTAGCATCTCTGGGCATGTTTGCAACTCCTCCATGTTTGCTATTTACTTTGGTGGGGTTCCTGAAGCTGAAAAAACTGATATCCTTGATCTTGTTCGCTTCCCTGCTGGATGCTTGCCTATGACCTACCTTGGCCTTCCTATGGGATCCAAAAAGCTCCACACAAATGCCTATTCCCCCCTCATTAGCCGCACCCTTGCCCATATCCAATCTTGGACCGCAAAAAACATGTCCTATGCCGGACGTTTACAACTAATATCTTCTGTCCTTTTCAACTTGCAGGTTTACTAGTGTTCTTCTCTTCTCATTACCCCGTCGGTCTTGGAAAAAATTGAAGGCTACATTCGCAACTTTCTCTGGTCTGTTAAAGAGAGTGGTCGTCGTAACCTGGTTGCCTGGAACACTGTCTGCAACCCCAAGATTTCTTGTGGACTCGGCATCAAGGAGCTCCTTTCGTGGAACAAAGTTTGCGTCTCCAGATCCATTTTCGAAATCATCAAGGATATACCTAGTCTCTGGCTCTCGTGGGTCAAAGAAAACCACATCAAAGGTCGTAATTTTTGGCTTCTCGACTGATCCTCCTCTACTAGCTGGTATTGGCACTACATTCAATCTGTCCGGGACGAACTTCTCCTGTCCTGCACCCCCTCTGAAATTGAAGACACCATGGCTAAACCGAACGGCTCCTTCTCAGCATTATCTACTTATCAGATCTTCAAGCCTTCTCTACCCGTCTCCCCCATTTTTTCCTCCATCTGGGGCTCCCTCCACCCTCCTCGCTGCAGTTTCATCACCTAGCTTGCTCTCCATCATCGTCTTCCTACTCTCGACATGCTCTCTTCCTGGGGCATCACCACTAACAACACGTGTAGATTTTGTAACACAGCCCGCGAAACCGAAGATCACCTATGGTTCTCCTATTCATTCTCCATTTCTATTGGTGATATTGTGCTCTCATGGCTCGGCATCAGCAGCCGCTTCCAAGACGTCAACAACTGGCTTTCTTGGGTCTCCTCCTCTGCCAGCAAACGCTCCTTCTGTTGCAAATCCAGGGCCTCTTTCTGCACCAACATGATCTACTACATTTGGCGTGCTCGTAACCTCGATCTTTACCAACAACAGAAAACTACCGTCTCGGAATGCGCTGCGCTCATCAAACAATCCATGAAACAATTCACTGTTGCAAATTGGACCATGAACAAGGATCTTTTGTCTTGGAGAAGTATGCTCAATTAGTCTCTTACTCCGTTTCTCCTCTTTTGTGTTCCTAGTGTTCCTTCGGTTTCACTTTTGTAATCAAACTTGGACTTGTATATCCTTCCTTCATTTCTAACACGTAACAGAAAATTTCCAAAAAAAAATGTGCATTTGGGTTGTGGTCCCATCAATATTTAGCTACGAAAAATGTGCATTGGGGTTGTGGTCCCATCAATATTTTTAATTGTCACATTGTTTTTTTTATTTATGTGTAATTCTCATTTTAGTTATTTTGACAAGATATTGTCAGATTTGCCCATATGTTTGTTATTAGATTTAGAATCTTAATTAATTATCATTTTAGACATTACTAATAAAGAAAATTAAATAAGGGTAATTCGGTGAAAAGTTTAAATTTTTAATTCGCCTTAAAAATCCTAAAATTTATATCTATATATTAAAGGAGAGTTATTTAGAGCTCTCTTCTTAATTGTAGGTAGGGATGGAAATTTCACCCGCACCCGATTCACCCGACCCGAAAAGACGGGTGAAACCCCGAAAAATGATGGGTGATGGGCGGGTGTGGGTGAAGGTTTTTCACCCGCCATCCGACCCAATGCACCGAAAGTATAAAAAAGTTTTGGCACTCTTAACATTTTTTTGGTGCAAAAAGTGGGGATTACCCTTTATTAATCACAACAAAGAAGAGTTACACAGTCGCTAATAATTGCATCAGACTCAAGCAGCGGAATAACCCCCTCAGGAGGGTGTAGAAATGTAGTAGCAGTGCCAGTGCACTCGTGTCCATGTTTTGCGAACCAGTCCGCTACTTGGTTACCGAGGCGAGGAATATGTGAGACAGTCACATTCCAATCCGGGTTCTCGATGTAGTTTTTGATTTGAAGGATACAATCCCGGTGGAGCGCCGGAGGAGAATCCACCGACATTGCAAGCTCCAAGGCCTCAGTTGAGTCTAGCTCTATACTGAGTTGCTGAATTTTCAGATGGTGTGCCAGTGCTAAGCCATGTAGGAGGCCCAATAGTTCTGTCTTCAGTGCTGAATCTCCTACTGCCTTAGCAACAAAACCCTGGATGTAGCCTCCCTCGTGATTCCTTAGCACACCTCATGCGTAGATCAGACTTTCCCCAACTCAAAACGAGCCGTCACAATTCAGTTTTGCCCAGCCAGGCGAAGGTCTCTTCCACATTCCTGCTAGAGCATCACCGTTAACAGAGGAGCCCGATTTTGCAGCAGCACATGATGAGTATTCCTGCACTCTTTCTCTAATGAATTGCGATATGGGCTCGGTAATAACAAGATTGGACCCGAATACCCGGGCGTTTTGCCATTTCCAAAGCCACCAAATTCCGAACGCAAACGTCGATGGCCAAGGGCTGGGCTTGCTCAGATTTGTGTGCATCCATTCCTTCAGATTGAGTGCAAAGAAAGCACCGCGATTTGCTGAAGGAACCAAGTCCATCCAAACTTCTGAGGCGATGGGGAAATCCCGCAGAATATGCACCTCAGTTTCAACATTACCTGCGCAGTGTCCACAGTCGGGGTCGTCACTGATATGGCGCTACACCCTGTTCGCATTGCACATAATGGCTTGATGAGTAGTGAGCCAAAGGAAGCTGCGAACCCTCTCGGGAGCCGGGACTTTCCATATCTTCTTCCACACTCCCTCTTCATGTTCCTCGTCATCATTTCTAATGATGTTCAGCACAGATTTCAGTGTGAATTTCCCAGAAGCATTGCCTCCCCAGCTGAAATTATCCGTTATTCCCTCTTTGGAGATCGAGATGTTGCTGATTTTCTGCATCTTCAGCAGGGAGGAGATGAGAGAAAAGGTGTCAGTTCCACGTCCCCTGTCCCCAGTACTCTGCTACTATTTTACCCATGTCTTCCTCGCTGATATTTCCAACAACCACGTCCTCCAAAAGCTGTTCTCCAACCCACGGATGTGACTAGAACAGGGTACTCTCCCCATTGCCTATAACCGTATGTAAGCCTTTCAAGAGAGGTGTCTTGGATTTTGCCATTCCATTCCAGAGATTCGAAGCGCCCCTCTGTTTCACAAACATGTCTCGGTCGTATCGGCCATGACAATATTTATCTCTTATCACTCGAGACCAAAGCGAGTCTGGTTCGTTCAAGGTTCTCCAGCTCATTTTTGCCATAAAAGCGGAATTCACCTACCTCATGCTGCGCATACCCAATCCTCCTGCGGTTTTCGTGCGCTTCGTCTTATCCCAGTGCAATAAATGCATCTTCCTCTTCTCTCTCGTTGAGCCCCATACAAAGCTTCGCATATTTCTTTCCACCTCATCACAATTAGAGAGCGGGAGCTGTATCATATCCTCTATGATATGTCCCAATCTCTCCATACATAGGACGAATAAATAGGGAGAGAGTGGGTCTCCTTGTCGTACGCCCCGAGTGGGTTTGAATGATTCGCCCATCTCCCCGTTCCACAGTACCCTCATGCTACATGTGGAAACACAGTTCACGATAGTCTTCGTAAGCAGAGAGGGAAGTCGGAGTTCGTGCAGCGTGTCCCTGATAAAGGGCAATTGAACTCTGTCATACGCCTTCTCGAGGTCAATTTTAATGGCCATAATGTGTTGTCCTTGTGTTGCTCTCATTGTATGCATGACCTCCTGAGTAATTACAATGTTGTATGTTATCTGTCTCCCAGGCACAAAGCTAGTCTGATTCGGGGCGACGATCTTTCTCATGATTTGCTTGAGTCTCAAAACGATGGCTTTTGTTGCAATTTTAAATGCAACATTACATAAGCTGATTGGCCTAAGTTGGTTCACAGTCTCCGGGTTGTCGACTTTTGGGATCACCACCAATAGGTTCTCATTCATAGCTCCTAAGCAATCGTTTCCTGTCAAAATATCTTGGACAACAGTAATGACTTCATGTTTCACCTTTTCCCAGTTCTTTTGGTAGAAGATGGCATGGAATCCATCGGGTTCGGGGGCTTTCAGAGCGCCCATACTATCCACTGTAGTCCGGATGTCTGAGCTAGTAAAGGGCCTGCATAGATCTTCCATATCAGTTTGACTCATTTCTGGAAATTTTCCCCGAGGAGTATCAAATGGCCCCTCGAAGTTTGTTTCGTCTGAGTAAAGAGCTTGTAGGTGCGAGGAGACCATAGCACGGAGCGACGGTTGATCCCAGATCCACTCGTTTGTATCAGTACGGAGACCTTCCACCCTATTTTGGCGCTGACGTACCACAGCGCATGCGTGAAAAAATCTAGTGTTGCGGTCCCCATTGATCAGTACATCCGATCTTGCTTTTTGCATCCAGTACATATTTATCTGCTCAAGAGTTTTGTCTAGATGAACTCGCAGTTTTTGCCCAAGCTTTAGTAGCCCACTGTTCGATCCATTACAAAGTTGGACCTGGATCCCTTCAATTCTTCGCCAAAGGCGGTCACGGCAACAAAACAGATTACCGAAGACGTCCTTGTTCCAGACGTCCAGGCATTGTGCAAGTGTCGAGAGAGCATGTGATAGCGGTGCCCCATGAGACCAATTCTGAGCCAAAATCGATTGAAACTCATGGTGCAATAACCATGCCGCCTGAAACTTGAAAGATTTGTTGAACGGTCTGTAATTATTAAAGCCCTTGACGCTCATAAGGAGTGGGGTGTGATCAGACTGATTCGCGGGAAGATGTCTAATCGCCCCCTCCTCAAACAAACTCCTCCATCCCATGTTGCGTAATCCCCGGTCCAGTCTAGCACTCGTTCTCGAAGCCGGGTCGAGGCCCCTGCTCCAAGTAAATTTCTGTCCGGAGAACCCCAGGTCAAGCAGGCACATATCTTCGATCCAGCGATTAAACTTAGTGCAGCGGCGTCTTATTGCATCAGAGTTCCCAGTCCTTTCCTCAAGACTTTTAGTTTCGTTAAAGTCTCCCATAAGGAGCCAAGGCAGTTCATTCTCTTCAAAAAAATTCAGCAATTTGTACCATAATTCTTCTCGGCTCGCTGGGTTTGGATTGGCGTAAATCGCTGAGAAGATCCAGTGGGATTGGCCAGATCGGGAGACTTTCAAAGTGATCACTTGTTGGTGGATGTCAATTTGGTCAAGATGGACTCTGTCACTGCGCCACAATACCCATATTTCACCACTGAATCCTACTGCTTCGGACCTAATTATTCCGTCAAAGCCGATACGATTGCAGACTTGGTCTGCTTGGGAGCCACTTACTTTCATTTCAAGCAGTACTAGTACGGAAGGATCGTGCGTTTTGATCATGTCCTAAAGAGTTCTTAGGAAGTTAGGACTTCCTGCGCCCTGAGTGTTCCAAGTAATGATATTGATATCATGAATAATCATTGATAAGATTTCTTGGAGGGGCTGGTCTTTTGATGTCCAATCAGACAGACAATCTAGCATCTTGTGACACCATGTTGGTGTCGATATTCTGTGCATCAGAGATGGTGAGTTCGTTCCCCTGAGTCTCCTCACCCTGAGCTGCAACTTCCATGTTGACATCCAGAGACTGATTTGGCCTACTGCTGTTTTCTGTGATCCCGGGATCCAGTTCCATCTCTCCATTGTCGTTGTTTGGTGGGTCACTCAAGTGTTCTTTGGTTTGTTTGATAGCACTGTGTTTCTCACCAGTTGTATGGTTGTTTGGGTCAGATGACAGTGCCGTATCAATATGAGTCGTGTTTTCTGGCTCCTTCCAAAAACTTTCTGCCAACTGTGCGGTTGCCTTTCCTTATATCTCCTCTGAGAATATCTCTATACCTACCAGATCCTTTTGATTTCCTAATATCTCCTTTCCTTTTTCCTGATTATTTCCTTCGGCTGTAGCCTTGAATATTCCTGTGAATCCCGGGGGGCACCCGTGGGTCCTGCACTTTCCTTGTTAATGGTTTGGCCAACCGTTTATTTTCCTTTAATACCTTCCTGAGCAGTCCTTATGGGAACCCATGATTTGCTATTCTTTTTTGCTCTACTCTTATTAAATTCCTTCTGATTTTCCTTTTGTGTGGTATCGTGTGCTTTTCCTTTCTTTGTAACAATTTCCTTCCCCGAGTCAGATTCTGCTTGATTTTCTCCTAAGGCCCCCAAGATATGGAAACGTGATCCCGACGAATTAGGAGCACTTTCCTTGTTTCCCGTTGGCGCCTTATCTGGGGGATTGTGACTTATTGATCCTCCTGGTTCCCCTGATTTCCCTCCTCCTCCATTCTGGCCCGGAGTTCCATCGTCGGTTCCTATTTTTTTATTGCTCGTACTCGCCTGGCCTCCTCCGTTGTGCTTCCCTTGATTTCCTATTGTTTTATTTCCTGTATATGCTTCATGTTTTCTTCTTGCCACTTTGTGTGGAATCATCCAACCTCCAAAGTCTTCGTGTAGTTATGGTGTGTCATTGGTGGGTTCTTGTGTTTTAGCCTCAATCTCTGTGACTTGCTTCGGGCATTTATCCTTTGTGTGCCCAATTCTCCCACATCCAAAGCAGATCATCTTCAGTCCTTCATATTGAATCTTCCACACTCTTCCATTGAGACGAAATTTGGAGAGGAGTGGTTTGCTGATGTCAAGTTCCACGCTTAATCTTGTGAATTTTCCTCGTTCCGCTGCACATGTCGTCCTGTCAATCTTCATGACTTTCCCTATCTTAGAGCCTATCTTGGTGAGTATTGTTGTGTCAAAATACTCCATTGACAGATTGGGGATTCGGATCCAAGCTGTGATGATTCTGATCGGCTCGTCCTTTGCTATGAAATTCGGCTTCCATCTCTGAATGGCCAGATAGTTCTCCCCTATGAGCCATGGACCACCTGTGAGGACATGGTTGAGATCGTCTCTGTTGCGGAATTTAATGACGTAGTATTCATTTCCTATGTCGACCATGAAGAATTCTCCTTTGGTTCTCCATTTTTGACTGAATGTTTTCCTGAGGTGTATGAATCCCACATTACGTCCAAAAACTTTCACTATCAGTGTGTTACGCCATGGTCTCCTTGGTCTCGCCTTCTCAATGGCTGATAGCATTGTTAACGGGCATGCTGGATCTTCATTCGGATCAAGCTCATCGTCCAGCAAGTCATCATCCTGGCTCTCATCCTCCCAGAACTGGTTATGTTCCTCCTCCATATCCTTTGAAGAACTTCCTCCCATGACAGTATCTTTGAAGGATAGGGCAGTCTTGGCATTAAGGCTGCCATTTGCTTTTGTCGGTCCAGCATTGAGGGAAGGAAAGGATTCCTTCTCAATGTTAAACGCTTCAACAATGCCTCTCTTCATTTTCTTGGTTGAGCGTAGCAGAAGGTCTGCCTCCTCAGTTGAGGTTCGTGGGCTAGTTCCGGTGGCCGGAGTGCTCGTGTTGAGAGTCCCAGAAGAGAGCATTTTCTTATTTTTTTATATTTTTCTAGATTTGGTACTCTTAACATAAAAATCACAAATATTTAAACTATATGTTTTCTAATTTGCATTCTTATGTTGTTTATATATTAAAAAAAAATATTTTACATTCTCTAATCTTCAAATATAGTTAATAACAATAACATATTTTATAATAGATGTGTAAAATTACATAAAAAGTACTTAAAGTTATATAAAATTATATTTTTCAATCACCCATGGGTGCACCCAACCCACCCGGTCACCCGATGGATGACGGGTGGATGCACCCGAAAAGGCTAATGGGCGGGTGATGGAAGTACTTCACCCGCTCATCACCCGACCCATTCTCATCCCTAATTGTAGGTTCACAAATCATATTTCTCATTTTTCTATTAATTCTAAAAATTTAAATTATTAATATTGTTAACTTTTTAAATACCTTAGCAATCTATATATATATATATATATATATATATAAAATTGTTGAGTTTGATTAAGTAATGACAATTGATACCTACTTAATGCATTGAATTAATGTGTTGAATTTTTTTTTTGAAAGGTTAATACATTGAGTTAATACATTAAAAAAAATACCTCATTTAATTAGACTCCTATCCTTATCGTTTCACGTCTATTCGTTTGTGTCAGTTGTTTTTCCTTTTAATTTAATCTACTAATATGGGTCTTTTAGTTATGGTTTGAGTGTATGTTCGTTTCTGTATCGTATTTCTTTCATCGGTTTTTATATGTCCAATGCGTATGTCTTTTGAGATTTTACTTAGACCATGGTTGTCTTTTGAGATTCTCTTTCAGCAGATAGTTATTATGCAAATAATGATTTTAAAATATCACTAATTAATAATTATACCTTTCAGATTCCGTTACTAATCAATATGTTAAGATTTATATATTTAATTAATCAAAAACATCTATTTTTTATTAAAAGTTACAGCATAAATACATTTGTGAATATAATACGAAATATATAAATATGGTAAAATTAAACGTGTTAGGGCCTATTTAATGACTAACCGTAAAACGGAAAACTGTGATTTTCCCGCGCTTCGCGCAGGATTCCGAATCTAGTCTATATCTATATATTAAAAGAGAGTTATTTAAAGCTTTCTCCTTAATTGTAGGTTCACAAATCCTATGTGTCATTTTGCTATTAATTCTCAAAATTTAAATTATTAATATTTTTAGCTTTTTAAATACCTTAGCAATTATTTACAATTTGTTAGTTTGTTAGCTATTTTGTAGTCTTCAAGTATATTATAAATATCTTTTCATCCTTTTTTTCAAAGCCCTAACAATATAGCAATTATATACTATAATATATTTTAGTGTATATTAATTAACCATAATTGTATACAACAATTTGTTCTTGGAGTGGTGTATCCTTTTACTCGGGCTTGGAGCCGTATAATCTTTTTCTCTGTTTTGACCTTTCTGTTTTTGGTTTTTAGCTCTTGTGGTATTCTCATGTATTGTTAGGTCATATCGGTTACTTCCTCCCAACCTGTTGGGGTAAGGAAATACCAATCTCGACCACCCCATACCCCGTTTTTCGGGATAAATGGGGATTGATGTTGTTGTTGTGTGATCATCCTCAAAATAATGCAGAAGAAAATAGCTACGAATCAAAACACAATCATAAATGTCATATGATGAGTTCACCTGACTAGGGTTATAACTTATAACATTGAGAAAATGTTATGATACGAATAAATTTTATAATATGAATATATACGAATACAACATGAACTGTATAAACCCGCGCAAGGTGCAGGAGCTACACTAGTGACAATTATAAAGAAACGAAGGGAGTATCATACCTTGTTTGTACGGATTCATAAGTCAATAAGTCATCTTAGCGGGGGGGGGGGGGGGGGGGAATTCGGAAATGAGCTTCTTTTTTTCAAAAAAATTCTCGATATAGGCTCGATTTGAAACTTATTCCCAACATAGGCGCTATTTTCTAATTCGGGAAATAAGCCCGTTGGAGAGACGTTGGTTTTGACAACGTCTCCCAAATGTTATTCCCATTGTAATTTTTGACATAATTCACATTACAAGAGAATCTTCGATATATCGTCCACTATATAAAAAAAACATAGTAATATGAGATCTTGTTTGATTCGTCTCGGCGAGAACTTTAACAATATCAAAATTTTATAATTTTTATTAACGTATATTTGGAGATATTAACGTTATAAAACGTGTCTCGATAAATATGTCAGAAGGAAATAAGAAGAACATTAAGAAACGAAGAGAGTAACTATGGAGTATTTCTGAACAAATAATCAAAAACTAAAATGACACAACGGAAGATGGAGTATACATAGAAATTTGTATTTATGCAATAAACAGAGAGTAACTACGGAGTATTTCTGAACAAATAATCAAAAACTAAAATGATACAACGGAAGAGGGAGTATACATAGAAATTTGTATTTATGCAATCTTTTTTTATTGAAGACCTCGTTACATGCATAAATACAAATTTGCGATAATGTGTTTTTGCCGTACTAGTCAGTACTCAGTAGAAACAAAAAAAATGTGCATTTGGGTTGTGGTCCCATCAATATTTAGCTACGAAAATACATGCATCAATTTGATTGAATACGTATCAACTTGGGTTGTCTAGTAGTATATTTTTGATTGATATAAAAAAAACTATCCTATAAAAATGAAATAAAACTCTCATTTAAATTACCTAAAGATTACTCTCAAGCACTTTCTTTGTAACAAGGGTCTATCTGTAACTATATTATAAAAATAACGTATAAGATTAAAGAGTAAGTTGAAAATTGATCCCAACAAATGAAATAATTGCAAAGACGTCCTTCTCGAAAACCCTAGTGACAGTCCCTATAAAAAAGGCTACTCTATTACCTAAAAAGTTGTCGCATTCATTTCTCTTACATTATCCTACCAGGAAAAAGATTGGAAAGATGTCGTCGTCGCAAGAAAAGACTGGTGTTGATGCAGAGATGAAGAAAGGCCAGAATGTCGAGGCTGCAATCAGGGCCATGAAAGACGCGTTTGGCGACTTTATCAGGAGAAGAGCGCCGGAGATCGCTGCTGCGAGTGGGAAAACTGTGTGGGACGAGGAGCAGTGTTTCCTTGCAGCGAAGATGGTGATGATGGATGTTGATCCTAGAGAAGCTGAGGTAATCGATTTAGTGCAACACCAGAGGAAGAAAATACTTCAGTTCTACATTCTGCCTACTGCACCAGCTCCAGCGCCAGCCAACTTCCCCCAGCCGGTTAACTTCCAACCAGCGGCGCTTAACTTCCCCCCACCTCCGGCCAACTTCCCCCAAGCTCCTCCCAACCTCCCCCAAGCTCCTGCCGAAGAGCCTAGCAGCTCCTCCTCCTCTGTCAAGAGGCCTAGAAACTAGCTAGATCTAGGCTCTAAGTTTACGTCGGATTAAGAAGAAAAAAAAGCATGGTTTATCACTCAAATACTATTTGACATTTTTCTATTAATTCTCAAAATTTAAATTATTAATATTTTTAACTTTTTAAATACCTTACCAATCTATATCTATATATTAAAAGAGAGTTATTTAAAGCTTTCTCCTTAATTGTAGGTTCACAGATCCTATGTTTCATTTTGCTATTAAATCTCAAAATTTAAATTATTAATATTTTTAGCTTTTTAAATACCTTAGCAATTATTCACAATTTGTTAGTTTGTTAGATATTTTGTAGTCTCCAAGTATATTATAAATATTTTTTCATCCATTTTTTTCAAAGCCCTAACAATATAGCAATTATATACTATAATTTATTTTAGTGTATATTAATTAACCATAATTGTATACAATAATTTATTCTTATTTATTTTATTTAAATACAATTTTGATAATATCATCCTCAAAATAATACAGAAGAAAATAGCTATGAATCAAAACACAATCATAAAATAAATTTTATAATATGAATATATACGAATACAACATGAACTGTATAAACCCACGTAAGGTGCAGGAGCTACACTAGTGACAATTATAACGAAACGAAGGGAGTATCATACCTTGTTTGTACAGATTCATAAGTCAATAAGTCATCTTAGCGGGGGAAATTCGGAAATGAGCTTTTTTTTCAAAAAAGTTCTTGATATAGACTCGATTTGAAACTTATTCCCAACATAGGCGCTATTTTCTTATTCGGGAAATAAGTCCGTTGGAGAGACGTTGGTTTTGACAACGTCTCCCAAATGTTCTTCCCATTGTAATTTTTGACATAATTCACATTACAAGAGAATCTTCGATATATCGTCCATTATATACAAAAAAACATAGTAATATGAGATCTTGTTTGATTCGTCTTGGCGAGAACTTTAACAATATTAAAATTTTATAATTTTTATTAACGTATATATGGAGTTAATAACGTTATAAAACGTGTCTCGATAAATATGTCAGAAGTAAATAAGAAGAACATTAAGGATGTAACTACGGAGTATTTCTTCAATAATAATCAAAAATTAAAATGACACAACGGAGGAGGGAGTATACATAGAAATTTGTATTTATGCAATCTTTTTTATTTTATTTTTATTTTTTTGAGAACCCTGCAATCTTTCTTGCCGTACTAGCAGTACTCAGTCGAAACAAAAAAAATATGCATTTGGGTTGTGGTCCCATCAATATTGGGTTGTGGTCCCATCAATACATGCAAATGAAAATTGATCCCAGCAAATGAAATAATTGCAAAGACGTCCTTCTCGAAAACCCTAGTGACAGTCCCTATAAAAAAGGCTACTCTATTACCTAAAAAGTTGCCACATACTCCCTCCGTCCCTTAATGTTTGCAACATTACCGTATTTGGCGTCCCGAAATGTTTGCAACATGTCCATTTATATCCATATATTTCTTCCTATTATACCCTCATTCAATTTTATTTTATTCATATCTTTACATCACTTTATCAATCAAATCAACCATCTACATCATCTTCTCCATTTAATTTTC
The DNA here is from genome assembly GCA_029168935.1 of Oxyria digyna. Classification (NCBI taxonomy): domain Eukaryota; kingdom Viridiplantae; phylum Streptophyta; class Magnoliopsida; order Caryophyllales; family Polygonaceae; genus Oxyria; species Oxyria digyna. The sequence continues at coordinate 10,684,724 of JAPVLV010000004.1, read as the reverse complement.
ACCATTAATTCATCAACCACCTTCATCTCCATTAAACTTCTTCCATTTTTACATAACAAATTTCTTAATTAACCTTAACTAATTCATTAAACTTTTCCATGTTTACACTAATTAACCCACTAATCTAATTCTGATAATCCTAACCCACCCAACACTAATCCTAATCTAGCCCAAAACCGAGCCCAAAACCGAGCCCAAAACCGAGCCCAAAACCCAGCCCAAAACTAACCCTAATTTACCCGATAAAACCTCTGCCCTCTCCATCATTTCCCTTCCCCGCCTCCATTTCTCTTCCTGGCCTCCATTTCTCTCCCGAAAAACCCTAGCTCTCGCCTCCATTTCTCGCCTCCATTTCTCCCCTCCACAGTCGCCACCTGCTTCATCTTTCTTCTCGATGGACAGCGGTAGCCATTCTCGCCCATCTCAGAGCTTTACTAAGAGTGGAACACCCAGCTTGTCCACTGGCAGAGTGTCCCTCTCTGTCTCAAACCCGAGCTCGTCCTCTGTTGATCCTCAATCTTTTTCCATCTCTGAAAATCTTCCCAACCACGATGAAGAAGATGCTCTGGATGAGTTTTTCCGGGGTTCACACGATGACGATCCCACTGAAAGCCGATCTGGTTGCTCTCTGTCCCCCCCTTGTAATTGGGGTCCGGCCTGTGTTGGCGATCATACCTGGAGCTATGTCCCGTCCGAGGAGATCGATGTCCATATGATTTGTTCCCCGGAGAAGAAGAACGAGTCAGTGGAGATGACGTGGTCTCCCGAGCTCTCTGAAAATGAGGCTTTATCTCGTCCCCGGGAGGTCATCGTCATCCCAGACACTCCGACGCCAGAGGTTTCCTTTGACGTTGACATGCCGACCCCGGAGCTGATTGTGATTCCCGACTCGCCCTCTGTCTCTGCCTCCCCATCCCGCTCTGACATTATCTAGCTAAGTCGCTCTATTGTCCCACTATTTTGCACATTTTGCGTATGGGTTTTGGATTATGGATTGTGGATTATGGACTCTGTTTTATGGACTGTTTTATGTTGATGGATTCCTGGACTTTGTAATGTTTTGGCGGATTCCTGGACTATGTTTATATTTTGGTGGATTTATGGATTATTAGTATGATTCTGTTATGTTGTTGAGGAATTTGTGTGACTACTTTTGTGGTTGCAATCTGTTGAGGATTTTGTGTGACCACTGTTGTGGTTGCAATTCTGCTGAGCATCTTCTGTGACCACTGTTGTGGTTGCAATTCTGTTGAGCATCTTCTCTGTGTGACCAATGTTGTGGTTGCAATTCTGTTGAGCATCTTCTCTGTGTGACCACTGTTGTGGTTGCTATTCTTTTGAGCATCTTCTCTGTGTGACCACTGTTGTGGTTGCTATTCTTTTGAGCTTCTTCTCTGTGTGTCTACTGTTGTGGTTGCAATTTGTGTGATTGAAAAATGTGATTAGCAATTTTGTCCCATTGCTGAGGTCCCAAACTGTTGGTTGCAATTATGTCCCATTGCTGAGGTCCCAAACTGTTGGTTGCAAATATGTCCCATTGCTGAGGTCCCTCTGTTTTTTTTTTTTTAATCTATGATGAGTTCTTATAAAACTGAGATGCAATTCTTTGTGAAGTCTCAAATTCTTTACCATACACTAGGAAACCAGTAATATCTATCACTCTGACACGCCATTGTATGTTAAGCTTTGTCTTAGCATGCTATAGGAAACCAGTGATAGGTGTGACTGAATGAGGCCATGTGTGGTAAGGTATTTGGGATTGAATTGTGTCAATGATGGTTATGGGACACCTGAGATGAACTTTTTTTCAAAATACCTTGGACCTATACATCAGTACTCCTCTTTTCACCATTCTGTGAACTGTGGTTTTGGATATATTCAGTTGGGTTGCTAAATCTCTTATGCATGATCTGTCCCCCATTCCTATTGCTCTGATTGATTCTAGTGCTACTTGAATTCTCTTTCTACCACAGTTGTGATACTTTGTGCTGACATTGATATTTTGGGATGAGCTTAGTTGTTGTTCAGCTACTTTCCATATTCTTCCTATGGTGAATCTTGACACATTGAACTTGTTTGCAGCAGCAGAGATTGCACCTTTTGGAAGATGTCCCTCCATGGTTCTGTTCAGAAGAAAGTGAATGACCTGCACCTTTTGTTCACTGCTGAGCCTTGTCTGTGGTGGCTGATGATGTGCTGTTGCCCCTGTCTGATGCTCTGCTTCTGGTTGGTGAGGAACCTGGTGTTGATGCTCTGCTTCAAATTGTTCATGCTCCTCTTCATAAGCTGGTGCATAATTCAGATCAAAAAGAAGAGCTTGCTCCCCTGTGTCCCAAACTGAATCAGTAAGACCCTCGACTTCATCTTCTAGAGGTTGAGCATCTTCTCCATTTAATGCTGAAGCCATCCACAACAGGCAATGATGCTGAACTTATTTCTCTGTTTTTTCCTCTGTTTTTCCTCTCTTTATTTCCTCTGTTTTTTTTCTTCTTGTGTTAAGAACAGATTTTCTGTCTGTTTATAAACACTGATGTTAAACAGTGAAAAGGCTCAATCTGTGTGTGTTGAATGCTGATTTCCTATTGGTTAATTTTGGTTTAGTAGGATTGTGTATTGTAAAGTGTGATTATTTTAATCAATTAAATTTTAGCTGAAATCTCAGGTGATTTGTGACATCTGCACATTTTCTGCACATTTTCTGCATTTTCTGCACATTTTTCTTCTCTTTCCAATTTTATTAAAAATTGTGCCATTCCCTCAATGTTGCAAACATTGAGGGACAGAGGGAGTACATTTCTCTTACATTATCCTACCAGATTGGAAAGATGTCGTCGTCGCAAGAGAATACTGGTGTTGATGCAGAGATGAAGAAAGGCCAGAATGCCGAGGCTGCAATCAAGGCCATGAAAGACGCGCTTGGCGACTTTATCAGGGGAAGAGCGCCGGAGATCGCTGCTGCGAGTAGGACAACTGTGTGGGACGAGGAGTAGTGTTTCCTTGCAGCGAAGATGGTGATGATGGATGTTAATCCTAGAGAAGCCGAGGTAATCGATTTAGTGCAACATTAGAGGAAGAGAATACTTCAGTTCTACATTTTGCCTACTGCACCAGCTCCAGCGCCGGTTAACTTCCAACCAGCGCCGGTTAACTTCCCCCAGCTCCTGCCGAAGAGCCTAGCAGCTCCTCCTCCTCTGTCAAGAGGCCTAGAAACTAGCTAGATCTAGGCTCTAAGTTTACGTCGGATTAAGAAGAAGAAAAAGCATGGTTTATCACTCAAATTATGTTTAGTACTAAGTAGTCTCTTTACTTTAAAGTTTCAGGTGGTTTTTATGTGGCATTGCTACTTTATACTCCTCTGTCAATATATATGGTGTTGGCCTGATTTTCTATTGTTCTGATTAAAAAACTAATTTTCTATTGTTTGGTTTTTAGGGCTTCTGTGTTGATTCTGAACTTGATTGCATTTTTTATGGTCGCTATGTATTCTTTCCCTCAATCAATAAGTACTAATTAAGTAGTCTCTTTACTTTAAAGTTCCAGGTGGTTTTTATGTGGCATTGCTACTTTATGATATATATGGGTTTTGTCGCTTCAGGTTGTTCGGGTTTTGGATTGATATCTGACGAGTCTATTCGGATACAAGCGGTTTTTGGATTGTTCGGGTTTTGGGTTCGGGCGGTCTAGGCTGTTTTTTCGAGTCGGGTCAGATTTTGCCACGCCTTCTGATTTTCCGAATCTGAATAAGAAACTACTTTTAGACCCCGTGAATATCACGAGATTATAAGATTACATTAATATATATATATATATATACTCCGTATATAAGATGCTTAGAATTTATATATCGTTAAAATAATAAATAATTTATAGTTAAATTTGTAAAAAAAAACAAAAACAATTTATAGAATATGCAATACATTGGTATATAAATTTACATATGTAAAAAAGAGAGTGAGAAATATTGAATGATCAATGTAAAATATACACCAACCTATCATATACACTCAACCAAAATACAATTAGATAGTCTCAGATAAGCATAAGATAATTTATACACAATTTACATCTAAATTTTCTATTTTATACGGAAACATAAATAGAATCAATAACAAAGAAATGTTTTTTAGTTCTAAAATATAAGGACAAAGAAGGAAAAAAATATTTTACATATATTATAAATTATGACTAACACATGAGATCCGCCTACAATTATCCAACAATAACGAATTTGATGATAAGGTTATAAAAAGACAACAATAAATAGAAATTAGTATTTTGGGATAAGACACAGTCATACACTACGGTCTGAAGACCGTAAGATTTCAATTAAATTGTTAATTTTATGGAAAAAATTCAGATACGAATTATTAATATGGTGCGAATATACGAATATGCACATTTCTTCACATTTAATTGCACATTTCTTCACATTTACATGCACATTTTTCGAAATTAAACGAGGCATAGCTAAACCCCTTAAAAGGAAAAAAAGAAGAAGATTGCATCGTATTCATGGTATAGAACTATAGATGAATAAAGAAGGAATGAAAATAGAAGCATATAAATTAAATGAACACAACAAATCAAAACACAAGCTAAAAGTTCGAAATTCCAATAATGAAAAGCAAGTCTAGCTTTCATCTTACTACATTTAAAACTAGTGAAGCATAAACAAGCTCTCAATGTGATAACACATCTATACTCTTATCTCTATAATACTTTGAACATAAGGATGAGACATAAAAGGGCTTGTTATTGTCGTCAAAATAGCATTGGATTTTGAAGAATGTGGTTTCGAGAACGTTGGAGGGGAAGTGGCGAAGATGGAAAGAGACGAATTCAGAGTCGTCTATAATGGAGAGGAACCATTTGCAGACGGCACGAAGCAACAAAAGAGTGTTGGAAGGAAGTAAGATGAAGATATGGAAACATAGCTCAATCGGCATGTAATGAAACATGCCTAGTTGTTCTTTATCTATATGAGGAATCATTAATATCTTTTTCTCCATTGCTTGTTGTTTAGAGAATGAAGAAATGTCACTTCATCGATGAAGTCATAAATGGTTGCTCAAGTCATAAATGGTCAGTAAGCAATACTTGATTACTACTATTTGAATATAAGTATGAGACATAATAGGGCTTGTTATTGTCGTCAAAATAGCATTTGATTCGGAAGAATGTGGTTTCGAGAACGTTGGAGGGGAAGTGGCGAAGATGGAAAGAGACGAATTCGGAGTCGTCTATAATGGAGAGGAACCATTTGCAGACGGCACGAAGCAACAAAAGAGTGTTGGAAGGAAGTAAGATGAAGATATGGAAACATAGCTCAATCGGCATATAATGAAACATGCCTAGTTGTTCTTCATCTATACGAGGAATCATTAATATGTTTTTCTCCATTGCTTGTTGTTTAGAGAATGAAGAAATGTCACTTCATCGATGAAGTCATGTTTGTTAACTTTCAACTAAAAACATGAGATTGTACTTGAATAATTCAAACATGAGATTGTACTTGAATAATTCCACACTTTTCGAAACAAAAATGTAGCATAAAATGGATTTTTTTTATTATATAACGGAAATATAGTAATTTGTAATGGATTCTCTAAACATTCTTGTATACTCCTTCGTTCTTTTTTAATTGTCACTAGTCTAGTTCTCGCGCCATGTGCGGATTTATATAAATCGATATAGTTAATAAGTAATACGGAGTATATTATATAATATATAATTTTATATAAAAATAAGTTGATATCTAAAAATGATATTGATATATAGTTAAGTTTTAAAATATTTAATATAATAAACAACGAATATAAATAAATTTTTATACCCAAAATCTTATTTGATCAAATTATCATAGGTTAATTTGTAACAAATTTAAAAAAAAATTGATTTCAACATATATAAAACTATATAATTTAAAACACTACCATAACAAAAAAAATAATATTTTCTCTTATTTATTAAAAAATCAATCTTTTTGTGATATGTTATATCATAAAAATAAAATTATAAATTTGTAAAATAACATAATAGGATATTGAGAGGTCAAAATCTAAAAAATTAACACATAAAAATCTTTTTGTAATCTGAAATATCTTAAACAATCTTTTTGTGATATTTTTACACATGATTTTCCAAATTATTTTTATCAAAATTACAATAAATAGTAAAAAAATCGTGACCAATGGAATGACGACAAGTTGATAGTCTGAATGAATAGTATGCCACGTGACATAGCTAAAATTGGAGAAAGGTCTTTTGCTTTAGTACTTATATAGAGATTCTAGATTGTTTCCTTATTTCTATTTAATTGTCGTTTTAGCTATTTTGGCAAGATATTGTCAGATTTGCCCATATATTTGTTATAAGATTTAGAATCTTAAATAATTATCATTTTAGACATTACTAATCAAGAAAATTAAGTAAGGGTAGTTCGGTGAAAAGTTTAAATTCTTAATCTGTCTTAAAAATCCTAAAATCTATATCTATATATTAAAGGAGAGTTATTTAGAGCTCTCTTCTTAATTGTAGGTTCACAAATCTATATCTTTTTAAAATTAATATATTTTTTCTAAAGTAGGCTTTTTTCAAAAAAAATTCTCGATTTGGGCTCGTTTGAAAACTTATTCCCAACATAGGAGCTCTCATGTGGTTCGGAAAAATTTCACGTTGGAGAGACGCTGGTTTTGCCAGCGTCTCCCAATCGAAGCACAATTTTTTTTTGAAAAAGAAATTATGTATAGCGTCTCTTATACATAAGTGTTAAAAAAACCAGCGTCTCTTATACGCATTCAATATATTAAAAAAATATTTAAAAAAAATTAGGCATAAGTCTCGTGCATACCCACGTAAGATTTAGAAAAATGAATTGACTCATGAACTAAATCAGCGTTTATTTACACGGGTGCTATATACAGCCTGGTCACTTTACCAAACATCGCCCGGCCACTCGCGTTCTGCGAGGACACATACCCTCGCGTTCCGCCAGATTAGAAAAAATTAAGATAATTTTTTACTGCTAATCTCGTGTTACACGAGAGTACGTGACCTCGCAGAACGCGAGAGACGTGCCATTCGCGTAAAGCGAGTGGTTTTTATCTGAAAGAGGTTGTTGTGCACCATTAATAGATGTTTTGTCTTCACCTAACTATAATAACTACCCCCTTATTTAAAATAAACCGTAACACTTATTAACCCTACCCTGACACCTCTTTTTATCATCTTTCACCCTCCAATAAAACTCATTTTCAAAACCTTTCAAACTTCAAAACACTCTAAAAACACCAAAAACAATGGAAGATGAAGAGGAATTCAACAAAGGAAGGAATGAAGATGGTGGTTCATCAAGTTACCGTGCAAATGAGGTAATGTTCTTACTTAAATTTTGAATTTTAATTTGTTTTGCACCATTAGGAGCTACAATGAAGTTATTATGTTGTTTTTCATGCTAAATGTAGTAGTAGTAAGTGTTGAAGAGATGAATTTTGCATATAATGTCCAAAAGTTTTATTCTTCAACCTTATTTTGTTAGGGTTTATGTTTTAGAGTTTTTAATGTAGAAAATTTACTTTTGTTCATGTTTATATTAAATGACCCTGTTTCACTTTGTTTGCACCTTAGCAATTTCCCGCGTTCTGCGAGAGAGAGCACCTCACGTAACGCGAGAATCGCCTCCCTCGCAGAACGCGAGAATTTGCACATTACAGAGTATTAACTTTTTATTGTGTATAGGTGAATTTTTCTTTGTTCACTGGATTGAATGTAATCCAGTTGAATTACTACACCTATTCCTCGCGGAATACGATGCCTGTTTCGCCACCATCATTTGATTTAGGGATTGACTTTGGTGATTATCATCAACCATCTACATATCTTGGCTCGTTCTTCTTTGACTTCCTCTTTCTTTTTTGTTGCACTTCCTCTTCTTCTTCTTCCTATTCTTCCTCTTCCTCTTCTTAATCCCCAATAACTTCATCCTCATTTTCTTCTTACATCGGTTCTGGTTGCTGATTGTGAGAAGAAGAACAAGCTTGTCCACTTTCCTCGACATTTCCATGACCCATGTCTGGATGTCCACTTCCCTCACCATTTCCACTGCCCCAACTTTGTTCACCTCATCCCTGCCCAGGGACTTCCACTATTGCACTCTCAACTTGTCCACAAGAATAACTATCTTGAGAAAACGCGTCCCAAACACCACTAGGGTAACACCCCTGATATTAGGGGTGGGCATAAATAACTGAAACCGAAAAACCGAACTGAAAAATCGGAAAACCGACCGATTTTTCAATTAACCGTACCGAAATAATAGAAGTTTTGGATAAAATTAACCGAACGATATTATTTGCGGTTATACGGTTAGGAAACGATTAGTTAAATTGTATTTGTGGTTAACCAAAATAACCGAATATATAATATATAAATATTTTTATATAAAATAATATTACAATAATAGATTTGTATAACAAAATTTTATCTTCCAACACTATTTATCTTCATTTTTATCTTCAAATCGGTCTATTTACACAGTATAAGATTACTGTGACTTTTTTAGGCAACAAAACTTTGTTGTTTTTGTGCCGCTAACAGAACTTTGTGACTTTTTTAGCCCTTTAATTATATTGTGTATTTGGGATTGTGAGATTTTAGTTCTTTGAACTAATTTCTTTTAGTGTTCTTTTAGTTGTTCTTTTTTCTTAACAATTTCAAAAGCATATTTTTTTAGTTTTTGTTATATTGGTTAACCGAATTAACCGACTTATTTGGACCGAAAATTTGGTTAACCGACATTGGTTAACCGAGAATTACGGTTAGGTAAATGGTTGTTAGAAATCACTAACCGAACATTTGGTTAACCGAACATTGGTTAACCGAATGACGGTTAACCGACCACGCCCACCCCTACCTGATATGAATGTGGACCTGACCCACTAAAACTCATGCAGTCTGCCCCACCATAACTATGCCTACCACTGTACTCCATATATGCGTCGGAGAGTCCCTCAGGGTACAACTCAACGTGTGAGGGACTAGGGTTCAGCTCAACGTCGGGGAGTCCCTCAGGGAACAGCTCAACGGGCGTTGTCTTCTTTGTTTTCCTCTTCCCTTTTCCTTTTTCAACTGGTGGTTCTTCCCTCACAATATTTCGTTTTTTCCGACAAGCTGAACGTCCAGGACGATCCATTACCTAAAACAATACAAGGTAAAATCAATAAAAAAAAAAAACAAATGCAGAAAAAAACACAGAACAAAAATGTGCAGAATGCACATGTTCTGCAAAAGGGGGAATTGACAGTTATGGCAATTCCTCGGGTTACGCGAGGGCACCATTCTCCAGATATATGTTTCTTCTCCAGTCATCTCATTCATTTCGGCCAGTTTTTGACGACATTTCAACACAAATTCAACATAAATTCAATATTTTAACTCAAAAGCCTATCAATTTAAGTAAATTACCAAATAAATATCAAAACCCTAAATAAAATGTAAACCCTAATAAAAAACCCTAACCCTAATAAATTTGACCTATTCAACATAAAAAAAACATTCACTCATCAACCATAATAAAAAATCATCATCTTTCATCCATTTCAAACAACCTAATACTATATACAATCATTTCTAAATCAACATTCAATATCAAAACATCATATAATATGCAATTTCATATACTAACAACATATATCCATTTAGAATCAACATTAGAAAGCATAAGGAAAGAAGAAACATACGTTAATTGAAGATTTGTGTTAAAAAGATAAAGATGAACTAGTTTGTTTGAGAGAGGGAGTAAAAACGCGGCGGTATATTATAAAAATGAGTAGAAGTAGGATTTTTTTTCCCTTTTATAGAGACTAAACCCTCGCGTTTTGCGAGATGTCCCCCTCCATTAGTAAGGGCCTTTATTTAGCATTTGTGAAAATATTTAAAATACTTAAGCTGTGTCAGTATGCCTTTAGCTGTAGAACATCATTTCAGTTCAGAGCAAAATTTCCGATGCAGAGGATTGAACTTTCTCCCAAGACTACCACCCACAAAAATGGGTTTGGTCATGATTAAATGCACTCCAACTCACGTTTTGTTAATTGGTTCAAACTCTCTCTTCTACTCCGATAAAAAAAATATCTAAAGAAGACACAAATTTGGATTTGGTTCTTGGGTTAGGTTGTTGGTTTAGATTGAGATGATGGACTTCAACTCGAAGAAGAAGAGAAAATGTGATGATTCATATGAAGAGCCCCCTGCCAAGCTCGACCAATCAGTGCTGGACTGCCCTATCTGCTTCGATCCCTTGACAACCCCTGTCTTTCAGGTATCTTATTCTCTTTCATTTTACTGGTTTCTGTTTTCTTCCTCGTCTAATCAATTGTTTTGATTGAATGCATCTTGCCAGTGTGTTAATGGACATGTAATTTGCTCGTCCTGTCACAGTAGCCTCAAACCTAATTGCCCTTCTTGCGGCTCTGATAATCTAAATCTAGGTGACATGCGAAATAGAACCGTTGAGAAGATTCTAGAATTTGCCATTATTTCTTTCCCATTCAAATCCTTCGGCTGTTTTTCGGAATTTACTTTCTCTTCCAAAATCTCTCATGAGAAAACCTGTGCTTACTCTCCTTACAGTTGCCCTACCAGTGGTTGTACTTTTTGGGGCTCTCCCACGAATTTGATCAATCACCGAAAGAAGGACCATCCGAAAAAACATGATTTGTTTGAAACCCAATCTGCTTATTCATTTCCTTAAGGCTGCTAAGTTTGGTGCGTCTTTTAACGAGGGGGATGATGGGACTTTTTTTATCCTCAACTGCAAAACAATGGAAGTCAGCTCTATTCAAGACCCAAATGTGAATTCACAGCCTCCTCCTGAATTCCCTTATTCATTTTCCGCTAAGAAAAAGTTTGGTTATTTTAAGTTTAAGCCAGTGGTGCTTCCATGTCTAAACGCCAATGACTGCTTCTGGAGGAAGGAAGTTGAGTCTGGCATTGCTGATTCTGCTGATTTGAAAGACTTGCTGCAAGTTCTGGATCATTTCTATGAGCATGACGGGAGTATTTTCCTTACTGTGGAAGAATCTTGAGGCATTGGTGCTGGTATGTGTAATATTTTGTTAGGTCTCATATTTTTGTAAGCGTTTTATGATTCGGTTGTGTTAGGTGAAATCTTTTGTTCCTGTCTAAATGGGTAGATAACATAGTAACATCTTCATCCCTGGCTGAATCCTTATGTCAAAACTATTTAACACTTCCCTCTTAGACGTAAATCTCAATGCCACGAACCAGTTTCTTTACTATTTTTGCTGGTAATGTCTTGGTAAATTTGACGAAGATCAATCTTAACTACTTCGTCCTATTTGTATTGAAGTAGCCTTCATTGATTTGAATGATACAAGCGACATTCTCTTCGTAATAGTAAATTCCATTACGCTGTAGTAGAATATAACAGTTTCAAATCAACCCCTAAATTCGGCTGGGTGTTTAATCTTATCTATATAAAAGTTGGTTGTCCGTTGTCAAAATTGAATGAAATTGGTACCAATTTAATGCATTACTCATTTCTTAATCACCTCCTATTGGACTTTTGGGCATGTATTTAAATATCTTTCTTATATCTCTATGTTATATTTATTTATAGTCTACTTGATTAAGTCACAAATTAAATTAATGTGTGAGTTTCTCTTATGACAATGCAAATTTATTCTAATATTATGTTTTAAAACTACTTCAAACATAAATATAAGGAAATAAAAAATACTTATATTTACAAATATTAATAAATTTGATAACAACAACAATATATTAACAAATAATGTATAATTATATTAAATCACATACGAAAAGATCAAAATTAGTGGAAAACAAATATATTGTTGACAGTGGGATTTGAACCCACGCCCTTTCGGACCAGAACCTTAATCTGGCGCCTTAGACCAACTCGGCCATATCAACTTCATGTCATACCAACTTAGCAATAAACACAATTAATAAAATGTACTCAAGAACTCTATACCTTTGAAGAAACAAATCAAAGTGTAGTACCAATTTCTTGGATTGATTAAGCAAAACCAGTCATAGGGCAACTCTCCTTTGGCACATAATATGGTTCAACTCAATGCACCAACATTCTTTGTACAATTGAACCATTACATACATGCCAACAGGAGATTCGCCCTACAACTAGTTCACTTAGCTCCACATGATCCGCCCTATCAATGATCGATCTCATCAGTTTGTGTTTCTTATATGAACCAATCCCGCATGCCCTTATATATACTCTGTATTTTGCTGCAGAATGACTGCCATATGCTCTATCAAAGGATGTTTATACCATGGATATACTCTTAGGTACCATTCCTTTTCATCAAGACTAGATTCTTGGATGATTTTCCGACCTCTCGAGATCTTAAGGGCGCGTTTAGGCATACGAGGCGCTTCATAGAGGAAAAAGGATTCAAGAAAAGGGCAAGAATGAGTCTTGTCTGACTTTGTAGAGGGTAACTTTAGTTTTTGGTATATCCTAAGTTATATGCTTCTTTCAATCTATATTGCTTTCTCTTTTACAGATTGACCAGGATCAAAAGGTGTTCAGTCCCAATAGTTGCATGGCATGTTGTCATTTAACTCCAATTCTCTTTGCAGAATGTATATGTAAATTTGCATATGAAACCTGTAAATCCATGCTCATATTATGTGTGATAAAAAAATGAATTCCATGATATCTTCAGCTAAAAAATTGCAAAAGAACTTCTCTGTTGTTCAGTAATTTGATTATCATTTTGTTCACGGTTCTAGTCTTCTAGACGCTAAGAGGAGATCTAGACAGGATTATAAGTTACTCATGTGATTATTTGATTATATACTCTTCAAAATTAATTGTTTTTTTCTATAAAATTGGTTATGGAGTTTTTTTTTTTTTTTTTTTGGGTGTTAAGGAGAGACGGCACTCTCGCGGAAATTTTATTGAAAAAACAAACGAAATGGCTATGCCCTAGTGTCGCGGGGAATAACCTGACCCCTAACATCATTGCGTAAATAATCATCTAAAAAGTTCGGACAATTATCTAACACGCAAATCCCTAACGGAAAATCAAAAGCAAACTGGGAAAGACTATCGGCGGCCCTATTGGCCTCGCGATAGACATGTCGCATATGGATACTCCAATGTCGACTCAAAAAGCCTTGGCATCTCTCAACCAGGCTAGCAAAAGGATGGGTCCGGGGAGTGTTACGGTTGAGGAGGTCGATGGCAATCTTAGAGTCGGACTCCACCCGAACCTTCTGAAACCCCATATCACAGGCTAAGGAAAGGCCATGGTAGATGCCCCACAACTCTGCTTGAACCACCGAGCACTGACCCAACGTAACCCCCGCGCCAAATACCTGAAGCGTCCCGAAGAATACCTCCTGCAGCAGCATCCAGGGCCCAGTCCGGACAGCTCCATCAGTGTTAACCGAGATCCAGCCCTCAGGAGGAACCTGCCAAGTCGTGATAACCTCCTCCTCTTGACCACTGTTCACCACCTCGCCACCCGTACTCATCGCCCGAAGGAATTCGTGCACCTGCCTGGTTTTTCCGGGGTCGGAACCTCATTCCCGAAAATCTTAGCATTCCTCCACTTCCAGTTCCACTAACACGTCGTAGCAAAAAGGACGTCGTCCCGCGTATCACGGCTAAGCCCGTACCCGCCCTTTAAGCACTTTCGTGTCCAAAGTATAGGCTCATCATTCCAAAAATCATGGGTGGAGACAGCAGGCACAAACGCTTCCCAAATATCCCTGGACAACTCACAATCCCGAAACAAATGGATGATAGACTCGTTCCCCTTCCTGCAACGGTCACACGTCGCGTTAGGCGCCAAGTGCCTGCGATATCTTTCCGCGTTGGTCAGGATTTTCCCCCTAAGGACAAGCCAAAGGAAGCAGCGAATTCGTTCCGGACCTTGATCTTCCAACTGAGTTTGAGGAGATACTGGACCTCAGTCGAGATACTCGCGGGGTTCTCCGGGAGTAGATCCGCGTAAGCAGACGCAGCCGAGTACAGACCCAAGGAAGAGAGAGCCCAATAGGCCTGGTCCCTAGAAGAATCTCCCCCAACCAGCCCCGTCGAGGCCAAACGGGTGAGGAGCGAGGGTGGAAGGAGGGACTGCAGATCATGCCACTTCCAACCCCTATTCGGGTCCCAGTAATCAGACACCAACTTACTCGAGAACACGGCACTCTCCGGCCCAAGGCGATCCAGCTTAAGAGCCTTCTCGCCCAACCACTTGTCATCCCAAAAGCGACAATTCTCCCCATTAGCAACCGAACACCGCAACCCTTTCAACACCGACTCCTCCAAGCTCCATTTAATGCCACTCCAAAGGTAAGATGGGCGGGTCTTCCTCGAGGTGATAAGGGAAGCTCCCGTGAAGGAAATGCCATATTTCGCCGTCAGGATCTCGCCCCAAACACCCGCTTCACCCTGAAAGAGACGCCACCCGAGCTTACCCAAGATGGCGAGGTTCATGTGTTCCGCAGCGCAAACCCCCAGGCCCCCAATGCTCTTCGGGATACAAAGCTCGGGCCATTTCACAAGATGCATCCTCCTTTTGTTCACTTGGTCGCCCCAGATAAACCCCCTGCTCATCTTGTCCAGATCTTCACAAACGTTACCCGGAAGCCGCATAGAATTCATAGTGTAGGCAGGAAGAGCCGAGAGAACGGACTTGGTGAGAGTAATCCTACCAGCAAGGCTAAGGGTCTGAGCTCTCCAACCCGACAGTCTAGCATGCGCACGATTAAGCAGATCCTGAAACGTCGCCTTGCTCACCTTCTTGTTGAGCATCGGGATGCTCAGATTCTTACCCAAGTCACGTGTAACATTGATCCCGCTAATGCACTCAAGAGAGTTGGCAAGGTCTCGACTAACATTCGTGGACAAGAAGATGCTCGACTTAGCCCTACTCAGTTGTTGTCCAGACGCATTGCAGAATTTGTCCAGACAGCTCATAATAATTCTCATCTGATGTGGGGAGGCCTCCGCCATAAGGACAATATCGTCCGCGAAGCAAAGGTGCGAGATCATGGGGGCCCCCTACAAACTCGGATCCCTTTCCATCTCTTGCTCTCCACCTCAGCATGAATCAAGTGGTTGAGCCTTTCCAGGCAAAGGACGAAGAGGTAAGGGCTGATGGGGTCCCCTTGCCTAATCCCTCTAGCCGGGACAAAAGCATCTGTAAGTTCCCCGTTCCAAAGGATGCGCATAGACGGGGAGGCAATGCAAGCCTTGATCCACTGGCACCACAGATCAGAGAAGCCAGCGTCCCAAAGGGTGTCGATGACGAAGTCCCGGCTAATGCGGTCATAAGCCTTGGCGAGGTCAAGTTTCAGCACCATCCAATGCTTCCCACTCGTCTTCATTCTGAGAGAATGAACCACTTCCTGCAGAAGAGCAACATTGTCGGTGATAGAGCGGCCCGGAATGAAGCTATTCTGAGTCGGCCCGATCAGAGCATCCAAGAAGGCTTGACTCGGTTCGCCAGGATTTTGGTGACGAGCTTATAGATGACATTGCATAGACTAATGGGCCCGAACTGGGAGAGGAGTTCTGGTTTGGAGACTTTCCCGATGAGGGCGATGATAGTATCGTTCACCCCCGAAGGAAGGGATTTAGTCTCAAAGAAGTCCCTGACAAAGCTGCAAATCGAGGGTCCAACAACCGACCAACAAGACTTATAGAAGATAGGCTGAAAAACGTCAATCCCCGGAGCCTTGTAAGAACCCATCTGCTTCAGTGCAATCCAGACCTCATCATCACACACCGGTTTGTCCAACTCAACAATCTGATCAGCCGAGAGTTTCACAAAACCCCCCGTAGGAAGACTACAAGGGTTGCCAGCACCCGGGTCAGTAGAGTACAGATCAGAGAAGAACTCAACAGCCATGGACTCGAGCTTGACTTGATCGGTTTCCCATTCCTCGTCTCCAACCCGAAGGGAGGTGATACGGTTCCGCTGCCGACGCACCACAGTACTAGCATGGAAATACCGGGTGTTCCGGTCGCCCGTCGAGATCCACTTCTTGCGGGATTTTTAGAACCACATCATTTCCTTCTTAAGCTGGGAATGCAGCGCAATAAGGTCCCCATACATGTTGCGTTCAAGAGCCTTCTGGATGCCGTCAATGCGAGCAATAAGTCGGTTCTTCCTGCGGTCCAACTTCCCAAAAGTCTGCTTGTTCCAGGCAATCAGGTTCTGCTTGAGGGAATTGAGAGCAGTGGAGGCATCCTGAGTCGAATCCCAGCTATCCTGCACAAAACTCATGAACCCCGAATGTAGGAGCCAAGCCGCCTCGAACCGAAAAGGTCGCCTACCCCTGTTAACCTGCACACCAGCACAAAGAGAAAGCAACAGAGGGTTATGATCTGAGGCATTGGAGGGTAAATGAGTAACAGAAGCATCCTCCCATTTAATCCTCCCTGTAAGGTTAGTAAAAACCCT
Organism: Oxyria digyna; assembly: GCA_029168935.1. Taxonomy (NCBI): domain Eukaryota; kingdom Viridiplantae; phylum Streptophyta; class Magnoliopsida; order Caryophyllales; family Polygonaceae; genus Oxyria; species Oxyria digyna. Next base: position 10,668,243 of record JAPVLV010000004.1, on the reverse strand, counting down.
ATCAAGTCTCTTAGCCACGCGAGTTCTCGGTGTTAACCCACGACTCCACGAGAATTGTGGCCCTTTAGCACCCATGTCAATGAGGTGAGGTTGTCCACCCATCTGGCGAAGGTCGCCGAGTCCGGGGAGAGGGTGTTAGCACCCCCTTGACGCTCGTCGAGGGTGAGGATACAATTAAAATCCCCCCCCCCCCCGATGAACATGGGTTCCTCGCCGCAGCTTCCAAGTCAGCCCAAAACTGAGAGCGCCCCTGAGCGGTGGAAGGGGCGTAAACAACAAACAAATGAAGGCGATCGGACCCGATACTGATCACAGAGTGGATAAAATTGTCATGGACCAAAAGAACCTTTAACTGAATCCGATCCTCCTTCCATAACAACCATATCCCCCCCAAGAATCCTAATGCCTCCACCCGGATCGAATTAGAGAAAGACAGGCGCCCACACACCTATCAGCCTTCACCCCCAAGATACGCGGTTCCAGGACCGCCAAAATATCCATCGGATTCCGCTTGAGGAGGTACCTAAGCGCTCCTCTGAACCCCTTACCTCCTGCCCCTTGTACATTCCAAATAAGTGTATTCATTAAAAAACCAAAGAGGGGGTAGGGTGGGACAAAAAACCTAGTCCCGGTGTGGCACCGCCACAGCGGCCACCACAGAACCCGTCATCTCCTGAGGAGACGAGTGACACTCAGTCGGGGCCAAACCCCCTACTTTGCTCGAGACAGTTTCATCGCCCTTGTGAACAGAGGACTTGATCTCAGTCGTTAAGTCAGGAGGGATTGGGTCCTTCTCAATTTGGGGGCCTAGGCTGTTGGACTTGGACTGGACCAAAGTGGAGGACCCATTATTGTTAGAAACCACAACAGGCTTAGAGGCCACAATAATGGTCTCCCCAGAGTCCACACCAGTCCTATCCAAGCTTTCATTATTTGGACGGGCCCGTTTTCCAAGCCCCGCAATACCACGGCCCAAATCTGTATCCATCTCCTCCCTCGGCCCAAACGAAATCTCATTACTTTGCCCAACAAAAACCCCATTGCTCTGTCTTCCTTTTCCTTTCTGGGCCCTAGTGAGTCTGCCTGCAGTATTAGCCTCAGGAGCGATTGGCCTCATTCTTACCCTTAGAGACAAAGGCGAAGTTGAGCTTCTTCTTCCAGCTTTTGGACAAATTCTTCTTCCAGCTTCTTCATCCAGGCACCCAACGAGCTTGTTCTAGCCGTTGGAAGGGGGGTCTCCGAAGAACAGGACCCATCCGTGCCCGGAGGCGTGGCCGACTGTGGCTTCGCAACCAGCGGGCAAGCGCTCTCCAAATGACCTTGATGACCACACCCAACGCAGATAATACCGATGAGGGGTTTACTGAGGTCGAGCTCCACGCAAGCACGGGCAAACTTACCCCGGGTAGCCTGCATGGTGTTCGAATCAACCCTAACCGGTTTCCCGATGCTCGAAGCGATAACCCGCACCATTCTCTCGTCATATAGCACCACCGGGAGATTCGAGAAACGAACCCAGCTGCAGATGGAGTGAACCGCAGACTTGCAAGGATTGAAACTCGAGTCCCATGGCCTCACCGATATGCACTGACCAAAGATAGTCCATGGGCCATCGGAGAGAGCCGTGAACTGGTCATCTTCCCTCTCAAAGCGAACCACAGAGAACCCGTTCGACAAGTCCATAATCACGAACCTCCCGTTAGGTTTCCACATCTCCCTAATCCGTCTCTCCAAAGTCTGGTACGCAATGGGTTTGCCCAAGGCTTTGATAATCACCGAGGTCTTCCATTCCAGAGCCAGGCCATGGATCACTTCATCAGCGATGGTGACCGACGGGATACCCGTAACCTTGTCTGGGGGGTCTACTTTGATTCCTTTGTGCAGAAGATCGTCATTCACCCTCTCCCTCAAGCTTGAAGCAAAGCCCTGTGTAAGTTTATCCTTGAAAGAGGGTTGCGTCGTTGTCGCCGTCGCCGTCGCCGGGAGAACGCCCACACCCCCCACACCTCCAACCTGGACCAGAGTAGGGCTCACCGTCGGAGGGTCACCCTCAGGAGCGCACTTCCCCGGGCCCGGGTCAGGGGGTGTGCTCGGAGGGATGGCGTTTTGAGTAGCATCCGCCATTGTCTCATCGTGTTGGCCGTCGGAGGCCACGGACATGCTGGAGCAAGCCCCAGTCACCAAAACCTAAAGGCGAAGAAAAGGGGGATTCTGGAAGCAGGCACGCGCCGCGGTTTTTTGGGGTTGCAATATTAGGTCTCCTTAAACTAACTAGATTGGTTATGGAGTTCATATATTATTATAAGCCTTATTTTACAAAACTCAGCCCAAAATTATGTTTTTCACGTTCGTCATCTATGCAATCCAGCTTAAGAATTTCAAATATATCATACTCAATGATTCACACAACAATTCTGTACTCTTGAACAATTCCGAAATCTGGTACCAAATTCATGAATGATCTTCAAATGAAATTAACCAATTGACAAAGAATCAATCCGGCAGCACAACCATCCTACCATATACAATAGTGGTTTGCCCCCATTCAAAATTTCAAATAAGAATCGAAGAATTATGAATACCAAATATAGTCTTCAATTTAAATCTATCTCAGTAGAGAGAGTTGTACGTGCAGCAAGTGGCGACAATGGAGCCTATGCAGATAAGGAGTGAAGGAATCAGACTCAAATTTAGTAGCTTGCTTTCTCCCAAATATCCAATTAAGGTTATGGTCGAATCTGCAACAACTCGTGCGAGTGTTCCCGCCTCTGTTGAGAGTAAACCGCCATTGTACGTGCCACGTGATAGTCTAGACGACATAACCCGAGAGAGAAGTGACAGATTGACCCCTGTGAAAAAAATATAGATTGTATCTTCAATTTATACTATTGACTATAAAAACTTCGCCAGATTTCAAGTTCTTACCTTCAAGAACTTCAGCAGATACAAACATGATGAGTCCAGAAATGACATATTGTGGGACAGAGTACGGGATAAAGACGTTGAAACTAAAGATAACCGCAATGCAGACTACTATTTCAGATACCAATAGAATTTGCCTGCAATAACAAGTTTTCAATGAGGTTAAGAGTGAAGTTGTTTTTACTAAGTAAACTCTAAGGTTAATTCTTTTTTTACCTTTCTTGAAACATGTTACTGATGTAGCTTCCCACGATTATGTTGACTGGAAGAACGGTTAGGCCGATACACGCAAGGAAAATGGCTACTGAGCTCGTTGACCATTCGAAATAGTATGCCGTGACAACACTAGATTCTGAGAGCAAGATTTCCATCACATACTTGAGCATAAAATAGATCAGCAATTGCACCTGACAGCATAAGAAAACATAGGTTTTAAATAAGTTTCTAAATTAATTAAATTGCACTCTCAACCAAATAAATTGGAGGGTTCAGTAAGAATGTATTACTTTAACTGAAGGAGTAAGTAACCGATAGGCTGCAAGAAATGAAGTCGCTGGCTTGCGGGAATCTTCAGGAGCTTCTTCACTTTCTTCATCATCATCAACGTTTTCATCACCACCATCTTCTTGCTTCTCTGCTGAACTTAACAGCAATGGTTGTTTCATTCCTTTTTCAAGCACATCACTCTGTGCTGCTTCTGTTGTAGGAAAAAAAAAAAAAAAATCATTACAGCAAGACACTAAAACATTATCCTCATCACAATTAGATTCTCTAATTCATACCTGGAGTAGATGGACTTTCCTCATTATCCCCGTCACGATTAGGCTCTTTAAAGGTGAATGCCAGCCAAACTAGGTAAAATAGCCAAGCAACAGCCATCACCCAACCCGGTAAAGTATCTTGATTAAATGTGAACATGTAAATCTTGAAATTAGTTTGTAATAAGCCAGCAAGAGCAGGCCCACAAGCCATTCCTAGAGCACTTGCACTAACAAATCCAGCTGACGCTTGCATTCGGATTCTTAGAGGTACACAATCACTAATATAACGCCGGTTAACAGCTCTAGCCGATCCCAACCTGTGAAAATATTTTTGTAGGGTGAGTTATCTAGTCATGCAACAATTATTTCCAAAATATTAAGACTGTCATAACTTTTTCTAGCAAAATTACCTAATTGATCTGAAAGAATATGAACCAAATCAAAGTTAAAGAGAGATAAGGAACGGCTTTTACATACCCACAAAATATACGACCAGCAAGGAGAACCCAAATGGAGTTGCAATCATAAGCCATAGCGTACATGAGATTTCCCACAAACAGGACAATGCTGCTAAAAATAAGGGGCCTGAAGTATGAACGATTTGACCAGGCGCTGAAGTATATCGAAGAGAAGATCTGAGCAACAGCCATAGCTCCAATAACTATACCACAAACGGTTGCAGCAGCTCCAAGGCTAAGTGAGTAATCATCAGCAGTTGGAACAATAATATATGTATTGACCATATACAAAAATGTATTGGCCAAATTTAGAAGAAGTGACACAAAATGGTATCTCTCATTATCAACTTGTTCCTCTGTTGAGCTGGGAAGGAGGTCATCTTGCATGATGAGTGAATGTTGTGCCAAAAAGCCAAGGAAGCTTGTTGAGTGTGTTAGTCGGTCGATAGCTGCCTTTATCGAATCAATCACAGGATCCTGCAAGATTAGCATTTCAACACATTGAGAAGTTATTAATCTTTCTAGGAAATCAGTGAAGTTATTAATGTTTCATACAAGATTAAGCAATCAGAGTGATAGATGCTAAAACCTGCAACGGTAGAGTAGGCTGATCATAAATTGATAAGTAACTTCCTTGGCGCTCTTGAAGATCACCAAGATTGCGAGTTATGGCGCCTACAACTGCCCCAAAACCCTGAGGGATCACACAAATTTCAGTCATTGTAACTACAAAATCAATTGTCCCAAATCAGAAATTAAAAATATTAATCCCAGTAAAGAGGAATCAAGACAATACCACATGCTTGAATACTTGCTGCAGCTGGGAATATGGGTGATTTGCGCGACTTTTAACATAGTAATCTGTGAATCTATATCCAAACCGTTTATCGAATTTCTTGAGGATTTTTCTAAGACCAATAGCATTGACGTCAACAAAAAACAGAAGCTTTAGAAGATCCTGTCCTATTGATCTATAAGCCTCCCTTAGTTCACAAATCTTGGCTATATCTGGCTCTTGACTTGGAGAGCTGTGCTCCTCTCCTAATTTGGCTAGCCTCCCAGCAAGTTCTCCTTGTTGTTCAAGAAGAAAAAGTACAATCTTTTCAATCTGAAATCAAGAAAACATGAACAATTTCAGCACATCATTTTCTTGTGAAAATAAGACACCCCGAAAAAAGCATTTGGTTTTCAAGGAACACACCTGGTTGTCCATCATTCTTGAGAAGTCCTTGAGAACGTATTTTCGCTCTATGGCTCCTTCTTGAATTTGTTGATTATACTGCTTGACTTTCTTCTTCATCAGCTTATAGTTGATATAGTAACTGGAAAAAAAAAATCAGGATCAGCATAAGAGGATTGGAAATTCGGAATGCTAACATCTTTGTTTTGTATTCTTCAAGAAAAAACCAATCTATAAGTAGGTCATGATGCTTTAAGAAATGTCATCAAAAATACATGCTATGCTGCAATTACATAAAGAAAGTGTGAGGTAAAGCAGTAAAGGCTTGTAGCGAGTGAAAACTAATCCATGTGCAATCCCAAAGTAAAGACAATTTGACACATCATACCAGACCGCATTCTCACTCAACCACCACTTCCAGTTAAGAAACCCGATAGTAAATGCAAGTACTTATGTAGTAAAGTCTAAAACAGTCACAGATAATGAGTCACAGTGAATATCCAATATTGCTAGGAAAATCCTAGATAACAGCAAACTGTAACAAAAACGCAGGCATGAATTTCGTCAATCCGAACTAAATAAATCTTGAATTACATACCCCTCCCATTCTTGAATCTGCCTTTCCTTCAACTTCTTCCCGAACGCAACCATTTTGGACTGATCTGTATAGAAGTAACAATACAAGGCACAAAAAAGTAAGTTATGCAACAGAAAACAGCAATTTTTTCTGCACTTAACAGCATCTAACAAGTCATACATTTGTAAGTTGTTGGATACTACAAAATAACTAATCCACCTACCTCATTTCTGAATTTAAATAGATCAAAAAAATAGCTTTAGTCACTAACCATACAAATTGAAAAGCTATAGCCTTAGTTTTCAGATATTATAACAGTAATATTGGAAATTTAGCATCCATTGTTTTCTAATAAATCTTTGACAAGATTGAGAATTGCTTGAATATAAACTGTCACACACGTCACTGCAAAACACATGTAAACTAAAATTCAAGCAAACTCATCTGAATTATATTACCAACAATCATACCAAAAATTGAACAAAAACCCAAAACCCTTATCGCTTAGCACTAGTAAAGCTCAGAACTTGACTCCAATACAACAGATTCAAGGACAAATCACCCATGAACCAAACAAAACACAACATAAATCGCCAACAAAAACATCTTTAAACCAAAAAGAGAAAGAATATAGAAATACCTGCGAGTACAAATAGCCTTGGCGATTCGATCTGATATATAAGAGAGAATTTAGATGACCATCAACAAACGGAAAAATGAGGGCTTGATTCTTGAGCGGATTATAAAATCTAACGAGTGCGTCTGATACAAAATTCAGGCGAACCAAAGACCCAATCGAAGTATTAGACCACAGAAATCCCGTGAACTTAAAAACTAGACCTTCAATTCGCTGGATTTGAATTTCTTGTTCTTGGGTTTTATTGGGATTTTGGAGTAATGGGTTCGAATAGTTTCGATGAATCTGGAGAGAGATATGAAAGAAAGAGTATCGGCCACCAAATCATTAGCAGCTCTAGGATCCAGAGGAGAAGTTGAGTAGTAATTGCCTTGATTTTATAGGACGTGATTGATTATAATTTACAACTCATATATTCATTTTATTTCATTTTTACTTTACCTATTTAGGAATACTAATAAATATAGATTTATAGTGTTGCCTCATGTGAACAAATTTGATTAACATGGTATATCCGTTTCTGAATTCTGACACCTTTCTGATCTTCACTGCCTCAAAAAAATACAGTAATTGTCAATGAGTGATTCATCAAAAGTAGTTATTGATTTTAACCGTTAGGATGTCAGTTCATTGCAACAGTGATTATTGATTTTAGCATATGCTAAGTCCATCAATGTTTTCTTAATGCATGCGTATTCTAAATATTGACTAAATTAAATAAGACATATATCATGCATGCAATAAATGAAAAATCGAGGGAGTTAAGAATGAGAAGCCAAATCTGAGTTGAATCCAAAAACAATGGGTTGGCAACTTGGCATCTGATGAATCATAAATGAATAACCAAGCATGTTCACTCTTGTTTCTTATGTACTCTATTTATGAACAAAACAACATATTAGAATCTTTTGTTTTTAAATGTATAGAACTCGACATGTTAGTTGTTTTACATTGTTACTCTCTTAATATAAAAATTTATATGCATATGTACGTATTTGATCTATTGTCTTTTTTAATGACTACTGGTGATTTAGGATTTCATAAAATAGGGGGGCTCACATGATACAACGTTGCATCATGCATTACAAATGCATTACAAAGTACTTCCTCCGTCCTTTTTTGTTTGTCCACAAGTACGATTTTCACGGGAATTAAGGAATTGTAGGAATATAATGATTATAGGAGAGAGAAAATTATAAAGTGAATGGTTAGAGGAGCGATAGAGAGAAAGAGTAGATAAGTTTGGAATTTGAGAGAGAAAAAGTGAAAAGGTGGTAATTATAGGTTAATACTTGATAGTAGGGATAAAATGGGTAGAATAAAGTGACATAAATGAAATAGTGGACAAACAAAAAGAAACATTCGAAAAGGAAAGTGGACAAACAAATAGGGACAGAGGGAGTACATGATTAGTGTTTCTTCAATCTTCATCCTTTTTATGGAGTAGCAAACAAAGATACTACATCTAAAAGCCCCAAAAAAGGTTACAAAAATTAAATGATTAAAAATATTACATAATCACAACTTTCATAAACTAACCCTTTAATAGGACAAGTATAGGTTAGAAAAATCGTTTTACGCTTGTGTTCTTGTGTTCTGATAAATTATTATTTGCGATCCGATTCACATAACGTAATTCCTACCAAAACTCATATTCCGTATATGAAAACATAAAATGTACTTCCTCCGTCCCATAATGTTAGTCCCATTTCTTTTCGTGACACTATTCACAAACCGAGAGAATCTTGTAGATTTCTCCTAATATATAAGAAAAAACATAGTCATGCGGGATCTTGTTTGATTCGTCTTAATGAGAACATTAACAATATTAAAAAATTATATTTTTATTAACATATAACTACAGATATTAACGATGCAAAACATGTCTCGACATATGTGCCTGATTGAAATGAGACTAACAAAATGGGACAAAGGGAGTAGATAAAAGGACACATTACCTCAATTAATACGCAAGATTTGATTGATGATCCTCAAGGTCAGACATCCCAGAATGTGCAGATCGAAAGAGACGAGTTGCTCACAAATTTATAGTAATCAATGGAACATCTCCAAATTAATTTCATGCATCAAGTGGTGATCGCATCACGGCAATGGCTAAGATGAGGCGAATTGTGTTTGGTTTGATAACAGGGCTGAAGGTCTCTGAGTAATCGAGGCCCTGAATTTGGTGATATCCCTTTGCGACAAGACGGGCCTTTCGGCGCTCGATTGTGCCATCCGAATTTCGCTTGGTTTTAAACACCCACTTTACTCCCAAGACATTGGTGGATGTGGAAGGCGGTACAAGAGTCCAAGTATGTGTCTGGACAAGTGCATCAAACTCGCGAGCCATAGCAGCACGCCACTCAGGAAAGCGATTGGCCTCAGAGAAGCACCGAGGTTCATCAGGGACAGTGACAGTGTTGTGCGAAGATGAAGGCCAGGGTATGGTGCCGTCTTGACGGATGAGAGGTTTGGATATATTGTGGTGTGATCTGGTAGTCATGGGATGGGCAGAGGATGTTGGCGGTGGAATGAGTGGAGAATTAGGTTCAGGAATGAGAGAGGAGGACGAAGAGAGTGGTTCGTCTGATTGTGAGGTAGACACTGGATTAGGGGAGGATGGACTGGATATTGATTGTGGAGTTGGGCTGGATGTTGATTGTGGAGATGGGTTGGATGAAGATTGTGGAGTTGGGCTGGGTGGAAATGGTATTTGTGGAAGAGGAGATGGACCGTGTGAGAGGAGGTCGGGAAAAAGGGGAAGAGAGGAGTGTGGGCTGGAGAATTGTGTTTGGGCTTGGGCCTTTGGCTGATGAGGGAAGACGAGCTCGTGGAATATAACATCACGTGAGATGTAAATTCGCATAGTAGGCTCATGCAGGCAGATATAACCTGTGTACTGAGGATGAAACCCAAGGAAGAGACAAGGCAAGGATCGGTACGAGAATTTATGGGAGTTATAGGGTCGAAGGTTTGGATAGGCGAGGCACCCAAAAGTGCGAAGGTTTTTGTAGGCAGGAGGAGTTTTGTAGAGGGTTTGGTAAGGAGAGGAGTGGTTAAGGAGAGGTGTGGGAAGGCGGTTAATGAGATAGACGGCATGGGCAAAGGCATGGTGCCAAAAGTGAAGGGGTAGATGAGCTTGAGCGAGAAGTGCAAGTCCGGTGTCGACAATGTGTCGATGACGGATCTCAATGCTTCCATTTTGAGCGTGGGAGTAGGGACAGGTGAGTCGATGAAAAATCCCGAATTGAGCGAAGATGGGAATGAGGGGTTTGAATTCCGTCCCCCCGTCCATTTGGATGGATTTGATTGTGGTGTCGAAGGTGTTATGGATGAGACGTATGAAGTTGTGCACAATAGTAGCGACTTGAGATTTTGTTGATAATGGAAAAAGCCAAAGGAATTTGGAGTAATCATCAACAATTGATAAATAAAAACGATGGCCTTGTTTTGAAGTAGTGTGAGCTGGGCCCCATACATCCATAAAAAGTAATTGAAAAGGCAAAGTTGATTTGGAGGGAGATGTGGGATGTGGTAGTGCATGTGCCTTAGCTACAGAACAAGCTTGACATTTAAAATTACTAATGTTGTCCCTAGAAACTGGAAGGGAGAGAGCAGACAAAATTCTGCAGGTGGTGCGTGCAGACGGATGGCCAAAACGGGAGTGCCAAAGTTGAAAATCAGAAGTGGACAAGTTGAGCTGGGGACGTGGTGACAGTGGAGATGTGGCAGCAAATGTGTAGAGACCTCCTTCAGCAGTGCCTCGGTGAAGAGCTTCCCCTGTCAGACAATCCTTAACAAGAAAATAGGAAGGAAAGAATTCAAAAGAAACGTTATTATCTGTGCAAAACTGTTTTACTGAAAGAAGATTTCTGGAGAGAGAAGGCACATGTAAAATATTTTGAAGGGAAAAGGAACGACAGGAAGAAGAGGAGGGTAGAGAAGAAAAACCGTAGTTTTGGATTGGAAGGGAGGAGCCGTCCCCTAAAGCGACAGTCTCGGAGCCATGATACGGAAACGAGCCAAGCGTCAGGGAGGAGATGTCTGGTGTGTAGTGGTTGGTTGCTCCCGTGTCAGGAACCCAGGGACCACCAGAGGAGTGCTGAGCAGTTGCCAGATGAGCTTGGAGGGAGGCCGGCGCCGGTGCTTGGTACGAGTGATTGAACCGGTTGTGACACACAAGAGCACTGTGTCCTTTCTTGCCGCAGACTTGACACGCGATGCGCTGGTCGGGCTGACCCGTGAAGTTGGTTGATTGTCTCCCACCATATGAGCCACGACCACCATAGTTACGACCTCGCGGGTAGCGGTGACGACCTCCTCCAGAGTTGCGACCACGATAACCAAAAGACTGCTGCTGCTGAGAGTGGTTTGAGGTGAAGTGAATCTCAGGTTGAGGAGTGGGAAGCAGAGGAGGCAAAACAGAGTGTTGGTGAGTTTGGTGTGAAATCCTGGACTCATGGTTGAGAAGGTAAGAGAGTATTTGATGAGGAGAAGGTAATATGGCTTGAGTGGTGAGAGAGGTAACGATCGACTCGTACTCGGGACCCAATCCGGCGAGGAGATACACAGCGAACTCGGAGTCCGGTATTGGCTGACCTGCTGCGATGAGTGTAGAGGTCAGTTGCCTTGCTTTGTTGAAGTAGTCAGTCATTGACTCACCCCCTTTCTTTAAGGAAGCCAGCTGCAGTCGGGTTTGCACAATGTGGGCGCTGGAGCGCGCCGTGAAGAGCTCGAGGAGGAGAGACCACACCTGGGAAGCAGTGGTGCAGTCGGTGACTTGAGCAAGGACAGATTCCGACAGGCTGGAGGTGATTACAGCCATGACTAGCTGATCCTTTGAGAACCAGTCATCACTCTCTGGGTTTGGCGTCCCATCAGCAAGAAGCAGAGGTGGGGGAGGAAGGGAGCCATCAATGAATCCATGAAGTTTGTGAGCTCTTAAGTAGGGGAGAATCTGAGTTTTCCAGAGAGGAAAATTCTCAATAGTAAGCTTTACAGTGATGAATGAAGAGAAAGAGGTGAGGGGAGGAGATTGCAGGGAAGCTGTAGTGTTTTGAGGAGCCATGGACGTTGGTCCTTGTTGCAGCTCTGATACCATAAAGAGTTTGAGGATAGGAGATAATCTGTAAGCTTTCTATTACTTGTTTTCTGTAGAAGAGTGATTACAATATATATTACAGCTGAGGGAAATGTGTACAGTAAGGACAAAATAGAACGGCTAGGTTTCCTGTATATTTGCAACAGCCTTTGATTGGACTCTGTCATGATGGGCTTCAGCAGTCTTGGTGGATTGGGCTGTGCTGGTCTCTTTACACCCCCTCGATCCAAAGTCGTCGATGAAGAGTTTGGAGCGCAATGATTCGAAGCGAGCAGATGCAAGTGGCTTAGTCAGTACATCAGCTAATTGATCTTTGGTGCTCAGGTAGGCAAGACGAAGAGTGCCAGCCTTGACGCGTTCTCGCACAAAGTGGTAGTCGATGGCAATATGCTTCATGCGATGATGCAGGATTGGGTTTGCTGCAAGATAGGTTGCTCCAATATTATCACACCAGAGAAGGGGAGCAGCAGGCAGAGGAATTCCTAGTTCGCTCATCAACTGCTGAATCCAAATCAATTCACATGCCGCTTGAGCGACAGCGCGGTATTCGGCTTCCGTTGTCGACCTCGAAACAGTTGGTTGTTTCTTCGAAGACCATGAAATCAGGGAGTTGCCAAGGAAGACGCAATATGCGCCAGTTGATCGACTGTTGATTTTGGCACCAGCCCAATCTGCATCGCTGAAGGCACCTAACTCAAGATTGTTGGTGGAACTCAGATGGAGTGCGAAGTTCCTTGTGCAGTTCAGGTATCGGAGTATACGCTTCACAACTTGCCAATGAAGAGTGCTGGGCTGATGCATAAAGCGGCAGACACAGTTGACTGCATACGAGATGTCCGGGCGAGTCAGAGATAAGTACTGTAAGCTTCCGACGACACTTCTGTACAGAGATACATCAGGGAAGAGGAGATGCATATTGGAACTCAGATCAATGTTGGCAGCCATGGGTGTCTTCGCAGGTTTGCAATCTGTCATACCAGTGTTACGCAAGAGATCAGTAATATACTTGTATTGACTGAGATACATACCTGACTCGTCGCGGTGAACATGGACTCCGAGAAAGAAACTCAGGGGACCGAGGTCTTTGACTGGGAAGGTTTGAGAGAGAGCTTGAATAAATTTTGTGGAGTGGACAGGATTTGAGGAGATGACGAGGATGTCGTCGACGTAAACAATGACATAGGTGGTGTCTTCGGCTTGTTGGAAGATGAATAGGGAGGAGTCGGCCTTCGAGGGTGTGAAGCCGAGATGAATGAGGACATCACTGAGCTTGGAGAACCAAGCTCTTGGTGCTTGCTTGAGACCGTACAGAGATTTCTTGAGGGAACAAATATGAGAAGGTAGGGAAGGATTTACAAAACCTGGAGGCTGGACAGTGAAGACTTCTTCATCCAAGTCACCGTGGAGGAAGGCGTTCTGCACATCTAACTGCCGTACATCCCACTGTCGCATCACGGCAATGGCTAAGATGAGGCGAATTGTGTTTGGTTTGATAACAGGGCTGAAGGTCTCTGAGTAATCGAGGCCCTGAATTTGGTGATATCCCTTTGCGACAAGACGGGCCTTTCGGCGCTCGATTGTGCCATCCGAATTTCGCTTGGTTTTAAACACCCACTTTACTCCCAAGACATTGGTGGATGTGGAAGGCGGTACAAGAGTCCAAGTATGTGTCTGGACAAGTGCATCAAACTCGCGAGCCATAGCAGCACGCCACTCAGGAAAGCGATTGGCCTCAGAGAAGCACCGAGGTTCATCAGGGACAGTGACAGTGTTGTGCGAAGATGAAGGCCAGGGTATGGTGCCGTCTTGACGGATGAGAGGTTTGGATATATTGTGGTGTGATCTGGTAGTCATGGGATGGGCAGAGGATGTTGGCGGTGGAATGAGTGGAGAATTAGGTTCAGGAATGAGAGAGGAGGACGAAGAGAGTGGTTCGTCTGATTGTGAGGTAGACACTGGATTAGGGGAGGATGGACTGGATATTGATTGTGGAGTTGGGCTGGATGTTGATTGTGGAGATGGGTTGGATGAAGATTGTGGAGTTGGGCTGGGTGGAAATGGTATTTGTGGAAGAGGAGATGGACCGTGTGAGAGGAGGTCGGGAAAAAGGGGAAGAGAGGAGTGTGGGCTGGAGAATTGTGTTTGGGCTTGGGCCTTTGGCTGATGAGGGAAGACGAGCTCGTGGAATATAACATCACGTGAGATGTAAATTCGCATAGTAGGCTCATGCAGGCAGATATAACCTGTGTACTGAGGATGAAACCCAAGGAAGAGACAAGGCAAGGATCGGTACGAGAATTTATGGGAGTTATAGGGTCGAAGGTTTGGATAGGCGAGGCACCCAAAAGTGCGAAGGTTTTTGTAGGCAGGAGGAGTTTTGTAGAGGGTTTGGTAAGGAGAGGAGTGGTTAAGGAGAGGTGTGGGAAGGCGGTTAATGAGATAGACGGCATGGGCAAAGGCATGGTGCCAAAAGTGAAGGGGTAGATGAGCTTGAGCGAGAAGTGCAAGTCCGGTGTCGACAATGTGTCGATGACGGATCTCAATGCTTCCATTTTGAGCGTGGGAGTAGGGACAGGTGAGTCGATGAAAAATCCCGAATTGAGCGAAGATGGGAATGAGGGGTTTGAATTCCGTCCCCCCGTCCATTTGGATGGATTTGATTGTGGTGTCGAAGGTGTTATGGATGAGACGTATGAAGTTGTGCACAATAGTAGCGACTTGAGATTTTGTTGATAATGGAAAAAGCCAAAGGAATTTGGAGTAATCATCAACAATTGATAAATAAAAACGATGGCCTTGTTTTGAAGTAGTGTGAGCTGGGCCCCATACATCCATAAAAAGTAATTGAAAAGGCAAAGTTGATTTGGAGGGAGATGTGGGATGTGGTAGTGCATGTGCCTTAGCTACAGAACAAGCTTGACATTTAAAATTACTAATGTTGTCCCTAGAAACTGGAAGGGAGAGAGCAGACAAAATTCTGCAGGTGGTGCGTGCAGACGGATGGCCAAAACGGGAGTGCCAAAGTTGAAAATCAGAAGTGGACAAGTTGAGTTGGGGACGTGGTGACAGTGGAGATGTGGCAGCAAATGTGTAGAGACCTCCTTCAGCAGTGCCTCGGTGAAGAGCTTCCCCTGTCAGACAATCCTTAACAAGAAAATAGGAAGGAAAGAATTCAAAAGAAACGTTATTATCTGTGCAAAACTGTTTTACTGAAAGAAGATTTCTGGAGAGAGAAGGCACATGTAAAATATTTTGAAGGGAAAAGGAACGACAGGAAGAAGAGGAGGGTAGAGAAGAAAAACCGTAGTTTTGGATTGGAAGGGAGGAGCCGTCCCCTAAAGCGACAGTCTCGGAGCCATGATACGGAAACGAGCCAAGCGTCAGGGAGGAGATGTCTGGTGTGTAGTGGTTGGTTGCTCCCGTGTCAGGAACCCAGGGACCACCAGAGGAGTGCTGAGCAGTTGCCAGATGAGCTTGGAGGGAGGCCGGCGCCGGTGCTTGGTACGAGTGATTGAACCGGTTGTGACACACAAGAGCACTGTGTCCTTTCTTGCCGCAGACTTGACACGCGATGCGCTGGTCGGGCTGACCCGTGAAGTTGGTTGATTGTCTCCCACCATATGAGCCACGACCACCATAGTTACGACCTCGCGGGTAGCGGTGACGACCTCCTCCAGAGTTGCGACCACGATAACCAAAAGACTGCTGCTGCTGAGAGTGGTTTGAGGTGAAGTGAATCTCAGGTTGAGGAGTGGGAAGCAGAGGAGGCAAAACAGAGTGTTGGTGAGTTTGGTGTGAAATCCTGGACTCATGGTTGAGAAGGTAAGAGAGTATTTGATGAGGAGAAGGTAATATGGCTTGAGTGGTGAGAGAGGTAACGATCGACTCGTACTCGGGACCCAATCCGGCGAGGAGATACACAGCGAACTCGGAGTCCGGTATTGGCTGACCTGCTGCGATGAGTGTAGAGGTCAGTTGCCTTGCTTTGTTGAAGTAGTCAGTCATTGACTCACCCCCTTTCTTTAAGGAAGCCAGCTGCAGTCGGGTTTGCACAATGTGGGCGCTGGAGCGCGCCGTGAAGAGCTCGAGGAGGAGAGACCACACCTGGGAAGCAGTGGTGCAGTCGGTGACTTGAGCAAGGACAGATTCCGACAGGCTGGAGGTGATTACAGCCATGACTAGCTGATCCTTTGAGAACCAGTCATCACTCTCTGGGTTTGGCGTCCCATCAGCAAGAAGCAGAGGTGGGGGAGGAAGGGAGCCATCAATGAATCCATGAAGTTTGTGAGCTCTTAAGTAGGGGAGAATCTGAGTTTTCCAGAGAGGAAAATTCTCAATAGTAAGCTTTACAGTGATGAATGAAGAGAAAGAGGTGAGGGGAGGAGATTGCAGGGAAGCTGTAGTGTTTTGAGGAGCCATGGACGTTGGTCCTTGTTGCAGCTCTGATACCATAAAGAGTTTGAGGATAGGAGATAATCTGTAAGCTTTCTATTACTTGTTTTCTGTAGAAGAGTGATTACAATATATATTACAGCTGAGGGAAATGTGTACAGTAAGGACAAAATAGAACGGCTAGGTTTCCTGTATATTTGCAACAGCCTTTGATTGGACTCTGTCATGATGGGCTTCAGCAGTCTTGGTGGATTGGGCTGTGCTGGTCTCTTTAGTGATTTGCGCGACTTTTAACATAGTAATCTGTGAATCTATATCCAAACCGTTTATCGAATTTCTTGAGGATTTTTCTAAGACCAATAGCATTGACGTCAACAAAAAACAGAAGCTTTAGAAGATCCTGTCCTATTGATCTATAAGCCTCCCTTAGTTCACAAATCTTGGCTATATCTGGCTCTTGACTTGGAGAGCTGTGCTCCTCTCCTAATTTGGCTAGCCTCCCAGCAAGTTCTCCTTGTTGTTCAAGAAGAAAAAGTACAATCTTTTCAATCTGAAATCAAGAAAACATGAACAATTTCAGCACATCATTTTCTTGTGAAAATAAGACACCCCGAAAAAAGCATTTGGTTTTCAAGGAACACACCTGGTTGTCCATCATTCTTGAGAAGTCCTTGAGAACGTATTTTCGCTCTATGGCTCCTTCTTGAATTTGTTGATTATACTGCTTGACTTTCTTCTTCATCAGCTTATAGTTGATATAGTAACTGGAAAAAAAAAATCAGGATCAGCATAAGAGGATTGGAAATTCGGAATGCTAACATCTTTGTTTTGTATTCTTCAAGAAAAAACCAATCTATAAGTAGGTCATGATGCTTTAAGAAATGTCATCAAAAATACATGCTATGCTGCAATTACATAAAGAAAGTGTGAGGTAAAGCAGTAAAGGCTTGTAGCGAGTGAAAACTAATCCATGTGCAATCCCAAAGTAAAGACAATTTGACACATCATACCAGACCGCATTCTCACTCAACCACCACTTCCAGTTAAGAAACCCGATAGTAAATGCAAGTACTTATGTAGTAAAGTCTAAAACAGTCACAGATAATGAGTCACAGTGAATATCCAATATTGCTAGGAAAATCCTAGATAACAGCAAACTGTAACAAAAACGCAGGCATGAATTTCGTCAATCCGAACTAAATAAATCTTGAATTACATACCCCTCCCATTCTTGAATCTGCCTTTCCTTCAACTTCTTCCCGAACGCAACCATTTTGGACTGATCTGTATAGAAGTAACAATACAAGGCACAAAAAAGTAAGTTATGCAACAGAAAACAGCAATTTTTTCTGCACTTAACAGCATCTAACAAGTCATACATTTGTAAGTTGTTGGATACTACAAAATAACTAATCCACCTACCTCATTTCTGAATTTAAATAGATCAAAAAAATAGCTTTAGTCACTAACCATACAAATTGAAAAGCTATAGCCTTAGTTTTCAGATATTATAACAGTAATATTGGAAATTTAGCATCCATTGTTTTCTAATAAATCTTTGACAAGATTGAGAATTGCTTGAATATAAACTGTCACACACGTCACTGCAAAACACATGTAAACTAAAATTCAAGCAAACTCATCTGAATTATATTACCAACAATCATACCAAAAATTGAACAAAAACCCAAAACCCTTATCGCTTAGCACTAGTAAAGCTCAGAACTTGACTCCAATACAACAGATTCAAGGACAAATCACCCATGAACCAAACAAAACACAACATAAATCGCCAACAAAAACATCTTTAAACCAAAAAGAGAAAGAATATAGAAATACCTGCGAGTACAAATAGCCTTGGCGATTCGATCTGATATATAAGAGAGAATTTAGATGACCATCAACAAACGGAAAAATGAGGGCTTGATTCTTGAGCGGATTATAAAATCTAACGAGTGCGTCTGATACAAAATTCAGGCGAACCAAAGACCCAATCGAAGTATTAGACCACAGAAATCCCGTGAACTTAAAAACTAGACCTTCAATTCGCTGGATTTGAATTTCTTGTTCTTGGGTTTTATTGGGATTTTGGAGTAATGGGTTCGAATAGTTTCGATGAATCTGGAGAGAGATATGAAAGAAAGAGTATCGGCCACCAAATCATTAGCAGCTCTAGGATCCAGAGGAGAAGTTGAGTAGTAATTGCCTTGATTTTATAGGACGTGATTGATTATAATTTACAACTCATATATTCATTTTATTTCATTTTTACTTTACCTATTTAGGAATACTAATAAATATAGATTTATAGTGTTGCCTCATGTGAACAAATTTGATTAACATGGTATATCCGTTTCTGAATTCTGACACCTTTCTGATCTTCACTGCCTCAAAAAAATACAGTAATTGTCAATGAGTGATTCATCAAAAGTAGTTATTGATTTTAACCGTTAGGATGTCAGTTCATTGCAACAGTGATTATTGATTTTAGCATATGCTAAGTCCATCAATGTTTTCTTAATGCATGCGTATTCTAAATATTGACTAAATTAAATAAGACATATATCATGCATGCAATAAATGAAAAATCGAGGGAGTTAAGAATGAGAAGCCAAATCTGAGTTGAATCCAAAAACAATGGGTTGGCAACTTGGCATCTGATGAATCATAAATGAATAACCAAGCATGTTCACTCTTGTTTCTTATGTACTCTATTTATGAACAAAACAACATATTAGAATCTTTTGTTTTTAAATGTATAGAACTCGACATGTTAGTTGTTTTACATTGTTACTCTCTTAATATAAAAATTTATATGCATATGTACGTATTTGATCTATTGTCTTTTTTAATGACTACTGGTGATTTAGGATTTCATAAAATAGGGGGGCTCACATGATACAACGTTGCATCATGCATTACAAATGCATTACAAAGTACTTCCTCCGTCCTTTTTTGTTTGTCCACAAGTACGATTTTCACGGGAATTAAGGAATTGTAGGAATATAATGATTATAGGAGAGAGAAAATTATAAAGTGAATGGTTAGAGGAGCGATAGAGAGAAAGAGTAGATAAGTTTGGAATTTGAGAGAGAAAAAGTGAAAAGGTGGTAATTATAGGTTAATACTTGATAGTAGGGATAAAATGGGTAGAATAAAGTGACATAAATGAAATAGTGGACAAACAAAAAGAAACATTCGAAAAGGAAAGTGGACAAACAAATAGGGACAGAGGGAGTACATGATTAGTGTTTCTTCAATCTTCATCCTTTTTATGGAGTAGCAAACAAAGATACTACATCTAAAAGCCCCAAAAAAGGTTACAAAAATTAAATGATTAAAAATATTACATAATCACAACTTTCATAAACTAACCCTTTAATAGGACAAGTATAGGTTAGAAAAATCGTTTTACGCTTGTGTTCTTGTGTTCTGATAAATTATTATTTGCGATCCGATTCACATAACGTAATTCCTACCAAAACTCATATTCCGCATATGAAAACATAAAATGTACTTCCTCCGTCCCATAATGTTAGTCCCATTTCTTTTCGTGACACTATTCACAAACCGAGAGAATCTTGTAGATTTCTCCTAATATATAAGAAAAAACATAGTCATGCGGGATCTTGTTTGATTCGTCTTAATGAGAACATTAACAATATTAAAAAATTATATTTTTATTAACATATAACTACAGATATTAACGATGCAAAACATGTCTCGACATATGTGCCTGATTGAAATGAGACTAACAAAATGGGACAAAGGGAGTAGATAAAAGGACACATTACCTCAATTAATACGCAAGATTTGATTGATGATCCTCAAGGTCAGACATCCCAGAATGTGCAGATCGAAAGAGACGAGTTGCTCACAAATTTATACTCCGTAGTAATCAATGGAACATCTCCAAATTAATTTCATGCATCAAGTGGTGATCGATTTGGATAGACATTGAAGAAGATAACAAAATACAACTTGTAATTAACTCTGTCATGTGTGGTCAGTTCGTACGTCGAGCCGACCATATGATAAAACTATCAATTGCAACTTTGAGTTGTGACATGTCACATTTATATATTTTTTTCTCAAACCAACAAATATGTGATAAGGAGTGTTACAAATACGCTATAATTTTTTGAACTTATGTATATTTCAAAATCAAGATTAGCATAAATAACTTCTCGGCATCATTTTTCACGAGTGATTTCGGGTTCTAGCCATCAAACATGACCTGATTGCATGAACAAGAAAATCTATATATATATATATATTAAAACAGAATGAAATAGAGCTCTCTCCTTCATTCTAGGTGATTTAATCCTACGTGTCATTTTGTATATTTTTTGAATTTTTTTAAGCATTTTGATATTCTTAACAAATTAAATACTAAAAATTTGTGTAGTGCTGTAGTTAGTTGCTATTATTTGAATTTTTTTCTAAAGTAGGCTTTTTTTTAGAAAATATTTCCGATATGGGCTCGTTTTGAAAATAATTCCAAACATAGGCACTCTTATGAGGTTCGGAAATTTTTCGCGTATGAGAGACGTTGGTTTTTCGAAGCAGGTATTTTTTTTTTTAATTCCCCGTGTAAGAGACGCTGGCAAACTTACACATAAAATTTAAAAAAAAAAAAAATGGATTTGTATAAGGCTCTGGGAAACAAAGGAGTTGTTTTAATTATTATTATTTTCAAAGTTTCTTATATATATTATTACATAAGACTGATCGTATGGGCTCGTTTGAAATCGGAATCGATCACGACCGATTTCATTGGGTCCGTATTGATCTCAGCTTTCACCAGATATGTCTCTCGCTCGATTCTGATTTCAAACGACCCCATACGAGCCACCCGAACACGCGTAAGTTTCGTGCGTACCTTCTACTGTAAATGGATATTTACAAATTTGTTCCTCCATATCAGGCGATGAGAGACATATCAGGTGAAAGCTGAGATCAATACGGACCCAACGAAATTGGTCGTGATCAATTCCGATTCCGATCATCACATGTTGCAAACCAAGCTACATCAATACATGACTAGGTGATCAAGATGACGTGTTCCGAAATTCGAGGTAAGAGACACAACAAGAAGTCTTTTTTTTTAGTTTCTTACACATTTTTTCTTGTGTTGTTTCATTTTAAAAAGTCACAAACTACTTTTTTCATGAGATGTCTAATTTTGAAGAGTCACAGATAGAACAATATTTTGTAGAAGATCCTGCTTTAAAGTTTTTATATGACTAGAAAAAATTGTGTTGAAATGTGTTGTGAACAACATGAGTTGATGTAAATATTTTGTTTGTGTATGCTTGATCTTGACGCGAATAGTATTGAGGTGAATATTAGTTTTGATTGTGCATATATTTGATTAGAATTATCTTAAATTCTTATGCAATAAAAAAAATTAGCCCAACAAGCTGACATAAATTTCCAGTTTTTGGGTAAATACCCCAAAACTGTTATGTTTTTTAAGTTTTTGCATCACTTTTTTAAGTTATAAGTAAATACCCCTTTGCTGTCAACAAAATTTTTAATAGAGCTGTCAACAATTTTTTTTACAGAGCTGTCAACAAAATTTTTAACAGAGTTGTCAACAAATTTTTTAACAGAGTTGTCAACAAGAATAATAAGTTGTCAACACGACTAAATAAGTTGTCAACACGACTAAATAAGTTGTCACACGACTAAAATACGGTCAACAACATACAACACGAGCAATATTACAAAATTGTCAACACTTTGCAAAACTTGTCAACACTGTAAACACCACTAAAATACACTATCAAAAAACTATATTGTCCCGATGTAATCTTTGTCAACACTGTCAAATTTTACACAATTAACTTGTCAACACTGTCAGAAATCATTGTCAACAATGTCAAAATTTGAGAAGTTCTGATGGATACACCACGGAGGAAGGCGATAGCAGGCGTGAAGAAAATTGACGAGTAAGAAGATAGCGGAGCGATGAAATCTGTGTCTCCAATACTCGCCGAGCTTTTGCTAGTTGTTGCACAATTATGATACATTTTTGTTGATGCTCGAATAGCCTCTGTAAACAAGTTCAATAACGAAACAAGCTTCAGTTTTTGCACAAGAAACTCGCATAAAAGTATGCAAAGTCGAATTCAACCACATCTGCTGAATCCGAGCGAGATTGAACCTTATCAAAACTACGCAAAAGCGATTTGAAGCACATTTTCACAGTTAGATCTGATATCTATACTCAGATCGACAACATACAACTAAAAAATTAACACAATCATCGGAGAGCTTCAATTGCAGAATATCGGTAGGGAAATCAACTTTAGCTTGAAAATTAGAACGACGAATGATTATAGATGGAATAAAACAAGTACAATATCGATCGAACAGTTGAATCATCTACAACAACATAAACCTTACCTGTAACAGAGGTTATGGCGGTGGCGGGAAGGAGAGAATCTGAAATGCGAGTTTGTTACGAGAAAGTGAGAAGGAGTGTGGCTTCGTCGTTGTTTCGTTGTCGGAGAAGAGAGAGGAGAAAGAAATTGGACCTGGTATGGAGCGGCTCAAGTGGAATACATGGATTCCGATCCGGAGCTTTTGAATCTAGATCTATAGATCCATGGATTCCGATCTGGATCTTCTGAATCCAACACCAGGAGCAGTAGCCGGAGTTCGAGCACAAGAAGCAGCAACATGAATAGCACGGCGACGGGAGGAAGACTAGCTACTGACCGGAGAAGCGGAAGAGGAGAAGCGAAAGAGGAGAGGCGGAAGAGTACGTCCACTGAGGCGTGGCTGCTACTTGGGAAGAGATAAGAGAATGGGGTACTTTGTTATAATTTAATGGGGGAGTTTAGAAACCTAAAATTTAGTAGGGTTTACGGTATTGGGCACAAATTATTCCATAAATTTCTGGATCCTCCATTTACGGAATGATGACACTCCAAAGCCACATATGAAGAAGCAAAGTAAATGACAACCAATTGTTATGGACATAACCATACAATATACAAATGGTGACCGTGTTATCTACTCAAGTTAGGAATGATACATCGATGCACATAAGTTTGTTATATTACCAAGTGTTCATGTAACTAGGTTAATTTTAACTTCATTCTTTGAGACAAGATAACCTAGATAGAAATGAAGTATATCTTTAGTCTTTATACACCAATTTCATGAGCAAGATAAATTCCCAATTCCACCATCAGAAGACCGAGATGTATAATTTCATGAGCAAGATAAATTCCCAATTCCACCATCAGAAGAAGCAAAGTAAATGACAACCAATTTCTTTGAAACAATAATTTTCATTCCCAAAGTTCTCATCCTTCATATTCATCTCTTAGGAGACAAGCAGATTTTCCAAGCTAACTTCCACAATAAAATCTTACAAAATCTTATAAAAGTATACACCACGATTTAAGATAATAAAATCTCAAAGCTGAACAATACCGAAGATAATAACTGAATTAACACAATGTAAGGCATCATAACATTCCTATTTTAAGATCATATGGTACACTTACCTCTCAAGCATTCTAGAAACAGATTGATGTTCTGGGTTAATTCCACTTGTTTGTGGATCCACCAAATGGCTTTGTGCTACTACAAGCACCAAGCATTCTTAAGCTGCCAAATAAATGCAGCGTAAGAGCTGCCGCCAAACGACCCCATAAATGGAAAGCAATGTAGAATTGTGATATCAGACTGCAGGTGCGTTTTCTCGGATAGCTTCGACCAATTTATTTCTTTCCTCTTCGTTCTTGGTCTTTATCAAAAAAGTACGTGCCACAACTTCACTGTTGTTGCCATTGATACCATCTTCGACCTATGCAAATAATGATTATTAGATTATAATTTGAATTATTTTGAAAATAGTTATGACTGTTGAGTAAGTTAAATGATGCGGAAACAAAAAGTTGCTAATAAAATAGATAAATGTGTAAGAACATTTTCAAGGAAGATAAAAAAGTGAGATGTTATCTTACCGCAGTATGGAATATTGCCATAATTGAATTATTTTTCACAGAAGTAGTCTTGATCCCTGGATATAGCAAAGCGTTGAGCAAAATTCTTCCAACCTAACAAAGCAAGAGCATATGTCAAAATTTCATGTATTCAAATGTGTATTAGGAAATGTGTAAGCAAATAGACCAAAGAAAACATACATCATTACGGACAAGGATTATGGGTTTGGATTCCTTTGCGCCTTTAGACACACCCTCTTTGCATTTAATTGAGAGTTGACCAGTGCCTTTATCCTTCCATGGGTCTTTATCAGCAGGATCACTTGCCTGAAAGTATAAAAGGAAGAGGCAGTGAGAAATTAAATTAAATTATGAGAAAATACATAAACATATACAAGCAAAATATGTTCAATAATATATGTGAACACCTTAAAAGAAAAACTATTGATCACTACCTTAAGATATAGCTTGCATTTGACTTCATGTACTACAACAACACCCTTCTCTTCAGATTTTTTCAGAGATGGACTGCTAGGCTGCTCCTCATTTTCTGACAATTGAAAGAAAGAAAAAATTGTCCTTTAATTGATTAAATTGATGCCTATAACTATCTCATGCTGTTTCACTCTAGAAGGTTGAATAAGGCAGCACACTTCTTCTCCATTAATCCATTTGACATGTTCATAGGGAAATTTGGTCAGTAATCATTGCAATTCATTGATGCATGAACAAAACATGACAATTTAACTACTGTACTGTGCACCAATTTTCAGAAGTTAACATTAACAAGCTCAAGAAAGATTTCACTCGCAAAAAAACTGTAGAATATAAAAAAGCTAGATGGGTGTAGAAATAAGGTTGGTAAGAGGGGAGTTGAACTAAGAAACATGATTTTGCTGACATAAATTCTCATCAAGAGTGACCAATTTACCATCATCAGCATCATTAGTGGCTGCCGTCTCACTTGAAGTAGCTGTGGTCTGGCTTCCTGTATAAAAGAAACAAAATATTGACTTAAACTGTAAAATACAGTGTTACAAATTTACTTCATATCGATAAAAAGACAGAAGTCAGGCATCTACTCCTATAGTTTTATTTTGATATTTGAAGACTTCTTCAACCTAACAAAACCATCATCAAAGATGCACAAGAAATAATGCAGAAACAAAAATAATGACACCCTACCCTTAATTAGGAGACCACAGCTATCACTAACAGACTTCTAGTTGTAGAGTAATCATGTTTATCAACATACAAAGTCCTACCATTTTCTGATATACAAGACAAGAAAGCGTTCATTGCAGAACAAAAATTGAATGCCTAACGACTTTAAGCTATTAATGGTAAAGCAAAGCAGATCAAAATATGAATGCAACTTCGTATATAACTCTAATGCAGTGAGCATCATTTGCAAATGAAAATAAACTATGGTACGTAAAAAATATGTCACGAGAAAGTCACTGCTTATATCTTTTCAAAAGTAAGAAAACCTCAGCATTATCAAACTAATTTCAGCGGATAGAAGGACATGGAAAAAAAACAATACTACATTGAAATGATAGAAAACACAAATTCTACATCTTGGGAATAAAGTATATATTCTATGTTGGATCTTCATGGCAAACAATGTAACATCAACTAGATGAGCCTAAAATCCCTGGGGAACATCAATTTTCAATGAACAAAAGAAGCAAACAACAATCGTATGCATTACACACTTGTGAAAACAAGATCTGTGACGTCTAAAATAATTTCAAAACTAGAAAGAGATTCAGTAAAATAGACATACACCAAAATGACATACCAAATTTAAAGAAGCATATGTATCAAGTTGCTAACTTGTACCTACCAAAATTAAACGATGTTTGCTTGTTTGAGGATAATCCAAAACTCCAAGAAGCAGAAGCTGGAGCACTTGCAGTTGCACCCGATGGTGGTGATTGATTCTTTGAAAATACGCCAGATGTCCATGGGCTGCTAACAGGAGGTGTGCCCTGTGCTGCAACTTGAGTAGCAGAGGATGCTCCTCCACTTGCATTAGTACCAGAGGATGGAGATGGACTCTGAGAAAATACACCAGAAGCCCATGGAGAAAACACAGGCGTTACACTCTGCCCAGCAGCTTGACTATTGTTGGAAATTTCTAAGCTTGCATTTGAATTAGAAGATGGAGATTGACTTTGAGTAGTTACACCAGATGTCCATGGAAATAAAGAGGGTTTACTACTCTGTGCAGGAGTTTGACTATTGTTGGAAGCTTCTAAGCTTGCATTTGCATTAGAAGATGGACATTGACTTTGAGTAGTTACACCAGATGTCCATGGAAATAAAGAGGGTTTACTACTTTGTGCGGGAATTGGACTATTAGACGGTACAGGTAAATTCTTTGGGAGTGCAAACTTGTTTTCCGCACCAAACATAGATTTTTCAGGGTGTACTGTCTCACCAATGGAGATAGGGACCTTATCTTGTGGCTTCTCAAGAGGTGCAGCTTTTAATGAAGGAGAAATTCCTCCATTTGCAGTACTTGCTTTGAGCCAGCTGACAACATCACTAAACTTTTCCTGTAAACAGGGATAAAAAGCATGCATATCACTAACGCTATAGCCATATAGGTGTTAGATAGGTGATATGTGAAAGAAGAAAGCAGTGATGGATTGATTAACAAAAGAGCGTAATTTGCCACCACTGTAAAAGCAAGTAGTTAAAACGCTGCTACTCCCACTACAAGCCAGTTTGCATCCCAAATACGCCCTGATGAATGTTACCTTAACTATGCAAAAAAAGACAGACAATTTATAATTATATCATTACCAACATGTTTGAAGCATGAGTCAAATAGTCTCGTACACCATCTTCCCAGAGCTCGTCAGGATGATTTTGTAATTGAGACTGAACCCAGCTGTACACATAAAGAAGAAACAATTCAATAAAGATGCCAACTTGAAGCACGCAAAAAAGGTATAAAAAGTAAGGCATAAATGAGAAACATTACAGCAAGTCATTTAACAACAAATACGTAGAATAAAATACTAAAATATACTGCACTCTGTCCACCCATATCTAAATTTGAGGGATTATACAAGATGAGGGCAATTACCTTGCAAACTGGGTATTTAGAGCTCTAACATGCTGTTGGGATGATGCAGCTTTCTGCAGGTCCAAAGAAGGTGCAACGGCTGCTTGCTGTTGAGAAGACTCTAGACCTTGGCTCTGAAAGGAAGAGTCCCCTGATTTCCTTTTATTCTGAAACTGCATTTTATGGGGGAGAGAACCAATTGAGCGTTAAGAAAGAGTTGTTGGCCCATCAATGCAATATTTATAACTTGATCACAACTCTGTTAAGAACTGGTCATTTTTATGAAAACCTCATATACAAACTATGATCCACCCTTACCAAAAGTTTCCCACTAAGGTACGTAACTTCTCAAGGACTTCCAACCTAATTGATTGCTTGATTCCCATAATTTATATCAATACTTGATGATGAAGATCTATGCAAATCATGCATAACGGTGCATCCAACAAACAAAGAAGATATAGCATTGGGGCCATTTTTACCATAAATCCTTTATGCAGCTGTTCCTAAGTTAGATATATGACTCTACCATGGCTTTTCTGAAATTGCAATTCCACCTTAAAGAAAAAATCTTCAAATTTGAAAGAGCTTAGCGAAACAAATCAACGTATTGTGATTAGCTCTAGGAAGTCATAGATAATGAATATGAAAAACTACATCTTTTGACTTGTATCAATGATAATAATATACATATTTAGAGCGTGTTGATTGACAAAATGAGGATTTTTCACTAATTTGCTTCTACACATTAGTGGTGCATTAACACAAGGCATATGAAATAATGTTAGGGAGTTAAGATTTGAAAGGAATTAAGAAAGCATAGGACATGAAAGGATGGCCAAAGGCATACAGATCAAACCTCATGCCATAGTAGGAAATAAAGTATACATAAAATCCATTCTGCAACAAGTTTATTGTGTTTGAGAACTACAACCTCTATTTATCAATCACTATCCCAAAGTAGTAAAGGCAAGGAAGACAAAAGACCCCGCTTTTAAGATACTAACACAGTAACACTCACTTGCAAAAGTTTCTTTGCAGTTCCTATGAAAACAGAGACTGGTGCTATTGCTAAGACTAAGAGGGAGTAAAGTGATCAAATGTGATATAATTCGCCGAACCATCACTGATAACAAAAGCTCAAAACATCGCTCAAGGAACCAAAAGAAGGGAGCAAAAAGGTAAAGGGAAGCACTTTATAAGTCCATAACTTAGTTAAATTCCCTGAACCAAATTGAATTGACATATGGAAACACAAAACTTAACTGACCCAATTGACACCATAAATCCAATTAACTTCACTTACCAATTCACAACTAAACAAACCATAATCTCTAAAAAGAATCAAACCCCAAGGAAATTAAGAATAAGAGAAGCTTCGAAGCTACTACGGATCGAAGTTTACAGACTAAATGAACTAATCAGAATAGCAATTACAACTCTAGGGTTTAAAACACTAACAGAGCGAGTAATAAGAAACTCACAGCAGAGTCTTCTGCATCTGATCTCAATGAAACATTCCGGCGTTTCGTACCCATCATTGTTACCTCTGTCTATGCCAAATTTGCAGGTGAGTGAGGAATTGGAAAGAGAGAGAGAAAGAAATAGGGTTTTTCAAATTTTTTGGAGATGAACAAGAATGTACGAAAGAGCTTAGCTTTTGCGAGGGTGGAGAGAGATGATCTGGACCGTCGATCTTACGAGGGAGCTGTCTTTTAACCGGGGCCGTTGGACGGTGAAAAGAATATCCGCATTATATTTTATTTACTGTATTACGTAAACCTTAGCGCACGTGCTATGGTTTATCGTTTTATTTTTATATTATGATTTTATTAATTAATTCTGAGTTATCTAATTTAGTACGGTTGATTTATAATTTCAAACTCTAATAAAAATTTATTTTATCAAGCAGGTTTAATCTTTGCTTTGAAGGGGGGTTTATTATTTTGAAAATATACTTTAGTTTTGTTAATTTCACCAAACTTTCTACAGTGGATGGGGATTTATAACGAGCTAGGAATCTAGTGAAGAAACGATAATAAAGACATTCAAGATTTAGAAAAATAAATTATGAATAAGTTTAAGTAATGTGCTCTCACTTGTGGACTCGAGTTCATCACGTCACAACTAAAGGCGTATGACTTAACTTGAGTTTTTTTTTATCAACATTAAGACTCTGGAGCCACTTATTGTACACGTCAGGAGCCTATCACATCTCTTAATGTTGTCTTTTTTATTTGTTCACACTTTGAAATGAAAAAGAGCTTAAGTTAAGTCTATCTTCTTTCATTCTAATTTGATAACACGTTTGTGCTTGCGGTCCAAGTCGTCTTCACCCCTCAGAAGTCAAACTTAAACTCATTTGTTAAGCACGTTGAATTGAAAAAGAGCTTAAGTTAAGTCTATCTTCTTTCATTGTAATTTGACGTCAAAATTCATGTTTTTTTTCTTTTTGGTGTGATAAAGATCTACCAATAACAAAACCTTAACACGTGTGCGATAAAGATCTACTTGTGATTTGCTTATCCAAAATTCCGCTTGCACATCCATCCACAAATCCACCAACACTTAGTTTTATCTGAGGCATCGATCCATCAACAACAAGATGACTTAGTCTTCTAGGGTCTAGATCCGAACAGATCTTGACTTTCATTGAACGCCGAGCTAACACTAACCTACTCATGCATGGATCAGACGTAAGGAAAATGCTTCCTTACATTTACGATTATTCCACCTTAATCTCGTCTTTCTGTAACTCATATTTTCATCCATACCTTTTGTCAGTGTCGGATGGACGAGGATACTACAATTAAGGAAAATGCTCTGGCCTGATTTATGTATGAATAAATAAATAAACTTTAGGTGGTATTGTGATTACCGAACATGATATTACAAAAAAAAATGCAATTTTTATTATTAAAGTCACTTATATTTGAGCTAAACAAAGTTAAAATATTAGCTATTTATTCTAAGAGAATAAATACCAAAAAAACCTCTTACAAGCTTAGATTTATCCGTCTACAATTCAACATCGACCATCCATTTAGCAAATAAAGACGACTAAGAAAATCCTCATTACTGAATCTAAACCTCGCATTTCCTAAGAGGATCATAAATCTCACACCATGCCAATAAGTCGTTCACTTGCATAGGAGAAAGATTTAAAATCATCTCAGAAAATGCAAAAAACTCCTCCAAAACTATGTAATATTCACAATGCATGATGAATCAAGATCAGAGCTACTTCAACAAGAAGGTGAGAAGCTCCAAATTGCTAAACTCCTCCACCATTTCATCCACCAAAGAAGCAAAAACCTCAGCCTCAACTTGAACACTGACTTCTTCCTTCCCGAAATCATGGAAGTTGCTCGTCTTCCACTCGACTCCTTCCTCCATATCTTTAACATACACTTTCCTTTTCTCCTTCACTTTCCAACTCGTTGATACCTCATCGTTGCTCCGTCCACAGAGCCAATCCTCTGCTTCGATCAAGAGCGTTTTTTCTACAAGACTTTGGTTCTTTCCGTTCGTTTTAGCTAGCCCTTCTTCGAAGAAAGCGATGAGTAGATTGTCTGCATTAAACGACGTTGTTTTAGGCTTGAGAAGGCTAAGCATACGCTCTTCTGTCTTCTCTTCCGAGTCATTTGTGAAAAGTGAGAGTTTAGGCTCCAGTTTTATTCTGCCAATTTTAGAAAGGAACTCGAAACGCCTTAGCTTTTGCATGAGCTTTTCTTTCGTTCCTGCATATTATAAGTTTAAAGAATTATTAACGGTTTTTCCAACTTATATCCTTAAAATCCCGTAAACAAGAAGTTAAATGTGTTGTATATAAGTGTACCTTCGAAGTGGTTGATCCCGCCTCTAAATGGGGAAGAGCTTTTAATATCTTCATCATCATCAGGGAAACTCAAAACAGAAACTGGACTCAACTGCTCTTTCTCATGCTCTTTACTCCATTTCTTCTACAAGACATCAATTTCATGGTATTTAGTTTAGTCATCATCCTCATATCATACTTTTTTTAATAAGAATACTGAATAAGGTCCTAAATATGTTTTTAACCCACAAAAGTGTAGAACTTAACCAAGAGTAGACTTCAAATTACAATCATATACAGTTTTAGTAAAAGTAACTTCAGAGATGAAGAAGTGTCTTGTTTACCATTTTTTATTACTGCATAAAAAGCTCTGGTGTAGTAGCACTAAAATGGGAACAAACAAGCAGTGTCATATCTATGTGGGTTTATAACAATGTCAATAGTTAACTTTGGGCCGCCTTCACTAAAAGGGGCCCAAGCATGTGCAATTATTTACATGATCAGAAGTTTTGTCAGTTTCCATTTTTTTTATCTCAACTTTCAGATCTAGCAATATCTAACGTTTATTTCATTTTTATGCATAATATAAACAATTTTTAATCATAATATTCTCATAAGAAATCAAATATACAGTAGCTAGCTGTAAAAAATATTTATGAATCTAAAATGCATGAGTTGCTGTATACGGAGTAGTTTAAGTTTTGTACCACCTATAAATTAATGTAATACTAGAACTACTGTGCAGAATCAGCATGGATTCCGCAAATGTTAATTACCTGCGAAATCCTCGCCGTCGATAATAAATCATGCCTGAAATTTAGCATTAAATAATCCAGATTATTGAAGACAAAAACAAATTAACGAATTTACCTTGGTGGTCGCCAATTTAACGGATTCTTCACCACCGACGCATCTCTTGCTCATCGAAACGACGCCGTTTTCGTCTACACTCGACCTCGGCTGAGTCAACTCGCTCCCCGACTCGGACCAGATATCGCTATTCGTATTCGTACTCCCTGAAGTGACAGTGATCGTCGTCTCATTGGACAACTCCGACGACTGATACTTCTCCTCCGCCGCCTTACCAGACGATATCCACCTCTCGATCTCGCACTCTGTTTTCTCCTTCTTCCCAAAAAGCTTCCTGGAAAAGCTTCTCTGCAGAAGCGATTTCTTCTTCTTAACAACGACATTAAAAATCGCCCTCGACGCTCTCTGAATCGCGTTGGAGAGACGTCGAGAATTGGATACAGCACGAAGCTCTGTTTCAACGAGGTGAAAAACAGAGACGCAGCATTGACGGCGGGGGAAGGA
Organism: Oxyria digyna; assembly: GCA_029168935.1. NCBI lineage: Eukaryota > Viridiplantae > Streptophyta > Magnoliopsida > Caryophyllales > Polygonaceae > Oxyria > Oxyria digyna. The sequence goes on along the minus strand of JAPVLV010000004.1, from coordinate 10,636,038 downwards.
GCGGAATCCGGTGGAGGAGCATGAGCCGATGTCGTCCATCAGGAAATCCTTGAGCATCCATGGCTTACGATTTGAAATCACCAGCGCCATTTTTGAATGGAAAAACAGAGTGAGGGTGTTGTGGGTGTATTAATGGAGAGTGAGAAAGGGAGAGGAAGGTTCTTATTGGGAAATGAAGATCTCAAGAATAAGGGATTAAAAAATGGGGAAGAATCGAATCGGAAGGAGAAGCTGGAGATGCTTAAAAGTAGTGTTTTGAATTGCAAGTTTAGTTATTTTTATTTAGTTGCAGTGTTAGATTTGAAATTGCATTGATTAGGTAGGGGACGGTGCCATGTAGGACTGTAGCTGTAATAACGATTTCATAACTTGGACTTAAATGTAGACTGTAGTTGACCTAAATATTCAGGACTTCATTTTTTAAACAAAAATTGCAGCCTTCAGAAAAAACAACAAGAAGTTAGGCTCGTTTGATATGATACTAGAAATCGGGTTGAGAATTAGAAATGAGATTGAGTGATTCCTGATAGACTAGAGCTCACAACTAGTGAGAAGCTTTTGTTGTAAGGTCTTGTACAAGATATAAGATCTTTTCTCTTGTAATAAACTCATTCAATCATTTAATTGTTTCATACCTCTAAACTCTGACATGGTATCATCCAAAAAGATCCACATATACTAAACCACCTTCCGCCATAGCCAAACCTCTGATCTTCCATGGATTCCACAAGTAATCCATTATTCCTTCAGAATTCCGATCATCCAGGACTGCTTCTCGTTACGCAGCAGTTCACCGGCCAGAATTATGGAGAATGGCGTCGCAATATGACTATTTCCCTTTCTTCCAAGAATAAGTTAGGGTTCGTCACCGGTCGTCTTCCACAACCTCCATCCACATCGGCTGAATTCGATGCTTGGGAGAGATGCAACTAGAATACTCTGAGTGCTGAAATACGCAGCAGCGTCATCTATAATCCATTCGCCAAAGGTGTCTGGGATGAACTAGAAGCTCGTTATGGTACCTTCAATGGCGCTCAACTTTACTCCATACAGAAGGATCTTCTCTCCCTCACACAAGGTTCAATCTCTATTTCTGCCTATTTCACAAAGATGAAATCGCTATGGGACGAGCTCAATCATATGCGTCGATTTCCGGCCTGCTCTTGTGGTTGTCTTCTTGAAATTCTGAAGTATGAGGAAGATCAGAAGCTTCTTGTCTTTCTCATGGGATTAAGCGATGGATTCACCGCTATCAGAGGCCAGATATTGATGATGAAGCCACTTCCTAGCATCAATGATGCTTACAATATGTTAATTCAGGAAGAGAAACAGAGGTCAATTCAATCTCCATCGGTTGACTCCACTTCGTTTCATGTTCATAACACTGAACAATGTGAGAGCTCTCGTTCTCGCACTGAGTCTGGCAAATCCAATGGAAACAAGAACGATCGCAAGAACCTGTATTGTCAAAATTGCAAGAAGACAGGTCACACAATCGATCGCTGCTTCTTTATCATTGGTTTTCCACCAAAGAAGCCAAAGGGAGATCGCTCAGATGATCGCAAGAAATCCACTCAAATTCAGGCAAATGCAGCATCAACTTCACCTGTTGCTATTTCACAGGAACAAATATCACAACTTCTTCGTCTTCTTGGCGATCAATCCAAGCAGGGCACTACCTTTGATCCAGACGATTTTGCTGCTTTCGCTGGTAAGGTTCTTCCCACTTCATCAATTCTTTCTTCCAAGGCTTGGATCCTTGACACAGGTGCCAGTAATCACATGACTTGTGACAAGTCTTGTTTGACTGATGTGGTTACTCTAACACATCCATTCAATATCACTCTACCTAATGGCCATGTAGAGAGAATTCAGACTGTTGGTTCCATACAAATTCTTCCAAAACTGAAGCTACATGGAGTTCTTTATGTTCCTGCATTTAAGTGCAATCTGATATTTATTGGCAAGTTAGTCTATGACATAAATTCCCTGGTGATATTCTCACGTCAAGGATGTTTTCTACAGGATGTGATCTCCAAGAGGATTACGATCCTTGGTGATGCAAGCAAAACCTTATATTTTCTCAAGCAGGATCATTAGGAATCAAATGCATAACTGAATTCTGCTGACTTAGCTTTTCCTGATGTTTTACATTCCAGTGTTAATAATGTTTGTGCAGAAACATGGCATGCTCGCCTTGGTCATTTACCTGCATATAATTAAACTCAAAGATTTTTCTTTTGTCAGTGGTGATGTTAATTCACCATCTATTGTTGCTTGTGACTCATGTGCTAAGGCTAGACATAGAAGATTGCCTTTTCATCCTAGTGTCATTAAATCTACTTCTATATTTGAGTTGATACACCTGGATGTTTGGGGGCCTTATAGATGCTCTACTCATGATGGATTCAATTACTTCCTAACTATTGTGGACGATTTCAGTAGGTCTACCTGGATTCATTTGATGTCTATAAAAGGGAATGCTTTCTGTATCATCAAGAATTTCTTGTCTATGGTTACAAGACAATTCAACTGTCAAGTCAAAGCCATCAGAACTGATAATGCACTGGAGTTAGGCTCAGGGAAAACTGCTTCTGAATTCTTGGCATCACAAGGCATTCTCCTACAAACTCATACCCGGGAATGCTTTCAGTATCATCAAGAATTTCTTGTCTATGGTTACAAGACAATTCAACTGTCAAGTCAAAGCCATCAGAACTGATAATGCACTGGAGTTAGGCTCAGGGAAAACTGCTTCTGAATTCTTGGCATCACAAGGCATTCTCCTACAAATTCATACCCGGCTGCAAACTCAAGACTGTTCTTCCCAAGCTAGGCATGATTGACACCACTCCTACCTTGAGGGGGGATGATAGACTAGAGCTCACAACTAGTGAGAAGCATAAGATTACTTCTCCTAGAGGAGTTAGTTAGTGAGTTGTAACAACTTTTGTTGTAAGGTCTTGTACAGGATATAAGATCCTTTCTCTTGTAACAAACTCATTCAATCATTCAATACAATGAAACAAATTAAGTTTCATACCTCTAAACTCTGACAATTCCCGAAACATTTTGTTTGCTATATTATGGAATGGGGTTGAGAATGGGAAATGGAGTAAAAAATAGGTATGGCTCATATCATATTTTTTATATGGGTATGAGAATTGGTCATAAGGGTGGTATGAGTCATTCCTTGAAATCAAATTCATACACATACCTATTCCTACCAAACACAAAAATAGGTATAGCTCATTCCTAACCCGATTCCCTATGTCCAAGGTATACAACCAAACGAGCCCTTAGTGGATTGGTAGGGTCAAAGAGTAACGCTAGTGATCCATTAAAAAAGAGTAGAAAATATTATGAAATAGAGAAATAAATGTAGAAGAAATGAAAACGACACATGAATTTTCTATCGAAATCATATCTCTTTTTTATATATACTCTTAGAGATAAAACAACAAGATCTTTTCTCACCACCTTTATTCAATTATTTTCATGTCTTGCTTTGCTCCGACGAAACTGTATTACAACTAACTCCTTACATTTACGTATATAGGCTATTAGAAGGACTCTTTTGGACATGTCCAAACCAACATAGTCTAGATTTTACAATTTATCACGAGTGATTTGAGTGTTGATCGTGAAGCTTGTTCTCGATCGAATTAGTCATTGAAACAAAGTGTAAGTAGAATCAAATTATGCATGTGGACTTTAATCTATTCCCATTTGATATATCGGATTGATATGATGACATCCATTGTTTAAATATTTTTCTCTTAAAGAAATCAAAATTGCAAATGTGATTATATTTGCAAAATCTAGAAGAAGCAAGCAAAACCAAAATAGTAGGATTCACTTGCTATTTCTTACTAGTCCAAAATCAAATCGGATCTGATGGAGTTTGATTAAGATCCAAATGGAGATAAAACAAAAAAAAAAAAGAAATCGGGTGGTCCACGTGTGTTGAAGCTAGAGGAAACGTGAGGGTCCCGCAAAGGTACGTGTTTTGTCCCTATTCTATCTTCTATTATGTATCGGAAATTCACCTCTTCTCATATGAAACCCTTTGTTTTCTTGTCTCATGTTTCTTATTAGCACTAGGGTAAAGAGTAACGTTACATACATAAGCTCGAATCTTGTCCAAGTTTACTCTTATTATTTGAATGTAGCTATTTATTGAATATACGTATAGTAAAATCCAACTATATGGGATTTAGTAACGATATTACTACTGTTTGATGGCACACTGAATAACAGTTTGCTTAAAGATCGTTGAAGGAGTTCTGTCACGTGTACGGGGGATTATGACAAGAATTTGAGTGCATGCATGTTTCGACTAAGCATGTAGGCAAGACAAGTGGAGAATGAGAATTGAGATGTGTCGAACATGTGAGACGACTCAACAGAGTCTATAAAAGTCTTGTCTAAAACACACTAGAGGAGAGAAGTCATCAATTCAAGTTTGTAATTGTTCGCAATTCCTAATCAGGGGTAATTAGGGCATCTCAAATAGAGATTAAAATACCATGTCACATAGGATTATAACAAGTTAAAATAGTATTTTTTAGCAAATGTTATTTTTAGCAAGGAAGACAACACCAATAAAAAATGCTAAAATTTGCTTTCTGTTAGACTAATTTTCACGATTGTCTTTCTATATTAATTTTATTTATTAAATAAATTCAATATCTTTTTAACACATCATCAAAAATGCTACTCCGTATATGAAATGCTATATTTAGCTTTTGACTTGTAGAAATAAAGAATTTTTAAGAGAATATTTTTCATTTTTTCATCTTTAGGTTGCTATTGGGAAATGATTTTACTATAAGTTTGTTATAGTTATTTTTATCATACTAGGGGATGCCTTAGACACACCAAAAAGGGATGAAAAGTTGCCTGAAATGTTCACAATCTCAAAGGCCCATATGACACAGAAAGGGGCTGACATTAGGAGTTAATTAGGCCCATATTATATCCAGCCCAGTTATATTTTGGGCTTGACTTTGTAAAGCCCATTATGAGCAGTTTATCGATCTTGTTGTCTTCTTCAAACTTGATCCGTCAAACTTCGTTTACTCAGGTTGCAGACATGCAGCTATATATCATAACATTTCATGCATTTTAAACACAGTAAAGGGTAAAGAAAAATTACAGTTTTTCCATATGACGAGCAGTAAACGTTTTTAGAATGTAAGCCAAAAAATCCCCATTTTTCATATACTCCGCATCGTCTTACAGCAGTAGCCAGTACAATACTGCGTCTCTCTGCAACACAAGACGGTTTTTTTTTTTTTTTTTTTTAAAGAGAGGTGACATTCTCTAACATTGTATTGAATACGAAATAGCTAATTAACAACAAAACGAGGCATGGTTAAATCCTTTACATCACTAGACAAAATAGAGCTAACAATACTAAGAATATTCTCAAAAAAAATGAAAACCTAAATTAAACGAATATGCAATTTTTTATTTTTAATTTAATTTTTTATTTAGAGGGGTCTATAAGAATTGAGAATGATTGTTGTAACTGAAACACGGCAGTACTGCACTTATTTTTCTTACAAGAAAAGTGAGGTACTGGAAAGGAGTAAATGAAAAACCAGAGTCTTGTTTGCAGAATTGACACTGACATTTACCTTCTTCCTTCTCTGAGAATCCCTTTAGTAGTCGAGTTTCAAATTTAATGTCACCTACCAATGTTTCAACCTTAATGTTTTGTACGTACTAGAATTCCATATAGTGGCTCCAAATTTGGCTTTTGTTTTTGTTCTAAAGTTTTGGTATAGGACTATTCTGTAAGTTTAACCATTTTGACACGTCTATACAAATATGTAAAGCATGCACCAAGGAAATTGTACTTATCAGGTAGGCCTCGTTAGGCAAGTATGAGGAAATTGGGAGTTGGAAGCTGCTTTTTGGGTTGAAGTTGTATTAAGTGGGTTGAAGTTGCTCGTTTTGCTTCATATAGGAGGCTAGCTTATGTAAAAGCTGTATTAAGTGGGAGTTTAAGTTGGTTGAAGTTGAAGTGGGGAGATAGCATAATGTTTACCGAACAGACCTTAATCTAGTTTTTGGTTATCATCATCACGTGACCACAGAACAATATTTTTAACAATATGAAGTTTTGATTGTATTATAATGGAAAATTGGAAACAGATTAAGCGAGAAAAAATATATGAAGTGTTTGTGTTTATAGGTAATAAATTAATGTTTAATTTGTATGGTCATATTCATAGTTTGACGTTTATGTCTGTCAAATTATGAATATTGACGTGTAATACCAAGTTTAGATTCTCATAAGGCTATCATCAATGAGAGTTGCATAACATGAGTCGCATAACATATTTTATTATTTTCTCTCATTTCCACATCACTCATGTAACACATCTCACTTTTCCCTCATAATGAGGGTTACATGTATACATATTTATTTAGCAATCGTATATTTACACAATATAATAATACATATATCTTAAGTGAAGAATAACTTCATGTTTATGATTCAAAATTAGCAATTATATTTCTAGTTTTATTAAGTGAAGAATAGTTTATATAACAATTATGTTTTTATTTTGTATTGAGCTTGAATGTTAAATTAAATAGTATTTTTAAATGTAATATATATATATGATTGACTCAATTTATTTTAATAGAAAAGTAACATGTATATATGGAATATGAGTGTCTATGTGTAGATAAAAATAAATTATAAATATTAAAATATTTATTTGTATTTTTATAATCTATATAAGCCTAATATTTGGTTGAAAAACTATATTATATTACTTAAATACAAATTTATGAGAACCATTGGATCATTTTTAATCAATGGTTGAAAATAGTTAAAAGTGATCTTCATTCTTATTTAACCCAAATATGTGTTACATAGCAAAAAGTACCCCGTAAGAAAATAAACATGATCATTGGAAGTTGAAAAGTATAATTGATGACATTTTTTAATTTTGTGAACTTTTTATTTTATTTTTGTGAATGTTACTGAAACGGACATGATCACCAAGATTATGAAAACTATCGTGTTATTTGTGAATCGAATGTGTCACACTTTGTAGCAGAACATCTCTTAATAAAACCATCCTGCTTTAATTAAATAAACTAAATTAAATTAGGATTAATGATTAAAAATACAAAATATCATTTAAGAGTAGATAAATATTATTTTCTTTATATTATTGGTAAGTAATTCACTCTTTATAAATTTTCTGCCATGTACATGGACCGGCATTAATGTTAATAAATTAAAATCTTTTTTATTTTTGAAAAAGATAGAATAATAGACCAATATAAAAGGTGGGCCAGATCATGAGCACCGCCATATAAACTTCCTTCTTCTTCTCCCTCTTTTTTTATTTTTCTACCAGAAGAAGAAAGAAAGGCGCGTTTCTGTACGGTGCATGTGGCGTCCAAGACCTTCCTTTTCGCCATTTTCGAAGCTCTGAGCATCTCGCTTCCGTCTTCTGCTCTTCTAATTCCTCCTTCCGCTTCTCTGTACGTAGTGGAATTTTTTAATTCGCAACTGTTTCTTTGTCTTTAGCATTGTCTGTAATATTATACTATTTGTGCTTTCCACTCGATGATTGTTCTTCCAAGTTACGATGCTGCTTTTCTGATCAGTGTAGCTTCTTAACTGTTTTGCGGAAGTTCATCTTGGTTTTACGGGTTTTTGTTCATGATCTGCGCTTGAGAATCGATTTGGGAGTAGGGAAGCAGGATAACTTTTTCGCCCTAAGAAATAAAATTTACAAATCTTTTGTCAATTTCGTGAGGTTTGACTTCCTTTGACCGAGTGAACTCCAGATTGTATAGCTCTAGGTTTGCGGTTGATGTTTCTGGTGTTTGGAGAATTTGTTAGGGTTGAAAATTGATTTTAGGGTGGAACTCATGGCTTGTGTGGTATCAGAGCCAAAGTTGGTTGGACTCCTCCTATTGCGAATTGGTAACAGAATTATGCCAATTTATGCCTCCTTGTTCTTGTTAACTTTTCATGGCTATGATTAATTTCTGTTGTTTGTTGGCCTCCTAAGGGAGTTTGGTTGTCAGTGGCCCTAGTAAATTGACGGTGTGCACTTAAGAAATCATTTTAAAAAACCTTTAGTAAATTGTGCTTAAAGTTTTTGAAAGAATTATTACAACATTGATCAACAAATAAGTCTCATTTAAACTTGGGGATAGCAACCTTTGGAATTTATTGATTTTACTCCTAAGTGTGGGGATTAATATATTGATTGTAGCATGACAAGAATGTTTTCTTTGTGTGTTTTCCAGCTCTTTTGAGTGTCATTATGTGATTATGTTTCTTCTTGAAGCGTTTTAAGATGCGTATCTCTATCTCTCAGCATTTACAGGGGACTAATTGGATGAATTTTGAGGCGTACTCGGGTTCGAAGTATCGATCACTGACTGGGGAAATCATGAATCCTTCAAGCTCAGAATTATTGAGACAGGATGGGTCCTCGCATTCGGATACTTCTTATGGGAACCTGTCACGAATGGTAGCTGCAGCTAGATTGAGAGGGCAGTTAATTTCCAATGATATTGACCCAAGACTATTAGCTAGTATTCCGTATTTAGCTTCAAGCAGGGAGAAAAACACTTTATTTACAGATTTTCAATCTCATACCGACAGTTCTTATAGGAATAGCAGTAATTGTCATATGGACTCCTATCAGAACTTACCATCACGTCCCGTGGCATCGATGAATCCAAGAGTTATAAACTCTTTGGGTGAAGATCACTTACGTGTCCCAGTTCAAGGGCAGGCACAACAAAGTAAAAGGCAACAAAATCAGCTCACTAATTTAAGCCCAATGTCTCAGTCAATGTTACAGGCTAATCAAGTTGCAGTCCCTTCTCTAATGAAATTTGATGGTTCGGGTCAGGTGCAGAAGAGACCTAGATTAGACCCTACAAAGGATGATGCTATTCGGTATATGATACAACAAATTATTTTGAGTGAAAGCTCTAAGGAACTACAAAGTCATCATGACTTAAAGCCATCTGTATCGGCAAGGCAATACCAATTTCCTAATGCATTGCAGAAAGAGACTATTCGGTTGCCCTCAAAATCAATAGAATCCCCTTCTCATCAGCCAATGATGTTCCGCCAGATTGCAGCACCTGAACCTCAAGTGTCCCGGGTTCCCGTCACAAGTGGAAGTATCTGTGCTGATCGCTTGATGGAGTATTTACACCAACAAAGACAGCGGCCAAAAGTAAGTAACTTGTTTTACTTGTACAACATTTTTGCTGTAATTTACTATACTTCACTAATCACTTGTGGCATTTCTTCTAATATTTTGATTTATTTTATCATTCTGCTCATACTTAAGCTATAAGCGCTAAAATGATGATCCTTGAATCTTGTAGCAAAACAGCATAGCCTACTGGAGGAAGTTTGTTGCTGAATTCTTTGATTCCAATGCTAGGAAAAGATGGTGTTTGTCCAAGTATGATCGCGTGGGATGTCACGCCCATTTTGCTTTCTCCCGGAGTGCTGTGGTAAGATTTGTGCTGCATTGCATTACATGTAGTTTAAGTCTCATGAAATAATTCTATTATCTTGATTACTTACGCGCTTTTCTCTTTATTGAATACCAATTAAGGCGTCTCTTTACTCATTATCACTATCTTACTCTCCCAGGATCCTTGGAATTGTCATCTTTGTAGAACCAAATCAGGATGTGGATTTGGTAAGATTTTGATTCTTAATATCAAATTATCATTCTGTTAAATGTTAAAATGTTATAATCGATTTTGACAAGTGATCTTAGATTCATCTATGTCATCAGCTATTTATCTATTTGATCATGCATTAAGTTGGTTTTGTAAGTATAATACATGTATTCATTTATTGTGTTTTCTTGAAGAGGCAAAATATGAAGTTCTCCCAAGGTTGTGCAAAGTGAATTTTGACAACGGCGTAGTTGATGAACTTCTATACCTTGATATTCCCTGTGAGAGTAAGCTACCAATGGGATGCATGATTGTGCAATATACAAAGGCAGTCCAGGAAACTGTCTATAAGAATTCTCGTGTAGTTCGTGAAGGACAACTTCGTGTAACTTTTACAAAGGAATTAAAGGTTTGCATACTACATTTTTCTCATACACACTGGAACTTCAGATGCGTTTTTTGACCTTCAGATCTTGTCCCTAAAATAGATTATCTCATGGGAGTTTTGTGCCCATCGTCATGAGGAGTTTGTTGTGAGCAGATCAATTGTACCACAGGTACAACCTTTTAATATAATACATTTTCCAGTCTGTTGCTATTGTCTCATTGTTTTTCTGTTTAGCATCTCTTTATATCTATGTGCCTTCGCCTCATCTTTGTTGTATCTATCATTTCCAGCTATCTAAATCTTCACTCACAAAATTCTCTTTATCTTGTCAAACTATATCTCTAATTAAGATTGTTTGAACTGAAATACTTATTCTTTGATCATTGGGGAAGAAAATGTTACTTGTAGAACATACGTATTTGAGGATTTCTACATTCCTAGTAATTTTATAATACAGATATCACTCGAGTCCTCTGTTCTTTTCATATATCATGTAATTAGAATGACGGAAGTGATCCTTTTTACAGGTGAAGCAATTGGTTCAGGCCTCTCAGAAATATCAAGATAATATTGATAAAATCAAAGCTGGTGCAAATATCAGACACGCTATGCAGGCAACACAAAATAGGTAACACATTAGAAACAGCTTTTTCGACCTGTTTAACTTTTGATATAATAGGGCAATATTTGTTGAGGAATTATTTCTTTTTTTTCTCTATGGTTAACGTCATTGAAGGGATTACAGAGCTGCTGTTCTTTCTATTTATTTATTTTTAATGCATGCAGGTGTGTGAAGGTTGAACAGCAGCTTGAAAAGACGCTTGATTCACCTGTTAATGAATTGGGACTTTCAAAACAACTTGCACGCGTTCTTCAAGTATGTTATTGTTCAATTATTTCATGTTCTGTGTCATTCTAATTTCTCCTAAACCACTCACCTTTTCTCTATATGCAGGTAGCTGAAGTCATTGATTCTATGAAGGATTTGATCACATTTAGCCGTGACAACAATCTTGGCCCGATTGGTAATTTTCTATTGCTATTACATTGATTGATAATTAATTAACTATCTAACTTACAATTTTAAAACGTAGAGAGCTTGAAGCGATATGCTGTTGCTGCAAAATCCAAGAAAAATCAGATGAATGAGCGTGCTCGCCAGCAAGAAGCTCAAGGATATAATCCAATTCGAATTAACTGGGATTCTTCAAATTCCATAACTTCATCAGAAAACATCCAATTGGTATAATCCTAGCCTCTCTTCACCCTGTGAATCTAGAAAGACTAGAATGCATTCTTCAGACTCATCTTGGTCTTGTATTCATTATATCCATTATGACTCAGGGTGATGATGATCCTAGAAAATATGTCTTGAACCAAATACTGATGCAGAAGATGTTAAAAAATGGAGCATCTCAGGAACCCCATCTACCAATGTCATCACAAACTTTGTCAGCATCAACATTCAGAGGGAGCATTAAGAGAGAAATTGACGAGATGGAGGAGTACGGTGTGCCCATGCTTCCGGGAGTGCAGGTTAAGAATGAGTTTTTTTATGGCCGAGGATGAAGTTTCAAGTCATTATCTCGACTGTTATTATGGATGGAATATGGAATAGTATGTTTTGTATACAGAATAGAAAAATGACGAGATCGTAGTTAACATAATAGTACTCCCTCCGTCCCCTATTATAGATCACATTTTTCATTTTGGGCGTCTTAAAATATAGCTTTTACTTTCCTTTTTTATCTTTTGTCTTATTATCAATATCACATCAATCTACACTCTCTTTTCTCCTTTTTACATCAAAACTCATATCAATTCACTTTTTTATCTTATCTCTCCTACATAAAAATCCACATTCACTCACAATCTCTCTCATCTCCACTTTTCTTTCCCTCTTCCTTAATTTACCTCGATAACAACAAACGAGATCTATAATATGGGACGAAGGGAGTAGTTTTTAAGATGTATTTATATTTATAATGTAGAATTTTACAATTGAACTATTCGGTTCGGTTTTTAAGATATCTTAGGATGTGGGCGGAATGGTCAATAGTGATGGGCTTATGCCAATTGGTCTTTGGTGTTTATCCTGATTTATTATGACAACTTGCCAGAATGTGCGACAATTACTTCTGACAACTTTTTGTCAGTAATTTTGAACAATCACTTGAAATTTGAAACCATATTCAGATCCACCTTTTCCTGCACCTTATTGAACTTTCGTTATATCAATACCAAACCAACGTGCTATAACTATGCACATAGACACTACAAAGAAGATGAATGCGGGATCATTGATAACCTTACAAAGTATATACACACTTCTCATATCTCCCCGCATAACTCCCTACCAAAGAAAAAGAAAGGCCTAGATCGATCGATCTCGAAAACCAGCTTACGACTTCACTTTCACACACTCATTCCCTACCAAAAAAACACACACCAACTGACCAACAGCCGCCTAAACCTAAAAAAGAGAAGGTTGATTGAAAGATACCATGTCTAGACACAACCAGACGGGCAAATCACAACAGAGTCTAAGCAGAGCCCGCCTTTCGTATGTGTGCAATCTATCTGCGCCATTGAAAACTTGAGCTTCATCGGCTTGCTTGTATTCTCGACCACAAAGTCACCGACATGGTAGCGGACCCACTTCCCGTGTTCTTCCAGAAGGCGCTGAGAAACTGCCTTTTGACCGTCTGATGTGGAGAGTTGAAATTCTACAGGCTTAATGTTCCATCCGTGGATGTTGTCTGTGTTGCATTGCTTTCTTCCAAACTTCTTGACTGTTCTTCCTAGCTGCACCAAGAAGAAGATGCTGTATTTTCCTGCTGGGAATGGGAACTCGACCTCACCATTGATCTCGAACCACCAGATCTGTTGAAGGTATGCTACACTGGAGAATCTAAACACGAGAAGAATTGTAAAAGGTTCAGTTCACAACCTAGATGGATATATCATTCACACATTCAATTTACAACTAAATCAAATCAATCAAAGCAAAAATTTCCTAAGAAGTTTCAGATCACACTAACAAAAATCCAACAGCACACTGACATATGGAGAATTTCGGCAAGGAAGTTGGATTTGACAACAACAACAGCATTAAGGCTCCCACTTATAGTAGGGTGGGAGGTCGAATATACGCAACCTTAACCATGTGTTAAGAGAACAGAAGTTTCCGATGAACCCAAATAAAGATTGCGTAAAAAATAGCATAGTAAGACTAATACTTCACAAAATAAGAAGCATAGACACTTGAATGAGCAATAGTAAGTTGGATTTGGCAATATCAGATAATTGAGACAAAACTTTCAGTCAAGTTTGATGATGAATCTCACCTTGATTCGTCAGAAGGTAGATGGTTCCAATATCTTCTATCATCAATCCCAGTTATGGTCAAGCCTTTAGGGGAAATCGCCATACATATTCCTCCTGTCTTCTTATCAAGCCAGACTTTCTGCATCCACAAATTCAACAAATTGTTAGCTCGAATCCAATTAACAATCCGTAAATCCAGACAAAGATGATGGAAATTAAACCTAGGTTATTTTATACCTTCGTCCCACCATCAATGGAGTTGTGCCTACACAATCGCGCATAGAAATCCTTCTTAGAAAATCCAACAGGTATTTCATCGAACACCTTCTCTACAAGATCCCTATAATTATCCGGCAACTTCGACTCCCAAACGAAATCCGCCATAGAAGCTCCTCGAAACGCCAGATTGAGCTTTGCCAGCCTGCAAATGTCTGTCGGTTCGAAGTACATCAACACCTCCGCCGCGCATCCCTCCGGTAAATCGCCTAATCCGGCCGTCGATGCACCAGATGAATCCTCTCGAAGAGCGGAAGATCCGGAGCCCATTGGAGTCCGAGAAAGCAGATCAGGCGGAGAAAATCTCGAATTGAGGAGTCTAATATCTGAAAACTGGATCGAATTGTTCGCGCGATCGATCAGCTGCCAAATTTGGTGGGATTTCCAAAGGAGGGAAACGGAGAATGGAGAAGGTTGTGCCACTCGGTTTGTTGATTTTAAAGACTTATTCTGAAAATTATAAACGGAAAATAAATTAATTATTCTATGGAGTACTCCCTCCATCTCACTATTTCCTTTTGATTATGTTTTTGACACTATTCACACATCAAAAGAATTTTCGTAATTTCGACCAATATATAGATAAAAACATAGTCATATGTGGTTTTGTTTTATTCGTCTTATCGAGTACTTTAATAATATTCAAATTTTATAATTAGAGATATTGATAAAACAAAACGCACATCGTTATACGTGCCCAAGTGAAACAAGAAGTAAATAAAGGGACAAAGGAGTAATTTCTAATTTATGTGTTGCACTTCCAGTGAATTTCATGGTTGATATTTTAGAAAATAATGTTGATTGGACTGGTATCATTTATTTTTTCCAGAACTTGGAGTCTAATTGCACTGGAATGGACTGATGGACGGGTGGAATGACCATTTTCATTTTCCGGCGGAGCTGACAGCCGCGCGGCGCTAGCGCGACACTTAACACCGCCTCATAGCTCACGAATTCTGCATTCGTGAGGTTTTCTTAACATTAATTAGAAGCTCATGAATTCACAATTAATGAGCTTTGAAACTTTAAAAAGCTCATGAATTGAGCTTTGAAACTTTAAAAAGCTCATGAATTGAGCTTTGAAACTTTAAAAAGCTCATGAATTGAGCTTTGAAACTTTAAAAAGCTCATGAATTGAGCTTTGAAACTTCAAAAAGCTCACGAATTCACAATTCGTGAGCTTTGTGACTTCAAAAATTCAAAAAAAATAAATAAGTCCACGGTTGAAATTTCTTAAAACTCCGCGCGTTGCCCAACTCCACGCGGAGCTCAGCGCGGAGTTAAACTGCAGTAAGCCTTCTCGTTTATATGGAAGAGGAGAAAAAAAGTACAAGTTGAGACTTGACAGCTACTTTGTTGAGTTTGGTGGTGAGATTTTTAGGATTTTAGTACATAATTTAAATTGTTCCGATCCGAATTTATTTGTACAAAATGTAATTCAATTGGAGAATAGGAGATTTGTACGACCTCTGTATGTATGTGAATATATGTGTTGTAGGATCCTAGGTGTCATATCTCCCGTTCGCCAACAAGATTTTATATAATTATATTTGTTCTTATATGTTAGTTATGTTATAAAATATATGATACCAGTCCAATCAACATTATTTTCTAAAATATCAATCATGAAATTCACTGGAAGTGCAACACATAAATTAGAAATTATAAAAATATGTTATAAAATATGTTAGTTATGTTATAAAATATGTTAAAGTATCAATGATATAAAATTTGAAATAAGAATTATAAAAATGGGACGGATGCAGTATGCATGGGAAAGTATTAATTTATTAATTTATTAATTTTCTAAAACACCTTTTTATAATATTTGATTAATTTATTTTGGCCATAAATTGTATTTTTTTAAAGAAAGAATTAGACATGTCTCAGCGATTATGCATGAACCAATCTAGAGCATCCTTGCGGACGAGAACATGAGGTTTTATGTCAGAATTCATCATAGATATTGGAGAAACGAGGTTGAGTTTAACAATTTTATCAGCCAGACCATTAATCTCTCTAAAAGATGTTTCTAATCTGAATGTGTTATGGAAGAAATGGAGATCAACAAGGATGTATGCGACTAGCCGTCACAAACTTTTGAAAGCATTTACGAGAGTAAGATTATCTTCCTCGATTTTTGAGGTATAGAATACGTAGATGTAACGTCTGTGATTTGTTTGAATCGAAAATGCGTGATCCAACCAACTCTTATAATATCATTTTCATCGCCTAGGTTTGTGGTTATAATTATGATAGTGCGTTTTATCTTACATTAAATAAATTTGAGATTGAGAATTCTATATTGGTTTGGAACACTCAAGGCCATAACCAGTTGAACACGTACGGTTAATAATGTTACACGTGTTTATGAGTTAGCAGATGAGTCAAAGCGTTACTAATAGCTGCCATCTAAATATCTAATACGTAATTATTCTGTCAATTTATGTATTAACGTTGGATTAGGAACTCATGTCATCATAGATTCACGATCTCATCTCAAAATTGATTGTGTTAATGTCGAGTTAGCTACGGCTTAATTACATAGCATGTTCAATGCAGAGTACCCCATTGACACTGAAAAAGAAATGAGACTATGAAACTTTTCAAAACGAGTCTATATATGCTTATAAAAATTATTAAAATCGGATCTTGTTTGACCCTGAAAATTAAATTATACAAAATCCTCGTAGGTTGCAAATCACGCAGCCATAATACAAGAAGAGTCGATCAAGAGGTCGTGTTCCGAACTATTCGAGATCAGGGACGTAGCAAGAAGTCTTTTTAGAAAAAAATTCTTATACGTACTTTCTTGTGTTGTTTCATTTTAAATAGTTACAATCCATTTTTTTTCATGTTTTTTCATGTGTTGTTTAATTTTGAAGAGTCACAAGATAAAAACATATTTTTATTGAATTGAAGATTCTCCTTTAAAGTTTTTTTTGTGACTATAAAAATTATGTCGAAGTGTGTTGTAAATAGTGTTGAACTAATGCAAAAAAATTGTTTATGTGTATACTGGATCCTTGATGCGAATAGTATAAAGTTGATTATTAATTTGACTGTATACACATTTTATCATGTTTTGATCAGATTTGTTAAATTTTTATATAATTAATTTCTTTTTAGCTAAATAAACCCCTACTTACATAAATTCCTTGATCCGCAAAGGTAAACCAGCATTTGAGATCAAACAGTCCAAATTAATGTATATACTCCAGTTCTTTAGCATTTGAAGTCACAACATCACTAGACTCGCTCAATGTAATTTTAGCATTAGCTATGCTCCAATCCTAGAAATGACATGTCATGTCATGTCGTGCATTGATCTTTGGCGTCATTTGGATTGTCTTAATCATCTTATCGTAGATATTTATTGAATATCTGATATTTTACGTTAATAGTAGAGATTCACATCGAACGGATAGTATATAATTCACCTATCTCACTCATTTCAGCACAGATGTCAATGTGCGTTTAATTTCGTCAATATATCTACATACGAATCACATTTTAGTCATTCTTTATATATATATATGAAGAAATCTATAAAATTATTATCTTAAAATGGTTAATCGTCTCAAAAAAATTAGATGAAATCTATATTTTTGGACAAATGAAGTAGTTTATTAAGTTTCTTTGAAGCTTTTATTAGATGTCTCAAGTTTGATTAATAATGAGAGATATGTATGGAGATATTAATATTAGGAGGGCTCTTTCATTTTGTGTGTCATCTCGAAGTAAGGTGACGAAAGATAAAAAAAAATAAAAAATAAAATCCTTGTACGTACCATACTGTTGGAAATCAAGATGGGCCCAACTCTGTAAATTTTACAAGGCCCATATCGGAGCTGTGATCTCTTATCTTACCGTAATGACAAATGGGCTCTGCTTCTCTGCAGCCTGGACCACAGTACAACTACAAGCCTAATCCCTAATTTTAAATAACATAATTATATTTAAAGTTTTAAAAAAATCAAGTATACCACCCTTCGAAATTGCTTTGAATTAAAATTGCAAAATTATAGAATATTGAAAAGACGTGAAAACTTTTGTTACATGGAACTTTATTTTAGTAAATATATAGAAATCTGATATGAGCATAAAGGAGTAAATTTATAAAGTTAAAACTATTATTAGGAATTTAGGATGGTAACGTTTTAGACTTTTAGTAATGGGACATTGCATGTGATCAAAATGTGACAAAAAACAATAGGAAATCAAATTGAACACCTCATCCAACGCATCAATTTCTACTAGTAGGTAATTGTCATTTACATACATTCATTTCGAGTTTATGATCGAGTACTGGAATTCAAGAAAAATGGCGATATATATGTACGGCGTTTATATGAAACCAAACTTATATGGCCCATTTTTTGTATTAATATTTATTTCTCATTCTTTGTAATTATGATAATCAAACAAGAAAACATTAATCTCTTCCATTTTGCAAAATAGATAATTTATTACAATAAAATATTAAAATTTATTTATGTTCTTGGCATACAGCTGGATCCTCATATCACAAATATCGCAAACTCCAAAACATGGTACCGTTTTCATTCATGTCGATCAATGTTTAATTTTTGGTTGGCTTTTCGTATGAAGGAGGTTTTCTTTCATTAATATCTTGAATTGTTTATTGGTAATGATGTAGGGAGTATGAGAAGTGACATAAATATATGTACGTAAAATTGGACACGATAACGACATTAGTGGACGAACGTTAAGTAGCTCATAATAAGACAATTGTCAACTTGTTCATAAATCAGGACTACTCATTTCAATCAAAAATATGATAGGTTACTTTTGTCTCTAGCACATGCTAAAATTGTTGGTGAAAAGCAGATTTTTTTTTTTTTTTTTTTTTTCTGAAATAGGCTTTTGAAAGAAAATATTTTTGATATGGGCTCGTTTTGAAAATAATTTGGCGATTTAACCGGGCAGCACCTTTTTTACACCGGACACCCCCCTCATTCGGAATGGGGTTCCGAACGAGTTTTGTATTTTTTTTTTAATATTTTCGTTCGGAATGGTGTTCCGAACGAGTCGAATCTGTGAACCCGGTTCATGAACCGGGTTTAAATAATACAAAAAAAATATCCATTCCGAACGAGAATTTTTTTTTTAATTTTGTAAAAATTTATATCGGATATCCGTTTCTCGTCATATATTTTTAAAAATATCCCAACGGCTAGCTAGCGCGGAATTGCCTATATATATATTCGTTCGGAATGCCATTCCGAACCACACTCGAATTCGCTCTCTTTTCAATCTTACAAAAAAAACGCTCCCTTCTAAATCTTTCAAAAAACGCTTTCTCTCATCTCGATTATGGCTGGAACTCCTCCTAATCCTTTGTTTTCTTATCCGACGGCTGCAGATGAAGAATTTTACGTAGGAAACGATTGGTGGTCGGGTTATGGTGTTCCAAATGCAAGTTACGCTGGTTCTTTTGGTAGTGGTTTTTTCAACATAGACAGAGCAAGTAGTAGTAGTTACAACCTCCCCATCCCCACTTTGAGTGATCTCCAAAGGCATCAACAACACATGTTCTGGGATGCAACTGTTATAGGCGGAGCAACACCTCAAGAAGAGCCGGAGCAAGAGGAGGAGGATGTCCGAGCACCACGTCGGGGACGGAACACTGAGTCGGTTAGTATTTCTAAAAACCTGAAATACGCTTAATTTTGTAGAAATAGTGGAAAATGCTCAATAGTATTTCAAATGCATGCTAAAATTAGTTAATAGTGCAAAAACGCTTAATTTCAATATTAACTGCAATGCATGGTAAAAAGAATTAGTTTAATGCATGTGGAAAGCGTATCAACACTTTTTAGAAAATACAAAAAAGGTTGAAAATTACTTAAAATCGCATATATGAACTTTAGTTATAATAATCGATGCTAAATTTGTATGTATTTCGTTAAAACTAGGAGGTAGTTAGAAACATCCGATCTAGAGTAGGAGAAGACAGAAACCTGGGTGATAGGCGAATTACTGCTTCTGAGAGGAGGGGGGATAGAAGATCTCGGGGTGATAGACCGCAGTCTCTGTTCGTGTCAGTCCTAAGACATCTAAGCTTCTTACCAGTTTGAGTTTCTACTGTTATTTTCCAGTTTTTGAAAGCATTAAAGACCTCATCCTTAGTTCTAAGCAAATAAAGCCAAACTTTCCTAGAATAATGGTCAATAAAGGAGATAAAATACCTCTTACCTCCTACTGTGCTTACCTGTGCTGCACCCCATAGGTCAGAGTGTACATACTCAAGAGGAGCACTAGCAACAAATGTAGATCTAGCAAATGAGTCATTAGTCTTTTTACCAAAAATACAGTCTTCACAGAAACTCAAGTCACAAGGTTTTTTATTAATTAAACCTAGCTTATGTAAATGGTTTAGGCCTTTATTACCAATGTGCCCCATTCTGCTATGCCACACCTTAGTTTGATCTAAAGTAAGATTATTATTATCAAAGGAGAAATTTAATTCTGGTGAAATGACAACATGATACAAATCACCTTTCTTAATTCCCTTTATAAGAGTAGTCCCATTTTTAATAACTTCCCTTATTCCATTTTGAGTAACAATCTTACACTTAAGGTCATCTAAGGCTGACTCAGACAACAGGTTTCTCCTAAGGTCAGGGACCCACCTAACATTCTGTAGGGTCCTAACAACACCATCATGCATACACAAGGGAACACTACCTACACCTCTAATTATTAAGGCACTGTGATCACCTAGGGAGCTAAAACAAGATTTATTAGGAGTAGCATACATGGTACAACCAGAATCAAGGATCCAATCATCATCTAGAGGAGCATCAGAACACATCAGTAATCTACAATCATTGTATTCCTCATATTCAAACACAGCAGCAGTGTTATCAATTCCAGATTTATTGGCATCATCTTTTTTCTTTTTATGACAATCTTTGATAAAGTGTCCTACTTTACTACAATAGAAGCAGGTTTTCTTCTTATCATTACCATTATTAGATCCTAAGGACTCTTTCTTTTTATCCTTATTATACTGTTTAAAATTCTTCTTATGTTTGCCATTAACCATTAGAACCTCAGTTTTAGAGTCAATCTTCTTATCTGAGTTCTTACCCCTAAACACCTTTAGAGTTTCATTCTTTTCAGTCAAGGACTCAATGATCTTGTGTTTTGATAAAGATTCATTTCCAAACTGAATAACATCTTTAAAGTTGTCAAACTGAGCAGGCAAAGAGTTAAGGAGAATAACAGCTTGGTGGTTTTCTTCAATCTTTTCATTACATCTTTCTAAATCCTGAGTCATCCTAAGAAACTTATCTAGATTATCATTCAAGGTCAGATTCATATCCATTTTATAGGTAAATAATTTGCACAATAAAGATATTCTAGAAGGCATGGATTTAGTTAAGTAAAGAGATTCTAAACCTTCCCATAGAGATTTAGTAGTCTTGAAATTTACCACCTGTCGAGCAACATCATCAGACAATCTGATCATGATCTCTGAATGAGCAATCTCATCCATCTCCGGCTGCCTAGCAGTTGAAGTCTCAGCCATGTAGTCACCCTTAATGGCTTTGGACACCTTTTCTTTGATCAATATGACTTTCATCTTCACTTTCCACATTGCAAAATCAGTGGTTCCATCAAATGGCTTCATCCTTATGTTGTTATCTGTCATGGTACCTGAATCAACACTCAAGTTAGTCAGAGCACTTGTACAACAGACAAAGAAGGTAAAACACTTCAGAGATTCTTGAAGTTAACACTATAATCCAAGAAATCCTCAAGTAACAATTCAGATAGCTTTGGTAATCACAATATTACCAAGATATCCAGAGTTACAATGCAAGTAGTTTAGATCTTACACAAAAGACCTAGACAGAGCTACATGCAAGACAAGAAATGATCAGTCAACACTAGTGAGCGGAAGCAAGAAACCAGAAATCAATCAAAGCACCAAAGATCCCTGGAGATGAACTTCTGAAATCACACAAGATCCAGAAAAGCACAAAACAAGGGAACTTGGCTCTGATACCAATCTGTGAGATTGAGTATTGACAGATCGAATCAAGAACACATACACAAGCGTAAGATAATGGACACAGGAGATGTTAACGAGGTTCGGACTCAGCCTATTCCCCGTGGCCTCAAGATAAGAGCCAAATCCACTAAGTAAAGGTGAAGGTCTTACAGAGAGCATACAAAAACAACAGATCTAAACTCACAAAGGCTTACAACTACAGAAACAAGAAGTAAGCAAGAGATAGAAGAACCCCCTTTCACAGTCACCGGCAAGACTTCGAACCCTAGCCCCGCTGAGCACCCGAGGTCGCGATCTAGAGCTTCTCCACTAGCCAAGACCACCGTCTTCAAGCTTGGAACACCAACAGCAAGAGATTTGCTTCGGCGAAGAAGAAGAATCAAACCAACGTCGATCTCCCTCAAGAACTCTCTCTCTCAGATCTCTTTCTCTTCTCTCGGATGAACAGGTACGAGCAAAGGCAAAAAGTGAGGCGAGAAGAAGGATTAGAAGCTTATATACCAAGCTTCTAACTCACACGCGGAGCCCCGGTTTCCTCCAAGCGGGTCGGGTCGAGTCATGGGCATCTGTTACAGATTTTGGCCTAATCTTCCACTGGACCAACACAAGGCCCATTACAACATAAACGAGTTTCCTGATAAGCCTAAGTACAAGATCTGTTAACAATGGCTAATTCCCAACAAATGGAAATTATCCTTACAAAAGTTGATCAAGTAATGTTCTTTCCTGTATTGTATCACCAACAAACAAGTGTTGTAGTAGCAGGTTGAGCTCATGGATCAAACAAATTAAGGACAAACGTATATCAAAATGAAGTTCTTCATTTATGCTGGTGACCACACTCTATCATGGATCAAACTACATTACATTTCTTACAACAAATTCCTGGAAACTTAATCTGTATCTGATAATAAAATAACTAATGTGAAAGAATTACATGTAAGATTACAACTATAACAAATCTGAATTCCTGATGCTAAACTACAATTGAATCATCGTATCTGCAAGAAAGAATCAAAGAATCACTACTGCTAAATTACAACAAAAGAATCTAGCCACAGAAATGAAATTTTAGCTTGTTGTTGTCTTCATTCTCCATCATCTGTTCTCCAAGCTGAGACTGTGTAAAGAGGCTGATCAAGCCACCTCAATGTAACTCCTTGACACTCTTCTGCATCAATCTTCTCCACATTATATCCCTCAGAATCATACATCTTCAGCAACATCTTCGTCTGCATCACCTCTCTATCACTGACTCCAATGCACCGAAACCCGGTTGCTGCATCCATCAATCTTCTACTCCATTTCCCAAAACCTTCGTGCCTCTCGAATCTGTCCCGTCCCTCACACGCAAACATGTTTCGAATCTCCCGAGCAAACGTCTCCTCCGTCTTCATCCTCGTTGCGCTGTCGAAAGGGAGATTCGTTGAGTGAATCATGTCGAATAAAGCCGAGTAGTATCTCAATGA
Organism: Oxyria digyna; assembly: GCA_029168935.1. Classification (NCBI taxonomy): domain Eukaryota; kingdom Viridiplantae; phylum Streptophyta; class Magnoliopsida; order Caryophyllales; family Polygonaceae; genus Oxyria; species Oxyria digyna. The sequence continues at coordinate 10,612,838 of JAPVLV010000004.1, read as the reverse complement.
GTTGCAAGCCCTTCTCTCCAAATTCATCTCATTGTGTTCTGCTTCTTGCTCTGCTATAACAATTGCTGCAGGGTTTGTGCTATAGATAAGCCCCATGAAATCCCGAAAAGCGCCTCCTGTTTGATCATACAACAGCTTATGAAGCTGTAAAACACAGTTGACAGCAACTGTTTCCCCTTCCTTGACGTGCAGCATCCATAGCCTCACATCTTCCAACCGATCAACAACCGGATGGAACTCGAATTCGAGGTTGAAAGACTCGGCAAAACCGTGTAGCTGCTCGCCTGTATCGATTAAGTCTTGTTTGGACTCTCCAATTCCTGTGATTCTGACATGGGTTGGCGGGTTTGCCCGGGTAGCTAGGCTTTGGAAAAAGGCGGGCCATTGGAGACCTTGCTTGATGTCGAAATCAATGACATGAACTCTATCTTTACCTTCAAAGGATCTCAAGAGCATCTCATTAGCTGTGAAGTGAATGAACTTAGGGATTGGACTCACCTGGTTCAACAGCCTTAAGGCATTCGCAGTGTCGTCGTCTGCTCGCTCCAAATCCCGAGGAAGAGTGACATGGAAAACATGAGGCCACATCCTTGTCACTCTTATGGCCAATGCTTCAGTGAAGTAAGCAACGAGACGAGTCAATGGCGACTCGCCTTTTGGAGAAGCAACCTCACCGAGCCGAGCAATGTAGTGACCAACAGCTCGAATGTTTCGCGTGCTGATTGATTCGATACAGCCAGTAAGCAGACTCATTAACTCAAATCCTCGCCTCTTTTCTTCTTCTTCCTTTTGTTGACGATCACCTCCACTATGAGCCACTGGATTGACGGTTCCTTGACCAGTACCGGGACAGTTCCATTGTCTTGTTGACCCATTGTGTTCTAAACCTGATGGATTCTCATTAACTCCATAGCTGTCCCCTTCAGACGAAAATGAGCTTGATCTTGAGCTTCCTGGATTATGAGTCTCACCTTCTCCACCAGAGCAAGTGAGATTCTGCTGCTGTTGATGAAACCACAGAAAATCAAACTCTTCATTATCCAAACCTCGTTTCCTCTTCACAATCTGATCCTCAATGATACATTCTTCAGGCAACAGTCTCCTCTTTCTTGACAAACCCTTCACTTCCTCCTCCTCTTCATCTCTCCAAAACTGATTATGATGGTGATGCTGCTCCCTCTTGATCTCCCACTGATTTGCTGCTGGTTTAACTGTCTGCTTCAGAAAACGGGTCGAATCGATTGGCTTCTGATCGGGTACCGGTAGCGTAAGAACAGGCGGTTGGGGCCGAATAGACGCAGATGACTGTGATCTTGATGGGAAAGAACAAGGCAAATCCAATCTCTGTGTGCTCATTGAACAAGGCAAATCCAATCTCTGTGCGGCTGATGATCGTCTAGGTGACACTATAGAAGAACAACCAGCCAACATCCTCTACCTAGAAAATCCTCTCAATCTTGAATTCTCTCTCCCTCAATCTATTTTCCCACTTCTTTTGCTTACAACTTGAACCAAAGGCGCGCAACTATGTTATATATATGTGATGAGCCTAAGTGTGTTTTTAGTGTGGATTTTGAAAAAACCAATCAAGAAGCAGAAGAAAAGGAATCCGATGGAGTTAGAAAAGTTGTTTTGTGCGTTTTCCTACAAATTCAACAATGAACAAAGAATATATATAATATATATATGTGCAACAATGAATCAAAGAATTTGGTTTTTGCAACAGAATCAAACTACATGAACAGCTGATCTAAGCGGGGAAAAAACATCGGATTCCAAGGGCTTCAATCGAAAATCATGAGTGAAAAATCTTGGGTTAGCAGAAAAACTCACAGAGCCAAAGAATCAAGCTTCATTGCAGCCGAATCATCAATTTCCATAGTTGCAGACACCTAAAACCCTAACCCTAGAACACTTCCCTCTCTCTCTCACTTTAAAATTGAAGCTGAATTTGTGCCTTACCTTCTTCTTCTTCTCCCTCGCTCGCTCTCTATTACCCCCTCCCTCGTTCCATTGACGTCCCTGTCGAAGCTTTTCGCTTTTTCCAGTTGCTGTGTGGGTTTTTGTTGACTGAAAATGGGTATTAGATGGACGAGGCCTCGTGATCGTTGATTTTGATCGGACGGTGGAGAACAAGACGTGGGGAAATGGAGGGAGAATATGACCGTTGGGAGATGTCGGGAGGGAAAAATAAGACCGTTGGTCGTACGGATTTTAGCGGGAGACACGTGGCGAATTGGGTTATTGATGAAGTGCACGTGGGAGCCACGTGAGAGAAATCCAACGTTCTCTATAGTGTACATGACCGTTGGATAAAAATGGCATTGCCGTTACTTTTTGTGGTTTATTTTAATTGTTGCGCTTTTTGCTGACAAGTAAGAAAGTGAGCAAACGTGGTGGTGAAGAATTTGGACAGGTGAAATTTCAGAGCTTGTTCCCCAAAGTGGAAACTCTGAAAAATTATGAATAGTTTTTGATTATGATCTCATTTTTCAGCTGGGCTATGCGGGGGAATCAGATTTCGTAGAGCAACTTCGCCATCTTCACGATCTTCTGAAAACCCAAAACATGTGCACGAAGTAGTTCTTGCTTGTTATAGGTCATATTTTATGGGAATTAATAAATGGAAAAGGAATGTAGAGAAATTAGACAATCAAATTTACAATAATAGTGTATTCTCTTATAAGAGAATAATTATATAACAATCATCTCTTACGAAACAACTTATAAACTTTTTATGTTAATGACATATGCTTTGAACTTTCACGGTTGTCTGAAAGCATGCATTTTTATTAATTTTAATTTTCGTTCATTAAATTTTCGATATAAACATGTCATTAACATTTTGTGGGCCATGAACATTCACGCTTAGTACCAGGAAACATGAATGTCGATTGTGTTCATTATATTTATTTATTTTTGATCATGTTTATTACTATGAACATATAATGAACATTGTTTTTCAAAGTTGTAGACATTGTTGTAGACATTGGTGTAATATTGGATTGTTAGGTTGCTTCCTAAAACATGCTACCAAAACCTACCCTATGTTATTCGAGATGAATCGAAATGGTCAGTACTTTGAGTACATGACATGTTTTTTGTAACTTGTCACACAAATCATCCTTGAATTGCCGCACAGCTTTCTATTGCAAATCTAACTATCACGAGAAATCAATGCAAGTTTATAATCATAGTGAGAGAAAAAAGAGAAATCAAGGACCCGCAATACTATTGTGCTGCTGCTATATGGAGAAAGTAAACCAACTGTGTTGAATCCTGGCAAACAACCAAATCTTGTTTGCAATTGGCTAATACAAGTATCAAATTACAAGTCTAGATTGGCTCTAGATACAAAGCTTCCTGTTTGCTTGTCAATCCCAGGTCTTTCAGAGTCGAAGTGCTCTCGCCTTCACCAAATGCTCTACGAGGAAACGGCCTTACCTGTTTACAGAAATACGCTTAATTAAGAAATTTTGACAGTGAAAATAACAACATATTATAGGCGAGGGTTAAAATAAATTACCACTCTATATGACCCTGGTTTGACAGCTCTGCCTACGTCGATGAAGTCATAGAGGGACTGCAAAATTCAAGATGACGGGTCAGATGAATTTGGAAAGATTTTGTGCTTCCAAGACTTAAAGATATGAACCTGTAATTTGTCGGATCTAAGGAATCTACGACCATGTCGGCTTCCATCAGGCATTCGTACAAGAAGGGTTACTGTGTTATCTTCATCATTTGCAGGCTCTTTGGGTAAAGAAGCCTCTTTAGCTGCTAGAAGCCTTTCAAGTTCCTGCAGGAGAGAACATAATATAAAGTTTACAAAGTATGTATGGAAATTGAATGACCAACACATTAAATTTTGTGATTTCGTGAAAAACCCACCTGTCCCTCCTCTAACTTAAGACGAGCTTCTTCTTCCTTGCGTCTTTCTTCTGCTAATGCTGCTTGCTCTGCAGCTCTTTCTTCTTCCACAGCCTTCAATGCCTTTTCCCTATCAGCTTGAAGTGATGCTAGGTATTCATCATCCTGGAAAAAGAGAAAAATAAGTAGTTGAATCCATTACAGCATTTGTGTTGTGAAATTTTACATACTTGCTGCTCCCGTATCATTCTTTGAGCAGTCAGCCCTGGTGAAGGAGGACGAGGGGCCCGCCAAGGTAATCGGGGAGCAAATGGAAGGCTCTCTTCAGGGACCCCACCAAACATTGCAGCCTCCAGCATCACTGCTTCGTCACGCTCCACAGATGAAATTCCACCCCACTGAAAACATTAGCAAAATATAGATGTCAGTGTATATGTAGATAGAACTTTGTATGATACACGGTGAGTTTTTTCTTTAACTAATGTAAATGGACATGTTTTTTTTTAAATCCAAGTTTTTTCTTTCTTTGACACCAAAAGAACCCAAAAATAAATATTTGAGTGCATAAAAACAAACGTACCTCGTCTTGCTCATCAGAGTGGAAGGCGTTTGCGGTGATCTGAGGCTGGTCAGTATCAGCATGATCTGGAGAACTCAATGGATGGTCAACTTCAGTTACAACAGGATCCTGATGAGGATTGACAGACAACCTAGATGCATGTCTCGATCTATTCCTAACCAGTGGTAAAATCTCATCATCTTCAATGTTTGACTCTCTTTCTTGAGAAGCACTGTTCAAGTCCTATAACAACGTGACAAGATATGATGGGCATTACAAAATTAGGAAAATAAACATTGCATGAACTTAATGTTAAGCATAAAGTTCCAGAGAATTTACATTATGCATTTGGAGCTCAGCGTCTTGTTTTGACGCCTCAATGGCAGCTCTTATCATTTGCTCCTCTATGTCATTTCTGTCACCCGGTACACCGAGTGCAGGCTCACTTGGTCTAGTTTGACCCACATAACGAGAACGGCTATCAATGAGACTGTCTGCATCGTCATCATCATTTATAATACCATTGTCATGAACTTCTGGCACTTGTGCTTGTACAGAATCAGTTACATCGACAATTTCTTCCGGTGGATCAATCTCCATATCAGCAGAAACAGATGCAGCTTGCACCCTAAATACGAAAAAAGGTCAGGGATAACTGATTGGCAACTAGAAAAAAATCTGACGTATCTTCAATGTTTGCTGTTAGGAATGCAACACAAAACAAAACAAACTTTCTTTTCCTAGGATGAATGACTTACAAATTTCTAGTTGCCTCACTGAAATGTGCGTTGATAGCACGTTGAAGATCACCGCTGTGTTCCTGGTTGCCAAGAATTATATAAAATCAAATTCAGAATCGAAGACTATTCGGTTCAATTTACCCCCAATATATATCACTATCAGATTTCATAATGGAAACTCGAACAAACTTGAGACAAGCACAAAAACAAGATATTTGGACAGAATTCAAAGTTTTATCCAACCATCTATAATTCAAAGTAATAGAAAATCAAAGAACAGCCATAAACAATACCATAACATATCAATGTGACACCAGATTTACAAAATCCAAAAAATTCTAGATCTAATCAATAAAATCTGCTCAAGTCTGAAGTTCAAGTAAACTGTAACACAATACATAAGTACGATATCCTAAATCATTTGCGATATCACCAACTATGGCCAACTCTATAACTGACAAATAAAGATATCAATGTAATATATAAAACTTATCTCATATTAATGGCACTATAAGTAAAACAGATAAAGATATCAATGTAATATATAAAACTTATCTGTAGCCTTCTCATATCATATCCAACACTTTCAAACACTTGAAACATCATACTATCTACATAAAGTACCAGAATTCTCGTTTGCAAAATATTTAATAGATAATAAAAAGAGGTAAACACATATTGCATAATGAATTCCTAACCCTTTACCCAACCATCCGTAACACAATGGATCAAAATATATGTACAAAGTATACAAACAGAAAAAGGTATGCTATTAGAAGCTGAACAAGCAGTCTAAGACATGATTAGGATAATCTCAATCGGTATAACTCCCATCTGGCCATCAACCGTTGCAAAGCTACATGATCCAACAATAAGTTTTTCCTATAGCAACTATAGGAAATCGTCCTATCTTCCTCTTCTCAAATACAGTATTACAATTAGCGTCCTAAAATGTACACGATATGCTAAAAAAGATAAACTTGGCTGCTTCGAAAGGATCTCAGTCATAATATTTGATTAATCTCAGTCACTTGTGAAGTTGGATGGAAGTTATCATATACATAACATTTTAGTGGATACAAAGTACATAAAACTACCCTAGATAAAGGAAGAAGTGCCTAGACATGTGCCGAGCAAGGTAAAAAATCATTACAGTTACACTATGGAATCCACCTGCAACAACCTAGAGTCGACAAAGCTTAGCATTGTCATACTAAATACACACATGAAGCAATTTTGTCCACCAAATTTGAATCAAACAATGCCCATAAGTTGCCACTGAGATTTATTAACAACAAAGGCTAAAATAGTATCATACAAAAACATAATCCAACAACAAAGAAGATAACTCTTGTGCAGAACTCATATATGCAATTCAAATGGAACTATTGAAGTCATCTACCAAATTAACCACAAGGAAATCTACTTTCTCAATTTCAGAAAATGCAACAGTAGAAGCAACCCAACAGGACACGAAACCCTAAGGAATCAAACTGATCGATGGCACAAGCAAGCAACAAAATTCGCCAAAACCCAAAAGAAAAATGAAACACTGCACATATTAAAACGAAAACAAAGACCCATAATTACAATCAAGAATACAGATCAGAACTTTCACCTCTAGTCTTTGAACAGCAACATCCTCCGAAGAACCGGTGATGCTGACAAAAGTGTCAATTGATTCACGATTGGGGGTGGCCATTGGAGTTGAATCGGAGACAATTTGGAACTGGAATCTAGGAACACGTTTTTTTTTTTCCTTAATCAAGGGAAAAAAGCAGAATAGAATAGATACGATGCTTGAGAATTTGACGGGTGGGGTTCGAATATATATAGGGATATGGGTGTTAGGTGAAGACGAACCCTTGTGAGTTGTGCAATGAGAGAGGCGATGAATGATTTAGGGGAATTTGGTTGCTCAATGTAATGTTGGGAATGGGATTCAGAGGAAGCTTGGTTTTATTTCTTCCTCCTTTTCTATCTTGTTGCCCAAGATGGGAAGTATAACATAAACAAGCAAGGGCAAAGTTGTCTTTGTAGCGTTTTCTTTTTCATGTTGCATTTGTTGTGGGAATTTGGTTTGTGGTTTAGGAAGGGAAGCAACAATTAGATGCTTGATAGTTATTTGTGGTTTAGGAAGGGAAGCAATCATTGATTTCATCTCAGAATTCAAATGATGAAAATCTCATTACCTAGACTATTATTTGTAATAATTTTCTATTTTATGTCAAGACCAAGATCCTTAATTTATACAGATTTGGTAAAATAACATTTTTAAAATTTTATTCAACTTTTTTTAGTAATTTTCCTCAAATCATATGAATTAATAATACAAATTCTATTCAGATCATACCCAAAATAAACCACAGTTGATAATATCCAATTTTGAATTGATAAACTAATCACTGTGAGCACTACAAAAATCAGTGTGATTAGTTTGATAGAGCAACTCTTTCAGGAAAATATAAAGGGAAAAGAAAAGCACAAACAGAATAAACCATCATCTTCCCTCCAAGTCCAGTACACTTTTTTTTATGAAAGACATCCACCATTAACCAATGATTCACATGGAGGCCATAGAATTATGGAAGTGATAGCTTATAACAATGGCAACCAAATACTCATCACTCCATTACAGCAACTCCACCTACAGCCTTAATCTTCTCAATAATCTCAGCAGCCTCTTCCTTAGTAACCCCTTGTTTGAGCAACACAGGCGCCTTCTCAACCAATTCCTTGGCCTCTTTAAGCCCAAGATTAGTAAAGGTTCTTACCTCCTTGATCACCTTAATTTTGGAAGCAGCTTCAAATTTCTCCAGCTTCACATCAAACGCCGTCTTCTCCACCTTCTCCTCAACCTGCGCACCTCCTGCTCCAGCTGGTGCGGGACCCAAGTCAAGACCTTCGGTTGAGATCACCTCTAACTTTGGATGCTTGAGCTTTTCACCGAGTGCAGGCCCAATTTGTGCTCTTTCTTCGGGTGATAATGCAGCAATTACATCAGCAAGTTTGGTTACTTTCTCAGATGGTGCGGGTTTGGGTCCATATGGGTTGTATGAAGATGGGTACTTGTACTTTTTAAGGTTGCTGTTTTGTGCCGCATCAGCTTGGATGCAGCGAGCTAGCAATGGAGCCGCTGTTTTAGGTGAAGTGGAGCGGATTCGAACAGCTCTTATAAGAGTATTGAATCGCATTCTGAAATGGTTATGATAGTAACAGACGGTTTCTTGTTTCTTGGAGCTGAAAAATCATATAAGAGGAAATAAGAAACTTGAAGGGATAAAATATAGAGCTAATTCAATACAGAAGATGCAATCATTCATAGAAATCAAGATAAACATACATTCCTTTTTCTAAGATGCCTAATAAACCAACCAAGGTTCAAAAAGATAGTAGAAAAGCTTCAGCATATTACGCCATTGACATTCCGACGACATAGAGACTTACGAACAGTTCAAGAGACTTACGAAAAGCTTTAATCAGCCTCTGCTAGAGAAAAGCTAGTCTTAACATTGCAATTATTAGCATGAGAGATTTAAAACAGAATTATACTTATATATAGCAAACTTTTAGCAAGCTCCAAATTCCAACTGAGTTTTGAGGACCATAGGTGTATTATTCTAAGCAAGCAACAAGTAGAATTACATAATCCAGAATGATCCCCTCCTTAAGTAGCTATACTAAGACTAAGTAACCAACCATACTTGACTAAGATTTGTTCTCTAATAAGCTCAGAAGTCATACCTCTAAAGCCATATAATGAATGATTTGCATATGTGTTCTTACTCACCTCGTACGAGGTAAAGAAAATTTCTAGATTCCATACATAATAATCACACTTCGCATAAGCAATTCCAATCCACAATGCTACAATTGTGCTACCAAATCAAAATCTGAGTTTTGACTATAAGAACACTATGCGAATCAAACTGACCACTAAACAGATCACAGTACATCAAAATCTCCGAAAAATAAGTCCAAATCGCTCATTCCGAATAAGATGCAGGATTCAGAGAAATCAGAAGATGGCGATATGAATCGGCGTCAACAATTAATGAGATAAGGGATGATCTGATTACCTCTTCTATTATGTGCAGATGAAAATTGGAGAAGATCAGTGGACGAAGGAAAGCTGCTGGGAGATACGCCGGCACCTGAGCAACGGAAAAGCTTCGAATTAGTCGCCGGAAAATGGATATGTCGAGAGGGAAGGAGTCTGCGCCTACACAGGTAACACAGCCACATTTGGGTTTAAGTTTTAGGGTTTCGTTTCTTACCCCTCTTTTCTTCGGATTGTAAAATTTGGTTTGGAAATTAGAGTAAATTACACGAATACTCTTGAATTTAGCCTATTTGTACAAAACAATTAAACCTCTTAGCAAGAAGAATAAAATATCCATTTGATCCAAGTTGACATTTGTTGAATGATTGTACTATTAATGTTACTGGTTTCAGCAGAAACAGTAGACATATGCACCAAGAAAGTTCACCAAAAATGTTCACCAGAAAGCTATGTACTGAAAGAAATATGAAAAACAATGGAAGCACTTAAGATTAAACAAAGCTATGTACTGTAGTAGAAAGAAGGAAAATTTTCCCATCTCATCATAAATAACAAAGAATTGTTCTAACAACATGAAGAAAAGAATTGTTCAAGCATGAAGTGACGCTGCCATTAGCCATGAACGGATAAACAATCAACTTTTCTGTACTAGTCATACAAAACCCTCTCAAGTGAATTACTGTATATTGCGATGAACAGCCATACATCATTGACTGCAGTTCTTCTACACTTTATTACGCACGTTTTTAAGCCTTTTGACCGCCACCAGAGAACCATCAGAAAGCCGACCCTTGTACACTTTTCCAAACCCACCTGCACCCACTATGTTTTCATCATCAAAATTGTCTGTTGCAGCTTGCAGTTGCTTGAGGGAAAACCTTCTAAAGCAGACCCAAGATGTCTTCAAAATCTTCTTCATCTGTCAAATAAAAAGCTACTACTGTCACAAGTATTTCAGCTGAATCAAAAGTTTGAGTTGAGTGTTATATGTCTCTTATTTATGAACCTGTTATATCAGATACATGGTTTTGATCTTTCCTCCTTACCCACAACACAAGAGTTGTTACAAATATTGCAAACAACAATGCAGCAGGAATTCCGCCAATTGCTACAGCACAACTTTTTCCTGCTGTCACAACTCACAAGCATAATGAAAACTGTAATGATTATCCTCAATCAGACAAAATGTTCCAGTTCTATATAGAAACAACAAACCTTTTTCATGTGTCGTAGGCGGGGAGCTTGAAGGAGTTTGTATGTTTAAGTAGGGGTTACCCAGGAAACTGCAAGAGGACCCCATATAAGATCACATATATACACTAAAAAAATCTTCTTTGTCATGCAAAAGACCTCACCTAGTTTGGTTAAAGAACTCAAAGGAGCCATTAGTAAAAAAAAGTTCCTGATAGATTATTGAATGATAGATCCCTGCACTCACCAGCCACCAACAAAAGAAATTTTTATTATTCAAAATCAATAAGAATGCAATTGCTAAACAAGTACTCCGTAGTTAGTAAAGGAGGGAATAAGACAGCAGTTTAAAACTCACAGGTTTTGCAATGTGTAAATAGTTGTCAGAGACATTGGTATAGCCCCTGATAAAGTATTGTTATTACTCCCTCTGTCGCGAATTGATAGTCCCATTTGAGACTTTGCACAAGAATTAAGACTAATTAAAAGTACAGCAGAGGAAAGAGAAAAGGAGAGAGAATTTTTTTTTTTTTATATTCAACCAATCAGATACTAGTATGCATTTTTATTCAACCAATCAGAATCAAGTATTCAAGTCACAGGGATCACCACAATTACATACCCAAAATACCCTAACAGCTATTGTTCACTTTTCCTATCCTTCCCTATTAAATTTCTGTACATTCTTCTTCTTATTCCTTCTTCTTATTCCTTTACAGTAAAAAATACAGTTACAGACAGAGCATTTACTCATTCAGTTTCTTCTTCACTTCCACTTCACTTCACTTCATTCTCTTATTTGTGGAGCATCATTGCCGGGGTGGATGTCTTCAGCATTTGATTTAAATTATGCCCCACTTCTGGATGATGACGACAGCTATGAAGAGGACATGGATGAAGAATGGTCCCAAGAAGGAGGGCCAGTTGGAGACATGGATAACTATGACTTTGATCTTAACTTCTTACCTGAAGCCAATCATCCAGAAGCAGAAGCAGAAGCAGAAGCAGAAGCAGGGCATGAAGAGGCAGCAGAGCATCATCAGACACCCATTACCCGGCTCAGCAGTTTGGATAAGATGCAGATCCTAACCTTTCTTCTCCAACGAACTACAGGGGACAAGCTACCACATGGTGCCATAAATGAAGCTGTAACACATTTTAACAGAGCACGTAAGACTATAAGCAGAATATGACATATAGCAAAGCAGCAGGCAGAGCAAATGGAAAATTACAGATTCACTACAAATTTTCACCTCAGTGGAAGGAAGAGAGTTCAGATAGACCAAACAGCAATAGCAGCAATCAACATGGGGGACAGAACATGTGTTAGGGACTTGACAGCTTCACTGAACATATCAAAATCAGCATGTCATATGCTAATCAAAAAAGGAGAAATCAAGCCACATAGCAATGCCATTCATCCAGGTTTGTCAAATGTACATAAATTGAATAGGCTGAAATGGTGTTTGAGGCTGCTAAAAGGGGACACAACAGAATCAAAAACAGAGTACTACCCTATGTATGATTTTGTACACATAGATGAGAAATGGTTCTTTCAAACAAGGAAATCACAGAAAGTGTATCTAGGTAGGAATGAAAAAGGCCAATACAGATCATGCAGTTCAACCAAATTTATTCCAAAGGTTATGTTTACAGCTGCTGTTGCCAGACCAAGATACAACTCAGAGGGGATATGCACTTTTGATGGGAAAATAGGTATATTTCCATTCTCATTTGAAGAACCAGCAAAAAGGAATTCTAAAAACAGAGATAAGGGGACAATGGTCACCAAGTTGGTGGAAAGGGTCAACAAAGATGCAACAAGAAACATGTTGATTAATCAAATTGTTCCAGCAATCAAAGAGAAGTGGCCAACTGAGGGAAGACATGCAACAATATTCATTCAACAAGACAATGCAAGGCCACACATAACTCAGCAAGATCCACAGTGGCAAGAAGTGTATCAACAAGAAGGATTCACATTCATATTGATACAACAACCAACAAATAGTCCAGATCTTAATATTCTAGACCTTGGATTTTTCAGGAGCATCCAATCATTAATGCACAAAAAAATGCCAAAGACCATTACAGAAATGCTAGCTGCAGTACATCAGGCTTATTATGAGTTGGCACCACTAACACTGTCAGATGTGTGGCATACATTACAATTTGTAATGAATGAAATTCTAAAATCAGAGGGTGGTAATGGGTATGACATGCCACATTTTAGTAAGCAAAAGATGAGAGCACTAGGCTTGCTACCAAGAGAAATAACTGCCCCAGACTGGGTTGTCAAACAAGCATGGGAGATAGTTCATGGTACAAGACCTCAGCAAGCAACAGAGGGGACATCAAACACTCAAGCAAGAACAACAGATGAAGAAGCAACACAACCAACAGCTGAGGGGACATCAAACACTCAGTAATATTAAGGCTTTCTATCAGTTTCTACATGTCACATTACTAGAGAGTAATGTGACATTAAGAAACTCTTTTGTATGCTAATCTTTTTTGGAAAATGGAAGAAAATATGAATGCTATGAATGAAGTTATGATTTCAAGGTCTCAGTTGTCCCCAAACATCATAGAATCAAACCCAATTTTAACAACTCATAATACCAGATAAGCCTAGCAATTCAGTTACAAGTAACTGATGGCTTATAGCACATTTAAGTTGCAAAAATACTAGGATCATCATCTCAGAAATAAGGATTCATCATAAACCAGTTACCACAAAAACTAATCTACACATACCAGATAGGCATCTACTTCATTGCAAATGAGAGTTCTTATGGCAAGTTAAGCTAGTGATCTTAGCCGAGCATATAAAAGCATCACAAAAATTCATCACTGATATTACTGCAATATCTCAGATAATACACACAGCTACACACTAACTTAAAATATCACACAAGTCACAATCAAATGCAAAAGAGTTCCTATGGCACATATAGACAGTTTTTTGTGATATGTTCAAACAGAGCACCCAAAAATCCATCATCCACATTTAGATAGCAGAGAATGAGATAAAAAACCATCATCCACAGTCAGACAACAGAGAATCAAACCCAATTATGCACAACCATGCTCAGTAGATCATCAAATGTTACTCTGTATTTTGTGGATTACCAACCATGCTAATGCTCAATGGATCACAGATAATACACAAACTGAATAGATTAACTATTCAATTCAGAGTACCTGTCAACAAGCCAACCAAAATCCACAAGACAATGCAACAGAATAATCCACAAAATACAGTAAACATAAGTCAACCACAAAACAACAAAACATCGTCCAGTACTGTCCATCAGAGGTCCAAAACCACAAAGGCAAAAACAAAATATGTGCAAGACTGCATAAGATAACAGGAGCGACTTAGCTAGATTGTATCCGATCGGGAAGGGCTGTCAGGGATGACAATAATCTCAAGGGACACCTCATCAAAGCCCTCAACAGCATCACCAGGAAGCATCTCAACAGCATCTCCATCGGGAATCACCTTCTCCGGCGTAGGGGCATCTGGGATCTGCAGCTTCGGCGTCGGCGTATCCGGGATGACTATCACCTCGCGAGGACGAGAAATCGCCTCGTTGTCTGAAAGCTCCGGCGAGCAGTGAATCTCGACTGAGTGTTTGGGCTCCGGTTCTGTCCACTCAGGAGTGGTGGGGGTGCTCTGTCGCCGTTCGGGAGTGTAGAGGTGGTTCCCGTCGCATAAAGCCCCCTTTTCGCAAGGGAACGATAGAGAACACCCACCACTCGAGGTGTTGCTCTCCGACGTCGGATCTTCCTCCCTCATCCAGCTAGGGGAGCTTGATGGTTCCATGTCCGAGTAGTGGTGATTCCTCTCGAAAGAGGGAGGGGTTTCACTTTTGGTGAAGCTTTGGGAGGGACGAGTGTGAGTGGAGTCGATGGACATGGTGATTTTGAGGGAGGAAGATCCAACAGAGAGGCTGTGAGGAAGAGAAGAGAAGAGAGTGTTTTAGGGTTTCTGAAGGAGGCGGTGAAGAATGAAACGAGAGGGAGAGAAGAGAAGGGATTTAACAGAGGGAGGTTTAGGGTTTTTTTTGGGCTGGGTAGATTAGGCTAAGTGGACTGGGTTAGCTTAGGTTAATAGGTTTAAGTGATTTATTTGGCCGGTAATTATAGAATAAAATTTTAATTAGATTAAGTTAAGTGTTTAATTAATGAAATCTGATGTTTAGTTAAGAAATGAGTTAAAAAATGGAAGAAATTTAATGGAGTTGAAGGTAGTTGGGTGATAAATGGAGAAAATTAGTTTGGAGAGGATGATGTAGATGGTTGATTTGATTGATAAACTGTTATTGGGGTTATAAATTGATATGATTAAATTGGAGTAAAATATTAAAAGTAAGGGTATTTTGGTAAGAAATTTATGGATATAAATGGAAACGGGACTATCAAAAGGGACGCTCAAAATGGAAACGAGACTATCAATATGGGACAGAGGGAGTAAGAGACAACTGTTAGAAACAGTAATGACAGTGCAGATCATACTAGTACATACTCCCTCCGTCCCTTAATGTTCTTCCCATTTCATTTTGACACATTTACCGAGACACGTTTTGCGTCGGTAATATCTCTTATTATATCTTTCTAAAAATTATAAAAATTTGATATTGTCAAAGTACTCAATGAGACGAACAAAATAAGATCCCGCATGACCATGTTTGTTCTTATAGATTGACAATAATCTAACGAACTATATTGAATTATAAATAGTGTAAAAATTGGAGATAGGAAGAGGGACAGAGGGAGTAATATAGAATAAAAAGAAGAGGGCAGAGATTGCTTATGTACAAGAACCGCAGCTGCGAAAGACTGCCCAGTTCATCAGGAATAGAGCCATTTAAATTGTTCTTGTAGAGATCCAAGCTCACCAAGCCCATCAAATTCCCCAGCACAGGTAGTATGTTCCCACTTATACTATTGTTGTGGAGTTCCCTGCAAACAAGAAGAAAAGAACTTTCTTACAAGAACAAATTTGGTTTACAGGTTCATAGAGCTGACTCAATAAGAACAAAGTTGGCCTACAGGTTACAAATGTCCAAATTTGGACATTTGAGCTAGCAAAATTTTGTTAAAAAAACTGCTCCAGCAATAGCTAATCATCAAAACAGGCTACAAAATTTGGACATTTGAGCTAGCAAAAATAACTTATATCTAATTGACTCCACTGATGAATGTTCACAAGACCCTTATACAAACATTTTACACAACTTCATTTAAGCATCTTTGCCTAACATCATCACACTTTGCATCATCGGTCTTCTCCTCGCGACTTCGCTCGGGATTCCACCGAGTAATAGTTCTTTCTGTCACACTAAGCTCGTCCAAACAGGCCGGAAAACCAGCATCGGGTTTATTTCCATCACTTCTCTTGACCTTAATCACCAACAACGTCTTAGCAACGCTCCCACAAAGCCTAAGCGTGCAATGAAAATCCGACCACACACTCAATCTTCCATTTCCACTTCCATCATCTGACAAAACAAGAACGGCGAATTCAGAGTGAACGAAAGCCGGATGATGACGGTACGCCACATAATCAACTCCGTACTGAGATCCGGGCCTCACCACCCAATTCTTGGTCCTCAGATGAGAGTAGGCTTTGTAGATATGAGGGAAAGATGGAATCTTTGAGCACATATATTCCCAGATTTCCTGCTCGGGTTTTGGGCAGTTATCTGGTGTAAGAATCTGTAAACAGTTGAGGGAGTGGGAGAGGAAGAAGGCCTCTTCTAGGCCAAGTTGAAACCAATGTTTGTCGGTTTGAGAAGATGGGATTGTTCGTCCGAAGCACGCGAGGTTTAGGAGGTGTGTTTGGTCTGAGTCGGCTTCGAGGAGAACGCTGCTTCCTGAGAGGAGTCCCTTGGAGTTTGACTCGGTTAATGATGATTGCAGATGTGATATTGTTTGTGACATGGGTTGCTCTAGGGCTTTGGCTTTTGAGCCTTTTCCTTTCCATCTTGGTCCCATTGAAATTGGATCTCCGGTGAGTGAATCTTCTTCAATTCCGGAACAGTTCCTGAAATGTTGGACAAAGAATTTATCTTTATGACAGCAAAAAATCTAAATTTTGATTTAGGTTAAACTAACGAGAAGGATATGTATCAAATCCAAAATTATTCAAACAAACATCTACAGGTTCGGATTGTCAATCCACCGCAACCCTGAATATCAAACACACAAAGGTATTCTGAGGAGGCTCATTTGGTGTGAATGAAGCAATAGACATATCAGAAATTTAAGATATACAACCATAAACTCTAAGTTGGAGTGTTCATGAAAGTGATTTATTTAGCTTGAGTTGGTACTTGGTACATCTACTTCACTGTTAATTTCCACTGCATAGTCTTCACATTTCAATCATCAACCAGCAGCTGAGTGAGGGAGATCCAACTCAGTCTTTGATAAGTTCGTAAGTATATGTTCTACAGGCAATAAGCAGAAGAACAAATGTTCCAAATCCTAAAATATTGTCCAAAAGTAGCTATATTAAATGACGAACCTTACTTGACAAAGAACTGTTCTACAACAAGCTCAGAATTCATCTCTCTGTACCTCTATAAGCTATGTTAAATGACTTTGAGTAACTTTGTCAACAAATTCCAAAACTAATTCAAGGAAAAGAAAAATGCTTATCAATCAAATTGTAGTAGGAAGTGCAATTTTCTACATCCCATTACCATACATAATAATCACATGCTCATGAATTCGATTGCACAATACTAAAATCTGCTACCCAACCAAAAACACGAAAGCAATACCCCGTTTTTTTTTTTATTGAAATTAACATTCAAAAACACGAATGCAAGACGGTGTTTCAGAATTGGGACATAAATTCCCTTTCATCATAAATTAAGATTCAGAAAAACCAGGTGATGGCGATATGAACCCGAGTAAAATAATGAAGAGATTAACCTCTTCTCTTGGAGAAGTCCATACCCTATATCATAACCCTATTTGCATATAAGCCTACTTATTATGAGATTTGCAAGTATACACTGTCAGATTGAAGATAAATAATAGAGTTGCAGTACCAGATTTGAACTCCTCTCAAACTTAAGGGCCTCCTTGAACTGATACTCTACTTAATTTGCCTTCGAATCAGCGGCATTTACCAGATTTGTAGGTATTCGGCGGCGGCGGCAAAGGAGGCAGGAGCGGGAGCTAATTGGACTCTCTGACGGCAGATGCGTCGGAGGATATTAATTGAGGGCTAGAGGAGAGGGAGTATGAGCTAAAATGGGGTATCTACGGCAGATTAGTAGGGCATCGTGAGGAATGTTTGAGTGGAGGAGATGTAGACGAAGAAGACGGAAGTCACGGAACATGATTTATGGACCGGAAGAACCGGACCAGTCAAATTAAAATTCATATATGAACAACGGTTCAAACCGGGGTTAACTGTTAAGGCGGTTGACTCCAAATTTTTATTTTAAAAAATTATTCTAAATTATAAGTATTTTTTATAATTTTGAGTCTACAAAAATAATAAATAGTATTAAAATATTATTTAACTGAAAATTAATTTTATAATTAACGTAGCGTAATAATATTTAACATATTTTTGAAGTAAATAATTTTTTAAACGGAATTTTTTATTTATTATATTTGGATTTTGGTTCGGAACCGTAACCGCAGGTTCAAGGGAGTCGAACCCGTCAAAACTTCGTCTAAAACAAAACTGGACCGATGGTTCAAGGGATGTTCGGTTCCGATCAAGGTTCATAGAATCCTTTATCTGGAATCACCGGTTCATGAACCAGTAACATATCTAAGTATAACTTAGTAACTCATGAATAATGTTCATGGTATGTTTAAATAAATGATTGGGCACAATCAAATACTAAAATCCCACTATGGAAGAATGTTGTAGTGCATGAACAAGTGATTGACCAACAATAGGTCATAAGACTGATAAAATTCTGCGTCGAAACCATCAGACTCAAATACTTTATTTGAAGGCAACTCAAATACAACCTTTTTTATTTATGATACTCCCTCCGATCATAACTAGTGTTCGGTCCCGTGCCTTTTAAAGGCACGGAGACTTAAATTGTATGTTTTATTAAAAATATCTGTATAAAAAGTTCACAAAACATTTAAAATATTTTGTTTTTGAGAATTCAGCAAAAATACATAGTTTCAAAGATACGTGGAAAATACGAGGATCTCTAGTTTTGCAAGCAAGATTCTTGAAAAAATCTTGGACAATTATAGGTTAAAGTTCGGATGAGTCAACAATAGATCACGAGACAATGGAATCAGATTCAACAAAACCCTTGCAGAAACATCAAAACCAAAACAACTGTTTTAGTGTAAATTATTATACGCCTGTGTATATGTGAAATTCGGAACAATGATGTTATTTTGTAGTTATACCCCTGGATGCATTATCGGGTGATGAAACATGAGCTTCAACCAGACAACCAGCTCATCTTGCTCCAAGTCAATGATTTGTTGAAGTGATCGAACACTGACAATAATATTTGGGCATCTAAGGGGATACAAGGTTGGGGCTTGTGAAGCCAGATAATTACTGACGAAGTCTTGTACAAGGCCAACAACGCACATGTTCTGTATAAAAACAGGTATGTCTGCCCCATCTAAAACAAATCTTGCGTGCGTCTCACTTATGGGAATCCACCCCATTCAGAAGAGAAAGTGAAAGTATTCATTGTTACCGACTTGTTGACGGTAGCGTATTACGAAACATCCCTCCATATCTCTCACGGTTTCTTAGTGGGATGATATAGTGATCATATAATCCCCAAAAAGGGATGGTACACCCCCTCGGTTATTTGTTGTATCAGATTTTTTGAAAAAAAATATGATATAAAAAAGCATTAAAGGAATAGAATGTAATTTCAACCATAAAACTAATAAAGAATTCACATCAAAATGCAAAAAAACACGCATTACAAATCTACCCATCACAACCAAGTCACGATTCATCTAAGATCATGTAATCGAATTATAATATATAGAGTATTGCAAGGTTGATGGCAATTGCAAAGTTGCTAAGATAAACTGAAGCGTGGAATGTAATACTAAGGTTCATAATATTCAGGATAACTATAGTTCCATGTACTCACTTTTTAATGTACACCAACATGTTATTTTGATGATGTTAAGCAATGATGCTAAAACAAAAGACACCTTAAGCCAAAGTTAAGGAAGATAGTTATGCAGCATTTATCCAATTTCATAAGTTAAACAATTTCAGTTATCTAATGCATGAATCTGGAAAATACCTTAAACCAAGGTTATAGAAAGATGTATTTACAAAATAGAGATCAATGATGTAAGGAAGAAAAAAGTTTTGAGATTAAAGTTTACCTAACAAATCGAAGCAGGAGGTTGGTCTCGGAATTCAATTTGCAATACTTTGTATAGTGTTCGTCCATGATACACAATTTAATAGCCATAGGGCCTGATCGATTATGGAGGGAGGAGGTGGAGATCGAGTTTTACAAAAAGAAAGAGATCGGTGTTTAGGGTTTAGGAAAATGGACTTAATTGATATTAAGTATTATATTATTATTCAAAATTTTATATAAAAACAAATTAAAACCTTCTAAGTTGGATTTTCCAGAATATTGTTCCCAAAGAAAGAAAACGTATAAAATAAAATAATAAGACACATAACAGACTTATAAAGCGGAATACGAAAATGACTGTAGAATATCATACGGCCGTATACATTACTGTTTCAAATTGTTGAATACGAACATGACCGTAACATTTTAAACGGTCGTAATTATATCTGTTTTGACGAATACGAAGCAAGCTGTAAAACATTTTACACCTGTATAAAATGTGAAACTTGCATATTTTTTTTGGAAAAAAACTTCTTACCGTTTCATTACAACTATTTACAAAATGGTAAGAAGCATTAGTGCATCAAACATAAAAGAAAAAATTATTTTATTTACATTTTGAAGCAATACATCACACTCTTTGCAACACGTTTTTGTACACAACATTAACGGTATGATTTACAACTTCATTGTTCTTAAAGCAATACATCACACTCTTTGCAACACTTCTTTACTGTTTCCTGCTGTTTCCAAATTCTTGATCGCTTCCCTGTGTTTCCAGGTTTCCGTGCTAATTTGTTCTTTAAAATATAGTCGAGCTACATATATAAATGTGAAGAAAGGGTCAACCTTACATCTAAATACTAAATTTTCCCTCTGTTAACCTTGAGCCTTGAGAAAATTACCAACAATGGATTGAACTATTAAGAGCAGCTAAAACACTTCTATTACACAGTAATAATATTACACAAGCTTTAAATATTCCCTAAGGCAGATTCCACGATTATTGATAGAAGAACCTGCTATCTGAACGGTTGAAGGAGTAGAGGATACAATAGGTGATGCATCGCATTGGCGGTCGACTGAGTGTGATGCTCTCCTTAAAGCACCATATAAAAAACACCAGTTTGAATTTCTTCTTCTATATGCACTTCCAATTGGCCCTAATCCACCAGTAACCAACACACCATGCATATCAAATTAGAGTTTCAATTGAACAATGAAATACGAGGATCAAACTTGGAAGAAACCCATCTCTAACTCTCACAACAATCTCAAGGGTGATACAAAATTTGTAGAATTTCACACATACAAGCAGAATTTCATGTATGTTGAAACCTAGAGTACGACAGCAAGACAAATCAACTGAAGAAGATCATTAAAATTTGAGGAAACCAAATCTAACTAACACAAATATAACACATAAAACTAAACAGAAGTGCAGAAATTCATACCCGGGGAGAAGAAGAATGTCGTAATGGGGTTTGTTTGGGTTCATCAGAGGTCAAAAGAAATTGAATGCAGTTTCTTCTTCTCCTTTATGGTTTATCAACTTTCTCATTTAGTTATTCCCGCTGAAAATTGACAAATTTGGGAAAACCCTTTGGCCAGTCCAAGAGTTGGTTGGTGCCAAGCGAAGAGGAGAGCTAGAGAGAATGATTTGGTGAGGACCCAAGAGCTTGTTGTCACCGCTGTCGGTTTTGGTGACAAACTCGAATTGGGGTTGAGTGTGTACAGAGAGTTGGAGAGAGACGAAAATAGATGGGGATGGAAGAGGGAGGCGATTGTTCAGAGAAGAGAACGTGGATGGAGCGATTCGGTTGCAGGAATAGGTGTCGACGGTGAGGCGATCAGAGCAAGAAGAACCAGTCCGGCGAGCGGAGGGAGGGCGGTTTTGCGGTAGAAGAGTAAGGATGGTGGAAGAACAACGTCGGTGGTTGACGACAAATTGATATCGGATTGAGACGTGGAAGGAGGAGTAGGAGTAGTGGGAGAGGGGTGAGAACGATGAGAATGGTGAGAGCGGTTTCTCAGATAAGATGGGAGAGATACAGGAGAGAGGCCGAGAAAAAGGGACGGGAAAGATATACACGGGATAGAGGGGAGAGAAGACGACAACTGCTGAGAGAGGCAGAGAAGTTGAGAGCGAAGAAGACGGACAACTGCTGATAAAAAAGAGCATGTGTTAAATAATGAGTAAAGGCTGTAAATTTGGACTGAAATAAATGTTTTAATTTTTTTTTGGGGGCCTGTAAGAAGCTGTCACATGGCTGCAAGATAGAGCCCCCTGAAGGGGCTTGTTTTAATCTTTTAGTAGATATCACAGTTTTTTTGAACTTGTAGTGGCTGATGCTGTTTGATTTTGTACAAACATTATTTACCCGGTTGAAGAAACTGGGTTACAGGAATTTAAAATAGCTTTGTTAAATTGAATAAATTCCATACTTGCCCAAGTTCCACCCAACTCCTAAAAAACAGCAGAACAATATAAAGAGATTTAGGGGGGGGGGGGGGGGAACTGATTGCGTTGAACACGATCTTTCATCAAGAATCGTAAATCAAATTCTATCAAGTAAGATACTCAGGATAGCATAATACCATTTGAACAACATCTCAAATTCAAATACAAGAATATACCTTTTACTTGTTAGCATGATGTACAAAACTCCCTGAAGAAGCTGCAACACTCACTCAATGCAGGTGCAACGCCACAGGAAAATCAAAGCGACTGAACCCTCAAAGCTTGTCTAGGACCGCAAATATCATTTAAAACATATATAAACTCATATTTGGAAGAGGATACTTAAAATCCATCAACTAAAATAAAAAATTTGATCAAGTATGGCAAATCCTTATAATGTAATTATGACTTTCTAATATATATTCACCTCCTTTATGTAATTGACAAAGCTTTATCAACAATTACTGAATAGGTTATGTACTTATGTGTGTTTATAAACTATTCATACAGTGAATACGAGTACTGGATAACAAAGATTGGTGTAGATGGTCTAAGCATGTGTAATATAAAATATCACAGTTTTTTTGAACTTGTAGGGGATGATGGTGTTTGATTTTGTACAAACATTATTTACCCGGTTGAAGAAACTGGGTTACATGAATTTAAAATAGCTTTGTTAAACTGAATAAATTCCATACTTGCCCAAGTTCCACCCAACTTCTAAAAAACAGCAGAACAATATAAAGAGATTTAAGGGGGAAAAAAACTGATTGCGTTGAACACAATCTTTCATCAACGCAATCTTTCATCAAGAATCGTAAATCAAATTCTATCAAGTAAGATACTTAGGATAGCATAATACCATTTGAACAACATCTCAAATTCAAATACAAGAATATACCTTTTACTTGTTAGCATGATGTATAAAACTCCCTGAAGAAGCTGCAACACTCACTCAACGCAGGTGCAACGCCACAGGAAAATCAAAGCGACTGAACCCACAAAGCTTGTCTAGGACTGCAAATATCATTTAAAACATATATAAACTCATATTTGGAAGAGGATACTTAAAATCCATCAGCTAAAATAAAAAACATGTTCAAGTATGGCAAATCCTTATCCTTATAATGTAATTTTGACTTTCTAATATCTATTCACACCCTTTATGTAATTGATAAAGCTTTATCAACAATCACCGAATAGGTTATGTACTTATGTGTGTTTATAAACTATTCAACAAGATAATAGTTTATCCACATTCAGCAAATTAGCATTGAGGAACACAACTTCAACTTAAATAAAAAAACTTACTTAAAGACAATGACTCAACCCTGATTAGCTTCCACTCCACATATCACATTTTTTAGTGTAAGGAATTAAAAGATCTTAATCAACTAAAAAAGTTTGCTTAAGGAATTATCGAGCTCTACCCCATCTAGTAAAACCATCTAATCAAATCTGTTTCAATGAATTAGCTAGCTCACTCTTAATTTGCGATTAATAACACATGTGTTCTATCTCTGAATTGAAGGAATCAAAGCCTTATCCTTGCTTTATTTCATAGAAACTACTCCTCAGGACTTAAAGTCTAATAAATAATACATAACTATATCTTCTAACAACATCTCTATTAACAATCCTGCTAATAACCAACTAATACATGAGTTTGTGTTAAATCAAGACAAAACAATGGATGAAAAAGAAGACCTTAAACGTGGACATAATTTTCTCCTAGCCTAGACATCTACTTTTATTTGCTTCATGATTGTGAAGTTCACTGGTGTATAATTTAGGTTAGACAAAAATAGTTATAGGATAAAAAAATTTAATACAATGAGAAATGACACTAATAAATAAGAATTTCAAATTGTAACCATACATAAATTTAGAGAAAGAATTACAGTTTACAAGCTCTGTACATGCTAAGAAACAAATTTAATTCATTTAGAACTATTCAACAATAAGAGAAATACAAAATATTACACTGTAAGAAGTATAAGGTGATTTACTTTATATCTTTTATGTCTAGCAAGGTATACAATGACACAAAAGTATGCAATGATTTTTTGTTTTCTGAATTGATTTATACAACTTAGGCTTCAACTCAATAAAAAAACATTACCCCAACTAAAGAAATCATCAAGAGACAAATAAAGCCACCAACAACAGGAACAACAATTGAAAAGTAAAGAGAAGGCTTAAGATTGCCAAAACTCAAACCTGTTTTACTTGCACATTCATCTTCCCAGCTCGTTCTGCTGATTGACTATAATGGAACACAAGTATTCCTAATCAATTCACAGCCGCAAAACAGATTTCCTTATACAATAAAAAGAAAGCAAACTTGAATTTCTCTGAAAGAGAAACAATTAGATCTTTAGACGGAATCTGAATCTCATGCTCGTGCAATATTGCTTCCATTTCAGCAACCTAACCAAAACCCAATTCTGAATTTGGATCTTTTCCCTGCTCAAATTCCTGAAAAAGTTGCTTCAAGGTTGTTTGATAGTTGCAAGAAATTATACAGATTTTTCATTAAAATAGTGCTGTCAAATTCAAAAAGAAAGCATAAATTCAAATTACATATTCATCCAAAACAGAGGGAGGTAGCCAGTACTTCAAGTTCAGATATCAAGTACGAGAGCCAGAACGATTACCGCAACCATCAAGATATACATAGAGATGGAAAAGTAAAAAAGGGGGGAAAAGCTAAAGGAAAGAAAGGGAAAGTTTCTTTCACAAACCATTGCCCCATGAAACGAAGCAGAATACAAGAACTTCCAAACACATATTTCTGATTTCTAATGTATGAATCAAAAACACCAAGAAAATAAATGCATGTATGCAGGATGCTTATTGCTGTATAACATACCATGACACAAAATAAGATAATTTTTGTTCAAGAGTCTTTACCTCCACCATCTATCTAGCACTTCAATATCAAATATTAATCCAGATAAAAATTAGGAGCACTTAAAGACTTGTCAACAGAAGCGAAAGAAATTATACTGTAGATGGTCTTACTCAAACAGAAACTTTACATAGTTGATCACATAGCTAGTCAAAGGATGCACAGTCCGATCAGCCACGGCAGTTTGAGTGGCGTCTTTTTCAACTACTTCTTTGAATAACACCACGAGATTTCCTTGGTAAAAACCTAAACCTAACGAATAGCACCACGAGATTCAAAAATTGGAATCACAAACTTTAAAAAAGGAGCGACAAAGGAAATCGGGAGAAAGCCCAAGAGATTGAGGGAGTCGATGAGATAAAACCTCGTTTTGGGTGAAGCGGAAGGCAGGGCCTCCATTGCTAGGCGGTCGACCCATCGCTTAGCCTTGTCCTTGTCCAGTCTGCGGTGGTCTACTCTTCCTCGATATGAGATCGAGGGCTTACGTTTGCAGCGGGGAATGAAGGCGGTGGAGGGCTGCAACCGGAGGTGGCGCCTAGTCGCAGCTTCAGCGTAGGTGGTTCGTCTATAGGGGAGGCCTGAGGTTTGTGGTAATGGTGGGTAAATAATTGAGAAATATGAGGCAGAGAGCTTAACCGAGAAAGACGGAGGGCAAGAGAAAGTGGGGTAGAGCAGTTCGTATTTCAGGATTTCAGAGCAGTTTCTAGAGAAGACGGGGGATAATGGAGAGAGGGGGTGGAAAAATGAATCGAAGAAAGGTACTTGGCAGTTGAAGGCGGTTGATGGAGGAGTGGAAGTAGTGGGGAGAGTGGGGGAGAAGATGCAACTGCTAAGGGATGGAGGCGGTTGATGGAGGCGTGGAAGTAGTGGAGAGAGTGGGGGGAAGATGCAACTGCTAAGGGATGGAGGTTGAGAGCTAAGAAGAAGCGACAATTTCTGAGAGAAAATCATTAACACGTGTTAAATAGTTAATGGGCTGCAAATTTGGGTTGGAAAAATTAGGTTTTAATTTTTTTTTTTGGGGCCTGTAAGAACCTGCCACGTGACTGCAAGATAGAGCCCCTACTTTAATCTTTTAGTAGATTATAATTCGTTTTGGACTTGTTCTCTTGAACATAATTATAGTTCGTTTTAGACAATTTTAAATGTTTGTTCAATTTCCAAGTCTCTTTTAATTAATGTTGTTCTTTCTCTCTCATGTTTTCCATATTAGATTAACCAAACACCATATGTCACATAAGGTAAGGTACGTGTAAAATTGCACTTCAACCAACACTAATTATCTCTTGCTTTTTATGGAATTTAATGTGATTAAAGGTTGCATTAAAATTTTCTTAATCTTTGTGTCTTGGGCTTAAACGAAATATAATTACGATCAAAGGGAGTATATATTTATTTATTTCGGAAAGCAAAAACCTCATTTCATTATTGCAAATCTCTTCCCGTAACAAAGTCCACAAGAGTTTTATATGATTCATATGAATAAAGTTCAACTTTCATCAAACATGAGAATTAAATTTAATTTTTTGCTTATAAAAACTTTTAGTAAATATTTATTTCATTTCAAAATACATAGTTTGCCCTTCAACTACAATATCTCATTATATATATTATAATTAAATTTAAAATAGATTAATAAAAAAATGAACTTTAAGCGAATAATCATATAACAATCATCTCTTATGTAACAATTTTTTATGTTCATGACACTTGTCTTAGAACATTTACGATTGTCTTCATAACATGTTCATAGTATTTTTAATCATGCGTTCTTTAATTTTATTTGTCATTCATCGAGTATTCGCGTGAGCATGTCATGAATATTTTATTGAGAAAATAGTAGTAGATACCCCTTTTTCAATATACTTTGCAAAAATACCTCTAATTTTTTAATGTTGCATATATGCCCAATTTTTTTTGAAAAAAGTCTATAATAATTGCAAACTATACCCAAATTTCAAAAATTACCCTTTTTTCAAGAAATGAATTTTATTCATTTAAAAATTAGCAGATAATAATAAAATTAAAAAATTAAAAAATTAAAACTAATAATTGAAAAGTGAAAAACAAAACAAAAAGATTTAAACTATAAAAATTTCTCTGGCTCTTCCTATCGATCTAGCTCTTCCTCTTCCTCTCGATAGTTGTTCTTCCTCTTCCTCTCATGAACCCTAAAATTTCCCCTCTTCCCAAATCATTCTTCCTTGCTCTGGTTTGATAGAGTGGAGGAGGAGATATCTATGGTCACCATTGAAAGTCCCTTAAACCCTAAAATCGAAACGCTCACACAAATTCGTCTTCCCCTCTGCTCTAGCCTCCATGTTTGTCTCTAACTTAAATGATTCTAAGGAGCTTTTTGTTCATTTGAAATTAGGTTTTTGTTGTCGTTTCCAAATTTCCCGTTTGGCATTGAAATGAAATTGGCATGAATGTAGTGTTGTTGCAAAGACCAAATACTGCAGCATCAATTATCATAGATCCTAAAAATTAAATCTTTCCACACACAGTAATGATAAAGAGACATGAGTGATACTGATTGCTTGCCAGTTTTCATTAAACCTTAATTTCCTTGCCATTTTTCATTACAACTACATCAAACTGTACTCTTGGGTGATACTGATTTTCTTCTTTGTTAATTCGAATCTATGAAGAGTTAAAACTTAAAAATATTGCTGCTATGGCTGGATGATTAATTTGGTGTTGTTTGGTCCACCAAATTAGATTTGTAACTGTGAAACTTTAGGTAAGCTATAAATATTCTATCTAGATAAGGAAATTAATTAAGGTTTATTTTCCTCTTCTGTATAACAAGAAACTTAACTTAGTTGCTTCCTGTTACCAAATACTTAGGATCACCATGTAATGTCATGAGAGAGGAATTTGGAGCTAGTATAAAACATGGTAGAATTTATAGGATGTTGTTATGCAGCTGTACTTGTACATGAAATAAACATTGCTGAAGTGAGAATCTTTGATAGTGAATGTATGGAAACATTGAAACCTTAGGCGATTGCATCAAGGGGCAGAGTAGAAATCGTGATAGTGGAGGTATTGTGCATTGCGGTTCAAAAAATATCATATTGAGTATGGTGAGGTGAGAATTGAGAATGAGGTGAGATTATGTATATACATCGTTAAAAGTATGGTGAGGTGATAGTGGAGGCATTACATCTATTAATATCTTTTAATCTTGATCATTAGGAAAAAGTAATTGATTATATCATGATTATTTTACGGATATTATCTCAAAAGTAATTGACGTGATGTGCAGTAAACTATCTGATTACACCAATAAATTTTGGTGACATGTAAAAAATATAAGGATGACAGGACGAAATCGATTACTTTAGTACGACTGTATAATCAATTTGACATGTGTCGTTTGAATTACAAACCTTTGAATGTGACTGGACAAAATATGAGTAGTGACAGGAACCCAAATTGTCATTCATGTATCCTTTAATGGAGATCATACGAGAACAAAACATAAATTATGAACGAGTTTTAAATTAGATTAAACGAGAGTAATGATGAAATTAACAAAGAATGATAAAAAATAAATTATATACATATCTTCGCAAGATCTTTACTTTCTATCTTTTAATTATCTTTATGTAAAAAATTATTTTTTTAATGAGTTTTTATTATCTTTTTATAATCTTATCTTATCTTAGAGATAAAAGATGGAAGTGTGAAGAATATTAACTCATCACTAAATCAATATTATGGTGACAGGTAAACAATACAAGTATGACTGGAAAAAACAACTGATTACTTCCTTAAGATCGGATCATCAATGGATTTTTAGGAAAATAAGTTGTGCTTCCTCCTAGTCAATTTGGCATGTGTTAGATTTTCAATTTGTCTCGCATGTCATTCTTGTTCTTGATTCTTAACCAAGTTTTTGGGTTGACTGGTGTCATGGATCATTTTGCTTTGACAGATTAATATGTGACCTGACAGGAAATAAAATGTTAAGTCGGAATCATAAATGAATTTTAAGTTAAACGAGAGTTACAATGAAATTAATAAGAACGATAAAAGAAATTTATATACATATCATCAAAAAATGTTACTTTCTATCTTTTAGTTACTTATTAAATAAAATTGTGTAATCATTTTTTATCTTTCAATTAGTGTATTCAACCATTTCACAAAATCTTTTTTATAAATCAAAGAAATTAATATTTTGTATTTTCGTTTTATTAAAATAATATTATTTTATTTTTAAAGAAAATAAAAATATTAATAAATTAATGGCAAAAATACCCTAAAAGGCATCCCTTGCAATTTGGTAACTAATGAACTATTTATACAACTGTTTTTTCAAAGTGGAAAAGTCATGCAAATTCGCCTATATTTTATTACAGGCATTTGCATATATACCCCATTAAGATAAATGATTTACATAAATACCCAAAAAAAATTAGAGTTGTAAAAATACACCAAATATAATATATTTGCAAATGAACAAGTATAGAAGAAAAATGTCGGGTTTATTAATACAAATGTCGGTCTTATTAAATAAAATGTCAGAGTATATTTGCAAAAACATAAGCAATGAAAAAAATGTCACCCTTACAAAATTTAATGTCACTAGGGTATATTTGCAAACATTAAAACAATTAGATATTTTTGCAAATGAGATATTGAAAAGGGATATGAGATGCAATTTCTCATTTTATTACAAACTGATTATAAAATCCTTTTTACTAATAAATTTTGCAAAGTAATCAAAAAGTACAGATGATAGTTTCTTAACGGGATATACGAGTATTATAATGTATTGCTATTCAATTATTCCGTACTTACCAAAATAGAGTACAAATCTATGAAGATACCATAAAATAGCCACGGTTTAATTAAGGTAACTTTTAAAAGATATTAAGGTCAACTAAAAAACACAACCCAAAAAACTCTTCTTTGTTGGAGATATATCTATCTATATATACTGAAAAACAAAGCGGTCTTGTGACACATGTCGGTCTTACGTTCAATTCGTCTATATGTCGGCTTCTGAGCTATGTCACCTTCTTCGTCACGTCATATGTCACGTCATATATCACGTCATAAGATAATATCCTATTTTTTTAATATATATTTGAGCCAATACAACTTAACAAAAGAAACACCAAACCCACGTAAACAAAAGAGCAACATCCAATAGGCTATATATATCTTTCAATCTGATCGTCGATTGAGCATATATTTGACGAGTATGTTACCTTGATTCATTTTTCTTCTTCTTTATCTTATGTAGAGACTAATGATTTTACATTTCATTGAAGATTTAAAGTTAAAGAATGATGTCACTTGAAAAATTCAAGTTCGTGTTTTGCATATGTAAATTAAATTTTGATAATAAAATATTATTATTGGGAAATAATTGATATTAATTGATGAGAAGGTATATTTTTTGAAAAGTTTATTTTTGGGATATTTGAAAAGTTTATTCTATTCCATTCTTCTCTAATATCAAATTTTTTATTTTAAGCAACTGTGAACTGTTAAAAATATAAAATATATTCAATCTCGTGCAGGGCGCGGGCACATCAGCTAGTTAACACTAAAATACGGTGCTCACTATTCACCGTCCACTCAAATTGCTATTTACCGCTCAGTCTCGTGCGTCACGCATGGATTAAAACCATACGTCGCGTATGGATTGCATTTTTTCAAAAACTAATACATACGCCACGTATGGATTTTTTTTTTTTTTTTGCTTGTTTTTTTCCATAATCTTGTAGATAATTTCAATACGATCGAGTGCATATAAAATTCGTCCAAAACGGACATCGTTTGCCCCTTCAAAAAGTCAAAATACAAATTTATTACACATAATTTCTTGTGTCAACAAGTCCGTTAAAACTCAACACACCATTTTTCAATGTTTTTATAATATGGTAGATAACTTAACTACAATTTATAAGTAATAGATTTGTTACCATTAAACATAATTACACAAATGTTCTTTATTTTTTGACTTTTTGAAGGGGCAAACGATGTCTGTTTTGGACGAAATTTATATGCACGCGATCGTATTGAAATTATCTCCAAGATTATGGAAAAAACAAACAAAAAATAAACAAAAAATTCATACGTGACGTATGGAAAGATTCCATATGTGACGTATGAATTGGTTTTTGAAAATATGCTTTATATTCATGCTTGTTTTTGTTCTTTAGAGATCAATCTCAATACTTACATCTACATTACTTCCTGTGTACTGCTGCAGTTTATGTTCAGTTTCAAGCTAACTTCCTTAAGGCCTATAAATCTACATGACTACATACATAAATTAACTATGTATAACTTTTTCTATCTATTGAAGATAGAAAGACTTCACGAAGGAAATTGCTGTCATAGCATACAGCAGTTCAACCTTGTGCTCCTTAGTTTCACTGCAAGTAATACTGCTTCCAAAATTTGCAATTCCAGCAACAAATTCAACCTTTAATATTAGCTTAGAACGGTTTCCTCTGCCAAGAAGAAAAAGATATGAGAAAATATGCCAGAGAAAAGACCCACCTAAGAGTTCTCCATTTTTTTCCTGCAACTCGGAGCTCATCAACAGAGGCATTTAGCTTCAGCAGGACAGTATTAAAGGTTGCATTTGTGTTGCAACAAATGCAACCTTTAATACTGTCCTGCTGTTTTCTCATAGTGAATCCTAAAATAAAACATGTTATAGTTGCATAGTCAGTATACAACAATAGTAAATCCAAGCATTTACGTCAACTTTAACTACATCTATAGAATGGAACAGATTATTAGAGCTTAATACTAAATGTGAGCAAACCTGCAACAATCAAGTGAGCATACACTGTCATGGCAAGAAAATTTGATTTAAAGCAACTATATTTTGTCTGGTTTCTGGTTTATTAGGCAGCTCTGCAACTGAAAAGCTGTGAGTAATTACTGTAGATGTAACCAAAATAAAGACTGAATATTCCTTACTTTCACAATGAGATTTGGAAAATTTTAGAAGATTTGAATCAGAGACCCTGCATCTTATTAACGATTTCTTTTAGTCTCAAAGCCCCTTAGTACTTGGTTAGGTCATCTAGGTAGCATTGGGCTTGCTGCAACACATTTTAGCCCTTCAGCAAGAAAATGAAATGTATAGTGATTAGTGATCCAATATGCTTGCTTGATAGTTAGTCATGACTCATGGTAATGGATAAGTAGTTATGACTCCTGAACCTGATTTCTTTATTTCCCAAAAACTTAACCAAACACCACTACAGAATCCTTTGCTGATATCAAACAACAAACCGAACAAGACAAATAATAAATCCCTCTATTTCTTCACACTTATTCCTTGATAGCCAAGACCCTTTTGTGTAAAGCTCTCATCATTATCCTGCTACCAGAAAAGCTATATACACCGATTCAAAACATAAACAGCTAAGCTGCTCGACATCTAGCTACCATCTTACCGTTCGAGCTCAGAAACTTCTTTCTGCTCCTTCACTTGAAATTGTTAAAACTTGAAATCCTTCTGCGTGAGAAATGCTTGAAATTGTTAAAACATGATTTTAAAAAGGGGTTTTTGAGCCAAACCAGCCTTTATTTGGCCTGTTTTACACGGAACCACCCATTATATAAATTTTTGCAAAAAACCACCCTTATATCTAAATCTGTTAACAATATACCGCCCCTTTTAATTTTCCGTCCAAACATCTGTTAAAATTGTAAAATTACTAATATACCCTCATTTTTTGAAAAAAATCAAGGGCAAACTTGTCTTCCAATCATCTTCTTCCATTGATTTTCTATTCACGCTACTCTGCCTCGCCTCATGCTTCAACTCGGATAACGACTCGCCTTAGTCGCCGACTCTCTTTACCAATAACAACTCTTCCCCGCTTTTTCAAATCATAACTAGAAGAATAGTCCTTTTCTGGTGCCGATTCTGCCACTTAACAGCCGGATCTGCTTCTTCCCTCTGGTTCAACTCTCTCCTTCCTCCGGCCGCCCCTCCTTTATGACTCGTTGAATTTGACTCGTTGAAGGATCCATCCTCGGGCTCACCGAACGTTCCGCTAAACACAGATTTCTCCGCCATCTCTTTTGAGCTTCTCCGTTCGTCGGCGTCAATCCGATCTACTTGCGCAATCATTAACTCACTTCTCTGGATCAACTCGCAAAATCCGATCAACTCGCAACTCCGAATCGGCATCTCCATTAACTCACTTCTCTAGATCTTCTTCGTGTCGGAAAGATCGTCGTTGCGTAGGAATCTCGGCGGCGGCTGGCTTCCTCGGAGGACGGAGAGCGTGTTCTGCGTGGCTCGATTGACGTCGACGGGATTGTGGTAGGGTTCAGGCATGATGTTGAACGCAGAAGCCAAGTCAAGGGGAATCAGAATTTGAGATAGAGGTGTAAGATCGTCGTCTTATC
Organism: Oxyria digyna; assembly: GCA_029168935.1. Lineage (NCBI taxonomy): Eukaryota > Viridiplantae > Streptophyta > Magnoliopsida > Caryophyllales > Polygonaceae > Oxyria > Oxyria digyna. The sequence continues at coordinate 10,579,290 of JAPVLV010000004.1, read as the reverse complement.
TGAGGCAACTAATCTGAGACCGAGGGTGGCAGCAAAGGAGTTGAGATTGACGGGAAGAAGGGCCAACTCAGTTGAGCTTCTTTCATCTTCCGCCTTAAAGAAAATCAATGGAAAGAGATGATTGGAATATATACAAGTTTGCCCTTCATTTTTTTCAAAAAATGAGGGTATATTAGTAATTTCACAATGTTAACAGATGTTTGGACGGAAAATTAAAAGGGTGGTATGTTGTTAACAGACATAGATATAAGGGTGGTTTCTTGTAAAAATTTATATAAGAGGTGGTTCCGTGCAAAACAGGCCAAATAAAGGGTGGTTTGACGCAAAAACCTCTTTTAAACAATATACATTTATACTTGCTCAAGTTGTCCTTGTTACCTCATAGTAATCTGCTCCCATCAGGAGTGTATCCTCAATGATAGCACCCTCAGAAATGCAAGACAGAAGCCCGATAACGGAATGGTGAATTTCACAGTTCTGTAAATGCAAAAGATATGGGATTCCTATGGTGTGAAATGTGATTTGGCCTTGTTTTAATAGACCTTATTACCTTAATGACACAGTCTTCTCCAATCACAGAATCAGTAACATCAGCATCAAGCATCTTTGAAGGAGGTAGATATCGAGGTTGTGTGTATATGGGAGCAAAGCGGTCATAAAAGCTAAAAAAAGACGCCAAATCAGATCATCATTGTGAAGTATAAGTAGTAACGTATAGTCTCTAATGTATAGGCTATAGTCTGATATTGTAAATGCCATGTCATAGGTAGGTATTTTGAGGGATTCTAGATCATTCCTAGGGCAGCTGTCATCGTACTATCAATGCTCAAGGCTGCCCTATATAAACCCATGTAATTGCTACAGTAAATCAATCAAGAAAATACATTCCCACTACTCTCTATCCACTACTCTTAGCATGGTATCAGAGTCTGCAAAGACACATGTCCTCCTAGCAGATCCTCTCTGATTTCCTCGACAAAATATCTCAAAAAAAAAAAAATGCCAACTCAAACTCGCCGGCAACAATGGAGATCGTTGCTGCTACCACCACACAAAACACCCATTTACCTTCTTTTAGCTCCTTCATAACAGTCAAACTATCCCAACACAACTTTCCACTATGGAAAGCCCAAGTTTGCCCTTACCTCAAGGTTCACCGCCTCTTTCCCATCATCGACGGCTCTTTCCTCTGCCCGCCGGCGACCACCAATGGAGCCCCTAATCCAGCACACAGTGACTGGCACTCCAAGGATCAACTTGTCATGGCGATATTGACGTCTTCTCTCACGGAAGGCGTTTTGGCTCAAGTGCTCGACTGCACAACTGCGTCGGCAATCTGGACCAACCTTCATGAGATGTTTGCCGCCCGCTCTAGCGCCCAACTGGTGCACACACGCCTCCAGTTGGCCTCTCTCAAGAAGGGCTCGGAACCGGTGACTGATTTTTTCAACAAGGCAAAGGGACTCTCTCAAATGCTAGCTGCTCGATTCCAGCTACGATGCAGTGGTCACCGCTCTATCCACACAGTCGGCCCTTCCTTCACCATCTCAGGTTCTGTCTCATTTACTTATTCATGAGTCACGTTTAACGCATCAATCTCAGTCTCTGCAGAGCTTAGTATCTGTTAATCACACCTCTGCAACAAACCCTGAGGCCAACCTCACCACCAGAGGACGTGGACATGACCGTGGCTCTCGCAGGTGGCATGGACGTGGACGTTTCTCTAGCTCTGGACACGGTCGAGGCAACAGAGGCTCTCCAACAACCTTCACTGGTGCTCCTGATGGGCGCCCTGTCTGTCAACTTTGCACCAAACCTGTCCACACAGCACTCAAGTGCTGGCACAGATTCGATCAGGCATTTCAGGCGCTGCCTCCTGATGAGGCTAAAGTCGTAGTGCCAAATCAAAGAAAACCCTAAACACTAACTAGAGTATAGCAAGTAAGTAGAGGTCGAACCCAAGGGAATCAAAACACCAAATCAATGCAGTCAAGTGAAATATCAACTAGTAACAAGTAACCAAAGGGGGGGGGGTTGATTGCAAGAACACGCAAGTAACCAGTAACAACCAGAGGAAGTTTGGGTGAGAATGTGATGAGAAGGGGTTTCACCTAGCAAGTATCCACACAACAGTCAATCAAGTTGATCATAGATTTATCTCAAGTTCTATTCAATCCTAGGGAATGTTCCTATTCCAATCTTTAATATATCAGCAGGTCAACCGGTCCTGATAATACTTACTATTCAACAATCAGGGAAACCTCTCAAGATTAGATGAAATAGCATCAAATGGCACAGGAATTATAAGGATGCATGCAATAACTTACAACCGTCAAGTATTAACATGCAATCAATTCTCTTTCATAAAAGCAATCAACTACCAGATCATGCAAGTATGAGTGCTACAATGACAAGGAATTCCACCGTATATTCCTAGTCTAGCAATAGAAAACTATCAATCAAACTAGGTGATCAAGCTAGCAAAACTAATAGAAATCAATAGATGAAGAACAAGAGAATTAATACAAACTCATAGGAAAAGAATAAGAGTTTAGAAATCTCACAACTTAATAACTGAAGGTTTCAACCGCTAAGTAAAACAATGGAGATTAGTTCCTGCTCATGGTTGCAGAACTAAATTGTCTGATGGAAAAGATGATGGAAAAGATAGAAAGAACTAGGGTTCTTAAATAGAGAACTAACTCTAAATTTTTTTTTTCTGAAATGGGCTTTTTTTCAAAAAAAATTCCCGACGTAGGCTCTTTTCAAAAGAAATTCCCAATATAGGCACTTATGCCAGCTTCAGATTTTTTTTATGTGTGAGAGACGCTGGTAGAACCAGCGTCTCTCGTCCGAAGCTAGTTCTCCCACTTTTGAATTTTTTATGTATAAGAGACGTTGGCCCGACCAGCGTCTCTTATACGTTAAAACATAAAAAAAAAATTATATGAGACGCTGGTCGAACCAACGTCTCATATAAATGGTCTTTTTTTTTTATTTGAACATGTATAAGAGACGCTGGTCTAACCAGCGTCTCTTATACAGATTTTTTTTTTAATTCCCCCGTGTAAGAGACGCTGGTCGAACTAGCGTCTCTTACACGTAAAATGTTTTTTTAAAAAAAATTATTTGTATAAGGCGCTGGTAGAACCAGCGCCTTATACAAGCATTTTGTTTAATTCTTTTTTTTTTTTTCAAAGTTTATATATATATTATTATATATGACTTACTCGTGTTTGGATGACTCGTATGAGCCCGTTTGAAATCGGAATCGATCACGACCGATTTCGTTGGGTCCGTATTGATCCCAGCTTTCACCAGATATGTCTCTCGCTCGATTCTGATTTCGAACGACCCCATACGAGCCACCCGAACAAGCGTAAGTCTCGTACGTACCTTCTACTGTAAATGGATATTTACAAATCCGTTCCTCCATATCAGGCGATGAGAGACATATCTGGTGAAAGCTGGGATCAATACGGACCCAACGAAACTGGTCGTGGTCAATTCCGATTCCGAACAAGCCCATACGAGCCATCCGAACAAGCGTAAATCTCGTGCATACCTTCTTTCACCAGTTCGGAATCGGAATTGATCACGACCAGTTTCGTTGGGTCCGTATTGATCTCAGCTTTCACCAGATATGTCTCTCATCGCCTGATATGGAGGAACGGATTTGTAAATATCCATTTACAGTAGAAGGTACGCACGAGACTTACGCTTGTTCGGGTGGCTCGTATGGGGTCGTTCGAAATCAGAATCGAGCGAGAGACATATATGGTGAAAGCTGGGATCAATACGAACCCAACGAAATCGGTCGTGATCGATTCCGATTTCAAACGAGTCATCCAAACACGAGTAAGTCATATATAATAATATATATATAAACTTTGAAAAAAAAAAAATGCTTGTATAAGGCGCTGGTTCTCCCAGTGCCTTATACAAATAATTTTTTTTTTAAAAACATTTTACGTGTAAGAGACGCTGGTTCGACCAACGTCTCTTACACGGGGGAATTAAAAAAAAATCTGTATAAGAGACGCTGGTTAGACTAGCGTCTCTTATACATGTTCAAATAAAAAAAAAACCATTTATATGAGACGCTGGTTCGACCAGCGTCTCATATAATTTTTTTTTTTTATGTTTTAACGTATAAGAGACGCTGGTCGGGCCAGCGTCTCTTATACATAAAAAATTCAAAAATGGGAGAACCAGCTTCGGACGAGAGACGCTGGTTCTACCAGCGTCTCTCACACATAAAAAAAATCTGAAGCTGGCATAAGTGCCTATATTGGGAATTTCTTTTGAAAAGAGCCTACGTCGGGAATTTTTTTTGAAAAAAAGCCCATTTCAGAAAAAAATTCCTAAAATATATGGTAAAAAATAAATACTAAACGAAATAATAAAATAAGGAAAAAGAAATAAAATAAACGAAGGAAAATAAGGAAAGTCTGGAATGTCTTCGGCCTTGTTGTGGCGATCGCCATAGATGTCTGGCGATCGCGGTCTTCATGTAGCGTCTGCCGTGGTCTCTGTCGCCCCATGGCGATCGCCGTAGAGTCATGGCGATCGCCATGATCTCTCAAACTCATGTAATGCCTCTGTTGTAGAATGGCGATCGCCATAGTGATGGTGGCGATCGCCGCTGCTCCGCAGAATGTCTTTAAGTCTTCATGTCTTCAATCTTTGATCCTCTTCTTCTTCGGTTCTGGTCTTCATTTCTTCACTTCTTCATAAACAACTCATAATATAACAATAGCTCCAAATACTTGTGATAACACTCCTAAACTAATGTTATAACCCCTAGTTACGCCATACAAAGTGTAGCGTATCACCTCCACCTTCGTTCCAGGCCAACTACACCGCTGTTGCCGGTCACCCAAACAACAACTGGTATCCGGACACAACCGCCACACATCACTTCACACCCGACTTAGCTAACCTGCGTATCGATTCGTATCCATACGAAGGTTCTGAGTCTGTGTCCCTTGGCGATGGCTCCCAACTTCCAATCTTCCACCAGGGCACTGGTTCCCTTCCTTCCTCTGATAATCGTAACTTTAAACTCACACATCTCCTTCATACTCCGTCAATTACTAAAAATCTTCTTTCCGTCCAACGTTTTTGCACTGATAATTTTGTTTTCTTTGAGTTTCACTCGAATTTTTTTGTTGTTAAGGATTCTCAGACCACCAAGGTGCCCCTCCAAGGTCCCGCTAAAGGAGGCTTGTACGAGTTCAGTGCCGCAGCACCACCACTGTCACCGTTGCCGCAAGTTCATCTCACCGCCTCTGCTGCTGCTGATCTCTGGCATCGCAAGTTAGGTCATCCTTCCAGCAACATCCTAAAGTCCATGTCCAGTTCCTTTCCTAATTTTCCTAAAACCGGCCCAACCAGCCCAACACAGTGCACGGCCTGCTCCATGTCCAAAATTCACAATCTGCCTCATCCACCGAGCCCATCTCTTTCCCCAACTCCTTTATTTTTGTTATTTATGGATGTATGGGGCCCGACCCATGATATTTCAATGAAAGGAAGTTCTTATTATCTTGCCATTGTGGATGATCACACTAAATTTCTTTGGATTTTTCCATTTACCACAAAAAATCTTGTTCCTCAAATTGTTTCCACATTTATTACATTCGTCACAAAATTCTTCAACACAAAAATTTCCTTCATTCAAACGGACGGGGGAACCGAGTTCAAACCACTAAAGTCACTCTTTCAACATTTGGGGATTGCTCACCGTATCACTTGTCCTCACTCCCATCAACAAAACGGTAGCATTGAAACCCGACATCGACGCATCGTCGACACCGGGCTCACTCTTCTCAAACAAGCCAATCTCCCTCTCAAATTTTGGGACTACGCCTTTGAAACCGCCACCTATCTAATAAATTGTCTTCCCACTCCCGTCCTTCACCACAAAACTCCCTTTGAACTCCTCTTCAAAAAGGCCCCCGATTACAATTTTCTTAAAGTCTTTGGTTGCCTATGCTTTCCCAACCTTCGCCCATACCGATCCCACAAATTATCTTTCTGCTCCACTCCTACTCTATTCCTTGGGTATGCAAGCAACTATCGGGGCTATATTTGCTTTGATTGGGTCAATAACCGCACATACATATCTCGTGATGTCATCTTTCATGAGTCCTCCTTCCCTTACTCAAACACATCCTCCACATCACCCATATCATCCGTTACTCCCTTACCAGCTCTACCACTCTTGTTACCGGGCCCATGCCAATCATCTCCTCAAATGGACCTGCCCAATCCTACCAATACCCGACCCATATCCCCTGCTCCTCAAATGGACTCGCCCAACACTCCTATTCTAACCTCCTCCCCAACTGAGCCCATTTCCACTTCCTCCACTAATGAGCCCAATCCATCACCTGTCCCCACTCAAACCGAGCCCCCTACTCACACAATGCAAACCAGATCAAGGTCCCACATACATAAGCCTCTTTAAAGAACGGATGGAACCATCCCTTGGCCCAGTCCCTCCATCGACCTGACTCAAACGGGTTCCATCCCGGATGAGCCAACTTGTTACACCGAGGCATCCAAATTTCCCGAATGGCGGGAGGCCATGTCCAAAGAATTCCAAGCCCTTCTCTCCACCAAAACATGGTCTCTCGTCCCACCCACCACCTCCTCAAATGTCCTCGGAGTCAAATGGGTCTTCAAGACAAAGCGTCTTGCCGATGGCTCCATAGAACAACGCAAGGCTCGCCTCGTTGCAAAGGGCTTCAATCAAGTCCACGGTCTCGACTATGACGAGACCTTTAGCCCCGTAGCCAAGCCCTCCACCATCTGTCTCCTTCTCTCCCTTGCGGCAATGCAGAAGTGGTCGGCACGTCAACTCGACATTCAAAACGCCTTCTTACACGGGACCTTGGCGGAAGACGTCTTCATCTCTCAACCCCTCGGGTTCACAAACACCGCTTTTCCGCACCACATTTGCAAACTTCACTGTTCCCTCTATGGCTTAAAGCAAGCTCCTCGAGCTTGGTTTGCTCGCACACCAGAGGGCATATCCTTGTCTCAGTCCAAGTATATACAGGACCTTGTGAAGCACACAAAAATGGATCAATCTAAGCCAATCCTCTCCCCAATGGCCACCAGCTTCACCACGTTTGAAAGGTACTCACCACCATATTCAGATCCCTCTCATTACAGAAGTGTGATCGGCGGTCTTCAATATCTCGCCTTCACTAGGCCCGATGTCTCCTTCGCCGTCAATCACTTATGCCAAGCAATGCACGCGCCCACTGATCATGATTGGCAAGGTGCAAAGAGGGTTCTTCGCTATATCAACGCTACGGCTGATCTCCAACTTTTTCTATCCTCTGAGCTTGACAACACGTTGGCCACTTATTCTGATGCCGATTGGGGTGGAGTCGAATCCAACGGCCGATCCACGAGCGCTTATTGCGTTTATCATGGCTCGAACCTGGTGTCTTGGTCTTCAAAGAAACAGCCCACCGTATCAAAGTCCACGACTGAAGCGGAATATCGAGCAGTCGCTCATGGCACCTGCGAAACATTATGGATACAAAGCCTGCTCGCTGACATTGGCATTCGCCTTCCGGAAGCTCCGACTCTTTGGTGTGACAACATCGGGGCTACATATCTAGTTGTCAATCCCGTGCTACATCACCGCATCAAGCACATTAGCCTCGACTACCACTTTGTTCGTGAGCGAGTACGCAACAAAAGTCTCAAGGTTGCCTTCGTCTCTTCCAAAGACCAACATGTTGATCCACTGACGAAGCCTCTACCTACTACTGTCTTCCTCAACATGCGCACTCAACTTTGCCTACGGCAGTTTCGTTCGAGGGGGATAATAACATATAGTCTCTAATGTATAAGCTATAGTATGATATTGTAAATGCCATGTCATAGGTAGATATTTTGAGGGATTCTAGATCATTCCTAGGGCAGCTATCATCCTGCTATCAATGCTCACGGCTGCCCTATATAAACCCATGTAATTGCTACAGTAAATCAATTAAGAAAATACATTCCCACTTCTCTATCCACTACTCTTAAGCAGAAAAACCGAAAAACTGAGCAACTTAAATATGACACAAATTACGGCAATTAATTAGTACCTAAAGTCAGGGATTGGCTTTTTCGTGATACCCGCATTGTAGAAGGCTTTAATGGTACCAATATCTTCCCAGTAGCCATCATATAAATAAGCTTGAACCTGTCCAGAAAAGGAAAATATTCATATGAATTAAACTCCAACACTGTGATCATAAAAAACAGCATCAGGATAAGGGATTCAAATTATTACATACACACTTTTCATAATTACTAGTTGATTTTGATATACCTGGAACCAGTTTGGGTTTTCTGGACTCTGCTAAGCAGCCAAAACTGTGTGAGAACATAGATCTTGGAAATATTGTTGTTCAAACAATTGCTCACAGGAATGTCAATCAGCCTGTAATTTGCTCCAAGAGGAACAGCAGTCTTTGCCCTCTTCTTCGTAAGAGGATAAAGACGAGTACCGGCCCATTAATTCAAAAAGACCGACAAGAAAATAATCTAAATAATCATAAATACATTATCTTAGAGATATCAGAAAAATATTACAAAACTTATACTATAAAAAAGCCAAAAAAAAAGATATTAAGGTCATTGATCTACCAAAAAAAGATACTGCAGCGTAAGACAAAGAAACTTGTTTTTTTTTAGCAGACAAAGAAACTTGTTAGGATATAAGGACGAATAAACTTTTTAAAGAAAACCCTAGCTTTCTTGATCATTGCTTCCTTTCGAGCGATAATATACATCTCCATCGTCTCCCAGAATTTCATCTTTCATTCATACGTCTGTCGTAGTAGACTAATAGGTATGGTGGAAACTCGAAGCATGAGGTTGAGGCGACGGTCGACGCGCAATCTTCCTGACGATATCTGCCTACAGATCCTGGTTCGTCTTCCCGCCAAATCTATTGTTCGATTCCGCTGCGTCTCGAAGTCATGGCAAGCCTTCATCGTCGATCCTAACTTCATTCACTCACACTGAACTCATCAGAATGCCTCCTACAACGTTAATAACGACCAAATCATGGTCCTCCAAAGATATTCCTCCCCCACTCGCACTGAATCCATCGTGAGATACAACAAAGATTTCAAAGTCAAAACCACGTTAGGCATCCTCCAAACCGACAAATTACCCATCGACAGTCTAGAGAGTCTTCGTGAACCACATCGTCTCGTATTTCGTGAATGGCGCGTGATGAGCTCCACCGATGGATTATTCATGCTCGAAAGGTATAAGGAGAAGAAGTTGATGTTGTGGAATCCCTCCATTAGAAAAGCCCGTGTCCTTCCCCCGAAGCCGCCTACCCTTGAAAATGGCTTTGATGTTGATGTCGTATTAGGGTTTGATCCATATAAGTATCTTAGAGTCGTTACCAAATACTCTAATGTGCATTCGTTCTTGGTTTACACGTTTGGTACTAATTCATGGAAGCAAAATCTAGTCTCTAAGCGATGCCCTGAAGCTATGTATTTTGGTTCACCAAAAAGCGTTTGTTTTGGAGGTGTTATGTACTTCATTATAAAAGGCTACGTTGAACGAGATGTTGTAGCCTCATACGATTTGAGAAGTGAGGAGTTTAGTCTCGGAAACTTGCCTGATATTGAAGATAGCGACTATGACGAGTCTGACGCTGAAGATAGCGACTATGATGAGTCTGGCAATGAAGAAGTTGAGTATACTAAGTCTCTCACATTGGCTAATGACGGGTCTTTACAGAGAAACCACTATTCCACTCATATTTCCATTACTGATATGCAAAGAATTACATGCCATATATATAGGCTTGATTACAAGGGACAGCTGGCCATTCTAGAATGTTCACCACTACCTATTACAACTGTCAAATAGTAGTAACGGTCCTATGCTCTAGTATCCCCCCTCGATCCAAGCGGACTGAGTCGAAGCTTGGAGCGAAGCCAAGTGAACCGTTCGCTCGGAAGAGGCTTGGTTAAAATGTCGGGAAACTGATCTTTGGTGGAAACAAAACTGACTTGGAGAGTTTTGTTTTGGACCCGCTCCCGGACGAAGTGGTAGTCGATCTCGATGTGCTTGACTCGATGATGTAGTACCGGGTTGGCGGCCAAAAAGGTTGCCCCAATGTTGTCACACCAGAGGGTAGGCGCTTGATCTAGTCGGATGTGCAGTTCCGCAAGCAGATGTTGCAACCAAAGAAGCTCACAGGTTGCAGTGGCAACAGATCGGTACTCTGCCTCTGTCGTTGACCTGGACACTGTAGGTTGTTTCTTACTGGACCAAGAAATCAGATTGGACCCCAAGTATATGCAGTAAGCACCGGTGGACCGCCGACCTTCTGTTGGGCCAGCCCAGTCAGAATCAGAAAATGCAGCCAACTCACAAACTTGATCTTTGGTGATGAGGAACGACAGATCTCTGGTGCAGTTTAAGTAGCGCAGAATGCGCTTTGCTGCTTGCCAATGTTGAATGGAGGCAATGCATATATTGACACACCTTGTTAACCGCGAACGAGATATCCGGACGAGTAAGCGACAAGTATTGGAGGCTCCCCACCACACTACGATAGAGGTGCGGGTCATGGAAGTTTGTGGCATTGGGAGAGTCAAGGTCGGAGCTAGTGGACATGGGTGTAGAAATGGGCTTGTTGTGACTCATGTTGCTTTTAGAAAGAAGGTCAACAATGTATTTGTTTTGGTTTAGGAGAAGGCCATTTGGTGTGTGATGAACTTCAACTCCCAAAAAGTAGTGAAGTTTGCCAAGATCTTTGATTGGGAATTCAGAGGAGAGAGACGAGATGAAATTTGTGGCAAGAAGGTCATGAGAAGTTATGAGGATGATGTCATCAACATAGACAAGGACGTAGGCATGAAGATTTTTGGAGTTGAAGATGAAGAGAGATGAGTCACATTTGGAGGGAGTGAAACCAAGACGAACAAGAGAGGAACTCAATTGAGCAAACCAAGCACGGGGTGCTTGTTTGAGACCATAGAGAGACTTACGGAGTTTGCAAATGTGATGAGGGAAAGAAGGATCGACAAACCCGGGTGGTTGAACGGTGTAGACGTCCTCCTCAAGGTCACCGTGAAGAAAAGCATTTTGGACATCAAGTTGCAGTATTTTCCATTGGAACATGGTGGAGAGGGATAGGAGTAGGCGAATGGTTGATGGCTTAATGACCGGGCTAAAGGTTTCGGTATAGTCAAGGCCATGTTGTTGGTGATAGCCCTTGGCCACAAGGCGAGCTTTGCGGCGTTCAATGGTTCCATCGGGTTTGTATTTGGTTTTGAAGATCCACTTGACCCCTAGGACATTTGTAGTGGTGGAAGGAGGAACAAGGTCCCATGTGTTTGTGGCTAGGAGGGCATCAAATTCTTGGGTCATGGCTTGTTTCCAAGGGGCATGTTTCGAGGCCTCGGTGTAAGAGGAGGGCGCCTCGGGAATGGTGGTGGTATTGTGACTGGAGGGTGGTGGCCATGAGACAGTTCCGTCGGACCGGACAAGAGGTTTAGAGATATTGTTGTGTTGTCTTGTGGTCATGGGATGAGTGGGTGGAGGAGTGATTTCATGTGAGGAAGTGTTGCTTGTGTTTGGACTGGAAGTAACAGACGGGCTGAGAATGGGAGTTTGGTTGGAAGCTTCATCTGTGGAGTGGGCCGGCCCAATTTGAAGGGGAGCACTGGTATGGGAATCTGGAAATGAGGGAGAAGGAGAGTGGCATGGTGTGGGTTGGGCTGTTTGTTGTGGAAGGCCGAGAAAAGGTAAATGAATGTGGGTTGTTTGAGTGGGGAGTGGAGTGGTAGAGGGAATAGATGTAGTAGAGAAGGGAAATTTGGACTCATGAAAGATTACGTCTCGGCTTATGTAGAGACGTTTGGTGTCAAGATGTTGGCAAATGTAGCCTTTGTGTTGAAGACTATAGCCAAGGAATAGGCAAGGATGAGAGCGGAAGTTGAGTTTGTTGGAGTTGTAAGGACGAAGGTTTGGAAAGCAAAGGCACCCGAAAACCCGAAGAAATTCATAGTCTTTCCGGATTAAATAACAGCTTGATCGGATAACGTTTTTAATTGTTACGTCTATCAAGATTAAATAGCAGCTTGATCGGATAACGTTTTTAATTGTTACCGTTTTTCTGGTAATGTCCCTGCTTCTTACACCTTCCACAACGACGACCTTCAACATATCTTTTCTTCCAATGTGCACGAAATCTGTTCTTCTGAGGTTTTCTAACACGCTTTCTTACTAGAGGTGGATGACAAATGATTGCAGCAACCGATGGAGGTATCTCCCACCGCTCAACCGGGGGTACTGGATGCACAGTTTTCTTGTACACTACTACTCTCATCTTATCATTCCACAACATTGGATGCACCAAATCAGCAAGTTCTATGTTTCTATTCGTTGCTACAGCTATGGCATGAGAGCAGCGAATTTGATTGGTATGGAATACCTTTTTATTCTTTTAAAAAAAATTATATCATTTTAATTATATCATGATTATCTTACGGATATTATCTCAAAAGTAATTGACGTAGTGTGCAGTAAACTATCTGATTACACGAAAACAATAAATTTTGTTGACAGGTAAAAAATATAAGGATGACAGGACAAAACCGATTACTTTAGTACGACTGTATAGTCAATTTGGCATGTGTTGTTTGAATTACAAACCTTTAAATGTGACAGAACACAATTTGAGTAGTGACAGGAACCCAAATTGTCATTCATGTATTCTTTAATGGAGATCAGACGAGAACAAAACATAAATTATGAACGAGTTTTAAATTAGATTATACGAGAGTAATGATGAAATTAACAAAAATGATAAAAAATAAATTATATACATATCTTCACAAGATCTTTACTTTCTATCTTTTAATTATCTTTATGTAATTTTTTTTTAATCACTTCATATTATCTTTTTACAATCTTATCTTATCTTAGAGATAAAAGATGGAAGTGTGGAGAAGATTAACTCATCACTAAAACAATATTATGGTGACAGGTAAACAATACAAGTATGACTGGAAAAACAACTGATTACTTCCTTAAGAGCAGATCATCAATGGATTTTTTAGGGAAATAAGTTGTGCTTCCTCCTAGTCAATTTGGCATGTGTTAGATTTTCAATTTGTCTCGCATGTCATTCTTGTTCTTGATTCTTGACCAAGTTTATGGGTTGACTGGTGTCATGGATCATTTTGCTTTGACACGATAAAATATGTGACCTGACAGAAAATAAAATGTTAAGTAGGAATCATAAATGAATTTAAGTTAAACGAGAGTAACAATGAAATTAATAAGAACGATAAAAGAATTTTATATACATATCATCAAAAATGTTACTTTCTATCTTTTAGTTACTTATTAAATAAAATTGTGTAATTTTTTTATCTTTCAATTAATTTTTTCAACCATTTCACAAAATCTTTTTTATAAATCAAAGAAATAAATATTTTATATTTTTCGTTTTATTAAAATAATATTATTTTGTTCTTAAAGAAAATAAAAAAAATTAACTTATTAATGACAAAAATACCCTAAAAGGCATCCCTTGCAATTTGGTAACTAATGGAGTATTTGTACAACTTTTTTTTCAAAGTGGAGTACCCATGCAAATTGGCCTATTTTATTTTCAGAGCCATGAACATTAAAGTTCAAAGCCACAACATTCATGTTCAATGTCACAAACATCAATGTAGATCGTGTTCATTTAATTTATTTATTTTGACCATGTACATTGTTGTGAACATACCTTCAACATTAATTTCCAGAGCAATGAACATTGATGCTCGTGACCATGAACATCAAGAGTCATATTCACAGTCATGAATAAGAATCATAATAGTTGCTAAGTTGCTACCTAAAATATGGTTACCACTAGAACCTAACTCTAACTTCGAGGAAGGTTTCAGTGCGAAATAACTTTTGTGCATAGTACGAAATGTTCACGGTCATAAATAACAAGTTAATGTTCATAATCTAAATGGTATGTCTGTTTTGACAATGTTGTGATAACTTTATACTTTTATAAACTTGTTTTTTTGTGTGAACATGACCGGAACAGAATGATCACGCGATCGTATGTTTATCTAATGTATTGTATACTAAAATAAAGTGTATTATTTAATTTCATTGGGTGATGCATTATTTTTGCACATTTCCAGAACCAGCTAAGATGAACAGAATGATCGATTACAAATTTCTGTTACTGGACAAACCTTCGTCAGTGCTTACCTCCAAACACACCCTTCGATTGGCTCTGGAAACCCGCCATAAAATCCACCAATCTCCACCGTATTGCATTCCCCGCCGGCTAAACACACGTGCCCTCTTCCCGTTAACCCACACAATAAACTAAACATTTCCCAAACTTTTTCGCAAAAATAATATTATCCTATTTCCCATTCCCTCACTATTAGAACAAACAAACAAACTCTCCGAAATGCCGACGAGCCATGGAGAACTCCGACTCCGAGCCGCAATCGAGCCTCTACCGAGTCATGATCGACCGCTGCAACGTCCTGGAGGCGAGTCTCTCCAGCTTCAAGGCGCAGTTCCATGGCCTAGCGCAGGAGCAGGAGAGTGGGAGGAGAGCGATGGGAAGACGAGCTTTGATGGCGTCTGAGGCTGAATCGAAGGAGGAGGAGTGGGATACGGGAGATATTGCGGATACGGGGTTTCTGTTGCACTATTTTAAGCCCGGAGGGAGGAAGAGTCCGTATGAGCATGTGTTGCAGGCGCTAGGGCATGGGGTTCATGTCGCCACTGCCTTTACTGCCGAGATTACTTACTGGTAAAGGCTTGATCTAATTTGATTTTATCTGAGTTAGGTTTTTGTAGGGCCTGAATTGGTGATTCTGTTGGTAATTGAGGATACAGTGGATTGTGATGTTTGTATCTTGTTTCCATATTTGGAGTGTTACTTGGTCGAACTCTATTTTGTCCCCATAAGCTGATTTTCCTCTGTCTTACAAGGACTTGGGGTTTTGCAGGGCCTGAATTGGGAACTCTATTCTGATGTGCATGATTTTTAAAGGCTGTTAGTGTTTCTGTTGGTGATTTAAGATGACATATCATAATACTTGAAATGAGTTTGCTTGTGGATTGTGATGTTGGTACGTTGTTTCCATATATGGGGTGATAATTGATGAACATTTGAAGTTCCAGTTTTACTTCATAAGCTGGATTTAGGGTTTTGTAGGGCCTGAGTTGGCAAGTCTATTCTATGTGCATGATGTTTAAAGTCTCTTAGTGTTTGTGTTGGTAATTTAAGATAAGATATTATAATACTTGAAATGACCCTGCTAGTGGATTGTGATGTTGTTACCTTGTTTCCATAATTGGGGTGCTAGTTGGTGGAATTCTATTTTATGCCTTAGTGTTTGCATGGCCTGAATTGGCAATTCTATTATGATGTGCATGAAGTTAAAAGTCTCTTAGTGTATCTGTTGGTGATTTAAGATGAAATATTATAATATTTGAAATGACTTTGCTAGTGGAGTTTGATGTTGGTACCAAGTTTCCATATATGGAGTGCTTGTTGGTGGAACTCTCTTTTGTCCTTTAGGTTTTTGATGAAATGGTTGTTGTTTGTTGAATAATTGAAGTTCCAATTGTACTCCATAAGCTGATTTTCCTCTGTTAAAGAAGGATTTAGGGTTGGCAATTCTATTCTGATGTGCATGAAGTTTAAAGTCTCTTAGTGTTTGTGTTGGTAATTTAAGATAAGATATTAAAATACTTGAAATGACTTTGCTAGTGGATTATGATGTTGGTACCTTGTTTCCATATTTGGGGTGCTAGTTGGTGGAACTTTGCTAGGTTAGCTTGGTTATCTTTGTGCCTCATCATTGATTTGTGTATAAATCACTGTTTGCAGGAACCGTTCAGCTGAGAAGCTTTATGGATGGAAGGACTATGAAGTAATTGGGAGGAGTGTTTTGGACTTTCTGATTGACAAAGAATTTGCTCAAAGCTATGGTAAGATCATGGAATGGATGCATTCAGGTCAGTCATGGGCGGGTCAGTTTCCGTATAAGAAGAAGTCTGGTGAGATATTTATGGCGATGGTGAGTAAAAGCCCCATGTATGAGAATGGTGAGCTTATTGGTATTATCACTGTGTCGAGTGATTCGGCTGTATTTGGTAATGCAAATGCAAACTACAAGAAAAACCAAGAAAGAGAAAATGAGCGGAATAGAGTACCGAGATCTAACCAAAGAAAGCCTCAGTGGAACCACCATCCTCAGATTCCATCTGTTCCACATATTACTTCTTCTGTTTCCAATCTGGTGCGTATAAGCTAATAAAGTTTATTCTCAATTGGAAATTTTCCTCTTTTTTTATTCAGTTAAGAATGCCATTGTTGCTGCTATTGATCAGGCCTCAAAAGTGCTCTCGAAAATTCATGGAGATGATGTAGGCGCCTCTGGATCTTCCAGAAACAGGGTTGAACCTTGTGATTCCGAAGATGTAAATTTAAGGAATCCTAAAGCAGCTGTAAGAATCAACTTCTTTATAAACTAAACCTTCCGTACTTAAATGCTAAGACAAGCTGCAAAGTTAGTTTGTAAAGCTATTCCGAACTTAAATGCTAAGACAAGTTGCAAAGTTAGTTTGTAAAGCAAATAGAAACTGGCACAAAGAATAGAATTGATTTTTATCCTGGATATATTGCTTAATGTGTGGTGGATGTACCTCATGTTTACTCATATTTGCCTGCAATGATCAGCTTTAGCTTGTCTGCTCCATTGAAATGGTGACTAAAAAACTAGAGGTGTTTCTCTCCATTAGTTCAGTTTATGATCAACTGTATATTCTACTATTATTTGCCTGTAAACATGTCCTTTCTGAATGAAACAATCAGTATTTATAAACCGGAATTGTAACAGAATGACTTTTACTATCATTTCATTGTAACTTGCCAGTTGCCACATAAAGCTTTTAACTTGTTACCTAGATACCTCTTATGGAAGTATATATACAGATTGTTTGACTTTCATACTGTTTTTGTTTTGAATGATGCAGGTAGCAAAATTCTTCTCAAAGCTGAATATTAGAAGTAGTAATAATAATAATAATAATGTGAACGAAAATAATGCTCATCAAAATGGCTCTTCACAAGAAACTACTTTACATGATCGCAATATCGATGCCAGACGATGCAGAACTCCAAGTGTTCCTCCAAGTATTTTTGAAGAGGCTCCATGTGCTGACACCCAGTGCTGTGAGTGCTATGTGGACTCTAACCTTCAATTTAAATTGCCTAAATCGAGGGTGCAACAACTGGATGAAGATGAACAGCTGGCAGTAAAGAAGCAGCTTCCCAGTTCAGGGGGCATTGTGGATATCAGTCATGGAAACCTAAACCATTCAGGTAGAGGGGATCAAGAATCCAGCTCACCGATTGACTGTGAGATTCAGTGGGAGGACCTGCAGTTAGGTGTTGAAGTTGGTAAAGGTATGTACCAAATATTGGACATGCATGTTAGAGTAATTCATATCCAGAATGTCAAATCTGCTACTAGTTTATTATCAAGATCCTATAAAAAAAAATTAGAGAATGTTAAGATCTAAGCCAATTGTGGATTTACACCTCCTTTACTCTTGTTTTTTCTTTCTTTCCCAGGTTCATATGGAGTAGTCTATAGAGGACTATGGAATGGCTCAGTAAGTTCATAATACTAAAAAGTTTGTCATCATATTGAAAGAACACAAAACATTATGCATTTCTGACATCTTTCACTTGTCTATAACAGGATGTTGCAATTAAAGTTTTTTTCGGAAGTGATTATAATGAGGAAATTTTACTGGATCATCAAAAAGAGGTAAATCATAGACTGAAGACTAATTTCACGGTGAAGTATATATTGCTGAATGCTTTACATGTTCGAAACCTTGTAGATTGATATCATGAAGAGATTGCGACATCCAAATGTCTTGCTATTCATGGGAGCATGTTATTCACATGAACGTCTTGCAATAGTTACAGAATATTTACCCAGGTAAGAATTTACTGGTTCTTATACTTCAAGCTCAGAGTATAAACCTTTGGCAGTGGATTTTTCTATGCATGCCATAAGTGTGAGTTATACAGTAAATTTTTATTGTAAACATTGTAACATCTTGCTTTACTCTACTAAATTTCGTGTGAGTAGGGGAAGTCTATTCAAAACACTTCACAAAAGTGCTCAGAGCTTGGATATAAGAAGACGTCTGAGAATGGGCATAGATGTTGTATGTCTTGTCAATAATAAAACTCTCTTTCCTTATTTTATCTTTTTCTGTTTTGCATGTAGTAAAACTCATATTTCTAACCTTGTTTTGTTGCAGGCCAGGGGAATGAATTATTTGCACAGAAGAAATCCACCCATTGTGCATAGAGACCTTAAATCTTCCAACCTTTTAGTCGATAAGAACTGGACTGTCAAGGTGTGATTGCAGGATAAAAATGTCCAATTTTACTGTTTATAATTTGTGTTAATTTTTATGGAAGTCTTTTTTATTCAGGTTGGTGATTTTGGCCTTTCAAGGTTGAAGCACGCAACGCTTCTGTCTGCCAAATCTGCACTAGGAACAGTAAGATATTTGATGTTCTCAACTTACAATCTTAATGCAAGTTTGATGGCTTAATATTCATGCATATGACTTTGTACATTGCAACATCATTAACATGTAATTTATTTTCTTTGTCGATATTTCCTGCAGCCCCAGTGGATGGCCCCAGAAATCCTAAGAAATGAACCTTCCAATGAAAAGTAACTCTTATTTTAAAGCATCTCTAGTCACATTTTGCTTTGTTAGTCGATCTGAGAATACATATCAACATGTTTATAGATGGAACATAATCATATTCTTTCTAAACTAATATGTCTCCGGCTTTAATTTCTTTGATCTTGGCAGATCAGATGTGTTCAGTTTTGGAGTTGTTTTGTGGGAACTTATGACGGTGTCAATTCCATGGAACGACCTCAATTCTCTGCAGGTCTGTCTTTCATATACACACACAAATGCCATGCACATGACATCTTTAAAACACTCGTGTGGACATTTTTTCATTGCTTTTTCTTGAAGGTTGTAGGCGTTGTAGGATTCATGGACCGTAGATTGGATATCCCAGAAAGTGTAGACCCACGAATTACGTCCATCATCACCGACTGTTGGCAGAGGTACTTAAAACACAAAACTCAATGCTTCAGCTTCTATGCATACTAAGAAGTAAGAACTTGAGTCAAGAGTTTTCATCAATGATCTATATTTGTGCATTGCATGAACAGCAAGCCGGAAAATCGCCCATCGTTCCAAGACATCATCCATAGCATGACGGCGCTTTTCCAAAACATCCAAGGATCCCAGAAAACATTGCTGTAAGATTCATCATTGCTATATCCATGAAGTGGATCTAGGTTGGTAAGAAATCAAAATGTTGTTGTTTCTCGTGAGAAATGATGAAAATCAGTGTCCAACTGGGCTTCAGATAGGTGGCGGCAAAGAGATCTAAGATAGATCCTGCTTCCTCCATGCTCTTCCAATGTATGTGCGTTTAAATCAGTTCATGTTTATCTTTGTGTTGTTTCCTCGAACTGTGGTTGATATATATGTATCAGTATAACAGTGTTGTGATACTCGTGATTTTGTACTATACAAATAATTATATAGCGAAAAGTATTCAACAAATGGTTTCGTGGTGTAGTTGGTTATCACGTCAGTCTAACACACTGAAGGTCTCCGGTTCGAACCCGGGCGAAGCCATTCTTTTCTTTTTCATTTTGCCTTAAAAAAAACTCACATTTTACCAATAGTCAAACTCAATGTCAAAAGGGATGTAGGGATGAGAATATCATTTTGATGATCAAAGAAGGATGCTTACCAAGTGATCTAAATTCGTTTTTTCGGTATCGTTTCCACAAGTATAAAACAAACGCCCCCTCTATATGTAACCGCTACCAACACATCTATCTAGTATCTGTTATGTAGAAAAGAAGTATAGACTGATAACCATAACGACATAAGAATCAATCAGCAGAAGATATCAACTGATAAAACTCAATGAACGATACTACAATCTGTACTGTACACCCAGGGGAGTGAAAAACAATATACATACACTATAGACCAAGAGGAAACAACAAGTACCGTGTTATGTAAAAAAAGAAAAATAAAAGAATAAAGATACCAGAAACAAACTATATATATGACATCAGTCTATGACAGAGGCGTAAAATCAGTTATTACATTGCCATTTAGAAGTAGGAAAACAGCTCAGGTAATGGCACCAGCTACAATGATCATTCCCATTCTCTCCCTTGAACAACATTGTTGTTGTTACAGCATATCTGCAAAAAAAAAACAAGTTAAGAAAAATGTTATTCAAGATTTTTAAGGGTTTCTTCGAAAGTTTCTAAGTTTTTGCTTACCCAACAATGAGCAGAACAAAGGCGACGACAAATAGAACTTGTTGATAAGCCAGGTACTTTGTCTTAACCCGAGCATGCTCTGGGAATTGGTGGCGCTCGGCCCAACCAAAACGCGGTCGAATGAGTAAAATAAAGCCCAACAGAAACCCGGAAAGGAATCCTCCAATGTGAGCGTAGTTGTCGACATGAGGTAGAAGTCCGACCGCCAAGTTAATAGCAATGATCACTACCAAAGTGAAAAGTGCAGCAACCTAAACAAATTTAAATAGTTATTATGCTGTCTAACAATCATAATCAATTGTTAATTAATAAGCATTTTTCTTTACCTTGTTTGCATAAATAGTCCAATTGATCAAAAGTTCAGAAAGCATAGCACCAAGAAGCCCAAATAAGGCACCCGAGGCACCAACAGAAATGCTCTGTCGTAGGAAAAGTGAAGAGAGAATGCTTCCACCGAGTCCAGATAAAAGGTACAGTATCCCAACTTTCACTGCACCGGAGAGCAGCAGTAGAAATCGAATCAGATAAAACCAAAAATGCTAGAATAGGAGGAACAAACTTATGAATTTACCAAAGTAGGGCTTACCAAAGCCGAATTGCTGCTCGAGTCGAATACCAATAACCACCAAACTTAACATGTTGGCAAGAATGTGAATGACACCAGCATGCAACCACATTGAAGACACGAGTCTCCATCCTTGATGCTGGTGTACCACTCTGTCCCATTGAAGACCTCCCATTTTCAACAAACTGCAGAAGATGCATTGAAGTAAGATGATTTGATCAATGAAGCTCAAAATGTACTATAGTTTTCACAGTGATTCCATCAAAACGGACTTAAGGTCCCCTCGATGACAAATATCACACAGACACATCTAATACTGAAATCTCTTACAGCTGAAACTCAGATGTCTTCTTCACTGAAACATATTCATTATATAAACTACAGGTACAATAAAAAGATGCAACATTTCACTTAATAAAATCAGCATCATCAGTGACAAAATCATCACAAATTCTTTCTCTACGCCTGTAACTTTGAAATACCATTAAGTAGTGACACATTTCCAAAGCCAACAAAGACTGCAGTGCCCAATATCCATCCATAAGAACCAAATCCTCGAATTGTTGATTGCTATACATATACATGCTATTCTTCAAGCACAAAAGTCCACGTTGCAATACGAAGATTTCAACATATTTCAGAGGAAAATGCATCGAAGTAGACCAGAAACAGTCCACTTGCCAATTAGTCAACTACCTCCCACTTAATCAATTAACAAAATCCAACATAACTACCAAACTCAGCTCAACTAATTGAAAAAACTGATTATACTCTACACCAAAATAAAGCTCAACAACTAATTATTATCCAATAATAACCGCAAGAAATTCATCAAAATCAACAACCAATAATAAAAACAACACAAAACTGAACATAAGAGCAGAAATTACGTTGAGGAAGAAGGCCCAAAGAGGGGATTCTCCTTAAGAGGCTGAAACGAGAGTCTTCCAAGAAACCTAGCAACACACTCCCCTTCAAATCCAACATTATTCTTGGGGCAATTATTAACGAACATGACAATAACAAACATGGCGACATTCACCACAACGAACAAAGGAATCAGCCACGACGTCCACGATCTATCGGCCTCATACTGAACCGGACCACCACCGCCATAACCGCGATTGCCGTTTTTCTCCAGATCTGCGCTCGCCATTACAATTTCAAATAGATTCAACCGATTGAGAAGAAGTGTATATATACTGGATTAGGTTTTGTAGAGAATGAAGTAGGGTTAGGAAGAGGAGAAGGAGGTTTCAAAGAAAGAGAGAGAGCTGTAAATCGGAAACTGTAAGCAACGCTTTAATTAGACAAGAAGGCGAAACATCTGCGTGAAAGATATGAGAGGAGAATTACGAATTTGTCCCTGGAGTAGATATACAAAGAATGACGTGTGAATACCGTACTATGCCGCGTGGGGCCGACGATGGTAAGGAAATAAATCTTTTTTTATAAGTAAAGTAATGTTGAGAAGATGAGATTATTTCTATAAAAAGTAACTTTGTGAATTTTATAAAGTTTTGTTCAGACTCATTCAAATTATCGTTATTTTTGGTAATTAATGTCTACTGGTCATGAAATGAGTCAAATTGTCTATTACGGTTTACTTGGCAAATAGGGTGATAATGTAACATACATTTAACTATGACATTGTAACTAATCCAAGGGTCTGTTAGTTTAACATGTTATAATGGGATTATAATGTAAAAGGGGATTTAAAAAGAAAATGATGTTTGGCAATTTTCGGTTAGTATTCCATTTTCTACCGGAGACAGACAAATGATGGACACAAAAATCAATGTTTCATAAAAAAGAATTAAAAACAAAACTCATCATAACTAATAAAGTCAGCCTGTTCGGGTACATGGAATTTCCAAAACAGTTCAATTCATAGCTTATAAAAAATTTAAACTAGCTTAAATTGTGAGAAATTAAAGGCAAAATAAGAGTTGTCGAACAGGCTCATTATAATGGTAAAAACGAACGACCTCCAATTTAAAATAGAAAACAAGTAAAAAAAACATGATGAAACTTAATTTCCAGTATTCTAATGTTGAAGTGATTGGAATGGTAATCATGTTTAAATATGTCACTGTTATTTTAGCTTTAAGGTTTATATGTTATTTAAATGGACAAAAATTTAATACAAGTATGTAATATGAGAGGAAGGTTCCACTAAAAAATAAGTTACCGTGTGAAGCGTTCATGTTAAAAATTACGCGTTAATGTTCATAATCTAGGCGATTTTGAACTTTTTAGGTGGTAGCAATTTTGTAATTTATGTGAACTTTGTTTTTTTTTCTTTTAATAATCTGAATGAACATGATCGTCAAAATTATAAACATTAGCTTGTTATGTGTAAACGCTTTATGTAATTTTTTAATACCAGATATGTGAAGTATGGTTTGAATTAGCGTAGAGTCAAAACTCTGTTACAAAGAAAGAGAATACATAAGAAGGACGCAATTCTTTCGCAATTCTTTCCATCACAAGTTTGAAAAAATGATCAAAGTGACAAAGAGGATCACACAATTTGATACTCTTAAACACAAGTAGGTGACACATGAAACTTATGGTATGAATCGAAACTTGTAAGCATATCTTTAGTGAAAACCGTTTCTAATTTTAGGGTAGGCGGGCTGAAATGGTCAACATCAACTATTGCCATAAGCAAACGTCAATTGTTAACTGCCAAGGCCGCGTTTGGTTTGAAGCACTTTTCGCGTAAGAATGTGAAAAGAGCCTTATTTTATTTCTTTATCTTTGACGCGTAAACCAAACACAAAACTGATAAAATAGTGGGTGAGGGTAGTTGCGTAAAAGCCACCATCGGAAACATATCAAATCTTCCAAAAAAATCAAGCAGATGATGAGAATACAATTATGTCTTCATCATCAGCCTTCCAATTCAACAGTACAGATATTCTGAACAAAGATTAGCTACAAACTAAGAAACACTTGTGTGCATCAGCATCAAAATACACTCCAAAATTGAACTAATTGCCTCTAAATTGCCTCTAAATTTTAAATACCACGACTCGGAACGGATTTATCGCTTTCCACCAGCACCGCCGAGCTTGGGACCTTTCGGGCCAGCTGCCTTGGGAGCTGATTTAGTTTGGCTTTTGGACTTGGCACCCGTCTCGGTTTTCTTGGCTCTCTTTTCATCCTTTGTTTTCTTGTTCCTTTCCTTGATTTCACTGAGAAAGCAAAAATCAGAAGAGAAAAACACAGCTGATCATGATTCATTTCTAAGGTTTTGAAAAGATTATATACCGGAGAGCAGCCTCTCTTGCAGCGTCACGGACTTCTGGCTTTTCACTCCGTTTCTTTTGGATAACTTCCAATGTGGCACCTACGATTGATCTTGAGTACGGTTTTTTGTTCGTTCTGCGTCTCTTCTTCAATGTTTCAGCTGCAATGTCCTGTGAATTTTTGAAAATGGAATTAAGCACCGAGGTTGATCACAGTGCATGAATTGAGATGCTGAAAATTTTCACCTTCTTGTGCTGTTTCCTGTAAACAGCAGTCCAGCAAAGTTTGGCAGGCTTGAGGCGATTGTGGAAGTACCTCTTGCATTTTGAATTGGCGAACAGGAAAACCTTAAAGGCAAGATCCATCTACCATGTTAGCTCAGATGATCAAAAGAGATGCTCAATACACACTACAGAAACAGAAGATTATTAATACTGTGATGTACCTGGGAATCTGATCTGATGAATCTAATACCCCTTCCAGGATAGATCTTTGACCCACTGAATCGACAAAGCTCAGTCCTAATGTTCAAAGTAAAAACTGGATTAAGTTAGCTGATATGAATATCCTCACAGCTACAGCTTGCATCAATTTTCCTATAACAAAGAATTCAGTACACACAGCTAGTTCATGAAAACGCTACGGAGTATTTTTTCCAACAATATACCGAGGCATTATCACATTCTGAATTCTCACAGTTTCAAATCTACAACTGTGTAATCGGAAGAATCCTAAAATAATTCCATTAATATAAGAAACGAGATTGAAGGCCGCATTTCAACGAAAAATATAAGGGAAGCGCAAATTAAGTCCGCGTTGAGAAATTCATTGAATAAGTTGGAGATGTAGCACGATGAAGAACTCATGGATAGAGAAGGAAATGCTTACTTGAGAACCATGGTCGTTGCTCGTCTCGAGTGATTCCTTTGTATTCAGATTCCAGCAGGTGCAAGAACAAACCCTAACCACTGTACTTCCGCTCTCCTAGCAAAATAATCTCCAGTTTTGTCATTTGTGTAATCCGCTATTGGGCTTTCATGAATGGGCTGTTTTATTAATGGGCTTTTCTTGTTATCGATGTATGATGGACCGCTATCTGCACCGAGCCCATGCTGATTTTTTAATGTGATTGCAAATGTAGGGCCTAGTTTTCTGTAGCCCAATATATACCCTAGGTTTTTTTTTTTCAGCCTTAAATTATTTCGTTCTTCTTTGCCTCCTCTCATCGCGCTAATGAGAGTGTTCAATGCAATCCTCTCATCTCTTCTTCGAATTTGAGCATCGCCTCCTCTCATATGTTCTTCGAGTCTGAGCGTCGTCGGCGAAGATGGCCACACCGGATCAGATCGCTTTCCAGCGAGGAAATCATCGTTTTCCTTAATCGAATTCTCCTCTGATTTTCTCTCAAGATCTGTCGCCAACGTTAATGGGGACTATAGCCATATTTAGAATCATCATTCATTTATCGGTTGCACCTACAATGAAGGTAAGAGAAGTTCAAACAAAAAAGAAGGTTTTGCGAAATGTCTGCATCTGCTATATGTTCCTATCAATTGATTTTTGAGATTGTTCATCAATTACGGTCTCTGATTTTTTTTTTCTTCATATGAAAAATTAGGGCTCAAGTTTGAATAATTACATGATCCCAATGGGCGATCTCGATATCAAGTTTGAATAATTTTGAATAATGCAAAGAAAGAGGATGTAATTGAAGCAGTCAACAAATACAAAAGCAATACTACAATTGCAAGAGGGGAAATATTGATTTGATGGATGAAAGAACAAACGGTAGTTAGATGATGCAGGGAATAAAAGGGTAGGAAATACTATTGCATTTGTTTTTCAACACATTGTCATGGATGTAGTAGTTCATATGCTATCTTGTCATGTCCTGCTATTATAATCCTTTGCAGATTGTTCTGTTCTTCTGGTTTAACAGTTTATTCTGCATTTTTTCTGCCTTGTACATATCTATAGGCATAAAACTTAGTTTTATTGTTGAATTTATGATTTTACAGGTATACAGATGATCTTGCTCTGGTGAGGAAGGATTGCCCTACTGCTGATTTCATTTGGTCAGATACCCCCTTGAAATTCTGGGTACAACAACAGTAATTCGTTTGCCAAGAGTTGGAAGTGATTCAGATTGGTCGTCTAGTTATTGCATCGTTTGCCGTTGGCGACTCCGAGAGATGTTGAGCCTCTTTCGGTTTGATTAGTATAGCGGTGGAATGACACTTTTTATATGAGTTTATGAATATAATGACACTTTTTAATGTGGTTTTACAAATATAGTGACACTTTTTATTTGATGCTAGGAGTGTAATGACACTTTTTAATTGTGTAAATGAAAATTTCTATGAATACAATATAATGACACATTGTATTGATATAATGACATTTTTCATGTGAGTTTGTGAGTGTAATGACACTTTTTATTCGATACATAAAAGTGTCATTTTAGATCAAAAGTGGTACAATATGAAAGTGTCATTAATTTGACATTGCCGTTAATTTAAAAGTTTCATTTGCGTTAAAGTGTCATTAGTGTAAAAGTGTCATTAGTATAAAGTGTCTTACAAAATAAGTGTCATTAGAATAAAAGTGTCATTAAAAAATAAGTGTCATTAGTATAAAAGTGTCATTAGTCGGAAAGTGTCATTCAAAAACGGAGAAAAACCCCGCACCCACTTTTTTATAACTGGCACCCGCCTTGGGCGCAACCCGGACGTCCAAAACATTAAAAAAAAACCCGGTTCAGTTTTGGACGCATCCAGGATGCGCCCAACTTAAACCGGATTTTTTAAACTTTTGACGGCAAAAAGAATGACGCGGTTCAAAAAAAAAAATTGGACGCACCCGGAATGCGCCCACGACGGGTGCTAGTTATAAAAAAATGGGTGCGGGGTTAAACGGCCTTAAAAAATATTATTAAAATAATTAGAAACTTGGTGGAGGGGGTTAGTTTTTAGGAAAAGTGTCATGTAATAATACTTGTTAAAATGATAAATGAGAATGAATGTGGAGCCTTGGATCAAGAGAGATCCAATAGCCCATATGATGACACGTGACACCCCTTGTCGCCACCGCCGGACCCCCGCCGAACCTTTGCCGGACCACCTTCGACCACCGCCGGACCACCTCTGACCACCGCCGGACCACCTCCGGACCATCTTTGGGCCTCGCCGGAATAAAATTGTCACAAAGATGTATAAAATTGTTCACAAATATTACAAAATTATTTATTACTAAATGTTCATCACGTTGTTCATAAATGTTCATCACAATGTTCATAAATGTTCATTTGTACATACTCTACTGAATGTTCATCACATTATACTTAAAAGTTCACCAATTGAATGTTCATCACAATCTACTTAAATGTTCACCAATTTTTGATGAAGATCAAGTGTTCATAAATGTTCATCACAATGTTCATAAATGTTCATTTGTACATACTCTACTGAATGTTCATCACATTATACTTAAAAGTTCACCAACTGAATGTTCACCTAAATGTTCATCATCTCATACTTAAATGTTCATCATCTCATATTTCAATGTTCACAAGAATTTAATAAAATGTTCATTAGCCAAAGTTAATTACAATCGACTTAAATGTTCATCACGTTGTTTATAAATGTTCATCAAAATGTTGTTAAATGTTCATCATCTCTAACTTAAATGTTCATCAAACATCACTTTAATATAATTTCGAGTAGAAAAACATTTGATCTTCATCAAAAATTACCTAAATGTTCATCATCTCATGCTTAAATGTTCATCAAACACCCTTAAATGTTCACAAGTATTTAATAAAATGTTCATTACTCAAAAGTTCATTACAATTAACTTAAATGTTCATCACGTTGTTCATAAATGTTCATCAAAATGTTTATAAACGTTCATTTTGATATACTCTACTGAATGTTCATCACATTATAATTAAATGTTCATCACATTATATTTAAATGTTCACCAATTTGAATTAGACTTAAATTTTTATTTATTTTTATACTTAACTTTTTCATTTATTATCGGACCACCGCCGAACCTCTACCGGACAACCACCGGGAAGTCGTCGGGTGGTCGCCGGAAGGCCGCCAGACCACCACAACTACCCCATTACAAGTGGAGGTAGCTAGTTTAATCTAAGCCTTCGCATTCAATGACTTAGATTCATTCTTATTTATCTCTATAAGAGGGTTTATTATGGGATTCACACCCTAGTTTTTAAGGGGATTAGTTTTTTAATAAAAGCTTTACACAAGACTCATTTACCCTACACAATAACGTTTTTATTTTAAGAGTTCCAAGATTTTGCTTCACCTAATGTTGAAAATGGAAGTTGTAACCAACTTCTTCACACTCTGTAGTCTGTACCGTATCATTTTTTTTCTTGCCTTGCAGGTTTTGTTTGTTAAGTTATTTTGAACTAAAGAAAGGCATATCTAACATGTATCAACTACCATCGTGCCGACAAAAAAAACATACAATACGATAACTACACTATACGCAGTTATCATTAACATGATTTTGTATGAAACTATCTTAGTGCTAATTGTTTTATAGAAAATATGGTATACATTGTCAAAAATGCTAAATGTCAACCTCTATCTTTATCACTATTTTCTTCATGCACGTCTTTTATCATGCCATTCATACCTAATGCACACATCATACATACTGGAAAATATACCCAGTATTTGTTTCTTTTACTCTGACAAAAATTTAAAATTACCTATTCTTAACACAATAATCTTGTCTTATGAAACAACCTAGCAACCCATGAACAATAATGTTTATGACCATGAACATGATCTTTAATGTTCACTGTCACGAACATCAATGTTTATAACTCTGAAAACAATGTTCATTGTATGTTTCCACTAATGAACACGATCAAAGAAAATAAATGTAATAAACACAATCTACGTTCATGTTCATGTTCACGGTCACGAACATGAATGTTCATGACTATGAAGTTTAATATTCATGACTTTGAACGCAAAATGTTCATGGCATGCTTACAACAAAAACTCAATTAACAAAAAATAAAATTAATGAAAATGCATGCTTAGAAAATTGATGAACATCGTAACACAATTGACGTGAACATTTTATAAAAATAACAATAAACATTCGAAGACAAGTGTCATGAACATAAAAAGATTGATTTCTTAAGAACATATTGGTTCAATATGATTATTACTCCCTTAAACAAACTCGGAAAACTTTGGTTCGGAAAACTTTGGTTCGGAAAACTTTGGTTCGTACCCACTTACAAAAGAGGTGCTTATTTAACCCACGCTTAACCTTTTCCGTAATGACCGGCCAAAAAGTAACAAAGAAAAGAAGTTGACAATTCAAAAAACAAAACCTCCCAAAAAAACAAGAGTCAAAATTCACTTCATAAATTTCTGAAAAGCAGAAAACCAGAGTTTTCCCTCTCTTGCGCGCTTTTCCTTTCCGATTTCTTCCCCACACCACACCGCCTCCGACGATACACCGACCGACTTCCCCTCTCCGTCGCCGCTTCCGTCGTATCACGCTCTCTCATTCACCTGCAAGCCGGATTTGCACCACCAAATGCTGTGAAATGAGAGGAGAAGAAGATGGAACCAGTGGCCCTCGAGCTCGAACGCTATCGCCGAGATCGACAGAAGCTTCTCGAATTCATCATCTCCTCTAATTTGATCACCGAAGTTAGGCCGCCGCCCGGTCGGACCGATTCAATCTCCGCCGCTGACCTTGACTCCCTTAGCGCTGATTACGTGCTTCGTTGTGTCAACTCAGGTCTGCTAACCTCAATTTCAGTCTTCCTTCACATGCCTTTTTACAAATTAAGTCATCCTTCAATTGCTTGTTTCAATTTTTATTCAGGTGGAGTCCTGGATGTTTCTGAGGGCACTGAGAATTTCTACTTCGAATCAGCTTACCCGATAATGGTAATAATTTCGACCTGTGCCGCTTATGATTTGAACTCTGAGTGGACATTATACAGTTACTGCTTGTAGTGGCGTTTGGTTCAAATCTCTGTGTGGTTTTTCGATTAAGAGTGGATAAAGGAATCAGGATGAAAGCTGGTTGATTGAAAAATTATGTTCTAGTTTTTAAAAGTGCAAAGCAAACCCCACGCCTAGGGTTTGTGTTCGATAAACCATTCATCAGATCCCATTTCCCGATTAATTGCTAGTGAGTTCTTTCTTAATTAGGACTATAATCTGGTCTTTGATGACTAGTACTTGGGTATCTATTATGAGCAACCGACGATGAGGGTGGATGCAGCAGCTATTCTTAATTTATTTTGGGAGATTGGATAGTATGGTTGTTTTTCTGTTCTACATTTTGTGAATGTGTTGTTCAGTTTTTCATATTCCTGGTTGGATGTTGTCTTTGTTGCGTAGAATGCTGAATTGTGGAAGGGTTTAGAAGGTTTACAATGCTATTATTTGCAGGTTCAGTCTCAGTCAAAGGCTTCCTTTTTCACTCTATCAGACCCTAATCAATCTGGATCTCCCCCTCAGCGTGATCCCCCAGCAATTAGTATGAGGCATAATCATATATCACGTGCACAATCATCTGAAAGGGAAGAGAACTTACAAGGGAGCAGTTCGCTGGCAAATAGTAGTCAAGCTAGAATTCCAAGCCAGAGATATTTGAAACAAGTGAGAAATGTTCCTTCATTAGGATTGCCCCCACTAAAAACAGGTATTGACATTTCAAGTTCTGCAGTATTATTCAATGGCATAATTGAAAGAATTAATGATATGATAAAGGTTTATTGGGTTCTAACCTACATGTAACAGTTTTTAGTTCAGTTTTTCTGTTTTCCCTTCCTTGTGATATTTGATGATGCCTATAGCGTCTATATTTGAGTCAACTGATGTATAATCCTAGGAATTTTGAAAAGGAATGTCCGATGATGACTTGCGGGAGTCAGCATATGAGATACTACTTGCAAGCATGGTTTTTTCCGGGTACTCTCTCTCTCTCTCTATCTGCAAACACCCCCACTCCCTTTATCTTTATTTCTCCTTATGCTGGTATCAGTCTTTAAGTTTCAGTCTATTTGCAGTTTTTCATTATCTTCTTAATTAATTTAAATGTTGGTGTTCCAACTCTATCTTGTTCCTACTGTCAGGATTGAAGTACTGCCAAACCAAGATAAGTTAAAGGATAGAAGTTCTAAACTTCTTTCAGGTTTGAAGAGCAAAAAAGACAGAGATAAAGTACTTCCGCAATCTCAGTCTCAGCAAAAATCTTTAGCTTTGATTGATAACATACGCCTCCAAATGCAGGCTAGTTTCTTTATCTCTTTTCCTATCCTATGTCAATTACTCATAGGCTCTTTCTAGTGACATGCTAGCGTGTGACATAACCATGGAACTCATACTAGGAGTGCTTCAAAAGCAATAACACAATGGCTGATGTTTTTGTAATTATGAATTCCAATATATAGTTGCCGCTGTGGGATTATGCTACACCTCTTCTTATTAAACAAGGAGAAATCTCTAGTTGGTTTTTAACCTTTTCTAATTCTTAGGTCATTTACATCTTGTAAATTTTCTCTGCAGTAATGCAATAGCTGAAGTTTTTTCCATCATGGATTCCAATTTTTTTTGCTTTTTAATTTTTTTTTGCTTCTTTTGTATTCCACATTCACTTAGACAAAACATTCTTTATGTTTTGATTAACTATTCTTTGCAATATGAATTTTTCACTAGGTTTCTGAAGCCATGGATTTATGTATCCGGAAAAAACTGACACGAAGCATTTCAAGGTTGTCTGGAGGACAACTCAATGTTATACAAATCATATTGGGGCTCATGAATAGCACTTCGAGATCCAACTTTCATCATGAGAAGTCTTACATGCAATGGAACAAACGACAGGTAGTAGCAAACTGGCAATAGGAAATTTATGTAAAAAATGTATATGCTGTAAGTTTCATCATGGGAAGTCTACTCACTCTTGACTTCACTGCTCATGCTTACTTTTATTGGTCTTAGGCAAATATATTGGAAGAGCTTCTATGTACTCCAACTAACTGGGGGACAGTTGAACATGCAACTATCAAATATTCAATTGAGAAGATCAGGAATGCAAGGGTTTGTAATTTCACAATTTGTGTTGAATATCTTGTTTCGAGTTTGTTTAATTTTCTCATATATGTAAATATGTCTGATGTTGTGCAAGGAAACTAAACGGCTATCGTTAATATCCCTTTCATAAATTATTTGATAGTTGAAATCAAACTATGGATCCTTCAATATTTTGTTACTGCAGGAATGGGATGAGATGTCACCCAGTGAGAGAGCTGAGGTTTTAACCTCTCTTAGAAACTCTGCTTCAAAAGTACAGTCTTTACCTGGCAACGGGCAATCTTCGATTGGAGGTCAAAGCAGTATTGAGGCAGCTGGTTACCATTTAAAGATCCGTCTTTATGAGAAATTACTCTATGTAGTCTTTGACATCCTTGATGAGACTCAACTTATACCAGTAATGTCAAATAGCTTTTCTTTTCTTTTAAATCATATTTTCTTCTTTTGCTGTCTTGTGATGTCATTAATTATTAGATTTTAATTAATAGGAGGCCGATGATGTTCTGAAGCATATCGAGCTAACATGGTGTACTCTTGGAATCACTGAGACAATTCATGATACATTGTTCGGTTGGGTACTTTTTAAGCAGGTATAATTGTTTCCTTTAACTGATGGATCCTTGTGCAGGGTGCCATGAGGTTTATGTTGTGTCATTCTAGCACAAATTTTTTTATGAGCAAGTATTTTAGGCGGAAAAGATGACCACAAAATAAATGTTATGATAAACACAATGCTTAGAAGTGACAACTTTTTAACAAAATTTACGTTGAATAGTTTTTTGATGAATATTTCACTTAAGTTTCCTTTTGTAAAACTTGCAATTTTTTAGCATAAGATCCTCAAAGATATGGATCCCTACATTTGACATTGGTTTCTACTTGTGAAAGATCTCATGTTTTCTTCATGAGTCTATATACAAGGATTCAACTTTCTCGCAATTTTACATAGCTACTTATGTGATTTTAATTTTGGTTATGATGTGTGAGAATAGATACCCTATTATACTAAATCTTTGTATTGATTCTCATATTGTTCTTCAACTCCTGCATTTTGTAAGTTTGTTCAAACAGATGAAGATATGCTCCTAGAGTATGCGGCCCATCAGCTACAGAAAGTTCTGGCTGCTGATCCCCGTGATAAGAAAGAAAGGCAGTATCAGATTTCCATGGAATGTGGTGGGCGTACGGTGCGGTCTAGTTTGGTCCCAGCTATATTTTTTGCAATCACTCTTTGGTGTGATGGAGTACTGCTTGATTATCATCTGCACTTTAGTCAGGTGAATGGGCATTTCTACGTTTATTCTTATTCTGTTCATATTTAGGCTTTGACTGAGTAAATTTTAGCCTACATATAGTATTTCTAGTTCAGTCCTATCTTTTAATTTCAGATTTTAGACTGTTTTACTTTTCAAACGCTCTATCTGACAATGTAATGATTTTTTCAGAAACCTTCCGAGTTTAGGAGGCTGATGAATTTTTCTTTGACAGTTGGTGTTTTTATTCCAAATAAACATGGTGAGGTTAGTTGTGATACTACAACAATTTCCTTCTCATCCATGTGCACTTTTAGAAGAGAGTTGCTAACCATGTAGTCATCTGCTGTTGTAGATAACAAGACCTGGAAACAGTGAGAAAATTGTCCACAAAAGGGTAAAGACATATATAAAAAGATCTGTTCAAGCTGCATATGTCCGAGTAAGTCATAAGATCTTTTCATCCTAATGAATCAGTTTGTTTGGGGTATTGAGTTTTGTCAGTGATGTTCACAGGTGGCTGATCTTAAGTCTAAAGTGGAGAGCGTGCATCCTTTAGTGCTTTTGGCTGATAACCTGAAGTTGATTATCAGAAAAGAAGTTGATGTATTTTGCCCTGTAATGCATCAATGGTATCCTGAAACTGGGAAAATCTCTTCTACCCTATTGCACCAAATATTTGGCGAAAGACTGGTTTGTTCTCTTTGTACTATTAGACACTGTGCCTTTTGCTTGTGGAAATTAATGTAGAATTTAATAAGCTTCTATCTGTTCAAATCAGAAACCCTTACTTGAAGGCTTCTCTTCTCTTTCTCAAGATGCCAAGTTGGTCCTCTCTGCTGCATATGTGCTAGACCAACAATTGTCTGAACTTCATATGTTGGCTAGTGAAGGAAATGACACTACTCAGCCCCTGAATCACGTTCTTGATCATTACAATGTAAGCAAATCTTAGTGCCAAACTTTTGTAGCCACCTTAGTTAGCCACTGGCCTTTTTCGTGATGCGATAAACTTTCTTTTGTCTGTGAGCTGTGATGAGTATCATCCTTTTTTTGTAGTCCTGTTAGTTTGTGGCAACTCAAGCTTACATTTGCATTTTCCCTTAGATCTTACAGACAGATAAATTTATGGTTACAGTGCTATTGAAGTTTAATGTGTTATATGTTGCAGAGATAGGTGTTTTGAAGAGTTAGTTGACGGCCTTTTGGTTCATGAGATCAATATTTGTTCTAGAATCTGTTTGCGTAAAGGGTTTTTGCTCTTTCACTTTCATGGCATATGCATATAGTTGGTAGTTGAGATTCTTTTTTAAGTAATTAAATTTCACTTTCATATGTAGTTTTGTATTTTGTGAAATTGAACTTTGCCTGATAGCAATCTAATTGTGAAGCTTGATGAAAGATTTCTTTTCCAACTCATATGGCCTATTTTTCTGTATTTTTTATACAAATAAAAAGAGAAGGAAACTATTCAGCAGATAGAGCTATATATTTTCTTCTATTGGTCTGTTGTGCATTATCGTAACAATGCAATAATAATAATTTTTTGGTAAAAACATCACAATGCAATTACTCAATTGGCATCCCATATTTTCTGCAGATTGGAGAAGTTTCGGGAACACTTATTCTTGATTGGGTAATATCTCAGCATACTCATATATTGGATTGGATCGGTCGTGCTTTCAATCTTGAGGTGGGTGTCCCTTTCAAGTAGAGTTCAATGAAATCATCTCATTTTGGTGAACTGGTTATTTTAACCGTATGTCAATCATAATTCATAAGGCATAGGCATGAGAATGTACTTTCTTTATCTGTTGTGGCTGTTGATAACTGCATTTAGGTGTTTTTTCAGTCTGTTTGATGTTTTCTGTTACTAGATAGGTGTATATTTTTTCTTCATTATGTCCACTGCCTGAAGGAGTTAGATTCCTGTTCCTTGTCTGGGTGACCACAGTCACCAAATGTTATATTGTTGTTATGGGTCTTGGCTTAATACTGAAACACTCAGCTGGTTTATTTACTATTTGACATTTCTCTACTACTATCTTGACCTGTTAGAAATGAACGAAGTTGTTCTTTGTGGTCTTGCAGGACTGGGAACCATTGTCCTCTCAGCAAAAACTTGCTCTATCAGTGGTTGAGGTTTTTAGAATGATTGAGGAGGTAAAATTGACTCTTATGATATTCTTACGATCTTACCTCCTTGTGTAATTAGTAGCTGACTGTTAAGTGCAAGATTTGAATTTGTATGACAACATTGCCTTGTGCTACACTGCTTCATATCCTTCTATTCCTCCTGTGTGTTTTTATATTCTTACTGTCTTCTGTGACATCTCCTGATGTAGAAAGCGATCAAAAGTTTTTTTTGTGCGTATTTTCCATGTTTTAAGATTCTCTTCTAATTGCAGACAATAGCCCAATTCTTTGGGTTAAACCTTCCTGTGAATATCACACATCTGCAAGCGTTGCTCTCAGTGACATTCCATAGCTTGGATGCTTATTTGACCAAAGTGGTCAATCAGTTAGGTAATATATGTACACAAAGTTCAAATTATGTTATCATGGAAGTATTATTTCATGTTGTCTCTCCATTTGCTCCTTGATTTTGTTACATGGATTGCATTGTCATGTCATGGGTACTGAAATTATGTCAAGAAAAAGTGCAGGAACTTTCACCTTTTCTTATATTTAAGAGATCAATCTCTGGATATATGTTGTTTATGACATTCGTAGTGGATTATATGTGAAAATGCAGTTGTGAAGAACAGTTTGTATCCTCATGCTCCCTCTTTAACACGTTATGAGGAGACGATGGTTCCTATTGTCAGAAGAAAGCTTGTTGAGCCCACTAATTTGGATGAAAAAGTCGCTGATAGTTTGAATGATTTTACACTGCCGAAGCTCTGTATCAGACTGAATACAGTTAATGTGAGTTTGACTCTCCCTATTCCCTTCTCCTATAGTACATTTCCCACCCCCAAACTTGTGAATTGTATAGGATAGTAAAGAATGGAGGAAAGTTGATCATTCTCTCTTATGGTTTTAAAACAAAATGACACTCTGCTTGACATTTGAGAAGATTTACTATATTTGTATACTTAATGAAGAAATAATTGTTTATGAACT
Organism: Oxyria digyna; assembly: GCA_029168935.1. NCBI lineage: Eukaryota > Viridiplantae > Streptophyta > Magnoliopsida > Caryophyllales > Polygonaceae > Oxyria > Oxyria digyna. Next base: position 10,542,533 of record JAPVLV010000004.1, on the reverse strand, counting down.
ATTGTAATATTTTTGTCACTTGTTCATTTTCATTTGCAGTACATCAAAAATCAAGTTGGACTCTTTCAAGATGGAATTAGGAAATCTTGGGGATTAGTCAAACCAGCTGTCAAGCGAAGATGGTGTAAGTTATTTTTGTTTTAATCTTTGAAGCTTACAATGTTCCATAATCGTGACACACACATGACACATAAGGGCCTGTGTCAATGGCTGACTGTGGTGTGTAAAGGTTCCAGTGACATATACTTGCATGCACCATCTACTTTCAAATCTTAGCGTGCTCCAACTGCTATAAACATCCGCCTTTCTATCCATTTTTGCGCATCAAATTTCTTAGGACAAGTTTGGCTACTGGATTGAATGTAGAATATAGGACTGAGATTAAATTGTTCAAGAAGATAAAATTAGCTCCGGGAAACTGAATCTCCTAAGTAGTCTTAAAAAAAGAGGCTAGATTTAGATTCTTTTTTTTCATAGTTCACCATAAAATTGAAAACACTTGAGGGATTTATGTCAGCTGTAAACCAAATGTCAACTGTAAACCAAGTACAGCGCCCTTATTCAAATTTAATAATCTTTTGGCCTTTGATTCCTGTGAAATAAGTAACCAATATTTTTTTTTGTTAATTGACAGTTGACATTGAAGAGGAAGAGCCTCTAGAAGTGCAGGAAAGAACCATGTCGACAAATGACGAGTCTATTAATGAGTTACTAGAAACTACCTTCGATGGTATTAGAAATCCCGCTTCTGATGCTATTGGCAAAATTGTTGACTTCATTGGTAAGCTTAAATTACTGTCACTCTTTATGGAACACCATTTGGTGCATTCCTTCTGCTAGTGTGGATCCCATCTGGTTTTCATATTTCTTGTTCTGAATTATATGAAGCCAGTCGATTTGTTTTCTTTGATCGTAGAATCAATATCTTGAATGTGTAGGAGCCAGAGCCGTGTTTATTGATATGAGAGAGCCTCTATTGTTCGGTTTATATCGAGGCAGTGTTGAAGGAGCTCGCATGGACAGTGTTCTGCCACACGTTGACAATGTAATATTCTGAAAAAACTCCTGCTAGCAAATTTCTCAAAAATTCTTTTCTGATTTTATTTTTTCGTGGGAGATGTTTTTGCAGATATTAAACCGTATCTGTGGCTTAGTTGATGATACAATAAGGGATCCGGTAGCTCTAAGCATCTTTAGAGCATCACTGGTGTGTTTCCAGTTCCTTCTATCTTCAATTTTTTAGTATCTTAAGTTTAGTTTTGAATTACATCCTTAAAATTCAGGAAGCTTTTGTTTGGGTCTTACTTGATGGAGGGCCTTCTCGAGCATTCTCCAGCACAGACATCTCTTTAATGGAAGATGACTTGAATATTTTAAAGGTTTGCAATTTTTTTTTGTCTCTTTTTAATGGAAGATGACTAAGTAGTAAGTAAAGTTATAGGTTTTAACATTAGCTGTTTTGTAGGACTTTTTCATAGCGGAAGGTGAAGGCCTTCCTCGTTCATTGGTTGAGAAAGAAGCGATGTTTGCACATCAAATATTGAGCTTGTTTTCCCATCAGGTTTGCTGATCTATTAGAGTTTGTACAAGTTTTTAAAATCTAAATTCATTAACACCTCTGTATATGACAGACTGGGTCCATTATACAAATGTTGATGACTGCAAGTGAGAACATCTCAGTTGATCTGGAATTACAAAGACCTCCTAAAAGACGCTTAGATGACGCTAACACTTTAATTCGAGTACTTTGTCATAAGAAAGATCGAGAAGCCTCTAAATTCTTACATAGGAAATATGGTTTGCCTGCATCTTCAGGTGATACATTTTTTCTTTTTTTTACGAATCCAATTTTAGTTGTATGAAACTAATGTTTTTTTTGTTATGACAGCATACGATGATAACCCAAGCGATAACCAATCTTTGTCAACGGCTGCGGTTTTATCGGATCTTTTTAAACGGAGCGCCTCGATTCGAAGCGCGTCGTCTCGGTGGTCAGAAGCTGGGCAGACCAGTTTTAGATCACTTAAGGAGAGATTTCAAGGATCCAACTTAGGATGGTAATGTACCCTTCCTACTCTCTTTTGCTGATTTAAAATTAGGTTTAATTTATATTCTTCTTTTTCTTCTACTTGTGTGTATGATGATTTTAGGGGTTAAGTTGTGGTGTGCTACATAGACTACACTCCTTTAAAAAGGTTGAATGGAAGGATTTGTGGTTGTCAAGATTGTCACTACTAAGATTGTTGCAGATCTGGTGATTCAGTGAACAATTAAGCTAGAGGGCAGAAGAATGAGTTTGAGGCAAATAGCCTTATGATTAAGGACAAAAATCAGGTACAAATGATTTATTGTACGAGTATAGAATTCACCTGCACATTCTTTAATATTCACATGCACACTTGACTATTTTTATATATTGTCAAAGACATGCACACATCTATAAATGTGCATGTATTTGCATCTGTATGTGAATGTCAATGTGAAGAATTGTGCAAGTGAATTTTCCATTCGAACAATAAAACCATTTGTACTTCTTTTCCTATGATTAGAACCTGATAGATAAAATATTATTTTTAATTCTAATATAAAGTGAAACTATCACAACGTCTGGACGTCTGGTGTTAGCTTATGCTTTTTTAAGTAGGGCCATTTGCAATGATTTTAAGTCATTTAAAGCAAAGATTATATGCTGGATTTGTGTCATTTGAATGTTAAAAAGTTATGTCCATTGTTCTTTAAACTTTTCGTAATACAATCTCAACTTAAGGTGGTTCAATTGCTGGTTTATAATCAAGGATACCAACGACTTCATAATTCAGGAAGATCAGAAATATTCTTGATTCTTTTTAAAAGCTTATTTGTGATAGAATAAATTTGTTCAAATAAAATATATACAATCTCGTATATGTACCATTTTACCAACTCTACAAATGAAATATTGTTCATAGTTTAACTTACTCCTTATAAGCAAATATATGACAATAGATTGGAACTACATATACATATACTCCCCTGTAAAAATCCAATTCCACAATCTCCATTTAGAATCTTTTATAATTTTGTATAGTTCCATTGAGGTATAGTGTTGAAATGGACATGTGTGTAAATTTCTTGTTTGTATTTGAATATTCTCTTGAGCTGCAGCTGCATAAAAGGTGTCGTGTGGAATAGTTTGTCGATTTGTAGTGTATATAATCATGTCCTATTTCTTTCTCGATATGGTCTATTTATTCTACAAGTTCTTTTTGTCCTCCATATCACGCTACATATCTTATGAGTATACTCCCCTCCGTCCCATAATGTTTGTCCTGTTTCAAATTTTGACACTATTCACTAATCGAGAGAATTTTCTAAATATCTTTCAATATATAAGATAAAACATAGTCATAAGTGGTCTTGTTTGATTCGTTTCGATTAGTACTTTAAGAATATTAAAAAATTATAATTTTTAATAACATCTAATTTGATATATCAGCAAGTATGTCAAAGTCAAACAAGACAAACATTTTGAGACGGAGGGAGTATATCATGATGTGGATCCCATTTTCCTACACTATGACAACAATATTATTATAATTGCAGACATTTCCAAAAATTATGAAAATATTGACACGTTTATCACCTGTCGACATTAAACAGTTAACATCAACTAAAAGAATCTAATTATAATGCTAAACGACTCTTTTGTAATGTTCCCTAGTAGAATTCTGCCGCGTACTCGTATTAGCAAGAATTTGTCGATTGGTTCGTGGGGGAGCGATTCATGTAGCTAGTGGGTAAACTCTAAGGGCATCTCCAATGGTAATGTAAAAATAGAGATAACATTTTTTCTAGGTCAATGATTAAATTTAGCAGTCAATATAGCATTCTCTAAAAGAGAGTTGTCCAATTTAAAGAAAAAGAACAATTCAAATTATAAACAAAGCCCATACTATATATCTAGAAATGCTAAAATTATAGCATTTGTTGTTGGTGTTGGTTGATTTGTTAAAAATAGCAAATGCTAAAAGGTGTAAATTTGAGATGTTAAAATCCTAGTTGACATGTTATATTTAACTCTCCATTGGAGATGCCCTAACTATAAAATACATAGCTCATGAGGGTATTTATCCATTAGATAAATCAATTTTAACCGTGTGAAATGTAGATACTTCGAAACGTATAAGATATGGAACAAAACATATTAATAAAAAATAAAAGACTTAACAATGATAAGTTTTTCATAATATAAATCAGCACAACAGATAGAAATGTACAAAAATAATCGTTGACCAACATCAATCTTTTTTGTGATACAAGCAAATAGAAGTTGTCTTTGAAAAACTAAAAAGACATCCATAGATCATCATAATATCATTATTTTGGTGAAAACGGATGATATTAGATAAACGAAAGAAAAAAATGTTAAAAGTAGAATAGAAACTATTAAATTAATCGAAGATTCTTGATATGGAGGTCAGGTAACGATAGCGATAACGAATCCATCCATATAAAATTTCGGCGAAGAGCGAAAATGTTGATGTACGTCTTGAAGCAAGAAGATCAGCGACTTAGCGGCTTTGAGGGCCTTCCAAAAACAGTGAAAAACTTGTACATTCTGAAAACAACGACGTATATCAAGAATAATCTAGTACAAGCATCAAAATTTTAAGATCTTCCCATCGGCCCTACTTATGTCTGACCCATACATATACAAATTGTGTATAAACAACTAAAACAAGGAAATCATATACTATAAACTTCAACTTGCATATTTTTTATTGTGGCCTATTGTTTGGTGGTAGTGTTAGGTTGAAAATGAGGGCTAGGCTCGGTCACGAAAAGTTGTACTACATCTCTTGTTCGAGATGTCTCTTATAGTTATCGAAGAAGTTCTCTATCTCGAACATAGTCATTATCGTCTCACCCTAAATGGCTAAATGTTAAGGACTACAAAGACGTCATAAACTCAATTCAACCAAATTTACATTGAAATCGTCAAGAATGTTTTATGAGTTAGAAAGTTAAGAAATCATTCATAACCTTCAAAACTCGTCGGAAACATTGTTATAGGTATACCAATAGCCGTATGACCATAACCTCCAAAACTCGATACTCCATCAGATCGACCTGAATCCGAACCCGACCCAATCAACCTCACAACAACATTAACAACTCCTTCGCCCCTCGACCCGTCCTTCGCCCGAACCCGATAGCTAAGGTTCCGGATCCGGCCCACCGGCCCATCAAGTACATCACTCAAGGGAACATGACACCATCCAATTTGGGCCGGGCCACGGCCCAATAAGCCTCTCTTAGTGAAGAGGTGTAGATACAATCCAGAAGTGGGCCCTTCCAATGGAATTTCGAACTTGTCTCCCCACGTCGGATTCACTCCTCCTTCATCGTCCACTTTTGTTTTGTACACGTGGCAACTTGAGGGACACGTGGCGGAAGGAGAGAGGGTGATGAATGGCTTTGGAGGAGATGAGAAGAAAGTGGTAGAGGAGATGTTCTTGATTCCCTCAGCTGAAACTACCGTTATCTCCAAAATGGACGGCTGAGATCTCATCATGATAATTCATTAGATAGGGAAGAAGAAGAAGGGGAAAGTTAAGGGTGTGTTTGGAAGAAGAGAAATGTGGAGATGAGATAGATTTATATTAGAGGAGTAGGTTTTTAAGGTGTGCTGAGATGTTTCTTGGGAGCTTCTTAATGCACTTGGGTATGTAGTTTCCTTCTGGAATTTTTGTGTAGGGAATATAGTTGGGCATTAATAATGACAGAAAATTGCATTCAAAATTGATGGGTATTTGTTTTATTTCACTTTCTATATTGGATTTTTTGTTTTCTATAACCAGATATACGTATTTGTTATGGATAGAGATGATGTGCTCATATCGATTTAAGCTCCAAATCAAACAATGACAAGTTAATACCATAATTCCTACAGCGCATGTCCCAACCAATCTGGAGACGATGTTTGACAACTGGACATCAAGCACAAACAACCCTCCAATCTAACAGTAATTGTCATTCCAGCAATTTTAACACAAAAAGGAAGGATCCACTCAAAATAATTTTTATGGTGCGAATTGTGTTACTATCTTATATGTATATCTATAATTCTAATGTTATGTAAACCTTAATTATTCATAGTTAAAGTTCACATATAATATAATAGTGTTCACAGTTCACTATAATATAGTAATGTTCACATATAAAATAGTAATATTCACAATTAAGGTGAGTTCGCATTTCACACAGTAAGAAATGTTTTCATCAGAAACCCCCTCTTAAGACAAAGTAAGAAAAAAATATTTTTTCTATGTTTAATTTCCTTAATTAGTAATAATTAAAAATATAATTAATTAAAAACTAAATCTGATATTAAATATGAGGGTAAATGTAAATCTGAAAAAATCAAACAAAAATAGACAAACGACAATTAAATCTTAATAAGAAGAACACCTTAGGATGAAAATTATACTAAAATTTAACGGAGAGTTTCCCTTTATCAAAAGGATAAACTTTTTTTTGGTTTAAGAGATTTAATTTCTTGTTTTAAAGGAAGATATATATGCGTGGTTGGTTTTCGTGTAAGCAAATCGTAGGTTTTAAAAAAATTGGTGTAAGACATATACGGTTAAGAATTGCTTGTTCTTCTAGCCTTAATTCTTTGTTAAAATTTAGATGTATTTTAATATAATTTAACATCTTTTGTATCAAATTTTTTGATTTTTTCCTCAAGTTATTGATTGTTTTTAAAAAATTTATTTATTCTCTCAACAATTATTTTCTTTATTCTCTGTCATTTCTTAAATTATAAAGAGTATAATTATTTAAAAGGTTTATCAATGAAAATTTCTCTAAAATTAATAAAAAAGATAAGTAATTCTTAACAGAAGAAGTATAACTTGAAATAATATGGTATGGTTCCAAAGTGCCATAGAGAGAGGTATGATTGTTGTTGTTGCTAACTTTCGTGGGTATTGTTTTGGTTTGATTACCGGGTCAAGCCAGAACTATTGATTGCTTGGTCAAGTTGCACCAACTTGGATATGCCACAAAATGGAGCTTTCCATGCTAAATCTCACGGTGAAACTATTCAGTTGTTTTTTTGTCTTCACTCTGTTGATGAGTTTTAAACTCTGAAAACACTGTGCTCTCTTCGGCAATTTAGCTTTTGCCTTTATTTTGCCCGCAAAATAAGCTAGGTTTTCAAGCTAGTTTATTTTACCCTTTACCGATATGTGAATAGTCTATAGTATCTGCATTTGCACATGAGCCATAACGTACGTGTATCATCGTCTTCGGTCATTATCAATCCATAAATAGTTTTTGCTATATATTTGTGAATTTATGAGATTTTTTATTCCTAATAAACCTCTACCAAGGGGGTAAAACTTGTGAAGCACATTTGTATGGAAAGACCACTAGATGCTCCTGGCTCCTAAACCTAATAATACGGAGTATACTCTTGGATGACCGGGTAAGTGAGTAAGCATATGTAATTATGTATGCATCTTGTGTTTTATCTTGTATCATCCACTTTGGACTTGTTTTTTTATCATAAATATATATGGTGTGTATATATACTAATCAAATTCAAATCATATCTTATAGGATCGGATGAGTTGATTTCTCAATTGCAACAAATATAAGGATGCTATTTAAGTACTTAAATTTCAGGAAATATTTATCTTGTAACGATTAAATATCAAATTTCATCGTTATTATTAGCACGGCTTCTGCAAGACAATTTAATGAGAATAAGTTACCACATCATAAAAACGAGTTATACTCTTGGGTGTGGAACCTTAAAATTCCTCCTAGGTACCAAAATTTTCTCTGAAAAGTATCTCTGATAATCTTCCTACAACACAAAAATTAAATAAATACTATAATAAAGTCCCCTTCCAATATTCCCTGTGTAATGGTCCCCAGGAATCTAGAGAACATTTTTTCTTCTAATACCATCATACTAGAACACAATTACAAAAATATGGGCAAATGATTGACACATCATTTGATATACAACAATGTGTATCATTTAACCAAACATTACAAAGTATTATTCACGCGTATCAAAATAAAAAGAACAAAATTGAAGCTTTAGTTTTTCCGTGGTACTCGCTATGGATGCACAGGAACAAAATAGTTTTCAATAGACAAGATAACAAACGAAAAGAGGTTGCCCGTTCAGCGTGTGAACAATTTAAATTTTGGGAATCAATGCAGAATAATATCAAAGGACCAAAAATTAAGAACAGGAGAAATAAAAATAAAAATATTAATCGGAGATGGATTAAACCATCTGCAGAATGAGTCAAAATTAATTTTGATGCGTCCTTTAAAACAATGCAACAATCAAACATAGGATGTGTAGCTAGAGATAATAATGGAATTAATAGATATTTATATGAAAAAGATTACTTCTTCTTCCCCTTTAGTATCACAAGCTTTAGGAGCATTGTATGCAATTTAATTAGCCATTAAATTAAAAGTTAAAAATATTATCATAGAATGTGATAATTTTACTGTTATTATTTCAATAAATAATATTTGGAAATTTTCATAGAAAATTCGGAATATTATAGTAGATATCCAGAACATTTTCCCACTGAAACAAATAAGGTAGCTGATTTTTTAACAAAATCTAACATCAACTCGCATGTACTCAAACGATCCTTAATTGTAATCAGAAGGACATTTTATCTGGTGAGTATATGAGAATTATTAGACCAGTCCTATTACAGTCAGGCTTTGCACAATCTTGCTCTGACTTTCTAAGAATCATTCATCAGGATGATCGAGAGTTGTCATTAGCCCCGGTGAAACTTCGGTTCTTGCCTCATAAAAAAATATAAAAAAATCATCGTTATTATTAGATACTGTATTTTATTAGATGGGTGTAAACCCCGATGTTAGATTGGCAGGGGAAAAAAAGCATAAATAGACGATTGCGATGAAATTTCTGATATTTTGTCCATCTTTCCCGCGAACTCCCTCTCGCTCTCTCTTTCGACGCATCTTCTCCGAAAACCTAATCTCCTCCCGCCGACGGTGAGTTTACTCACTGCCATCGTCCCTCTAACACCTCCCGTCATCGGATAAACCATCAATAATCTCACATTTTAACCCTAATTTTGCCCTACAAGAACGCTTATACAATCCGCCATTTTACCTGATTTTAATCGGTGTTGCATGTTTCGATCCGCTCCAAATTCTCGTCATCTGATTAGTGAGTTCTCTGATAATCTAATGACCCTTTTGTTGTTGTAGATGGATCTAAAAGAAAGCCTACAAAGGTTCAATAAGCAGCACCAGAAGAATCTATCAACCCTTTCCAGCATTGCTGCTGAACAACGCTCATCAAGAACTGCACCAATTTCTCAGAAACCGAATACTCCGTATGTCGCTCCTGCATTCTCCGGTCGAGCTCCTGTCACTGCTGCTGCAGTGAAATTCTCAAGTGATACAGATAGGCTTCAGTATATTAACAGCATCAGAAAGTCCCCTGTTGGTGCTCAGATCAAACGTGTCATTGATCTTCTCTTCGAGGTTTGTCACTTCTGCAGCATAACAAAGATTTGTTCTGAGAATTTTGTTGATCAGTTTTCTGTTTTTGCAGACCAGGCAAGGTTTTACACCAGAGCAGATAAACGAAACTTGCCATGTTCATGTCAAAGGAAACAAAGCCGTCTTCGATAGTCTGAAGAATAACGTCAAAGTACATTTTGATGGGGCGCGATTTTCGTACAAGGTAAAGCTTATATAGGCTACTGCTAATGAAACTGAACAATCTGGTAAGAGTTGTTTTTGTTTTGCAGTCGAAACATGATATCAAGGACCGAGATGGATTACTTGAGCTAATACAAGGATGTAAAGAAGGAATAGCTGTAGTTGAGCTGAAAGACGCGTACCCGAATGTCATGGAGGACTTGCAGGGTTTAAAAGCTTCGGAACAAATCTGGCTGCTGTCAAACTTTGACTCACATGAGGACATTGCTTATCCGAACGAGATTCCTTTCAAGGTGGATGATGATCTTAAGAAGCTGTATAGGAGCATTGAGCTTCCACTTGACATGGGTGATGTGGAGAAGAGTTTGCTGAAAATGGGGGATAAGCCTGCTGCTAACACTGCTGAGAGGAGGAAGAAGGCTCAGATGGGGATTGTTGCTCCAAAACCGAATCCAAAGAAGAAGAAGCGTGAAATAACGAAGAGAACCAAGCTTACTAATGCTCATCTTCCTGAGCTGTTTCAGAATCTCAAGTGAAGTTTTGTTGAATTTGATCATTTGATATCTAGATCTGTAATAGAGATGATAAGAAGATGAAGAGTTTGAACTAGTTGCATATATTTGAAGTGTTACTTTCGAACACGAATGCCAGGGATGTCTTTTAATCCCATCTTGAGAGCTGTTTTTCTATACAGTGCAGGTGGTTTTTGTAATCCAATTGACTGACAAAAGAGATTGGCAAGATCAACAAGCTCGGTTTTGTTTCTTCCTATTTCTCGGATTGAGTTGTAATAGCCAAGCCAAGCATGATATGCCCCTTCCTTGATGCTGCTGTCTATCTTCTCCATTGAATTATCCATCTGCACCAGAAAAAGCACCAGAAAAAGCACAAGATTTTCAGATCTGACTTCAGTAAAAATTATTTAGTGTGAGCCCTTATCAATTACAATATCATGACATTCTTTTGTTGTTGTATCAATATTAGTAATATAGGTACTATGATAAGAAGTATAATCAAATCTCTATCTCCAAGCAGCAGATCAGAAAAAACATCAAAGAAAGAATGACCTTAGATTTCATGGCAGGATCTATATGTGGTGAAGATGCACTTTCAATAGGCAAGTCTTTTAAATCATCCAAAAAATATTCCTCCCATGGTGAAATGAGTAAAATGCCTTGACCGCCTTTGCCTTCACGACCTGTCCTCCCAAGACGATGTATATACTGTTCTCTGTCTGGAGGAATGCCAACCTGATGAGAGAGTCATAGCTTGTTTTAGCAGTTAAATAAAACAATTACTTGTTTCATTAAATGACTATTAATCACAGCAATTAGACAGTAGTATTATTTTATTACCTGAAGAACTAAAGTAACATCAGGGTAATTCAATCCACGAGCTGATACATCAGAGGAAATAAGAATCATCTGTTTTGATTGCTTGAATTCCTCAGAGATACGATTGCGATAAATCTGAGGTTTTCTTGAATGTACTTCTCTGACATTCAATTGCATTTCACGGAACAGCATGTACATAAGTGAGGTCACCATTCCAGTTGAATTAAAGACAATAACCTGAAAGACCAGCCAAAGTCAAATACAGCACATCTCTCACTGCTCTCACTTAAGGTGCAAATAAAAGAGTGTATAACATCTTACTTTGTAGTCAGGATTTTGAGAGATATGCTCCCTTAAAATTTCATGTACTACGTGAAATTGTTGTTCAAGGGGAGCAACAATGTATGACTGTTTCACCTGCATTTGGAAGAGAGTGAAATATATCAGTAGATGCAGGTGACAGAAAAAATAGTACAATCTATGTGAAACACAGACCAGGCTTTTTTTTTTTCCTTTTTGTGTGTGGTTGAGGTGGATCTTATGATACCTTAGAGTTGGTTTCCAAACAACCAGCACCAACCGTATCAATGAAAACATGCTCCCGTTTCAAAACCACCTGAGAAATTCTTCGAACCTGAATATCAAGTAAACAGGCTTGTCAATATTGCAGGAAAGTTTTTTTTCCCAACCAGTTAATGTGTGAAATTATTTATCTAAGAAGAATTGCGAAAGATTAACCTCTTTGGGAATTGTGGCAGAGAAAAGCAATGACTGCCTTCGACGGGGCAAACAATCAACAATTCTTTCGATATCCTTGCGAAACCCAAGGTTCAATAACTGGTCAGCTTCGTCAAGTATGAGCACTTTAAGTCCCGTCAAGCGTACTGAGAAGGCAGATTTACATTCAACATGGTCCATAAGCCTACCAGGGGTTGCTACAACGATCTGTGATTTAACAATGTGTCATACAATGAGAAAATTTATATATAAATGATCACATTCAGTATAGATGAATCAAGAATCGAAAATATCAAACATGAAGGATGTCATGGTAGATGGAAAAACAACCTGGCATGGATCGAGTTCCAAGCGTTTAAGGTCATCTTTAAAACGTGAACCACCAATTAGGGTCTGCACACCTAACCCATCATGGTTCCTCAACAGAACCCTTGTTTCTGCAGATATCTGGCTTGCAAGTTCTCGAGTAGGGCATATAATAAGAGCATATATTGGAGGGACGCGTTTTGCCGCATCCTTGGCCATAGCCTTTATGACTTGTTCAATTGTTGGAACCTATTCATATTTAAAAATGGAAATCAGAGAATGTAACCTGACCAAAATACAGTAGAAGTATAAAAAAAAAAGATTAAGATATACCAGAAATGCTGCACTTTTTCCTGTCCCAGCTCCGGCTTTCACTATAGCATCCTTCCCTGTTTAACATTCTAAAAGTCATCAACCTACTTCCACTAAATTAACCATAAAATAATTCATCTTTAATTTACACTATAAATGCTACTGGCATACCCTCGAGATAAACAGGAAGAGTAGCTTCTTGTACTCGAGTCATCTGAACATAGCCTGCAGCTGTCAATGCCTTGATTGTCAATGGCGATATGCCATAATCCTCAAATCTGAAAACACAAGAAAGCTGCATTAAGCAAAGATGAAACTGGACCAACCATCCAATGTCCGAAATTTTAACCCCAGGCTCGCCAATTGTCAGTCTCATTTTAGTTTACACAAATGTTGTCTGGATAAACTAGCAAAACAACAAAATCATCAACCAACTATCAACATAATACTCTTGGCACCGTTCTGTCTTTTGTTCTCCAGCAATGGAAGAAATAACATTTTCCATGATTTCAACTCTATGCTATAATACTAGTTGATCAACTTAAGAAACATACTGAGTTGCAGAACTAGAGTATCCGTATACAGCCACACTCTTACCTCTTTCCAGAAAAGATAGACTCTGTTTCATCATTTCCAGCTACTTTAGCAGCCACTTTCCGCTCCTGAACTTCCCTCTTTATCTCTTCAATATTCACCACTGGATCACCCTCTTCCTCATCAAACTCCTTACCTTTCTCCAAATCCTTCAAAATCGACCTCCTTTTAGTAATCTTGACATCATGTTTTCCTAATGCAGCACTACTCACAAACTTCCTCATACTCCTCTCATCTCTCCTCTTCTCCCTCCCAGCTTCCTTGCCACCCTCTTCATCCTCTCTATCACCATCTGGATTAAACCGAGGCCACTTCGAGCTCACATCTCCCACAAAACTTTCCTCATCCTCATCACTCGACGAGCTGTTATTCCTCCAAGTCTTCGGTTTACCCTTAAACATAACCCTACCTCTCGCAGAAGCCGAATACTCCCTCCTCTGCTGCAAATTACTCGGCAAACCAATGGAATTGACAGATCCCAAAGCCTTCGGAGTAGACGATATTGGTCCATCGTCTTCGTTCCACAAATCCTCAGCTCCGTCCTTGATGAACCGATCTGCTAGAGCCTTTATATGATCCTTCGGAGACATCGGACCGTGGGAATCCGATTGGGAATCGCCTGGTACGAGCTTGGCTCGGATTTGGGAGCGAAGGCGAGCTTGGTAGAGCTGTTTCTCCTCATCGAGAAGACGCTTTTCTTTGTCTACTGCTTTCTTCTCATGGAGGCGCTTCCATTGCCACTTGTTGAGGCCGCCGGGGAAGGTGCGAGGTCCGCCGCCCATGGCGCGGACGGAGAGGAGATAGTGGAATATTCTTGATCGTTCTCGGAGAAGGATGGAGGAGAACATGGTTGGATGTGGAGGAATTGCAGAAAGATTGAGGAAAAGAAGACTGAAGAGAGGGTTTAGGGTTTTAGTAGCGAATGCAAAACGGTTCGGGCGAGAATGGTTTTTAAATGGCCCTTGCTAAATACCGCCCGGGCGTTTTCTAAATAACGCCCGGGCGTTTTCTAAATAACGCCCGGGCGTTTTCTAAATAACGCCCGGGCGTTTTCTAAATAACGCCCGGGCGTTTTCTAAATAACGCCCGGTCTCTCGCGTTCTGAACGCGAGGGTGCGTCACTTCGCAGAACGCGAGGGTGGTTTTTCCCTATAAAAGGGGAAAAACCCTACTCGGCCCATTTTTTACCTCACACACAATTTTCTACCGCCGCCTCTCACCATCTCTCTCGGTTCAATCTAGTTTTTTTTCCTCTTTTCACTACAAATCTCCATATAAGGTATGTTTCTTATACTCTTATGCTTTCTAATGTTGTTTCTAGATGAATATATGTTGTTAGTATAGGAAATTGCATATTATATGATGTTTTGATATTGAATGTTGTTTTAGAAATGGTTGTATAATGGATGAAAGATGATGATTTTGAATTATGGTGGATGAGTGGATGTTGATTTTGAATTTTCGCCTGAAATTCTCGCCGGAAACTCATGATAATGCAAATTGACGCAGAACGCTACACCCCTCGCAGAACGCGAGGGTCATGGTACTCGCAGAACGCGAGGTCATGCCCTTCGCAGAACGCGAGAGTCAGGCTGATCTGCTACTATGATTATAAGCATTGTTGTTGTTTGTATAGATTATGAATTTGATTGAGTATGTAACTATAATTTGGTCAGGTTTGTGATTATACAGATGTCCAATTCCAATCAAGAATCTGATATTTCTGATATTAGTACGGTGTCTAGCATTGGAGACAACTTTGATATGCTTGAACGGGAGAGACTTGAACGGGAGAGACAAGAACGTGAGCGACGTGAACGGGAGAGACAAGAACGTCAAAGGGAGAGAGGGGAACCATCCACTAGACCAAGGATGACCGCACGAGAATTCAGGAACCTCTTCAGGCCGTTCAACCCTCGTCGTTAGATCTTTCTTTTGAAAATTTATCGACCTTCTTTGTTTGCTTGTTCCGTTTAATGTTGTTTGTTTAGAATTACTTATTATGTTGAACCTTATTATGTTGCACCTTTGAAGTGTTGAACCTTATTATATTTCTTTATTTATATGGTGTGTCATACATATTGCGACCTCGTTCGGTTTTCAAACTAGGTTTCACTTCCAAAGGAAGAAATCTTAATTTCAAGTTACACACATGATCAAATAGACATTATAAGGATTGAAACAAAGTTTCATTCCATTTCGATAAAGTTTCGATGACGTTTTTGCCGAATTGGGCTTTATCGCCTTAAAAAAGACACTAAAAATGTGTTATTTTGCACACTTAACTACAATGCTTCTGTTAATACGCTTTAATGTGCATCCTCGCGTTTCCTAAATAACGCACCCTCGCGTTACGCGAGGGAGCGTATCCTCGCAGAACGCGAGAGAGCGTCACCTCGCAGAACGCGAGGGTGCGTCACCTCGCAGAACGCGAGGGTGTTTTTTCCCTATAAAAGGGGAAAAACCCTACTCGGCCCATTTTTTACATCACACACAATTTTCTACCGCCGCCTCTCACCATCTCTCTCAATTTCAACCTACTTCTTCTTCCTCTTTTCAATTCAAATCTCCATATAAGGTATGTTTCTAATACTCTTATGCTTTCTAATGTTGTTTTTAGATGAATATATGTTGTTAGTATAGAAAATTGCATATTATATGATGTTTTGATATTGAATGTTGATTTACAAATGGTTGTATAATGGATGAAAGATGATGATTTTGAATTATGGTTGATGAGTGGATGTTGTTTTATGTTGAAATTCATTAGGGTTAGGGTTTTTGATTAGGGTTGTTGATTTTATTGAGGGTTTTGATGTTTATTTTGTAATTTACTTAAATTGATAGGTATTTTAGCTAAAATATTGAAATTCCGCCGGAAATTCTCGCCGGAAACTGTCGTCGGAAACTGAAGAAAGTGCAAATTCACGCAGAACGCTACAACCCTCGCGTTCTGCGAGAGCCATGTCCCTCGCGTTCTGCGAGAGGCATGTCCTTCGCAGAACGCGAGGAGTTGGTTGTTTGTTCTGTTTGGCAATTCTGTTTGTTCTGCAGAATATATGTTTGTGTTTTTTGGTTGTTTGTTCTGTTTTCTGATTTTATTTTCTGCGTTCGTTTATTTATTGATTTTACTTTGTATTGTTTTAGGCAATGTATCGTCCTGGTCGTTCGACTCGTCGGAGAAACAGAGATGCTGTTAGGGAAGATCCCCCGGTTGAAAAACCAAAGGGGAAGGGGAAAGCAAAGAAGAGTCACCCCGTACAACTCTTCCCCGAGGGACTCCCCGACGTTGAAGAACGTCCCAATCCCAATTGGTCCCAAGGAAGTTATTCAACTGGACAACCGCGAGATAGTTGGGAGTCATACCCAGTTGGCTGGGATCTTGTTTCCCAAGATAGTTATTCTACTGGACAACCGGGTTGCTGGGACCAGTTTTTTGAACATAATGCACTTATGGATGTCGGACAGGGGTGGGCGGGAGGCAGTTGGGGCGGTGGAGAAGGGATGGCTGGACAAAGTTGGGGCGGTGGATATGCCGAGGGAAGTGGACAAGCTGGTTCTTCTTCATACAATCAAGCCCCAGAACCGATGGAAGCAGAAATGGAGGATGAATTTTTTGGGGATGAAGAAGAGGAACAAGAACAAGGAGGTGATGATGTTGAAGAAGAAGAAGAAGAAGAAGAAGAAGAAGAAGAAGAAGAAGAAGAAGAAGTGGTCGAGAAACCCAAAAGAAGGAGGAAGTCCAAGAAGAATGAGCCAAAGTATGATCCTGAGCTCATTCATGCCACACCTGGCGGTCCAGAAGATCCCGAGCTGCTTAAGGGATTTGAAGCACATGTGGCGTTCCACATCCAGAAAGGGGAGGTAATTTAATTATTTATTGATTTTCTGCATTTTTAATACATTGCACATATTCTGCAGAATTATCAGAAAATGCAATCGACTATCCGGTGCTGTTGGATTGTCAGATCTACCTGACATGATGTACGAAGCAATCGACTATCCGTTGATTGAAGCGTTCATCGAACGATGGCAACCGGAGACTAACTCATTCCACCTCCCTTGTGGTGAGATCACTATTGGCCTTCTGGATGTACATATGATTTTAGGCCTACCTATAGAAGGGAAAGCAATGACTACTTGTAAGAAACTGGGTGCCAAGTTTAGTCATGATGAGATTATAAAATACTATGGTAGGAAGGGGGCGGAAATTTTTGGAGTAGATCCGCACACTTTAGATTCTGGGAGGGTGAAAGCTGATTGGTTTAGAAGGCATTGTGAAAACCTAGGTCCAGAGCGAAAGGGTTTAGGATGGGTGTTGTATACTGCTTCCTCGCTCTTATTTCCGGACAAGTCACAGAACTTGATTCGGCTTAGATATGGGCCTTATTTGGAAACCTATGCCCATGCTACGGGCATATCGTGGGGTTCAGCTGCTTTGGCCCATCTGTATAGGCAGCTGGGGGTATGCACACGACAGGGTTGTGCCCAGATGTCTTTCTGTTACACCTTGTTGCAGGTATTATACTTTCTAAGCGTTTAATTTACATACTTATATATATTTTCATATTTAACGTACTTTGTATTTCTTAGGCATGGATCTACAACTACTTCCCACACTTCCGACCTACTGAACGTCCTCGGTGGAGAGCGGAGCAACCATGGGCATACCGGTGGATGCCTAAGAATGTAAAGCTGAAGAAGGGGCAAGTCGGAAGGGACTATAGGGGAGCGCTCGATATTCTTATGCCGGAGATGGTAAGTTTCTGCATTTTCTGGGATTTCTGCATTTTTTTAGTACGCAGCAGTAATTTGTTTGATTATGCAACATTTTCTCGCAGAACGCGAGTATGTGGCTTCTCGCAGAACGCGAGGATGGACACACTCGCAGAACGCGAGAAAATGGAAGTTCCTGCATTTTGTCATAGTTTCTGCAGTTTCTGGTGTTTTACAGACTTCACCATGCGTTTTTCTGTCATTTTGTTAGGTATGTTGGAACCCGTATGGAGCACAAGACTTCACCGATCCTGAGCTTGCTCCCGCTCTATTTCACGGGGTGCTATCTTGCTGTGACATCACCGAACCACACATGCCTGATAGGTGTCCCAGACAATTTGGGAGAGTGCAGCGTATTCCTAGGCCAGTCATCGAACCGCTCAAAGCTCATAGGTTGAAAAACATTAGGTGTTATAGTGTTTTTTATGACGCCAACCAATGGCTTTGGGAGTCAAGAGATGTTCACTCTTTGTCTCTCGATGATATGGGGCCAGTTGCCTATGCACCACATGAATGCTCCCATGATTACATGGATTGGTACATCAAGAGGACCCATAGGTATATCCGTCCTGCAATCCCTGGGATGATGACTGAGAGACAGGTAATATTAATTGTTTTGGTTTATCTTGCGTTTCTAGTCTTTGTTTGTCTCGAATATTAACATAGAATGAATGTTTACTTGCGTATAGGTGATTGGCTGGGTGTACAATGACATGGACCGGTATCGGTTTGCCACTCCAGAGGATTTTGATTCATATCACGCCCAAATGCTACTAAGTATGTCAAATCTCGCTCCCTTCCGACCACGAGAAGACGAGTAGCCTTTCGTTTTGTGTTTTGGATTGTGTTTTGGATTGCTTTCTTAGGTGTTTTGTTGATTGGATAATTTTGTTGGATTATGTTTAGGGATATGTTGGTGTTGCTTCAATTCTGTTCGTTTTTTGCATAACCTCGCAGAACGCGAGGTGTACACCACTCGCAGAACGCGAGTCTGCCCTATAGGAAACAGGGTGCTCTTAGTTGATATGCACGGTCTGTGGCACGGTTGGTGTTACTCGCGTTCTGCGAGTGACACCATCCTCGCAGAACGCGAGTAATGACATTTTCTGGAAAATGTCCATGACATTAGTTCCAGTTTAAGAATTTAAAAAACCATCTCCAGTTCAACATTACATTACAAATTCAGCGAATAAAACATAACTTCAACATTACATTTCAAAGGCGGCACATCGATGTGACACAAGATCGTGCAAAGAAAAAGCATCTCTTTCAGCGTTTCGCCACCAAGGAGTAAACACATGAGGTAATGGGCAGTTTTCTTCAAGACGCAACTACAAGAAAACAACAACGTTAGGAAGTTGCATATTAGATAGTAATTCATAAGTAGATCCAAAAACTTACCGGAACAAAATGTCTTCACTCTGAATATAGAATAAGCAGAACGTCGGAAGTGTGTCACCATCTTCTAACCAAGTAGGACGTTGTAGAGGAAGGTAAGTGTAGTTAGCATTTTTTCCCACCGTTACGAACACTATGTTGAATGTGGATGCCACAAGGCATCCCATTTCCGGGGTAGCTAGCCAGTGATCTTCTGGAGCCCTTCCTATTCCTTCCCATGTAAGTTGGTGTAAAGCGCTCTCCAAAGTTGGTTGTTGTGGAGGTCCAATCCAAGTTCCTTGAACTAGGTGCCAAATCTCTTTGACCTTAGCTATCATCAAATCTCTTACTTCCCTCCATAAGTGTTGGTTGTCATGCAATTCATGAGCTATTGCTCTAAATCCACAATTTCCATCTCCATTTACCTCAAACCAACCATTCACATGGGTGCGCATTGACGCGGGTATGTGAGACTTGTACTTGCCAATCACCTTAATCTTTGGTTTCTTGAATGTTTCAGAATTAGAAGCATTTTTTTGCTTCTTTGGGGGTGTTTCTTCCAAATCTCTAGCATCCATCTCAACATTAGTGTGCTCCCATGCAGACGGTCTTCTTTGCGTTGACCTAGGTTGTTTGTTAGGAGCTCCGACTGGACGACCTCCGGTGTGCTTTGAAATAGCCGGCTCTTTTAGAAGAGTATTTACTTTCCCAATGTCTAAAACAGTTTGTGCACACTTTTCTTGATCATGGGGGCACAATTTCGGAAACGTTTCCTCATAGAAAGTCTGAAAAAGACGCCTTGCCACCTTACTCTTAACTTCCAGTATGCCGGGAACATCAACTTCTTCCAAACTCAAAGTACTCCAGAAAGGGTGCAACTCTGATACTCTTAGTGGTCTTTGCTCCTTCCAATGTCTTACAATCTGATGAACACACATCAACCCATCTCTAATCTTGATCCCGCAGCTACAAAACATATTAAAGTGCGCACCTAATCTCTCCCCCTTCGTGTATTCCTTAAGCAAAAATTCTATGCATTTGTAAGAGACTTTGAACTTCAAGACTTTAAACAAGTCGGCCCCTTCAACAACTGTGAAGCTCTTATTCAAACTCTCGGTGAAAGACACAGTAATCTCCTTAAGTTGGTTCTCCGCCATTGTTTTGTATTCTTTGAACATTGTGTCTAGCCTAGCATTTCCACTTGACAAGTATGACTTAAGACATGAATGTGCTCCTTCAACTCTAAAATGTTCGAAAAACAATAAAATGCAAATACAAATCAGAACCTGTGGATCCTTCTGTAATGTGTAACTCCTCGCGTTCTGCGAGGTGTGTACACCTCGCGTTCTGCGAGTTCATACATTGTTCCAGGATCTTTGCATTCGAAAATGCATCAACACTGAATCAAGGAATTTACTCGCGTTCTGCGAGGTGGTATGCCCTCGCGTTCTGCGAGGTGTGCATTACAGAACCTCTTTTTATCATATGTAGAAGGTAGACATAAATAACAGAACATACCTGTTTGTTGTGTTATTCCCGAGAGTGAAGACATTATCCGTCCATGCTGAAACAAGTCTTTCTTTGTAACGGTTTAGCCAATTCGTTCTCACGTACTTCAATACGGTTGGATAAGCTCGCCATTCGTCCTCAAGTTTCTTCAAAGTACTCTTGTAATCTTCTTCAGTGGTTTGTTCGAACACGTTATAATAATCATTTGAAATATTAACCCCCAATGCTTGTGTGCCCATAGCTATCTTGGCTCTCGCCTCTATGTTCTTCCTTACATGTCGCCTACATAAGAGAAACTTTGCATTTGGCCATAACTTGTCTGTTGCATTCATAAGAGCCATCTCACGGTCAGTGACGAAGCAAGTAGGCGATGCTCCTATTCTCAAATACATCATCTGCAGCTGCTGCAACGCCCATAAATAACTATCCTCGCTCTCAGCCTCTAACCATACCCCGCACACAACAAAATTCTTCCATGTAGAAGTCAAACCGACTATCTCCAGGAAGGGAACATTGTACCTGGAACCAAAATACAGTAAGATAAATACAACATAAAAACAGAATGATAAATACTTACCTGTTCGTGCTATAAGTCGAGTCCATCAAAAGGACATATGGAAACGCCTTTAAGAGTTTCATTGATTCGGGGCTAGCAAAGAACAAGTCGCCTATTATCGAAGGGTTCGTTGCACTTGGCCTATACTCCATGAAGTAGTTGCTCTCTTTGCATTGGTGAAAGAATTCTTGAACCACGGTTCTACCTTCCATTTCCTCTTCCCTTATATGTCTTACCAAATTGTACACTTGGTTCTTCTTTGTGCAACTTCCGGGATCCTTGTTTATCTCAGTGTAAATCTGATTTGGAGAACAATGTGAAAGTACCATCTCACGAACCTTTTTCTTTTGATCCGGGGTTGGCCTCCCGGCAAATGCATTCCCGACCAAACTATCTCCAATAGGATGGTTGTGCAAACCACAAACAACCACTAATCTCCAATTCTCTTCAACCCGATTCTCCATGAGCTTCAACTGAAATTTACACCCCGTTTTCTTGCTCTTTGTGTTTGATCTAACACCGACACCTTTAGGCCTATGGCTTCCCCCTTTCTCACAAATGATTTGAATCTTACCACTTTGCCCCAGTTTAGCTGGTACAGTCCTTCCAATAGAGATCATAAACTTGTGTTGCTTTGCAACATTCAAAGCCCACAAATGACCAATCTCCTTAGAGGCAAACACTTGCTCCGTAGTGAAATATTCCGAATAATCCCTAGAAACAACCTCTTCCTCACATACGGGACTATCAAACTTTGGTGCAGTGCGTAAAGAGGGAAGAAAACACATCTCCTCTCCTACGTTTGTTGGTGGGTTAGCAAATTGTGAATCAAACGCATCATAGCTTGATGGCACCTCATATGTACATGGCAATTCATAAGTAGATGGCACGGGCAACTCATAAGTAGATGGCACAGGCAATTCATATGTAGATGGCACATGTTGTTCATATAAAGATGGTTGATGATAATATCCAAAGTCGTCAATCCCTAAATCAAATGACGGTGGCGAAACGGGCACCGTATTCCGCGAGGGGTAGGTGTAGTCATTCAACTGGATTGCATTCAATCCAGTGAACAAAGAAAAATTCACCTATACACAATGCTTCTGTTAATACTCTGTAATGTGCAACTTCTCGCGTTCTGCGAGGGAGGCACTTCTCGCGTTCTGCGAGTGGCTTCCTCTCGCAGAACGCGAGAAGTTGCTATTTCCTGAAACTAGTTATTGAACGGGATAATTTAACATAACATGAGTTCCTACATTCAAAACCATAAAAACCCTAAAAACATGAACACATCTAAGTTTTTGACATTATATGCAAAAGTCATCTCTTCAACACTTACCACTACTACTAGATTTAACATGAAATACAACATAATAAGTTCATTTTAGCTCTTAATGGTGCAAAACAAATTAAAATTCAAAAATTAAGTAAGAACATTACCTCATTTGAATGGTAACTTGATGAACCACCATCTTCATTCCCTCCTTTGTTGAATTCCTCTTCATCTTCCATTATTTTAGGTGTTTTTAGAGTGTTTTGAAGTTTTAAGGTTTTGAAAATGGGTTTTAATGGAGGGTGAAAGAGGTGAAAGATGATAAAAAGAGGTGTTAGGGTAGGGTTAATAGGTGTTACGGAATACTTAAAATAAGGGGGTAGTTATTATAGTTAGGTGGGGACAAGACATGTAGTAATGGCGCACAACAACGTCAATCTGACATGCTAAGCTCGCGTTCTGCGAGGACACGTACACTCGCGTTCTGCGAGGACACGTGCACTCGCAGAACGCGAGATTAGCATGCATGTAATTAACCTAATTTTTTGCTAATCTCGCAGAACGCGAGTGTACGTGTCCTCGCAGAACGCGAGTGACCCGGCGTTGTTTGAATAAAGTGCCGGGCGGTATATAAGAATCCTGTTTTTAAATGTTTGTAAGGCCCCGTTTGGTACGGTGTATGGAAGCGGAATCGGAATGGGAACGAAATCAGGAATCAGGCCTGAAGCTCAGTGTTTGGTAGGCTGTCGGAATGGACGATTCCTCCAATTATTAATAATAAATAATTATAATATTTTATTTGTTAATTTAATAATAATTATTATATTATTTATTTTAGCTTTAATAATTAATAATACTTATTATTATAACATAGTACTCCCTCTGTCCCATTTTGATAGTCCCATTAGATTTCGACACATATGCCGAGACAAGTTTTGTATCGTTAATATCTCTAATTATATGTTACTAAAAATGATACTTTTTTAATATTGTTAAAGTACTCATTAAGACGAATCAAATAAGACCCCACACGACTATGTTCTTTTTTATATATTGGAAAAAATCTACAAGATTCTCTCGGTTCGTAAATAGTGTCACAAAATCAAATGGGACTATCAAATTGGGACGGAGGGAGTAATAACTACTAAAATATAATAATACTTATTGATTATAAAAATAAAAATAAGTAAATAATAAAAATAAATAATATTAATAATAGATTATTAAAATACTAATTTTATATAATAAAATGATTTATTATTATTAGATAATAAAATAATTTATTATTATTAGATAATAAAATATTTATAATTATCATTACTACTATAGTATATACATATTATTATATTTAATACTAATTATTATAATTATTCTAAAAATTAATAATATAACAAATAATAATCTATTATAATCTATTATTACTACGGAGTATTATTTATAAATATAATTATTTTTATTATAATTATAATTGTGAAAGATTGGAATGAATGATTTACTCAAGTTTTTGAGAGAAATCAAGTCCTTTATAAAATTTTGAATCATCCATTACTTGGAATGATTTCTTTTTTCAATTTGGATCATACCAAACACGATTCTGGAATCACCTATTCTCATTCTCATTCTTGATTCCAGAGGAATCGTACCAAATGAGCCCTAATTGTTTATCAAATTAATATTAAATCTTCGTTAGTTCTTCTAATAATGTCAATAGTAGTTCGTATATTTTGCACAAATTAGGTTTTTGTATTTAAAAAGGATCAAAGGAGTGAGAGCTAAGTTAGTTTTCCGACTCTCATCAAACTTTGTGTAAATAATCCATCATCTATAATCATCTAATATTCGTCAATTTATTACTAAATATTCGCAAGTTCACATTCTTATTTTAAAGTTTATTCTTATCGGATACTTTCTCTTAGACTTAATCATCATATTATATACATTGTTGTCCAAATTATAAAGATAAGCTTATTATACGCCAACGCGAGCCCTTCACACTTCGTACGGTAAGATTTGTCTCACTGGAACCTTTCCTTTCTTTTATATCTCATCGACACATCAATGTCTCGTTTTTCATATATTGGGGTTTCTAGTAAATATACGATGGAAAACACTTCATAAACGACTATCTAAATGATATAAGAACCCGACTTATTAGATATATTAATTGGAAAGTTAACTTTAAAAAGTCATCTTGGAGCATCTAGAATGACTTGTCTAAATAATAGACGACGATTACTTAGAGTTTTTGTCTTATTTGATATTGAGTTTTATTGAAAACTTAAATTTTATGTAGAATGTTTTAGATTAAGTTTATGTTGAAGACTACGAGAATTATTTTGTAATAAAGTATACTAGTGTTCGTTCCCGTGCCTTTAAAAGGCACGGAGACTTAAATTTCAACACTTGCGAAAACATCAAATTATTATACAATTGTTTAGTGTAAATTATTATACGCCTGTATATATGTGAAATTTGGAACAATGATGTTATTTTGCAGTTATACTCCTGGATGCAATGTTGTTCAATGTAATTATCAAAATTCATAACGTAAATGTAATTAATTATACACCCGTATACATTGCTGCAACAAAATATAATCACATTTATGGTTATATTATCTACTAATGGTTTGATCAGCAACACTTTGTAAACTAAACTCAAATCTAGATATATCTTAAACACTTCGTGCGTAGTCTCTTCGGCATGTGGGACATGTAGTGCCATAATATAACCAGGTCTGAATGCAATCGGAATGAAATACATGTCTACAAGGAAAACTCGAAAGTTCCATGCCTAAACCTAACCCAAATGGAATTAAATAAATTACACAGTGACCTCCCCCACTTTGTTGAAGGGTTGCAACCTCCAACAAAGCGTGTAAAAGATTCGTTGAAGAATAAGATGACTCTGATATGTTGTCGGGTGATGGAACAGGAGGTTCAACCATCTCATCTTGCTCCAAGTCAATGATTTGTTGAAGTGATTGAACATTGACAATAATGTTTGGGCATCTATGGGGATACAATGTTGGAGCTTGTGAAGCCAGATAATTACTGACGAAGTCCTGTACAAGGCCAACAGCGCACATGTTCTGTATAAAAAAAGGTATGTCTGCTCCATCCAAAACAAATCTTGCGTGCGTCTCACTTATGGGAATACCACCCCATTCAGAAGAGAAAGTGAAATTCTTCACCGTTGTACCGACTTGTTGACGGTAGTGTATTACGATACATCCCTCCATATCTCTCACAGTTTCATATTGGGCTGATATAGTGATTATATAATCCCCAAAGAGGGGATGGTACATCCCCTCGGTTATTTGTGGAGGCAACACGTTTAGATCAACTGAGTCATTTAGAGACATAGTTAACCTAATTGTACATATACAATTAGAGATGTTTTGAAAAAAATATGATATAAAAAAGCATTAAAGGAATAGAATGTAATTTCAACCATAAAACTAACTAAGAATTCACATCAAAATGCAAATATCACGCATTACACATCTACCCATCACAGCCAAGTCACGATTCATCTAAGATCATGTAATCGAATAATAATATATAGGGTATTGCAAGGTTGATGGTAATTGCAAAGTTGCTAAGAGAAACTGAAGCTTAGAATATAATACTAAGGCTCATAATATTCAGGATTACTATAGTTTCATATTCAGGATTACTATCTTTCCAGGAGTTTGATTAGCAACCCTTTCAAGCTGTCTAGCAAAGAAGCAACCTGCGTTCAGCTTAAGTGTCCCATACAACATTTCATACAGAAAAGCGCATTCATCCTTCCGCACAACACTATCACTATCTTTACGGGCAAAAATGCTGGCAGCCATGAAGCGTTGCACATACCTCATATTTGGATTGCTGATGTGGTTGTTCCTTTTTGTCTTAGCATTCCACTCATACCCTGTAAGATCAATCCAAACAGTATCCTTGGAGAAGTCATTCAGTTTCGTTTCACTGTGATTTGGAAAACCGAAAATGGCATTGAATTGCTCCAAATTCAGCTCATACTCTTCACCAAATATTCTAAACTTTATAGATCCTTCTTGACAACTATGACCACTTGGTATTTCAACTTGTAAAGAGCTCAAGAATTCCAAAGTTAGAGTCTTGAATGTCGGCTCTCTTATATGTGCAAATTTCCTCCAACCCACATTTTCCAACATAAAGGTCACATCTTCCATCAATCCCAATCTTTCCAACGTGAACTCGTCTATATACCTGGTTGGAATAACCTCTCTGTTGTGTTTTAAGACTTCGAACTTATCTTCTTGCATAACATCTTGAAATGTCACTTGGTAATCATCTTCATAAAGCGGTAAAGGTGTTTTTTGTGCACTCTTGCGGTTTTTTGAGCTAGTAGCGACACCTTTGCCTTTATCTTGTTTAGAAGCCTTGCTAGTAGTTTTTGTACTTGTAGGTTTCGTTTCCGCTTTCTTTGTCACTTTTGTTTTAGCTTTGCTTGAAGTGTTGACTTTCAAAGGTGATTTGTCCTTATTTGTTGATCTTTCTGGCATACCATTTCTCCCCATAGCTAAACCTGCCAATTGTATTAAAAAACACAATGTATGAGTATAGACTCTTCCTTAGAAAAGGGCAAATCTGAACAAATACTGCAAAATCTTAAACAAAAGATAACAACTAACTGTTATGTGAACATATGCATATCAATCTGAATTTTAATTTTCAGTTTCATACCATTTAAGTCTCCTTTCCCAAACTGAAGGTCCATTGAAGAAATGTAAAACATAATACGAGATCCCTAAATTCAAGAATCGAAATACCTAAATTCAAGAATAGAAATCCCTAATTCTACAATCGTAATCCCTATATTCAACAATTGAAATCCCTAACTTCAACAATCGAAATCCCTAACTTCAACAATCGAAATCCCTAAATTCAAGAATATAAATCCCTAATTCAACAATCGAAATCCCTAAATTCAACAATCGAAATCCCTAAATTCAACAATCGAAATCCCTAAATTCAACAATCGAAATCCCTAACTTCAACAATCGAAATCCCTAGATCCAACAATCGAAATCCCTAAATTCAAGAAGAGAAGAAGGAGAGGAGAAGATGTGCATCGAAATCCCTAATTTCAAGAAGAGATGAAGGAGAGGAGAAGATGTGCTTCGAAATCCCGATAGTTGGGTCATTGAGGGAGGAGAGGAGAATATGTTACCGGAAATTGGATGTGCAGCGTCGAGCTTGCCGGTGGCGCGCCGAGGGGTGGTCGTGAGGGAGGAAGGGAGACGGCGATGACCTTGAAGGAAGGAGACAGTTGGCGGTGAAAAGTTGAAGAGAGTTTAGGTTTTAGAGAGATAATTGATTTAAATATGTGGTAAAATTTTCTAGTAAGACACATGAAAAATACAGCATGTTCTACGGTCGTATACATTTACACAAGGGAATGGAAAAACAGCATTCTATACGGGTGTATAAAATTTCACCAAGAGGAAAGTATGGCATGAACAATCCAGCATGTTATACGGTCGTATAAAATGTCACAAATAGGATCCTGCACATTCCGGTGTTTTAGAACTAATTAGTAGATATCCGTAAAAAGTAAAACACACCCGTATCACACTGAACTAATTATTCATCTTCCATAAAACGTATAATTTTCATATTATAACTTATGATCATTAAGCAATATGGCAATATTTGGTAACAAACTTTTAAAATTCATAAATAAATCTCTTGATATCTTTTTGCTTTTATATAAAAACGTATTCTGTTACAAACCGAATATATAAAAACTTATCTGCGTAGTGTTAAAAAAATCAACTAATTAATATATGGAGATACGTTGTCTGAGTCGTATAAAATATCATACACAATACGTGAACAAAATAGGATGCATAATAGGAAGTGGAGTGTAATATATTTTACACCGGTATACAGATCTGTGTCAAATCACAAACTTAAAAGTGAAGTGAACAAAATAGGATGAATAATAGGAAAAGGATAAGATATCATTCCATAAGAAATTGTTGATCTTGATCTTACAGACCTGAAAGGCTCCACCAAACAACCAAACATGGTACAAAAGTGGAATCTACTAAACATAAATAAGAGTTATGAACATGGTCAAAATAAGAGACAAACATTAAAACTCCATGATATGCACAATTCGACGACAAACAAAAAGTCTTCATGCGTTACCAGCTTCCATACTGTTACCTAAATCATTGACACACCAAAAATACATACAAAATAAGAATTGGGAATATACTAACTTTAAAAATAAAATAAGTAATTATTTGTACTTACAATCTTAGTCATCAGCAGAGTTGGTAGCGTATTTTCCAGCTTTTATGAGATTGCATAACTGTTCCATACGCATGTCCAAGCGTTCTTTGATTTTTCTATGCTCTTTGAGTTCCTCTTGCATGGATCTAATTGCAGCAACAGTCCACTCATTTGCAATAGGTAAGGCGGTTGAAGCAGATGAAGAAGAAGCTTTTTGACCTAAATCAGATGCATAGCCTTCTGGTGGTCTCATAATCCAATTTGTCTTCTTCTTAATAGTTGTTAAATCAACATTTGGGAGTGGAAGTGTGTATGTAGAATCCTTGAATTTCAGATGCCATACTTTATCAAATAACTCTACCATACCTATGGCGGTACAGATATCAAGATCAAGCACAACTTCTCCACAGACACAAGGCATGTGAGTCAGATCACATTTCAAATGAAGGGCTATTGCAGTAATAAGACCACCAATGACTATCTTCCCATTAGATTGATTTGCAACTTTGATTTGCAACTCTATCATCATTTACTCGTGCTTTGAGCCTCAACCTACAAAGTTAAAATACAAGCCTTATATTAACCATGGTCAATGTATAATGTAAACTACATGTAAATCTAAAACAAAATTTGCATAACAAATTAGATAAACATGCCTTAGTGTGGGAAATTTGACAACAGAATTACAAGTGCCACAACAAAATTGATCTCCATCCCAATCAAGCTTTTGCATGCATTGTTTGCATGCATTGTAACACCAGCCAAACTTGTCTTGCCAACTCTCAATAG
The DNA here is from genome assembly GCA_029168935.1 of Oxyria digyna. NCBI lineage: Eukaryota > Viridiplantae > Streptophyta > Magnoliopsida > Caryophyllales > Polygonaceae > Oxyria > Oxyria digyna. The sequence goes on along the minus strand of JAPVLV010000004.1, from coordinate 10,512,977 downwards.
TTGCAACAACAACATATACAGATGCCTATAAAAACAATTATTAGATTTATTTAATATGAGTTGTATATTTTTGAAGGAACATGGTATAAAAAGATAAATACCTTATCTGTTTCATTCAAGAATTGGACACATGCTTTCCTATCAACCTCAAAGAAGTCTGTTGTAGCAGGAAGTGAGCTTTCAATTGACGATGGTGTACAAGAAGTCATTGAATCTGAGAGGAGAAGATAAATGAGAGAAACAAAGTTTCAATGCATTTTGAGGTAAAATAGGGAGTGTAGTTGGCAGTTGAAGGCGGTTATGGAGGAGTAGAAGTAGTGGGGAGAGTGGGGGAGAAGATTTCAACTGCTGAGGATGGTTAATGGGCTTTAAAATTGGGCTGAAGAAGAGACGGTTTTCAAAATCAACCTAAATGGACAATGGTTAATGGGCTTTAAAATTGGGCTGAAAAAAAATAGGTTTTAAGTTTTTTTTAGGGCCGGTAAGAATGTGCCACGTGGCTGCGACGGTAAATCTTTTAGAAAATAGAGTTTTGGAATTTTCAATGTTTGTTACCATATATTAATAAATAAATATAAATTGGTTCCAAAACACAAGAATGTAAAGGATCTCTTTGTGAAATTTTATACGACAGTAAATCTTGCTGTAATACTCATGTCATACATTAATAGTTTGTGAAATTTTATACGCCCGTAATTATTGCTGGATTTCCCTTGTCATACTCTCCTCTTTGTGAAACTTTATACGACCGTATACATTGCTGGATTGTCCATGCCATAATCTCTTCTTTGTGAAAGTTTATACGACCGTATATCTTGCTGGATTTTCCATGTCATCTTCTTTATCTCTAGGAAAGTGAAATTTCTTTATACTTGAAATTACCTCATAAAATTTCTTTACAAAATACACTAATTTTATTTATTTACATAAGCCCTAATCTTCATTCAACTATATAAGAAAGACGTATATACAAACCCATACTTTACATGATCCCTATACAGAATAAGAAAGACCCCGTCTGCAATTTGGACAAATTTGCTTCCGTAACAACCATGATTCAATGCATAAACAATGAAATATGTGAGCACATGGCATTTTTTTTACTACAGTGCCCCGTATGAATGGTTCAAGGCAGATTGAGCAATCACGATCATTACCAGAATATGTGACACTCTCCAAAGCTACAATGTCCGGTTCTGAACGAATTGGCGATCCTTGATATTGTTCAGTGTCCGTCTCTAAATCAGAAGAAGAGGGAGCATCTATCAATTCAGGAAAATCACCTGGATGAACTTCAATCTCGACATTGATAAATCGTACCATGCCCCTTTGAATGAAGAAAGGGTCATCAATGACCCAACTATTTATATAATCACGAACCATTTCAGTTACACATACATGTTGCAAAACACTTGGCACATAAGCGTGATCTAAAATCAATTCAATTTCTTGAACTGATAGATGTTCTCCCCTCCAATGATATGTAGTCAGATACTCCTCCACCGTTGTAAATACACTGCAGAAATACTTGACTACAATTGTAGTCTCATCTAAAGGGGAGGTATATCCACCTGTAATTCGGACGGAATAGTTTCCACAACCATAATGATATCCCTGGCATAAATGAGAAGACGGGGGCATACTATAGAAAAATAATTAAATAAATTAGAGACAACATATTGCTTGTAAATAATTCATAAATAGATATGCATACTGTTTCAAGAATTTTTATCCTAAAAACTACAATTTCTCTTAATGTAAGGTCCTAACTGTTAAGTAAACACCAGATGCACAAACAAAATCAACTTGTAAACTGCAAATTGAAGCAGTGACCTGTTTTAAGGTTCCAACTATTAAGTAAACACCAGATGAACAACAAAAAATAGTTTTGTGAAAACAGTACTTTACCTGTTGTTTTAACTGAGGGAACTCTGGGAAATCTACATGAAAATAAGTAAAGAAGGAATTATAGAAACGTACAAAAAACTGTTGCAATTGCCCAACATGTAAACAATCAAGAAATTAATTAAGATAGTATAGAAGAGATTACCAGGTTCACATTGAAGTTGTTGTTCATAGGAAAACGAACTCTGAGAAGAAGCTCAATGAATTAAAGGACTTTTGATTTGAGTTTAAGAAATCATATGCTGTCAAACAAAACAGAAATATGATCAGGTAAGAGGTATAACGTATAAGCACACAACACAACAACTAAATAGGAGCAACCATCACTTGTGTAAACATACGGGTCCAGGTAAATGATTTTTTATACCTAACATGAAACATACGAGTTGGATGGTTTTGAAATGCTCACCCGTGCTATCATTTCTTTAATATCTTCAATGTGCTCGGTAACACAGGGCTGATTGGTGGGATTCATGCACTGAAGAGCTTCCATGTCAGCAAGAAACTCGTCACAAAATCGTCTACTCAAATCTAGTGGGTCTTCATTTCTCTCCTTTGCTCTATTGATTATCTGAGCATCAGTAAATACCAAACTTTCTATAAATATTTTTGCTCAGACTGCATAAAAGATTTATTTTTTATAATCTGCAGAAACAGAAACCCAACCACAAAAAAAGAATTTTGAGAATTGGACTTAACCCAACCACAAAAAAATTACTCAAATCTAGTGGGTCTTCATTTCTCTCCTTTGCTCTATTGATTATCTGAGCATCAGTAAATACCAAACTTTCTATAAATATTTTTTCTCATACTGCATACAAGATTTATTTTTTATAATCTGTAGAAACAGAAACCCAACCACAAAAAAAGAATTTTGAGAATTGGACTTAACCCAACCACAAAAAAATTCCTTCAGCTGGAAGTGCATATTTTGAGAATTGGGAAAGTGACATCAGAATGTATATAAACAAACAATGTTCGAATCAAATCCTGGTCTTCACCTGGGGCAAAAAAAATAATTTAGACATCAAAATGTATATAAACATTTGGAGCATAATTCCGGAGGACCTCACCTCGAAGTATTTCGATCCACAAATTAAGAAGCAAGGGTGGCATCAGGAATCTTCTAAATCTAATCTAGGGCAAACTCATAACCAATTTCGAAGTCCAATTGCTCGATCAGTGGAGACAGGAGGGGACTGCAACCAGCAACCAGCAACACCCTAGACTCGCCTAGAATACATAGAAAACATTTATCAAAATCATTCGACAAAGTACCTGAGCGTTTGCATATGTTGACTGCCGGCGAATGCTACAACGTTGATACTTGACAGCAGATTTCGAAAGGAGATGATGATTGAGAAAGAAAAGTGGGTAAAAAAGAGGATTAGCAGGCTGTAATTTGGGGAGGAAGAAGAGACGGTTTTGAGAAAGAAAGGAGATGATGATTGAGAGAAAAAAAGAGGATTAGCAGGCTGCATATTGAGATTAAATAGGGAGTGTAGTTGGCAGTTGAAGGCGGTTATGGAGGAGTGGAAGTAGTGGGGAGAGTGGGGGAGAAAATTTCAACTGCTGAGGATGGAGGTTGAGATGAGAAGCTGCGTGCTGAGAAGAGAGGTGTGAGAAGAAGAGGCGGTTTTCAATATGAGGCTAAATGGAGATAAGGTTAATGGGCTTTAAAATTGGGCTGAAAAAAGAGGGTTTTAAATTTTTTTCTGGACCTGTAAGAAGCTACCACGTGGCTGCAAGATAGAGGGCTTGAAGGGGGGCTGGCTTTAATCTTTTAGTAGATATGGTTGAAATATAAAATAGTGCGTTATATTTTTTAATTCATCTAACCTCCTATCTAGATCCTTTACCGTTCAACTCTCGTCCAGCGTTGTAGCCGAGATCACAAATTTTTCCTAGCTTTATGTAATGTAATGAGAGTTATGCGACATTTTTGTTCACATGATCCTGTTTTCGGAACTGTTTCGTTACTGCACTTATGAAATTTGGTATGTAATTGCACAATTTGTTTATGATTCAACCAGTTTGTGGATTTTGACGGCTGAATTTGTAGGACGAGTACATTCTTTGCTAGAATAATAAACTCATGTGGCAAAAATACTCAATTTACCAAACAAAGCGAATGTTAAACATTTAAAAATCATTCTCTCTCTATAGGATATTTCATTGATCACTTAATAGTTTCACACTTATAAGCAACCAAAGAAGACCTATTACGTTCGAATACCAGGACCTCCAAAAAACACATGATTTTCCCTCTTTTGAACATCTCTAACCACATACTCCTTACTGTTTTGAAACTGCTCAGTTCCGGTAGCATACAGCACCTTATGTTGGTCGTCCACCATCACAAAGTTCTTGCAAAATGCCTCCTTCTTGGTGTCGTGCCAATACGGTAGGCTTCCGCTCCCCATTTGCAGTTCATCTGATGAACTTTCCGGTGGCTGGAAAACTTCTCCTCCACATGCAACGTAGGAAGCCGAGTGAGCCATCCCGCTGAAGAATTGTTGAGGCCAAAACCCTACCACTGTGTTGTTTGCGCCTAGCTCTAGCCACCAGTTTCCGTTCATCTCATCCTAAGCGATTTTTTAAGTTTTACTTATTTAGAATAAGAATTTTCTAAGAAAATATGCTTAGCTAAACCGACAAATAAACAAACCTGGTAAACGAAAAAGTTAAATATGTATGTCTTGCCTCCTACAGTTGAGACTGGAAGGATTTTAGCACCCAATGCAATTTTCGTGTTCACAATCACAAACCCGCATTGACTATTGTGACAATGTGTATCACCAGCCTAATGACAATTTAATCAGTCTCTATAATAAGCACATTAAGACTTATAATATAATGCATTATATTGTACAAAGATTAGAGGATAGACTTACACTACTCTGCACAAAGATCCTTGAAGCTTTGTCCTTGTACATCGTTGGATTCACCTACAAATCGTTCTCAGTTCTAAGGGCGTATACACATTAACAAAACCCTTACACAATTTTAACGGGATTGCATTCTAAAATGTATTGATAATAAAAAAAAACCATAAATGTTGGGAAAAAACCATATGCCCAAACATTATAGACGATGCACACATATCTCAGTATAACATCTAAAATCTATCTCTACCGAAATCGGAGCCATGGATATTAGAATTGATTATATTTGTATTGTATTATATGGAATTTATATGTAAGGATATGTAAAAAAACATTAGATAAATTTATAGCTTACTGTCCAACCAATCTTGATCATATCAGATCCATCTTGGATGATAACTTCAGCTGAACTGTATTCCCCAGGTCCAACATAAGGATTATATACAGAAATGTCGGCTCCAACTCCATTATATTCCTTCGTACGATCACTTTTCGTCTGCGCGAGCGCAAACTGAACACAACACACACATCTTGTGAATCAAAATTGATGCGTGTGTTCATCAAGCAGAAAATGACAGATCAAGGAGGAAAATAGCTCTAGCTTACAATTGTTCCGGGTTGAGAACTTGAGTTTGATCTTGAAGAAGTTGAATTATGCTTCATAAAATTGAACTGAGATAGTTCATCTTTTTCCGTTCTTCTAATTGGGACTGTTCCGTATGGACAACCTCCATCCTTCGATATTATATCCAACTCATGGATTTGTTTTGAAAAGCCTTTGTTTTTCATTCTTTTGGGACTAGAATTTGGCCTCATCTACAATTAATACAAGTAAATAAGTAAACCAACACATCGTTATGAAAACAATATGAATATTTTTCATTGTTTCTAATTTGTTTGTATAAAAATATTTATCTTGCACTATTTTACTCTTATTTTATAAAACCTTTTTAGAATTATACTAATGTTATAAGATGTGAAAAATGAAGAAATGTTCGAAAGACAAATAATTTCAGACGCCTGGGGTTCTTTTAAACCTAATACACTTAAGGATGATTAAAATTGTGATAAAAATAATGGAATTTTGGCAAAAAATTCAAATTTAGCTATTATACAACATGTCTAAATTAGAGAATTTGAAATATATACCTGAGGATGAAAGTTGTGATTCTTAAGAGAAGGATGTTGTAATGCAGGCTGTTTGTAGAAGTCGATACAGTCGTAGATGTCAACATGCTCCGTCTACATACATAGATCAATGATACGAAAATTGTGTTTATGCAAATTCACTACTACTGAAATCATAATATTTGAACATAGATGAAAACTACTTTGTTGCACTTACCTTGATTATCTTGACAGCAGACTTGTTGATGGGCTCAGGATTTTTTTTGAAATCCGGTTTTTGTATAGAATTGCTATTCTTACAATCCCCAAAAGGAAACAAAAACATGAAGGGAAGAAGGATGAGCAAGATGCATTTGACAACCATATTCGCTGAAAGGCAATGATATGATAATCGTCAATGGAAGCAAAATGAACCTGCTTTTAAAGGGGGTGATGATATATACGGAGTAATTGATTAATTGTATTTGTCAATGGAAGCAATGAACCTGCATTGAAAAGATTAGTATTACTAACCACAAAGAGATGAGATCAGGATTCTATTTAATTAATTTCCATTTTTTAATAGAAATATGAAATACCAAATTACCAATCCTTCGATGGGAGCGGCCTATAGCTTCTCAAAAGTTAACCCAATTGGTTGGATTGACCCGATATGACATGGAAAAAAATCTATCCAACCAGATGAGAAAATTCATTAAATCAATTTGGGTCAAAATCGAGCTGATCCGAGATCCGTTGGATCAAATCTAGACCGACCCAAACTTCTCAAAACTCAAACTTCTCAAAACTCGTCGATGAGTCCACTTTTCACATATTTTATTTCATTTAAATTAAAAAAGAAGAAGTTATTTTATTTATAAAAATATTGTTTAAATTTATTTTCTTTATTACAATTAAAAATCGAACATTCGAAACCCGCTGGATCGTCCTAATTCGAATTCGATCAACCTGAAAATTTTATCGACCTGCTTGACCGAATCCGTTTTTTACCCGAACCCGATTGACTCGAACATGACCCGTTTGACCCGTTTGCTAGATCTAGATCGACCCAAAATAAATCGTGGTTTAATATAATTGGGAAGAGAGGATGAACCGTTACTTTATTTTAGTCGGGTATTTGAAAATACTAGGCCCATTACCTATAAATCTTACAGAATATTTTTTTTAGTTTTTCTTACTCGATGAGGTATGTTCTATTGTTACTCAATGTGTTATAAAAATCTAAATCTAATCTATCTTATATATTAAAACTGAGTTTTTTTGAGCTCTTAAAGTCATTTTGGACTTAATTTGTGACACAATTATTTTTTCATTTCAATTATAAATAGATTGAATAATTATATTAACAATTAAATCTTAAAAAATTGTCATTCCCTTCAACAAAAAGTATACAAACTATTTTATTGAGAATAAATATTATGTTGAAGGTTAATATATATTCTTACGATAAAAATAGGATTATTTTCGATAAAAAAAATTAAGTCAAGTTACGTACATAACGTCTATGAAATAAAATATTTTTTTATAAATAGTCTTTACAAGAAAAAAGTTAATCTTAATTTTTTGACAACTCAATTAAAAGGATATACAATTTTCATACGAATAATATGGAATTTCCCGTACATGACACGAGTCACTGCAGTGGTAGAAATCTAAATCTAATAAAAATTTAGGTGGTACAAAAACAGAGTAGTCGATCGTTCCCGATAAAGTGTATCGGTTTGGGTCTGATTAGAGATCTTATGCAATTTTTGGATGATATAAGTTTAGATGTTTTAAGTAAAAATGCTAATCCACACTCATTATTCATTACTCATCCAATTTAATATATTTAATTTTTTAAAGTGTCTTTTTATATCATTATAGTTTCTTATATTGTCAAAGTCTTGGCATTGTGTGAGATTCAAATTCTAGTAATGAAAAAAACTCAATAGTAAAAGCATTATTAAGTATTAAATTGATAAAAAAACATCCTGATTCCTATAGGGTGGGGCTAGTCGCATTCAATATTTTATACTTTTACCCTCAATGAGTCATGACACACATAATTTCTCAAATATTTTTACATTGCAAATAAAATTATATTTAAAAAATATATAATTTTTTTTTTTTTTTATAAATTTATAACTATTTTGTTTTTTGTTTTTTGTTAACAATAATTTCTCATATATTTTATGGTATGAATCAAGTTAGTGTTCCCTAACTTTGTAGCTATGTAGCTTGAATACCCATTTACTTTTGCACACTCACATGTTACGTGTGTTAGATTTTTTTACGGTTTCGGAATACATACACGAGACTATTTGAATGAAAAAGTTTAAATTTTATGTGAATTTAGCGTCTATGTTTTTAGTCATTTACCCAAGTCAAGGCAACTTAGTTTGGTTTAAGCATACATACATTTCTCCCTAAAAACACAAGGTTATAAATGAATGAAATACAAGTCCCGATTCTAAACATCCCTATGTTTTGTTTATTTTAGCTTCCAATAACAAGTCTTGTTCTCACAACTTAATAGTCAAATAATCTCAATTTACCACACATAGAAGATGTTTAACATTTGAACATGCATTTTTCTCTTGGACTAAATTCATCTCATTCTGTTTCTCTTACATTATACATGTTACATTGGCCAATTAGGTCCCCCAAAAAACACATAATGATCGCCCGATTCCGAAATATCTCTAACCGCATACTCCTTATCGTTTTGAAACATCTCAGTTCCGGTAGCATACACCACCTTATGTTGGTCGTCCACCATGACGAAGTGCTCACAAAATGCCTCCTTCCTGGGGTCGTGCAAGTACGGTAGGTATCCGTTCCCCATTTGCGGTTTATCCGGATTTCCGGGTGGCCGGAAAACTTCTCCTCCACATGCAACGTAGGAAGCTGAGTGAGCCATCCCGCTGAAGAACTGTTGAGGCCAAAACCCCACAATTGTGTTGTTTGTGCCTAGCTCTAGCCACCAGTTTCCGTTCATCTCATCCTGCATGCTCGAAGAGTTAAGTTTTTACTTATTTAGAATGAAGTTGGATCCGGCGAGAATGACTTTATCCTACGAATATACGAATATGTGCATGTGAATGTAAAAAAGTGTGCATGTGAATATAGAAGGTTGAGCATGTATTCGAATTACAATATTCTAAACAAATATGCTTAGCAAAACCGACAATAAACAAACCTGGTAAACGAAAAAGCTATATGTGTATATCCCGCCCCCTATAGTTGAGACTGGAGTGATTGCAGCACCCAATACAATTTCTGTACTCACAATCACAAACCCGCATTGGCTATTGAGACAATGTGTATCACCAGCCTGGCGACAATTTAATCAGTCTATATAATAAGCACATTACGAGTTACAAATATGATGCATTATATTGTACAAAGATTAGAGGATAGGCTTACGCTACTCTGCACAAAGATCCTTGAAGCTTTGTCCTTGTACATCGTTGGATTCACCTACAAACCATTATCAATTATAACAATGTTACACAAACCGTCTACAGTTTTTAATAAGACGACATTCTAAAAATAATTGAGGAATAAAAAACACAATAAATGTTGGAGAAAAAAAAGGGGCGTTGCTATTTACACATAGATGAGACGACTTGAATGATCAATTGCGTTTTTTGGCGAATCTGAGTTTCGCGCGGAGCTGAGCTTCGCGCAACGTTTAGCTCTGACCGATCCAGCAGATTGTAAATCCGTCGGGTTTTCATCCTATTTTTTTTACAAAATCTTTAAGTACTTTGGCGGGTTATGTATCCGTTCATCCCATAACTTCGCGCAAAGTTAAACTCCACGCAAAGTTAAACTCCACGCGGAGTTAGGCTTCACGCAAAGTATACTAAGTGTCAGACTGTGAGGATGGAATGAGAGCATTGTATACACACGTTTCTACCCATGTAGTGTGTGCATGTTTCATAAATTTTGTGCATCACTAAAGTTGGGTGCATTTTCCACAACCTTTATATGAATGAGTCACAACGTATGTATACTGTGTGCATCGTTCTCCTTATCTAAATATACCCTCACTGGAACATGAGCAACAAGTGCTAGAAGTAAGTATATTTCAACTTTAGTTAAGTGGAATTGACATGTAACTTATGAAACGGAAAAACATCAAAAAATTCATAGCTTACCGTCCAACCAATCTTGATCATATCAGATCCATCTTGGATGATAACTTGGGCCGAACTGTATTCTCCAAGTCCAATATATGGATTATACACAGAGATAAGGGCTCCAACTCCATTATATTCCTTTGTAGGATCAGTTTTCGTCTGTGCAAGCGCAAACTGAACAAGACAAACATATCTTGTGAATCAAAATAGGTGTATGTACATCAAGAAGAAAATGACAGATCAAGGAGGAGAATAGCTATAGCTTACAATTGTTCCGGGTTGAGAACTTGGGTTTGATCTTGAAGAAGTTGAATTCTTATTCATAAGGTTGTACTGAAAGAGTTCATCTTTTCCCATTCTCATAACTGGAACTGTTCCATCTGGACAACCTCCATCCTTCGATCTTATATCTAACTCATGAACTTGTTTTGGGAAGCCTTTGTTTTTCATTCTTTTGGGACTAGAATTAGGCCTCATCTACAATTAAACGCAAGCGAATCAACACATTGTTATGATGTAAAACTTTATGATAGTTTTTTCTAACTTTTCTGTAAAAATATTTGTCTTGCACGCTTTTATTCTTATTTTTTAAAACTTTCCATAGAATTAATGCAATGTTTTAAATAACTTTTATAACCTAATAAATAATTTTAGACGAAGGTTCTTTTATTTAAAATTACACAAACTTCAATATATGAAGAAGAAAAAACATCTAACGGCTAAGAGCCTAAGACACATAAGGATGATTAAAATTTTAATTAATGGAATTTGGACACATTTTTTTTTGGAATTTAGCAGTGATATACTCGTCTATTTATTTTGGTAGGTAATATGTCTAAATTAGAGAATTTGAAATAATGTACCTGAGGATGAAAGTTGTGGTTCTTTAGGGAAGGATGTTGTAATGCTGGTTGTTTGTAGAAGTCAATGCAGTCGTAGATGTCGCCATTCTCTGTCTACAAAGATCGATCAGTGACAAAGAATTGTGTTTTCCCAAATTCGTTACCATTGAAATCATAAAATTCGAACATAGATGAAAATTACTTTGTTTTTCTTACCTTGATTATCTTACAATCCCCGAAAAGAAACAAGAACATGAAGGGAAGAAGAAGGATGAACAAGATGCATTTGACAGACATGTTCTTTGAGAGGTGCTCCGTATAATGTTATGTAATTATCAATGGAAGCAGTGAACCTGCATTTAAATGGGTGATGATATTTAATGTTCAATGGAAGCAATGAATATGCATTTAAAGGCATTAATACAGATTAGTATTACTAACCACAAAAATAAGAAATAAGAATTCTATTTAATTCATTTCCATTTATTATTCAGAAGAATTTGGTAACACCAATGCCTAATTGGGTCGGCCCAAAGTAAGTAGACTTTGGTAGACTTTTGGGCCTAAAACCACGTACTTTCCCTATTTTCAAAACGGAATTGATTTCGACACCGATTGTTTTAATTTTTTAGTCGAAAATTTAAAACGCTACATTATTGCGTTTTAAAACATACACACAAAATAAAATGATGCCATCACACAACGCTTATATTCTCCGGCTCAAAACCTAAAAGGGCCGGCCCATACAAGCCCTTCGTTTCAAAATTACTAAGGATCAGGTGTGTGGTACGCGCGGGAGAATCAGAAAAAAAATGAATACGATATAAGAAAATACAAATGTAAGGAGTATTGTTTTGGATTTATCAAAGGCGGGGCGCAGAACGAACGAAAAAGTTACACCGCAAAAAAGTTATCCTTTTTGTGGATGATGACGATTGTGTTTTCATGGGATCCAAGGCGTTCTGAACAGGAGCAATCGCATCCGCTTTTACTTTCTGAATTTTTTCTTTTTTTTTAAGTCAGGATCGTTAATAAAATACAGACCTTGCTATACACGTGATTTAGCAGAGGCGTCGTGCAAAACAAATAAGTCTTATAACACTAAAATACTTTTTGTAGTGTGCTATATGATACCGCGCCTTCCAATACCAAGGGACACAATTTATCCAAAGCGCAGAAGAGATATTTACCCGGACACTTACTCGTTTTGCACATCTTCACTTAATCAAAAAGAAGGAAAACCCTAAAAACGCCATCGAATCTTAGTATAGTCTACGACGGTTATATATGTAGATTTTGGTGATTTTGTTGAAGTAAACTTCCCTTCACATGGACTCCTCGAGGAAGATCAACGTTGCACTTCAATCTATGGGAAAACAATATTTTTGTTTGTTCGCAGATGTACTGGATTCCCACATGATGTTCTCATTAAATGTGCAACCAGTACACTTGTTAATGGATAGTGTCATGGGTGGACGACATTTCACATGTATCCATTTGCGCTAGAGTTTCGTTTACCATTTCCTTCATTAATGACCTCATTTTTGAATGTGCATCAGTTGTCATCGGCATAGTTGTCGATTCAGGTCCGTATGACAGATTATGTATGTTTTTACCTAGTACACCGATGTGACTGATATCGAAGTAGGATATCATTAATATGACGAGAACTTACAAAATAAAAAATGAAGAAATGTGGTAGCGTCAGCCGGGATAAGAAAGAAGGTGTTGAGCCCTTCATTTGGAAGATGAAAGTTATAAAAGATGAAGAATGACAACGAAAATTCTTCTTCCTCAACATCGATTCAACCGGTATATTATCATAGTTATTTGTATGGTCGTTGTTGTATAGACCGTAAATCCTCTCCCAAGTCATTTAAAACTAGAGGTTTTTACTTTAAACCACCCGTTATTTACCAAAATTGGCAAGGAACCACCCGTATTCAACGTATTGATTTTAAACCACCCAAAAAAGCCTCTCCGTTAACAAAGTCACACCCAGTCCCTTGTTCTGTTAGGTTTTCCGTTAATTTATACGAAATTACCATTATACCCTTTTCTTTTTCACAAATTTGACAATTATACCATTATACTCCCTCTGTCCCACTATATAAGCCCCATTTCATTCTCGCACGAATGTCGATGAGCGTTTTTTTTGTCAATATCTCTACTTACGTACTAGTAAAAAAATATAAAAAATTGAAATTGTTATAGTACTTGTTAAGACGAATCAAACAAGATCCCACATGACTATGTTTTCGCTTATAAATTGGAAGAAATCGAGAAGATTCTCTCGGATTGTGAATAGTGTTAGAAAATTAAATGAGGTTTATATAATGGGACGGAGGGAGTACTATTATACCCTATTCTCTGCAATTTCAAAAAGAAAAACAAAAAAAAAACAAAAGCTTCAAAATTAAGGTTCATAGGGATAAATTTTAGGGGTCGAATTCGACGGATTTGGGCAACGGAGAGCTGCAATTAAAGTGGGTATTGGTGAGTCTTGGCGTTAATCGATCAGTGTGGTCAAGATCCGTGAGAATTTGAAGACTTCGCAAATTTGGCTCCGAACCGCTTCAGTCGTCTTCCAGGACTGCAACATCTACCCTTGTCTCCCCCATGGAAAATCAATTCAACGCCATCACCGCCCAAGGCCGAACCGATATATACCAGAAGACTGTGGAGAGAGCTTGTTTCTGGGGTGTTTATGGTGGAACCAGTTTCTGAGGTCTCTTTTCTACACCGGCTGCTGAAAATTCCATACTCATAACAAAATTTCATACTTTTTTTGTACAATTTGGTTTCTGAACTTTCATCTACCCTTTAGATATTTTGGTGCGGTAATGTGTAAAAATTTTCATCTAGGGTTGTGTTGTGCTTCACAGATTTCAGTTGAAATTACTTAGGAATGTGAGATTGTGTTTTGTGGCAGTGGGGGAGGACTTTAATGTTAGGGTTTTCAGAGGTTATTGAAAATTTAAGTTCTTTTGTGTGTATTTGTTGGGTTTGGACATTGGAGTTTGAGTTTTAAGGGGGTTTTAGGTTTCTGGAAGAGGAATGGGTGCAAAAGGTGGTGAAGAGAAAGTGTTAGGCCTGGTTGATGGGAAATCAAAGGTGGGGAGGAAGAAGAAAGGAGAAGAGAGAACAATGACATTTTTTGAAAATTCGATTTGCTATCAAGGGTATAATGAACAATTCACACTAATTAACAGAAAATATACACGATTCTTAAATAACGCCCGGTACTTTATTCAAACAACGCCGGGTCACTCGCGTTCTGCGAGGACCCGTACACTCGCGTTCTGCGAGATTAGCAAAAAATTAGGTTAATTACATGCATGCTAATCTCGCGTTCTGCGAGTGCACGTGTCCTCGCGTTCTGCGAGTGTACGTGTCCTCGCAGAACGCGAGCTTAGCATGTCAGATTGACGTTGTTGTGCGCCATTACTACATGTCTTGTCCCCACCTAACTATAATAACTACCCCCTTATTTTAAGTATTCCGTAACACCTATTAACCCTACCCTAACACCTCTTTTTATCATCTTTCACCTCTTTCACCCTCCATTAAAACCCATTTTCAAAACCTTAAAACTTCAAAACACTCTAAAAACACCTAAAATAATGGAAGATGAAGAGGAATTCAACAAAGGAGGGAATGAAGATGGTGGTTCATCAAGTTACCATTCAAATGAGGTAATGTTCTTACTTAATTTTTGAATTTTAATTTGTTTTGCACCATTAAGAGCTAAAATGAACTTATTATGTTGTATTTCATGTTAAATCTAGTAGTAGTGGTAAGTGTTGAAGAGATGCCTTTTGCATATAATGTCAAAAACTTAGATGTGTTCATGTTTTTAGGGTTTTTATGGTTTTGAATGTAGGAACTCATGTTATGTTAAATTATCCCGTTTAGTAACTAGTTTCAGGAAATAGCAACTTCTCGCGTTCTGCGAGAGGAAGCCACTCGCAGAACGCGAGAAGTGTCTCCCTCGCAGAACGCGAGAAGTTGCACATTACAGAGTATTAACAGAAGCATTGTGTATAGGTGAATTTTTCTTTGTTCACTGGATTGAATGCAATCCAGTTGAATGACTACACCTACCCCTCGCGGAATACGGTGCCCGTTTCGCCACCGTCATTTGATTTAGGGATTGACGACTTTGGATATTATCATCAACCATCTTTATATGAACAACATGTGCCATCTACTTATGAGTTGCCCGTGCCATCTACTTGTGAATTGCCATGTACATATGAGGTGCCATCAAGCTATGATGCGTTTCATTCACAATTTGCTAACCCACCAACAAACGTAGGAGAGGAGATGTGTTTTCTTCCCTCTTTACGCACTGCACCAAAGTTTGATAGTCCCGTATGTGAGGAAGAGGTTGTTTCTAGGGATTATTCGGAATATTTCACTACGGAGCAAGTGTTTGCCTCTAAGGAGATTGGTCATTTGTGGGCTTTGAATGTTGCAAAGCAACACAAGTTTATGATCTCTATTGGAAGGACTGTACCAGCTAAACTGGGGCAAAGTGGTAAGATTCAAATCATTTGTGAGAAAGGGGGAAGCCATAGGCCTAAAGGTGTCGGTGTTAGATCAAACACAAAGAGCAAGAAAACGGGGTGTAAATTTCAGTTGAAGCTCATGGAGAACCGGGTTGAAGAGAATTGGAGATTAGTGGTTGTTTGTGGTTTGCACAACCATCCTATTGGAGATAGTTTGGTCGGGAATGCATTTGCCGGGAGGCCAACCCCGGATCAAAAGAAAAAGGTTCGTGAGATGGTACTTTCACATTGTTCTCCAAATCAGATTTACACTGAGATAAACAAGGATCCCGGAAGTTGCACAAAGAAGAACCAAGTGTACAATTTGGTAAGACATATAAGGGAAGAGGAAATGGAAGGTAGAACCGTGGTTCAAGAATTCTTTCACCAATGCAAAGAGAGCAACTACTTCATGGAGTATAGGCCAAGTGCAACGAACCCTTCGTTAATAGGCGACTTGTTCTTTGCTAGCCCCGAATCAATGAAACTCTTAAAGGCGTTTCCATATGTCCTTTTGATGGACTCGACTTATAGCACGAACAGGTAAGTATTTATCATTCTGTTTTTATGTTGTATTTATCTTACTGTATTTTGGTTCCAGGTACAATGTTCCCTTCCTGGAGATAGTCGGTTTGACTTCTACATGGAAGAATTTTGTTGTGTGCGGGGTATGGTTAGAGGCTGAGAGCGAGGATAGTTATTTATGGGCGTTGCAGCAGCTGCAGACGATGTATTTGAGAATAGGAGCATCGCCTACTTGCTTCGTCACTGACCGTGAGATGGCTCTTATGAATGCAACAGACAAGTTATGGCCAAATGCAAAGTTTCTCTTATGTAGGCGACATGTAAGGAAGAACATAGAGGCGAGAGCCAAGATAGCTATGGGCACACAAGCATTGGGGGTTCATATTTCAAATGATTATTATAACGTGTTCGAACAAACCACTGAAGAAGATTACAAGAGTACTTTGAAGAAACTTGAGGACGAATGGCGAGCTTATCCAGCCGTATTGAAGTACGTGAGAACGAATTGGCTAAACCGTTACAAAGAAAGACTTGTTTCAGCATGGACGGATAATGTCTTCACTCTCGGGAATAACACGACAAACAGGTATGTTCTGTTATTTATGTCTACCTTCTACATATGATAAAAAGAGCTTCTGTAATGCACACCTCGCAGAACGCGAGGGCATACCACCTCGCAGAACGCGAGTAAATTCCTTGATTCAGTGTTGATGCATTTTCGAATGCAAAGATCCTGGAACAATCAATGAACTCGCAGAACGCGAGGTGTACACACCTCGCAGAACGCGAGGAGTTACACATTACAGAAGGATCCACAGGTTCTGATTTGTATTTGCATTTTATTGTTTTTCGAACATTTTAGAGTTGAAGGAGCACATTCATGTCTTAAGTCATACTTGTCAAGTGGAAATGCTAGGCTAGACACAATGTTCAAAGAATACAAAACAATGGCGGAGAACCAACTTAAGGAGATTACTGTGTCTTTCACCGAGAGTTTGAATAAGAGCTTCACAGTTGTTGAAGGGGCCGACTTGTTTAAAGTCTTGAAGTTCAAAGTCTCTTACAAATGCATAGAATTTTTGCTTAAGGAATACACGAAGGGGGAGAGATTAGGTGCGCACTTTAATATGTTTTGTAGCTGCGGGATCAAGATTAGAGATGGGTTGATGTGTGTTCATCAGATTGTAAGACATTGGAAGGAGCAAAGACCACTAAGAGTATCAGAGTTGCACCCTTTCTGGAGTACTTTGAGTTTGGAAGAAGTTGATGTTCCCGGCATACTGGAAGTTAAGAGTAAGGTGGCAAGGCGTCTTTTTCAGACTTTCTATGAGGAAACGTTTCCGAAATTGTGCCCCCATGATCAAGAAAAGTGTGCACAAACTGTTTTAGACATTGGGAAAGTAAATACTCCTCTAAAAGAGCCGGCTATTTCAAAGCACACCGGAGGTCGTCCAGTCGGAGCTCCTAACAAACAACCTAGGTCAACGCAAAGAAGACCGTCTGCATGGGAGCACACTAATGTTGAGATGGATGCTAGAGATTTGGAAGAAACACCCCCAAAGAAGCAAAAAAATGCTTCTAATTCTGAAACATTCAAGAAACCAAAGATTAAGGTGATTGGCAAGTACAAGTCTCACATACCCGCGTCAATGCGCACCCATGTGAATGGTTGGTTTGAGGTAAATGGAGATGGAAATTGTGGATTTAGAGCAATAGCTCATGAATTGCATGACAACCAACACTTATGGAGGGAAGTAAGAGATTTGATGATAGCTAAGGTCAAAGAGATTTGGCACCTAGTTCAAGGAACTTGGATTGGACCTCCACAACAACCAACTTTGGAGAGCGCTTTACACCAACTGACATGGGAAGGAATAGGAAGGGCTCCAGAAGATCACTGGCTAGCTACCCCGGAAATGGGATGCCTTGTGGCATCCACATTCAACATAGTGTTCGTAACGGTGGGAAAAAGTGCTAACTACACTTACCTTCCTCTACAACGTCCTACTTGGTTAGAAGATGGTGACACACTTCCGACGTTCTGCTTATTCTATATTCAGAGTGAGAGACATTTTGTTCCGGTAAGTTTTCTTGTAGTTGCGTCTTGAAGAAAACTGCCCATTACCTCATGTGTTTACTCCTTGGTGGCGAAACGCTGAAAGAGATGCTTTTTCTTTGCACGATCTTGTGTCACATCGATGTGCCGCCTTTGAAATGTAATGTTGAAGTTATGTTTTATTCGCTGAATTTGTAATGTAATGTTGAACTGGAGATGGTTTTTTAAATTCTTAAACTGGAACTAATGTCATGGACATTTTCCAGAAAATGTCATTCCTCGCGTTCTGCGAGGATGGTGTCACTCGCAGAACGCGAGTAACACCAACCGTGCCACAGACCGTGCATATCAACTGAGAGCACCCTGTTTCCTATAGGGCAGACTCGCGTTCTGCGAGTGCTGTGCACCTCGCGTTCTGCGAGGTTATGCAAAAAACGAACAGAATTGAAGCAACACCAACATATCCCTAAACATAATCCAACAAAATTATCCAATCAACAAAACACCTAAGAAAGCAATCCAAAACACAATCCAAAACACAAAACGGAAGGCTACTCGTCTTCTCGTGGTCGGAAGGGAGCGAGATTTGACATACTTAGGAGCATTTGGGCGTGATATGAATCAAAATCCTCTGGAGTGGCAAACCGATACCGGTCCATGTCATTGTACACCCGGCCAATCACCTATACGCAAGTAAACATTCATTCTATGTTAATATTCGAGACAAACAAAGACTAGAAACGCAAGATAAACCAAAACAATTAATATTACCTGTCTCTCAGTCATCATCCCAGGGATTGCAGGACGGATATACCTATGGGTCCTCTTGATGTACCAATCCATGTAATCATGGGAGCATTCATGTGGTGCATAGGCAACTGGCCCCATATCATCGAGAGACAAAGAGTGAACATCTCTTGACTCCCAAAGCCATTGGTTGGTGTCATAAAAAACACTATAACACCTAATGTTTTTCAACCTATGAGCTTTGAGCGGTTCGATGACTGGCCTAGGAATACGCTGCACTCTCCCAAATTGTCTGGGACACCTATCAGGCATGTGTGGTTCGGTGATGTCACAGCAAGATAGCACCCCGTGAAATAGAGCGGGAGCAAGCTCAGGATCGGTGAAGTCTTGTGCTCCATACGGGTTCCAACATACCTAACAAAATGACAGAAAAACGCATGGTGAAGTCTGTAAAACACCAGAAACTGCAGAAACTAGGACAAAATGCAGAAACTTGCATTTTCTCGCGTTCTGCGAGTGTGTCCATCCTCGCGTTCTGCGAGAAGCCACAGACTCGCGTTCTGCGAGAAAATGTTGCATAATCAAACAAATTACTGCTGCGTACTAAAAAAATGCAGAAATCCCAGAAAATGCAGAAACTTACCATCTCCGGCATAAGAATATCGAGCGCTCCCCTATAGTCCCTTCCGACTTGCCCCTTCTTCAGCTTTACATTCTTAGGCATCCACCGGTATGCCCATGGTTGCTCCGCTCTCCACCGAGGACGTTCAGTAGGTCGGAAGTGTGGGAAGTAGTTGTAGATCCATGCCTAAGAAATACAAAGTACGTTAAATATGAAAATATATACAAGTATGTAAATTAAACGCTTAGAAAGTATAATACCTGCAACAAGGTGTAACAGAAAGACATCTGCGCACAACCCTGTTGTGTGCATACCCCCAGCTGCCTATACAGATGGGCCAAAGCAGCTGAACCCCACGATATGCCCGTAGCATGGGCATAGGTTTCCAAATAAGGCCCATATCTAAGCCGAATCAAGTTCTGTGACTTGTCCGGAAATAAGAGCGAGGAAGCAGTATACAACACCCATCCTAAACCCTTTCGCTCTGGACCTAGGGTTTCACAATGCCTTCTAAACCAATCAGCTTTCACCCTCCCAGAATCTAAAGTGTGGGGATCTACTCCAAAAATTTCCGCCCCCTTCCTACCATAGTATTTTATAATCTCATCATGACTAAACTTGGCCCCCAGTTTCTTACAAGTAGTCATTGCTTTCCCTTCTATAGGTAGGCCTAAAATCATATGTACATCCAGAAGGCCAATAGTGATCTCACCACAAGGGAGGTGAAATGAGTTAGTCTCCGGTTGCCATCGTTCGATGAACGCTTCAATCAACGGATAGTCGATTGCTTCGTACATCATGTCAGGTAGATCTGACAATCCAACAGCACCGGGAATCTATGACCAGTCATCGTTGTCCAATGGCCAGTCACTGCTTTGCTTTGTCCGTTGTTGTGGCTTCATCGGACCTTTCAACTGCAGAAAAATACAAAATTACACACTGCAGGCCAAATTTACAAAAAATACAGTTTCTGCAGAATTATCAGCTTCTGCAGAAACCAAGCATTTTCTCGCGTTCTGCGAAGAGTAACACCCTCGCGTTCTGCGAGTATGCCACTCCTCGCGTTCTGCGAGAAAATGCACAGAAATTGCATTTTCTGTGCATTCTGCAGAATTTCTGTTAATGTATTAAAAATGCAGAAAATCAATAAATTAGTAAATTACCTCCCCTTTCTGGATGTGGAACGCCACATGTGCTTCAAATCCCTTAAGCAACTCGGGATCTTCTGGACCGCCAGGTGTGGCATGAGTGAGCTCAGGATCATACTTTGGCTCATTCTTCTTGGACTTCCTCTTTCTTGTTGGTTTCTGGACCAATTCTTCTTCTTCTTCTTCTTCTTCATCATCATCATCATCATCATCATCACCTTCTTCTTCGTGTTCTTCCCCAACACCTTCATCCTGGTACTCTTGTTCCATCGGTTCTGGTTGAGGATTGTAAGAAGAAGAACAAGCTTGTCCACTTCCTTGACCCATGTCTTCAGGAACACTTCCCTCACCAAATGCACCTCCCCACCCTTGTCCACCGACCCAACTTTGTCCACCCCACCCTTGTCCAACTTCCACTACAGCATACTGAGGAATGAAATTGTCCCAGCTTCCCGATTGTTCATATGGAGTTGATTGTGGTGCCCATTGAGTTGACGGTTGTGCACATGAAACTGACTCTTGAGAATAAAGGTCCCAATCATCATTTCGATACCCTTGATATGTATCTGCTCGTTCTATCCCACTAGGCACAGAACAGTCTTCCCCGGCATAACTATGGACACCACTGTACCGCTCTATGGGGCGATAATCAACGTCGGGGAGCCCCTCGGGGAAGAGCTCTACCGGTGTTGTATTCTTTGCTCTCCTTTTCCCTTTTGCATTTTCAACCGGTGGATTTTCTCTCACAGCGTTCCTATTTCTTCGACGGGTTGAACGTCCAGGAAGATCCATTACCTAAAAAAATGTAAAGTAGAATCAGTATATAAATATAACATTATATAAAGTAAAATCAGTATATAATAAAAATCTGCAGAAGAGGAAAGAATTTCCTCTTATGTCAATTCCTCGCGTTCTGCGAGTACCATGACACTCGCGTTCTGCGAGTGCCATGACCCTCGCAGAACGCGAGTATACTACACCCCTCGCGTTCTGCGTCAATTTGCACTATAATGAGTTTCCGGCAACAGTTTCCGGCGAGATTTTCCGGCGAAAATTCAATATTTTAGCTAAAATACCTATCAATTTAAGTAAATTACCAAATAAACATCAAAACCCTAAATAAAATCAACAACCCTAATCAAAAACCCTAACCCTAATGAATTTCAACATTAAACAACATCCACTCATCCACCATAATTCAAAATCATCATCTTTCATCCATTATACAACCATTTCTAAATCAACATTCAATATCAAAACATTATATAATATGCAATTTCCTATACTAACAACATATATTCATCTAGAAACAACATTAAAAAGCATAAGAGTATAAGAAACATACCTTATATGGAGATTTGTAGTGAAAAGAGGAAGAAGAAGTAGGTTGAAACGAGAGAGATGGTGAGAGGCGGCGGTAGAAAATTGTGTGTGATGTAAAAAATGGGCCGAGTAGGGTTTTTCCCCTTTTATAGGGAAAAAACACCCTCGCGTTCTGCGAGGTGACGCACCCTCGCGTTCTGCGAGGGGACGCACTCTCGCGTTCTGCGAGGGTGCGTTATTTAGGAAACGCGAGGATGCACATTAAAGCGTATTAACAGAAGCATTGTAGTTAAGTGTGCAAAATAACACATTTTTAGTGTCTTTTTTAAGGCGATAAAGCCCAATTCGGCAAAAACGTCATCGAAACTTTATCGAAATGGAATGAAACTTTGTTTCAATCCTTATAATGTCTATTTGATCATGTGTGTAACTTGAAATTAAGATTTCTTCCTTTGGAAGTGAAACCTAGTTTGAAAACCGAACGAGGTCGCAATATGTATGACACACCATATAAATAAAGAAATATAATAAGGTTCAACACTTCAAAGGTGCAACATAATAAGGTTCAACATAATAAGTAATTCTAAACAAACAACATTAAACGGAACAAGCAAACAAAGAAGGTCGATAAATTTTCAAAAGAAAGATCTAACGACGAGGGTTGAACGGCCTGAAGAGGTTCCTGAATTCTCGTGCGGTCATCCTTGGTCTAGTGGATGGTTCCCCTCTCTCCCTTTGACGTTCTTGTCTCTCCCGTTCACGTCGCTCACGTTCTTGTCTCTCCCGTTCAAGTCTCTCCCGTTCAAGCATATCAAAGTTGTCTCCAATGCTAGACACCGTACTAATATCAGAAATATCAGATTCTTGATTGGAATTGGACATCTGTATAATCACAAACCTGACCAAATTATAGTTACATACTCAATCAAATTCATAATCTATACAAACAACAACAATGCTTATAATCATAGTAGCAGATCAGCATGACTCTCGCGTTCTGCGAAGGGCATGACCTCGCGTTCTGCGAGTACCATGACCCTCGCGTTCTGCGAGGGGTGTAGCGTTCTGCGTCAATTTGCATTATCATGAGTTTCCGGCAAGAATTTCAGGCGAAAATTCAAAATCAACATCCACTCATCCACCATAATTCAAAATCATCATCTTTCATCCATTATACAACCATTTCTAAATCAACATTCAATATCAAAACATCATATAATATGCAATTTCCTATACTAACAACATATATTCATCTAGAAACAACATTACAAAGCATAAGAGTATAAGAAACATACCTTATATGGAGATTTGTAGTGAAAAGAGGAAGAAAAACTAGTTTGAACCGAGAGAGATGGTGAGAGGCGGCGGTAGAAAATTGTGTGTGAGGTAAAAAATGGGCCGAGTAGGGTTTTTCCCCTTTTATAGGGAAAAACCACCCTCGCGTTCTGCGAGGTGACGCATCATCGCGTTCTGCGAGGATACGCTCTCTCGCAGAACGCGAGAGACCGGGCGTTATTTAGAAAACGCCCGGGCGGTATTTAGCAAGGGCCAAAATATATGACTGAAACCGTTGATGGTTGGTCATTTATAAGAATTTTGGCTGTTTTGGGTGGTTTAAAATCAATACGTTGAATACGAGTGGTTTTTTGTAAATTTTAGTAGATAACGGGTGGTTTAAAGTAAAAATCTCTTAAAATTAATTTACAGGTCTCACACCCCTATATAAGGAGAGCATCCCATTAGTAGAAGTCAAACTCCCGATGTGTGGACAAGAGGAGAAGCCCCTTCGGACTTGGCTATAAAGAGCCTTGACACCTCTTAAAACTAAGTTGATTAGGTAGATATATTTATCTTTTGATAGTACTTTTTATACTTGCATCCCTTAACCATTTCCTTTCTTTCCTTGGCAACCTCTTCCCCAACATAGAAGTACGCTTAATTCAGACAAAAAATGGCGGATTACGACATCCGCTCTATGATCCCAAAGGAAACAGCGCTACAAGCCTTGGACACAATCATCCAGCTTTTCTTCCTATTCCTTGTCGTCGGATTACGACTCTTTAATCGAAAACTCTACCGACGAGATATGAAAATCAAGGTGATTACCCCCCAAAATCAGACCTTCTTGTTATATGCACACCACATGTTCGACGAATTTCCTAAGAGAATGAATCCTCCCTTTTCATCCTTCATCTCTTAAAATCACTTGCTTTGCACCTAGATACCCATGATTTCAAGCTAATATATATTTGATGTCCTACACATTACATAAATCATGCTTCAAGATTTATTTCCAAACGACACTTTTACTTAGCATTAAGAAAGAAACATGTAAAGATCAGTTACATTATCTTTGGCCAATGAGGACCACCAAAGAACACATCATGATCAGGCCAGTGTTCCCTTGGATAATCTATAGCAACATAATCATCAATGGCTCTAAACTCTTTACTTCCATTAACGTCGACCATGGTACCTGCCCAATTAACTGTAACGAACCTCCGACAACGCGCCTCCTTACTAGGGTCCATCGTGTGTGGCCCATTGCCGCTCCCCATCTCTGGCTTTCCAATGCTAGTCGGTTGTCCCGGTGGTTGGTAAACCTCGCCTCCACACGCCACGAAGGATGCCATTTGGGCCATCCCAGTGAAGAACTGTTTGGGCCAAAACCCAATGAGTATGCCCTCTCCTAGCTCTAGCCACCAGTTCCCGTACTTCTCGTCCTATGTGCAACAACAACAAGGTTTACAGAGAGTGGACGTACGCACTCATATCTCTGTACAAGATTTATCGGGTAATAAAAATACCTGATAAACGAAAAATGCATACCCATAAGTTTGGCCGCCTACAGTTGAGACTGGCGAGAAAACAGCATCCAGTGCAATTTTCGGGAACACTGTCACAAACCCGCATTGGCTGTTGAAACAGTGTGTATCACCAGCCTGTATCACTAGCTTGTTAACAAGTTAAGACTTACAGTGTAATGCATGATATGTTAGGAGGGCATGCTAACCGTAGCGTATACAAAGATCCTTGTTTTGTTGTCCTTGTACATGGTTGGATTCACCTACAAACCCGTTATAAGTATACATTACATTCTAAAACCAGTTCAATAAAAAAAAGTTGTCTAACCAATCGAGAAACTTATTGCTTACTGTCAACCAATCTCGATCATATCAGATCCGTCTTGGATGATAACTTGAGCCGAACTATATTGACCAGGTTCAACATGTGGATTGTACACAGAAAGGTGGGCTCCTACTCCATTATAATATTTCTCACCAGGTGGACTCTGTCCATACGCGTACGCAAGCTACACATAACACACAAATCTTATGAAACAAAATATCAAGTAAAAATGATAGATTGAAGAGGAGACTAGATCTAGCTCACAATTGTTCCAGGTTGTCGATACACGTCATTCGGGTTTGATCTTGAAGAAGTTGAATTACGCTTTATAAGATGGAATTGGGCGAGTTCATCTTTTCCCATTCTTCTAATTGGAACTGTTCCATCTGGACAACCTTCATCCTTCAATCTTATATCCAGGTTGTTGGTTTGTCTTGAAGAGTCTTTGTTTTTCATTCCTTTGGGTCTAGAACTAGGCCTCATCTAAAATTAGGCACCAGTTAATGATGTAAGCAGAGCCATTTTGAGTGTCAAAACTTAATTTAAAGAGACGGAGTTATAGTGTACCTTTGGATGGAAGTTGTGATTCTTAAGGGAAGGATGTTGTAATGCAGGTTGCTTGTAGAAGTCGACGCAGTCGAAGATGTCGCCATGCTCCGTCTACACATCGTAATTAATCAAGCAGTGTCAAATAATTGTATTTTGCTAATTCAACACTGAAATCATCAAATTTGAACATAGATGAAAACAACTTTTGCATTTACCTTGATTATCTTGCCACCAATTGTTTTGGAATTGGATTTTGGGATAGGGTTGCTGCTCTTACAAACCCCGAAAAGAAACAAGAGCATGGAAGAAAGAAGGATGAACCCCATAAATCTGACATCCATTTTTGTTTTAGGTGATGATGATGAGATTTTTATGTAATTTTGAACTAGAGTCTTTTCTACATTTGGTAATTATAGTCAAGTATTTATTCCATAGCATTAAATGCTAGATTATCATAAATGAAATACAATTGTAACGGTAAATGACTCGGAGCATTTATCAAGAATTGCGTTTTATTGCTACTTAATCTATCAACAAATATTGCAGGTGGTTCAAGGGTGATTTTTAGCCTGCACACGTGAATAGAGTCATTGATATTAAGAGTGATCAATTACTTTGTGTTAATATAAGGGTATTGATAGAAGGAATATGTTTTCCTTAAATGGGCACTTTTTTGGAAAAATTCTCGTTGTAGGCGTAGTTTGAAACAAATTTTTAATATAGGCATTTTTTCATGTTTGGAAATTTGTAACGAAGGAGAGAATAGTTTTAGTGGATTATTTATGCATATAATAATAACAGTTATATAATTGTTCTATCATTACATCTCATTCATAATTGTTCTATCAATTCTCTACGAGGACACTAAGGGTTGTCTTAGATAAGATATTGAAACATGACAAAGCATGTTGTGATAACGAACATGCTTTTATTCCATTTGCTTTTAATACTTTTGTTTTGTTTTTAATTTCAGAGGCGGTTGGCTCCTCAAGAGAATACAAGAAGTCATGCACAATAATGTCATGACTTCAAGGTCGAGGGAGTTTTTTTTTCAGATGATAGGATTTGCTATTCAAAAGGTGTTTGCGGCGTAACTTGTTGCTCGCTGCTAAGTGGATTTAATTAATTTAATATATATAATTATACAGTGTTTGGAAAACTTAATTAAATTGAAATGATCAAATTCCATTGGGCTCTACGGCTCGATTGTAGGAAGTCGCTAGAAGTTCTAAAATTGTGTTTGTTGAATTTTCACCTAATGAATCTCATAAACTTATAACTATAATGCGTGAAATGTCTCTAAATAACGAGTCTAGTTTCAATAAGGATGAGTCATTAGATGATGACTGAGGACGATCCACATAGATTTTATAATTAAATGCACACAAACGTTATATAACTGATGCACTTTATTGAATGTGTGCATCACTAAAATTGTCTGTGTGCATGAGCTATAACGTCTTTGTGCTTCATCTTCGGTCCTCATTCGAGTCATCATCTTATGAGATCTTTTCCCCTACATAATAACAATTTTGATAATCATAGTTATGATTCACTTCATAGTTCACACCCATTTAGAAACATAAAAAGATTGATTATAATGTCCAACCAGGACCCCTGAAAAACACATAATGTTCGGGAATTATGTGCTATGAGCTATAGCCACCAGTTTCCATTCATCTCATCCTGCATGCTCGAAGAGTATATGTTAAGCGATTTTTAAGTTTTACTTATTTAGAATAACAATTTTCTAAGCAAATATGGTTCGCTAAACCGACAATAAACAAACCTGGTAAACGAAAAAGTTAAATATGTATGTCTCGCCTCCTACAGTTGAGACTGGAATGATTTTAGCACCCAATGCAATTTCCGTGCTCACAATCACAAACCCGCATTGGCTGTTGAGGCAATGTGTATCACCAGTCTGTTGACAAGTTTATCACATTAAGACTCATAGTATCATGTACAATATGGACATAAGAGAATAAGCTTACACTAGTCTGCATAAAGATCCTTGAAGCGTTGTCCTTGTACATTGTTGGATTCACCTACAAACCATTATCAATTATACGAGCATATACACATAGATAAGTCCCCTACACAACTTTAATGAGATCTCATGTTAAAACATATTGATAAGAATAAACACCATAAATGTTGGGAAAAACACGTGAGATAGAGACTTAGATGGTGACTGAAGACGATGCATATACACATCGGCCAAACCATGCATTGTGGACGATATGCAGTATATGAATGTGTCACAAATTATGTGCATCATCCACAACGTTTGTGTGCATCCTCATAAGAACTGAAATCTAAATAAATTTATAGCTTACTGTCCAACCAATCTTGACCATGTCAGATGCATCTTGGATAATAACTTGAGATGAACTATATTGACCATGTCCAACATATAGATTGTATACAGAAATGTAGGCTCCAACTCCATTATATGCCTTTGTAGGATCATTTTTTGTCTGCGCGAGCGCAAACTGCATGAAAACAACACACGAATCATGTTAATAAAAAAGTCTATGTGTTTGTACATCAAGTAGAAAATGATAGATTAAGGAGGAAACTAGCTATAACTCACAATTTTCCCAGGTTCAACATTTGATTTTGATCTTGAAGAAGTTGAATTCTGCTTCATAAGATTGAACTTAGAAAATTCATCTTTTTCCGCTCTTCTAATTGGGACTGTTCCATGTAAAGTCTTTGTTTTTCATTCTTTTGGGTCTGGAAGTAGGCCTCATCTACAATTAAGCACAAGTAAATAAGTAAATCAACATTTTATTATGATGCAAGTACAATATGAATATATTTTTTCTAAAAATATAAATATATAAAAATGTCCTACACTATTTTACTCTAATTTTATAAATCTTTCTTCCTTAGAATTAGTACAAGGTTATAAGTTGTGAATTTCAAAAATGTAACAAAAGAAATGTGATAATTCGGGTATGCTATTAGTTTCGATATTTTTCTTAAAAGTTGTGAAAAATGTTAGAAAGACAAAAGAATGTTAGAATGACAATAAGAAAAAACACTTATAAACTAGAAATTTGATATAAAATATATAAATTAAAATATATATATCCATTTACCACAAGATTTCCAGAAAATCTGTGCAGACATAAAACTTGTTTTAAAATTTCAAATAATGTACGTGAGGATGGAAGTTGTGGTTCTTAAGGGAAGGACCGAAGGATGATATGTGAGTGTCGATGGGAGCAATGAACCTGCATTTAAAGTCACAAATACAGATTAGTATTACTGACCACAAAAACATGAATCAGCATGCTATTCGATTCATTTCCATCAATTATTTTTGAGGTTTTTGCAACAAATCACCCGTTATTTGGTCGAATTTGTGTCAAACCAACCCTTATTACACTTTTTGCAAGGAACCACCCTTTATTGCTATTCCGTTAACATGGAACCACCCCTCTCTCTATTCCGTTAAATTTTCCGTTTATATATGTGAAATGTCTAATATACCCCCACTTATTTTAAAAATTTAAGGGCAAAATCATAATTTATTAACTGATGAGATTTAAGTCGAGATTTTAACGAGAAATGGGGAGAAATTGGGCTCTCTGAATGCCCATGAACTTTCCATTGCCATTCATCCCTTCGTGATATATGAGATGGAAAGAGAGAGTTTAGTAGGAGCCCAATTTCTCCCCATTTCTCGTTAAAATCTCGTCTTAAATCTCATCAGTTAATAAATTATGATTTTGCCCTTAAATTTTTAAAATAAGTAGGGGTATATTAGACATTTCACATATATAAACGAAAAATTTAACGGAATAGAGAGGGGTGGTTCCATGTTAACGGAATAGCAATAAAGGGTGGTTCCTTGCAAAAAGTGTAATAAGGGGTGGTTTGACGCAAATTCAACTAAATAACAGGTGATTTGGCGCAAAAACCTCATTATTTTTTGGAGATATGGACTTGTTATAGTCTAGGGCCTCTAGGCCCATGATTAAAGTGAGGGTTGATTATAGCAGTGAAAACTGTTTTAGAATGATACGACAATTAAACATAAAAAATATTGAAATTGAGGGAGATAATCTTACTCTTATAAATGCTCTCAAGGGTATGTGACAAAGCCCTTTGAAGATTGAGATGGTGGTCGTAGACTTCTTTATTGACCTCTGTTTCTTCCATAACTCTCAGATTAGACACTCTCATCCGCAAGGATGCTCTAGGTTGGTTCATGCATAATCGCTGAGATCTGTCTAATTCTGTCCTTAGCAAAAAAAAGAAAAAAAAAGTGAGGGTTGATTATAGTCTAGAACTAGCTTTATTCCTGCGCCATGCACGAAATTTAGATAACGATTTTTATAATTATGTATATAATTTATAAACACATACTTATAACATTAATATAAATTAAAGTACGTATTATATAATTATATTAATTTTAATTTATTTTTAAATCAATATAATATCAATAAAAGGAATTTCAATTGATTTATTATATTGATATGCATTTAAATAAGGAAATGATATCAATAGATTTAGGACGTCATTGATCTTTGTATATATATTTTAGTTGATTTGTGTTCAAATAAAGAAATGATATTATTAGAATTAAGTTAATTATCTTCAAACACATATTTCTTTTTTCACTTCTGAAAAAAATGAGATATGTTAAATGATAACGTGACATAGCTTATTGATTAATAGATAGCGTGACATACCTTAGTGACGAATATAATTTTTTTTGCTTTAGTATATATAGGGATTGAGATTTTATTGACAAAGGTTTAAAACGTTCTATTCAAAGGCTGTTTCGATCAGTTAGAACATAAACAGCATATTTAATCATATATCATTACCAAACGACAATGTTACTTAGCATGAACAAAGCAACATTAAGATCGATTACACTGCCCTTGGCCAATGAGGACCACCAAAGAACACATAATGTTGAGGCCTTTGTTTCCTCGGGTTATCTATAACAACATAGTCGTCATCAGTTCCAAACTCCTTAGTTCCACTAGCGTACACCACTTCATGTGCCTCATTCACTAAAACGAAGTGTTTACAATACGCCTCCTTGGCAGGGTCCATCCAGTATGGCCCATTCCCGCTCCCCATCTCCGGTTTTCCAATGCTAGTCGGTTGTCCCGGTGGTTGGTAAGCCTCTCCTCCGCATGCCACGTAGGACGCCGATTGGGCCATCCCAGTGAAGAACTGTTTTGGCCAAAACCCTATGATTGTGCTGTCGTGTCCTAACTCTAGCCACCAGTTCCCGTTCACCTGGTCCTGTGAACAAGAACAAGAACAGGGTCTGGAGAGTCTAGACGTAGACACTCATATCTCTGTATAAGTTGATCTATCTGATAATAAAAGTACCTGATAAACGAAAAATTGATACTCATATGTGTCGCCCCCTACAGTTGAGATTGGCTTGATTACAGCATCTATTGGAATTTGTGTGTTCACTATCACAAACCCGCAATGGCTGTTGAAACAGTGTGTATCACCTGCCTGTATCACCAACTTGTTAACAAATTTAAGACTTACAATGTAAGGCATATGATATGTTAAGAGGATATGCTAACCGTAGTGTACACAAAGAGCCTTGTAGCGTTGTTCTTGTACATAGTTGGATTCACCTACAAATCCGTTATACACATATTATATCATAAAACCACTTGACAATTAAATAATATTGTCCAACTAATAGAGAAACTTATAGCTTACTGTCCATCCAATCTCGATCATATCAGATCCATCTTGGATGATAACTTGGGCCGAACTATATTGGCCAGGCCCAACATGTGGATTGTACACAGAAATGTAGGCTCCAACTCCATTGTATGATTTCGTGCCGGGATCACTTTCAGTGTACGCGACCGCAAACTAAACATAGCACATAAATCCTATGAAACAGAGGACAAAGTAAAAATGATAGATCAAGGAGGAGATAGTTTTAGCTCACAATTGTTCCGGGTTGTCGATACACACCATTCGGGTGTGATCTTGAAGAAGTTGAATTATGCTTTATAAGATTGAATTGGGAGAGTTCATCTTTTCCCATTCTTCTAACTGGAACTGTTCCATCTGGACAACCTCCATCCTTCAATCTTATAGCCTGATTATCAATTTGTCTTGAAAAGTCTCTGCCTTTCATTCTTTTGGGACTAGAATGAGGCCTCATCTAAAATTAAGCATAAGTTAATCAAGTACAACTTCTTTATGATGTAATCAAAGCCATTTTGAGAGTCAAAACTTAATTTAAATAGACAAACAGTACCTGAGGAAGAAAGTTGTGAGTCTTAAGGGAAGGATGTTGTAATGCAAGTTGCTTGTAGAAGTCGATGCAGTCGTAGATGTCGCCATGCTCCGTCTATAAATTGAAATTGATCGATCAATGTCAAATTTGAATATTGATGAAAACAATTTTGTTGCATTTACCTTGATTATCTTGACAACTGTCGATTCTGAAAGAAGGAAGAACATGAAAGGAAGAAGGATGAACACCATGAATCTAACAACCATGTTTTCTGAGAGGTGGTGAACTGATGATGAGATTGTTATGTATTTCTCAACGGAAGCAATGACTCTGCATTTAAGGGCACATAACAAAATTAATTTAGCAGGCTATTTAATTCATGGTCATCCTAATGAAACAGTTGTAATTTAGCAGGCATTTATCAACATTTGTACATGCTTCCTTCCCTCTGTTAGTAAGGCGCACCCATATTTTTATTCACGCGCCTGGAGTCCAAAAATTATACAAAAAAAATCAAATCCACTTTAGTTTTTTAGTAAAATAGCTTAGTTCTCCTGCCTCGTATAATTTTATAAAATATTAAATTAATATATTATTATTATAATTTAATTTTTAATCATAAATTTTAAAATTGAATAATATGATTACATAAAAGTATCTTAGATTAAACTTATTATTTAAACATGCATATGAAAAAGGCAAGTAAGATTACAATGATTTTAATTTGATTCAAAAATATGGATGGAGTAGAGATTTGATATAATAATTTTTATATTATTAAATTTATAGAAAATGACAAGTGATAACTGAATACTCCATCCGTTAAGAAATACTTGTCTCTGGAACAATTTTAAGGAGAATTTATTGATCAAAATTTTAGACAAGTATACTGTTTGTAGCGAAATTATCAACGAGATAATAACTAAGCAGTTGTAGGGCAAAGATCAAACTTGGTGGTATCAATCTCAACAAGAACAAGATGGAAAATAGGGTTAAGGACTTGTACTCGTGTTATTGTTCAAAGGTGGCTGAATGATTACAAAGCAGGCGTTAGCCTCTTTTTATAGGTTAACCCTAGTTTTATCTTTAAAGAAACGAGATCTTATATTTTCCTTCTATCTAATGACGATATAAAAATATAGTAAAATATATTATTTCTTATATCTTTTCCCAATTACATTAATAATATACAATGAAGAGATAATATTCACTCGGCCGACTCTATCTTCATCTTCAGCGACGTCTTCGTTCTTTCTCGTCACGTCGACGTGATCAACCTACGCGTAGCTTATGACGCGTTCCCTACTCGTCGTATTTTTAGGCACAAACAATACCCCTAAGGCGTCTTACAGAGCTTAACGTCTAGTAGATCTGGGAGGCACCTTCTTTCCTCATGAAATACTTCTTCATTGAACTAAGAACACGTCGACAACGAACTCGGATATTCTGCCGCATCGATCTTCTCGAATTTTTCCTAATTCACATTTAAACATATCTAACCGTCTCGCATCAGTTCCAACGGCTATTTCCCCAACGTTCGGATTTCTCCCAACGGTCACAAAGCGATTCTTGGAAAGTCTTGAACGAGATCCTCTTATTTCCTTATTTAAACCCCGTTCTTGATCTTTCCTTCTTCTCATTCTCGATTTTCTTGCAAATCTCATCTCTTACTTTCTTTTCTCTGTTTCCTCTTCTCGATGGCTCCGATCGTTTATGATCCCAAGATGATCCTTAATGACGCCAATCGTTGTTCTTCTTCTGCTCGTAGCGTCGAGCATTTTCGCTCTATAGCAGGGCTTTCCGCTCACGTGGAGATCGCTATTCCTCCTCCCGATGTATTTGCCGATGCGTTACGCCCGGGATGGGTTTGCGTCTAAGAATACCCCTTCTTGGTAGGACATCGTTTTCCATTTTCTCCTCTAGTCAAATCTTTCTTGACTAACCTGGGAGTTGCGGTTGGGAAAGTTCTTCCAAGTGCTTGGAGAGGTTTGGCAGGATTAGATCATATCCTGGCCAACTTTGATATTGAGTTTACGATCGCCGATGTTATGCATTCTTGTATACTCTCCACCCCTTCGACGGGTAGAATCAACATCAAGTCTCGCGTTGGAGCGCCTCCTTTGGTGAATGAGGGAACTTCATCCGATCGCGGCTGGGCGGATAAGTTTTATTTCATCAGAAAATCTACCTTGGGAAAGGATTGCGCTTTCTTGCTCGAAGAGTGGACTCCTTCAAGTAAGTTTTCTCTACTCTTGTGATTTTCCCGTACGTGTCGACATCTATTCTTACGTGTGACTTTACGTATAGTTGACATTCATGAGATTGTGGCGCGAGAGGAATCAGAGGAGATCACTAAAAAGATTATGGCGATTCCGTTGGTAGAGCGTACCTTTACTGGACGTGATGGGAAAGGATATCGTATCACGACCCCTACTCCTTCTTGAGGTAACGTTTCTAGCGTAGGCTACACGTTGTCTCCTTGAATTCTGTCTTTCGTCTTATACTTTACAATTTATTTCAGGCGTCACGTCTCGTACTCGTCAGGAGTCAGCTTGATTTCGGCCAAGAGAAGGTGCATCTCGGAGAGTAAACTGAAAGCCGTGAAGGAAGAGACTATTCCTACCCCAACGGACATAGAGGAGGTTATTCCTTCAAGCGTGGAGGTAAAGGCGCAGTTGGACATACCTTTAAATGTGTGTGGGGGGGGGGGGGAACCTTCAGTAGACTTCTCGGCGAGGGGCGACAAAGGCAAAGGCAAAGGCAAAG
Source organism: Oxyria digyna (assembly GCA_029168935.1). Lineage (NCBI taxonomy): Eukaryota > Viridiplantae > Streptophyta > Magnoliopsida > Caryophyllales > Polygonaceae > Oxyria > Oxyria digyna. The sequence goes on along the minus strand of JAPVLV010000004.1, from coordinate 10,478,425 downwards.
GAAAATCTCCCGGCACAACTTCCATCACATATGTGAAGTTAACCATTTCCCCGTGATAGTATCACGCTCCATCGCTCCTACGTGTAACTTTATTCCTGCGATGCAAGCTTTGGCATCTTCTTCGTCATGGAACCGTTATCTCTCTATGCCAGTTACAGACGTTTTAGGCGATTCTCTCGTAGCGCGGTGGCAGGTACGTATCCTTTCTTGCTTTTACCTTTGGTGTCTTATCGTTTCTTATTCGTCGGGATTTTTCAGGCTTTCCAAGCTTCATTATGCGTTTGGGAACGCCTTCACAAGTCTTCTGATTCCGAGGAGACGTTGAAGGGCCAAGTTAAGGATCTCAACAAGAAGGTTAAGGAGCTTAACAAGAAGATTGTTCGTCTCACGGCGTCCGAAAAAGACGCCCGTGCGGAAACGTTGGAGACGGCGAAGCAACGAGGCATGCTGGCGCGACGCGTTGAAGTGTTGACCGGAGAGGTCGCGTCTCTCAAAACTGACGCGGAGGAGAAGGCGAAAGCGTACGAGAAGAACTTGTGAGAGACGAGTACTTACTATTCTTGGTCGTCTCGTATTGAAGCTATGGAAGAATTTCGCGCTGGTCGTCACGTAGATTGGAATGTGGAGCGCAACGATTTTTCAGTTCTTTATCCCATTTCCCCCAAGGATACGCGTTCCTTCTGTGAAGAGTTCATAAGCTCCTCGTCCTACGACTTGTGCTACTTGATATGGACCTTCCCAGGACGAGGTGAGCTTACCGACGCTCTTATCCTCGGTGTTTGGAAAGACTTTTCTTAGTACCCAATCTCCTACCTGGAAAGCTCTCGCTTTTACTCGTCGATTGTAGCTTCGGGCGGCGATTTATTTTTGTGCCGCCATCCTTAAGGCAACGTTATCTCTTAACTCGTCCACATTATCTATCATGAAGGTCATCATTGGAGTATTCCTTTCTTCGGGGAGCGACCGATATCTCTCTGTTGGTACTTCTACTTCGATTGGTAGGACGACTTTGCAACCGTAGACTAGGGAAAATGGTGTTCTTACCGTCGCTCTCTTAGGCGTAGTTCTGTCGGCCCATAGTATGGTCTGGAGTTGATCTGCCCAATTTTCTCTGCATTCCTCTATCCTTTTCTTGAGGTTATTTACAATGACCTTGTTACTTGACTCTGCTTGGCCGTTTTCTTGAGGGTACCTTGGCGTCGAGTAGACTAGGCGTATACCTTTGCTTTCGCAGAATGAGACGATGTTCTTGCTTATGAATTGTGATCCGTTGTCGCATACAATGGTATGAGGGATTCCAAATCTCACGAGGATGTTTCTCTAGATGAAGGAGACGATGTCCATCCCCCATTGCATGAACGGCCAGGGGGACGTTACGGAATGGAGCTTTTCTGCCGGTTGATGTGGGATTGGAGCATGTCTCTGGAAGGCGTCACATTTCTTGACGTGGTTCATCGCGTCATGTCTCATCGTGGGCCAGTAGTATCCCGCCGAGTGCACTTTAGATGCTAGGCTTCTTCCCCCTGAATGATTCCCGTATTCTCCATTGTGCAACTCGTGTAAGATGCCTTGGATCTTCTCTTCTGTTGGACAGGTTAGAAACATGCCGTTGGAGGACCATTTCAACAACTGACCTTTGTCTACCACGAAGGTGGTTGCTTTTTGCTTCAAAAGTCTCACTTCATACGCGTTACTCGGGAGGCGCTTGTGTTGTAACCATTCATAGTAAGGTGTTACCCACGAGTCTTGGCCTCTTACGGTGAGTGTTTGCTCTGGAGTTATTTCTTTGTTGATGGGCGCGTTGCTTAGATGGAAGAAGGGGATCTTTTGGTATTCCCTGGGATCGATGGAGGATCCTAGCTTTGCCAACGCGTCGGCCTGTGCGTTAGCATCTCTGGGGATTTGCCTGATTTGGAAACCTTCGAACTTCTCTAACAAATCTTTTACTACCTTGAGGTATGATGTCATCTTGGAATCTTTAGTGATGTATTCCCCTCGGACTTGGTTAACTACGAGCAATGAATCACAATAGATGTCAAGCTTTTGAACTTGTAGGTCGATAGCAACGCGTAGACCGACGATTAAAGCTTCGTACTCGGCTTCATTATTTGTTGCTTTGAAGTCACACCTTATAGCTTGAACGACCCTATCCCCTTGTGGCGATTTTAGGACGATGCCTAGTCCTACTCCGTTCTGGTTCATCGCTCCGTCCGTATGTAGCGTCCACTTAGCATGCTCTACTTTATTTACCTGTGAGATTGCTTCTTGTTCCAGAGTCGGGCTGAAATCCGCCAAAAAACCTGCCATAGCTTGGGACTTGATTGCTTTCCTTCCTTCATAGATGATATCATAACCGTCGAGGTGAACTATCCACTTTGTCAACCTCCCTGATAGCTCTGGCTTTTTTACTATGTTCTTCAAAGGCGACGTGGTTCTTACCACGATGGTATGAGATTCAAAATATGGCTTCAACTTTACTGATGCCATCGCCAACGCTAGGGTTAGTTTCTCCATGGCGGAGTATCTCGTCTCGGCCGAGGACAACGTTTTACTCACGTGGTAGACGGGTTGTTGTTCGTCTCCTTCTTCTCCCACGAGCACGACGCTGATGGCTATCTCGGAGACCGCTAAGTATACGAACAAGGGTTCTCCCTCCTTGGGTTTAGACAGGAGCAAAGGACACTAGTACAAATACTGTCATTTGTCCCGGTTCCGTTTAGCTATATATCACGGTTGTGAACCGTGATATATAGTTGCGGTATAAAAAGGTATATCAGACACAACCGGGATAAAAGATGGTATATCATCACGGTTATGAAACCGTGATAAAATGTCCTAATAACCGGGATTAATGGAGTAGTATTTATTACGGTTATGAAACCGTGATAAATTTCCTAATAGCCGGCGTTTATAGTATTTTATCACGGTTATGAAACCGTGATAAAATGTATGAATAACCAACATTTATGGTATTTATCCCAGCTACGAAACCGTGATAAATTTTATAATGATCGGGATTAAATATATATTTGATCGCTTCAGTCTTGTTTAATCAAGGTTCACACCCGTGATATAATGTTTGCATCAAAAAGTAAAATAGAAACCGTGGAAAATTGATTATATCACGGTTCTTTACGCCGAGTTACATAGTGTCTAAAAATCATCTTACATTAAATGAATTCAAGAGTCTTAGAACATATACACCAAATAACATTGTCATTTATAAAACGTACAATCTATATGTTATAAAACTATTAAGGGCATATATATATGCATGTGTATGCTTAAGAGTACAAGGATACAACTACAATGCAGGACACACATCAGTCAAAACTCAAAAGGTTGTCTGGGATTCATGTTAGACGTCACTAGCATGATAATATCCATGTTGATCTTCTGTGTTTCTACAACATCAATTCTCATCCTGCAAGCATATGAGAGAAACATTTTATTGTATCCCTGATCCTTATCTATATACAGGACTATTGTACATAAGATTTTTTTGAGGTCCATACCTCTTCATCACCCTTCGAGTTGCAGGTGCAGCAGATTCACTTGCCCTTAAAGTTCCTGAAGCCATGATAGATGCAAACTCCGCAATTTGTTCCCGACTTCTCCAAGTGGAAACTTTGTAATCCCGTTAGAGTTTTCAGAAGGCTGAACTGTAGGTGGAATTGACTTAGCAGTCGTGTGTTCTGATTTTGAGCTATTGCTGACAATCTTCTCAATTGATTTTTTAACATTCGAGGTGACTAGAATGGATCCTGAAGACACCGAATGAGTTGGCTTGAATTGTGGCACTTGAAGGACTGCACCTGCTCTTAATGTTATCTCCAGTTGTTCAATCACGGGCACTGCATGTAGAAATTAAGGAAGTTAAGAGAATTGCAGTGGCTTGTTTGGTAGAGTACCTATTAAGAGTTTATAAAGAGATTTTTGTTGATAAGTAGTTGAAATGTATTTTACTTAAAAAGTGTGTTTGGTGAGTTTTTTAATAGTTTATTAAATAAGTTTTGTGTGATAGAAATAAAATAATTTATCAGAACTAGTAAAGTAGGTTTTCAAAATATGTTTCATAAATAAAAATGATTTCCCAAGGCATAAATTTGAACAAATTACTTTGAAAACACAAATAGAGAGGATGGGTAAAAGAGATTACGTAAAAGAGGACATGTTTGTGCCTATAAATACCACTACGGTTGCGACGTGTTCGTAAGGTCAACGCGTTGTAATGTACATGAAGACGGGTGACCAATAGAAGACGTCCAAGCAAGTAACATGATCGACGACATCACGAAGTTAAGCACGGAGTACTCTTTTTACTCTTCTCATGGTTTTTCCCACGAGGTTTTTCTAAGAAGAGGTTTTAACGAGGCTCTCAAGGTCATTCATCGCCGTGACACCATCAACATGGTCCCCGACATCATCTACGAGTTCCCAAGGTCACCTACGTGAAGATTAAGTATGTCGACGAGAAGAGCTACGCGTAGACGACGAGTACGAGAAAGAACGAGTATGAAGGCGTCGTCAAGATCAAGATAAAGTCGGTTGAATATTTTTATGTCTTTTATTTTATATTCATTATGTAAATAGTAAAAGATATTAGAAAGAATATCTTTTACCATGTTTTATATTAGGTTAAAGATATAAGAAAAGAAATAAGATTCTTTCCTTAAAGATAGAACTAGGGTTTGCCTATAAATAAAGGGTTCTCTTATCATTGTAAACCAGCCTTTTTTTTCCCAAGTAATACACAAGTATCTCGAGTTCTCTCTCTTTTATCAATGGTGTTTTCTAGATGAAGTGTTGACACCGTAAAATTTGATTTTTGCCCTACAATTGCTTAGTTATCATCTCGTTGTTAATTTCGCTACAAACAATGGCGCCCACCCTGGGGCATGATCAAAAAAGTGTCTTATTTTCATTAAAAGAAACCATCTATTCTTCACAAAAAAGCCAAAACCTAACGAGCCTTCAAAGATCAAAGAAGAAGATCAAAATCCGAAATCATTCCCGGTTCACGTAGCTGTCTGCGACACAATTTTGAAAAACTCGTATCTCTCCCGTAAGATGTCCAAATTGGATGAAATTTTGAGGGATTAAAGTAGACTTCAATATCGGTCGAATGGAGTAGGAATCATACAATTCTGAATTTTGTACAGAGCATGCCGACATAAACAAGATGACTGCAGAATCCATAAAGTTGCTTGTTCTCCAAGGAAGATTTCTCTTTCACCAAAACGGTAAAGTCTATCCATAATCTTCTTCCTTTGAGTTCTAAAAGGTTCAACTTGATTATATCCATATCAATTCAGAATAAGTTGCATAGAAATCATGCTAAAGAAAAATTCTTAAGTTCATTATCATGAGATTTCCATATCTAGATTTGCATATTCACCATAGAAAAGCATGTCAGACTTGATCTAAATAAATCTTTCTTATTCTTATTTGAGATTCAAGATTATAGCATGAGAATTTTAAAAGATCAGAATTTTATGGTTAAGTAGAAGTTCATAAAGTTTGTACCTTGATTAAGCATGATATACATCTATCTAAGCATATCGTGTTGTTTTTGCTTGTATATGATGACAACGACGCCATACCTTGCTCATAAATGACGAGTAAACTATTGAGAATCTACAAGAAATCAAGGAAATCAGCTAAGGATTAAAAAAATCATGTAAGACCCTCCAAGAAGACGATCAAGGCGCTAAGACGTCATGAACAACACGTTCCTGAGACGTCAAAGACAGCGTCAGACGAACTCCTCTCCAAAGACAAGAAATGCCGCGTTGATTTATTCACGTCTCCATGACAAAGGGTAATATCTCCACAAGTTTGGTACGACCATGACGGTGTCTAAGGAACACGACGTCCAAGAAGCCAATTACAAGCAAACAAGAGCTCATAAGCTAAGTTCTCTACTCCTTTATTCTATATCTTTATTCAAATACCAAGTTTCCATGATCATATCTCACCTGAACGTGCATGATAAATAAGATTCAATTACCATAAAGATGCATGCTACCTCTATATACGCTCATAAACTGAAAAGTAGAAGAATTGCATGTCAAATATGAGATTACCTCCTAAGTCTTTCGTTAAACTCTCTCCTTAAAGTCTCTATGATCTAAATCACACTTGATTGGATAAGCTTTTCAGAATTGTTATTGTTCAAGCTAAATAAGAGTACAACAAAGAGAATGACGACGTCGGACAAGACGACGACTTTGGATTACTATGTGATAATCTCACTCTGAACACCATCCTGAAATCATCACAAGGGGGATAGGATACCCAAGTCATCATTAAGCAACAAGGTGACAAAAGCTCTCCCTCCAGAAAGATCAAGAGCAAAGCATCACGTCAAAGATGAAAAGTCAATAGAATTCGACCAGCCACTACGTAAGCAAGTTATCAACGTCGCCCCTCAACGCGACGCCTTCTCCTAAACGCGTCTGATGGACACAACGTCCTAAACGACATCCTTCTCCAACGTTTTTAGACATGAAATCAAGAACTCCATCATTATATGATCTCCAAGCTATCATTCAAAGTATGAACTAAGTGGAATACAAGAACGCGACGGATCAAGACAGTCTCAAGTTCGGACACGACACTGAGAGTCGCCTAAAGAAGTACAAAGTACAACAAAACCAAGTAAGCTCTCTATAGAACCTGAACCTTTCATATCTTACTTAAAGTCGAGGAAAAGAAAAAGATACTTCATCAAGTTGAAAGAAAAAAAAGAAAGATCGTGTCTCAAGACGCTAGCTAAAGACCACGCCAAAGAGAGCATAAGATCAAAGTAATCCTCCTCAAGTTCGCAAAGAAAAAGCAATTCACCAAAAAGAGCAACACAAGAAGTTACAATCGAAACACCAAAAGCAAAAATGTTCCAAGCAAGATAGTTGAGAAAAGAATCTTCCAACACCGAAATGAAAAACTTCTAAGGATAAGAGCGTTGGGAAACTCGACGCGTCCTGGGAAGGCCCGTAAGAACTTCATTGATTGTTAGCTAAGTTGAAGTGCATATTTACCAAGTTACGCATGTCTAAGTAAGTTTACTTTCTGCATAATCATGTCATCGTCATAGCGTCGAGGCGGCAAGGGGTCGCGTCGACTAGGGGTAGCTTTAGAATGTCGTCATGTCGAGTCATCATGATTATTTAAGTGCATAAGCATATTTTCTCTCCAACGTGTTAAAGCATGCTGAGTTGTTTCATTTTCATGACTTGCTCTATGTCTATTAAGAGAACGTGCCTCTTGAGTACGGTGTACCAAATAAGAAGCAAGAAGGCCGCGGTGAAAATCCGCGCCGGGGGCGAATTTCGTTAGTCTACGCGTTCGAGGCTCCATCTACGCGTAGGCAATGTTAGCCGAACCGCCGACTCTGAGTCGACGCTTCCCATGATTGTTAGCGACGTGTGGCAATGGTCATGGGGAATGAAGCCGGGTACCTCACGAAGCCGGCCGGATCCTCTGAGCAAACAAGGTCAAACCTATTTGACACGATCATTCTCCAGGAATGCGTCTTCACGCCTTCCAGCCCCTCTGAGAGTCATGAATCCACGGGCAAAATGCCAAACCGGCATGGATGCGTCCACCGGCATCGTAAGTCCTAACAATCGAGAAATCGGACGCTACACGATGAATAGGCCCGTCGATTAAAAGAGTTCGACGTCGCCCTAACGCTAGCGTGAGGCAACGGACCCACCTTAAAAGTAAGGGGTAACGTCACAACCTGATAAAATCACACGCTGACCTATGTCCGCCACTCGCTTCAGGGTTCGGAGGAAATGCTGGACCCAACCTTCATATAAGCCGGCAACGTAACGAAAGCAGCCGCATTGACCATACCACCAAGCAAGTAAAACTTTCTAACACGTTCACTACGAACAAAGTGTCATACCAGGGGTAGAAAACCACATCCTAAAGATAAAGTAGCAAAAGAAAAAACCAAGGACCAAACCTACGCGTTCAAAAACAAACTACGCGTAAGGGGTCATAGTACTATAGTCAAAAAGAAGAAATTTCTACGCGTACCCAAGCGTAAAGCACATGAAACATCAAAACCAAAAGAGCAAGTTCCCAAGACGACTCTGACGCAAAGAATAAACGCGCATGACACAAGAAACGAAGTGCAAGATATAACAAGTAAAGCAAGCCCAAGGGTCTTTGGTAGCTCTAACCTAGTCTACGGGGAGCCTAAGTCAAACCTACCAAAAGGGGTAGGACCACTCAAGGAAACACGCAAACGCATCCGAAGCCAAGGAACGCATAAGATGCGCGTTAAGCCAAAGCCACCTACATGTAAGAAAAGGATAAGGAAGCCAGAAAGCACATCTGAAATCAGGAAACAAGAAAGATAGAAGTATTGTCAAGACGATCCAAAGAGAAACGTTACTCGTTCAACCCGTAGAAGAATACACTATCGCCAAAGAAGATCATGTGAAGTCGAAAACGTCACGTAGGTGGTCTAGGAAGAGTTTGCAACAAAGAAAGACGAGACAAAGGAATCTCGATCGAAAGCAACAGTTCAGAAAAAATCCAAGAGCTAGAATATGAACGAGAACGACAATCACGAGTTGGCCAAGATCACCCAAATTCTACGCGTAGAGAACGCCTAAAACGCCCAGAAGAGGAAGAACACGATCAAAAGCATTGCAACGAATATAACAAAATTTCATCTCCGTAAGAAAATAAAAGCATCTCAAAGAACCCTCCTGAGAGAACCAAGCATGATCTATTCACGAGAAGCATTAGTACGACTGCAAGCACGATGAGGTTGAAGTTATCGCCAAACAAGTCTAAGAAAGACATTCAAAAGAAGCAGTGCTACCAAAAGTATAAAGTAAAAGTCAGTGTAGTCGACACAAGGTGTCATCGCCAACACGTTCCCAAATATGCAACGTGTTCTCCAAAGACGTCTCCCGACGCGTTCTCCAGAACATTCTCGTTACATCTCCTTAAGACTCGAAGCAATCTAAGAGCATCGCATGAAGATCAAGTTGTGCCGCCATGAAAACGCCACCAGGGGTCGGACATATGATATAATCGCCATCAGAGCAAGAAAGTATGCGTACGACTTCGTCTCCAAACTAAACCTCAAGGGTCTAATCTCTACGCCATATAAGCGATGCGTCCTCTAAGTTATATCCACAATCTATTCATCCCGGGTACGTTGCTCAAGACCTCCTTTTACTTAGTTATTCTTCTTCACATATCTCCACTGCTCGTCTACAAGCTCCACCTCGAGCAAGTCTATCTCTCTCTCCAACTTCTAGCAAGGCTCCAGGCAATAGAGGCCAACACCCATCTGCAAAGGGGTGACGTAATGATAACATACGCGTCGAAAGTAAGAACGCGTAGAATCTCCAAAGAGAAAAAAGAATACATTATGAAAAAAGTATGTCAAAGTAGACACATAAGTTAAGAAGTAGCATCATAAGAAGAGACGCTAGAACTCAAAGCATATATACCAAAGAAGAAAGAAAATACGAAAACGACAAGAGATAGAACGCATCGCCATCGCCCATCGTGACCTCCAAAGAGTACCTCCACACTAAGCAAGTGCGTAAGGAGAGAAGTCAAGAAACCCGAAAAGTTCCACGTCACCCAAGCTAGGGGTGATGAGTAGAGTCTCCACAAAGTCTAAGAACGAGCGATGAAGTGTCCCCATGAAACTTCCCTGAGTAAAAGCATCGATTGGTCGAGAACAAGCGTAAGAGAAAAATATTTGAGTATGCAGTAGAAAATAAAGAAAGAAGTTGAAAGAGTCGATTGTTTCTCTCATCCGTGACGAAGTAGTAGTTTCTCCAAAAGTGATATCCTTAGAAAAAGGAACGGAAGATGCTCGAAGTACCACATTAAGAAATCCAAACATGATATTGGCAAAGGTCCAATAAGGAGATATGTTACAAGAAAGAAGTAAATCGCCATCTAAAAATTTGCTTGAAGACAGGATGATCCAAGTAACTCAGTTGAGGATTATGGTGAAGCAACGACTTCACTTACGAAGTCCTCATTAGCCATGATTTCTGATTCGGTCCGCGAACATTTCAGAGTCGATTAAGCACAAAGTTGATTCTCTCCAAAGAACGCGTAAGAAACCCAAGATCCAGATCGCCTATCGCCACTTAGAAAGAAAAGACATGTTCAAACGTAGAACACGAGTTCAGGGAACTGATTATGAAGCAATAGAGTTTCAAGCATCAAGTTATAGTAGCAACGCGTTGAGATTAAAAGGAGGCATTGAAGAAGATGAAGACGTTTCCCAGATCTGCATGGCAATAAGATCTGTAAAACGCCTTAGGGGTATTGTTTGTGCCTATAAATACCACTACGGTTGCGACGTGTTCAGAAGGTCAACGCGTTGTAATGTACATGAAGACGGGGTGACCAATAGAAGACGTCCAAGCAAGTAACATGATCGATGACATCACGAAGTTAAGCACGAAGTACTCTTTTTACTCTTCTCATGGTTTTTCCCACGAGGTTTTCCTAAGTAGAGGTTTTAACGAGGCTCCCAAGGTCATTCATCGTCGTGACACCATCAACATGGTCCCCGACATCATCTACGAGATCATCTACGAGTTCCCAAGGTCACCTACGTGAAGATTAAGTATGTCGACGAGAAGAGCTACGCGTAGACGACGACGAGTACAAGAAAGAACGAGTATGAAGGCGTCGTCAAGATCAAGATAAAGTCGGTTGAATATATTTATGTCTTTTATTTGATATTCATTATGTAAATAGTAAAAGATATTAGAAAGAATATCTTTTACCATGTTTTATATTAGGTTAAAGATATAAGGAAAAAGATAAGATTCTTTCCTTAAAGATAGAACTAGAGTTTGCCTATAAATAAATGACTCCTTTATCATTGTAAACCAGCCTTTTTACCCCAAGTAATACACAAGTATCTCGAGTTCTCTCTCTTTTATCAATGGTGTTTTCTAGATGAAGTGTTGGCACCGTAAAGTTTGATCTTTGCCCTACAATTGCTTAGTTATCATCTCGTTGTTAATTTCGCTACAAACAGGACCCATTGGACTACTCATGACATCATTTGGTAGCTGTAATATATAATTGGTGATGGTAATTCCCACTCATTAGGTAATTAAAGCTCAAGCTTTGGTGTTATAAAAGGTCTCAAACTTTCATCACTAGACAAAAAACAAAAAAGAATACAGATAACTTGGTTCATGCAACAAAGAGTTTGGAGTTTATAGAATTTGAGAAAGCAAAGATCTCAGATAAGTTAGGTATCTGACTGAGTTTGGAGTTTATAGAATTTGAGAAAGCAAAGATCTCAAATAAGTTAGGTATCTGACTCTCATTAGGATGTGACTGATTTGAAAATGGTCTATGTTTGTGCCTATAAATACCACTACGGTTGCGACGTGTTCGTAGGGTCAACGCGTTGGAATGTACATAAAGACGGGGTGACCAGTAGAAGACATCTAAGCAAGTGACATGATCGTCGACATCACGAAGTTCAGCACGGAGTACTCTTTTTACTCTTCTCATGGTTTTTCCCACGAGGTTTTCCTAAGAAGAGGTTTTAATGAGGCTCCCAAGGTCATTCATCACCGTGACACCATCAACATGGTCCCCGAAATCATCTACGAGGTAGATGAGGCCATCTACGAGATAGATGAGTCCAACTACGAGATAGATGAGGTCATCTACGAGATAGATGAGGTCATCTACGAGATAGATGAACTCCTCTACGAGGTCATCTACGAGATCATCTACGAGATCACCTACGAGATCAACTACGAGTTCCCTTGATTATCTACGAGTTCCCAAGGTCACCTACGTGAAGATTAAGTACATCGACGAGAAGAGCTACGCGTAGACGACGACGAGTACGAGAAAGAACGAGTATGAAGGCGTCGTCAAGATCAACATAAAGTCGGTTGAATATATTTATGTCTTTTATTTAATATTCATTATGTAAATAGTAAAAGATATTAGAAAGAATATATTTTACCATGTTTTATATTAGGTTAAAGATATAAGGAAAAAGATAAGATTCTTTCCTTAAAGATAGAACTAGGATTTGCCTATAAATAAAGGGCTCCCTTATCATTGTAAAACAACCTTTTCCCCCCCAACTATTACACAAGTATCTCGAGTTCTCTCTCTTTTATCAATGGTGTTTTCTAGATGAAGTGTTGGCACCGTAAAGTTTGATTTTCGCCCTACAATTGCTTAGTTATCATCTCGTTGTTAATTTCGCTACAAACAATGGCGCCCACCGTGGGGCATGATCAAAAAAGTGCCTTCTTTTCATCCAAAGAAACCTTCTATTCTTCACAAAAAAGCCAAAACCTAACGAGCCTTCAAAGATCAAAGAAGAAGATCAAAATCCGAAATCATTCCCGGTTCACGTAGCTGTCTGCGACACAATTTTGAAGATCTCGTATCTCTCCCGTCCGATGTCCAAATTCAATTAAATTTTGAGGGATTAAAGTAGACTTCAATATCGGTCTAATGGCGTTGGAATCATGCAGTTCTGAATTTTGTACAGAGCAGAACGACATAAACAAGATGACTGCAGAATCCAGAAAGTTGTTTGTTCTCCAAGGAAGATTTCTCTTTCACCAAAACGGTAATATCTATCCATAATCTTCTTCCTTTGAGTTCTAAAAGGTTCAACTCTATTATATCCATATCAACTCAGATTAGGTTGCATATAAATCATACTAAAGGAAATTTTTTAAGTTCATTATCATGAGATTTGCATATTCACCATAGAAAAGCATGTTAGACTTAATCTAAAGATTAAATCTTTCTTATTCTTATTTGAGATTCAAGATTATAGTATGAGAATATAAAAAGATCAGAATCTTATGGTTGAGTAGAAGTTCATAAAGTTTGTACCTTGATTAAGCATGATGTACATCTACCTAAGCATGTCGTATCGTTTTTGCTTGCATATGATGACGACGTCGATGAACGAATCGTTAAGAGCCAATAAGAGACCAAGGAAATCAGCTAAGGATTAAAAAGATCATGTAAGATTCTCCAAGAAGACGATCAAGGCGCTAAGACGTCATGAAATAACGCGTTCCTGAGACATCAAAAACGACGTCAGACGAACTCCTCTCCAAAGACAAGAAACACCGCGTTGCTTTATTCGCATCTCCATGACAAGGGGTAATATCTCCAAAAGTTTGGTACGACCATGACGGTGTCTAGGGAACACAACGTCCAAGAAGCCAATTACAATGCCTAGAGATAGATGATGCATCTCGATCTAATCACGAGCAAATAAGAGCTCATAAGCTAAGTTCTCTACTCCTTTATTCTATATCTTTATTCAAGTACCAAGTTTCCATGATCATATCTCACCTGAACGTGCATGATAAATAAGATTCAATTAGCATAAGATGCATGTTACCTTCATATACGCTCATAAACTGAAAAGTAGAAGAATTGCATGTCAAGTATGAGATAACCTCCTAAGTCTTTCGTTAAGCTTTCTCCTTAAAGTCTTTATGATCTAAATCACACTTGATTGGATAGGCTTTTGAGAATTGCTATTGTTCAAGCTAAATAAGAGCACAAAAAAAAAATGACGGCGCCAGGCAAGATGACGACTTTGAATAGGATTACTATGTGATAATCTCACTCTGAACACCATCCTAAAATCATCACAAGGGGGGATAGGATACCCAAGTCATCATTAAAGAAACAAGGTGACAAAAGCTCTCAAGTTTGCAAGATAAAGAGCAAATCATCACGCCAGAGATGAAAAGTCAATAGAAGCTAATCAGCCGCTACGTCAGCAAGTTATCAACGCCGTCCCTCAACGCGACGCCTTCTCCCAAACGCGTCTGATGGACACAACGTCCTGGACGACATCCTCTCCAGCGTCTCTAGACATGAAGAACACCCTCATTATATGATCTCCAAGCTATCGTTCAAAGTAAGAACTAAGTGGAATACAAGAATGCGACGGATCAAGAAAGTCTCAAACTCGGACACGGCGCTAAGAGTCGCCTAAAGAAGTACAAAGTGCAGCAAAACCAAGTAAGTTCTCTATGGAACCTAAGCCTTTCAGATCTTACTTTAATCTGAGGAAAAGAAAAAGATACTTCATCAAGTTGAAAGAAAGAAAAAAAAAAGATCGTGTCTCAAGATGCAAGCTAAAGACCACGCCAAAGAGAGCGTAAGATCGAAGTAATCCTCCTCAAATTCGCAAAGAAAAAGCAATCTCCAAAAAGAGCAACACAAGAAGTTACAATCGAAACACCAAAAGAAGAAATGTTCCAAGTAAGATAGTTGAGAAAATAATCTTCCAACACCGAAATGAAAAACTCCTAAGGATAAGAGCGTTAGGAAACTCGACGCGTCCTGGGAAGGCCCGTAAGAACTTCATTGATTGTTAGCTAAGTTGAAGTGCATATTTACCAAGTTACGCATGTCTAAGTAAGTTTACTTTATGCTTAACCATGTCATCGTCATAGCGTCGAGGCGGCAAGGGGTCGCGTCGACTAGGGGTAGCTTTAGAATGTCATCTTGTCGAGTCATCATGAATATTTAAGTGCATAAGTATATATTTTCTCTCCGACGTGTTAAAATATGCCGAGTTGTTTCATTTCAAAGTACTTGCTCTGTGTCTATGACGTAACATCAAGCTTAATAAGGCCGCGGCGAAAATCCGCGTCGGGGGCGAATTTCGTTAGCCTATGCGTTTAAGGCTCCATCTACGCATATGCAACGTTAGCCAAACCGCCGACTCCGAGTCGACGCTGCCCATGATTGTTAGCGACATGTGGCAATGGTCATGGGGAATGAAGCCCGACACCTCACGAAACCAGCACGGTCCTCTGAGCAAAGAAGGGAAACCTATTGCCACGACCACTCTCCAGGAACGCGTACTCGCGCCTGTTTGTAGCGAAATTATCAACGAGATGATAACTAAGCAATTGTAGGGAAAAGATCAAAGAGAACGGTATAATCTTAACAATAAGAGAACGAGACGAGAAAATAAGGTTGAAACTTGAACTTTCTTGTGGTATTGATATTACGGCGTAACGTCCTCCTACAAAAGGTTGGCGTTAACCTTTATATAGGTTAACCCTAGGATCTTACTAAGGAAATAATATCTTTTCCTTTTCCTTCTAACGATATAATAAATATGGTAAAAGATATTCTTTCATCTTATCCTTTACCATTTACACGACTATAATATAGAACAAGGTAACTAAGTGGCGGCTGACCTAATTTCCATAGCTTAATGACACGTTCTTATTTATAACGTCACGTCGATGCCATCTTCCGTTTCATACGTCGCATCGCCTCTCCTCTATCCTTCTACGCGTAGCTTTCACGCGTTCCATAATCGTCGTATTTTTAGGCACAAACAATACCCCTAAGGCGTCTTACATGGCTTAATATTAAGAAGAGCTGGGAGACGCCTTCTTTCTTTGTAGAATACGTCTTCAGAATTACTGGAACGCGTTGATGATAACGTCATCAAAATTCTCGACATCGTCGTTAAGCTTCGATCAGGATTTTTCTTCAATTCTTAACACGTGCCGGGGGAGAAGCTTTGTTTCCTGTGCCGGGAATGTCGAAACGCAAGGGCTAGTTTTCCCAATGGCTATAATGCCGTTGAATACTCCTTGATTCTCGCGACCTTCTCTGGCTATATAATGGGTGAATCTCCAATCTCATTTACTTTTCTGCTCCCATCTGATTATTCACTATCGTGTTCTTGCTTCCTCTTTACTTTGATCCGAACTTTCTTGCTCATTCTTTCTCTTCGTACCTTCTTCCAAACTTCTTCTTATTACTTCCAGATGGCCTCCTTCTACGTTCCCAAGTTTATCTTGAAGGGCTCCGACTGTAAATCAACAGAGGTACGTGACGTTGAAAGGTTACGGTCTCTGGCGAATCTTGGTCCTGAGGTGGAGATCGAGATACCTCCTCTCGGGGTATTTGCTGATGCGCACCGGCCGAGATGGATTGTGTTGTACGAGTATCATTTTCTTACTGGCCATCGCTTTCCTTTCTCGCCGTTGGTCAAGGCGTTCATGCTCGCTTTGGGGGTTGCAGTGGGGCAGCTCCTGCCAAGCGTTTGGAGGATCTTTGGTACTTTAGATGACGTGGTGGAGAAACATGGCGTCGATCTAGCCGTCGAGGATATCGCTTATTCTTTCAATGTCCAAACGAAGACGGTGGGAAGAGTAGGCCTTAAGTCTAGGCCGAAGGCACCTAAGATCGCGATCGAGGGGAGTCAGGCCGATCGTCACTGGGCCGAATACTTTTACTTTGTGAAGAAGTCTTCTCTTGGCGAAGACTGTGCTTGGTTGGTTGACTGCTGGAATCCTACAGGTAAACTTTGATTTCTTTGAAACTCGCACTATGTGTTCAAGGCCTAGATCTTATTTTTTCTTCCTTTATGTATTGAATACGGATGCTATTATAGTAAGGCGAGAGACCCAGAAGGTCATCGATAGGCTTCTTGCCATTCCTGAAGCGGATCGGACTTTCCATGGTCATGACGGAGAAGGGCGTCGAATTGCTTCCGTGCTCCCGGCAGGTAACACGTTCGTTCACCTGAGTTTTACTCGGTTCTTCTTTCTTTTTGCTCATGATTCTTATACGTGTGCTTTTGGTTCTTTCAGTTTCTGCGGACTTATCTCGCGTCCGTGGTGGAGGGTTGTCCGCGTCGGCTTTGGTAGCGTCGCGTAAAAGGAGTCGCGCCGAGGAGATGACGGCTTCAGGGACCACGCTTCAGGCCATCCCTATGATTTCTTTGCTCTCATTTCCGTCTCCTTCGTCTACTCCGGCGAAGAGATTGCGTAAGGGAAAAGAGAAGGTAGTCGAGAAGTTAGACTTTGGCTATGAGTTTGTAAACGACTTTTCAGGGGTGATTTCACGTGCGGTCGCGTCTGGGATATCGTTTATCCCTGCCATGAAACAACTTCAAAATCCTTCTTCCCTTGATTACTACTTGTCGAGGGAAACTGAGGACGTGATGGGCGAATCTCTCGCGGCGCAGTGGCAGGTATGTTTCAATTTGAATTGCTTTCTTTTTACTGGAGCTTTTGTTCTCGCTCTCTGTAATATACGTACTTGAACGTCTTCTTTCTATAGGCTCTTCAAGCTTCCTTATGCGCATATGGGCGCTTCTCTGATTTCGTTGATCGAACGAGGTTTATGGAGGCTAAACAATCGGCCGACGAGATAAAGATTAAGGAGCTTACGTCGTTGGTCGAGGCGTCACAAAAGGCGGAAAAACGAGGCGAAGGAGAAGGTGGAGGCAGAGTTCAAGCTTCGTGAAGATCTTTCTGGGCAAGTCAAGGATCTTCAAGCCAAGATTGGTGCTTTGGAGATTGAGAAGGCCCGGGTGGAGTTGAGGTTGGCTTCTGACCTCAAGAATGTTGCGGAGTATTGGTCTTGGTTATCTCGCGTGGAGGTCATCGAGGAGTATGCTGCTGGTTGTACTCATGGATGGGACCCGGTGAAGGAGCGAAGGGAATTCAACAACACGTACCCGGAGCGTCCCGAGGGCGTTGAAGTGGGACCTATGCCGATGAAGCCTCCGGCTGAGCCCCATATTGAAGAAGATGTTGCTCCTTATCTCAACGAGGTTGATCCCAACGACGGCGTCGAGGACGATGAAGGCGACGGCGAGGATGTCGTCGCGGAGGATTCTGAGGAGGAGAAGGATGCTTGTGAATATGAAGACGGCGATCCTTCTTCTAGCGATGAATCTTCTTGATTTACTTTCTTTGAATCTTCTTTTGTACATGTACGTGTAGCTTTTTCTCTCTCTTTCTTTTGTAAAAAGAATTTTGCCTTTTTATGATGGGCTATTTATCAAAGCCTCTGATCTCTGTTACTCTCCAAATTCTGACGTAACAGGCTTGCGCTCCTAGCTCTCTTGCGACGGCATGTATCAACGCGTCGTCGGTTTCTTATGACGTTTATACGTTCCTTTGGGAAGTTCTTTTTCTTTCTTACGTATCTCTACCCCTTTTGGTAGGTTTGATCTGAGCTTCTCGTAGGCTTAGTTTAAAGCTACCAAAGAAGTCTTGTATACTTTAGCTTGATATACCTTGTTGCTCCCTTTTTTTTTTAATCTCGCGAACGCGTAGAACTTTCTTTCAGCCTTCTGATCTTTTTGTATGGTACTTCATGTTCGTGACTTGGGTGTTTGATATGTGCTTATTGGCTTTGATCGAGAGATGTGGTCAATGCGACTTACTTTAGCTTATTTGCCGACTTACATGAGGTTTGGGTCCAACATTTCCTCCGAACCCAGAAGCGAGTGGCGGACGTAGGTCAGCGTGTGATTTTGATCAGCTTGTGACGTTACCCCTTACTTTAAAGGTGGATCTGTTGCCTCACGCTAGCGTTTAGGTCGACGTCGAACTCTTTTAATCGACGGGCCTATTCATCGTGTATTTCGTCCGTTCTCTTGAGTATTAGGACTTACGATGCCGGTGGACGCGTCCCTGTCGGTTTGGCGAATTGCCCGTGGATTCATGACTCTCAGAGGGGCCGTGGAAGGCGTGAATACGCGTTCCTGGAGATGGGTGGTGGCGATAGGTTTCCCTTCTTCCCCAGAGCACCATGCCGGTTTCGTGAGGTACCGGCTTCAATCCCTATGACCATTGCCACACGTCGCTAATGATTATAGGAAGCTTCGACTCGGGGTCGGCGGTTCGGCTAACGTTGCCTACGCGTAGATGGAGCCTTGAACGCGTAGACTAACGAAATTCACCCCCGGCGCGGATTTTCGCCGCGGCCTTTTGAGCTTGGGTGTTACATCAGAGACAGAGAGCAAGTACTTTGAAAATAAAACATCTCTTATCATGCTTGAACACATCGGGGAAGGAAAAAAGGTATACTCATATATTGAAAAGATGCATCATGAAGACAAGACTACTACGTAGACGTCGACCCCTTTGTCGCCACGACCCCTTGTCGTTTTGACGCTAAGACAACTATTCTACCTTATTATAAAGAAAAACTTTAGGAAAGGGAAAAAAGGACTGTTCCTACTCATGCAAATGAAAGGGAAATAAGGTCGAGAAGGATCTCGGAAGACTCTTGTGCTTTCTTTAAGATTACGGAGGGTGATGCTTTAGGAACATGTTGCTTAGATCGTTTCTTGTTACTTGGATCTTTTGATGCTTGGTATCTTGGTGAAAGACTTTAGATCGTCTCACTTCATATTTTGATTGCTACGCTTTCTTTTCTTTCCTCGACGAATCTTTGGTTGCTTTCTTCATTCTGATATCGTAGCATTCTCTAGCAACTTGAGTTTCTTCCATGATTTCTTGCGTCCCCCATGGCGATGGGAATTTCAGGAACTGATGGTATGTTGACGGGACTGCTCTCATGCCGTGCAGCCATGGTCTTCCCAAGATCACGTTGTATGGCGATTCAAGCTCCATTACGGCGAATTTAGCCCGCGTATTAATACCCCTGGCATAGGTTGATAGCGTAATTTCCCCTCTCATCTCTGTCACTTCGCCGCTGAAACCTACTAGTGGTACGCATCTCCTGGTCACGTTGCTAAGGGATAATCCTAATTCTTTCAGGGTGGCCGTAGTGATGATGTTGGCCGAGCTACCATTGTCCACGAGGATCCTCTTAACGAGGTGGTTACTAATAGTGAGAGAGATTACTAACCCGTCGTGATGCTCCATCGTCGCGTTCGAATCTTCGAACGTGATAAGCTGCTTGCTTCGGGTAGGGCGTACTTGATAGACTTTCGTCGCGTTTCTCTCGTCTCCTAGAATTTTGATACTTTTCTTTGCCATCGTAGATGCGTATCTGCTTGTTGAAGGTCCTCCGATGATGGAATGAATGGTACGAGCGTGGTGAGCTGCAGGTGGAGGTGGAGTGGGAGACTTTCTTTCTTTCTTTATCCCTTCGAGGGCGTTCTTTCCTTCTTTGGAGAGTAAATCTTTCAGGTCTCCTCTCTTTAGTAGCCTCATCACTTCTTTTCTTAAGGTGTAGCATCCATCCGTCATGTGACCTGTATCATTGTGGAAATCGCAATACCCCTTGCCCGTTCCAGGTCTCCTTCCAGGGTTTTGCTTTCTTGGCCATTGCACGTCGCGTAACCCTTCCATTGCGCTCATGACGCGTAGGGCGTCAGTCTTCATGGAAATTCCTCTCTCAACGACGTAGTTTCTTTCTACCTCGCTCACAGTATGTACCGCTTGGGGTTCTCTTTGGAAAGGTTTGTTTCTTTTATCATTGCGTCCTCCCTGTTCCTGGTGCCTATCGGTATATCGAAGTTGGGGAGAATTCCTTCGCGGAGGGGTCCGCGTACGTGGAGATCTGACAACCTCTTCATTGTATTGCTTCAAGTCCTCTTCCAATCTTATGGCTTGCATGGCCCTTTCCCTCGTTATTTCGAACGATTCGGTGCACATCTTTGTCAGTTCTTTATACAAGTCGCTATCTTTGGGGAGGGCGCGTCTGAACGCGTCGGAGGCGGTAGCTTCCGTGCAACTTGGGATTGTGACTTTCTCATCGTTGAAACGTTTGAGGAATTCTCTTATGGTTTCGCCTTTGCTCATGCACATGTTATGGAGGTCTGATGGCTGCTTTGGAAAGAGCTTGCTACTGGCGAATTGTAACCTGAATTGGTTGGAGAGCTCGGCGTAGGACAAGATGCACCCTTGTGGTAGATGAATGAACCATGTCAAGGCGGGGCCTTTCAGCATTGAGCTAAAGAATTTGCACATCATTGCCTCTTTGAATCGCGGATCAATGGGGCTCGTGGAAAGTTTAGCTTTGTAGAGCAATATGTGTTCTTCGGGATCACCTGATCCGTCGTAGACTGGAAGATCTGCGACGGTGAATTTCTTGGCGATCTTTTGGATGGCTATACTCTTGATGAACAGGATATCTTCGAACGCGTGTTCTTCTTCCGGCACTATGGATTTAGGGGCTCCCGACATCGACATCATCTCTTTTTTGAAGGCCCCAATTTGTTGTTTCATAATAGCGGCGATGGTATCCGGAGTTAGGGTTTCTTCGGACTTCTTCTTCAGCGCGGAATCCTTGGGTAAGGTGAACCCATGGTGTTCTCTGGGGTGGTAGCCGTCGTCCTCTTCAAGAGCTTCATCCATATCTAAGCGTCGAGCGATGCTCTGGTTGCGGACGTAAGTGTATTGTCCGGATTGGTTTGCCTTGAGTTCTAGGATGGTGGAGTTTAACCTTTCATTTTCTTTGGCGAGTTCTGACGCCGTCTTCTCACTTGCTTGCAAGGCTTCGGCTTGGGCCTTCTCGAAGGACTCGATTTGTGCTCGGATGACGGCTACGTTGGTAACTTCTTCGTCTACCCCTTGCTTTTCAGCGGGATCGTTATCTGTTGAAGAGTTGGGGTTGACTTCGAGGTTTTTCTCAACGTTCTCATCCCTTGGAGCGAGGGAATCCTTCGCACGTTCTTCGGCCTCTGGATCCCTGTTGTTGTGAGGGCTATTGGTTGGAGACGTCATGGCTTCCTGCAAAAAAGAAGTTCCCTTTGTGTGAAAAGATGACACCTTTTTGATCAAGCCCCACGGTGGGCGCCAATTGTTTGTAGCGAAATTATCAACGAGATGATAACGAAGCAATTGTAGGGAAAAGATCAAAGAGAACGGTATAATCTTAACACTAAGAGAACGAGACGAGAGAATAAGGTTGAAACTTGAACTTTCTTGTGGTATTGATATTACGGCGTAGCGTCCTCCTACAAAAGGCTGGCGTTAACCTTTATATAGGTTAACCCTAGGATCTTACTAAGGAAATAATATCTTTTCCTTTTCCTTCTAACGATATAATAAATATGGTAAAAAATATTCTTTCATCTTATCCTTTACCATTTACACGACTATAATATAGAACAAGGTAACTAAGTGGCGGCTGACCTAATTTCCATAGCTTAACGACACGTTCTTCTTTATAACGTCACGTCGACGCCATCTTCCGTTTCATACGTTGCGTCGCCTCTATCCTTCTACGCGTAGCTTTCACGCGTTCCATAATCGTCGTATTTTTAGGCACAAACAACGCCTTCCACGGCTCGCAAGATAAAAGGAAGAGTTTGCAACGAAGAAAGACGAGACAAAGGAATCTCGAAAGCAAAAGATCAGAAAATATCCAAGAGCTAGAATATGAACGAGAACGACAATCACGAGTTGGCCAAGATCACCCAAATTCTACGCGTAGAGAACGCCTAAAACGCCCAGAAGAAGAAGAACGCGGTCAAAGGCATCGCGACAAGTATAACAAAATTCCATCGTAAGTGAAGTAGATAAAAGCATCTCAAAGAACCCTCCTGAGGAACCAAGCATGCTTTAGTCAAAAGAAGCATTAGTACGACTGAAAGAACGACGAGGTCGAAGTAATCGCCAAACAAATCTAAGAAAAACATTCAAAAGAAGCAATGCTACCAAAGGTATAAAGTAAAAGTCAGTGTAGTTGACACAAGGTGTCATCGCCAACGCGTTCCCAAATGTGCAACGTGTTCTCCAAAGACGTCTCCCGAAGCGTTCTCCAGAACATTCTCGTTACATCTCCTTAAGACTCGAAGCAATCTAAGACATCATCGATCCTTAACAAGACAGTTCACGACATCCTTGAGTCATTAGAGCAAGAATGACTCCACCTTCCTAAACTGCCAAGCACAATCTATTCATCCCGGGTATGTTGCTCAAAACCTCCTTCTACTTAGTTATTCTTCTTCACCCATCTGCAAGGGGTGACGTAATTATAAGAGACGCGTTGAAAGTGAGAACACGTAGAATCGCCAAAGAGAAAAAATAGTACGTCATGAAAAAAGTATGTCAAAGTAGACACATAAATGAAGAAGTAGCACCATAAGAAGAGACGCCAGAACTCCAAGTATGTACCAAAGAAGAAAAAAATTACGTAAACGCGTAGAAATAGAACGCGTCGCCATCGCCTGTCGTGACCTCCAAAGAGTACTTCAACGCTAAGAAAATGTGTAAGGAGAGAAGTCAAGAAAGCCGAAAAGTTCCATGTCACCCAAACTGGGGGTGATGAGTAGAGTCTCCACAAAGTCTAAGAACGAGCGACGAAATGTCCCCATGAAACTTCCCTGAGTAAAAGCATCGATTGGTCAAGAACAAGTGTAAGAGAAAAAGATCTGAGTATTGTTTGTGCCTAAAAATACGACGAGTGTGGAACGTGTGAAGAGCTACGCGTAGGAAGACTGTGTCGACGCGACGAGAGAAGTGAAGGATGTCGTCAACGTGACGAGACGTGGCAAAGGTCTCGTTTATCTTGAAGATTAGGTCGGCCGAGCATATTTTATCTTATTCCTTATTATATTCTTGTAATTGGTAAAAGATACGGTAAATAATATCTTTTACCTTGTTTGTTATATCGTTATTTAGATAAAAGGAAGAGATAAGATCTCGTTTCCTTAAAGATATTATTAGGGTTAGC
Organism: Oxyria digyna; assembly: GCA_029168935.1. Classification (NCBI taxonomy): domain Eukaryota; kingdom Viridiplantae; phylum Streptophyta; class Magnoliopsida; order Caryophyllales; family Polygonaceae; genus Oxyria; species Oxyria digyna. The sequence goes on along the minus strand of JAPVLV010000004.1, from coordinate 10,454,983 downwards.
CTATAAATAAAGGCTAACGCCTGCTTTGTAATCATTCAGCCACCATTACGAGTAATACCAAGTTCAAGCTTCAAACCCTAAATTCCTCTCTCGTTCAATATTGTTCTTGAGTGTTGAGATTATATCAGATTTTTGCCCTACAATTGCTTAGTTATCTTCTCGTAGGTAATTTCGCTACAAACAATTGGCGCCCACCGTGGGGCAAGATAAAAAAGGTATCGTCTTTCCATACGAAAAGAGCTTCTTTTTTGCAGGAAATCATGTCAAGTCTGACCAATGGCCCGTGTGATGGTGAAAAAAGGTCCGAAGAAGAAGAGCATATAATGGTTCCTCTCATTCCGGTGGAAGAAGACGCAAGAAAAGGTCTCGAAACCACCCCCAACACTCCAAAAGAAAGCGCTCCCGTAGAGAAACGAGGGGTAGACGGTGAAGTAGCCAACGTGGCCGCCGTCCAAGCACAATTCGAGTCCTTCGAGAAAGCCCAGGCTGAAGCCATGCGCGCGAGCGAGAGAACGGCATTGGAACTCACTAAAGAAAACGATAGGTTGAACTCCATGATCAGGGAACTCAAAGCGGGCTCCATGGGGCCACATACCTACGTTCGTGGTCAAAGCGTCGTCCGACGCCTTGATATGGATGCAGTCGTCGAAGAAGACGACGTATACCAGCCTCAAGTACACCATGGTCGCGTTCTCCCGAGAGAAACGATTTAGAGAAGCAAACCCGAGGAAAAGATGACGTCGGACGTCGTCGCTGCGCTCGTAGCACAACAGGTCGGCGCCCTAAGAAAGGAGATGATGCTGATGCCCGAAGCTCCCAAATCCATAATCCCTGAAGACGAGTTCGGATTTAAAGAAAGTCCATTTGTTACTGCTATCGCCGCCCAAAAGATCGCCAAGAAGTTCACCGTCGCCAATCTTCCCGTCTACGACGGATCAGATGACCCGGAAGAACACGTCTTACTCTATAAGGCCAACCTCTCCACAAGTCCAATTGAGCCGGAATTAAAGGAAGCAATGATGTGCAAATTCTTTAGCTCAACGCTAAAGGGTCCCGCCTTGACGTGGTTCTTCCACTTACCCAAGGGGAGTATCTCCTCCTAAGCCGAGCTCTCCAACCTGTTCCGACTACAATTCGCCAGCAGTAAGTTGTTTGCAAAGCAACCCTCAGATCTCCATAACATGCGAATGAACAAAGGCGAGACCATAAGAGCCTTCATGAAGCGTTTCAATGACGAGAAGATTACAATCTCAGATTGTAGCGAAGCCACTGCTGCCGACGCGTTCAGACGCGCACTTCCCCGAGATAGTGACCTGTACAAGGAACTGACGAAGACTCACCCTGAATCATTCGTCTCAACTAGGGAAAGAGCCATGGAAGCCATACGCTTGGAGGAGGATCTCCTAAGGTCCAACGAAGAAAGTTCTCGATCTCCACGTAGGCGAACTCCTCAGCGTAGAAACTCTCCTCAACGTCGACACAATGACCGACATCAAGAGCGAGGGGAATGTCACGACAGGAGAAATAAGCCATTCCAAAGAGAACCACAAACGGTGCATAAAAATACGACGAGTGTGGAACACGTGAAGAGCTACGCGTAGGAAGACTGTGTCGACATCACGAAGACATCTAAGCAAGTGACATGATCGTCGACATCACGAAGTTCAGCACGGAGTACTCTTTTTACTCTTCTCATGGTTTTTCCCACGAGGTTTTCCTAAGAAGAGGTTTTAACGAGGCTCTCAAGGTCATTCATCACCGTGACACCATTAACATGGTCCCCGACATCATCTACAAGATAGATGAGGTCATCTACGAGATAGATGAGGTCATCTACGAGATAGATGAGGTCATCTACGAGATAGATGAGGTCCTCTACGAGGTCATCTACGAGATCATCTACGAGATCACCTACGAGATCAACTACGAGTTCCCTTGATTATCTACGAGTTCCCAAGGCCACCTACGTGACGATTAAGTACATCGACGAGAAGAGCTACGCGTAGACGACGACGAGTACGAGTATGAAGGCGTCGTCAAGATCAAGATAAAGTCGGTTGAATATATTTATGTCTTTTATTTAATATTCATTATGTAAATAGTAAAAGATATTAGAAAGAATATTTTTTACCATGTTTTATATTAGGTTAAAGATATAAGGAAAAATATAAGATTTTTTCCTTAAAGATAGAACTAGGGTTTGCCTATAAATAAAGGGCTCTCTTATCATTGTAAAACAACCCTTTTTCCCCAAGTATTACACAAGTATCTCGAGTTCTATCTCTTTTATTAATGGTGTTTTCTAGATGAAGTGTTGGCACCGTGAAGTGTAGGACATGTCTAGCACCAAAAAACTGTCTTGGCCTACAACTCAATTCATTGTGAACTGCAGCAAGACGTTCTTGGGTACAACAACGAGTGTTAGAACATGAGTGAATATTGGTCAGTTAGTTCAGCAGTACAAACGGAAGCAATAGATTCTTAGAATTCAACTGAACGTTTTACCTTGAGGGGTCCACCAATACAAGGGACTGCCAACAAATTGGGCACGCTTTGAGCTGAAACCCAGGACATAAACATGAATTGTGAAGTACATAGCTATTTATGGGAAAGAACCTCAAAAATTCTGATATCACAACTAGCATTTTCTATTTTATATATGCTACTTGATGTTGTTACATCATACTCCGTATATACTAAGGGGGCGTTTGTTACACTACTCCGGAAAGGGAATGAGAGTCAAAATGTATCTAGACACTATTTACTATCATGATTCAAAAACAAAATAATAATATTATATTGAGAAAAATGACAATGACATGTCCAAGAGGGGGAAGAGAAGGGGTGAGGGGAGTGAATCACCCCCTTTTGACTCCTCAACTATGAGGTGGGTTTCAAAAACCATAAAACATCACTCTCTCTCTTGTGTTTAGAGACTCTTGTTTATGACAATCATTCTCACTCTTCCAAACTTACATATTTTAATCCATGAACCACAATATTAAATATTGTCTAGATACATTTTGACTCTTATTCCCTTTCCGGAGTGGTGTAACAAACGTCACCTAAGATTTTTTCAAAAGAAAAGTTTGAGTCTTTAAGAAACTGAATGGATTATGCTACTTTCTAATCAGCTTAGTTCAGCAGAAACATACAATTGATTTATATAAAATACAGCTGCTGCACTGTTAGTATTGAGAGCACACTCACCGCTCATTCAGGCATTTCAACAAACAAGAAAATTGCATTTAAACATCAAACTATAATTGGAATATAAACTGTTGTGCTTGATTTTTCAACACAACTCACAGATATGCATTTTAATTATAAGAAAACAAGAATACACTTACCAAAAACCCAATTTAAAAACTTCAAATTTCAAGACCTAAAAAGTGTCTAACCAATCAACAAAAAGTTTATATAACAAAGGAACTACGATTAATAGGGAAACATCTAGTCCAACCAATCAACAACCCAATCAACGTAGATTTATATTACAGAACAAACGCTAGAATTATGCATTAACATATAAAGTTAGTTCGGAATTACATACGAGACAAAGCAACATCGATAGGAGTCGCAGCGGTAACTACCAGTTGTTTCTTCGGTCGGAATCAGCCTTCGAAAAATCTAGCCGCACCGATGGAGTTGAGAAGGGTGGTTCTATTTAGCGAATAGTTTATTAATATTTAACTTTATTATTTTATCTTTTTTCAACATCGTGGAATATTATATCACGGTTTATTAAAAAACGCGATATATTGATTTCAACATTTTGCTGCTACAATTATTTATCCCGGTTTGGAGAACAGTCCGTGATAAAATAGTCCAAAATTCTTTTAAGACGCTTCTACAGAACCGTGATAAAACACCAAATTTGTACTAGTGGGATTTGCTAAATAACTCTTGAGTTCCGTGAATGCCTCTTCATGTCATTCCGTCCAGGAGAAAGATTCATTTTTTCTTAGCGTATCGTAGAAGAGGCGGTTTCTGTCCGAAGCTTTGGAGATGAATCTGTTTAACGCGGCGACTCTTCCTGTTAGCTTCTAGATATCCTTCACACAACGCGGGGACTCGAGGTCGAGGATTGCTTTGATTTGCTCTGGACTGGCTTCTATTCCTCGTTGCGTTACCACATATCCGAGGAATTTTCCCGAGGAGACGCCGAAGGAGCACTTGGTGCGGTTGAGTTTCATGTTGTATTCTTCCAGGATCTCGAACGCTTCTTTTAGGTGCACTACGTGATCTTTCGCTTGTTTGGATTTCACGAGCATGTCGTCTATGTACACCTCCATCGTATCACCTATCTGTTCTTCGAACATCTTGTTCACTAGCCTTTGATAGGTGGCTCCAGCGTTTTTGAGGCCGAAAGGCATGACCTTATAGCAATATATCCCATGGTTTGTTATGAACGTTGTCTTCTCTTGATCGGCGAGATTCATTTGAATTTGGTGATATCCGTTGAACGGGTCCATGAACGTCAACATCTCGTGTCCCGCCGTTGCGTCTACCATGGCGTCGATATGTGGGAGTGGGAAAGAGTCTTTGGGGGCAGGCTTTGTTTAAATCAGTAAAGTCTACGCACACTCTCCACTTCCCATTCTTTTTCTGGACGACTACAACGTTGGCGAGCCAGTCGGGATACCTAGCTTCTCGTATCTTACCCGTTTCGAGGAGATTTCTGACCTCTTCATCTACAAATTTGTTGCGTTCGGGGGCGAAATTCCTTCTCTTCTGCTTTACTGGAGTAAATTTTGTGTCAACATTTAACTTATGAAGCATCATGTCCGGAGATATACTTGTCATGTCTTCGTGACTCCAGGCGAAACATTTGGCTTTCGACTTCAAGAACGCTATCAACTCCTCTCTTACGTCTTTGGGGATATCAGTTCCTATTTTTACAACTTGTTCCGGCTTGCAGTCGTCAATAATCACATCCTCTAATTCGGGACACTTTGGCTTAACATACTTCGTTGGCGTCTTGGTTTGGAATTCTTTTACTTCATCTTTCTTGGTCTCGGGCGTCACGGTTCCTTTCATTCCAATCCGATAGCACTCCTTAGCCGTGTAGGGTTTGCCCCTTACTTCGCGTATCCCCCACGACGTTGGAAACTTCAGGGATTGGTGATACGTGGATGGAACCGCCTTCATATCGTGGATCCAGGGCCTCCCTAAGATGGTGTTGTAGGGTGATTCTGCCTCCATCACTACGAACCTTGTGGGGATGTCAACGCCTTGGGTCGATGTTACAAGGGTGATTTCTCCCAGCATCTCGGCTATCTCTCCGCTGAAGCCTTTCAAACGGATACGCTTTCCGACGATATCGTCGACGGAAAGTCCGAGTTCGATGATGGCGGAGAGGGCTATAATATTGGTTGAACTTCCGTTATCTACCAGGATCCTCTTGACCTCGCAATCTTTGATGGTCACGGAGATTACCAGGCTGTCGTGATGCTTGACTCTTTCGCCCGGGTTTTCGAACGTGATGGGAAGATCGCGACTTGTCGATCTGACGTGGTGAACCGGAGCGGCGGCGTGTTGCCCTTCAATGGTCCTAGCGAGCCTTTTCGCGTCGGAGATGAGATAGGGAGGCGGACCCCCTAGGACGGTGAAGGTTCCGTTTCTGGATTTCTCGATCGAGCTTGGACTGATCATGGCTTTCTGGAGAGGAAAAAGTTCCCTTTGCGTGGAAAGATGATACTTTTTTTATCTTGCCCCACGGTGGGCGCCAATTGTTTGTAGCGAAATTATCAACGAGATGATAACTAAGCTATAATGTGTGAAATGTCTCTAAATAATGAATCTAGTTTCAGTGAGGATGATTCATTAAATGAGGATTGAGGATGATGTACATAGACGTTATAATTCAGTCCACACATATATTATAACTCATGCACTTTAGTGAATGTGTGCATCACTAAATTTGCGTGCATGAGCCATAACGTCTTTGTCCATCGTCCTCGGTCCTCATTCGAGTCATCATCTTTATGGGATCTTTTCCCCTAAATAATAACCAATTTGATAATCATGGTTATGATTCACTTCATAGTTTCACACCCATTTAGAAACATAAAAAGACCGATTACCCTGTCCAACTAGGACCCCCGAAAAACACATAATGTTCGGGATTTTTGTCTGGGTTATCATTAACTAAATACTCCCTATTGTTTTGAAACTGCTGAGTTCCGGTAGCATACACCACCTTATGTTGGTCGTCCACAATCATGAATTGCTGACAATACGCCTCCTTTGAGAAGTCGTGCAAGTACGGTCGGATCCCGCTCCCCATCTGTGGGCTAACTGGATCTCCAGGTGGTTGATAAACCTCGCCTCCACATGCCGCATATGAAGCCGAGTGAGCCATCCCGCTAAAGAATTGTTGCGGCCAAAACCCCACGATTGTGTTCTTTGAGCCTAGCTCTAGCCACCAGTTTCCGTTCATCTCATCCTGCATGTTTTACTTTTAATAACAATTTTCTAAACAAATATGCTTAGCTAAACCGACGAATGAACAAACCTGGTAAACGAAAAAGCTATATACGTATGTATCGCCCCCTATAGTTGAGACTGGAGCGAGTTCAACACCCAATGCAATTTCTGTGCTCACAATCACAAACCCACACTGGCTATTGAGACAATGTGTATCACCAGTCTGAGGACAATTTAACCAGTCATTATAATAAGCACATTAAGACTTACAATATGATGCATAATATTGTATAAAGATTAGAGAAGAGGCTTACACTACTCTGCACAAAGATCCTTGAAGCGTTGTCCTTGTACATTGTTGGATTCACCTACAAATCGTTATCAATTATTCAAATAAAAAAAAAACAATATACATATTGAGGAGAAAAACATGTGATCTAAGGATGAGAAATGAGGATGATGTATGCACACATTGTGACACATGCAGAGTATGTTCTATGTGCATCAACTTCATCAGTTCTCATCTAATCTCCATCATCACTGGAACCGAAATCAAACATCAGATAAATTTAATCTATAGCTTACTGTCCAACCAATCTTGATCATATCAGATCCATCTTGGATGACAACTTGAGCTGAACTATATTGACCATGTCCAACATATGGATTGTATACAGTAATGTAGGCTCCAACTCCATTATATGCCTTCGTAGGATCATCTTTTGTCTGCGCAAGCGCAAACTGAAAACAACACAGAAATCACGTAAATCAAAAAGAGAAATGTGTATGTACATCAAGTAGAAAATGATAGATCAAGTAGGAAACTAGCTCTAGCTCACAATTTTCCCAGGTTCAGAATTTGGGTTTGCTCTTGAAGAATTTGAATTCTGCTTCATAAGATTAAACTGAGAAAGATCATCTTTTTCCGTTCTTCTAATTGGGACTGTTCCATGTGGACAACCTCCATCCTTCAATCTTATATCCAACTCCAGGATTTGTTTTGTAAAGCCTTTGTTTTTCATTCTTTTTGGACTGGAGTTGGGCCTCATCTACATTTAATCACAAGAAAATAAGTGAATCAACACTTTGTTATGATGTAAGTGCAATATGAAGATATTTTTCTTATTTTATTCTAAATTTTGTCTAAAAAAAAATTGTCTTGCACTGTTTTACTCTTATTTATAAATTTTTCCATATAATTACTACATAAGTTGTGAATTTCAAAAATGTTAAAAAGAAATATGATAAACCGGGTTCACAATTAATTTCGATAGTGTTCTTGAAAGTTGTATTTTTTTTAGAAAAACTAATATTTGTAGATGAATGAGGTTCGTCTATTAAATAATATACAAAATAATAGCTATTTATCATATATGAAGAAGAAAAAACACTTATAAACTAGAAATTTGAATTAAAAATATATAAATCACAATATATCCATTTACCACAAGATTTTCAGAAAAAATGTGCAGGCATAAAACTTGTTTTAAAATTTCAAATAATGTACCTGAGGATGGAAGTTGTGGTTTTTAAGGGAAGGATGTTGTAATGCAGGCTGCTTATAGAAGTTGACGCATTCGTAGATGTCGCCATTCTCTGTCTATAAAGATTGATCAGTGACAAAAAATTGCGTTTTCGTAAATTCAGGACTATTGAAATCATAAAATTCGAACATAGATGAAAACGACTTTGTTTCGCTTACCTTGATTATCTTACAATCCCCGAAAAGAAACAAGAACATGAAGGGAAGAAGGATGAGCAAGATGAATTTGAGAGTCGTGTTCTTTGAGAGGTGATGATGTGAATTGTCAATGGAAGCAATGAACCTGCTTTTAAAGTCACAGATACAGATTAATATTACTAAACCACAAAAACATGAATTAGCATGCTATTCAATTCATTTTCATCTATTATTTGTGGGAGATATAATTGATATATCCTATGGGCTTGATAGATTGTTGTGTCGACTGTTAAAATGTAAGCACATGATATAGATTAACTAGAGTTTAGGCTCCTATATTTCACCGTTTAATATAAACTCATTTTTAAATATTGGGCACCCGGTTGATTTTCATAATTAGATTATACTTGTTTTCAGTACGGTGGTATTTTTATATTAACATCAATATAAAATTATAGACATCTATTTAAAATTAAAATATAACAATATCAGTACGAGGTTGATCGGTCTTATTAACTATATAATTTATTAATGAAATTATAATTGAACTGAGGCATAAATAAAATTTATACATCATCACATTATATTTTAAATTAGTTCGTTTAAGCCTCGTGTGTAGCGCGGAGCAGTGATTCTAGTTTGTTAAGTTAGTCAAACTATTCCATCCTAACATTAAAAGTTATGTTATCATAAATGAAATACAATAGCGACCATAAATGCCTGAGAGCATTTATCAACAATTATTTATTTAATGCTAGTTAATTTATCAATATTTAGTTGGTGAAAGGTAGATCTGTCAAAAGCCGACCCGAAAAAAACTCGACCCAACCCGATCCAAAAATTCATGAAATCCGTTGGGTTCAAGCCCAAACCGATCCGAGATCCGTTGGGTCAAATCCGGATCAACCCGAACTTCTCGAAACTCGTCGAGGGACCCACTTTTCACATATTTTATTTCATTTAAATTAAAAAATAACAATGTATTTTATCAAATTTTTTATTACAATAAAAAGAATCGAACATTTGAAATCAAACTTTGTTAACGGAAGACAAGTTTTGGGTGGTTTAAAATCATTAACGAAAATACGGGTGGTTCCTTGCAAATATTAAAAGATAACGGATGGTTTAAACCAAAAACCTCTTAAAAAAAAAAAAAAAGACTCGCTCGCCTTAGTTACTGATTTAACTCAATGAACAGTGCATATAAGTTACTGTTTTCTCACATACTACTAAGATATCCCAGTTTTTGGGTAAATACCCCAAAACTGTTATGTTTTTTAAGTTTTTGCATCACTTTTTTAAGTTATAAGTAAATACCCCTTTGCTGACGTGGCAGAGCTGTCAACAAAAAATTTAACAGAGCTGTCAACAAAAATTTTAACAGAGTTGTCAACAAATTTTTTAACAAAGTTGTCAACAATTTTTTTAACAAAGTTGTCAACAAATTTTTTAACAGAGTTGTCAACAAAAATTTTAACAGAGTTGTCAACAAGAATAGTAAGTTGTTGAGCTATCAACAAATTTTTTAACAAAATTGTCAACACGACTAAATAAGTTGTCAGCATGACTAAATAAGTTGTCAACACAACTAAATAAGTTGTCAACCCAACTAAATAATCTGTTTAACACCACTAATAACTTGTCAACAAAACAACAAATGAGTGTCAGCACTACAAATGAGTGTCAACATGACTAAATAAGTTGCCAACATGACTAAATAAGTTGTCAACACGACTAAATAAGTTGTCAACCCAACTAAATAAATTGTTTACACGACTAATAAACGGTCAACAACATACAACACGAGTAATATTACAAAATCGTCAATATTGTCAACACTTTACAAAACTTGTCAACACCACTACAAATTCATAATAACAATAAAAAGTGTATCAATATGTTCTGATGTCTTTGGTTGTTTGTGTATGTTATTGTACATGTAGCTACAAAGGGGCTCCTGCAGTTGTTGTCATGTACAGCTTAGGGCTTGTTTCCTTCAGATTTCTGCAACGAGAAACATTGTAATTTGGGGCCATTGGGTGCACGAAGACATCAGAACATATGCAAAACAACATATTTTGCATAAGAACTTGTACATCATGATTGACAGCGACAAATATATATGCTCAAGGCTTTGTTGTACTAAACAAACTCAGGGTGCTTACTCCGTCACAGTCAGCAGCACTTGGATAATATTTGCATATTCATCACCAAGTAGTAGTTTTCAAGTTGGCACAGGAGTACAGGTAGACTTGAACGGATATACTACTACATATATATATAGGTTAAAGATGAATTAATGATAATGAATGAAAAGACAAAGAAGGAGGAAGAACTTACAGTTGGGCAGCATGCAGGGAAGGAAATGGAAGCCTATACAGAGTCAGGCTTCTTCCAATCAGCATCACACACACATTCAAATGGCACACTACTGTTCTTGGCAGGTCTGCAGTATCCATATCCACAGGATACGTTTTAGCACACATCACTTGCATAAAGAATCAAAGAATTACTCGTTCGCTCATTCATTGAGGCAAATTATCAAACATCTGGCAGGCAAGAAAGAAAGAAAGATCAAAAGCAGGAGGAGATAAAGCCAGAAAACGAACCGAAACTCGGTGGAAGAAGCGGCGATATTGAGATGGATTGGCTCGCCGAGGTCGGATTAGAGACAGCAATGAGGATGAGACTTATCCTGCAGAAGAAGATGGATATAATGAAGGCAGAGTAATGCAAACTGTGCAACCTTGAACATCACACCGCCATGGTTGATGAACTCCTGCAACACATCAGGAGTCTTGATCCCCTCAATCCATCAACTTTGAACACGAGCGACATCTCGTGCGAGTCGGAAATCAGATTGACAACATCGAGCATGCGGATTCGGTCGTGGAGCGGCTCGATCGAGTTCGGGGGTCGGTGACGAGGAGATTAGGGTTTCAGGAGAGGAAATTGAGCAATTGGGAGTTGCAATCGGGTGATTTGAGCTTGTGGAGAATGCAGTGGAAGGGGCTTGGGAAGTGAGAGGCGTTTGAAGATCGATTTGGACGAGGTGGACGGAAACACTAGCGCGTGTGTTTGGATGGGATGGGGATAGGGTAGAAACTAACTACTTAATTTGAGAGTGTAGTTGTTACAAGTATAGTGCCCAATAGGGCATTGGGCACAAATACTTCCTCAGATATCACATAAGACTAGATATTTGGGCCTACTATGGATGTGGGTGGGCCTGGGCTTTGGCCCATGTTACCTTCTATGTCCCGGAATAGAGTCCAAACTAACAGAAAACTTTTAAATATTGATCCCACCTGTTGTAACTGACTAACTGCACAATCATATCCTTTCAAAAAAAAAAAAAAACTGCACAATCATAAACAGTATCTAAATCATTTTCAGGATGTAAGGCTTTTTTAGCTTAGTTGTGATACATAACTACTAGTATGTGCAGTAGAATCCAAAGAAGCTGGAGGAATGGTAGAAATTAGAAGACAGGCAAAAAATCTGAGAGGACAAGATATTCCAGCATCATATCTGAACAAGTTCAATATGGTCATCATCAATCAACAATATGAAGAGATGAAGCAGAAAATTAACTAACAATTTATTCTCCAAAACACAAAACTAGGATCAAAGTTAAGAAACCTGAAATACTTAAACTAATGACCTAAGTGACACGCGAATGAAGCCCTCAGCGACGAGATTGAAGCTTAGCACGGAGAGGATGCTTCATAACAATGGTGAACTGCTGCTTCTCTTGAAAATCCACAGGAAACTCATCCATTTCAGTCCAGTGAAACTCCCAAACCAGATTCGCAACAAAATACTGAAGATGAAGCAAAGCCAAGTTCAATCCAGGACAGATCCTCCTCCCAACTCCAAACGGCATCATCTTAATCTCCCTACTACCAGTAATATCAACATCAGCTCCCAAAAACCTCTCAGGCTTAAACTCCATTGGATCCTCCCACACTTGAGGGTCCCACCCCATCTCTGCAATCATAAACTGTAAAACGGCGTCGTTTGGGATACGGTACCCTTCTAATTCAGTTTCCTTCGTCACTGCGTGGAGAAGAACGAAGTGTCCTGGTGGATGTCGCCTTAGACCTTCCATTACCACAGCTTTCAGATACTCCATCTTTGACAGATGTTCTTCCATGATTCGCGTTCCGTTTGAGCCGATTACGGTTGCGATTTCTTCGTGTAGCTTGGTTTGGATCTGCTGATTCTTCACCAGATTCGCCAGGATCCATTGGAGTGCGGTGGCGGTTGTGTCGGTGCCTGCGTTTAGAAACTCCGAGCAGGCTACCACGATCTCCTCCTCCCTCATCTTCCTCTTGATTTCTGGATCTGATTCTTCCGGAAGCTCCAGATCTAGAAGCGAGTCGATGTAGGCTGGAACGGCGTCGTTTTGGGGCTTCCTCTGTCTGATGAGAGGGATGACGACATCGTTGATCGATTTCTTGATCTGGAAAAGCTCTCTCCACCTGCTCCGGAAAAACAGCTTGGTGATCCACGGACGGAGGTTGAGAACCTGGAGGCGCGTGACGGAGAACAGAAGACGGTGATGTGCGGCTTCGATTTCGCAGATCTGGCTTTCGTCGAGGCGATCTCCGAAGCACATGGAGCAGAGGAGGCAGAACATCGAGTATCGGATATGCTCGATGACTTCAACAGGCGATTCCTCCTCTCTGAGGCGTTGGATGAGGATCTGAAGCACCCAGGCGCGAGCGTCGGAGAACGATTTAGATCTGGAAGGATGGAGAATCTGTGATGTGAGGTTCCGCCTCAGAATCCGCCACTTCTCGCCGTATCCGCTGGAGTTGATGTTGTGCCGTATCCTCTCCGTCAGCAGCGATTTAGGTCGGTCGGCGAAAACGGCGCCGTTTTCAATTAGGGCTTTGTGCGCAATCGAGTGGCTGAAGATGAAGATCGCTGGCCTCGACGTGAATTTCAGCGTTATGATTGGCCCGAGCTTTGAACGCAGACATCGGAGAGTCGCTTCCATCTCTAAGGACGATTTCCGTAGCCATAGGAAGCCGCTGATCAGAGGCGGCAGGAGGGAAGTTGCTGATGGAGGTAAGGGGAGGTGACTGAGATTGGATTTTGGTGAGGATGATGATGAGGTGATGATGTTGATCAGGGATTTTAGCAGTGCAGCTATGCAAACTGAAGCTATAACTATGAACCAGATCTCCATTTTTTTTTAACTGTTTGGATGATTAAATCTGGAGTATATATATAGGTGAAATTTTGAACTTGTTGTTCAAGAAATAGGATTGTGATTCGAATTTGTTTGTTACAGAAGTTGGTAAATTGTTTGCCAAGAAATAAGAATTGATGAGGTTTTGTGATTTGCTTCTTGTAAAAGGTCAAAAATTGTTACCCAAGAAAATGTGGCTCGAGTACTTTTTGCCGTTTTTCTCTTCCCTACAAACCTGTTAAAATTTGTTAATTCAAATAATAATAAATAAATAAAAGTTTGAGCGGCAAAATATCGGGGACCGAACACAATAAGGCCTCAACCGAACAAGATAAGGATTTGGGCCACTTTGGGCTTACTAACTTAATAAAACCATAACGATTTGGGCCACTTTGGGCTTACTAACTTAATAAAACCATAACGATTTGGGCCTTCTTTGTTCCTCCCCTGAGGAACTTAGTACGATACTTGAGAGTGAAGCTAATTAACAAGCTTATTACTGTTATTAGTACTATTTTGTAAGTTTCCTCTATTTGAATGAAGGGTATAACACTATAACCTACCTTATGGACCCGAAAAAATGCCAAAAGGATTATAAAGAACAAGCTAGTCTTAAAGATTAGGGATCAAATATACCATACTATAATTCGATATACATATGTTTTAATGATTTATTCCCAAAATGAAAGATTGATTACATTCCCCAATGAGGACCTCCAAAGAAAACATAATGTTCAGGCCTTAGTTTCTTGGGATTATCTGCAACCACATAATCCATGTCGTTATGAAACTCCTGAGTTCCACTAGCCTGTACCACTTCATGTGCCTCATTGACTACCTCAAACTGTTCACAAAACGCCTCTGTGGCGGACTCCATCCAGCATGGCCCATTGCCACTCCCCATCTCCGGCCTCCGAACGCTACGCGCTTGTCCAGGTGGCTGGTACGCCTCTCCTCCGCATGCCACGTAGGATGCAGAGTGGGCCATCCCAGTGAAGAACTGTTGTGGCCAGAACCCGATGATTGTGCTATCCTTTCCTAGCTCTAGCCACCAGTTTCCGTTCATCTTGTCCTGCGTGCAACAAAAACAGGGTTTGAAGAGTCTTGACGTAGGCACTCATATCTCTGTATAAGTTGATCTATCTGATGATAAAAGTACCTGATAAACGAAAAACTGATACTCATATGTCCCGCCCCCTACAGTTGAGACTGGCGTGACTATAGCATCCAATGGAATTATTGTGTTCACTATCACAAACCCGCATTGGCTGTTGAAACAGTCTTTATCACCCGCCTGTATCACCAGCTTTTTAATAAGTTAAGACTTACAATATAAGAGAAAGTTTATTGTGTAAACATATCTTACGGCGTGAGCTGCGAATTCATCTTAATTGTTGACATTACTATTTTATATGTGAATATTACTATCTTATATGTGAACTGTAAACGTTACTACCTTATATGTGAACCTTAACTGTTTACATATAAGAATTAGTACTATGAGTTCAAATATAAGGTTGTAATGTTCACAGTTCACATTTCGCACCGTAAGAATTATTTTTTCACCTTAGTACTCCCTCTACAATATAATGCATGATATATTAGATACAAGGATAGGCTTACAGTAGTGTGTATAAACAGCCTTGTATGGTTGTCGGTGTACCTGGTTGGATTCACCTACATACACGTTATATGTACATTATATTCTAAAACCAGTTGACAATAAAAAAAAAACTCGTTATAGCTTACTGTCCATCCAATCTCGATCATATCAGATCCATCTTGAATGATAACTTGAGCAGAACTATATTGGTCAGGTAAGACACGTGGATTGTACACAACAATATCGGCTCCAACGCCATTGAATGTTTTCGTACCAGGATCACTTTGTGCATACGCGAGTGCAAACTAAACACAACAGAAATCTTGTGAATCAAAAGATCAAGAAGAAATGTTAGATCAAGGGGGAGACTAGCTTTAGCTCACAATTGTTCCGGGTGGTCGTGTAACGACATTTGGGTTAGATCTTGAAGAAGTTGAATTCTGCTTCATAAGATTGAATTGGGTGAGTTCATCTTTTCCCATTCTTCTAATTGGGACTGTTCCATCTGGACAACCTCCATCCTTCAATCTTATATCCAAGTTATTAATTTGTCTTGAAGAGTCTTTGTTTTTCATTCTTTTGGGACTAGAATTAGGCCTCATCTACAATTAAGCACAAGTTAGAAAGTTAATCACAACATTGTTATGATGTATGCATAGCCATTTTGGAAGTACCTGGGGATGGAAGTTGTGATTCTTAAGGGATGGATGTTGTAATGCAGGTTGCTCATAGAAGTCGACGCATTCATAGATGTCGCCATGCTCCGTCTACAAACATTGATCAATCAATGACAAACAGTTGTATTTGAACATTAATGAAAACAACTTTGTTGCATTTACCTTGATTATCTTGGCAACATTTGGTTTGGAATTTGGTTTTCGTATAGCGCTGCTGCTCTTACAAGCTCCGGAAAGAAGCAAGAACATGAAAGGAAGAAGGATGAACACCATGAATCTGATAGCCATGTTTTCTGAGTGGTGATGATGATGAGATTGTTATGTAAATTTAAACCAAAAGTCTTTCCTATATTCGGTAACTTAGTCAAGTATATCTTTAATAGCATTAAATGCTAGATTATCATAAATGAATTCATACAATTGTAACACTAAATGACTAGGAGCATTTATCAAGACTTCCATAGCATTAGTGTTGATTCCTTAAGGAAGTTAAGGGTGATTTTGATTTCTGATGCAAAACATGTTAGAGTCATTGATATTAAGAGTGATAAATTCTTCCAAACATACCAGACAATCAACACCCAACTTTCTTTTTCATCACCAACTCACCAAGCATTTTGAAAGAGTTCAATCATGTGAGCAAGCACATTCAAATGTGAGAACTATAAGTTATATTCTGTGTGTGTTAGTTGTATATATTTTTTATTTAACTATTTTAGTTCAAGTTTATAACTTTTTATAGATATTGACTGCAAATATATAGTGTTTGGAAAACCTATACCAAAAATGAAATGAGCAAACTCCATTACATTCTACTAAAATATAATCTGTCAAATAAGAGATGGAAATATGGAATAGAGATCGCAATAATTATTAACAGTAAATACTTTTCATGAAATAAACTATATATAGAAGTATAGAAGCATGCAAGAAACACTAATAACATAGAACATGAATTTTTTGTGATTCCAAATCTTTCTTTCTTTTTTGATAAAGCCAAATACCGGAGTTTCATCTGACAACTCCTTATCATCTCACTGGATAGCCTTGAAGAAAGTCGAGTAAGTGTAGAAGACACTCGATATTGAACGATTCAGGTTACACTGAAGAATAATCTTAATAAAATGAGTGCTAATGTCCGAGTTGTGATTCCAAATCTTGTTCAGAGCTTATTTCAGGCCGAAGCAACCAAGGAATTTGTTCGGCGTTTTTCCAGTGGCTCGATATTTTTCAGCTTCTTCTTCAACCTTAAGCACAATCGCGTCTTTTTGAGCTCTTACGCCTGCTCTCTTTTCCTCTGCCGCCTTGTGAATCTCTGCCTTTTTATTGTCCATCTTCTCTGCATATTTCGCCTTCACCTTCTGCAACTCCACCTCTTTCTTCCTCACCATAGCTTCAACTACAGCTTTCTTGCTTTTCTCCCAAGATGCAATATCAGATAACCTATTTGATGCCCTGTGTTCAAAAATATTATAATCCTATTAATCACAATAGATTTTCATCATAATATAAGATTTTAGTCTTCTGGGTATGAAGATAATTACTTGTTATCTGCCTTGGTTTTTTCGTTGTCTTCCCATGCTTTTACCAAAGCATGTTTCTTGTCTTTCACAACTCTAGCCAACACAGCATCTGAAAATCATAATCAGTAGCATGGTTGTTAAAATCCTGATTCAAATCTTACGATCCTGAGAAGGGAAAAACGATCCAAGATCCTTGTTTAGATCTTAAAAATGTACGATCTTAATTGATCGAAATAAAATTTGGTAGGATCTTGTGTAAAATTTCGATTCTATATACGATCATCACGATCCTATAAGCGATTTTTAAGATCCAAATTTTAAATTTAATATAAGTCATGAAAACTTAATATTTTTTATTTTTCTATATATAAATCATATATGTAGGCATAAAGTAACAGTATGACATATATTATCGTGTATAAACAATATCTTCATTATAAAATTATACACTTTAAAATAACACTCGTAAATCAATCTTATAGGAGAAAAAATGTGTTTTTGTGTATTGTTTTTACTATAAAGACATATATTAGTCTCATTTTATCCTTTTGATCGCTCAAATTCTTCTCATAGGATCTTACAAATTCTATGATCCGGTCCTACTGATTTGATCACTCTCCTTTCCTATCCAAAGCAAGATCCCGCAACCATGATTAGTAATACTGTCTATATATAATATGAAAAACAATATTATTTGTTCATAACTAGAAATATACCTCTGTCACATGAGTCTTCTGAACACTTGTCTGTTTTTAGTGGAGAATTAATAGCCTTTGTACATGATTCAGCAACAGGGTTTACATGTTTCTTTCCAATGGTTTCTTCTTGAAGCTCTTTTTTCTTCTCCTCATGTTTTCTATGCTTCGTTTTTTTCTCCTTCTGGTGCTGTGGCTCTGTTTTCTTCTCTTCCTCTTGTTGTTGAGGATCTTCTTCTACATCCATTTCTGAAACTGCAATGTTTCACAGATGGGTAGGAACAAACAGTTTAAGGAAGAAGTTGTATGTGACATAAACGAGTTGTGTGGCTGATGAGGAGTTGGTAGAAAATAGGGTTGTTGATGACCGAATGCTAGGATTGCTGAGGTTTATAGATAATTGTGCTGTAATATTTAGTTGTTAGGATTCTTTCGGTATTTGATTTTTGAATTTTAAATAGTTTATATATTTACATAATTAATAAAGAAAGTTATTGTGCGAACAACTCTTAACGTAGGAAAACGAGCAGTTTGTGTTTACATATTACTCGTTAATGTTTATATTTTGATGGTAATGTTCATAATCTAGGCCATTAAATTTTTTGAACTTTTCAGTGAGGGACGCGGTGACATACTTGTAATTATTGCGAATTTTGATTTTTTCTTCTTCTTCTCAAAATGACCTAAAAAAATTTATTGTCCAGATTATAAACATTACCATAAATTATAAACATTAGCTTGTTACCTTTCAACCCGACAAATCTGCCATTTTTACGTTGTTTTTTAAACAATATGGAAATACCCTTCTCCCGTGTATACACACGTCCCTCTTTCCAGTTCTCACTCTTCCACTCTTCCACGCTGGCATCTCCGCCTTGCTCCCAACCGCTCGATTCTCCCAGACGGAAGAATCATCATCGTAGGCGGAAGAAACAGTCCAAGCTACGAATTCTTCCCTCCGAATCCAGATCCAATCAAGAACCATCACCTTCCGTTTCCGGTGCAGACATGGGACGGAAGAAACAACGAGAACAATCTCTATCCATTCCTGCACCTCTTACCAGACGGAAACCTCTTCGTGTTCGCCAACAACCGCTCGATCTCCTTCGATTACCGCAGCAATCGCGTCGTCCGCGAGTTTCCCCCAAGTCCAGGCGAAATCAAGCGATGCTACCCCTCCTTCGATCCTCAAACCCTAGCTGGGAGATGGAGAAAATGCCGATGCTGCGCGTCATTGGAGACATGATAATCTTGCCTACCGGCGACATCCTCATCATCAACGGAGCCGGAAACGGCACCGCAGGCTGGGACAACGTAGACAATCCAATTCTCCATCCACTTCTGTACAATCCGAAATCGCGGAGGAATCTGGTAACAAAATTCCTCCTCTGCGTCTCTTCTTCTCTGCAATCCGCATCACTTTTTCTCGAAAGGATATAGATTCCAGTGATTTGCTAGCTAAGCTAGGGTTCTGGTTTTTAGAAACTAACAATAATTGGTTCTGATGTTGCTTATGTGTAGTTGTAGCTTTACTTGATTTACTGATGTGCAATGGAGTGTTTTTGCTGATGTGCAATGGAGTGTTTTTGCTGATGTAGTTGATGCTGATGTGCAATGGAACTGATTTACTGATTTGGTGTTGACAGGACAAGTTTTGTTAAGCTTATGCTTAACCAAATCAGTTTTGTAAAGTGTTGACAACTTATTATAGTGGTGTTGTCAAAAACCACTATAATAAGTTGTTGTGATCCAACAATTTTATGTGTACGTTTATGCCCCTCTTCTGGTTAGGTTTTGAAGAGATAACAGGAATTGATAGTTTTGGGTGTAAAGTTCTAATCAATTGCCAATATAATACAGTATGGTTGAGTATATTGATTTCCACCTGAGTACTTGTTTTTTTAATGATTTGATGAGTTATCTTCTCTCCAATTATTATACTCCATATTACGGAGTAGTATATGATTACAATAATTATACTAAAGCTAAAACTAGTTCGAAATCTGGAAATTATTGAGACCAGACACTTGAAAACATGACTGAACTGTAGATAGTGGACTATTCCAGCAAATCACAAGTTATACACCAATTTGATTCTTTGACAAGATAATTTGGAGTTTGGTTTTCTGTTCAGTTTCTTTTTTTGGTTTGATTTTTATTACCGTCGTAATGGCTAATCATTAACATGAGCATGGGTGATTCTTATTTGAAACCGTTTCAGATATGGATTCAGATGAGATAAATCAAGCTGAAAAGAAGTTAGACGAAGAAAGTGATGCAGAATTACTTCTGACAGATAGATGACGCTGTAATATAGTGGTGTTGACAGGACAAGTTTTGTAAAGTGTTGACAATGTTGACAATTTTCTAATATTACTCGTGTTGTATGTTGTTGACCGTTTATTAGTCGTGTAAACAATTTATTTAGTTGGGTTGACAACTTATTATTCTTGTTGACAGCTCTGTTAAAATTTTTGTTGACAACTCTGTTAAAAAATTTGTTGACAACTCTGTTAAATTCTTTGTTGACAACTCTGTTAAAAATTTTGTTGACAACTATGTTATAATTTCCAAGTTAGCAAAGGGTTATTATTCTTGTTGACAACTTTGTTAAAAAAATTGTTGACAACTCTGTTAAAAAATTTGTTGACAACTCTGTTAAAAAGTTTGTTGACGAATTGTGTTGACAAGTCTGTTATAATTGACACGTCAGCAAAGGAGTATTTTCATATAACTTAAAAAAGTGATGGGGTATTTCCATATAATTTAAAAAAGTGATGCAAAAACTTAAAAAAAATTCCATTTTTTGGGTTATATTCCCATTGTAGATATAGGGACCCGATAGGGATGCTCTCATCTCCATTAGAGGTCCCTGTAACATTTCTTATTGTTGAATCCAAAAGAAAAAATCATATATAACTTCTTTAAAAATCTCTCTATATTATTTAGTAATTATTTGTACTTTTTATAAAAAAGTATGTTCTAAATGAAATATGATGTTAACCCAACTTCTAATTTTTAAGTTATAAATCTGTAATTTTCTTATCATCGACCTTGATCGTCCATAACTTACGTATGCGAAAATATAGCGTCGGGAAAATTGACATGGATTTCCTGAATTGGGACAAAACGTAGAAATTTTATACCATAAAATAGAATGAAGACAAGAACGAAACAAAAATAGAAATGATACGGACACTCTTCAATCTCTACCCTAAACCCGCCTCGTTGCCATCCTTAAGTTCAACCCTAGACATGATCGGGAAGCAAAGAAAAAAATACACAGATTCTATATGTCGTCTACTCAAATTTCCTTTTGTCGCCCGCCTCGGTGCTTTACACATAGAACAGGTCCATGCGTTACGCATCAATTGCACTATTGGAAAAACAGTTAATGCGTCACACACCAATATGGTTCATGCGTTAACGTCAGAATAGGTATGTCACTAAACGTGTTCGAAAAAAATGTCTCTCGTATTATGGGCTGGAGGTAGACCTGTCAAAAGTCGATCCAACCCGTTGGGTCGACGCGACCCGAAAATACTCGACCTAACCCGACCCGAAAAGTATGTGAACCCGTTTGAGTCAAACCCGTTTTTTACCCGAACCCGTTGGCTCAAACCCGAGCCGACCCGAACTTCTCGAAACTTGTGGAGGGGCCCACTTTTCACATATTTTATTTATTAAAATTAAAAAATAACAATATCTTTTATTGAATAATATTATTTTATTATAAAACAATGGACACAAAACCAAGGGAAGAAGTAGAGTGTTTTAGGTGAAAACGTGGGCTATACAAAAGACAGCCCATTGAATTTCTTCATTCCGAGTTCCAACCCCCACACTATAAATTCCATCATCATCTCCCTAAAATCCCATAATCTCACTAATTAATTTCATTGCTCGTTATTTGCAAGTATGCCCCTAGATCTAGACGTATTTATCCCGGAGGACTACGTGGCCAAGCGGCGGGCCGAACGGAGAAACAAGCCCACGACGGCGCTTGCGGCGGCGATGAGGCGGAAGGCCGAATCTTTCCGGCAGAAAAACGATTCCAAGCCGAATTCAAATTCGGATGACGTGGCGAATTTTCAATATAGCTTCATCGACACGTGTCTCTCTGCTTGATCTCGGATTCAATGTGTGAGCCCCGTTTAATTCGGATTCGAAGACGTACTATGCGGCGTATTATTGGTAGCTACTGGTTGTTCTTAGACGCTTAGTTTAAGGTTTTGTTAGGAAAATGAAGATAAGTACGTTTTATTTTCTTGACCATTAAGTTGTTCATGTGTTCGATAAAGTTTAGTTTGGCTTGGTAAAATGTTTGTGATTTAATACACATATGTCACCATGTTGTTTCTGTATTTGTTCGGGTGAAAAAATTAGGTTCGATCTGAAATTAGTTGCTAATCTATAGTCAGTATATAAAAGCTTTAAACCAATCTTACATGAATCGGACTAAATGTATGAAATAATGCAACATACATGTAAGAGTATAGGTATCACCTACGTAGGTACACTCACATACTGACATACATATATATGTATTTTCTCTATTAGTACACGGAGAAAAGTTCGGATAAGATTGAAAAAAGCTTATATAGGAAGAATAAAGCATTTGCGTTGGTAATGTTCATAATTTAGGTTATGATAATTTTGTAATTTTTGTGAACAATGCTTTTTTTATAATCCTATTATTAACAATAATTATCATGTTAATAATCTGAAACAACACGGTGAAACAACATCGTCAAATTATTAGTATTATTATTAACATTTAAAAAAATAGTATTATAATAAGTAATTCTAAATCTTATAATTTAAATGTCATGTTTACTTGATTGTGCAAAATCGTCAGTCAACGTGCAACCCAGTAAGTTGATTGTGCAAAACTTATAAATGTCCATTCAATCCAGCTCTATTTAAGCTCCACTTACAAAACAAAATCATTCGGAGCAGTATGTCAATAATTCAAAATGGAGATGACTGGAAAAAGGATGATTTACAGGTATACTAGTTAAACACAAATATGCCTTGTTCAATTTTCCATCTTAAGTGATTAGTTTTCATATTTTGTGACACATGAGTCCAACAACGGCCACAAGTGCAACAACGAAAGAAGGATCAATGCAACAAGGCTCTATCACTAAGCTCAGTACATCCTCTCCAAATGTTACTCCTGAATCCAATTTCTTCCTCTTCACCTACCCAATAAAAAAAACGAAAATAAGTTTCAAGAAACATTTCGATAGCGAAAATTCTTAGAGAAAACGATATATATACCTCTGCGATCACCATGGCGGATTGATCGAAAATCTTGAACTCTGATTTCTCAATCGATCCCTTGATTTGGTATCGACTCTCTTCGAACATTTCATCGATACTCACCAATACTTCGTATGAAATCCCTTTCTTACCGATAAATCTTTTTCCCATCTTTCTAACCCTAAACCATGGTTTTTCACGGCTTTGTTTGGTAAATAGCTTCCCACGAGACTCAAACTTATGGCCGTCCCATTCTTCTGAAACTCGTCGTTTCTGCAATAAAGTGAAGGGCGTAAAAATCAAAACGACGCGCATGCTTGCATTGATCGGAGGAGAATACATTTTTAGTTTCTAATTTTGTGTGTTTTGGTATGTTACAATGCGAAGTGAATATATCTAGCTAAAATTATCAACACAATTTCTTTTTGAAGATGAAATTGCTTTGCAATTTTCATATATTTAATCACTTATATACATTAAGTTTAGGACTATGTGAAAATATATCTTATGGTGCGAAATGTAAATTGTGAATATTACTACTTTATATATGAACCTATGGTATTAATTGGTGAACGTAAAATGATCAATACCTTATATATGCGTCGTTAAGGTTTGTTCACAATTCACAACTTCACATATAAGATAGTAATGTTTATATAATATTCACCGTTTACATTTTACACTGTAACTAGAAACTTCATCTTGTTACCATTCTAGGTTTAAGATACACAAGTTTTCCCACTTTCAATAAATCCAAAACAAAGCAACAAAACTCAGCTATTACAAAATAGAAATGAAGCTTCGTAAACACCATTTATTAAATTTACAATCTTACCCGTCGAAGTAGCGTGCACAAGACGTTACCACGAAGATCCATGAGGAGAACCTCACGGTTGCGTTTGCTATTATAGTTATCGATTCGATAAACGATCTCACCACACGAGTTGAAGATGGTAATTCCATTACTGTGAAGTACGAGCGACTTCATCCATACTGTATACGTTTTTCTCTCTTGGAAAACGTCAGTGGTGGTGATCTGATCGATGGAGGTAGAGGCGGAGCCAGATGAGGCTCGAGGGAAAACCTTAGCCATGTGAAATGGCATTCCCCATTCTCGAGTGGAATTTTGGCTCCTAGGGTTATATGTAAATTTGGTTGTGGTGAGCATGTCATGTTCATCTTGTATTTAAATCAATCATTGAATTTGTTGATATTGATGTATAGATATATGATGATTAATAAACGTGATTTTTGTGATTTGGTAAAACGTACTAGACGGAGATTTTGTGTATATTTCTGATTATTAAAATGAAATAATTGTATCTTGTGTGTTTTTTTAATACACGGGAGGATTGTCATAACAGCAATTGATTTAGTATGGTATTATAACATCAGAATACATGTGTTTTGCTGGATAGTAATTATCATTTTATACTCAATGATATGAAATTTGACTACATAAAAGATTTTAATAATAAGATTTGATTCCCATTTCAAAGTTGTTGTTTGATTTTTTCAAAAGCGTTGTATTGCTAGTTCCCGCTGACTTCAATGTTATTAGAGAAAAGTTTCGGTCAGAAGGCTTCACTTAGGAAAAACAAAATTTTCGCGTTCACAAATAATTAGATAATGTTCATAATCTGGGCGATGAAATTTTTAGAGGTTATTTTGAGAAAAAAAACTAAAATTTACAATAATTAACGTTCAAAAAATTTTATGGTCCAAATTATGAACATTGACATGTAATTAGTGAACACGATCTATTCGCTTTTCCTTTAAAAAAATAATGAAATTATTATGGATCAAGTTAGCTTTTTAACTTAAAAGCTGGAGTTTAGTAATTGTATATTTTAACAATGAAATTATTATGGGACAAGTTAACTTCTTATTTTCTCTCTTTTTGATAACATTAAATGCTATTTTATGATCAAATGGGGTGATTTTTGTTATTCAATGATGATATACATGCAAATCAAATAAACTCTCCCAATTTTAACTTTGAGCAATACGGTATCTATTTCAATTAGGGCTGAGACTTTGTACCCAAGGAACTGAAGAACCGACCCGAACCGCGGATTTTGGTGCGGTTCAGTTTGGGTATCAAAATTTAAATCATGCATTCATCGCGGGTCAGTTTCTAGGCCAGAATCGTGGTTCAGATACGGTTCCTGAAGTTGTGATTAAGCAAGGAACTAAAATGCTAAAAAAAAAATTACAAAAATAATTAATACTATATACCCTAATTTAAATTTATGTAAAATTCTAATTCTAAACCTATCATCATCCTGGATTTCTCTCTCGACCCTAACCCTAATCTCTTAATCTCTCTTGATCACTCCCAATTTCGAGTCCGAAAAACTCTAATTGTTCATTCTAAACCTAGATTTGATCCTCGTTCTCATTCATAATTATTTCAAGACCTAATTTAAAAGCCCCAAATCGAATTCGCAACCCTAATGACGTCTGCATCAACCCCTAATTTGGAAGACCATAAATCTCCAATTCTTCACAAAGGAACAAA
This sequence comes from Oxyria digyna, assembly GCA_029168935.1. Taxonomy (NCBI): domain Eukaryota; kingdom Viridiplantae; phylum Streptophyta; class Magnoliopsida; order Caryophyllales; family Polygonaceae; genus Oxyria; species Oxyria digyna. The sequence goes on along the minus strand of JAPVLV010000004.1, from coordinate 10,429,389 downwards.
CCTCAAGTACAAATTGTTTAATTTGTTCAAAATTTAAAATTGCTAATACTGAATGAATCGGTTGGTGCACTTGGTTGGTTTTTCAGAGTTACAATTGGATTTATTGTTGGAATTTTGATGTTGTTGAGTCAATCTTATTGAGAAGTTATTGTCCAGTCTTCTTTTGAGATGTAGTTTTAGTTGTTGAAGAGTTTTATTGTTATTGAACTGAGGCAAGTGAATCAACTATATATCGAGTATCAAGTGTTGGTGTGTTGTTGTTGGATTTTTTCCGCTTCATATGAATTATATATTGTAATTTTGGATTGTTTTATACTTTTAGTTGATGTATTAATGTCAGTGTCAATGTTTGTGTGAAGTTTGAACAAAGTCTTAAGAATATGTTTATGATTGAGCCTGAAACATGCCTTAAAGGTTCAATTTTATTCAATTTCTAAGATTTATAAATTACCCGAGGAACCGAATACGGGAACCGAGAAAATATCGGGTCGGGTATTGTCGGGTTCATGTGAAAAAAATTAGGAACCGATCCCGAACTAAAAAAAAATTACTCTGCAGGTAGGCTAGAAAATCATCAAGAATCGAAAGTTCCCAACCCTTAACTCATGCATTCAGGAGATCAATTCGAACCATTGACTTATGTATTCACAATCATCTTTTGATCTTATATATTAAAGTTGAGGTTTTTCAGCCTCTAGAGTGATTTTAGCATAATCGTTGAAGTTGCGAAGGAATCTCAAAAGAGCCAAGAAAACCCCTTTGACATTGCCTTTTAAATTGGTCGGAAACGCATCGATTTCATCTGGAATAACAATGAAGTTGCGAAGGAATCTCGAAGGAACCAAGAAAAATCTCTTTGAAATTGCTTTTAAATTGGTCAAAAACGCATCGACTTCATCTAGAATAACGTTGTGTTGATTTGCAGCGAGATCGTTTCGAATTGTTTCTGCATCGATATTGCTTTGAGATCGATTGGAAACCAACCGTAATATTTTCTCTTGAATCCACCAAGATTGATTATGCACCAAGTTGGATTGGACTTCTCTCTTGTAATCGATGGAAATGATTTAAGAGAGAGATGAAGAGAATTTCAAATCTTATTTAGGGAAAAATGGGAGCGAGCTGCATGCTGAAGAAGATTGGGAAGTATCAATTTCACACACGAAACTCACTCATATTGCAGTAGCTTTTGGACCATTTAGATCAAACTCCTTCATATAGATTGATTCTTATTCCTACTCTATAAAATCTTCTTCTTTCGAATTTCACCTCTTATTTAATATTTTACGTGAAAATCATCCTAATTTTAAATTTTTTAATAATATGCAAAGTATAGGTATGCTTTCACTCAAAAGCTGTTTTGTTTTGGATATAAAAAAGTAGAGATTAAGATGTTGCAAAATTTGAATAATGTAGGTCCTTATTTGATGTGGAGAACATTGATCTATTCTAAGACATATGTCCTTTGAACGATAACCTTCTCTTAAGGGCATGTGGAGATCCCATGAGTTTCTTAAGATTGAAAAATAAAAGAAAATAAATAAAAGTGGCATAAAATGTAAGAAAGTGAAAGAGAAACTTCACCTTAATTTCTCCATGAGTTTCTCTACTAAGAAACTCATTTCCTAATAAGAAACTCATGGAAAAAAAAAACTAAAAATTAAGTTAAGAAACCCAGACTGGGTTTCTCCGCTGTGGATGCTCTAATATACCTTTATCTTTTCTAAATAGTACATTTCATTGACCAAGGAATATGATGTAATTTCGACATTGTTTCCAATATTTCATGATGCATTTATATCTATACACTTTCATCATTCATGGCTACTATTTGTGTGCTTCAAAAGAAGTAAAGGAGTTCAACTATTAATATGCGACTCGACAAACAAAGAAATTAGGGAGACCTAAATTTTTTTTAGTGTGCACCATCTACTATATACAATGTTAAAGTTGAAGCCATGTCTTCACAAAAAATTGCGCCACTTGGCAAAATTTGAGTGGAGACATGAGCTTTTTTTCTATTATTTTTCTTTTTAAAAATGAAATTATTGACCCACTATCCCACTAACTCTAATTTATCTTTTACTTACATTAATTTTAAGAAAATCTATCTTTATTTATGATTTAGATGGTTAGTTTTTGTATAATATATTTATAGTTTATATTGTTATATAATATGGAGTAATTGTTTACTTACCCGTACGTGGTACGGGACAATCACTAATTTTACCATCAACTCGCAGATGATTTTTTTTTGTCTTTTATACTGTTGAGGTAAACAATTATCGAATACAATAAAAATACGGGACACTGAAATGCACCGGCCGATTCCTTTGAGCCGAGATACTTAAAACGCTATATGCTTGCGTTCATCTTTTTACACTGTACGTATGTTTTAAAACGCCGGGTAATTGTATTTAAATTTCGGTTCAAAAACTAAAACTATCGGCTCAAAAATCAACCCCCTAAAAATATAATAGTTTATTTCGAATAATTTTTTAGGATTTCCTCCGTCACGCGATAGAGTACATACTTTGCTTGGATATTTTTTCCAGCTCTTTGTTCCAATCTTGTTAGAGAATAAAAGATTGGTGCACCTTTGAATTACCTATGTGTGATCATGGCTATTTGTTCGACCAAATGTACATGTACAAGGTGTTCATTTACGTGTGTTCGTAGGCAAAAAATAAAAGTATGTTGAAGAAATTGAAAGAAGGGATTTCTCGTGGAGTGAATTATTGCAAATTTAAAGTATTTAACTTTCTTTAAGTGCTTTCAAACTTTAATAAAGGAAAAACAAAAACAGTTCATCTCCAAGCAGATTTTTTAGATGAGAAGCCATGATTAGAATTCTATGACGTGATTGCGTGAAGGAATTACTCCTTTTTTTTCGATCCAAAATTATAGCTAGATAAATGCATGTCTATGTATCCCAATTTCCTGATCGATGAATAAATTGCCACTCAGTTTTCTAATAAAAATTGAAAACGGAAATGTTTTTCTATTCATCTCGATATTTTTAACGTCCGGTTCAATTGGTTTGAACTACTCTTATGTTTGGACCGAGTAGTGTAAAAATCTTTATTTTAATTCAAAATTTTCAACTCAAAATTTCTAAAAACGCTTAAATTCATTTGGTCACTATTACCCGAACTCCTAGGAGTAAGCGTATCCCGCGTCGGACACTTAGCGACACTCGAAAACGACTGAAATCGCCTCGGAAACGTCTGGGCTTAGAGACGGTCAACGTTTCCGTTGACTTACTAAAACGAAACGACGCTCGGAAAATGGAAGAAAGGCGTTATTTTCTTAGAAAAAATAATGATAAAAAGTACATTCATTGTTATGTTATTAAACTTGGTTATGTTGTTTGATACTCCGTTTCCCTTAATTTGTGAGTTTTTCATAGATTAATTAAAGTTGATTATTTTACTCAGAATTTCATATATTGTTAAGTTATTGTATGTTTTATAAAAGATTTTAAGTATGTCCTTAATGTCTTTTATACATCTTTTAGAGATATATCTATTCTATTACTTGTTCTCTTTAAAATGATATAATTTATGTTGTCATTTCTCACCGTTTCTCTTTCCGTTAAATTTGATATTGTCGCAGTGTCCGAAACGTTTTTGTGTCGGAAACGTTAAGGAGTTTTCCGGTAACATAAGTAACTAGTCTTTGCTTTATGTTGATAATGCTATTGGATACAAAACTCATGAGACTGCATGCAGCATGCAGCATTTTGAAAAGGTAAGTTAATTTTGAATGTAAAAAGGCATCTAATGTCTAATACCAAACTTATTCTCTTGATTCATTTTACAAATATAACTTTTAATCCCTCAAATATTATCTCTTCCCTCATTTTTATGTACACGACTATACTAGGTGCATTATAAGTTTTTTTTTTTAAAATAAAAAAATTGATATGTAACGCTTTATAATCCAAAAAGCAAGTTTATATAGTTAGTGGGATAATGAATGTGGTTGATGCATGCCAAATACCCATACTGAATGATCATTGTGACAACTTAACGTACAATAATGCAAATCCAAAGTGTAAAAAAGAAGAAAAAAGAAACACAAGTTTGATCATCTTACACAATTTCTTACTCAAAAAAAGGAGGAAAAGGAAAACAAAAGCGTATACAGTACCTAGCTAGCACCAATCATCCATCTCTAATATAAAATCAAATTCTGAACTTCAATCACAAAAACATTCTTCTCCAAAATTCCAATTGAATTCAGAGAAAGATCAAGAATCGGATTATGGAGATCGACGGGAAAAGGGTAACCGCAACGTTTTCCGTGTCTGGAATTACGTGCTCGGCTTGTGCAGGATCGATTGAGAAGGCGATAAAACGGTTACCCTCGATTGTCGATGCCACAGTCGATGTGTTGGGAGGAAGAGCTCAGGTCACCTACCTTCCTGCTTCTGTAAATGTAAGCAATTTTGTTGCTAAAGTTTTCTATTGTTTAGTGGTAAGTTTCAAAACTATTTGATTCATAACCTCAAAAACTTCAGTTCTAGCTAGCCGTTGTGATTGTGGGTCGGGCAGGGTTCATCCAATCATGGGCCATAATTTCCCCCTGCAGTCTTGGGTTCTAAGTGGGCCCAACTCATTAGAAAATATTGACCCAATAATCCAATATGCTTTTTGGGGACAAATTTTATGGTTTTTTATTCTAATCGATGGACTTGTGTTTTTCCGCTCTTACACTCGGTGATCACACACAACTTTATATTATTATATTAATATAATGTTTTCGTTCATAATGTTCTTTTTTCTTGAACTTTTTATATTATCCACAAATCAACACAATTATATTAAATTATTTTCAATTTATGAGAATAAACATAAACATAATCATGAATATTATGAGAATATTATGAGACAGAAGGAAGGAGTATATATTTAATGATATTATATCTGTCATTGTTTAATGCCAATAGTCATTAGTGAAAATCTTGTCAAATACTTCATTTAAGTTGTTATCATGTTTATACATTAACTTACTTAATACTCTCTCCGTTCTTTTATAATTGTCATTTTAAGATTTTTAAGATAAACTAAGAATTCAAATTTTTCTCAAAATTACCCTTAGTTAATTTCCTTAATTAGTAATGTTCTAAATGATAATTATTTAAGATTTCAAATCTAGTGATAAACATAAGGCAAATCTGACAAAATCTTGTCAAAATAGCTAAAATGACAATTAAATAAGAAATAAGGAAAACATGCTAGAATGACAATTAAAAAAGAACAATAAACTTTTTTGAATCACAAAAAATAAGTAAGATTATTTTATTTATCAGGAGGCTTAATTATGGGCCTTTTTAGAATCCGTAGGCCGACAGGTTTGTAAGACTACACGAGTCAAAACTTCGAACTCACATATAAAATTCATGGGATTGTTGATGCAGACCTTTGGTGAAAAGATTATCCTAGGAAAATCTACTCAACAACCAACAAAACATATGTAACCTTCAATTATAAGTTGCACAAAACTTTTTATCATTTCTAACCAATACTCAACTCATACTTATGCAGGAGAAAAACATTCTAGAAGCAATAGAAGAAGCAGGATTTGAGGCCAAACTGATAAAATCAGACACCAACGAACCACCTACCAAAATCTGCAGGATAAGCATAAAAGGAATGACATGCACAAACTGCTCAAACACCATTGAATCCCTTCTCAATGAAACTAACGGTATAACCAAAGCCCGCGTCGCGCTATCAACCGAAGAAGCCGAAATCCAACACAATCCTCTCATCATTTCCCACAATCAACTCCTTGAATCCATAGAGTCCATGGGATTCCAAGCCATTCTCATCTCTGCAGGTGAAGATAAAGGAAAAATCATCTTCAAAGTTGAAGGCATGAATCCTAGCAACTCTAATGCAACAATTCAACAAACTCTTGAATCACTTTTGGGTGTTGAAGAGGTCGAGATTGACCCTCATCTTCAAAAGGTTACTATCTACTACAACGCGGACTTGATCGGTCCACGAAAGTTCATTGAAGTCATTGAGTGCACTGAATCAAGGTAATACGATAGTACCATATGGAAAAGATTAATGTGAAAATGATTATTAATGTACGAATATACAGATAAATTCTTCACATGCATATTTCTCCACATTGACATACAGTGTATTACTATATTCCTAAAGATATTGATGATAATAGATAACTCCTAAGTTTATTTTTATCTTATCAGGTTTAAGGTGATGTTGTATCCAGAATCAGAAAGTGGAGGGTTTGATAAAGATGAGCAGATCAAGGATCACCATAGATCATTTCTTTGGAGTTTGATCTTTACAATACCAGTTTTCTTAACATCTATGGTGTTCATGTGGGTCCCTGAAATTAAACATGGATTGGATACAAAAGTGGTCAATATGTTGACCATTGGAGCTATTTTAAGGTGGGTTTTGTGCACTCCTGTTCAATTCATCATTGGTTGGAGATTCTATTCAGGATCTTACAAGGCTATCAAACATGGGTCAACAAATATGGATGTGTTGATCACTCTAGGAACAAATGCTGCATACTTCTATTCTGTTTACTCTGTTATGAGATCAGCATTGTCTCCTAATTTCATGGGAACCGATTTCTTCGAAACAAGCGCGATGCTGATCTCGTTTATCTTACTCGGAAAGTATCTAGAGATTCTAGCGAAAGGTAAAACATCCGAGGCGATTGCTAAGCTTATGGACTTGGCTCCTGATACCGCGACACTAGTGATTCTTGATGAAGAGAATCATGTGAGAAAAGAGGAGGAGATTGATAGTAGATTGATACAAAGGAATGATATCTTAAGGGTAATTCCGGGAGAGAAAGTTGCTTGTGATGGAATTGTAATTTGGGGTCAAAGCTATGTGAATGAGAGTATGATAACAGGAGAGTCCAAGCCTGTGGTGAAAAAGAAGGGTGATATGGTCATTGGAGGAACTGTGAATGAGAATGGTGTGTTGTATGTTAAGGCGACACGAGTTGGATCAGAACGCGCTCTTTCTCAGATTGTTCGTCTTATCGAGTTGGCTCAGATGGCTAAGGCTCCGGTTCAGAAGCTAGCTGATAGAGTTTCAACCTACTTTGTGCCAATGGTTTGTACTTTGTACACTAATTTTGTTCTATCTTGTGAATAAAAGTATAGATATATGTTTTAATGCACAAGTGTTATGTTCTTGACTTTTGTAGGTTATTGTGTTCTCCTTATTGACTTGGCTAGCTTGGTTCTTGGCGGGAAAATTCCACCTCTACCCGAGATCTTGGATTCCTTCATCCATGGACGAGTTTGAGCTCGCGTTGCAATTTGGTATCTCGGTTATGGTCATCGCTTGCCCGTGTGCTCTAGGCCTCGCAACACCGACTGCAGTTATGGTTGGTACTGGAGTTGGTGCTTCTCATGGTGTTCTTATTAAAGGTGGTCAAGCCTTAGAAACTGCACATAAGGTTCTTATCTCTTAAACATTCTAATAAAGTGGTCATTTATTGATGTGTTTCTAGAGAACACATCAATAAATGGTTATTACAGATAAGCTCTACCAAACAGAGTCTCAGGTAATATTCCTTTATAGGTGAATTGCATTGTGTTCGACAAGACTGGGACTCTAACAATTGGTAAGCCTATAGTAGTCACCACACAACTATTTAAAAACATGACACCAAAGAAATTCTATGAGCTAGTGGCAGCAGCTGAGGTTAGTTTCATGCACTCTTTTCACCATGCCTTAATTTTCTCTATACACATTTGTTTTTGAGCACAATATTTGGCATATGAATGCTAGGCGAATAGCGAGCATCCTTTAGGCAAGGCCATTGTCGAATACGCGAAGAACATTATGGAGATTCATTCGTACCCAGAGGCGTTAGATTTCGAGTCCATAACAGGGCATGGAATCAACGCAAGAGTTAATGGAAATGAGATTTTAGTTGGAAATAAGAGCTTGATGTCAAAGTTTAATGTCACAATTCCAAGTGAGGCAGAGAAAGTAGTTGGTGAAGCAGAGAAAATGGCACAAACAGGAGTGTTTATTGCAATTGATAAGGAGGTTGTTGGAGTTATAGCTGTATCCGATCCCTTGAAGGCGAACGCGCATTCGGTTATCTCGATTTTGAAGAGTATGAACATCAAGTGTATCATGGTGACCGGAGATAACGTAGGAACTGCAAGATCCATTGCTAAGGAAGCTGGTATTGATGCTTTTATTGCTGAAGCTAAGCCTGAAGATAAAGCCACTAAAGTGAAGGATTTGCAGGTATACATTAAGAAAACAATGACACTTCTATATACCTTGTCTTATATCTTGATAATTACTCATACCTTGGCTGCACTCAAATTCACCTATCAAAACTCAATATCTCATATCTATAATATCGATATCAAACGAGCCATTAAAAAACGACACGTCAAAGACTCGTTCAGTATCAATATCTAGGATATGAGATATCGAATATCTATCTTTGATAGACTCGACTAGAGAGATAACATAAACAAGTCATGCCCGATATCCTTATCTACTACAGTAATACTGAACAACAATATAGTAATATTTTGATATCGATACCAGACGAGTCATTATCGATACATTAAGAACTCGTTTGGTATCAATATCTAAGATATGATATATCTAAGCTATGAGTGATAAGTGATATCTTTAATCGACCCAACTAACAAAAGATAACAAAAACGCATATCAAATCATTTTATCATTTTGATACTTATAAGTTATAATTGATATTCTTATCTAATACAGTATTACCAAACAACAAGATAATGTAATATTGAAAGAGGATCAGGTGCGCGAAATGCAAACCGTGAGCACATATAAGTAACTGATATTTACAATTCATATATAAGATAATTCATATATAAGATAGTAATAAGATAGTAATGTTCACGTACCAAATGAACCTTTGCCACTATGTGCAGGCAGAAGGATACACAGTGGCGATGGTAGGAGACGGCATAAACGACTCGCCTGCATTAGCAGAAGCCGACGTCGGGATGGCGATCGGAGCCGGAACCGACATAGCCATCGAGGCGGCGGACATAGTTTTGGTGAAGAGCAACCTCGAAGACGTCGTAATAGCCTTAGATCTTTCCAAGAAAACGTTTGCGCGCATCCGCCTCAACTACTTTTGGGCTTTAGCTTACAACTTGCTCGGTGTTCCGGTCGCTGCCGGAGCTCTCTTCCCCGTCGCCGGTGTTCGGCTCCCGCCGTGGCTAGCCGGAGCTTCCATGGCGGCTTCTTCGGTTAGCGTTGTTTGCTCTTCACTTATGCTAAGGCATTATAAACGGCCGAGGAAGCTAGATAAGCTTGAGTTTCTAGGGGTCGAGATTAGTCCCATAAAGTTTAACTCATAACAATATGTACATAACTTATATGGTTATTGTTCTATGTAAATTCAGTCATTGCTAAATGTATGTAGAATAGTACGGAAAACCTCTAGTAATATAATGTATCGTCAGACCAAGGCTCTTGTAGCCAAGTGGTAAGGAGTTTGTCTTGCTCCCCTATATGAGTTCGACTTCCACTAATGGCATGCTCCCCTTATATAGGGGTGTGAAGCCTGTCCTGATGAAAGGGTCCCGTTTCTAGCTTGTTTCTAGCTTGTTCAAATATATATATATATATGTATGATGTATCGTCAGTTATATAGTACGAAAACAGAAACGGGAAACGAGAATGAGAAATAGGAAACGGGAGAACACCGGAAAGCGGCAAATGGCAATCCCAAATTATATAATAATCGGAAACAACAGGAGACGACAATATATATTATATATTATGTATCAGTGTAAATCTATTGAATAGACACTAGATTCACCCCAATGAGACCACATAAAATGATAATCTAATGACACGGAAATTATTAATTGCTATAGAAAAAAGATAATTAATTGAAGGCTTTGTCTCTCTTGTGAACTAGGAATAAGCATTTTGGGGCTTAGGTTAGGACTCTAATTGACTAAATTAATCAAGTATCATAGGTTTTCCCGCGTTTTCGATGTGTTCTTTAGAGTTTCTGTTTCATTGACCGTTTTCAACACGTGCTTTGACCGTTTCATGAAGTTTCCGGGAGTTTTGGAGAGCTTCCGTGTATCGAAATGTTTCGGACACGGAAACGCTCTCTTGCTAGAGGTTTCCGTATGTAGCACGGGGATTTCGAGTTCAATTCATACGGACACTTGTGTTTGAACACCGAGTGAGGTAAGAGGTGTAGGGGTCCGTTTCTAGTGTCCTGCAGATCGCAATAGCAATTACATGTAGACTATAGTAGCATTACTAGTATATAAAGTAGGTGGTAGCTACAAAATGATGTTGTCGTCGAATGACACTCATGTTGCTAAATTTAATATATACATCCTTGGTATCAAAATAAATAATGTACTTGGGTTTATCAAATCAACGCGTTATGTTATTATACTCGGTAATAACTAAGGAACCGTTAGTCGTACTGCTTTTATAAACCAAATGTGCATCTCTGATTCCTCGATTTTAGTTGTTGAAGTTGTTGAGGTGTTAGAAGGTATTCGTATTGCTACTATTTGAATATTATCTCCAAATCCACTTGCATTCCTTGGGAAATTAACTCTATCATCGTTTATATTCGTAATCTGCTCCACCATTTCGATCTTGCAGGGCATTTCATGTTTACAGAAACTCTAATAAAGTTGTTGACTTCCTGACATCTAAATCCTTAGACATTGAAGATCTTCACGCTGCTATCAACAAATGGAACTCGATCTCCTTCCATCAAGATCTTTTGTCTTTTCGAAGTCGTTTCATGTTCCGTACATAGACCTTAACTATTCTCACGTCATGCACGGAATTTGCACAACGATTTTTATAACTATTTATATAATTTATAAACACATAGAAATAACATTAATATAAATAAAAATATGCATTATGTAATTATTTAATTTAATTGATTTTTAAAATAAAAATTATATAAATAAAAGGAAATTTCAATTGATTTATAATATTTTATATTGATATGCGTTTAAAAAAAAGAAATGATATCAATAGATTTAGGATAGTGATTTTTGTATATATAGTTTAATTTATTTGTGTTTAAATATGAAAATGATATCAATAAAATTAAGTTAATTATTTTTAAACACATATATATATATATATGTCAAATGATGATGTAACATAACTTATTGATGAGTTGATAACGTGATATAGCTTATTGATGAGTATAATGTTTTGTTTTAATAATTATATAGAGATATTTTGTAACATTAGATCTTTTATTTCCTTTCCTTGTTAAAAAAATATGCTTCCTATAAGATCGATAAGAAATTTTGGTAATCTTGTGTTAGTTTTTTCGTTGATTTATAATTGACTATATACAGAAACTATATACCCAAAAGATAATATAATATAGATCTTTTTCCTAATAAAAGAACACTTAGATCATCTCCAAAGATTGGTTTGTGGAAACATTTTGGACATTGGTTAGCCAAAAAAGTAACTCCAAAATAATATCTTTTCCATGAAGAACAAATTATTTCTTGGTCAATCCTTCATGGGAGACGAGCACACCTTATTATAATTACGGTGGATTAAATGAACTTTCGAAGTAAATAACGTATGGGCAGTCGAGCTCGAGGATGGCGGAAATTTACGTGCATTTAAGATGAAGATGAAGCAACTCAAGCAAGTAAACCCATACCTCACCATAAACTAGCATGGATCCGCATGCACTCTATTATTTCTCTTCTACTCAACTTCTCTACTTAACCGGAAACGTGCTTTGTCAGAGCTTCACAAACCACCAAAGACTAAGAAGAAGAAGAAGAAGAAAACAGAGCCTTCTTTTCACAAAGGTAATTCTCATTTTCACCTGCAACTCTTTTTGAACATTTTGCTTAATTCAAAATTCAATGTAGATTGAAGGCCTAATCTTTGGAAATTTGAGCCTCTGTGGAAGTTTGAGTATCTTGAAAATGTCTACATGTGGTGCTTAATTTGCTGAGTTCTTGGGATTGTACTTTATATTACTATATTAATCATATATCATTAGTTTATTATGCCTAGATCTGATTTATATGAGACAAGATCACATGAATTAAGTCAACACTTAGTTTTTTGTTCCGGGATCTCTACACTTTCCACTCCTTACTTTTAATGCTCTTGCTTTGTGTTTGTTCTCCAAATCTCAATTATATGATAATGTGTGATTAGTTTAAATCTGTTCACTAAAACCTTAACCCATCAAGTTTTGTAAGGATTTGCTTGTTGCAAGGTGAGTACTTTGTTTCTTTGTGAATTTTATTTCTTTGGTAGTCTCATGTATATTATCTTCTGATCATGTACTATAGTCCTTAGTGTACAACTTAAATCTATGTTTTATGCTAAATCTCTAGTATCAAAACTTCCAAGCCTTGTTCATTTTCCCATGTTCTTTGTAGGTATATGAAATCTTGACAACAAAGAGATGACGGCGAATAATCTAAAGCTCGGTGTAGATGTGACGAGCGCACACAACCTTATGGCGAAAGACGGTCAAGGCTCGTCGAACTCCTACGTCGAGCTCTGCTTTGACGGTCAAAGGTACCGAACCACGGTCAAGGATAAAGATCTGAATCCTGTATGGGATGAAAGCTTCTATTTCAACATCTCTGATCCATTCATGTTGCAGCATCTTAGCCTTGATGCATATGTCTATAATACCCTTAGAGGCACCAACATCAGATCATTTCTTGGTAAAGTTTCCATAAGTGGCACTTCATTTGTCCCTCATTCTGATGCTGTTGTCTTGCATTACCCCTTGGAAAAACGCGGTATTTTCTCGAGAGTTAAAGGAGAGATTGGTCTCAAAGTTTATATCACTAATGACCCTTCTATCAAATCCTCTACTCCTCTGCCTTCGACCGAAAACACAAGCCATTCCTTTCGGCATTTGCCTAACCCGAATAACACTTCCCAAAGACACAATCATCGTGATCATGATCATGATCATGACGAGGAGCATGAAGTTTTGCATCATTCGAATAAGTATGAAGTCGAGGAGATGAGATCTGAGGCGATGAAGCAAGCTGCACCACCACCTAAGATCATTAGAATGCACTCTGCATCATCTGCACAACCAATTGACTTTGCTCTTAAGGAAACGAGCCCGTATCTTGGAGGAGGGCGCGTGATTGGAGGACGCGTTCATCATCCCGATAAACGATCAAGCACGTACGATCTAGTCGAAAGAATGCAATTTCTTTACGTTAGAGTAGTGAAAGCACGTGAGCTTCCAACCATGGACATCACGGGAAGCCTCGATCCATTCGTCGAAGTCCGAGTAGGAAACTATAAAGGCGTAACGAGACATGTCGACAAGAACCAAGATCCCGAATGGAACATAGTTTTCGCCTTCTCCAAGGATCGAATGCAGGCTTCGGTTCTAGACATCGTGGTCAAGGACAAGGATCTTCTGAAAGACGATTTTGTTGGCATTGTTCGGTTCGATCTCCACGAGGTACCGATGCGGGTCCCACCGGATAGTCCGTTGGCCCCGCAATGGTACCGTCTCGAAGACAAGAAAGGAGAAAGGAATAATAAAGGAGAGTTAATGGTAGCAGTATGGATTGGTACACAAGCTGATGAAGCCTTTTCAGATGCATGGCATTCTGACACCGCCATACCGATCGACATCTCATCCGCCACGTGTGCGCAACTCCGGTCGAAAGTCTACCATGCACCGAGACTATGGTACGTTCGAGTCAACGTGATCGAGGCTCAAGATCTGGTCCCAACCGAGAAAACTAGGTTCCCTGAAGTCTACGTTAAGGCACAAATAGGGCATCAAGTTATGAGAACAAAGGCTATTCAAGCAAGAAATAACAATCTTAGCTCACTTTGGAATGAGGACTTGCTATTTGTTGCGGCCGAGCCTTTCGAGGATCATCTAATCTTGACCGTTGAGGATCGCGTTGCTCCTGGAAAAGACGAGATTCTTGGACGAGTTATCGTACCGTTGGCCCAAGTCGATCGTCGTGCTGACGACAGGCTGATTCCTTCTAGATGGTATAATTTGGAGAAGCCTATTGCTATAGATGTGGATCAGATGAAAAGGGAGAAGTTTTCTAGTAGACTTCATATGAGACTATGTCTTGATGGAGGGTACCATGTTTTAGATGAGTCTACACATTATAGTAGTGATCTTAGGCCCACTGCAAAACAGCTTTGGAAGACTTCGATTGGTGTTCTTGAGCTTGGGATATTGAATGCAGAAGGACTTCATCCGATGAAAACGAGGGAAGGGAGAGGGACTTCGGATACTTATTGTGTTGCAAAGTATGGGCATAAGTGGGTTCGGACTAGGACTCTTGTTGATAGTTTGTGTCCTAAGTATAATGAGCAGTATACTTGGGAGGTGTTTGATCCGGCTACTGTTATTACTGTTTGTGTTTTTGACAACAGTCAACTTGTTGAGAAAGGAGCAAATGGTAACTTTACTTTTACCCTTTACCTCAATTTCTTATTCCTTTCATCTTAATTATTTCATTATATATATTGTTTAACATAACTTCATTGTGTCATTCCTTTCATGTGTCCTTATAAAATGTCAATGTTGTAAGAGTCGTCGAACGGTGACTGAGGTTCTAGCTTCTAGACGTTAGATAGAGACTATATATATTAGTTCTAAAATGTTTTCGCTTTAGATCCTAAAAGGAGAACGGATGTCTAGCGTCTAGACGGTTTCATAAGTCCTAGGTGGAAACTTTTAGAACAGAACACTTTAAATGTATATATTTTCTTGGATAAGGATGGTTTGAGATCATGCAAACGATATACGCTTAGTAAGAAAGCGTACGAACATGACATTTTGATGACTATTTATCATTGTTGAGTTATTTACAATAGTTTTTCATGTGAGAATGAAGCTCTAAGACGTCATAACATGTTTTTCATGTACACAATTAGTAAGAAAGCGTATGAACACGACGTTCTGACGACTCTTTCCATTCCATCGACAGGTACAAAAGATCTTAGGATTGGAAAGGTTCGTATCCGAATCTCAACACTCGAAACGGGTCGAATCTACACGCACTCGTACCCTCTACTAGCCCTCCATCCAACCGGAGTCAAGAAAATGGGAGAGCTCCACTTAGCCATAAGATTCTCATGCACATCATTCACCAACATGCTCTACCAATACTCTCGTCCACTCCTCCCCAAAATGCACTACGTTCGACCCTTTAGTGTCATGCAACAAGACATGCTAAGACACCAAGCAGTCACAATAGTTGCAATGCGGCTAGGTAGAGCCGAGCCTCCTCTACGAAAGGAAGTCGTCGAGTACATGTCTGATGTCGATTCGCATCTTTGGAGTATGAGGAGAAGTAAGGCTAACTTCTTTAGGCTCATGTCGGTTTTCTCCGGGCTTCTTGCAATGGGGAAATGGTTTGGAGATGTGTGTGTATGGAGGAACCCTATTACAACGGTTCTTGTTCATGTCTTGTTTCTTATGCTGGTTTGCTTCCCTGAGCTCATTCTTCCTACCTTCTTCTTGTATATGTTCATGATTGGAGTTTGGAACTACCGTTACAGGCCAAGGTATGAACCTTTCCTCAATTCTCTTAGCGTTTGATGTTTAAGCCATGAAAAATTACTAAGGCCTTGTTTGGTATGACAGTAGCGGTATGGATAGTGGTCGATAATAATGATTAAAACTAGCGCTTTTTAAAACGCTGATGAAAGTAGCTTTGTAAAAATAGCGTTCAAACTTTAGGGATAGTGTTTGATAATAATGATTAAAAGTAGCGATTTTTAAAACGCTAATTAATGAAATAGCTTTAAAAAGTGTTGAAACTCTAGGGAGAGTGGTTGATAATAATGATTAAAAGTCGTGCTTTTTAAAACGCTAATTAATGAAAATAGCTTTGAAAAGTGTTGAAACTCTAGGGAGAGTGGTTGATAATAATGATTAAAAGTCGTGCTTTTTAAAACGCTAATATAAGTAGTTTTGGGAAAGTAGCGTTGAAACTCTATTAAACTAGAAACGATAGTTTTTGGCTTTGTCAAACACGCTTTTAGAGTGTGTTTCTCATTTAATAGCATTTTATCTACTTTTTCAAAGTTTTTAGAGCATTTCAATCTCTATTTTTTCAAAGTGATTTTCGTTAGCGTTTTAGAAAATATTAACATTATATTATATCAAATGTTACTACTACTGTCAATCTGTCATACCAAACAAGTATGTAGGTGTATTAATTGCATTTTACACTACATCAACCGCTATCACTATTGTCATAAGGTTGTAACATCTTTGTAACAACTATTCAAAACTTAGGTACCCTCCCCACATGAACATCAAGATCTCCCAAGCCGACACGTGTTTCCCAGACGAGCTCGACGAGGAGTTCGACACGTTTCCCACGAGCCGAAGCCCGGAGTTGGTTCGAATGAGATACGACAGGCTAAGGAGCGTGGCGGGTCGGATTCAAACCGTGATTGGTGACGTGGCGACTCAAGGGGAGCGGTTCCTCGCTCTGCTGAGCTGGCGGGACCCACGCGCATCGGCTATCTTTGTCGGTTTTTGTCTGTTGGCGGCGGTTGTGTTGTATGTGACGCCGTTTCAAGTGGTGGCTGCTCTTGCTGGATTCTATATGATGAGACATCCTCGGTTTAGGTACCGGCTACCGCCTGTGCCCATCAGTTTCTTTCGACGGTTACCGGCTAGGAATGATAGCATGCTCTAAGATCGAGTTACTAGAGTAGAGAGTATGTTCTTATATACCTTGCATTTTCCTTATGTATCTACTTATATGGTTGTTGTTTTTTTATGATGACCATGATATCATAATGTTGTTATTGTTTCCGTTAATTGTTATTACCTATATAGAGACATTAGAAGGGTACATTACTTTCTATTTTATATACAATGAATCATCTTCTAAAGTCTCAACCTAACGAGCTTTCTCATTATCATGCTACAGAACACTTATGTGCATATATTCGTATTATCTCTGTTATATGCCAATGTGAGGTATCTTCCAAACCTTTGTCTAAATGTAAAGTGGATTTGATAAACTCACCAATAAATACGAGTATACTGACGTAATGTTGATTAAGTCCATCAGGTTAGAAATCCATGAGATTTAATCCTAAAATCTGAATCGAAACGAGAACAAAGTAAACGCAAGAAAGACATACAGATATACGTGGTTCACCAAAGATTGGCTACGTCCACAGGAGAGGGAGATCAGATTATACGGAGGCGGTATTACAGTTTTCGGTACAATTAGGTTTACACATAAGCCGCTATATATAGCGCTAAATAACCCTAAGCCCAACAACAAAACTGATGGGCCTAAATAAGCCCATACAACAGATATTGTATACCGTTTGGCCCCCGTGCTACCTGTCGCAGTGTGTGATTCAGATTCAAGGCATACTAACAAATCTCCACCTTGACTTGAATCCTCCAGGTAGACTCTCAGACGCACCATGACAGTGCCAGATAACAGACATCTCCCTCTCCTCAGAATTGCCCCTCAGGGCAACTAATGGTCACTGATGTTGAGCAAATCCAAGCAGTGTTTGAACTTGCTCTCAGAAACTGGCTTGGTGAACATATCAGCAGGGTTATCAGCAGTCCCTATTTTCTTCACCTGGATTCTCTTCTCATTTCTCAGAAAATGGTACCTGACATCAATGTGCTTCGTCTTCTCATGATGAACCTGATCCTTGGTTAAGCATATTGCACTCAAGCTGTCACAATACACTGAAGCTTGATCCTGGTGTAGGCCTAGATCATTGACCAGCCCCTTTAGCCATATTCCCTCCTTAGCAGCTTCTGTCAAAGCCATATACTCTGCCTCTGTAGTAGACAAAGTAACTGTAGGCTGTAGAGTTGCCTTCCAGCTTACCACAGAACCTCCTAGAGTGAACACATAACCAGTCATAGATCTCCTACTGTCCACATCCCCAGCATAATCAGAATCTGAATAGCCAGCAACCAAACACTGAGTGTCATTCCCATAACATAGACCAACATCAGAGGTACCTCTAAGATACCTGAAAATCCTCTTCACAGCTTGCCAATGTTCCTTCCCAGGGTTGACCATATATCGACTTACTACACTAACAGCGAATGCAAGATCTGGTCGAGTGCAGACCATAGCATACATCAAACTCCCAACTGCACTGGCATATGGGACTCGAGACATGTACTCCTGATCCTCATCAGTCTGAACAGTGTACATTTCCAACTTGCTGTTAGACGCCATTGGAGTATCTATAGACTTTGCTGAAGACATTCCAAACCTGCTTAATATCTTCTTGATGTACCCTTCCTGTGAGAGGAAGAGTTTTCTCTTCTCCCTTTCCCTATAGATTTCAACTCCCAGAATCTTGCGAGCAACACCTAGATCTTTCATATCAAACTCTGCACTGAGAGAAGCCTTCAACTTCTGAATATCAGACTTATTCTTAGCAGCAATCAGCATATCATCAACATACAGAACCAGATAGATGCGTGAACCACCCTGCAGGTCATTGTAGTACACACAACAATCATACGGACTTCTGTTGTAACCAAGCTGCTTCATATAAGTGTCAAACCTCTTATACCACTGCCTCGGAGACTGCTTTAGCCCATACAAGGACTTCTTCAACTTGCAAACATGATTCTCCTTTCCTGGAACCTGAAAACTATCTGGCTGAGACATGTATATTTCCTCCTCCAACTCTCCATGTAGGAAAGCTGTTTTCACATCTAACTGCTCGAGTTCCAGATCCTGATGTGCAACTATCGCTAGTAGCACTCTGATTGAGGTATGTCTGACTACTGGTGAGAAGATCTCGTTGTAGTCTACTCCCTCTCTCTGACTGAAACCTCTTGCAACCACTCTTGCTTTGTACTTTATACCCTCTGCAGCAGACATTCCTTCTTTCTTCCTGAAAACCCACTTGCAAGTGACTACCTTTCTATCAGCAGGCAATCTGACTAGCTCCCAAGTCTGGTTCTTATGAAGAGACTCCATCTCTTCTCCCATTGCAGCAAGCCACTGTGCTGACTCACTCCCAGATATTGCAGCTTTGTAGGTGGACGGTTCATTATCATCCACCTCCTCGGCCACCTGCAATGCATATCCTACCAGATCGGCTAACCTGTACCTCGCTGGAGGTCTGACTCCAACCCTTCTAGGTCGATCTTGAGCAACACTTCGATGCCCAACTTCATCAGAACCTGTTTTTGGCAGTGCACTCTCAGACTGATCTGTATCTTGCTTATCAGTGACTGGTTGTGGTAGTGGTGCCTCGATTTCCCCTGCATTAAATGGCACCTCCACCTCCTCAGCAACAACCTCTTTCTCTGCTATATCACTAGTCTTGGACTTCAGCATAGAATTCTCATCAAAGACTACACTTCTGCTCAGTATAATCTTGTTGTCAGACCAGATCCTGTATCCTTTCACACCAGCACCATAGCCCATGAAAACTCCCTTCTTAGCTCTCGGCTCTAACTTACCCTCACTCACATGATAATAAGCAGTGCAGCCAAAAACTCTCAGATTTGAGTAGTCAGCAGCTCTTCCAGACCACACCTCATAAGGTGTCTTGCAATTAATGCTTGTGTGTGGACTCCGATTTATCAGATAGCAGGCTGTTGTTACTGCTTCAGCCCAGAACCTCCTAGCAAGACCGGCATTAGAGAGCATGCATCTAGCACGGGGGTCTCGCTGACCGGTCAGCGAGACCCCCGTGCTACCTGTCGCAGTGTGTGATTCAGATTCAAGGCATACTAACAAAATCATCATGAAGAGTAATTTAAAAGCTTATATAATATAAATGGTTTATTATTATTTCAATTTTCGATATGAGAAGCCTATTCTCACCTGATGCAACAAATCGAAACAAATTGATCTAAAAATTTAAGAAATTGTATAGTTTTTTTATTTGAAAGCAAAACTTCATATGACCTCAATTGCAAGATGGCTTCTCAAAAAAAAAATTGCAAGATGAAGCTTGTAAAAAACTTCAAATATATTAGGAGATGCTCCGAATTTTTTTCTGAAATGGGCTTTTTTTCAAAAACAATTCCCGACGTAGGCTCTTTTCAAAAGAAATTCTCAATATAGGCACTTATGCCGAATTTTTTTCTTAAATAAGCATTTTACCCGAAAAAATTCCCGACGTAGGCTCTTTTCAAAACAATTTCCCAAAATAGGCACTTATTTCAGCTTCGGAATTTTTTTACGTGTGAGAGACGCTGGTTGAACCAGCGTCTCTCCTCCGAAGCTGAAGCTATTTTTTTTTGATTTTTTATGTATAAGAGACGCTGGCCGAACCAGCGTCTCTTATACATATTTTTTTTTTAATTCCCCGTGTAAGAGACGCTGGTTCAACCAGCGTCTCTTACACGTAAAAAGTTTAAAAAAAAAAAATTATTTGTATAAGACGCTTATACAAACTTTTGTTAATTTTTTTGCTTCTATGAACTCCAATTCCAGGTCGTCTCATTCACCCTTCTTCTCCAAATCCCAAGATCTGCTTCTTCTCCAAATCTCCCTCTCTTCAACTCCACTCGCACAGTCCGACCCCGGCGAGCCTCCTCCTCCGGCGGCCGCACCTTCACCCCCCTCCGCACCACCGTCCACTCCCCCGCTTTCTACCGCCTCTACTCTCCAACTGCTCCAATCGCCCAAACCAGATTCGAACTGATGAATCCCTTCTCACCTCAATTTCTTCAAGTTAATTAAGTTCCTCACCTCAATTTCATTTATCGCTTCTGTCATCTTTATTTCAACTGATAAATAATAATTATACAGTACTACAATAAAGAGCAATACTTCAGTTTATTTCCTGCGTCTCATTCATGCTGGAGGAAGGGAGAGACGACCTGGAATTGGAGTTCATAGAAGCAAAAAAAATTAACAAAAGTTTGTATAAGGCGCTGGTTCTTATACAAATAATTTTTTTTTTTTTAACTTTTTACGTGTAAGAGACGCTGGTTGAACCAGCGTCTCTTACACGGGGAATTAAAAAAAAAATATGTATAAGAGACGCTGGTTCGGCCAGCGTCTCTTATACATAAAAAATCAAAAAAAAATAGCTTCAGCTTCGGAGGAGAGACGCTGGTTCAACCAGCGTCTCTCACACGTAAAAAAATTCCGAAGCTGAAATAAGTGCCTATTTTGGGAAATTGTTTTGAAAAGAGCCTACGTCGGGAATTTTTTCGGGTAAAATGCTTATTTCAGAAAAAAATTCCACTTATGCCAGCTTCGGATTTTTTTTATGTGTGGTTCTCCCATTTTTGAATTTTTTATGTATAAGAGACGCTGGCCCGACCAGCGTCTCTTATACGTTAAAACATTAAAAAAAAAAATTATATGAGACGCTGGTTTGACCAGCGTCTCATATAAATGGTCTTTTTTTTTATTTGAACATGTATAAGAGACGCTGGTCTAACCAGCGTCTCTTATACAGATTTTTTTTTAATTCCCCCGTGTAAGAGACGCTGGTCGAACCAGCGTCTCTTACACGTAAAATGTTTTTAAAAAAACAATTATTTGTAGTTTAATTCTTTTTTTTTTCAAAGTTTATATATATATTATTATATATGACTTACTCGTGTTTGGATGACTCGTATGAGCTCGTTTGAAATCGGAATCGATCACGACCGATTTCGTTGGGTCCGTATTGATCTCAGCTTTCACCAGATATGTCTCTCGCTCGATTCTGATTTCGAACGACCCCATACGAGCCACCCGAACAAGCATAAGTCTCGTGCGTACCTTCTACTGTAAATGGATATTTACAAATCCGTTCCTCCATATCAGGCGATGAGAGACATATCTGGTGAAAGCTGGGATCAATACGGACCCAACGAAACTGGTCGTGATCAATTCCGATTCCGAACTGGTGAAAGAAGGTATGCACGAGATTTACGCTTGTTCGGATGGCTCGTATGGGCTTGTTCGGAATCGGAATTGACCACGACCAGTTTCGTTGGGTCCGTATTGATCCCAGCTTTCACCAGATATGTCTCTCATCGCGTGATATGGAGGAACGGGTTTGTAAATATCCATTTACAGTAGAAGGTACGCACGAGACTTACGCTTGTTCGGGTGGATCGTATGGGGTCGTTCGAAATCAGAATCGAGCGAGAGACATATCTGGTGAAAGCTGGGATCAATACGGACCCAACGAAATCGGTCGTGATCGATTCCGATTTCAAATGAGCTCATACGAGTCATCCAAACACGAGTAAGTCATATATAATAATATATATATAAACTTTGGAAAAAAAAAGAATTAAACAAAATGCTTGTATATACAAATAATTTTTTTTTAAAAAACATTTTACGTGTAAGAGACGTCTCTTACATGGGGGAATTAAAAAAAAAATCTGTCTTATACATGTTCAAATAAAAAAAAAAGACCATTTATATGCATATAATTTTTTTTTTTTATGTTTTACCGTATAAGAGACGCTGGTTGGGCCAACGTCTCTTATACATAAAAAATTCAAAAATGGGAGAACCAGCTTCGGACGAGAGACGCTGGTTCTACCAGCTTCGGACGAGAGACACATAAAAAAAATCCGAAGTTGGCATAAGTGCCTATATTGAGAATTTCTTTTGAAAAGAGCCTACGTCGGTAAAAAAAAAAAAGCCATTTCAAAAAAAAATTCGATGTTGGTGGGCCATTTCATTCTTCAGGTAAGCCCAGCAACAACTCTCGTCTACATGTTTAATTAGGCAAACATATAGTATTAAAATATGCTTATTTGATATTCCTTATGTATGTAGTTGTTGTGTTCTTTATTTAATGAGATCAAGAGTGTCTGGTTATGATTAGCAAGCGTATGATTTATGCTCTTACGTATACAAGTATGACTAATATATTTGTTTAATGTGCCTGGATATAGGCATGGAATTGCCTATGTACGTGCTTTGAATATATACAAGGGTATGTGCCTTGAATATATATAAGGGTCACATATTTAAATCTTAATTAATCTTCTATCTCAATAATGCTATTCCTTTGTGAATTGATTAATTCACAAGACGTGGAGACTTGTATAAACGGCCGGTAAAGTGCAAGATCAACACTATTACGTGCATGCATGTAATATACTACCAATCAAGCATGGCAAAACTACTCTTCTTGCTACAAAAACTATAACCTTTTGAACCCAAAAATTCATACATTATGCTTCTTCCTCTTCTCTCCTTCCAAAATGCCCATCACAATGCACAAGCCTAGAAGATACCCCAAACATCAATCCGAATCCATCAAAGAAAAAGACCATATGGTTGATTCAAGCAACTCATTTGCATCGAAATTCATCAACCGGATTCCGGCTGCTTTAATCCTCTTGTTTCTCATCTTCTTGTGGTCTTCCTCAACTACCTTCATCTCTGGCTCCATATTTCATGTATGTGTCACCTCTAGGAAGCTTAGCGACCATCTCTATTGTCTGTCAGCTGGAGCTCAACCCTCTAACCTAGATATCTCGGGCCCTATTCCTATGACTAGTTTAGAAGCACCTCCAAATGTTCCTATCTCTAACGTCTTTCGAACCCCTTTGAGCTCATTGAGTAACTCGGCCAAGGAAAGTATTAGCTTTACAAAGAATGTCAAAGCACCATCAGCTGTTGCGATCCAAGTTCCTTCGAGTGGAGGAGGCGAGAAGAAGAAAACCCTAGATGATGCTACTCGAAAGCCCATCATCCAAGTTCCTTCGACAAGTGGAGGGGTCAAGAGCAATAATATTCTTAGAGAGAGCAAGTCTACCACATCTCCAACATCAGCTCTAAACAGAGAGAAGATTGAGGACAACACAACAAAACAACCAAGAGAAGCCTCTTCCATCACAAAGATGAAGTCTAACTTGGCCAAACACCTTACACAAAAGGAATATGGTCCAAAGAATAAGACAATCACCATGATCCAACCTCCTTCAACAAATGAAGGGGTCAAAAGCAAGAATGTTGTTAAAGAAAGGGAGGCTAGCACAACTCCATCATCAATTGCAATTAGAGAGAAGATTGAGGACAACACTACAAATCGGCCAAAAGAAGTCTCTTCTGACACAAAGATCAACTCTACTCCGACTCCAACACCAGTAGCAGCTATGCAGAAAGTGAATAAAACTAAGCTAGAAGAGGAGATCGAGCTTGGCAAGAAAGACGCAGAGGAGCAGATGGAAATACTAAGATCATACAAGATTGGAAATTCCATGAACTATAGTGATCCCAAAGCATGTGATGGAAGAGGGATTTTTGTGTACAATTTGCCATCCAAGTTCAACAAGGACTTGTTGGGTCATTGTAGTGAAATGATAACTTGGATGGATTTCTGCAAGTTTCTCTCCAACAATGCCTTCGGAGAGCCTATTCCCGAGCTTGGGGATGGTTGGTACAACACCCATCAGTACGCCCTCGAGCCCATCTTCCATACTAGGGTTCTAAAGCATCCTTGCAGGTAATGCTCCCTTTGTTCACTTTTAGTTGTTCTTTTAAAACTTCAATCATTTTTTATATAAGTACACATTTAAAGCTTCAAATGATGTTTGATGACTTGTGATATGACCTTGATGTTTTTTATAGGGTACATAATCCAGAGGAGGCAAAGGTATTTTATGTGCCTTATTATGGAGGACTCGATATATTAAGGTGGCACTTTAAGAAGAACATCACCATGCAAACAAAGGACAATCTCTCATATGAGCTCATTGAATGGCTTAGCAAGCAATCTCCATGGAAGAAGAACTATGGGTTGGATCACCTCTTTGTGTTGGGCAAGATCTCTTGGGATTTTCGACGAATGCAGAACTTCACTTGGGGGACTCACTTTCTAGACATGGACGAGATGCAAAGCTCAATGAAGCTTCTCATAGAGCGTCATCCATGGCACATAAATGACATTGGCGTGCCACACCCTTCGTTCTTCCATCCTCGCTCTGACAACGACATCTTTGCTTGGCAAAAGAAGATAATGCAGGTATCATTCATTCATCATCTTGATTTACTTGATTTATATTTGATATGGACATTCTTCTTTTGTATGGTAACATTGTGGACATCTTGTACCAACATTTATTCTATTAATCTCTCCCAATAATGCAATACTTATCTAATACCTCATTTTCTAAATTACTTTTCCATAAACTCTTAACCTACATCTTATCAGAACCAATTTATCAGTTTTTTGGGATAGTGTCAGGTATGAATATACTTTATAATACGAACATATAAATGGTAAATATTTACTAGTAATTTGGAGAACATTCATATTTTCATCACTTTTTCAAAAGATATGCATTAAAAAACTTAAAAATATCTAGATGAACATTTAGGTATTCTTATTTTTGTATTATAAAACTTGCTCTGATCTAGACTCATTTCTTTTTTCTTACTTATATAAAACACTTTAGGGCATGGGAAAATTTATTAAGGAAATGCAACTCAACTTATCAAGACAAAAACTAACTTTTCCACCTCTTTACAACTTTTCAGGTGCTTAGAAAGAACTTAGTCAGCTTTGTGGGCGCCCCACGTAAGGCCCAAGAGAGCATCCGATCGATCTTGATCGAGCAATGCACATCCTCCTCGGACAAATGCAAATTCTTCGACTGCAGAGAAGGGAGATGCACGAAACCCGCCCCTATGGTGCAACTCTTCACAGAGTCTGAGTTCTGCCTACAACCTGTAGGTGATAGCCCTACAAGAAAGTCGGTTTTCGACTCCCTGGTCTCTGGATGTATCCCCGTCCTATTTTCCCCATTCACCGCGTACTACCAATATCCCTGGCACCTTCCTGTCAACCAGTCAAACTACTCGGTATTCATTGACCAGGAGGAGGTCAGACGGCGGGAGGTCAACGTGGTTGACCTCCTTGCAGCCATCTCTCCTGCCCGAAGGGCGGAAATGAGAAGGTACATTGTGTACGAGTTGCTGCCCGGGTTGGTTTATGCTGACCCGAATGGAAAGTTGGATAAGTTTGAGGATGGATTCAGTGTGGCTATGAATAGTGTGCTTGAGAGAATGAGCAGATTGCCATAGTGATTAGTCCAAATTTATATCATTTTTGCTAGAATTTTTATAGACGAGTAATTTGATCATATCATGTTAGCACATCATAGTCTTTTCTTGTAGAACCTTTTGTTTTTAATTCTATAAATGTACTTTTATCACGATTAAATAATACCACGTCTTGTCATGATGGAATACCACGTATATTTTAATGATCCTATTTCCACTCCTTCCCGCGCCAAATTCTGTTAGTAACGAACTTCTCGCACAACCAAATTTGGAGGGAAAGAATACCATCTCCCCACGTGTCACCTCTCACTAGACGCCACGTCTCCTTTCCAAAAATATCTTTATTAACAATATAAAATCACGCAATTCGCCTGATATTCATTTCCCCCTAATCTCCTAAACCCGAACCTTTCAGATACCCGACCCGTTTCAACGATCCGAAATGATATCCGCTTCTTCCCTCGCATCTCGCTCTCCCCGCGCGAGTGCTTTATCGTTTGCAACTTTTTCTCCTTCCATTTCTTCCCCAAAAAGTTTATCTTGCTTTTCGAAGGCTACGATTCTCTCTTCCTCGATCGAATCCGTGAACCTTCGCTACAATCGGTTGCCGCTCGTTTGTAGCTTGAGATCTGATTACTCCTCTTCCTCCATGGATGATCATGGCGCGGCCGATTCTGGTGCCAGATCTGTTCATGATTTCTCTGTCAAGGTTCGTTTTCGTTCTCGGATCCTCTCCGTTACTGTAAATTTGTATTTGATTGTGCACGAATGCTTGATAATGACCTAGATTGTTGTGGTTGACAGTGAATGATGTATATAGGCTGCTCGAGATTTTGCTACTAAGGTTTCGTTTGCGTTCTCGGATTTTCTCGATTTCGGATTTGAGTTTGATTACAATTATTCTTTTGATTGGATGCTTGCTCTTGATCTAGGTTTTTGTGGTTGACAGTGAATACTATATCTCGATTGAATGTAGCATAGCAATCTAGGTGAGAAATTTGTATTGATATTACTCACAATTAAAAAAAATTGTACACAGGATGTTCATGGGAATTATGTGGAACTAAGCAAATACAAGGGAAAGGTTCTGTTGATTGTCAATGTGGCATCAAAGTGGTATGCATACTACTCCCAGGAATCCAATCTGTTGAATTTCTTTCTAATTGGCACTGTGATCATCTCACTTGTGTTCAATTTACAGCTTCAGAAGTTTATTAATGGGATTCTGAGTAATATATAATACAACTTTGTTACAAATAGTACAGCAAGAACTAAGAAAGAGCTTATTTTAGCTTTTATTATGCTTTTTCAGTGGCCTGACAAACTCAAACTACCCTGAGCTGACTGAATTATACACAAAATACAAAAGTCAAGGTAATTCTTTCAACTTCTAACATTCATTTTGAAGATTTGATTTTAACTTTCTTTGATCTGATTCAGGCTTGGAGGTTTTGGCCTTCCCATGTAACCAGTTCGGTTCCCAGGAGCCAGGGACTAACGAAGAGATTGCCGAGTTTGTTTGCACTCGCTTTAAGGCTGAGTTCCCTGTATTCAGCAAGGTAATACAAATTTGAATTCGCAGTGTAAAATTCCAGATTCCTTTGTGCTAAGTTCATGCCTTCAATCTTTAGGTTGATGTGAATGGAGACAGTGCTGCACCTCTTTACAAGTTTTTGAAGGCGAGTAAAGGCGGAATCTTTGGAGATAGCGTCAAGTGGAATTTCACAAAGTTTCTTGTAGACCAAGATGGAGATGCTGTGGACCGATACGCCCCCACAACGTCTCCTTCCAGTATTGAGGTACATATCCAATCTTTACCTACTGTTTTGTTTCTGTTGGATGAACAAATAATAAGCTGAAATGAATAACATGGATCTTGTATTTCACTTTTTCAGAAGGATATAAAGAAGTTGTTGGGTGTAGCATAGACTTGCAACAACTTATGGAGGGCAAATAATTATTACATAAGGAGAAATACTTCCTTTTCAATAAGAATATGTCTGAGTTCATAGGAAAATATGAATTTTTTTATCATACTGTTGTAGAGAACACACCTTGATTATAAGAAATATGAAAGGGACAGTTACTAGTTACTACATACCTTTGTGTTAAAAGATGTTCTATGTCTCATCTGCTCAGATTGTTTGCAATGTCTGTCGAGATTCCTGAAGATCGTCATGGTGATCCATTCTTAAGTTTCTCGAACGACAATTTCTCTCCCATTTCATTTAGTTTCTTTAGTGTTTTGATGTTATTTCATTTGTTTGTTTTGTGGCTTCCTTGTTTAGGTAGTTTATTCGACATCTCAACTTACTTAACATTGTTAGGTTGGGTAAAAAATAAATACATGGAAACAAAGAACGTACAAAGTCTGGAGTGGTCCTGAAATTTGAATTTTAATTTAACAGAATCATTTAAAGCAGTGCAGTCAAACATAGACCAAAGCTCAAGTCAAAATCGAAGATGTTGACAGTGATGTGGGGCTAATGTAGGTGTAGACTAATCATCCATAGTAACAAGCAATGTCAGGCATGAGCAAAGGAAACTGAAACTTATACCAACTTTCCCAATACCAAGTTAAACACCTACACTGTTCAACAAATAGTTCAGACAACACTGATGAATATCAAACATGAAAAGGTAATAAACTCAAATGAAATAAGAAAAGAATTCCACTCAAATAGAACACCACTCTCTTAGGACTTTAAACTCAGCAACTGCCTAATCAAACTAAAACCTACTACTCAAATGGGGGTCCTCAAATTACTACTACTTGGTTTCTTTCATCCATCCAACGCCTCAGATTTCGTTTCTCAGCTTTCATTGATCTAACAAAGCTCAGTATATACAGATCCCCACTATCATCCCCTCATCAGATCTATGTCAGTGTTAGGATTCCTCTGAGGATTCATTTGCTGACTAGCCAATGTCGTATTACCGCTCTTCTCTTCTTTAGACTCGGTTTCGGGTTTTACTTTGGGAGTTGCGGGTTTTTGGCAGCCATAGACAAAACTGCACACAACCACCTGTGAAAAAGATGGAGTTGTTTGTGATGATTTGTCAAAGATGGAGCAGGTGGGAAAAGATTAGAAAGAAACCTAACCTGCACCGGCCTTGAAGCTATAAGTCGGCCAGCTACCGAGCCACCAATCACTTGACCATCATGACTTGAAAGCGAAACGTTTATGCCACCAGTTCTGTTTCGGGCTCCACCAGTTTCAGCAATCAGGTAGGACCCGGATAAGCACAGTATTTCAAAACGGCCCTACAAATGTTGCATCAAAAAATAATGCAAGTTCAGTCATTACCAACTTGCAGAATTTGTCCATTTATTTTTGCAAGTATATACTCTTTCCAAGTAATAACGGGCTTTATAGCGTTTTATAAAATGAAAATCTAACTGCTACTTGTTAAATAATTATGAGCACACTTTCTGTTCCATTGAGATTTTGCTCCATCAGCAGTTTAGCACATCATGGGGTTGTGTTACTAGTGGCTCAGGGGGGGAAAACTGTGCAATTAGGAAATAAAAAAAATATACCAGGGCAATGAAATGAGAGAACATGACAGATGAAGGAAGAAAGAAAAATTATACCTCATATGTCACATTACCAGCAGAAGATGCAGGCTGGTGCAACGTTACTGCAGAAACGCTACCGCTGGCAGACATTATGCATAAGGCCCTTTGCCTCTGTTGAGAAAATGTGAGTATTTTTGATGCAACATCCTGCAAATATTGATGTAATTGATTAGTCTGATAAAAACTTTTAACAGATTAGCATCCTTATCTGCCCCGTCACAAGCACGTACGTAAATCATAATCAAAATCAACTGCTATAAATAGATTAGCTACCTCGCCTGGGGAAATATAAAGGACATGGGGTGTAAATGCAAGTCCTGCTGAATTAGACATCCATTCACCTGGAGAACAAAGTAATAAAAACATTTTAATTAGTTTTTCAACAGAAAAAAGAACGCAACAATAATATCTACAGAGGGTCATAGACAGTATTCTTGGACTGAATGCTTCTGCAGAATCAACATATTGTTTAGGTTGAATCCTCTATTCCATATGTGAATATAAATGTGTTGCTTGCAGCATTCTCAAACTTAAATGTCAGATTGTCAGTGCTTGCAAGATACAGCAGTAAAACTAGCATAAGGAACTATGACGGGTAAGACAATAAACAAAAATAGCCAAAGACAACAAGCACAACAGGTAAGAATTGTGTTTTCATATTGAGAAAATTAAACTGTATTAATTAATAATGTGTGAATTCATATCTTCACCAGAATTACTATCTCTGACATTGTAAAAGTTGTCAAAAATTAATCCTTCCCTCTCTACAATCTAGAACCCTAAGTTTCCAAGCTAGAATGCAATTTTCTATGATAAGAAACCACACAACTAAGTAGTGAGTGATCAGACAACAGTAAGCAACAATCTTTTCCTCAATATCGAGTGATCTCCATATGCATTACTCAGTTAGGATAGTACTTCTTTGATATAAATGTGATCCACGCAGGAAAAATCAACTGTGATACCGGAAAAAAAATCTGATCCGGCATATTTTTCAGTAAATTGTATTTGTTTGCTTAACCATATACTATTCATCATATACCAGAATTTCTCAAAAAAAAAAAATACATGGCACAGCAAATTCGACATAAACGACAACTTTACCGACTTCTATCGATTCCTAGATTGTAACTTGTATTCGTTTGACGAATCATATACCAGAATTTCTCAAAAAAGTACTGCTTACATGGTAACGACTTCTATCGATTACTAGATTGTAACTTGTATTCGTTGACAAATCATATACCAGAATTTCTCAAAAAAGCACTGCTTACATAGCAACTAGAAGCATAGGTAAAACAAAATACAGTATTAAAAACACAGCAAAACATGGCACTGAAAAAACAACACAAGGGCAACTTCACCGACTTCTACTGATTCCTAGATCATTACCAAAGCAATAAAAAACACACTCTCGAATACAGAAAAATGTGAACAATAATCACTTAAAGTTGTGGGTCTCATACAGACACTTTTACCCCCTGTACTTGCAATTCCACAGTGACAATGACAACAACCAATTACCAAATCCACAAAACCCACATCCAAAAAACTCAGAACTTAAACCAGCAATGGTGTATGATCACATAATAACAGATGACATTTCAATAAAGAATGGAAAATTCATCTCACCAACAGAAGCCAAGCGTTGCTTCCTCCCTGAACCAGGAGGGCGACCTCTCTTCCTCCTCTCCAATGGAGTATTTGAGTTTGGAGAAGACAAAGGAGACAACCCCAAAGAAACACTCCCTGACTGATGTGACCCATCAGGCCCATATTTTCTAGGCCTCCCTCTTTTCTTCTTTAAAGGCCCACTTCCACTCCCCGGCCCATCACCGCCGGAGCCGGCGCCGGGGGTGGAAGATGAAGAAGGAACAGTCACTGAAAACCCATGAGGGGGAAAGGTAGAAGGTGAGCTTTCCACATTGAATGAAGAAGACCCAACTGAGTTAGCACCTCTGAAATTGGATTGGATTTGGTGATGAGGATGAAGATTAGGGTTTGACAGATTTCTAAACTCAGGCGGGGAATTGAAGTAGTATTGAGGTAATTGAGCTGAGCCTGGTAATGCCATGCCTTCTCTTCCATCCATACATTTAAGTCTTTGTTTTTTTAAGGGGAATAAAAAATTGGAGATGACTGATGACCCCAAAAAAATAAAGATCAAACCTTTCAACTGGAGCAGCTCCAAAACTGTTCTTTTGAATATAATAAAAACCTAAAATGCTCTTCTAAAACCAACCCACTTGCTGATTCTGCAGAAACTCCATTACCCAGATCCTAGAATTCAAAACAGAAGAACATCCTTAGCTCATTTCACATGGAGAAACCCTAGAAATGAAGGATGAATCAGGAAGGAGGAAGCTTTGCGCAGAGGGAAATAGGACAAAAGAAAGAGTGAAAGCAAGAGGTGAAAGAAAGAAAGAGAAAGCGAGAAGCGTGAACTGTTCAGTGTATAGAGATTTGAGCTTTTCTTTTTCCTTTTTTCTTTTTAATACAACTTGTTGAATTTGGGGAGAAGAAAGATCTGGAGGGAGGATGTTGAAAGTCAGAGAAGAGGTGCAAGTTTCTGACTCTGGTTTTTGAAGGTGTGAAAGGAAAGCAAGAAAAACAGAACACAGTGATGATGAGTGAGTGCACTGCCCTCTTCAACTACACACAAAAAGTAGCCAAAAACAAATCCTAATCAGAGATGCATTTACTTACTTACTGGACTTCCTATTTTCATGAATAACTCCTTCTCATCTTTGCCATTTTAACTTTTGATTTTAACCATATCCAACAAAGTGATCAAGGAGGGTACTAGGAGTAGGACGAACTACTCTTTCGTTCTTTCTTTGCAGTTTCAACAAACAAAAACCTTACCAAATTTCTTTAAATGACTTAACATTATAAATTTACGAGTTTTTTAGCGGATGTTTTGGTACTTTTGTTGTAGTAAATACGTAATTTTTGTGTATCTAACAAAACGACGTTTTATTACTGTCATATAATTTTAATTTTTTCGAATTTTTTTTCAGCAAACCAATATGCATTCGGTTAGTCGTTTAGAGATGTTTCAGTTCTTTCTATTCTATAGACATTTAGATTGTATAACTATAGAAGAATGAATCAAGTTTATTTTATTATAATAAAAAATGTGATTGAAATTATGACCAAGTCACAAATCTCATGTTTTTATACGAAGAGACTATACGCACTACATTTTGAAACTTTTTAAACTACATTCTCGTACGCCCATTTTGAGCGTACCGTGCAATTTTCTCGAACATACGTATACGTATACGTATACGGTGGAAAACTGAAAAATGGTATGTACGCCCAAAATGGGCGTACGCCCAGGATATAAAACTCCAGCGAGCTTCTTCTTCCTCCTCTCGTCTGAAGTGCTACTGTTCAAGTCGTAACCTAAAAAATCGCCGCCGTCCATTCTTCTCCTATTTCACTCGTTTTCTTCCCCAAATCTATCCCATTCGACTCGTTTTTCTCATACAATCCAAATCCCTCAATCAATTTCTTCAATTTCACTCGGAATCATGCAATCCGAAGAAATGGGGAAAACTTCGAATCCGGCGACGGTGGAGGCTGCGGCGGTGGTGGAGGCGACGGTGGAGGCTGCGGCTTCGTCTGTTCTCCCTCCCGTCCGTATTTGTGCTGGTGGCGCAAGGGTGCGAGGTGGAGGAGTAGGGCGGAAGAGGACTCGGCGAAAAAGAAAAGGGGGGGTGGTGGAGCTGCGGTGGTCGGTGGCGCTGGCGCCGTCGAGGTGGCTGGAGGTGAAGCTGGTGGCGCCGTCGAGGTGGCTGGAGGTGAAGTTGGTGGAGCAGGTGGTGGTCGGGGTGGTGGTCGGGGTGGTGGTCGGGGTGGTGGTCGGGGTGGAGCTCGGGGTGGAGCTCGGGGTGGTCGTGATCGGGGCGGTGCGGAAAAACGGGCCCGTTCGATATCGCCGGAGAAGACGCTCCCGATCCACGAGGTACGTTAATATTATTTGTTATTTATTAATAAATTATTAATTAGTCGTTATTTATCGTTTAACGTTTAAATAACGATTAAAAAAAGATTTATTAATGAATTATTAATATAATATTAATAAATAATATTTATTAATATATTATTAATTGATCGTTATTTATCGTTTAACGTTTCACGTTAATCGATAAATAACGATTTAAAGAATAAGATTAATTAGTAAATAATATTTATTAATATAATATTAGTTAGTCGTTATTTATCGTTTAGCTAAAAGAAAATAATATTATATTAATAAAAAATATTTATTAATATAATATTATTTGGTCGTTATTTATCGTTTAACGTTTCACGTTAATCGATAATTAACGATTTAAAGAATAAGATTAATTAGTAAATAATATTTATTAATATAATATTAGTTAGTCGTTATTTATCGTTTAGCTAAAAGAAAATAATATTATATTAATAAATAATATTTATTAATATATTATTAATTGATCGTTATTTATCGTTTAACGTTTCACGTTAATCGATAAATAACGATTTAAAGAATAAGATTAATTAGTAAATAATATTTATTAATATATTATTAGTTAGTCGTTATTTATCGTTTAGCGAAAAGAAAATAATATTATATTAATAAAAAATATTTATTAATATAATATTATTTGGTCGTTATTTATCGTTTAACGTTTCACGTTAATCGATAATTAACGATTTAAAGAATAAGATTAATTAGTAAATAATATTTATTAATATAATATTAGTTAGTCGTTATTTATCGTTTAGCTAAAAGAAAATAATATTATATTAATAAATAATATTATATTAATAAATAATATTTATTAATATATTATTAATTGGTCGTTATTTATCGTTTCACGTTTCACGTTAATCGATAAATAACGATTTAAAGAATAAGATTAATTAGTAAATAATATTTATTAATATAATATTAGTTAGTCGTTATTTATCGTTTAGGTAAAAGAAAATAATATTATATTAATAAATAATATTTATTAATATATTATTAATTGGTCGTTATTTATCGTTTAACGTTTCACGTTAATCGATAAATAACGATTTAAAGAATAAGATTAATTAGTAAATAATATTTATTAATATAATATTAGTTAGTCGTTATTTATCGTTTAGCTAAAAGAAAATAATATTATATTAATAAATAATATTTATTAATATATTATTAATTGGTCGTTATTTATCGTTTCACGTTATTCGATAAATAACTTGTAAAAGAAAAAGATTTAATATTAAATAATATTTATTAATATAATATTAATTACTCCCTCCGTCCCCATTTGTTTGTCCTATGACGGAATTTGACACTATTCACCTATTAACGTAATTTGCTCGATTATTCTCAATCTTTGTGTATTAATATAGTCATATAGGGTCTTGTTTGATTCGTCTCATTTAATACTTTAACAATATCAAGATTTTATAATTTTTAATAATATGTAGTTAGAGATATTAACGACGCAAAACATGCATCGGCAAGTGTGTAAACGCGTAAGAGGACAAACAAATGGGGACGGAGGGAGTAGTTGTTATTTACTAAGAAATGAATTAATTTGTAATTAATACATTATTAAATGGCGTCTTAATAAATTATTAATAAGTCGTACCTAAGAAAAAATTAGTAATTAATACATTATTAAATATTTAAAAGAAAAACGTCAAATAATATAAAATTATAATTCGTAAATATGAAAATAGGCTTTAGAGAGGGCTATTACTCCGACGGGTGGTTCTGTTAGAAAGAAGAAGAAGGGCCCTCGTCACCCTAGCGCACGCGGGATCACAGCTTCCCGACGTCGTGGATCTCCTGCAGACATTCCAGGAGTGCATATAGGAGATACAAGGAAAGCTTTGATGGATGATTTGGATGTTAGTGAGGCGGAGGAGTTTTCAGAGGAGGTGGCGGAGGCAACCGAGGTTGCAGATCAGCCAGAGGTTGCAGATCTAGGAGATTTGGAGGCGCAGATGCATGATGATTACTATGAGGGATCACCTCTGCGTGAGCCATCTCCAGTTGGATCATTGTCTCCTTCTGCAGAGGATCATCAGCAGGAGATTCAGGATCAGCCAGACCTCCAGGAGCCCATTCAGGATCCTGTTCAGGAGCCTGTTCAGGAGCCTGTTCAGCACATTGATCCGGGCTTAGCTGTACCGGTTCCAGGGGATGCAGATTATGTGGGGCATCCTGGAGGTCCTCTCAGTTCACGGCTTTTGGTGGATTACAGCACCCACATTGCTCCGGTGATATGGACTGAGACGTCGTCTCTTGCAGAGCGTATTGAGCATGACCCGGCTTATGTGATACCGCCCTCATCGAAGGTATGCGTTGTTTTCTAAATGAATTTGTGAGGTAAAACGATCCACACGCTTTTCTAATTCATTAATTTCTCTTTCGTACATCAGCTGAAGAGGGTGTTGGATATATACACCCGCAAGGACTTCTTCAGGGAGTATGATAGGCATAAATCTAATGTGCCTGGGTCATGGTGGCAGCTCGTTGAGCGGAGCCACTTACATGTCCTTGCAGATCCCCGGCTCGAGTACAACAGCATCGATCCGATTCTAATTTCTGCATTTGTGGAGCGTTGGTATCCAGAAACCAACACGTTTCACTTTGCATTTGGTGAGATTGCTCCTACCTTGTTAGACGTGCTGAAGATTCTGGAGCTTCCGATCCATGGACGAGCTGTCAGATCTGCTGAGGCAGACATAGATGGGTTTGTGCATCCTCATGTGCAACGGATGTTCGGGTTTGCTACGATCGAGGAGGCTGCTGCGCTATGCTTACGTACGTAGAGTCTATTTTATTATTTATATTTGATTCTATTTTTTAGTTGATTCAATTAAATATTTATAATCCGTGATAAATTATCAGATGGGGGTTTGAACATCCACGGCAAGATAGGCATCACCACGATCCACACCCGACTATTACAGATGTTTGATATACGGGACAGGTAAATTATCGTATATTATAAGAATTTCTCATAATTTCTCGATTAACGTTACTAATTCATTTGTTGTTATTAATTGCAGGACTCCTCAGCAAGAGAGTGATATTGCTTCGCTCTACTTGTTGTCTATGTTAGGCAGTACGACATTTGTCGACAAGTCTCGGATGAAGGTGAAGCACAAATACCTTAGCATCCTCGTAGATCACAATGAGACAGGGTCCTATGCTTGGGGGACAGCCGTCTTGGCTGAACTGTACAGACAGTTGGGTCAGGCCTCCCGTGCTCAATCGAAGGGGTTTGCTGGCTGTCCGCTCCTGCTGAAGGTAGTTTTCGTTTAATGTTTGTTTTTTTTTCGTGTATATTTTGCTTATGTATAAAACATTATGAAATTCTGGTATTTGTAGGCTTGGATATGGGCGTATTTCCATGGTCTTCGGGGTCATGCTACGCAGGACTTGACATCCATGAATGCCTCAGCGGCGGCTATCCGGGAAAACAGCAAAGTCAAATACCATAAGGATCCTGCTCGACTAGTTTCCCTCAGACTGGTCCTTGACCAGATCACATATGCAGAGGTAAGTACTATTTAATTAGTAATTTCATCATATGTTATGCAATTATTATTTTTTAAAATACGTTTGTCATTTTAAA
This sequence comes from Oxyria digyna, assembly GCA_029168935.1. Classification (NCBI taxonomy): domain Eukaryota; kingdom Viridiplantae; phylum Streptophyta; class Magnoliopsida; order Caryophyllales; family Polygonaceae; genus Oxyria; species Oxyria digyna. Next base: position 10,392,182 of record JAPVLV010000004.1, on the reverse strand, counting down.
AAAACATAGGTTCAGTGGAACCCCTGGGGCAAGTTGGATCTCAACGACCCCCGGTATAGGTTAGGTCTATTTCGGGGGCCTCTAGAGTCCTTTGAGGTCAGGGAGTCGCACCATCCTGACCGATGTTTGCGACAGTTCGGGTATGTGCAAGGCATACCCGAACCCCCGATTACACCACCTACTGCGATCAGAAATGATTCTGCATCGGGGTACACTGTCACATTCGGGGATGAGGACTGCACTTGGGCCCCAGAGACCCTGTCGGATCGATTGATCACCTTAGACGAGCAGGATCGACGAGGACTTCGAGAGTATGCATGGGATTGCAAGGATGGATACCGGACATGGTTTAATGCCATGTCACATCCTTATGTTGATTCCAGATCACCCAGGCAGGACCCATGGGCACCGTTTGACCACCGTGCCGAGCACATACAGATACCTGCGACAGCCTCTGTAGTTGTGGTACGTATTTCAGTCAATATCGCTCAAGTAATAATTATAATCTATTTTATTCTACTTATATTTACATTTTGAAAATGTAGCGGGGCAACATTCTCGCCTCTGAGATATCCAGTTTCCTACGTGCATATGGTGACACTCTGCCTCCAGGACAAGCGAGGATGATGAGGGGGTGGATCAGCATATGGACTGGTGATGTAGTACCAGAGGAGGATGGGCCTGTGCAATGATATGTTTGTGTGCAGTATTATATTTTGGATGTTTCTGAGATGTATATTTTGGATGTCGTAGTTTTCATGGATTTATATATTATTAGGATTTTCCAACTTAAAACGGGCTAAGACGAGAATTTGTGCGAAAACCGAGAAAAAACGACTTAAAACGGGCTAAGACGAGAATTTGTGCGAAAACCGATGAAAACCAACTTAAAACGGGCTAGGACGAGAATTTGTGCAAAAAACGATGAAAAACGACTTGAAATGGGCTAAGACGAGAACTTGTGCGAAAACCGAGAAAAAACGACTTAAAACGGGCTAAGACGAGAATTTGTGCGAAAACCGATGAAAACCAACTTAAAACGGGCTAAGACGAGAATTTGTGCAAAAAACGATGAAAAACGACTTAAAACGGGCTAAGACGAGAATTTGTGCGAAAACCGATAAAAACCAACTTAAAACGGGCTAAGACGAGAATTTGTGCAAAAAACGATGAAAAACGACTTAAAATGGGCTAAGACGAGAACTTGTGCGAAAACCGAGAAAAACCGACTTAAAACGGGCTAAGACGAGAATTTGTGCGAAAAACGATGAAAAACGACTTAAAACGGGCTAAGACGAGAACTTGTGCAAAAAACGGTGAAAAACGACTTAAAATGGGCTAAGACGAGAATTTGTGCGAAAAGCGAGAAAAAACGACTTAAAACGGGCTAAGACGAGAAATGACGCGGAAACCGAGGAAAACCTAGCTAGGGTATAGGGTTTAGGGTATAGGGTTTAGGGTATAGGGTTTGGAGAGTGGATAGTGAATGTGGATAAAATTATGATTAATCAAGCAATATGGACAATACGAAGATGTGAAATGTCGTTATTTTGGAGTATTTGAGTGTTTCATAACATTTAATGAGAGTTTTATGTAAAGTTTATTTGAGTAACGAATTGATATCACACACATATGAGTAAAACTATACGACTTATATACTTGAGATTAACTCGTTACTAGGTGAAAGTGACTGTTTAGATATTTCGAAGTGTTCATTTTGTTATTTTATTATAAAAACGAAACCGTCATATTGGTAATGCTCAAATACAACTTTTACATTTCAAGTTTTTCAATGTTTAAGGTCTTATTAACCCGTTTTATGTCGTTTTTAGGTAATGGGCCTCACCAAATCTCAATTCGGCCTTATTAGGCCCGTTGACGTTTTCGTTGATTTTTTTTCGATTCCGAGAATTGATAACGACTAAAGACTTCATTTTCTATCATGTTACAATTTTGAAATTTTGAGTTTCAGCGTTATAAGGCGTTTAAACGAACCGGGCCCAAACTATCCATTTCAAACACAACTATCCAAAGTTTTTACTACCCTTCCTTTTCAAATTTTTCAAGTTTTTTTGGCTAAATACCCCTTGCATTATGAAAACTATTTCTTTTTGCTAAATACCCTTTTCTTGTCATTTTTCGTTGTACGTCCCTTCATAAACTCGATTTTCGCGCCGTTTTTCGTTTTAATCCCGTTTTACTCGATTTTCGCGCCGTTTTTTATTTTTAATCCCGTTTTACTCGATTTATTGGGCTTGCCTGGGCTGAATTATTTGGGCTTGGTTGGGCTGAATTATTTGGGCTTGGCTGGGCTGAATTATTTGGGCTTGGCTGGGCTGAATTATTTGGGCTTGGCTGGGCTGAATTATTGGGCTTGGCTGGGCTGAATTATTGGGCTTGGCTGGGTTGAATTATTGGGCTTGGCTGGGCTGAATTGTTCGGCTGATGGTTTGAATTGTTGGGATGAATTCTACATCTAGCATACAGCTGGATGTCACTTATATGAAAATGAATGTGTTACAGCTACTACACAGCTGTAAGTCACAGCTGGATGACATAATTTGAAGTTATTGGGCCTTTGTTGTTGTGGGCCTTTTGTCTACACCGACCCAATTTTTCCCTAACCCTAGTAAAACTTCGGCTATAAATTCACTGCCTCAGTGAACCCTTTCATCACATTCTCACTCCGCCGTAAAATCTTAATTGTTTCAAGTTCTTACTCTGTAAGTCTCATTTTTTACTGATTTGGATAGATATCTTCATTGTTTCTAAAATGTTTTCTTACTTTGTATTACAGATTCAAACAAGCATGGCATCATCTTCATCCTCCCCAGTTCCAGCTGAAGGCACTCAGATCCAGTGCCCTAGTAGAAGGTGCTCAAAGACACTCACCGTGTTATCTGCTAATAACAAGGACAATCCCCATACGTATGGACGAAGGTTTGTTACATGTGATTGTAACTGGAGGATCGTGTATCTGGAGCCAGAATACGACCCTCATCATCTCCGAGTCATGGCCAAACTGTTGAAGGAACACGCTGACATGGAGCTCAAACTTCGTATTTTTCACAGGTGGGACAAAGAATCAGCCTTATTCCACCTTGGAGTTCTGTTTCCCAATGAATATGGCCGTGGTCCTCCTTCCCCTGATTCCGATTAGGATGTAATGTTGTTATGTGTCTTGAAAGTTGTTACGTCTTTGCTAAGTCTGTTGTAGTTTCTGGAGTGTCTGTTTTAATTTAACAAGTAATCCCTTGTAGTGAATTCAGAACTTGTTTCATTTAACCCATCTAAAACATTAAAAAATAACAGACAAGACAATACTATAAAAAAGGAGTCAAGATATTAAAAGCATAACAGACATACAACAGAAGTCATCGACTAGAATTTCAAAAGGTGAAACATTCAACACATCCGAATTCACTACAGATCAACATCTATACTACCATAATTAATGCGATAGTCCTTCCATTGCTGCATCCTCAGCGCGAACCCGCGATCCAATTCATTCGCACTAGGATCCTTGAACATGCGTCAAACTCCAGGTACAGATGGTACCGGACAGTCTTCTCTAAGGCACACCTAAATTACAAAACATAAATACCATGTTAAGCATTAAGAAAATTGAGTGAAAATCACAAATACTTTAGTGAAAATCATACCGGTATGTAGTGGTTTGCTAAGCCCACACGAGCCATTGCATAAATTTTCAAACCATGACTGGAGCATTGTTGATACACCTTCATCGGTAAGCACAAATATGATCGGACTTTGGATAAGTATATCAAACCAACATGAAACTTAGTGGCAAATGCTAATCCAATCATGGGCATACTCATCCAGTATCTTTCAGGACATGGTGATCTGCTATAGTTGACCTCTTGAACAAGAGCGTCGAAGTTGTTTGCCAAATCCGGGCGTAGTCTGGTCATGACTCGTCTGTAGATATCATTGTTCTCTAACAGCTCCGTAGTCAGTTCCATGCGAATGCGAGGATATTCTTGTTGGTGATGCCCCAACAACATGGCTAGTGACCGATATCCACAGTGTTCATCCGCCCTTACGTCTTGTGCATCTACAATGTATGGAAACATGAAGAGATCAACATTGTCAACCCCGAAGTCTACCCCACATTTCGTCATTGCTGGCTGAGGGAACTCATCTGTAAGAGTGCAACCTGATAATCCGAACCCCTCTCCACCAGTGCCACTTGAATGACCAAACGCCTCTGCCGCAGTGCACCCAACAACTTCAAACTCCCTCATTATAGTAGGCTCGTTGAAAGTAGGTTGTGCCGCCGTTGCTTTTCCCTTTCCCTTTCCTCTAACCGTCTTATTCTTCACCTTCGCAGCATCATTTTTCTCTAATTCTTCCCTTGCGTACTCAAACGCGCTCATCTCTCTCTCGGTTCCCCACTTCTTTCCTACCGCTCCTCTTGGTCTGCCAGGATCCTTGATTCCCGTCGGCTCCAACGCAAGACTTTGATGTGGATACTCCAACATTGTGTACAAGTCCGCTATCTGAGACCACTGACTTTCAGGAAGTTCCCCCTTTTGCCATCTATCGTTGAGCTCAATGAATCTCAACTCCCGCATGGTCTGAGGTACACCAATCTCTACCTCCCCGTTATCAAGTTCAATCCTATCCCATTGTAGCTGCCTCCAGAATCTGTGAATCTGATTGAGCTTGAATGGCTTCTTCTGAATAATATGTTGCACCATCTCGTGGATGCACGGTAGGCCTTGACATTCTCGCATCCAGTAATCTTCGCAATGTTCCTCATAATTCTTCGCCTTTATATCCTCCCATATATCCCACAACTTATGCAACGCTCTATCAGACACATTATGGAATAGATGCCGAAATATCAATTTCACTTGTGGATTCATTCGTCTGAAAACCCCGGGTGTCTTGATCCGATCCTCTTCCATGGTGGCCCTCACCTTCACAATCTGGCCCTCGATGGCTGCATGGATCCTCACAACCATTCGATTAAAACCGCCTATACTTGAACCGATTATTTTCTTCAACACCTTATGCATTCCCTCAACCCTATGTTTTATTCATTCAATGTCGCGTTTAAGTAAAACAACTGTTACATAATCAAACTAATAAATAAATCGGAAACGTTTAAGTAAGTTAAAAAAAAATTACCTGTTTGAGGTCCTCGTGAAGAAGTGAAGATTGTGTTCCGTCCATGCGCAAACAATGTTTGTCTTGTAAGGGATAAGCCACACCTTTTCAATGTATCCGACGACGCCGCTTCTCCAAGATGTTCTCAATCCTAGCAGTCTTTCCTCGTATTGTTCCTCCGTTCTTGATAGAAAAAGTCTCCATACTTGCGAGCACAACCTTTTCACCGATTCCTTATTTTTCAAAATTCTTGTAGCGTTTACCTCGATGTTGTGCTTGATATGAACCCAACACAATAGGTGTTGAACCGGAAGATCTTTGAACACATATTTGATTGCAGTGATGAGAGCTAGTTCTCGATCGGTCATTATTGCAGTCGGCATTACTCCGGCATCCTCAAACAACTTTCTAAGCCTCTGAATTATCCACAAGTAGTGCATTGTTTCCTCCTTACCCGTGAATGCATATGCAATGTTGAATGTCTTATGCGTGCAAGTGAAACCGACAATCTCCACAAGAGGCATTTTATACCTGCATAATATATTTAAATAATGAAGGAAGAGGCATATGCAATATATTTAAACAAAAAAATTTTGATATACAACTATTATGTACCTATTCGTCTTGTATGTGGCGTCAATAACCACGACGTACGGAAACATCTTCAACAAGTGCAACGAGTCTTGATGGGCAAAAAACAAGATTTCCACCTCGTTTGATTTCTTCTTGCAGAGGGGATGCACTACATAGCTGCGCTCCTTCAAAAACTTCAAGGTCCATTGTGTAACAGTCAAATCTCCACGATCCTCAAAATGCATCTTCTGAATAAAGTTGGCGATTTGTTTTGTGGATGTTGTATTCCCTGGAAAGGCCGCACTCAACTGAGTAGCAATAACAGACGGCGTAGTCAAGCTGTTCGCACATACCGTCACAAATTTCACCTCGTTCGGCGTCATTCGACCCATGTACGGATGGCCAATGAAGCTAGTGGAAAGCTTATGATTGTGTTGTCCGTATTTTACCTTCACATACCATCCATCTCTCGCATCCCTCGCCCTGAACCTATATCCTCGGATCTCAAACTTGCAATCCGACTTCTTATCCCTACTATCCCGCTCTGTATTAACAACCTCCTCTGTTTCGCCATCCTCTCTTTTCTTTTTCCCTGATCTATACACTCCAGCATGCGAGCACATTATATTCATTTGACGCTCATTGCTATGGCGAGTCACTAATACCATCATAAGTTGTCTACCAATACTCTGAACCCAACGCCTCAAGTGTTCCTTAGTAGGAAACGTTTCTTCGGTATCAAACGAATCATAGTAATCCATACCCTATAATTAATAAAAACTACCATATTTATCACAACTAAAACTTAAAACTACGAGTCCACATCAATCTAAACTATCACTTCTACAAATTATTTGCAGCTAAATAACGTAAATAAATACGAAACGATTCTAATTAATTACTAACCGAAAAATCTCCGGCGTCGAAGTCTCCTCCTTCTTCGTCGGTATCGTCGTCCCACATCCCGTCGTCGGGTTCACTAAAATACTCTTTCTCATCCACGATCGCATCGTCTTCGTCACTCCCATGCTCGTTCTCTTCAACATACTCGTTCTCTTCACCGCTCCCATACTCAATCTCCGTCACATATTCAAACTCCTCACCATCACTCAAATTTGTAACTCTCCTATTTGACATTTTTGACTTCAACATCCATCCGAAGTTCCTACATTTATACACATACTACATCCCAAACGGTCATATTCTGAAAAAATAGTCGTTGGGATAAAAACAACGTACACCCATAATGGGCGTACAGGCAAAATATACCCCAACGGTCACTTCTGAATTTGGACAAATAGCCGTTACACCAAATTTTTTACTCGTACGCCCATTATGGGCGTACGCCCATAATGGGCGTACGAGTAAAAAATTGTATTTCCCAACGGCTATTTTCAAACAGCTATATTATTAAAATTTATACTGTACGCCAGTTTTGGGCGTATACATAATACCGTATTTTGTATTTTGCCTCACAATCGATGTTGGAATTTTGCACTGTCCGCCCAAAACCAGCGTACGCCCATTTTGGGCGTACGACAATGTAGTGTGGAAAGTTGCAAAATGTAGTGCGTATAGCTTTTGCCTTTTTATAGGCTTTATTGACACCTCCTACATCTACCTAACTACAATATAAGGAAGAAGCCAAGTCTTCACAAAAGATTGCGCCACCTCAACGCCATGTCACAATTTTTTTAAATAAAAGAAATTAATTAATTAATCAATTTTTAAAATAAAAAACCTTTTTTTTTCATTCCACCTCTTCCATGATCTCCTCCAAATATGCAAATCAAGTCATAGATTCAAAAGCTTTGGTCATTTATCAACCATGTTTAATAAAAGTATAAATAAGGACCATATAATAAGCTTTCGTCATGTCTAAAATTAATCTCTTTAGATAAGATGTTAGTTTTAGAAATTTATGATTAAGTGTTACCATTTTAGTGATTAAGTGTTGTCATTTTACATTTTTTTTGTAATGGATTTATCTATTTACTTGTAGGGGTAGTTTCTTATTTAATTATACCCTAGATTAGAAAAACCTATCATTGAACTTAAAAGTTCAAACTTCAGAGAGTATGATGTAGAACGATTATGTTTATAGTATTATTTTGTTGATAGCCTGATCATTATTTTATGCTTAGATAAGACTATCTAATTGAGTTTTAGTTGTCTATACGATAGGTTGATATATATTTTATATTGGAGGTTGATCATTCAATATTTTCACTCTGTTTTTACATATATACATTTTATAATGAAAACATGTATTAACATTTTTATTATTATTTATCTTTCATAAATATAACTTATATATTATTTTAATAATATTTGTACAAAAGTTACATTCTATAAATATTAATGTATATTTATCATCCCGTGATATTCACGACGCCTACACTAGTTATTTTTTAAAAGAGAAGCGACCCTCTCGAAAAATTTTATAAATAAAAAATACTACTTTTGCTTTTCTTTTGACCTATTGGTCCCACCATAAAAAAAGTTTAGTGATGTCCCATATTGTTTCACCATAAAAGGATATGACACAACGTCGTTTTATTCACTAGTCGTCCTTACGTAAGAAGTTTTACTATGAAAAAACACATACCTCGTCAATAAAATTTGTTCATTTTTAAGTATAATTTTCAACATCTTCATGTTATATTATTTTTATTTATAAAATAAATTCAATATTCTTTTGACTCATCATTAACTATGTTATAAGCATTGTTATTTGGATTGCTATATTTTATTTTTGAGTTGGAGAAATGAAAAATCTTTAAGAAAATATTTTTAAGTTTATTATTTTTTAACTTGTTATGAAATTTTACAAAACGTTTGCTATATACATTTTAATGGGCTAGTCTAAAACAGCTCAAATCCACATTTTCAGAGTTGGTTTGTTATATTATCAAACTAGTCTTTGTCCCGAACGACGTACGGGAATGATATAATATATTATTGTGTTGGTGGGAATGACATTAAATATTAAAAAAATATATGAGAAATCTATCAACAAAACAGTTATATATTTTCAATTGAAAAAATAAGATGAATTAATAATTTGATAATGCAATTTCAATTTTACACAATCAAATTGTCTAAAATCACACAATCATATTTTTAAATAAGCTATAAGTATATTCCATAATATATTTTTAATTTTTTAGAGAGAAAAATAGGACTATAATTAAATGATTGATGCAATTGTTTTTTAAAAACAGAGTCTAAATATAACTTATAGGTTTGAGTTTGTGGATTAGTATATTTACCACATATTAGAGTGGGAGAGTGGGATAATGGATGTTCATATATTTCAATAAAAAATTTTGTTCAAATTTATTTTAAATGGAGAAATAATAAAAATAAAATACACATGCCTCCACTCAAATTTCGCCAAGTGGCGCAACATTTTGTGAAGACGTGACTTCAACTTTAATATTATACTAGTGTTCGTCTCATACGACGTACACAAAATGATACAATTTATTATTTTGTTGGTAAGCAAGAAATTGGATATTAAAAAAAATATGAAAATTTTATCAACAAAAGAATTATATATTTTTAATTAGAAAAAATGAAGATGAATTAGTAAATTCATAATGTAATTTCAATTTTACACAACCAAATTGTCTAAAATCACACAATCATAAGGTCTTAAATAAACTATAAGTTTATTTCATAATATATTTTTAGTTTTTTTAAAGAGAAAATTAGAGTTATAATTAAATAGTTGATGCACTTGTTTTTCACTAATTAGACTCTTTAGTACTATGAAAATGTCAAGTTGTAAATCCCTAAAAAATGATGAATTAATTTATCAAAAATAACTTATAGGTTGAGTTCGTGGATTAGTTGATTTACCACATGATAGAGTGGGAGAGTGGGATAGTAGGTGTTCATATATTTCAACAAAAAAAGTTTGTTCAATTTATTTTAAATGGAGAAATAAAATAATAATAAAAAACATGTCTCCACTCAAAGTTCGCCGAGTGACACAAATTTTTATAAAGACATGACTTCAACTTTAATATTGTATATACTAGATATATTAGATTATATGTACGTACCGTTACCCATTAGGAGTTGAATCTCTATATAACTACTAAAACAAAACCGCTTCCTCTCATTCTAGCTATGCCACGTAGGCAACTTTCATTAGAGCAATCCACTTGTCGATTTTCTATTGGTTACTGTTTTAATTTTCAAAATATTATATATATCAAATTTAGAAAAAGAGAGAGACAATATCACAATAAAATCTCTCAGATATGGAAACTTAGAAAAATCACGGCAAACATATATCACAATGATATTACATGCCATATTTTAAGTTATTATTATGTGCCAAATTTGGGTAATAAATTTATAATCCATTAATATAAAAAAATAAGGCAAAAAATATAAATATAAATATAAATATCATAAATTATTAAATAATTGATTGTCATATATCTTTTCTATAGTCTTAAATACACTAAAAACTAAAATAAAAAAGTAACAAATATTGCAAAATGGTAAAAATTAAAGATTGAAATATAAACAAATATGTATAATAACTATAATATTCTATAGTTTTGTTTCAATATACATTACTATTTGTTATGTATATATCTCTAATGATGATATTTAATCATTTTATAAAATTTATAACATAAATTTTCCTTTCCAATTCATCTAGATTGTATGCATAAATGTCATTTTTTAATTTCTGACCGAAAATGCTCAAAACTTGAAATTATCGAACCCGAACTAACACGAGAATATGCGCCCCGAATCTGACTTGATTAAAAAAGGTAGAGTATGTTAATATAATTATTAAGTATATTTATTTATTTTTTAATATTTTTTGTTTTAATAAAAAAAAATAGTGTTGTTAACCCTATAAGTTCTCAACTTGAACCTGAAATGATCAAATCCTACTTCATTGATGTGATTGCTCTAAATCTAATTGGATTAAACCACCGTATATATAGTTGATATTACCTCACACCACCCGTTTTATTGAAAGTTATTTTTTCCACATATAACAGGGGTTTTTTTTTCGAAAAATGTTGATGGCGACGATGAATGGTTAATTGTTTACTGGGTTGTTTTTATGAGTGGTTAAAATTAATTTTCAATAAAGTTGGTGGATTAGGGCTATTTTGTCTATATAATCAATGGTTTAATCCAATTTTTCCTAAATACTAATTATGTCAGTTATTAAGATAAAACTTAATATATAATATATTAAAATTTTAAGAAACTATACAAATCCTGTACATGGTACGAGAATTAATCTAGTATATAATCTTATCTTATCTATATAAAGACTAGTTGTCCAATGGAAAAAGTTAATGCAATCGGTACCTAATTTATACTAAATTCATTTAAGTTTTTTATTTTTATTCATTAATTATCATTAATTCTAAATCCATTTATCCATTTAAGCCATTTTGTTTTCATTAATTAATTATCTTATCCTAATTATAATTTAATTTAATTTAATATCTAACACCTTATTTTTTTATATATTGAAAAGTTGGTTGTCTTTTGTCAAAAATTAATGTAATTGTTATATATCTCTACCACAACCAATACTCCTAATTTTTCATTCTTAAACCTTAAGATTTTTTAGTCATTTCCATAAAAATTATATATATAAATTAATATTATGTCCCCAAATTACTTCAAACATAAATATGAGGAAATAAAAATACTTATTTCAAATATTAACAAATTTGATAACAACAACAACAATATTAACGAATTATGCATACTACATTAAACCACGTATGAAAATATATAATTTCCTCGCGCGGAGCGCGGAAGCCGTATTTAGTTATCTTATCTTATCTATATAAAGGTTGGCTGTTCATTGTCAAAATTGAATGAAATTGGTACCAATTTAATACATTATTCATTTCTTAATCACCTTCTATTGGACTTTTGGTCATGTATTTAAATATTTTTCTTATATCCCTATGTTATATTTATTTATAGTCTACTTGATTAAGTCACAAATTAAATTAATGTGTGAACTTCTCTTATGACAATGCAAACTTATTCTAATATTATGTTTTAAAACTACTTCAAACATAAATATAAGGAAATAAAAATACTTATATTTACAAATATTAATAAATTTGATAACAACAACAACATATTAACAAATAATGTATAACTATATTAAATCACATACGAAAATCCGTAATTTTCTCGCGCGGAGCGCGAGACCGTATCTAGTCTATATAAAGATTGGCTGTCCAATGCCAAAATTGAATGAAAATAGTACCAGTTTAATGCATTACCCGTTTTTTAATCGTCTCTCTTATTTTGCAAGCATTCCCATTGCCTTCCTCTTCCTCGCCTCCTCTTCGTCTTCTCCTCCCTCATCCCTCATCGTTGTCTGCGACTCTATCTGCCCACTGTGTTATTGTTTGCCGTTTGATTTTCGGATTTTTGGCCTTTGTTTACTCTCCGATCATCTTTAGGTAGGTTTTCTCAACATTGTCGTGATTCCAGAGAATCCGGCTTACAGCGAGGAGAAAACGGTGTCGGAGTCGGGCGATCGTGATTCGGAGAACTCAATCTCCGCTCTAAACTTTGCCATCTTCAGGAAGGAGCCTGACGAAGAAGAGGACGGAGACGAGGTTGCAGTCACATGGCAGCTTTTTTCGGTGAAGGGAGAAAGTGACGGAGTTGGAATTGGAGGTCCGAGTTGGCCCGTATGAGACTCAGTGGCTTAACCTATTTGTGTCTGGTTCTGTTTCGAGTGCGCAATCAGTGAGAATTCAGCCGTAATCTGCTTTTAGCCTCTCATCTGACTTCGCTACTGCTGATACCTTCCACCTCTACTTTCGTCGCCCCTCCAGGTATCTCCCTTCCTCCCCCCCCCCCCCATCAAATTTCTGAGATTAGGGTTTCTAATTTCTTCCATCTCTGCAACACTTCAACATTGATTCTTATTTCTTCCATCGATTATCTGCAGCACTTCCATCTAGAGGATGGGGCTAAGAATTTGAAGGATGGAGCCGTTGGAGTCATCACTACTGATACAGTGTGAGGCATTCTGCTCATTTCTTGCGTTTTACCAGTTTTTTGTAGTTCTGTGAAGCAATATCCAATCAAATTAATATAAGAAAAATGATGTTTAGTGTCCACTTTCACAATCATACAAAAGACTCATTATCTTAAGCCTCTACACTTCATCAAGCCTGATTAAATAGTAAAGCACATGAATATATACCCCACAGCTAAACTATCCAAACAATCAATAACACTTTCAGTTTTAGCATAATTTTTATGAAAATTGTCTCTTTTCTTTTTTACAGATTACTAGGGGTTGCTCTAGAGAGGAAAGGTTTGTTTTTTTTTATTTGTGATAGACATAGAACGTTTCAATGAGTTCAATTTGAAGAAGATATTGGAAAATCCCGAAAGGAACCATCTGAAGTATTTTGAACGGTTGGTTATTGATTATATTTTACATTAATCAGATTCATTGGTAGATTCGTTAGAGTCACTTACCTAAATATCTTAGATTGGGAATCTATTAAGATGCCTTAATTACTTATCTTTTTCTATTGTTCACCATGGATTGTCTTTAGGGAGCCCATTCCCTGCTAAAATGTTGATATCAAGTTGGACGAAGCCTTTGAATGTTGTGTCATGGAATTTTGATGTTGTATGAGAATGTAAATCAAATATATGACATGTAAGGTTCTTGCTTCTCATTTAAAATATCATGATTCTTTATTAAGTAGGTGTTATCTTTTTATGTGAGCTTGGCTATTTGTTTTAATGTTTTTACTCTCTCAGGTGTGACTTCATTTCCTTATTGGATGGTTTTTCTCACTCATTCATACGTCTAGATAACATTGATAAATTCCACACAAATTATCGATTATTGTTGTTCATTCTTTCCTTATTTGATTATTGTCTATACTCTTTGTTTTGATAACTAGAACTGCACTTCTGTAAGTCGTTGCGGCTTTCCATGGGGGGAGTGATTGAAAAATAATTATCGATCCAGAAAAAAAATGGCGAGTTCCATATCTATGTTTTGAATTGAAATTTTGTGTGCTTTATGACATTGTGCTCGATATATTGCTTCAACTGTTGTCGCGGCCTCTAGCTTCACATCAAATAGATTTTGTTATGCGTATTTGATGGCTGAACTGGGAATGAAATTCTTTATTAGATTTTGACTGTGTTCAACAGTGTCTGCTTGTAGTTGGTATGCTCTCCATCACATTCGGGAAAACTGGAGAAGTAGATAAACCGTCTTGGTTGGATGAACTATATCCAGGAGAAGCTGATGACTTGAGCACATGAAATATGTATACTAAAGAATCATATAGTCCTGACTCTCCAAAAGTCAAGTGTTGGAGCTCTGAAACACCTGATCTTCGTTCTGCTAATCTGCCAGATCGTGAGGTTTTGCAGGTATATGATCTACCTTTCCTAAAAACACTATTGTCGAAGCACCAAATGTCAATAGCCAATACCAGTTTCTTAAGTGAATTGTTAAAAGGAAAAATATGTAGCGCTACACAACTATATACCAATAGTTTTCTAATGATATACCAATAGTTTTCTAATGATATATTTTTGAGGGCAGATCAATGATATCACACAAGTATTATTTTCGTTTGCATGTTGGAACTATATAGAAAGTATTTCTAATGCTAATTAATTGACAGGTTTCCACACGGTTCTTATCGGCCAGTCCTCCATTGCATTGGTTTGCTGCATATGTGATGGATTCTCACACACATAAGAGATGGTCATATTTGATATGGGTTTACTCCATAACCTACATACTCTTAGGCAGTTTACTGTTTTTCTTGGTTAACTCATATTTCTTGGTTGTTGAGAAATTGAAAGTTTTGCTCTTTCTTATATCTCCGCAGTTGCTTATAAGGAGTGGTCGTACTCAAGAGGAAGCTCTGATGATTCTTGTCCCAAAGGCATACAAAAACCACCCAACATTGTCCATTAAGTATCCCGAGGTATTAATTTTGACAAGCTGGGTTTTACAAAGAGCATGAATTCATTAGCTTGTTTCTTATCAGATGGCTGCAGGCCTGCAACATTGGGCTCTTCTTGAGTTCCCAAAGAAGCATGGACTTGCTATTTTGTGGGGGTGGCTCCTACATTTTATTCATTTCGTCTGACATATACATCTCCATTTGTGGCTTCAGCTCTCTCCTCTCAGGTATGGTTTGCTATGCCCTTAAATATGAGTTTCAAGTAAAATGTGTTATGGTAAATGTTCATGCTTTGTGAAATAAACATTTTACCCTTGCTCTTGAATTTTTAGGTTTTGTAAGTTAAATGTTATGAAATAATAGTATTTGAAATTAAACTTTGTGGAGATTGGACAAACTGACCCCATCAGCACCAGCAGTTTACCTGAATCACCAATCCCTGCAGAAATTCAAGGTAGATCTGAATTTAGTGTCATTAGTTATGTTTCTCCTATAACTTTGCTTACTCAATGATTTGTATCTGTCTTGCTAGATCATCTGGTTTCTGATCAGAAAAATACTGAAGCTTCAACAAAATTTGAGCAAAAAACCGAGCTGTCTCATTCTGATTCGATCGAAACCAATGAGGCTCCATCTACATTAACTTTTGGACATGGACTGGAGGAGCTTATTTGGCAAGATATTGACCTTAAATTAGACATCAGCAACAACAGTTTACCTGAATCACCAATTGCTGCAGAAATTCAAGTTGATGATCCATCCAATGGTAAATCTTAGTTTAGTGTTACTAACTATGTTTCTCCTTTAACTTAGCTTAATTATTATTTTATTTCCATCTGTATTGCTAGATCATGTGCTTTCTGATAAAAAAAAATATTGAAGCTCCAACAGAATCTGAGCAAAAACCCGAGCTATCTCATTCTGATTCCATCGAATATTATGAGACTCCATCTACATTAACTGCTCCTGTTGGACATGGATTAGAGGAGCTTAATTGGAAAGATATTGATCTTAAATTAGAGTCTTCAAAAAGTGACCCCATCAGCATTATTAGTTTACCTGAATCACCAATTGCTGCAGGAATTCAAGTTGATGATTCGTCGAATAGTAAATCTTAGTTACTGTCAAGTTTGTCATTTGTTATGTTTCTCCTTAAACATAGCTTAATTACTCTTTGATTTCCAACAGAATCTGAGCAAAAACCCATAGCCGAGAACATCGAAAGAAAAAATGAAGCCGAAAAGGAGCATGTCTCAACTGATGTTTTTTTATGTTGAGTTTTATAGCAAAACGTTCAGATTAGTCCAACAATCACTTTTTTCTGAGCCATCTACTGATTCTTAACATACTTATTGGTGCTTGCCCATTCTCAACTGATTTCACTTCCCCATTGGCCGTAGTGCTAGGAAAAAATATCAAGATGTTTTTCTTATGTTGTTGAATTATTAAATAGAATAGGTCACTATTTGGACTGCAATTGTGGATCATTCTTACTTTCCAGTTTCCACCCATGGTTTGCTCAATATCCATCAAATACGCCAATAACCAGTTCTAGACTTGATCCTGAACCTTCTTGGGTGTGAAGATCTATTTTTTGTTGTTCATTTTTTGTATAGCAGGATGACTCTTTTCAGGCCCAATACAAATTGATCTCAATGTAATAGATCTTGGTGTATAATCTTCTTCCTAAAATGTGAGTTTTGGTAGCGTAGTTAGATTGGATTGTTGACATTATTGCAATTCTCACAGTTTTCCTAACGCGGGTATTGATTTATGCCAATTTTCAATTGAATAGGCATTTATTTCATTAATCCAGGTATTGAATTCTATGTAGAGGTTATCCAGGTATTTGTGTAGAGGTATCTTTAAAGTATTGTTGCTTTTGTAAACAAAAGCTGAAACATTTGTGATCTCAAGATTTATTTAGTAAAACAAAGCCAAAATAACATAAGTAACATATTTTGTCATGCATTGCAAATACTTTAAAAACTATCCCCATTCTTATTTGTCATGCTTGCAAATACTTTAAAAACTATCCCCATTTTTAGATGATTTTAATTTGCTGAGAACTTTTCTTCTCCAAAATTAAATCCTTGGTTTATGAAGGCCCCGGTAATCCATATCATTATGGATGGATGGATACATTCATGATAGTGTTTCTTATCACCGTCATACATAAGCGTAATGATATCAAGATAGTATACTGTATTGATATGATTCTTTTTACATTGTTGGGTGGATGAATAGAAACATGATGGTGTTGCTCATCGTTGCTATGTTTTGTAAAAAAAAAAGCATTGTGTCGCAGTGTTGTCGTAACGCAAGTGTAGAAATCGTTGATGAAATAATTCATCTTGACCAATGATAAGAAGGATTCATGTGTAGTTTTAAAATACATAAAATATATTAAATGATAAGAGTTTTGAGTATATAAATAGCTATCTTATATTTATAAACTTATATTTACAATGATAAATTCCTATTCTCTTTTTATAAAATCAAATTTTAGTATACTGAAATTTATATTTATATTTGATTACATTGTATCTACTTATATACAATACGATGTTGTTCTCATGTAAATGCACTGTAATTGCTTTGGAGATTGATAGACTTTGATTCACTGAAATGTTAATTTGTGTTGATTTCTCTGTTTGATTGAAATAGAGGCAAGGTTTATGTTCGCAATTGTACCATGGAGATTCACATTTTATTTGGTTGACGATGAAATAAACACTAATTCATAATATTGTTCTTATTAGAGGAAATGAGGCTTTGCATTGCTGATAATGAGTGATCCCATTTCCGCATAGGATCGGTTATCCATGTATATTTGATTATTGGAATATTTTCGTTAACATTTGCATGAGTTGGCTGCAATTTAGACCTAGGTTCGATGTGAGTTTGTTGTGCATGTTATGATATTTGAACACAAACGATTTTATTGTGTTGACTTCAAAAAACGTGTGCGTTTTAATCTCAAGTATGTGCTTTCCTCGGGTCATACTGAACATCCGGGGGGTTGCAGACTCAGTTATATTTGTCACGCAGTGTGAAACATTGAAAATATGCATAAATGCTTCTTTTTTCCCATATATATGTTTAAAAGATTATGTATATATATTTGACTTACAAGGATTTCTTCCAGGAGCAAGGGCATATTTATTTCAAGAAATTTTATTGTAACATCATCAATTAAGGTGACGAAGGTGGTTCTAGATTCTTTGCCTATTTTGAGTTGATACTTCTGTTAATTAATGATCTGTGAAATCTAATTAATTCTAATTTCATTGAAGTTTTTTTATTTCTATTAATTAATGATCTCTGAAATCTAATTAATTCTAAATCCATTTAAGTTTTTTAATTTTTCTTAATTAATTATCTTATTCTAATTTAATATTTATTAGAATTATAGTAAAATAAATAATTTATAGTATTAGCTCATTTAGAAGGCATCTATGTTATGTTAGAAACTTGATTAACTCACAAATTAAGTTAATGCGTGTAATATTAGAAAAACATGTTGTCAAATAAAATAAAGTATTGAGTAAGTTTCTCTCATGACAACCTTATTTCATTATTATATTTTAAAACTAATATAAGGGGATCGAAAATACTTATAATTACAATATTAACAAATTTGGTAACGACAACAAAAATATTAACAAATAATGCGTAACTATATTAAATCACATATAAAAATACGTAATTTCCTCGCGCGGAGCGCGAGTCCCGTATCTAGTTATACATAAATGATAAACCGGATGAGATTCAATGACAGAACCAACACACCATGCATTCAATGCATAGACCAAAAACATTTGTCTTTCATTATTATAAACTCAAGAAAATACATTATAAGAATTATCAAGATCATAAGTTCTATTTCAAACACCACAATTACCACCAGGGCCGCCAAAGTACATATTACACTTAAGTCCATAATCCACGAACAATTGTACATCATAACAATTTGGAAAATCTGCATTCA
This sequence comes from Oxyria digyna, assembly GCA_029168935.1. Lineage (NCBI taxonomy): Eukaryota > Viridiplantae > Streptophyta > Magnoliopsida > Caryophyllales > Polygonaceae > Oxyria > Oxyria digyna. The sequence goes on along the minus strand of JAPVLV010000004.1, from coordinate 10,373,510 downwards.
CATATAAGTCAGGTATCTTGATGTCTAGCCATGACCCTTTTCCATTCTGTGTATACTGCATTTGTTGCACAAAGCAAGACTTTCCATACCCTTCTCTGGCTCGAAGACCGCTCCCCATCGAGGGCGAAGTCATCAGGTTTGGACTGAAAGTCCGTCCACCCCATCCCACCTCATCTGCAAAGCCCGCCAAGCCTGTAAAGAGCTCTTTGGGCCAGTAGCCCACCACCACGTTAAAGCTCACTGTCAACCACCAGTCACCTGACAATTGATCCTATTTTTTCAAAGAAAAAGATTCATCTGAGAATGCCTATTAATGTGCGAATATACTAATGGGTTATTCACATGCACATAGATGTATATACATGCACATTCGCAAATGGGTGAACTTATTTAAGACTGTATGGAACATCACATGCATACACTTGTGTGTGCATGATAATGTAAATGAATGTGCATGTATTTGTGCATTCGCACGTTAAGCATATCGTACCAAATCTGTATCCTATTTCATAGCTAAATTTAAAGAATGTACAAGTCTACAAACATACACCACAAGATATCATCAACGCGTGAATGTTGCATTAGCTTACTTGGACTATAAATATAGGGAGGGAGTATTGTGTGCCTCCGTATGTAGAAAGAGGATGTACGCGAGCCCCGAGGAAAAGGTGCGTGTTCACTTGCACAAATCCTTTGCAATGCATGTCTATGCACCCTGTCTTATTATGGTTATCGGCCTGTCAAATGTTACACCAACATTAAGAGAAGTAATCCACTAGCTTATATATTGAACAAATGAGATCAAGGAGTTGGGAGATTACGGTCCATTGGGTAAAAAGCCGAGTTACACTATCTCCGTAAATTGCAGGGAACACCTAAAATTACAAAGAAATGGACACAGATTAAGATGTGATAATAGACATGAACATGTTACATGTTTATAAAAGTATAACTTACCGACCACCCGGCATGTATGCCATTAAATTCATTGGACATGCCATGCGAAACGTATATTAATGCATCGCTATGTTGGTCGTTGGCAACACTCGGGTTGTAGGCATTGAGCATGCCGCGCACTCCTCTGTATGTTGTCGTTCGTTTAAATGTTTTAGCTTGTGCAAACTAGAGGGCGAAATGAAAACAACAAAGGGTTAACTTGTTATTGTTGATCATTGTTATGATACTTATAATGTAAGATGTGGTTGAGAATATGTACTTACGTGCCAACCGGGCATACTCTCAGTATTAGGGTTGACTGATGTTGGATACTTTTTGAGATATGATTGAACCCTAGCTATATCATCCTTTTCGACCCTTCGGATTGGGACTGACCCGTCTAAACAACCTCCATTTTTGAGCCCGAGCTGTGCATATATTTCATTATGATCCGTTTCGTTTGATTCATCAAGAAGAAAACTTGGCTTCAACTGTAGAAGAAGACAAGTTTTTGTATGTCAAACACATGAGACTTTTATAAAATACTGAAGATCCTCAATTCTAATTTGAAATTTACAGGATCTGATTCAAATACTTGGAGCTTAAACAACAATCAATTCAGTTTGTTTCCAACGAAACGACGTCCAGAGGATTAGATGGGGACAATTATTTCTCTGCAATACTTGAAACTTAAATATACTCACAAAAACAATTCATCATTGAGGATAAATTACTCTCATGATTTGAAAAACAATTCAATTACTTGAGCTTAAACAACAATCAAGTGTGTTCTCAATTCACTTTTTTTGAAACGCTACTTGGTTGTTTTTAATATTCCGATGTAAAACTTAAATAAACTGGATTATCAATTAACGTCAATTTTCAAAGGCATTTGTTAAGTATGTGTTGTTAAGTTTTACACCAAAACAATAGAACGCCAAATAATAGCGTGAAAAAAATTGTTAACCTTTTTAAAAACGCTACATCATTGCATTTTATTATTCTGGTGTAAAAATTAAATTAACCGGCTTATAAATTAACATCATTTATTTTTCACACCAGAATATTAAAAAACAATCACATAGGGATTCAAAAAAAGTTAACAATTGTAAACACAATATCATTTGGAGTTTTATTGTTTCGGTGTGAAAATAACGACATCGGTTTAAAGAAGGCCTCTGAAAATAAATAACCGATTATAAATCAATGCCTAAAGAAACTAAAACTACCCTATGTCTAACTCAAATTCAAGATGACCCAACACAATCCAAAACAATGTAGAATATAGAAATTGATTATAAATTTGACCCAAATTAACCGGACTTGTTAATTCATTCAACAAGATCCTACACAAAACAACTCAAATTTGAAATGACCCCAAGTTCTTGAGTACCAGAACATACCTTAATAGTGTGATTACGAAGTAGAGGATGGTCCAAACTTGGTTGTTTGTAAATGTCGATGCAATCATAAACGTCGCCATCTTCAGTCTGCAAAAACCGAGCAACAAAATTCAGCTATACCCACCATAGATGAATCTACAATGAAAAGAAAGAATCATACAATGATCTTATTCTTTTCGAGCTTCGTTTGTTCGTGGATAGAGAAATGGATTCCTGCAATTTGATGGATTGTGAAGAAACAGAGGAAGGAGATAAAAGTGGTGAAAACAAGTATGGAATCCATTGAGGTATTGTGAAGAACTAGAGACCAATGAAATACCCATTGACCTTTGTTATCGTATTATAGTCCAGCTTTCATGGGTATTGTCATTAAATACATTGCCTCAATCTTTATTATCATTTATGGCAACATTTCTTCATTGATACATTGTTAGCATTTAATACCATCTATTGATTAATTGAATCTAATTACATTTGACTCTTTTTTTCTTTTCTTTTATATGAAGTAGATATTATAGTATTCAATGTGTGCGAACATTGTACATAAATATATTTCGATTTTTGGATCAAATTGTACATAATACATTCATGTTTAGGCCAATATACATATGCAACATCCAATGTGTTACGGTGCAGTATGAGGCACCAACAACGTAAGAACACGTGACAAAGAATGATACGGCTTTAGTTACTAGTAATTGATTCATCCATCAAAAATCTCTCAAAACACCCTCCAATAAACATGCTCTTAGGAGTTGGATATACAATTATACATGAACCCGATGAGATTCAATGACAGAACCAACACATCATGCATTCAATGCATAGACCACAAACATTTGTCTTGCATTATTATAAACCCACTCAAGAAAATACATTTAAGTATTATTATCGAAATCAAAAGTTCTATTTCAAACACCACATTTACCACCAGGGCCTCCAAGTAACATATTACACTTTAGTCCATCATCCAAGAAAAATCGTACATCATAACAATTTGGAAAATCTGCATTCACATATAACTCAGGTATCTTAATGTATATCCATGACCCCTTCCTATTCTGGGTATACTGCATTTGTTGCACAAAGCATGACTTTCCATACCCTTCACTGGCTCGAAGACCGCTCCCCATCGAGGGTGAAGTCAACGGGTTTCGACTGAACGTCCGTCTACCCCATCCCACCATTTCTGCAAAGCTCGCCAAGCCTGTAAAGAGCTCTTTGGGCCAGTATCCTACCACTACGTTAACACTCACTATCAACCACCAGTCACCTGACAGTTGGTCCTGTTTTTTTTCACACACACAAAAAATCTTAGAATGACTATTAAATTATTAATGTACGTATATACTAATGGATTATTCATATGAACATACACGCGTATATACATGCACATTTGCAAATGCGTGAACATATTTAAGACTGTATAGAACATCACATGCATACACTTGTGTGTGCATGATAATGTAAATGAATGTGCATGATAATGTAAATGAATGTGCATGTATTCGTGCATTCGTGCGTTAAGCATATTCGTACCAAATCTGTATCCAATTTCATAGCTAAATTTACAGAAGGTACAAGTCTACAAACATACACCAAAAGATATCATCAACGGGTGAATGTTGCATTAGCTTACTTGGACTATAGTTACAGGGAGGGAGTATTGTGTGCCTCCGTATGTAGAAAGAGGATGTATGCGAGCCCCAACGAAAAGACGCTTGTTCACTTGCACAAATCCTCTACAATGCATGTCTATGCACCCTATCTTCTTGTGGTTATCGGCCTGTCAAATGTTACACCAACATTAAGAGAAGTAATCCACTATCTTATATACTAAACAAATGAGATCATGGAGTTGGGAGATTACGGTCCATTGGGTAAAAAGTCGAATCATACTATCTCCTTAAACTGCAGGGAACGCCTAAAATTACAAAGAAATGGACGATAATTAAGATGTGATGATAGGCATGAATATGTTACATCTACGTAAAAGTATAACTTACCGACCACCCGGCGTGTATCACATTTAATTCATTGTACATGCCATGCGAAACGTATACTAATGCATCGTTATGTTGGTCGTTGGCAACACTCGGGTTGTAGGCATTGAGCATGTCGCGCACTCCTCTGTATGTTGTCGTTCGTTTAAATGTTTTAGCTTGTGCAAACTAGAGGGCGAAATGAAAACAACAAAGGGTTAACTTGTTATTGTTGATCATTGTTATGACACTTATAATGTAAGATGTGGTTGAGAATATGTACTTACGTGCCAACCGGGCATACTCTCGGTATTAGGGTTCATTGATGTTGGATACTTCTTGAGATATGATTGAACCCTAGCTATATCCACCTTTCGACCCTTCGGATTGGGACTGACCCGTCTAAACAACCTCCATTTTCGAGCCCGAGTTGTGTATATATTTCATTATGATCGGTTTCATTGGATTCATCAAGAAGAAAACTTGGCTTCAACTGTGGAAGAAGACAAGTTTTTGTATGTCAAGCACATGAGACTTTATAGAATACTGAAGATCATCAATTCTAATTTGAAATTTGGGTCTGGTTCAAATACTTGAAGCTTAAACAACAATAAATTCAGTTTGTTTCCAACAAAACAACGTCTAGAGGATTAGATGAGGACAATTCATTTTCTGCAATACTTAAAACTTAAATACTCACAAAAACAATTCATCACTATCATTGAGGATAAATTACTCTCGTGGTTTGAAAAACAATTCAAATACTTTAGCTTAAACAACAATCAAGTGTGTTCTCAATTAACTTTTTTTGAAACGCTACTTGGTTGTTTTTTAATATTTCGATGTAAAACTTAAATAAATTGGATTATCAATTAACGTCAATTTTCGAAGGAATTTGATAAGTATGTGTTGTTAAGTTTTACACCAAAATAGAACACCAAATAATAGCGTGATCAAAATTGTTAACCTTTTTAAAAACGCTACATGATTGCATTTTATTATTCTGGTGTAAAAATTAAATAAACCGGCTTATAAATTAACATCTTTTATATTTTACACCAGAATATTAAAAAACAATCACATAGGGATTCAAAAAAGTTAACAATTGTAAACACAATATCATTTGGAGTTTTATTGTTTCGGTGTGAAAATTAACAACACTGGCTTAAAGAAGGCATCTTAAAATAAATAACTGATTATAAATCAACGCCTAAAGAAACTAAAACTACCCTAAGTCTAACTCAAACTCAAGATGACCCAACACAATCCAAAACAATGTAGAATATAGAAATTGATTATAAATTTGACCCAAATCAACCGGACTTGTTAATTCATTTAACCAAGATCCTACACAAAACAACTCAAATTCGAAATGACCCCGAGTTCTTGAGTACCAAAACATACCTTAATAGTGCGATTACGAAGTAGAGGATGGTCCAAACTTGGTTGTTTGTAAATGTCGATGCAATCATAAACGTCGCCATCTTCAGTCTGCAAAAATCGAGCAACAAAATTCAGCTATACCCACCATAGATGAATCTACAATGAAAAGAAAGAACCATACAATGATCGTATTCTTTTCGAGCTTCATTTGTTCGTGGATAGAGAAATGGATTCCTGCGGTTTGATGGATCGTGAAGAAACAGAGGAAGGAAATAACAATGGCGAAAACAAGTTTGAAATCCATGGAGGTATTGTGAAGAACTAGAGACCAATGGAATACCCATGGACCTTTGTTATCTTATTATAGTCCAGCTTTCATGGGTATTGTCATTAAATACATTGCCTCAATCTTTATTATCATTGATGGCAACATTTCTTCATTGATACATTGTTAGCATTTAATATCATCTATTGATTAATTGAATCTAATTACATTTGACTCTTTTTTTCTTTTCTTTTATATGAAGTAGATATTATAGTATTCAATGTGTGCAAACATTGTAAATAAATATATTTCGATTTTTGGATCAAATTGTACATAATACATTCATGTTTAGGGCAATATACATATGCAACATCCAATGTGTAACAGTGCAACACGATATATAAAGGGTCTTCCTATTTAGCACATAGCAAAATTGTTATTTAGCATAGATCCAGATTCGTCACAGACTAATACAGGAGGTCCGTCACGGACCAATTTTTTAAAAACAATTCCATAATTTTGTAAAGAATTTTAATACGAGTATGTCCATATAAAATTCGCCTAAAACAAACAACGTTTGACCTTCTAAAAGCTCCAAAAACAAAACATTCACGTTCGTTTATGACTAAATAAACTTATTATTTATATATTATAACTAAAATCAAGAACTTATAACTTATATATTATAATTATACATTATCATCTAATATAAAAAATATTAGTTATAAATATTATTAATGCATTATATTTAAAAATTACAAACTTAATGTAGGTGAATATTTTGTTTTTTGGACTTTTAGAAGGGCAAACGAAGTCCGTTTTGGACAAATTTTATATACACAAACTCGTATTTAAACTTTCAACGAGATTATGACAAAATTACAAAAAAAATTGGTCTTTCAAGTACCAAAAGGTTTGGTCCGTGATAGATCTCCAATATTGCTCCATAGTGGACTAGATCGATTGCTTGGTCCGTGACGGACTTAGGTCTTTACTAAATAGTAATTTTTCTATGTGCTAAATATAAAATTTGTATATAAAATGAGGAAAAAGAGCAAGATATAATTTAACCGAATAACATATTAACGTGAATTAATGTTAGATGTTTTTACCGAAAACCACCCGTAAAATAGGCTACATTGCTCAAAACCACCTCTTTAAATCAATATTACCGGAAACCACCCGTGTAACACCTTCCGTTAGCCAAACGCCACCCTTCGTCTGATTCCGTCAAAAATTTTGTTAAATAATAGAAAATTACTATTTTAACCCTTACTTTTTCAATATAACATAATAGATTAAAGGATTATTTTTTTTATTATTATTATGAAATAATTAAATACCTCACCTGACCAAAATACCCCTATTTATCTTTCGAATTTTCAAAGCCTGCCATTTTTAAAATAAAATCATGTTCAGTTAACCCTTTTCCACTAACTCCTTAGCTACTCTTCATCACAACCCCTAATTTCCCAAATTCTTTGTGTAAAATCCATCTATTTTTGCAATAACATTTCAAGAAATCAAAAATGGCAAACTCGGTCGGGTCAAGGAAATTGGTGGAAGAGATGAAAGTTTCACATGAGAAGGGAAATTTGTTGCAAATCTGGATGAAGAACTCGTTGGGGGAAGCACAATCTTGTTCTCTAAAGATGGAATTGATAGTGGTCTATCATAGATGAGATTCAAGTTATATTGCCACCATGGATCTTAAACTGTCAAGCTTTAATTTTTGTGCTCATTTGTTTTTAGCTCGAGATGATTTTGGGATGGAGAGGAAGAGATGAATATTGTGGGTCCCAAATGTTTAAGCTGGAAATGATTTTGATTTTTCTAATTTGATTTTATCAGGTCCCAATAGTTTGTAGGGAATCAATCAATTTGGGGGAAATCAGTCTAGGGTTTCAAGAAATTTAGGAGAAATCAAGTAGTAATCAACCAATTAATGATAGAAAATCAAGCAATTTGTGGGAAACTTAGTCTTACTTATTTATTCAATTAACGTGATATTAGTTGCGAGTGGTTTCCGCCATTTTTGACATTTTTCCAAGCTTTTTTTTGTTACAGTGGAGCAGGGTGTTAGGGAAGGAGCAAGGTGTTAGGGAAGAAGTAGATCTTTTTTTTTTTTCATGGTACTAATTTTTTTCTTTTTCTTTTCTTTTTATTTTGGATTTAAAAATAATAAAATTTGTCACGTATGTGACACTGGCGGAATTTTAGACGGAAAACGAATATGGGTGGTTAATGAGTAATGAAGTACGTTAAATAGGGTGGTTTCCGATAATATTTGATTAATGAGGTGATTTTGAGCAATATGAACACTTTTACAAGTGCTCTTATTGTTAAGTAAATATTTATTTGCAAAATTTATATATATGTTTGTTCGATGGTTAATTATAAACCTTTAAATAGATATTTAAAAATTAGACAATTCAAAACATTAAAAAGAAAATGATAGTGTGTGACACTTTACAAACAATTTCAATTTTTGTATTGACACATTACCAACAACTGTAATAACTTAAAATAGTAAGGTATGTGGATTGCTAAACGCATACAAAGTATAACTTCTTTTTTCCATTGAAATATTATTTATTTGTTGTGAATCAAATTGAAAATTGTTTGAAGAAAATAACAATAATTAAAAAATTAATTGCATCAATTAACTGGATTTCTTTGAGAACTTAAATTAAACAATATAAGTACTTAACTTAAATAAAATAAAAACAAATAAAAATTGGCAATATATAACAACAAAGGTTCGGATAGGTAAAAAACTTAATGTGGGAAAAACGAACCATTCACGTTCACAACTTATACATCAATGTTCACAATTTACCATTCATTCAGAAATGAATATTAACTTAATAAGTTTTCTTTCTACCCGAGTTTTTCTCGATATAGAACTACTTAATAGCATAAATTATAGAGATTTTTGCGACAAACCACCCTTTATTTGGTCAAATTTGCGCCAAACCACCCCTTATATCACTTTTTGCATCAAACCACCCCTTAATCCTATTCTGTTAACATGGAACCACCCTTCCTCACATTTGTTAGTCATTCTGTTAGTTTATATGCAATTACCATTATACTCCCACTTATTTCTAATTTTCAATGATAAATAATTCATTTTCAAACATTTAATGAGATATTCACGAGATATTGAAAATCTCAGCTAACTAGGTTATTTTCCCGCGCTTCGCGCGGGCTAAAGACGTTTTATTTTTGTCGATATTTGTATACTTAAGATATTATTTTCATATATGTATTTTTGGAGTATTTTTAATAAAAAAATAATATCTCTTATATATATATGTACCAAATCACACAGTCGTTGACGATGCTTGAATTGCTCTTCATCGCCATACGGATTAGAGGCGAAGAGCGAAAAAAAGATGAAAATGGTAGAAATATCAACCAATTAAGCACATAGTTATGATTTTATTAGACATTTAAAGAGTCTCAACTGTCATTACTTTGGACAATACCAACCAATTTATATATAGAGAGAGATTTAAAAATTATTAATTATATTTACTTATTATTGAATATTAACAATTTTTTAGTATTAAGAATTATTAATTTAATGCATTCATTAGCTAAATTTGGTATCATTGAGTTGAAGAATATAAAGACTTGTAGATATTAATTTTATAGCTTGAAACTAAGAGAAAATGTAGTTTTGGATTAAATATTTATGATGAGAGGAGGAACGTTTTGTCTATGTATTAAATAGATACGGATTTCATTGAATTTCAAGCAAAAATCAAAACCCCAATCGGGTTTGATGCGGGGGATGTATCATCTGCTTCTCGGTGGCCTCAACGGCGGAGTGGGAGATGGTGAATCTGCTGGTGGAGTTGTTGGTTAGGGTTAGGGTTTCTTTTGTTGCAGGTTCACAAAACATATCGCCTAAATCTGAAAAGATTGATCGATCAAAAGGAAGAATTAGTACTAGTGGAAGATTGAAGAGATATCGATGGAATTGGGGGGTTGAATTCAATCTCAAGCCAATTCAGCTTGCATCATTTTTTATTTGAGTTTGCTTTGTGCGGATGAAATCAATTCAGCTTGGTTCCAGTTTCAAACCATAAGTTGAGATTATGGGTTTTGAATATCTCATTAAAATTTCATCTCTTTTAAAATGACTTATCTACGCTTAAAAATTAAAAATAAGTGGGGATATAATGGTAATTGCATATAAACTAACGGAATGACTAACGAATGTCAGAGAGGGGTGGTTCAATGTCAACGGAATAGGATTAAAGGGTGATTTGTTGCAAAAAGTGATAGATGGGGTGATTCGGCGCAAATTCGACCAAATAAAGGGTGGTTTGGCGCAAAAACCTCTAAATTATAATATATTTTAAAATAGTTGAATACACGCGACCCCGTGCATGACACGTAAACACGTGTTAAATTAATTCTATACTAAAACTTGTAAATCACTAGAAAGATTATCAAAATTATGTAGAAAAAAAACTCCAATTTGGATTCAGATGTTTTCAGTTACAACTTAAAGGTCGTAACTAGATGGTTAAACTAAATTCGGACTAGATGTGTAGAAAACGATAATCTGAAAGTATTCCTCCTTGTTATTCATTGAACAATTACAAAGGTATATATACTCGAGCCTAATCTTGGAGAATAAGATATCAGAATATCTTGCTAACCATAAATATACAAGATAAGATATGCTAATATCTTTTCCTAATATCTCTAATACTCTCCCTCAAGTTGGAGCATGCAAATCAATAATGCCCAACTTGCCAAGTAGATAATTGAACTGTTGTTTACCCAAGGCTTTGGTAAAAATATCGGCAAGTTGCTCATTTGTGCGCACATGAGCCGTAGAGATAAGACCAACAAACAGGAGATCACGAACGTAATGACAGTCAATCTCAATGTGTTTGGTACGCTCGTGAAACACTAGATTAGATGCAATATGCAGGGCGGCTTGGCTATCACAATAGAGTTGCATTGGAGAAGTGAATCGAACGCCCAAAGAAAGTAATAGAGAACGCAGTCATACAAGTTCACAACATGCGAAAGTCATAGCTCGATATTCAGCTTCTGTCGAAGATCGAGAAACCGTTACTTGCTTCTTCGTTTTCCAAGAGATCGGTGAGTTTCCAAACAAGACAAAGTAACCAGTGATGGAACGACGACTCCGTGGGCATCCCGCCCAATCCGAATCACAATAAGCAGAGAGGGAGAGTGTGCTTTGCCGAGAAAGAAACAACCCTTGACCCGGGTTACGTTTAATGTAGTGCAAGACACGTAAACTTGATTGCCAATGATCTACCGTTGGATATTGCATAAACTGAGAGAGTATATGAACGGAGTAGCATAGTTCGGGACGGGTGATTGTTAGATAAATTAAATGACCGACGAGACGCCGATACCGCATAGGATCTGAATATAGAGGTGTTGTAGATTTACCCAACTCGTGATTCTGAGGGAGTGGAAAGTCGGAAGGGCGAGAGCCGAGCAAACCAGCTTCAGATAAGATATCTAGGGCGTATTTTCTTTGACAAAGAATGATTCCATCGCGGCCCTGAGCGACTTCGAGCCCTAAGAAATACTTAAGAGATCCAAGGTCTTTCATATGAAAACAACTCTGTAGGTAAGCTTTGAAGCGTTCAATGGCAAGAGTGGAGTCACCAGCAATAATCAAATCGTCCACGTATACGAGTACATGAAGTGTGTGACCCGAGGCATCTAACGAGAAAAGAGAATAGTCTGCTTTGGACTGTTGAAAACCAAAGCGACGTAGTGCTGAAGCAAGCTTTGCGAACCAATTTCGAGGCGCTTGCCGAAGACCGTATAATGATTTTCGAAGACGACATACCTTGCCTGAAGGAATAGTAATGCCCGGCGGTGGTCGCATATAAACCTCCTCGTCAAGATCGCCATGTAGAAAGGCATTGTGCACGTCCATTTGATGCAAGGTCCACCCTCGAATGGCTGCAACAGTGAGGAAAACCCGAACAGATGTCATCTTTGCTACAGGCGCAAAGGTTTCGGTGTAGTTGATGCCTTCGACTTGCCTATTACCAAGAACTACAAGCTGAGCTTTGTATCACTCAATCGATCCATCGGCCTGGTGCTTAATACGAAACACCCACTTGCACCCTATTTGCTTCTTATTAGGTGGAAGAGCAGTTATCTTCCAAGTCCCGTTTTGTTCAAGTGCAACAAGTTCTGCGGCCATAGCCTCTCGCCATTTAGGTGAGCGAGCAGCCTCATTGTAGTGAGTGGGTTCAGTTGTCGTTGTTAAGGCCGCCACAAACTGCACATGTGAGGGACAAAATTTTGTGCAATATACATAGTTAGCTATAGGGTATATTGTACCTAAGGATGGTGAACTGAGAGGAGTCGGTGTTGAAGATAGAGGGGGGTTTGATGTGCGTGTCGTGTTGCATACATACTCCCGAAGATGTGCAGGAGCTGCTCGTGGACGAGTGCTGCGTCGGACTGAATCGGAAATAGGGGAGTTAATGTTGCCAGGAACCGAAACACTCCCCCTGTCGTCCGAGGGTGCGGCTGCTGGTGTTGAGGATTTAGGCACAACTGTTGTAATGACAGTAGGTTCTGCAGATTCGGAAACGAACTCAGTAATTTCTGGGGACGAGAGTGCAGCAGGGATATCACAGTCGACAAAGACGGGAGAACGAGTGACCACATCCGGGGATGTTGTAGGCAGCGTTGGGGCCTTAATGAATGGAATCTTTGCTTCCATAAAGACTACATCACGAGAAACAAACGAGGTCTTGGTATCCAAATCAAAGAGTTTCCAGCCTTTCTTCCCATATGGATAGCTGATAAAAACACACCGAGGACTTCGGGATGCAAATTTGTCGGTGTTTCTTGGCTGAACCGATGCGTGGCATAGACATCCAAGAACCCAAAGATGACTATAGCTCGGTGGACTTCCCTATAGAAGTTCATAAGGAGTCCGACCCTCAAGAACTGTAGAAGGAGTACAGTTTATGAGATAAGCCGCACTTAGAACACAATCACCCCAAAATTTAAGCGGAAGAGAAGCTTGAAACCGAAGAGAGCGAGCAACATTCAGGATGTGTCGGTGTTTACGTTCAGCCCGACCATTTTTCTCTGGTGTAGTCACGCAGGATGTCTCAAGTATGATACCATTCGAGTCAAAGTATTCTCGAAGAGAGAAAAACTCAGTGCCGTTATCGGTGCGGAATCGCTTGACTTTGAGGCCGAACTGAGTAGAAGCAAAGGCACAAAATTTCTTGACTAAATAGCCTACCTCTGTTTTGGAAGCCATAAGATGAACCCATACGCACCTAGAATAGTCGTCGACTATGGTTAGAAAGTAACGAGCGCCACATAGAGAGGGTGTGCTATAAGGACCCCAAACATCAACATGTATAAGTTCAAAAGAAATAGATGCTTTATTGATGCTAACAAGAAAACAATCACGAGTCTGCTTGGCTTGTAAACAAATAGAACATGGTTCTTGTAAGCTAGAATGCAACTTAGAAACTAATGGTAACTTAAAGATTGACTGATATGCAGCATGACCCAAGCGTTTGTGCCATAACTGAGGTGATGTAGACTGAGCGACTGAGCAAACTGATGAAACAGAGTGAACGACACGCAACATGTAAACCCCGCCCTTGGTATTACCGGCTCCAATCACCATCCTCGTAGCTAGGTCCTGAATGACACAAAATCGAGAAGTAAGCGTCACAATACAAGAGTGTGAACAAGTCAACTGTTTCAAAGACAATAAATTGCAATTGAAATTCGGAATGAGCAAAACATCAGGAACACGAAGATTATCCCCAAACAAGACGGTGCCGGAGACAACCGAAGTTGACTGAGAGCCGTCGGGAAGAGTGATCAACACAGGGGTTGTTTCAACAAGATCAAATAAGAGAGTGCGATCACCCGTCATATGATACGAGGCCCCGGTGTCAAGTATCCATGGCTGCTTACCCATTAATTTATCCCCTGAAGACTGCATCTTTTGGAACATTTGTAACATTTGATTAAACTGTCCATCGGTCAAAGCCGGAGTAAGATCGGCACGGTCAGAGGCGGTGGGCAATGCAGAAGAGGAATCATTGGGGAGTTGTGCTGCATTTGCTCGTCCACCACCACGACCAGAAGAGGAGCCGCTGCGGCTACGAGCTCGCCCGGACTGATTCTGTCTAAGTTCGCTCCACCATTCAGGAAACCCGTTCAACTTGAAACAAGAGGTGACAACATGACCTCGCTTCCCGCAATGAGTGCACACCGGTTTGGGTTCGTTTTGTTTTGTTGGAGGCGGAATAAGAACTTTTGCTGCCAGAGCAAGTGCATCGGAACGAGGAACTTGCTGAATGGACAAAGCATGATGACGCTCCTCTTGTACTGCCAACGAATATATGCGGAGCAAGGGTGGCAGTGGATCAAGCGAGAGAAGATGGGAACGAAGGTGCCCATAGATAGAGTTGTCAAGACCCATAAGGAACTGATGAACATGTGCATCGTCCCGCTCAGAGACAAGAGCCTTAACTGAAGCGCAATCTGACTTCTTGCAGCAACAGGTGATCGGGGAGGTGTAATTCTGCAGCTCCTCCCATAATTTCTGAAGACGGCCGTAGTAATCGGCAATAGCCTGACCATTCTGATGACATCGACCAAGTTCGGTGCGGAGTTGATGAATCCGAGGGGCGTTTCCAAGAGAAAAACGCTGCCTCATGCTATCCCAAAGGGATTTCACCGAGTCAGAATAAGCGATTGAATCACGAATCGAGGGTTCGATAGACTGAAGAACCCAAGCGACGAGCATGGAGTTGACGCTCGCCCAGTCATCATACTCAGCGGTGGTCTCCGAAGGTTCATTAATATTTCCATCAAGGAACCCATGCTTGCGTTTGGCTCGAAAGGCGTTACGCAAAGCTTTCTCCCAAGCTTGAAAGTTGTCGCCTTTAAAGGTGACGGTGCTGATATTCATCCCGGGATGATCCGAGGGATGCAAGTAATAAGGTGACGTTGCAGACAACGCCTGATCATTAGAAGTAACCATTGTTTGTTTGAGAAACAAAGATCGAAACCGATCAGTCTGAACAGATATCGCAAACGATCGGAACAGAGAAATTTTTTTTTACTGTGGAAGCAATGTAACGGAGGGGGACTGGGCTTTGTGTTTTAGGTTTAGTTTCTTGGCTCTGATACCATGTAGAAAACGATAATCTGAAAGTATTCCTCCTTGTTATTCATTGAAAAATTACAAAGGTATATATACTAGAGCCTAATCTTGGAGAATAAGATATCTTCCTATACAACAGAATATCTTGCTAATCATAAATAATTAAATATACAAGATATGATATGCTAATATCTTTTCCTAATATCTCTAATAAGATGGTTAAATTAAATCCGGACTAGATAGTTAAACTAAATCCGGTCAATAAATATCAATTTAGATTGAGGTAGAATAAATTTGGCAGTTTGAAACGGGAATATAACTTTAATATATTAGATAGATGTTATTGCCTATTCTTGTAGGTCGATTTCTCCACCGCGCGCCGCCGCCTAGGCTGATTTCTCTGACGCTGCCGCCGCCTTTGTAGCTGAGGATGTACATAGTTGGATAATTTCTTTCTATTGTGATTTGATTGCATGGAGGTTTCAAATGGAACTCTTTTAAGGTCAATGCTTCTATAGACATGACATGGTCGTGCGTAACTCTTTATAAACATGACCACCACGTGACTCTTACAATTTTGTTTTATCATGTTGTGTGACGCATTTGCGGATTGGTGATTAGGGAAGAGCAGTGAACGGTAGAGTTAGGCTGAACTTTGTTGCAAGAGAGGACGACACTGAAGTGAGCAGTGAATTATAGTTTGGAGCAGGTGAGCTATAAAGATCTTTGCCCTTCTAAATAAAAAATTGATTCTTGAACACCTTTCACTCTCATGTCATGTCGAGGTAGTGCAGAAGAAAAAACTGCAAAATCCAATCCAATTTATCGCAATCGATTAGGTAACATGTTAGTTAACCGTATTGTGAAACATAGGAAAAAAATCATTAATATCGGATTCCCCTAATAACCAACGAACGACAAATATTTTTCTATGTGTGGGTCCTATTTGAATGGAAACTTGATGAGTCGATCCACGTCATCTACGTCTTAAGTATGCTCGATTGATCATTGGCTTAATATCAGGATTCCCCTAATAACCAACGCATGACATATATTTTTCCTTATGTGGGTTCTATTTAAATGGAAACTTGATGAGTCGACCAACGTCATCTAGGTCATAAGTATGCTCGATTGATCATTGACTTAATATCAGGATTCCCCTAATAACCAACGAATGACATATATTTTTCCTTATGTGGGTCCTGACCAACGTCATCTAGGTCTTAAGTAGGCTCAATTGCGGCGAGTGATGAAGGAGATTGAATAGTTTGACGATTAAACCAGCATGAATGCTCTCAAGCCAAAACAATGGTTTTTATAGAGAGTCCACAAATAGATTGATATCATAAGTCAAATCTAATAGGCCGACCCAGTATGCAATGTTGGTCCAAGCTCGAAATACATAACAAAAGCTACGTAATACGATAATACGATAATAGACACAAAAGATCTAGTTTCAGCGTGATGGTTCCTCGGCTCACGATGAGTCTGGATAGTGGCCACCATGGATTGTGTGGTGTTGATGATGAGGTGCGCGAGCTTGAGTGATGAGTCCTTGGTAGAGAACGCTCGTGACTTGCTCTTCCTCATTGTTCGGCCACATCTTGTTTGGTCTTTTCACTGCTCGGCCTTCGCAAACAACCACATGGTCTAGTATGTTGCATTTGGTGTGGTGCATGTGTGATGCTAAGAGTTCGAAGTGCCTAATCTAATCTTTGTTCTTTAGGTGTTAGATGCCTGTTAAACTACGACAATACGATTGTCCATTCTTGATGGAGATAAATACATAACACACGAGTAGATTCTTATTTTAAAAGTAACAACAATTTAAAAACAAATTATCGCCTTCACATTTAAATTTTAAACACTCATTTAATATTGATATCAAAGTATGAATATGAGATCACTGTCTTCATATTTGGGAGTTCTAAATTAGGAAGTTTTTTTAGGTTTTCTTGCAAGTAAACTCCATTTTTTATAACACAGCAGATTTCGACGGAACTTTCCACATAAAAGCCGTGGCTTCAAAAACCGCCGTATACCCCACACCACACACGACGAGACTGCGATTTACAGTCAAAAACCTAACACCAATTCCGAATTCTTGGCGGGCAACTTCCCCCAATTTCCGGTTCACATTCTCCGCAACAACACCCCACATTCTCTCCGCAAATCTTCCACCATGAGGAGGCGAAGGCAGATTGCGGCGAGCGACGATGAAGAAGACGAGGAGACAGAGAAGGTTTCTGCCAAGTCTACAAGAAACGGCGGTGGAGATCGCCGGAATAGGCGTAACGAGCCGAGGCAGAAGCAGAGGAGGATACAGTTGGAGGAAGAGGAGGAGGAAGAAGAGGAAGAGGATCCGGAGGAGGATGTAGAAGAGGAGGATCCGGAGGAGGATGAGGAAGAGGAGAGGGTACAAGAGGATGCGAAGCCGATTGGAGAGGCTGTTAGGGTTTCTGGTAAGGGAAGATGGAAGACGAACCATTATGACATGTTTGAGTTCGACGGTATCCGCTTTCGATTGGTGAGAATCCTGCATTTCAATATATATTGTTCAGATAGTAGACAATGTAGAATTGATATTACAAGAACTTCTCATATTGAAAGGAAAGAATGGAGAACACTGATTACATGACCCTAAAACTTGAATGTGAAGTGATACTGTAAAGTTTTGAGCCATAGTTTATATTTTTATTCACCTAATATGAGGCAAGTAAGGAAGTGACACTTCCTAGTTCTATGGCTATATGACAATTTCCCTTAATGCTAGATGGAATCTTCTCTGTTTCGCTGTTTTCCGTTATACAATGTTCTTGATCGTACAACTAGAAGTGGTTCGGAGTCTATTTGTAGTTTCGCTGTAAAGCGCAGATGTTAAAAAGAACGGAATTAACTCATTCAATGACCTTAGTGTAGTCTTTAATGAGTTAGTGCCATAATGTTCTAGGAACTTGATTATGTTTGAGATTGTTAATTTCCTAAATGTGAGCAAACTTAGCTACTACACATTTTTTCCCCAATAAATTTGGGTGGCTTAGTATTTGGTTGTGAGCATGGCTTGCCATGCATGCATGTAGGCGAGTGTTGTGTTTTTTTTTGTTCCATATTTCCTTTTCGTTTGTTCTTGACCACATGTGTTTTTATTTATCCATTAATACCATCTTTAGTAGAAAACTTCTTTGTTTTTTTATTGCACTTTACTACATCAATTAGAATACTTTTTTTTGTCGAATTAAGGTGGCACATTCACAGCGCAAACAACCGGTCCATATGGCCTACAACATTTTTCGGTTGGATTACTTGTTGACTGTATCATTTTTCTGCAGGAAGATCCAGTACTACTAACCCCTGAAGATGATAAACAGAAACCTTATGTGGCCATCATTAAGGTAATATTCTTATGAATTGTAAACCTATAAATAATGAATGAAGTATGCAATAAGTTTGACAGCTGTAGAATCTGTACCTACAAATCGGATTATAAATTCCACCCAATTGACTTTGTTATGTGCCTGCAAAAGATGATTTAGGTATACTAGAGGGAGGACAGAGGGTTATGCGCCATGAAATGCTGCATTCGGATTAAGCTAGGATTAATTTACAGTATCTTTTCTGATAAAATGTTTATAGTGTTGATTGTTCCCATTTAACCTCCAGTTTTTAACTTAATTGAGTTTTAGGCATGAACTTATTAAGCTTGACCTCAAGCCCCTCTCCTGTAGAAGAAAATTAAGTGAATATTAGTTTCCATAAACATATTTATTATATAAAATGTCAATATTCGTCATCAGGATGTTTAATGAGTCCACCCTGCTTCGGAGAGCTTTTTTTTAGAGGATATTAACGTTTTATGTTTACAGTTCCTCCTCTCCAAAGACTGCAATTATATTTGTAATTTATGTCTTAACAGATTGGTCTCTTGCTTATACTCGCAATATCATTGTGTTGGTATGGGCATTACTCAAGAATACACACTTCTCATCATATTGTTTGCAGGACATTAAGCAGAATACCAAAGATGGAAGTATAAAGATTAATGGACAGTGGTTTTACCGTCCTGAGGAGGCTGAGAAAAAAGGAGGCGGTAATTGGCAACCACGTGATACAAGGGAACTCTTCTACAGTTTTCACCGTGATGAAGTGCCTGCAGAGTCTGTAATGCATAAATGTGTTGTGCATTTTGTTCCATTGCATAAGCAGCTTCCAAGACGTAAACAATTTCCAGGTTTCATTGTTCAGAAGGTGTATGACACTGACCAAAGGAAATTATTTAAGCTGACTGATAAAGACTATGAGGATAGTAAACAGCACGAGATCGATCTCCTTGTAAACAAAACAATGGCACGTCTAGGAGGTCTTCCCGATCTTAATGCAGAGGATACACCTCCACTGGATCAAGAAGAACAGGGAAAAAGCAACAAGCAGCGAAGGAGGAGGAATTTATCACCTGACGATGTTTCAAAGGAGGAGGATGAAGGGGTGGCTCGATCTGATCAGCATCTTAAATCAGAGACACCAGTAAATGCATCCAAATATTACACTATTTTGAAAAACCTCAATGCTTTGACTAAGGAAACACACAGGGACAAGTGGTTGGAGAAGCTTCTTCAAAGTGTTGAGTATCTTTGTAGTCCCTCAGATAGTATACAAGACAAAAACGAAGCAAATGGGTCTATTGATTCTAATAAGCCTCCGATTTCTGGTGAAGTCCAAGGAAAGGTAGGTCGTATTTTAGTCTTCCACTATTTTTTAATTTCTGAAAAGATTAAATCTCCATCATCTTGTATGTAATATAAATGGCATGTTCTTAAAGATGTTTATGCTGCAGGTTGACAATCAGTTTGCATGGCCAGATGCCGCTGTTTCTGCAGTTTCCGCCCTCGAGAGGGCCTCACATGAGGCACTTAACATGGATTATTCAAAATATAATCAGAAGTTGAGGCAGTTGGTTTTCAATCTTAAGGTTGACATTTTTTTATGTATATATGCTATAATATTCTGTAAATTTTTAGATAATTAGGTGCTGAGGGTGAAGATAGTAGAGAAATAGTTAAATCTACCCGATTTGATGCATACTAAGTGCAGCCTTTTCATTGTTTGGACAAGTTTAGTGGATTTATAAGTGTGCCTTTTTTTATGGGCTGAATTTGGGCAGATATGAATCAGAGATATGAAATATTAAAAATTAAATGTTGTAGTTCTACCTGCTATATGGCTTCTTGTGTACTTCAATACATTGGTTAATAACTTAATATGATTTATGTGTTGTTTTGTCAGAATACTGCACATCTTGCTCAACGCTTGTTAAATGGAGAGCTAGAGCCATCAGCAATTTTGAATATGTCTCCTATTGAGCTGAAGGTATAGGTTACTTACTGGTCAGCTCGTGCATTCTGGTGTGAATTTGTGAATTTGTCACTTTAGCTGTGATCTTTAATCTATATACTTGTGTGCTGTATGCTGTATTGTAGGAAGGTTTGACTGCAGAGGAGATAGCCAAAAATAAACCTGAAGAACCAACACGAATGCAGGTAATTTTTTTTGCTGGACTTTATAGTGTTTGCTTACGACTGAAATTCAATCTCTAATAATCACTGATGTTGTTGTTTGTGCAATTATATTAGATGACTGATGCTCGCTGTAGAAGATGCTCAGAGAAGCAAGTTGGTCTTGTTGATATTATTCAAGCAGGACATGGAGACCGATATCAGGTTTGTTCAAACCATTCTTGGTCTAAGCCATCATGTCTCATTCTCCATAATACACAAATATTACAAATAAATCTTGACTTTGGAATAAGGAGACAATTAACATGATTTGACACTTTATCATTACAAACTTTTTCTGAAATTTACGATTCAATAACTTGTTTTTAGTCAATGAATAAAGAGATAAATGACGTTTGTTCAATTTCCGCAGCTGGAATGCCTTGTGTGTGGAAACGCATGGTACGCATCCCGAGATGAGACATCCACACTGACGGTCGATAGGCCGAGAAGTATCAAAAGCGTTGCCACTGCAACTGCAAAGGTTGAAAGTGTGGAAAAGGAAAAGGTAATCAGCACCGATAAACCCGACAAATCCATCGCTCCAATAAAAGCGACTGATGCTCTAGGATACCGAAAGTCATTCATCAAGCCTACAAACCCAGAGTAGATCTGATGATATCTGTATGTAGTAGACCTAGTTTATCCTCGTATAGAAATGCTACAACCTAGTACTATTTAGTTGACAGCAAGAAGTTGATGATGATCTATGAATAGGACTTAAGATTTCTGATTTCTTTTGATTGGTGGTAGTAGATGAAGGAGTTTCAATACATAAATGTCAAGGTAGCTTATTTTGTTTCAAAATGATGTGGTAGCTGTATGGTGGAGATGTGGAACCCATATGATTAAGACAATGGTCTCCTTAGAGGTAAATGGTATGGACCCTAGAAAGTGAATGTTTTGGAGACCTTTCGATCTATATATGGTCCCATTTATTGACTAGGGGGGTGAAAGAGAATTTAGGGAGGGGCCCAAAATCAACTTCGCTTATCACCATTTTCTTGTCCACTTCTAAATTGCATGCAGACCTTAGCTAATGAAATTTAAGACTTGCATTAGGTGCTGTGTTTAGCGTTGGGTACTAAATTTAAGACCTAAGCTTAGACCAACGAAGCCAAACTCCAGGGCACAATATGCCTAAACTTCTGTAACCAGAATCTTTTCTCTCCATAGATCTCTATTCTGAGTCATAACTTCTGTAAGTGTTAGAAGAGTGAGGTTTTTTCGGATAACTTCTATCCAACTCTTTTTCGAGCGACCTCTATTGCGGCGGAAACTCCTCAAATCAAAAACCTCACAACTGCGAACTTGAGCACTAAGTGGCGTCCTCTGATCTACGAGTTAGATAAGAGCAATTTTACGAAATTGTTGAATTGACTATTTACCATCTCTTGAAAAAGAGGATTTGCATGAGTTTTAACAATGACGTTGTCCTCGTAACAGAAGGATTATACTTATACCATTAAATCAAACATCACTCTTAACCGGTAATGATAAAAATGCATTTAGGACAAAAAAGATTAAAAGCTTCATCTCCATCTTCATGTGGCTTACAATCAAGATCAGCTTATAATAAGAGAGCTATCCATACCAACAAGGCAACAAGAGTCCGATTGTTCTTTTTCTGTCTTTATACTATTCAAAGTTGAAAAACATGGCCTTCACCATTGCATGCCAATGTCTATAGAATATCTATATATTTTTTATTTTTTTTTTGAGGTTTTTGCATATAACCCCCTCTTATGTGAGCTAATTTGCATGGAACCACCCCTTGTATTGATATTAATTTAAAATCATCCATTATTTCACTTTTTCTTACAAAATCTCACCCCGACTAACTTCTGTTACCTATTCCGTCAAAACATTAAAATTATCATTTTACCCTTTCATTTTTAAACTAATTACAAAAATACTAAGTCATCTTTAAGATTTGGGAATTAGGTTCTTCCCCAAATTCAGTTTCTCGTTCACAGTCAAATTTTCCTGAGCCATTTCAACAACTCCAACCCAAATCTTCACTTCTCTCACACTAACTTCTGACAAATCCAAATTCAAATCAATATCTTCAACAAATTTTGTTCGATGGCTAAGAAAGTAAAGCAGATTCTGGTGAAGTCCATCAAGCTTGTAGACCAAGTGATGAAAGCGGCCGACGGAGCCTCGTCGTTCAAACAGGAGTGCTCAGATCAGAACTCCCGCAACTCTAAGCGGACGGACTTCCTCCGGCAAGCCGCTCGTTCGTCTTCGGAGTTGTACAAGCGCCTCACCGCCCGCATCCTGTCCGACACCGAGCGCGTCCTGGAGAAGGCCCGCCCGGCCATCAAGTGTTGCTCCGCTAATGGGTTCCTGAAACGTGTCGTCACCCTCATCCCCGACGCCGCCTTCCGCAAGATCCTGGTTGTCCGCTTTCATCACTTGGTCTTATGATAAATTGAATTTTGTGAAGAACCCTAATTCCCAAATCTAAAAGATGACTTGGTATTTTTGTAATTAGTTTAAAAATAGAAGGGTAAAATGGTAATTTTAATGTTTTGACGGAATAGTTAATAAAAGTTAATCGGGTGAGATTTTGTAAGAAAAAGTGAAATAATGGATGATTTTAAATCAATATTAATATAAAGGGTGATTTCATGCAAATTAGCCCAAATAAGGGTGGTTCTATTCAAAAACCTCTATTTTTTTATTTTTTTTAAAAAGATGATATTTGAATGTGTAGGTCCAAGAAGAAAGAGGCCACTGCAACAATTAACAACTTCAAGTTGGCCCATTCTACAATTACTTGTCATTTTGTGTGTTTGCAGAATCAATGTAATGGAACTTTGTGATATGTAGTTGGCAGAAGACCGGACCCTTACAGATCGATTACCATTATATTATCATTAACTCTTCTTCAAAGCTGAAGCATTTCTTCATAATATCTAAATTCTTTCACGGTTTTTGTATCGTATATCCTAAGGATACATGTTAAGCACACTATTAATATGTTAAGCACACTATTAATGGAAACTAGACCTTAAATTGAAAATGATAAACCTATCACAAATATCACACACAATCTTTTTGTATTAGGGGCCTTAACAGTTAACATTCTATGTTACGAATTTGGAACGCTGTCATACTAGGTATAAAGTTATTGGATTTTCATCCCGGTTGTACAACTACACCACATTCCATCCCACTCTCGATCTAGCCGGACATATATTTCTCGAGCGACACAACAACAATAAGATTTGCATAACGAAAAGGGACCAAAACATTACATGGAAGAACTATTGTCGCCCTTTACCAGAAATCCTAAGAACCAGGTCTTGTCCTTAGCATAGTGTAAGTTGTAGACACACGTATTTTCTTTCCAAATAAGGACATGTCCAGAGCGATTAATAAGCTACGTCATTTTAACACATTTTTATTGATCTCTTTCCAACTTTTCTTAACTTTTCTTATGATGCCTTCTGCTACGACGAAATTCCATCTTTCTTATGACACCTTCTGCTACGACGAAATTCCACAGAAGACAAGTTTCTCACACTTGTACATTGGCGCCAACCCTCCATTGCACATGACTGAATCATCACAATCTTGATTCTCGCAAGGTATCGCGTCCGAACTGGTTTCAAATATGTTTATCAAGTTAAAACACATCAACTTTATTCACTAAGATACAGAATAAAAAATAGCATTAGAGGCTGAAGATCAAGCATGTATTTGCCGTGGGTGTTAAATGCAGTGCACTGTGTAACGCCAGAAAATTGCCTCCTGCTCAATTCATGATTAGAAACATAATCACATGCTTCATTCATAAGTACCATTTTATCCTTCATTCTCCTCCCTAAATTACCACTAATAACACCAGCTCAACATGTTACTTTAGTTGAAAGTAAAAGCAACATGATCATGACAATCCATGATCCCTTTCTTGGCAACCTTGTTCAACTCCTGCTAATAAATTCTGAACCTCCAACTCATATTATAGTACCAATCCAGATTTTTAGGTTTCATAAACAAACTTTTATTATTATTATTAAAGGTGTTGAATGGAATCTACACAGACCTAGATCTAGGGGTAAGTGAATGTATGAATCTCAATATTTAGTTTTTATTTTGAAAAAAAGAAGTTGTAGTTTTGGAAAATATATTTAGAAAATGGAAAATTCTGTTCCACAATAGGGAAAAAAGAGGAAAATTTTATTTACCCTAATTTCTACAGTATTATAAATTATAAATTGCCTGCTAGTTTTCCCGGAACCACAAGATAAATAAACAGAAACACAATGATTTAAAAGGACATGCCACTTTACTGTGTGTTGAGGCCTGAGGTTCTCTTTCTTCTGTTTACCATTCTTTTCTGTAACACTCCAGTTTTGCAGTAACATTCCAACAATGGCAAGATCTACCCAGATAGATCATTGAAGTTCTCTCTGTTTCTTGTGACTATTTATCAGAAATGCAATGGATTGAGGCCCAAAAGAGAGATTGTTGGGAGCAATTAACGTGCTTTACTGTTTATCATTTGCTGGGTATGTCTTCAAATTACTCGAATCCATTGTTGTGAGAGCTTGATAGATATGGATTGGTTTTTAGCTTCTAGTGCTAGTGGAATTAGATTTGTGTGTTCTGATTGTATCATAGATCTTGATTACTGGTACAGTTTTTAAATTTTTTGAAGTATCTCTTTTAGGCATTTCTACAAACACTTGATGCTGGATGAGTTTTTCCATTCTTAATTCTCATTATGTCATTGAATTGTTTGATAATGGTTCTATATGTTGAATTTGGCATCTATGGAGCTTCAGTTCCATGCCGACAAATGCAGATTGTACTTTCATCTTCATGTTTCCTGTGGATTTTTCTCGAACTTGATAACAATTTCATTATTTGGAAGTTTAATCCTATCAAGTTGCTTATTTGATTATTTTTTTCATTTCAGAATTTTACATGTAAAACATGGATCTCGACTTCGAAAAATACTGCAAGGTGGATCAGAGTCCCAGAACTGTGCTTCCATCTTCACACCATCATCCAAAGATTGAGAAAAGAAGCAAAAAACTCAAGCCCAGTTCAAAAACCAGTCATCTGAGCTTGGAGAAAGGGTTTAATGAGATCAAACTCCGTAATTATCATCGTAGTGTTTCGTGTAAGACTCATCCAACAAAAAACACTGAGCCTGCAGAAGATAGTGAATTGCTCAAAAGAGGTTCAGTTTATCAGAGCTCACAAGAGAGAACATCATTTAATACACCTAATAGTGTCAACCGAAGAAAGAAAATCGAGTTTTCAGTTGGTACCCCTTTCTCCTTTAGCCTTCTTGATTCTATATGTGGATCAGATGAGGAAGAAGAAGAAGAAAGAGACGACAATGGGTTCCTGCAAAAGTCTCTATCTGCTAAGCTTGCATTACCACATTCTCCAACTCATTCAGAAAAGTCGGTCGAATTGGATAATGGAGAGATTAAATCTTTACGCCGAAGAAACAAGGCTCTTAGAAAATCATTGCTGCAAGATTTCTCTAATGCTCAATGTGTGAAGAGTAAAGATCAAGAGGAGATTGTTCAACCATCCTCACCAGCTCATTTACATGGTGATCTCAAATTTGAACACAAGCATGGAGTTCCTCACTTTGAGCTATCACTACCACATTCTGAAAATGTTTTGGTTGCCAAAACATGGAAATCAGAAGACGCGCTCAATTGGGTGTATACATTTCACTCTGTTGAAAGCAGAAAGAAGAGCAAGTGTATAGGTCAGATGCAGGTTTCTTGTCATCTATGTTCAGAACTAAAAGATAGAAATTTTAAAGAGTCAATGATTACAGAGTTTGTGTTGTACGACATAATGGACGCGAAAAAAAGCCTAGAAGACGAAGAATTGGATTCAGTACCTGAATTTGTTGAACATCTGCAACCGAGTAATGAGATTGCAGCTGTTGTGATCCAAGCTCCATTCGAGAAGAGGGAAAGCTTGAAACATAGATCAAGTGATGCATTTGGTAGTCTTGATTTATCTCTGGTTGAACAAAGTAATTTGGTAGGTGATGCTACTATGGTGAATGTGGTAACTCCTTTGGGTAAACACAGTTTACCCACCTGTGAAAGTAGAGGGCCTTCGCCATTGCTTGACAGATGGCGGCTTGGTGGAGGTTGCGATTGTGGTGGCTGGGAAATGGCCTGTCCTCTTGTGGTGTTCAACAATGTAAAAACTCGGTTGGAAAAAGAAGAGCATTCTGTTCTGCAGAAGAACCAACCTTTCAAACTGTATCTTCAGGTAAATTCTATACTAATACAAAAGATTTCTTTCAGTTTCTGTACTTACCGTATCGAACTGAAAATCGAATTCGGGGAAAATTGAGACGAGTTCAAGCTTTTCTATATAAAAAAAAAAGCTTAGAGAAAATTGGTATTATAGAACTCTTTTAGTATAAAGTACAGTAATATGGATACACCAAGGATGTAGTTCTATATATGATCATGATAGAATTTACATTTTAACTTGATTACTCATTTATCTAAATATCTGATGTTTTGACAGGGTGCAAAGGAAAAAACTCCTGCACTAACCATGAAATTCAGCAGAAAGGGACATTACTCAATTAATTTCCATGCACAACTCTCAGCATTACAGGCTCTCGCCGTCTGTGTTTCAATCCTGCACACCTCAGAAATCTCTTCAGTTGACCAAGAAAAGCACAAGCAATTACTGCAATGCAGCTCCAATAGAGGTCTTATTGAGGATCAAGTACAGATCCTCATTGAAGCGGTCCAAGAAAAAGAGAAGAAGAAGAAGAACACAGTACAACACTCTTTCGTGCTCAACCCGCCAATTTCCCCAATTTCTCGCGTCTAAGGAATTCATATTGTTCATTTTAGTTGATAGTCAGATAATCCAGTTAAGATTTTACAGAGTGGGGGGAGTAGATTATGTTAAATGTAAATGGTTCCTTGAAGAACAATAGGTTAGACTTTGTAACTCATAGTGGAGCCAAAGAAGAAGATAACTATAGCACTTGTAAATCTATAATGTTCTTGTTTGCTGTACTTTTGCTATTCTTCAAATACTAATAAAGATAATTGCCCAGCTTTAGACAAATTTTGTAACTTCGACATGGACAAGCAAAATGATGAAGGATCATCTGGACAGCAACCGACACCTCCGGTCCCCGAGTTTGAAGGTGCATTGACTCGTTCGAGAGCTAAGGAAGTCCAACAAGAGCTAGACAAGTTAGTAGCGTTCTTCAGGTCCAAGGAGTTGAATACAGACGAAGAACCACCATTGAAGACTGTTCTAATGATCGAGGTTCGAGAACGAGCAGAAGACTGCAGAGAAGAACCGCGACCGCGGCTGGAAATCGCGCCCGCGGTTCCCGCGGCCGGGAAACTCGGCGAGTTCATTAACTTCGCCGAGGCTTCCTTTTGAAACATTATTTTCGGATGTTTAATTGTTTTTCGGGATTATTATTTTAGGAGATACTTTTTTATTGTTTATTTCTTTAGTTGGCACCCTTATGAACCTTATATAAGGCTGCCTTAGTTGTTGTCTTACGGCCCCCAGACTTTGATATTGAATACATCGTTTATCGTTTTTTCCTCCCAAAAGAGAGCTTTTGTGAGAAGAGTGTCCCGTGTGCATTGTTGAGGAGCCTGAAGAAGAAGATGAGGCGGGATGGCGACCACATCGTCCCCAAGGAGGTTACCAAGGAAGGCGAAGAGAGCCTGAGCAAGATGGAGTGGGAAAGATAAAGGTTAAGATCTCGAGTTTTGAGGAAAAGTGTGATCCAGACATATATATGGAGTGGGAGACCAAGATTGAACAAATCTGGAATTGTCACAACTTTCCTGAATCCAAAAAGGTGCAGCTGGCATCTTTGGAGTTTAGTGGCTACGCTTTAGTTTGGTGGGATAGCTTGATCAGAGGGAGAGCTGCCAATGGAGATTATCCTGTCACTACTTGGGAGCTCATGAAGAGGATGATGAGAGCTCGATTTGTTCCCCCACATTACACTAGGGAACTTATTCAGCGGCTCGAGAATTTGAAGCAAGGATCAATGGGAGTCGAAGAGACTTACAAAGCTATGCAAATAGCAATGGTTCGAGCTAATTTGGTGGAGGATGAGGAGACAACCATGGCTAGATATCTTCGTATCCTTCACCCATACGTGTCTAGTGAGATTGAGATGTTCCCTTACAACTCGATGACTGAGTTGCTACATTTGGCTATCAAGGTGGAAAGAAAGACCAAAATTAGGAGCCAAGGGAGCAAAAACGCAGGTGGCTGGAAAAATCAGCAAGGAAGGAACTCCTATCCTTCAACCCGAGAGGTCCCTAACAAGGAAGACAGTGGTTCTCGAAGGAATCCGCCACCCACTACTCAAGTGCCCTCCAAGACAACACATGACCCTTCTAATCCACCCCGAGGGAGTACTTCTAACCCTACTTCTAGAGCTAGGGATATTGAATGCTTTAAATGTAGAGGAAAGGGTCATATGATGAAAGATTGTCCTAATTCTAGAGTATTAATTGTTAATCAACTAGGAGAACTTGAAAGTGCAAGTGAAAAAGAAGAGAACCTAGGTGATATGCATGATGAGGATGATCTTAGTGATGAAATTGGTTATGAACATGGTGATTCTTTGATTTGTAAAAGAAATTTACATGTACAACCCGCCCCTTGTGAAGATAATCAAAGAGAAAATTTATTTCACACTATGTGTTTAGTTCAAGGAAAGGTATGCAATATGATTATTGATGGTGGAAGTTGTTGCAATATTGTTAGTACTGAATTGATCACTAAATTGCATTTTGCTACCATTTTCCATCCTAGACCTTATAAATTGCATTTTGCTACCATTTTCCATCCTAGACCTTATAAATTGCATTGGATGAATGAATGTGGTGAATTAAAGGTTCTAAAACAAGCTAAGATAACATTCACCTTAGGAAAGTATACGGATACGGTTTTATGTGATGTAGTTCCTATGCAAGCTTACGAAAAGAGCAAAGGCAAGGAAAAGGTTCGGGACAGAACTGAAGCAACAAAAGCAGCGACCAAAAACCGCGCCCGCGGTTCAGATGCTGCACCCGCGGCTCACGACAGATCGCAACAGAAGGACCAGCACGAGAACCGCGCCCGCGGTCCCAAGGACGCGCCCGCGCCTCACTCGCCCAACCGCGCCCGCGGTAATTCAGCGGCGCCCGCGGATCCTTCTTCTGGCGCAATGCTGGTTCCTGCATTGACGAATCGAGCCCTATTGTCGTCCAAAGCCGAGCTGGAAGGTGAGTATTTACCCTTCGATACTACCTTAATGATGCTTTGCAAGAGATTTGTGTTGACAGGTACCGATTCTCGAGTTGATCTACCCCCTAGCATTCAAGCTATTCTTGATGAGTTTGCTGAGGTGTTCCCGGATGAGATTCTTGCGGGCTTGCCGCCCTTTAGGGGCATTGAGCATCAAATTGATCTTATTCCAGGAGCTTCTTTACCTAACAGACCAGCTTACAGAATGAACCCTCAGGAGTGTCAAGAGATTCAGAAACAAGTGCAGGAGCTTGTAGATAAGGGGTATGTTCGAGAAAGTCTTAGCCCTTGTGCAGTTCCGGTCTTACTTGTGCCTAAGAAAGACAATTCTTGGCGGATGTGTGTTGATTGTCGAGCTATCAACAACATAACTGTCAAGTATCGTCATCCTATACCAAGGCTGGATGACATGTTGGATGAGCTTCATGGTGCCACAAACTTCACCAAGATTGATCTTAGGAGTGGCTACCATCAAATCCGAATGAGGGAAGGCGATGAGTGGAAGACCGCCTTCAAGACCAAGTTTGGTCTATATGAGTGGCTTGTTATGCCATTTGGACTTACTAATGCTCCCTCTACTTTTATGAGGCTTATGAACCATGTCTTGAGGAAGTTTATAGGGAAGTTTGTTGTAGTTTATTTCGATGATATCTTGATTTACAGCAGGTCCTTAGGGGAGCATGAGCAACATCTCAGGGAAGTACTCGTTACTCTTAGTATACAACGACTATATGTTAATTTGAAGAAGTGTGATTTTTTGCACTGATAAAGTTATATTTCTTGGCTTTGTAGTGAGCTCCCAGGGATTACAGGTTGATGAGGAGAAGATTAAGGCCATTCAGGATTGGCCAACCCCCACGACTAGCAGCCAAGTCAGAAGTTTCCATGGATTGGCTAGTTTCTATCGGCGTTTTGTAAAGGATTTCAGCACCATTGTTGCACCCCTAACTGAGGTAACAAAGAAGCATTCGGCCTTTGTTTGGAAGGAGGCTCAAGAAAGGGCGTTTGAAGAGCTAAAACGCAGATTGACCGAAGCGTCATTTCTTGTTCTTCCCGACTTCACTAGGCCCTTTGAAGTGGAATGTGATGCCTCAGGAGTTGGCATAGGAGGAGTACTCATGCAAGAAGGTAAGCCTATTGCTTTCTTTTCTGAAAAGTTGAAAGGTGCAAGTCTAAATTACTCTACTTATGATAAGGAATTGTATGCATTATATAGAGTACTTAAGACTTGACAACACTACCTATGGCCTAGAGAGTTTGTTTTACATACCGATCACGAATCTTTGAAACATTTTAGGAGCCAAGACAAACTTGATAGGAGGCATGGTAGATGGATGGAATTTATTGAGACTTTCCCTTATATTATCAAATACAAGAAGGGAAAGGACAATGTTGTTGCTGATGCACTATCTAGGAGGCATGCTTTAATTGTTCAACTTGACTCTAAGGTGTTAGGCTTTGTTTACATCAAGGAGTTATATCGTAATGATGCTGATTTTGGTGCTATTTATAAGCAATGTTTAGATAAAGGAACTTCGGATAAGTTTTACTTGTTTGATGGTTTCTTGTTTAGGGCTAGTAAAGTATGCATACCTAAGTGTTCTTTGAGATTATTGCTTGTTGAAGAAGCCCATAAGGGTGGATTAATGGGACACTTTGGTAGAGATAAGACATATCATATGTTGCATATTCACTTTTATTGGCCCCATATGCTTAGGGATGTTGAGCATTGTTTGAAAAGATGCTTGGAGTGTCTTAAGGCTAAGTCTAGAGTTAAACCACATGGATTGTATACTCCTTTGCCTATTCCTACGACCCCATGGGTAGACATTAGTATGGATTTTATTGTAGGGTTACCTAGGACTAAAAAGGGGAGAGATTCTATTTTTGTGGTTGTTGATAGATTTTCTAAAATGGCTCATTTTATTGCTTGCAACAAGACGGATGATGCTCATCATGTGGCTGACTTGTTCTTTACCGGAGTTGTTAGGTTACATGGAGTACCAAAGACTATTGTGAGTGATAGAGATGTGAAGTTTCTAAGTTACTTTTGGAAAACTCTTTGGGGAAAACTAGGGACTAAACTACTATTCTCTACATCTAGTCATCCTCAAACTGATGGTCAAACTGAAGTAACCAATAGGACCTTAGGAACCCTTTTGAGAGCCATTCTTAAGAAGAATTTGAAAGCTTGGGAAGAAGCCTTACCCCATGTTGAGTTTGCCTACAATAGAGCCATCCATTCCTCAACCTCGCTGAGTCCCTTTGAATGTGTGTATGGTTTGAATCCACTAACCCCTTTTTATCTTATGTCGTTACCTACGAAGGAGCGAGTGGATTTCAATGCAGGAAAACAGGTTGATCACATCAAGGAAATTCATGAGAGGACAAGAGCTAAATTGCTAGAAGTAGCTGCTACAAATGCTAGCAAGGCAAATAGGAAAAGGAAGAAGGTCATCTTCAAGGAGGGAGACCTCGTGTGGGTCCACTTTAGAAGAGAGCGTTTCCCCAGCAAACGCCATTCAAAGCTGTCCCCGAGAGGCGCTGGACCATTCAAGGTGCTCAAGAAGATTGGAGATAATGCTTATGTCTTGGAGCTCCCCGGTGACTACCAAGTGAGTGCTACCTTCAATGTGCAAGATTTGACTTTATTTGAGGGTGAAGAAGAAGAGGAGCTGGATGATTCGAGGTCGAATCCTTTTCAAGAAGGGGAGGATGATGAAGGATCATCTGGACAACAACCGAAACCTCCGGTCCCCGAGTTTGAAGGTGCATTGACTCGTTCGAGAGCTAAGGAAGTCCAACAAGAGCTAGACAAGTTAGTAGCGTTCTTCAGGTCCAAGGAGTTGAATACAGGCGAAGAACCACCATTGAAGACTGTTCTAATGATCGAGGTTCGAGAACGAGCAGAAGACTGCAGAGAAGAACCGCGACCGCGGCTGGAAACCGCGCCCGCGGCTCCATAACCGCGCCTGCGGCTCCATAACCGCGCTCGCGGCCAGGAAACTCGGCGAGTTCATTAACTTCGCCGAGGCTTCCTTTTGAAACATTATTTTCGGATGTTTAATTGTTTTTCGGGATTATTATTTTAGGAGATACTTTTTTATTGTTTATTTCTTTAGTTGACACCCTTATGAACCCTATATAAGGCTGCCTTAGTTGTTGTTTTACGGCCCCCAGACTTTGATATTGAATACAGCGTTTATCGTTTTTTCCTCCCAAAAGAGAGCTTTTGTGAGAAAAGTGTCTCGTGTGCATTGTTGTTGAGCTGACCCTAGTTGTACTTGTGTGTGTCAATCTCCTCCATAAGGTTGGTGCTATCGGGACTCCATAGAGCAACCTCCAGGTGCCTTGGCCCACCAAAGTCATTGTGTTTGGTTGTAATCATCCGTTGGGGTTTCTTCATCATTCGGTAAGGTTCTTGTTCTTAAGTTCAAGGGTTTTATCGTTGTTTGATTTGGTTCCAATTGGCCTATCATTCGACTTATCCTTCTTTCATCTCATTCTAATTCCGCCTATCATTCGACTTATCCTTCCTATTCGAGTTTGGTGTCTAGGTCGGCAACTGCGGCTTATCCCCGCATCACAAAATTTCATGTGCATATTGTTATCTTCTTTGTAAGAATTCATGTCAAAAAATGAATAATATACAGCTTCTCAAATTCTTTTACATGAATAAAGTGGTACGAACAAAAAATGTCTGAGCCCGGGTTCGAACCGGGGACCTCTAGTGTGTGAGACTAGCGTGATAACCGACTACACCACCCAGACTTATGCACATTTACAACTTAAAAAGTATAGACAAAGGCTGTGACTTTGAGGTTGTAAGAGATCATATGCAAAATTGCATATAGTTATTTCCTTTGTTAGAATTCAAGTCACTGCATTTCTCAGAATCTCATAAACTCTGAGAATCTCATGTCTCTTTCAAACTGAAGTTTAGACGAAATTAGCCCTCAAGATCAGTTCAGGGGTGATCCTTTACTATAGGTTAAATATTTGCATGACCCTTTTCAAGAACACCCTAAGAGCCTCGCGCTCTAATCGAGTACAAATAGGAAGGGAAGTCATGGTTGTTACATTAAGCGTACAAAATGGAAGCTCACAAAGAATCTTGAAGAAGATTCTAAATAAAGTCCCTAGGATGCATTGTGATAATTTTGATGAGCTTGAGACATTCAACAACTATGGAAACAACAAAGACACTGTCAAAGGAGAAGCAGGTGAAGTTGTCAAAAGAAAAGCACAAGAGGCGAGTTGAGGAGCTTACTAGGATACACACTCGGCTCAGTCCTCAATATCAGATAGAAAACCTTACAAGATATGTCTAACTGATCAACATTGAGCGCTGAAACGACACTTAGATTAAACCGAAGAGAGCAACAAACGAGATTTTGTAGTTGACATTCTTTGATCATAGAGCATACAAATTACTGTATGAATTTGTTACACTGGTGTTATCCTGCAGATACTTTTGATGTCTATCAACAGGGAAGATCAGGCAAGTGTTAAAGGTTTCGAACATATTAAGGCCCATGTATACTTAACCTCTCAACCTGGGCTGGACCAACTAGCCCAGCCCATAAAGCCTGAAGCACACTTACAACTGGCTATGAGTACACAGTCACACAAACCACAGGATTAAGAAGCCAAATGCTGTATATAAAGATAGAGAATTAATCCCTCCGTCCCTAAATGATAGTCTTATTGTTGTTTTTAACACTATTCACAATTCAATAGAATATCGTAAATATCTTTCAATATATAGTCATGTGTGATCTTGTTTGATTCGTTTCGATGAGCACTACAATAATATCAAAATTTTATAATTTTTACCAACTTGTAGTTAGAGATATTAAAGATACAAAACGTGCATCGGCAAATGTGCCGGAGTAAAATAAGACTATCATTTAGGGACAGAGGGAGTACCATTTTTCTTTTCTTTGAGAATCCTTAAACAAATGAGCTACAGACTAAGGCTTTTTTCAAAAAACCCATTTTTAAGATTTTGAAAAACGTATAATTAAAATATTTTAACTTTTTCTATATCACTCACACATTTTAAATAAACTACACACATTCTAATAAAAACCTACTTTTTACCAAACATATTTATTACCAAAAAACCATTTATAAACTACAAACACTTTATAAACTAATTTACCTAACAAACCCTAAGAATTGAAATTAAATAAAGTAGAATGAAATTCCAACCAAAAACTTGTCTGCAGCTTGGCGTCAGTGAGAAGCCTAAAATGTGATCCTCATTCCCACTCTATTGTTGCTGGAGGCTTCGATGTTATATCTTGAACAACTCGATTTACACCTCGAACGCTGTTGCATATTTTGCGTGCCACGTCATCAAGGAACTTGTGCTCGAAGTAATACCTATTATAGTGTGAGGTCATTAGCAATCTGAATTTTTATCTAGATAATTTTTATCATGTCATATGTTACTTTGCTTCTTGATAACAGTAATTTGAAAGCTTACCAATCTGCTGTCATTCCATCTTGACTAGTGATTGCTCTAAGAGCAACAGCACGGCCATATGTTCTTTGATCACCTTGAACACCCACTGTTTTTCCAGGGAGCAACACAACAAATGCTTGCCATATGTCATCATAAAGCCCAGCATCTTTTATTGATTGAATGAAAATCTCATCAGCCTGAAAAAACATATGAAAAAGCTTCAGCTTGAGTAGTAGTCAAAGCACACACAAAACTTGACCATATCTCATCCTACCTGGCGCAGAATATCTAGGCCATTTCCTTCAGTTACATCACCTAAAATTCTCACAGCAAGGCCTGGTCCAGGAAACGGGTGTCGCCTCAGGAATCCCACCGGTACATTCAAGATTTTACCCATTGCTCGAACCTGCAAAATTATTGCTGTAATAAATATGCAAATTCAAAAACAGAACACAAATTCACAAATCAAGCTCAAACCTCATCTTTGAATAGAAGTTTCAGAGGCTCAATAAGCTTCAATTTCATGTCTTTCGGTAGTCCTCCAACATTATGGTGGCTCTTGATGGTGTGAGAATGGTTGCTACCACTTCCAGGAGGTGGACAGGATTCGATTACATCAGGATACAAAGTTCCTTGAACCAAGTAAATAGGTTTCTTGCCCAATTTACGCTCCAATTCATGAGCAAACTCATCAAAAATGGCGATAAACTCCCTACCAATTATCTTCCTTTTCTTTTCGGGATCAGAAACACCCTTAAGCTTGCTGAGAAACTGTTCTGTAGCATCAACACAGGTCACTGGCAGATGAAGATCCTTCTCAAATGTGTCCATCACACGCTCCTGTTCCTTATACCTACGAAAAAAATCCATTTTAGAGACCCATCACATAAAAAGAACTTAGAATTGATGTAAGGCTTTCTCAACTGACCTTAGCAGCCCATTGTCAACAAAAACACAATGCAGTCTCTCTCCAATGGCCTTATGAACAAGAGTAGCAGCAACAGTCGAGTCCACACCCCCAGATAACGCGCAAATAACATGATCATCTGATCCCACTGTGTTCTTAATAGCCTTAAGCTCCTCATTCATCACATCTTCCATCTTCCAATCAGCATGGACTCCACAAATATCAAACAGAAAATACTTCAGCGTCTCCATCCCTTGAGGTGAATGTGCAACCTTTATCGGATCATACCAACCATTAGGCACACTCTAATGTAGATAAAAAGCTAAGATGAATCGAATTTCATACCTCGGGATGATACTGAAGCCCAAAGAATCTCCTCTCCCGATTCTCCACAGCTGCAATCGCCCCTTGTTGGCTTCTCGCGACAACCTCAAACCCTTCCGGAAATCTCACAACCTCATCGCCATGACTCATCCAAACCGCCTGTTTATCCCCTACCGACTTACTCCCAAACAATCCTCCAGAAACCGCCTTCACAACCTCAATCTCCATTCTTCCATACTCATGCCTCTCGCCGACGCTGACCTCGCCTCCTAACTTCTGCACAATCAGCTGCAGCCCGTAGCAGACGCCGAGGACGAAGACGTTTTCTTTCTGGACGTAATCGACGAATCCGTCGGGGAAGGAGGGGGCGTTAGCAGCGTGGACGGAGTGAGGGCCGCCGGAGAGGATGATGACGCGCGGAGAGAGGTCGGAGATGGCGGAGAGAGGCGAAGTGCCGGAAATGCAGAGGGAGAAGACGGAGAGGGAGCGGATGCGGCGGGTGATGAGGTGAGTGTACTGTGAGCCGTAGTCGAGGATGAGGACTAAGTCGGACTTCACTGCCTCTGCTTCCATTGATGGATTCTCTGGTGTGGTCGGTGGAAATGGAGGCGATAGAAGGAAGACGAGAGGAAGATGGAAACTGATTTAGGGTTTTGGGTTGGCGGGAACTATATTTTATCCCAATTTATTATTTATATATTTTGGAGAAATTACGGTTGGTATCCTTGTTTTCTAGAGTTGGCCGTTTAACCCCCACCCGGTTTTTTATAATTGACACCCGTTTTGGACGTATCTCGTTCAAAATATTTTTTCTAAAATCGGGTCAATTTTTTTCTTTCAAAATTTTAAAAAATCTGGTTTAAGTTGGGCGCACCCAGGATGCGCCCAAAACTGAACCGGGTTTTTTTTAAAATGTTTTGGACGCATTTCGGATGCGTCCAAAACGGGTGCTAGTTATAAAAAATCGGGTGCTGGTTTTTTCTCCGTTTTTCTTTTATACCTAAAAAACAATTTTTTTTAACTATTGGTGCTCTATATTTAAGGTGTTTTCAATTTTAGAGGGCATTGAACAACCAACAACATAAACTCTCTTGCTCCCTTTACCCCTACACCCAAAAGCCTCAATCTCTACTCTTTCAAAAAACCCTAAATCCTAATCTCAAATCTAAAAATCTCAAGCCTCTACCCTTCATCCTTCATCTGATCTTCTCCTTTACCATTAGATTCACCCTTATCCTCTCTATTTGCAAGCCAAATCAAGATAAAGAATGGAAATTTCAAGAAGGACTCTTCAGAGCTCCTACCCAAAATCGCAACCCTAGATACCTCCATCACACAAAGTCCCATCTCTTCATCTTTCTCTTCAATCTCAAATCCGTTATCATCCACCTCGTGCACAAGCCAAAGAAGCCATGGCGAAACCGATGCGGTGGCTGGAAATCTGGGCCATGGCGAAGATCCGAGACCGCCTACTGTCAAGAGAAGGTTAGATCTCGAAGTCAGAGGTCCAGATCTCGAACCCTTCTACTTCTCTCAAAGCTTAAGATCCAAGTGATCTCAATGCTCGGGGAACACAGCTACTCCGACATCCCTCGAAAACGCGACCTAGGGTTCCGTTTCGTATCCCATCAGCGGCGAAAAAGGCGAAGAAGATGGGTAGCCTGTTGGTGGCTCCCTGCTGAACCGTTGAGATGCAGACTCCACCTTCCTGGACGACTCGATGGAAAAGAACCCACTGAAGAAAGAGTATGTGGTACTATATTATCAAGATACTGGAAGTACCATCTACATATCAGGTTTCATTACTCTAACCCTCACACTCTTAATTACTCATTTATGGAATCATTGCATAAGAATATCATTACCCACATCTGGAAAAATCATTCCAGTGATAGTAAAACAACAACAACAACTAGATCTGTGGATCCTACTCGTTGTTTTTTTCGAACTACCAACCAGCTTATTCCTTACCCTCCCTTGTGCACTGAATCCATTCGGTTA
This sequence comes from Oxyria digyna, assembly GCA_029168935.1. Lineage (NCBI taxonomy): Eukaryota > Viridiplantae > Streptophyta > Magnoliopsida > Caryophyllales > Polygonaceae > Oxyria > Oxyria digyna. The sequence goes on along the minus strand of JAPVLV010000004.1, from coordinate 10,334,830 downwards.
GAATTAGCTAATCATGCTACTACATTGACCAACAAAAACACACAAAAAAGAAAGGGAACCACTCCCACCTTAATGTTATTACCAACTGAAGCTGTTGATATCAGGTCATATTTACCACTTAACAACACCAAGTACACTAGTCATAAGAATAAACTTTCCAAACTAACCAAAACCATAAACAATACTAAAATTCACAAAAGGCTTACCTGGATCAGTCTATGGCAGGAAGATAAACTGCTCTGGGTAATGTATCTTAATCACTGTAATCACCCCTATAGCATAATGATAACTATTTATGAGAGGATCTTGAATCTGAGCTTAATTAACACTAAAAACTGTACTATCTCTAGGTGGTCCTATGGGCATTATACTCAAATATATAAAGTAACTAAAACTGATCACTCCAATAACTATCAAAGATTGATTAAACAAACCAAATTCTATTCCACAACAAATGATGTAAAAAACTCTGACTGCTGGGCTAATAAGCTTATTGTTTTCTGGTCTGCAGGAATGGAAATTGTGGAGAATGGAAGCTCCTGGTGGGTGGCCAATGGAGAGGCCACTACTGAAGAGCAGATCTTGATACCTATCTACTCTAAAAATCAGATAAGTTTCTCTCAAAAGTTCTACAAATATAACCTATGCATTCTAGAGTTAAGGCCTTGCTTTAGATGTTATGATTACCATTGGTACAACTGGTATTGCTTCCTGGTAGTGATGAAGTTGAACTCCTTTATCTACTTGACTACTGCACAGGATCACAATCTAGTCCATAACTACCAATATACCATGTTTCATGCATCTAGTTAACAAACTCATTGACCATATGATTTGCTTTGTGAATCAAAATTATTGGCAAGACAAACTTCTGCCTTATAAAAACACCAATAAAGTTGTGATCTTAACCTTAGCTGACACCAAGCAATATAACAAGTGGGAAACAACTATGACCAAGAGGATACCAATCAACAAAAGAAAAAAATCCCAACTGACCATTCACTACCAAATGAATGTCTCCCGAAGGGTGACTTTTAAAAAAATTCAAAAACTAAGATCAGTAACCGTAACCTTTGTTTCTACTCTAATTACCTATATTATGATATCAACAAAACTAATGTATTTTTTTGCAGGTAATGTAACTAACAAATGGACTATTGGGAAAGAAGAACATGAAGATAAACATAGACAAACACAAAACATAAACAAGAGGATACCGAGTACATAGGACAAGACCAAACTTGTATTGGTGCCCAGAAAACAAGTTAATCAGACTATTTACATTTCTTATCTTGATCAAAGAATCCTTTGTACAAGGACTGTGTATGTGATTGAAAATTACAAGACTAGATTTGGGTGTTGGTCTGCTTACTTAGTTAACAGGTTTTGGACCATACATAAGCATAGTGGTCATGCCAAAATTAAAAAAACCACCAACCAAAAATATCACAAAAAACATCAATCAACCTACACCAAAATTGGTAACAGTCGGATTAAATTGGTTGAACAACCTGCTGAACAGGGAGGTCATGTCAAAATTACAAAAAACAACAACAAAAAAAACTACACAAACCAGCAACAATTAAGCTACTTAGCAAGTGATGGAAAAAGATACACAATTGTCCAACAAAATGCTGCACATCAATGTAAGGAGAAACATACGACCAAAATCACCAAGATAACATCTGAAAGAGTCCAATACAAAAATATAGTAGCTGGAAAAATTAATGAGATAAGTAACTACCAAATCACCACCACCAGACCGAAAAAAACAAAATACCACACTAAGTTCAAATGCAGTTATATCCTTATGCGGAAATCTGCACATATGTATCACTTAAACAGTAGATTCATGGAATGGATTGGTCCACTTCAACCAAAATTAGTACCAAATGAGTCCCTTGTGATTAAGTTGCATCAGTACACATGGGTCCAGACCCACCAAAATCTCCAAATAATCTCTAAACAAAAGGCAACCACTAAATTATATAGCGCGAAATTCGGATTAATGCTTATCACATGTCCGACCATCTCCTTTGCGAAAAGTATAAGCTGGTTATCTCCCACACTAATTTCATGGGACAAAAATCTATATAGGATAAAATGAAGATAAATCTATGGAATGTTAGAGGCACGAAACGAAATAACGTATGGACGGATATTGATTCGTTCTGTAAAATTAACCATATCCAAATGATGGGGCTGGTTGAAACAAAATCCCCCAACTACCCAAATGAAAAAGAATGGAAAAAGGCGGGTTTTGACAATATTGTTGTCTCACCTGCCAAAGGATATGCAGGAGGAATCATTGTCCTATGGAAAGATTTTCAACTGAGAAACGAAACAGTAACCCTACACACAATAGATGAAAGATTTATAGCATTTATATACAAAAATATAGAAAACAACATACAATTCTATATTATATTTGCTTATGCCCCCCTCAAGAAAAAGACAAAGATGAATTTTGGAAATTAATTGACTGTTTTATCAGAGCAATTAATGAACCTTTCATTATCATTGGAGATCTCAATGATATTCTAGTGTGTGATGACAAGGAAGGAGGAATCATTCCCACTTGTAACAAACTCCAAAGATTAAATAAATTTGTCGAAAAGCATGATCTGTTTGATCCCCCGACAATTGGTAACAGATTCACTTGGAGAAAATCTAAAACTATGAACAACACAATTAAAGAGAAATTAGATAGAGTACTGATTCACCAACAAGTGGTAACATGGTATCCAAATCTAACTACAAAAAATCATGCGTTTACTTCATCAGACCACTGTCCAATATCACTAGATATAACAAACGAAACTATACATCAAGCTCAACCATTTAAATTCGAAATGATGTGGACCAAGCGAAAAGATATGAAAGTTCTGGTTGCACAAACTTGGAGAAACCAAATTATAGGAACACCCCTATACCAACTTACAAAGAAAACTCAATTACTCAAAACAAAATTAAAGGAATGGAACAAAACCAGATTTGGCAACATTTTCGAACAACTGAAAAAAGTGGAGGAAGAATTAATCTTAATCCAAAATATCCCTCAAGCATCCTGCCTAGAAAGTAATGTTATTAAGCAAAATAACCTTATAAGGAAAAAACAAGGACTCATTTCCTTCCAGAGAATCTACTGGAGACAAAGAGCAAAACTAAAACATATAAAAAATGTTGACTCAAACACAAAATACTTTCACAGAATTGCCACTGAGAGAAGAAATATGAAAAATATCAAAGAAATAACTACCAATGAAGGTACACAAATTATTGGCTACGACAACATTAAAACAAAAATAAAGAGAGATTTTGAAAAAAGGTTTACAAAACAACATATAGATCTTAGGAAGATTGAACAAGTTCTGATTGACATAGAACCAGAAATTACCAATGAGGATAATGACAAGCTTAGCACTAATGTAACAAATAGTGAAATTTATAAAGCACTAAGTGAAATCAAAGATGACAAAACACCAGGACCAGATGGCATGCCAGCTGGCTTTTATAAGAAATATTGGGATATCATTGGCCCTGACATCATCAAGGCCACAAAAAGCTTCTTTCATTCAGGGAAGCTACTGAAACAAATAAACCACACCTTTATCACACTCATACCAAAGAATGACAACCCTCAATCCACTAACCACTACAGACCCATCAGCTTATGCAACACAGTATATAAAATAATCTCAAAAATCCTTACTAATAATAGACTTAAGACAGTTATGAACAAAATTACTCACCCCCTTCAAGGTGTCTTTGTTCAAAATAGAAGTATTCAAGACAATGTCCTAATAGCACATGAAATATTTCACTCCTTCAAAAAGAAATCAGGAAATAATGGCTGGATAGCCCTTAAACTAGATATGGAAAAAGCATATGACCGGGTAGACTGGACGTTTCTCCTGCTAACATTAAAGAAATTTGGATTTTGTGAAAAGTTCATCAATTGGATCAAAGAGTGCACACGCACTGTTTCTTTCTTTGTTCTGGTCAATCAAGGTCCAACAGACCTTTTTTTATCCAACTAGAGGACTGAGACAGGGTGACCCCCTCTCCCCCTTTCTATTCATAATCAGTGCATAAATCTTATCTAGGAGTCTTCAGAAGGCTTCTGTAACACGACCTAACCCTATAGGTATCAAAATTTCTAGAGGGGGTACAAAAATCTCATTCCTAGCCTTTGCGGATGATATTATCATCTTTGCAGAAACCAAAACATCCACGTGTCAGAAAATAAAAACCCTTATAGATGAGTACTGTGAAGTATCTGGACAAAGAGTTAACTATGACAAATCCACATTTCAAGTATCCAAAAACACAAGCAATACTGCAATACAACAAATAACCCAAATATTCCAAATTAACCAATCAATGACTATGGAGAAATACCTAGGTTGCCCGATCATAACTGGAAAGGTGGATCACACCACTTTCTACTCAGTCATAGAGAATACGTCTCAACAACTCACAAAATGGAAAGCTGACACCCTATCTATGGAAGGTAGGAAAGTTCTGATCAAAGCAAATCTTTCAGCTCAACCAAATTATATGATGCAAAATTTCATGTTACCTTCCAAAACACACAAAAAACTGGATAAAATAAACCGTGTATTCCTATGGAATAAAGGAGATAATTATAAACCAATGATAAAATGGGATGAAATATGTACACCAGTTCATAATGGTGGCCTAGGGATCCGAAAAAGTAAAGACATCAATATTGTACTTCAGATGAAACTCATTTGGAAAATTCTAGCAGAACCAGAAAATATATGGGTGAAAATTATAAGAGAGAAATATCTTAAAAATATACACATCCTTGACTATGAAAAAAACCCAAAGAAAAATGATTCTTGGCAATGGACCCAGATGTCGAAACTATTAGTACAATTTAAACAAGGTCTCATTTGGAGAGTTGGAGATGGGAGAACCATTAAATTCTGGAAAGATAAATGGTTCCCTGAACCTTTAAAAGAACAAATAATAACAAATGTGCCAATAAATGTACATGATACGATATCCGTCTTCCTAAATCGAGATAACTCTTGGGATGAAGACAAACTCAGAATATACTTTAGTAACTTAACCATAGACAAAATAAAAGCATACCCAATACCAACTAACTTCATCTAAGATAGGCTATACTGGAATTCCAGTAAGAATGGTTGGTTCTCAACCAAAAGTGCAATGGAATTGATTTATGGGAATCAAAATCTGTCACCATCAAATGCGGAATGGATTTGAAAACTTGATCTGCTACCAAAAATAAAATCCTTCCTTTGGAAAATCTCTAAAGAAGGACTACCAACCAAAGTTAAGCTCCAAAATAGGCACATGCCCATTACTACAGAATGCCTAGGATGTAATTCCCGAAGTGAAGATCTTAAACACATCCTCTTTGAGTGTCAAAGAACAAAGAGAATTATAAGAAACTTTGATAGGAAAATTCATGGAATCATGAACTCCCTAATACCCAGGAATCATACCACTACAGAATTACTTAATGAAATAAAAAGAAGGCCACTAAAAAGGAATTTGAAGATCTGGCCACTATCTGGTGGACCCTATGGTTCTACAGGAACAAACAAAATTTTGACACAGTGGAATATAATCAACTACCTAACATTCACCATTTTATTAAAAACCAAATAAAAGACTGGAAACTTGCAAAAATGGAAGAAAAGATGGACATTGAAATTGACCCACTCACTCCCAAGCTCAGTAGAAGAAAGAGGAAAACAATAAGGTGGGTCAAACCAAAGCAAAATTTTTACAAAATCAATGTAGATGCTGCCTGTCCTCCAGCTGGCCTAGCTACTTATGGAATCATCATTCGAGATGAACAAGGAACACCAATTCAAATGACGAACGAACCCCTGGGTACTGTTCCACCAATCATGGCTGAGGCCCTTGCGATGCGTTATGGCATTAAAGAGGCTATTCGGCTGGGTCTCACGCATCTGGAGATCGAAGGCGATAACCTTCGCCTTATTAATGCCATAAACGGCGTTTGGGACTGCCCATGAGAATTAGACTTGATCATGACTGATATCTTAATGGATCTTCGCTCTTTTGCGGAATATCGAGTATCCCATATTTTTCGGGAGACTAATGGTGCGGCTGACCTTATAGCCAAAATGTACCATTTAATACCCCATCCTGATTTTGCAGCCTATCCAGATCTTTCTGATCTCATCCTTCGGGATGCTCTAGGGCGGTATCACTCTCGCTAGATGTGCCCCTTAAACGCTTTCCTCATCAAAAAAAGAAAAAAAAAAGGTGTTTTCAATTTTTCATGAGTCACAACATATTTATTAGTCAAGAATTAGGGGATGAGCTGGATGAGGAGTTTTTTTCTTTTATATATTTTTATGTAACTATTTATCTATATTTGTTCTACGTGACATTTTATCAAAAAAAAGTTTCGTATTTAAGATTTTTGGAGTTGATTTTAACAAGTAAATTTTCTACTTAGAAAATTCGTATGTAAATAAATCTTGTATAGACATAGGATTTGTAGAAATTTTAACGGAAAAATCTAAATTACTCCAAATATAACCACGCGAGATTTTCGCCCCTACTGACCATAAATCTTGCGGACCACCGGTCAGAATGTGTGTGCTTTTGTGTGATAATGCAACACATATTTTCATAGTGTGTTCATACGCTACATTATGTGCATATAGGTCGTATGGTGTTCATACATCACAATGTTTGAGTTCGTGTACCATAACGTTTATGTTCATTTACTACAAGCATCTTCGATCCTCAGTTAAGGACAAATTCTCATCGAATCTTTTTGCTTCATTATATCACTGATTCGTCGAGTTAATGGAATTCAACCTTTAATACATTCAAGTCCGCACCCTAAGTATTTCAATTTAAATTCTAAATTGAAATGAGATTATTATTTTATTGATATTAAAAATTATAATCAAGATAGTTTTAGTTTGCGCACAATGTGCAACAATGAAAAAAATTGGGTTACGAAATAAATAAAATAAAAAATTTAAAGATCGTAACCGTTTTTCTTTAATCTCTGAAATACTGACCGACACCAATCGAAATTCTCCTATCCGTTTTCTTAAATATCCATAATCTGTATTCAAATTTCTTAATTTTCGTGATTTATATAGTAATTTTACATATTTCACCCTGTTAGAAGTATAATTAACAAGAAAGGGTAACGTTTACAAGATGGATAAGCAAGGGCAATTTCGTCACTAAATTATATTGAGAGCCAAGAAAGATTGAAACTCCAGCTCAACACATACGGTGGCAATGGCCATTCAAATTAAACACCCTGCCATACACAGAAACCAATTTTACCCAGATGGAAACCACACCCAATTTCCTATTAAAGAATGAAAAATTATCTGTTTCCTTCCTTGCAATTTCAAAACCCACATTCTCAATCCAGATTAAATGCACCACCAAGTTCATCATTTGGGTTTTGTTCAAGATCAGAGCTTTCTTCCTCCTCCTGGGTTCCTTCAATTCTTCATGGTATGAGACTCCATTGCTTCTTGTTCTTGTTCTTGTATTAATTTGCTCGGCTCTACTCGCAGTTACGCCAATTTTTTGTTGATTGATCTGGGTTTAGTTCTAATTTGTAGCTTAAGCTTTCGCAATTTGTGTGACTGGTCTAGGGTTTGTGTTAATCTTAGTGCTGATGAATAGTTTGCTCTCTGATTACTGTTCTCCATTGTTCGATGAATACAATTTGATTTCATAATTTACATGTATATATCAGATTGTTGATTTTAGTTAAGTTTGCTGAATCTTTGTGTAGTTCATTCTATTCCCATAATCTGTTGGGCAACTTGGTTGAAAGATGAGTCAGGAGAACATATATGAACAAAGGTGGGATTTCAGGAGGAAAGATGGAGATTTTGATTCTTCAAGTGAGGATAAAGGGTCCAATTCAAACCTGAAAAACAGCAATCCAATTGAGGAGGAGGAGACAACTCAAAACCAAGAACTGAATCTGCCAAAGGCAGCAGCAAAACAGCGAAGAACAGCTTCAGTTAAGAAAACACTAGAGAAAAAACCCAAGAAGAACAACAATAGGGGCAGTCCAAGAACAGCAGAAACCAAGCAAAAAGGAAGTAAGAAGATTGGCAACATCAAAAACAATCTTAGTAGTGCATTACATGGATTGGAAATGCATGTTAATGTCCTAGTGAAGGGGCTCAATGATTCTAGGGAAGGATTGATGAAGTGGATGGAAGAGGAGGTCAAAAAGTTGGTATCAGATGCTTCGCCTTCTAAAACGAGTAGGAAACTGAAGAGTAAACCGGAAGTTCATAACAAGAAGGAAAATCAAGAAGCCAAAGAAGCTCAGAATCCGACAAAGACGCCGACAGTTTTGGCGTTAGCTGACAATACTAAAGGCAGAAACTCAGCAATGGTGGCATCTACTCAGAGCACAAACAATGCAGCATTTATAGCTTCAAACTATTTCAATTTGGCCAATTTGAATCCAAGGCCATTAGCAGAAAACTATCTAGTGAAAGCGAGTACGAACAATCTGATGATCCAAAACTCTCATAGAGATCCAATGAGTATGCAGCAGCAATCTGGAGGATACTATCAAGGAATTAGTCAGCAATCAGATAGAGATTTGAGTGCTTCAATGGGGACTTATCCGGGATTTGCAAGAAACCCCGGGTTTAACGCTCATAATCTTGGTTTAAGCGGATCAGAGGTGTTGGCTCAAGAGAACAACTTTCCGAGCCTGAGAATGAGGAGTTTTTTAAGCGGAAGCAATGGCCTTCGGTATGATGACATGAACAACCTTCAATTCAAGTATTGAAATACTGCAAATGACAGTGTAGTTGGAATTTTGAGCTATGAAAGGCAAACTATTTGCCTGTCATGATTTTTTTCCTCATTGCAAGAAGAAAATCATGTACTTAGCTACATTTAGCTTCCATATTTATACTTTATCTGACTCAATCAGAACTCGATTTTTCTGATAAATTGTAATCTCTGTTTGGTCCATGTTTCACTTTTTAGGAAAATCACATGAAAAACAATATTTTGAACTGAGTTTCCAGGCCAAACAAAGGCTTAGTTTCCTTATTTCCCGGGAAATTAATATTGCGGAAGACTTCTTTGCGCCCGTGTTTTAAATTATTGAGCCGCATTGTAATGAATGCGCCAGGTGATAGCTTTTTTTTAGAAAAAGCCGGTTCAAAAATCAATTCTCTAATATTGCGACCTACGTTATTGCGAATTTAGGACACAAATTAATTTCTCCTAATTATGTAGCAATGTCATACCTTCAGAAAGAAGAAGGAGTGATTTAGATACTTAGTGGTTAATCAAAAGAATATGACAAATTCCTAGTCGTAGGGCCTGTTCGGCTAATAGAATTTTAGCTAAACAAAGATATCTTATAAGCTAGTTTATTGTTACAATAAAATAAATAAGATGTGACTTTCACACTATTATAAATTTAAGTTCTTTGCGGAACAGTCTGTTAATGTTTTTTTTTCTTTTTGGATTTTCCTGAATTTCTCATGTTGTAAGATAGATGCATATATTCCTGTGCACTAGATGTGATATATTTATGTTAATGAGACCATAGTAATTGCTTATCATCTATGCAGTTTAATCTTTATAATGTGATCGCTACTAGTCGACCTTATGATATATAGTTTGTTCTATGATTAGAATTTGGATCATATGAGAAAGATTCTTACGTCCAAACATGCAAAATATCATATATAAAGAATATAAGTAAGAGTTCATATGCATACGGACACAAATGTAGGACTGGCACAAACTTGTATCTGTATCTGTATGAGTTTCTACTTACAATTATGTACATACGACCAGTGTTTTAAAAGACGCTAGGCGGCGGGAGTTGGGCGGCAGGTGGGGGACTAGCGCCTAGACCGCTGGGCGGGTGACTAGTCGGGGATTAATCGGATCAAAATTAATTCTCTATCAGTGATATCAAATGACCAATTTGTCATCATAATCATTAATTTCTATTAAATTATGTTAGAATGATGTTTCATATCCTATAATTATAAGTATTATTATTATTATTATGTTAAAATAAACTCAAAACTTGCTATAATTCCACTGATATTGCTATTTTTGCGAAAATAAGAAACCGTTGTTTTTTCTAGGCGGTGCTAGGTGGTACTAAGCGGTGAGAGAGAGCCTAGAAATTAATAGAGAATTAATCGGCCCTAGTTGGAAATTTTTAGAACACTGCATACGATTCAAAAACATAAGTATAATCAGACTCAAATTTGTATGTGCACATTGTAATTTTTGTTCGTATAAACTTGTGTACATGCGTATTTCGCACCTTCTTCACATCGAAAAACTCTTTCGCATATGTAATGGAAGGGAATAACGATGTATTAAATTATTCTATAAATCAGGAGATAATTGATTAAATTAATTAATTATGAAAAATAATAGTTAGGGTATCTAAGGAGCTTAAATTAGGTTATCAGACATAGACTCCTTTAACGTTCTTTAAGAGCAACTGAGCAAGCAACATTCAAGTCATTCAATGCTTGAACTATCTTATCTTATCTATATAAAGGTTGACTGATGGTTGAACGAATTAAATGAAATCGATACCTATTTAATTCTAAATTTATTTAATTTTTTATTTATTTAATTATCATTAATTCTAAATTCAAGTCGTCTTTGTTTCTATTAGTTAATAATCCCTTATACCTAATTAATTCTAAATTCAATTAAGTCTTTCTATTTTCTTAATTAGTTAACTTATTCTAATTCTAACCTAATCTAATATATCTTTGACATATAGTAAAAATATATAAATTATAGTATTAGCTCATTTATAAAGTCTCCGTGTTATTTAGAAACTTAATTAAGTCACAAATTTAAATACATACATATTCTAATAATAGAAACATGACATATTAGCTATTTTATAAGGCTTCTCTGTTATGTTAGAAACTTAATTAAGTCACAAATTAAATTAATGTGTGAGCTTCTCTTATGATAATGCAACTCTATTCTAATATTATGTTTTAAAACTACTTCAAATATAAATATAAGGAAATAAAAAATATTTATAATTAAAAACAATAATAAATTTGAGAACAAAAAAAAATAGTAACAAATAATGTGTAACTATGTTAAATCACATACGAAAATTCGTAATTTTCTCGCGCGGAGCGCGAAACCCGTATCTAGTCAGACATATAGAGAAATCCTGTTTTGGTAGCCTCCATAACACTTATTCTAAAACCTATCCATTTTCGACACTATGACAGCGACACTCAGTCATTTGTGTCGCAAAAAATTTAATCCCGTGAAATAATCTTCTATTTTGAATACCTTCATCTCTCATAACCATTATCGACACCCTTATGTGTCGGTAATGTACATTGAGTCTATAACCGACACTATACCATGTCGTTAATGTAATTAATACTATCCATTTACAGCACTCTAGAGTGTCGAAATTGTTAAAATAAAAAACCCTACTCTCAGACCCCCGATATCTTGCACCGATTGGATCAACAAATCTCGCGTATTTACTCTTGATTTTGTCTTTGATATTCGAGCGTTTCGTAGATCAATTGTCGTCGTCAATAAATCTAATTCATGACAATTTATGTTACGACAGTAACAATAAAATTATTATGATCAAACAACTTTCGATTAATCAAAGGGAGAATTAAATGCAACTTTGGGGTTGGATGATCGAAAGGTTGATGGTTTAAAAAGTTTGAATTTTTTTTGCATTGGATTCACCTTAATAATGGAGAGTATAGTGGTGAAGTACAATGAACACAAGCCAGGCCTCTATCTAACATGACACTTAAACATTTACACGTTATATTTGTGGGACACATAGTGCTTTGGCAGCTACAAGATCACGACGAGTGAAAAAAATAAGTTTGAATATGAATGATATGATTTTGGCTTTTTTCTTGCCGACGTCGTTGTTATCTTCAAAATCCTTATAATTTTGTAAACCACATGAACCGAACGATTTCGATCTAGACAAAATCAATCAAAGACTTCATTTATTTCATCGAAGAACAGATGACAAGAGTCTAGAGGACTATTCTTTTGTGTGTGTGTGTAGTCTAGTAGTGCTACTGTTTAAATTGTTTTTACTATCTCGAATTCTCGATCATCAATCAATAATTCAGATTCTCAGTTCTTTTGCTTTTTTCAATTTGATGGGATCTTAAAGCTGGAGTAGATCGATGCCTGGATGTCGCGGATCTGATGTATGAATGTTTATTCGCTAACACACAATAGACTATATACTGCCGAAAACATACAAATTCGTATAAGTGAAATTTGGTAACACGCATAATAGAAATACGTGTATATTTGATTTAAGATTTTATGTGTATATATTTATATTTGTGTGTTCTAATGAATGGAACATTCGAAATTCGAAGGTTAATACATATTATTACATTTTTCTCTTTCTAAATTCAGTTTAATTACAACAACATACAAATGCCCTATTATATTTCGTAAAATGGGATCCGAGGAGTCGAAATGAACATATTTTGTATTCGAGATGACCCAAAAACGTAAAAACACCACAACCGCAAACACAAATCAAAACCACCCACATGAAAAAGAGACAATAAACTAAAATGACCACAAGCAAAGTTTGTTTATAATGATCTTTGTTTGTGTTTTGTTCATGTTTTTTAACCTTCCATATATAGAATACCACATCTCTGAAACCTCAACATCGACATAACAACATTCCAAAAATTGTACACCCTGTAGTATAAAAGAGGACATATATGAACAAACAAGTTACACCCAACCAAGAACTTATGTGGCTGCCACTCCTGCCAACCTTTCTGATACCCTTTCAAATCACTTTGAAAATGGAATAATCCGTTTGGATAGTTTTAGAAAGTATTAATTGTTCAAGGTGTTGATGATTTTAGTATCATCAAATCAAATGTTTAGTGTGATCGGAGTTTATTCAAATGTTTTACTAAGTGCTTGTTTGGTTAGACGTTTTGTGGTGTATAATTTCTCTAAGAAGCGTATGAAAAGACATACTTTATATAGAGGCTTTATTAATGAGCTGATTAGATTCAGAATTTGAGCCGAAAATCAAACGCTACTGTATAGCGTTTTTAAAAAATAACTTAAAATTAAAAGCGTCATTAATTAGCGTTTAAAAGTTGTGGCTCATTAATTAATTATATCGGTGTATTCAAGTCACCCGTTATATATTTGAAGCACGAAGTGTTGGTTCATTTGGCCGAGTTTTCAACCGATTTTAACTAGCTTAACCGCCGTGGTAACCGTCTTAGGGTTATGTTTGGCTTCCTAAGTTCAATCTAAGTCCATTAAAGTTGCTTAAGATAGAAAATGACTTCTGCATGAAATCAGAATTTTATCAAATCAGCAATTTTCTTATATGGACCACATAAAAATTAATATTTATTACAGAAAGCTCTAAATGCACTCTTGTGTTATTCCCTTGAATGCTTGAGGCCATACCAAATCGTGTAACCCATATCATATGAGTAGAATTACTAACTTTGAAAATTGTTCTAGACAATTCATTCGATATCAAGTCAAGTTCGTCATGAACAACGACACTCTCAACTCATTAAACAACAAGAGGGTCCCCTGATTTTAACCTAAGCAAGAAAAGAAAATCCTGACAACTCACTTTAAGACTCCAACCAATCATATCTTGGATGATCGATTTTGCACCACATAAAATGGTTTTTGTGTTCTTCGGGTATCCGGTTTACACATAGTAGTGAATAGTAGTCGATACTGAAACACAATGCAGGCTATAAAACAACAACATTAGGATAACAACACCATATCCAAACCCAAAGATGAGAGAAACCGAGGTAGAGGAACACTCGAAACACAAGCCAAAGTCCAAGAAAGTGGAGTCGGACGATGAAGACGACGTTCGATTGGGAGCAGACAAATACTCGAGTGGTAGGCAACCATTAGGACTGACAGCCGATTCAAGGGACTATAATGAGCCACCAGCTGCACCATTGTTTGATCCAGATGAGTTCAGTTCATGGTCGTTTTATCGAGCTGGAATTGCAGAGTTCATAGCCACTTTCTTGTTCCTATACATCTCAGTCATGACTGTTATGGGCGCTAATAGGGCACCTCTCAAGTGTTCTTCGGTTGGTATTCAGGGTATTGCTTGGGCCTTTGGTGGCACCATTTTTGTGCTTGTTTATTGCACTGCTGGAATCTCAGGTTAGTGCTCTAATTTCCAAGACTCTGTTTATAATTTGTATCGTATAACTATGTTAGTAGGAGAGGGTTTCCGATGAAAACATATCTGACGGTGTGAAATGCGATATCACCTTAAATGTGAATGTATAGTAATTCACATATAAGGTACGTAGTAATGTTCACAGTTCGCAAGAATTATTTTTACTGGATTCTCCCTCCCTCGTCTTACTATTAGGGTTTTGCTTGGAAATATGTATTAGACACATTTTCGGTGAGATGAATCGCAGTGTTAATGGCGGTCTAAGTTGTTCCCTAATCGTATATGAGACCAGTCTAAGTCTTTCCTTATAAAATAGAATATTGCTTAATATTGTCGATTGTCTTAGAAGAATAGTAGTAGCATATTTGTGAGCATTTTTAGCTTTTGTATAACCATTTTAGCCATTGAAACTCATTTAATTTTGTGGGTCTCTCTTGAAATGTTATTATGTACGAGAACTAGATGAATAGTAGCATTTTGGGGAGCTTTTGTATAACCATTTTAGCCATTGAAACTCATTTAATTTTGTGGGTCTCTCTTGAAATGCTATTATGTACAAGAGCTTGATGAATAGTAGAATTTTTGTGAGCATTTTGAGCTTTTTAAGGACAACTTAAGCAATAAAACTCAAGTAGTTTTGTGGTCATTTAAGTACAACAACTTGATTAATGGATTATGTGTTGTGGTTTTGTTTGAGTATAGGAGGACACATAAACCCTGCGGTGACGTTAGGGCTTCTACTCGCAAGAAAAGTGTCGATACCACGGGCGGTTTACTACATCATAATGCAATGCTTAGGAGCCATATGTGGAGCTGGTGTGGTGAAAGGATTGCAACCAAAACAATATCAAATGTTGGGTGGTGGTGCAAATGTTGTTAGCCATGGTTACACTAAAGGTGATGGTCTTGGTGCTGAGATTGTAGGCACTTTCGTGCTTGTTTACACCGTCTTATCCGCTACTGACGCCAAGAGAAAAGCTAGAGACTCTCATGTTCCTGTAAGTATTCGAAAATCTCTTATCGTCGATTGTTTTTAAGATGAAACTCATTAGATTTATGTACTGGGCCTATCTGCGCATCTACATTATATTTGTATTTTCCACCTTTGTGAATTATATAATTAGAAATCCTTGTCGTCGATTGGTGGTGGGTGTCAATTAAGTGAGCAGTTTTCAAGACTGTGGTCATGTTTCTTCCATGTGACTCTTCTATTGTCTTAAGGTGTATTTTTCATGGCATTTAGTGTGTTTTCTTGTGGTTTGGGTGTATATGAGCTGTGTTTGCCGCATTGTATGGGCCTCTTTGGGACCATTGAAACTTGATAATGAAAATGAGCCCATCTCGATCTCATCTACAAGATTGAGAGCTATGGGTCGTGGCCCAATTATTATTATTTTTAGATTAAAACTGATATAAAAAACGGTCGTTTTTCTCGACTACATTCACCACTCGTCTTTTTCATATTTGATTTCCTATCGTTATTTCTTAAACTTATGATTTATGTAGGTTAGTTAATATCTATTTTCTATCACATAATGATAATCTTGAATGACATTCATACACATTTCCCCCCACTTATTTCCTTCTAAACATATATGTTTATAACATATGTTTTTTTTCACTTTTCAAGTGTTTATGTTTTTTTGATAGATTCTAGTTTCGTAATCATGTTAAATTGTTAAAATTTAATATATTATTATATGTCATTTATATATCGTTATCACCATATTTTACATTACAAATAGAAAGATCTTGATTTAAAACGGATTTGTTTTCCTCCCTCACTTTTGTTCTAACTTGTAACGACCCGACCTGTAACAAAGCTATAGGGTTTTTTATCCACAAATGACTCGACCTGTAATATGCAACTCCCAATGTGTATAGTCTAAGTGTTTCATCAAAAATGTGTGCAGGTTTTGGCTCCTCTGCCAATTGGGTTTGCAATTTTCTTGGTTCACTTAGGAACTATCCCAATTACCGGAACCGGAATCAACCCGGCTCGGAGTTTGGGAGCTGCAATTATCTACAACAACCGCCATGTTTGGAGTCAGCAGTGGATCTTCTGGGTTGGACCCTTCATTGGAGCTACATTGGCTGCTGCTTATATGCAAATCATCATTAGAGCAAAGCCCTTTCATTCCAGTCCCCTAACTACTCATCCCCCCAAGTAGTATTTTGTAATTCCCATGTCTTGTTTGTGAAACTTTTGAGTGTATTCTGCTTGCATTTTATATTGTAATGCTCAAGTTTGGTTCTTGAATCTGCTTACTACTTGTTCACTTGTTATCGTAATAAGTTGTTCAAACTATTTCTCTTGCACAAGTTTTTGTTAGTGTAAAAGAAAGCAAGATCTATCTTGATCATAAGAAGCAATTTACAATGTACACAAAAGAAAGTTTGTAATGATTTTAAGCCCGAGGTTATCGCCCTACTGGAATATGAACAACAATTGCGGGCTAACAAGAAAATGCGATGATAAAAGTAGAAGAAGGATGAGATGATTGAACGCGCCTAATGAAACGAGGAGTTCGTGATCTTTTGCATTAAGAGAACGGCGAGAGTTCCACTACATGACGCGCTATTTCTCTCTTCATTACATTCATTCATATGCTTTATGCTAAACAATATATCTCTCTCTCTCTCTCTCTCTCTCTCTCATATCTTCTGCATTGATCGCGATGAACCACTTGTTGGGATAAACGTCATGACGATTGCGTCACAATTCATGAACCTTCAATCTTGGTAATTAAATCCATACACTTGATCGCGCTATACTAGCTCTCGAGACACAAAAGCCTCATCCCTTTTCTGGGGAGGAGGGGAAAATTTATAATGAGGGAAAAGTATTTGAGACGCTAGCGCCATGTATTGTCAAGATCTCAATGCATGTGCTAACTTCTAATTAGCCAAGGAGAGGGCATGCAAGGAGGAGCTGCATATTCGTGAGTGGTTCTTGCTTGCAACGCGTTAAACAACAACATCATTGATCTTTCTATTTACAATCGCGCATTCGCGCTAGAGTAACGTGCTTCTTGAGTTTGTGGATAAAAACTTGTGAGCACGTTATATGTCGACATTGATGTCTCTACTTACATGATTCCTTAATTGGTTGCGACACGTTACAACGCTAGTTCTACGAAATAACGCGTTTCATCATTCTACATCATTAGATTCGAGTTTTGGAAACTTAGATAAGATTGTACAACATTAATAGGTAAAGTTTTTTCGACCGTACTTCATTCTTACTCCTTATATTGCATGTTGTCTTCTCATTCGTATTCTATTTTTCTTCGCCTTTACACGATAGTTAGGTCCGTGCATAAACTTCTTCCAACTTGATCATAAAAGAATGTCTACATCTTACATTTTGTTTGTTTTTATCAAGATACAACGAGTCTCTCTTATATCAGGCGGGACTCAAATAAATTGAGGGGACCATGTCGCTCTCGCGATTCTAATCCCTAACATGTGGACAAAAGGCTAGAGCCATCTTAAATCTTGTTCTTGTTGTCAGTGGCGGAGCCAGGGGGCGCTTGAGGGTGCGGCCGCGCCCCCTTCACCCCCACGAACCTCCAATTATAGATATAGAGACGGAGAGAAAACGGTGGCAGCACCCCCTTTCATCTGGCCATGGAGGCGAAATTGTTCAGGAGGAGGAGGGAAGAAGACGAACATTAGATAGGTTTTGTTATTCTTTGTTTTTAAATTGGGCTGGGCTCCTTTCTTTTAAAAACGAGTTGTCTAAAATTTAAAAGCCCATCAAACCTGATGCCCATTTCTTTTAAAAACGGATTATTTAAAATTTAGAAGTCCATTCAAATATGAGCCCAAGAGTTCACCACTATCATATGCTTAAACACGCACATGGTAATGAGGGTCCAAGAGGTAGCCAATAAGTGGAATTTGAAAATTTTATATTACTCCGTACTAATTACATTGATAAACAGAAAAATAAATTTTCATTAAAAAATAATAAATGATACAAAATGATATATAATTTTTAGGAATTAAAAAAATAAGCAATTTCAGGCCTAATCTTTACAATTATATAATATAATTACCATGAAATCATTAACAAAAAATATAGAAATATATGAAAAATAATAATATTATATTAATTTAAAAATCCGCCCCTCCTTCTGACAAATCCTGGCTCCGCCACTGCTTGTTGTGAACTTTACTCCTAGCTAGTTCATATTCGGACAACCCGGCCCAAGTTTGCTTAGCTAAATTTGATTATAAAAAAGTTGAAATATCTTAAAGTACATTATAAAATGAAATCACCAAAAAGTCAACCCAACCCAAATCCTCGAATTCAATTCACACGTTATAATAAATACAGGAGTGTACTACTAACATGTAGGCCCAGGAACATGCTGGAGAGATGGGAGGCTCAACTGGAGCACTGGTGATAAGCTCCGCTGGCCACGTTCAGACGGATGCTAACATGGTGACTGTTGAGGAAGTTCATTCCGAGACAACTGAGGATGCTCCTCATAAATCGGTGGAAATCCCGGACGAAGAGGTGGACTGCCAGAAGGAGGACCCGAGCTCTTTCATGGATAAGCTTATGGAAGATGGTACGCAGGTTAACTCGGAAGGCTTTACTTGTGTGATGCTTGAAGAGAAGATAACTATAGCCTACCCGGAAGGTGATGATGGTCTCCCAAGGATCACCATTGATAAGGAGATCATAGACCAACTGGCTAAAGCGTGGGAGCATTCGGTGGTGATTAAGCTTCTGGGGAAACCCTTAGCTTTTCAAGTCCTAGAGAGGAAAATCAGGGAGCTGTGGAAACCTAGTAAGAGATTTGTCATTGTGGATCTTACCAATGAGTTTTCTATTGTAAGATTTGAGGATGAGATGGATTGCTTCTCTGCTTTTTCAGGGGGGGGGGGGGGGGGGGGCTTGGAAAATATTTGGACAATGCCTTATGGTCCAGCGTTGGACACCTCAGTTTAACCCTAGGAAAGCCACTATCAAGTCGATATGTGTTTGGATCCGCCTTACTAACCTACGAGTGATTCTCTACGATGAGCAGGTGCTCTTCCGTATTGCTTCTAGCATTGGCAGGCCGTTCCGGGTCGATCGGAATACTCTCCAGGCGACGCGTGGTAAGTTTGCTAGGATCTGCCTCAAACTGAATCTGGAGAGACCTCTTCCCGAGGCCATCTTGGTGAATGAAGAGACGGTGTATGTTGAATACGAAGGTTTAGGTGAAATCTGTGTCGGCTGTGGAAGACAAGGGCATCTGGTTCAGAAGTGTCCTTCCCTGGTTCGCCCACCGGAAATTCAAGCCACTGCTAGTAAGGATACTAACCTCTCTGAAAAAACAGATACGCCGGAAAGCTCCAAACCTCTGGCCGAGGAACTTGATCCGGCGACTTCTAGCCGTTGCCGTGGTCCCTGGATGATGGCTAACTACAAAAAGCCCTATCGCCCTAAGAATGGTGGCAATAGCTCTGCTAAGCAAAAAGAGGGTCAGAACCATACCAAGAATAGCAATCGCTTTGCTATTTTTGGCGCTGTGCAGGAAGGTGGAGAAGTGGAGAGCAGCGATGTCGAGGCCTCTGCCACTGTGGAAGCTCCTGCTGCAGACGCCAATACCCAGAGCAGTTCCGGGGCTGGGAAATTGGCCAGGTTTGACAGAAAAGAGGACAAAGCTGGGCGTTTTTTTGGATGGAAACAAAGGGAAAAATACAAGGAATCTGGGGTCAACGTCTACCAATACGAACAAATTAGCGGAGAAATTGAGAGCTCAATCTAGGGTTGGGAATGGAGGAAACAGAGCAGTTTCGGGTACCACTTTGTCGAATGGGAAAGGTAAAGGGAAGGCTACTGCTGGTAACTCGGGTAATAAGAATGCTGGACCTTACCATTGGGATGTCTCTGGTAAACGGGCTAGGCCCACGGAAACAGATCTGGAACAAATGGGTAATTTTACAAAGGGGATCCAAATTGTAACGAGTGGGCCTATTTGTCTCCCTAAACATAATGGGACTAACAATGGGCCGCCTGCCCATCCGAACCCTTCTAATGGCCAGGTTATCTCTGCTTCCCTTCCTCCTGATCCATTACATACAAATTTTAATTTAGAACATGCCACCTCTCCTGAGGAGAATGCTCTTATTGTCCAGGGTCGCTCTTGCGATATTTCTATGGACTCCGTTGAGGGTGTTGAACCAGCTGATGATTCTGATAAGATGACTGATGTTGTTCATAGCGAGGGTGAAGCCCCTTCGGGGTTACAGGGTCCGGAGACTTCCTCTCATTAGGTCTCCCATGAATTGCATGATTTGGAACGCCGCAAAGGCTTCGAAAGGGCTTGTAAGTATCTTATTCAGCACAATCATGTTGACGTTCTTGCTCTTTTGGAAACCCGTATCTCGGGGGACCAAGCCACAAAGGTTTGCGATAACTTTAAGTTTGATGATTACACGAGAGTGGAAGCAATTGGGTTTTCTGATGGTATTTGGCTTCTCTGGAAAGTTCAGTCCATTCAGTTACAGGTTATTTCGCTGCATGACCATTTTATCCACTCCCGGGTGACTTCAGGGATTGATTCTTGGCATTTGATTATTGTGTATGCCCCCTTACAGCCCCTAGAAGGGTTCCGTTCTGGCATGATCTCGAGCTCGTCGCCCGCAACATCCTGGATCCTCTCTTCATGGGAGGAGATTTTAATTGCATTCTTTCTCTGGATGAGCGGCAAGGCGGGTCTAACACCCTCTCCTCGGACACCTCGAGTTTTGCGGATTGGGTTAATAACTGTCAACTCATCGATATGGGTTTCTCCGGTTCTCGGTTTACTTGGAAGAGAGGTAATGATGAGGGGACCCGTGTGGAGAAGCGTTTAGATCGGGTCTTTGTTAACCTCCCGGGGAGGCTGCGCTGGGAGGAGGCTATGGTTAAGCACCTTCCATCTATCCGGTCTGACCATCATCCTCTTCTGTTGTGCCTCTCTAAGTCCAGTGAAGCTAATAGGACTCACCGCCTCTTCCGCTTCGAGGCGGCTGGGATCCTCCATCCTCAGTTTCTTGATTTCGTGGGAAGTAATTGGTGTCATTATTCTGATGCTATCCAGGCTCTCTCTCTCTTGCGTAATAGCCTCATTCATTGGAATAAAGTGACGTTTGGGAACATTCATAGGCGCAAAGCACAGTTAGTGGCTCGTATTGAGGGCCTGCAAAAGGCCATGGAGAGTCGTTCGCATCGGGGTCTGCTTAATTTAGAGGCTCAGTTGCGCATGAATCTGGATGATACGCTGGCCCAAGAAGAAACTTTATGGTTCCAAAAGGCTCGGGAAGAATGGATCGAGATGGGCGATCGTAATACCCGGTTTTTCCATGCTAGCACCATCATTCGTAGACGCCGTAATCATATTTCTGCTCTCAAAGCCAGTAACGATGACTGGATTACCGACCCGAGTCTGCTCGAAAGTTTGGCGACTGGTTTCTTCAGCAAGCTCTATGCTCTTCCTGAGAGTGACAACACTTTCACTCCTATGATGAGTGGGGGTTTCCCTCCCTATCCGGATTCTGCTTCTGCTTCTCTTATTGCGTTGCCTTCAAATGAGCAGATTTGGGATGCTTTCCGCTCCATTGGAAAATATTTGGACAATGCCTTATGGTCCAGCGTTGGACACCTCAGTTTAACCCTAGGAAAGCCACTATCAAGTCGATATGTGTTTGGATCCGCCTTACTAACCTACGAGTGATTCTCTACGATGAGCAGGTGCTCTTCCGTATTGCTTCTAGCATTGGCAGGCCGTTCCGGGTCGATCGGAATACTCTCCAGGCGACGCGTGGTAAGTTTGCTAGGATCTGCCTCAAACTGAATCTGGAGAGACCTCTTCCCGAGGCCATCTTGGTGAATGAAGAGACGGTGTATGTTGAATACGAAGGTTTAGGTGAAATCTGTGTCGGCTGTGGAAGACAAGGGCATCTGGTTCAGAAGTGTCCTTCCCTGGTTCGCCCACCGGAAATTCAAGCCACTGCTAGTAAGGATACTAACCTCTCTGAAAAAACAGATACGCCGGAAAGCTCCAAACCTCTGGCCGAGGAACTTGATCCGGCGACTTCTAGCCGTTGCCGTGGTCCCTGGATGATGGCTAACTACAAAAAGCCCTATCGCCCTAAGAATGGTGGCAATAGCTTTGCTAAGCAAAAAGAGGGTCAGAACCATACCAAGAATAGCAATCGCTTTGCTATTTTTGGCGCTGTGCAGGAAGGTGGAGAAGTGGAGAGCAGCGATGTCGAGGCCTCTGCCACTGTGGAAGCTCCTGCTGCAGACGCCAATACCCAGAGCAGTTCCGGGGCTGGGAAATTGGCCAGGTTTGACAGAAAAGAGGACAAAGCTGGGCGTTTTTTTGGATGGAAACAAAGGGAAAAATACAAGGAATCTGGGGTCAACGTCTACCAATACGAACAAATTAGCGGAGAAATTGAGAGCTCAATCTAGGGTTGGGAATGGAGGAAACAGAGCAGTTTCGGGTACCACTTTGTCGAATGGGAAAGGTAAAGGGAAGGCTGCTGCTGGTAACTCGGGTAATAAGAATGCTGGACCTTACCATTGGGATGTCTCTGGTAAACGGGCTAGGCCCACGGAAACAGATCTGGAACAAATGGGTAATTTTACAAAGGGGATCCAAATTGTAACGAGTGGGCCTATTTGTCTCCCTAAACATAATGGGACTAACAATGGGCCGCCTGCCCATCCGAACCCTTCTAAGATGACTGATGTTGTTCATAGCGAGGGTGAAGCCCCTTCGGGGTTACAGGGTCCGGAGACTTCCTCTCATTAGGTCTCCCATGAATTGCATGATTTGGAACGCCGCAAAGGCTTCGAAAGGGCTTGTAAGTATCTTATTCAGCACAATCATGTTGACGTTCTTGCTCTTTTGGAAACCCGTATCTCGGGGGACCAAGCCACAAAGGTTTGCGATAACTTTAAGTTTGATGATTACACGAGAGTGGAAGCAATTGGGTTTTCTGATGGTATTTGGCTTCTCTGGAAAGTTCAGTCCATTCAGTTACAGGTTATTTCGCTGCATGACCATTTTATCCACTCCCGGGTGACTTCAGGGATTGATTCTTGGCATTTGATTATTGTGTATGCCCCCTTACAGCCCCTAGAAGGGTTCCGTTCTGGCATGATCTCGAGCTCGTCGCCCGCAACATCCTGGATCCTCTCTTCATGGGAGGAGATTTTAATTGCATTCTTTCTCTGGATGAGCGGCAAGGCGGGTCTAACACCCTCTCCTCGGACACCTCGAGTTTTGCGGATTGGGTTAATAACTGTCAACTCATCGATATGGGTTTCTCCGGTTCTCGGTTTACTTGGAAGAGAGGTAATGATGAGGGGACCCGTGTGGAGAAGCGTTTAGATCGGGTCTTTGTTAACCTCCCGGGGAGGCTGCGCTGGGAGGAGGCTATGGTTAAGCACCTTCCATCTATCCGGTCTGACCATCATCCTCTTCTGTTGTGCCTCTCTAAGTCCAGTGAAGCTAATAGGACTCACCGCCTCTTCCGCTTCGAGGCGGCTGGGATCCTCCATCCTCAGTTTCTTGATTTCGTGGGAAGTAATTGGTGTCATTATTCTGATGCTATCCAGGCTCTCTCTCTCTTGCGTAATAGCCTCATTCATTGGAATAAAGTGACGTTTGGGAACATTCATAGGCGCAAAGCACAGTTAGTGGCTCGTATTGAGGGCCTGCAAAAGGCCATGGAGAGTCGTTCGCATCGGGGTCTGCTTAATTTAGAGGCTCAGTTGCGCATGAATCTGGATGATACGCTGGCCCAAGAAGAAACTTTATGGTTCCAAAAGGCTCGGGAAGAATGGATCGAGATGGGCGATCGTAATACCCGGTTTTTCCATGCTAGCACCATCATTCGTAGACGCCGTAATCATATTTCTGCTCTCAAAGCCAGTAACGATGACTGGATTACCGACCCGAGTCTGCTCGAAAGTTTGGCGACTGGTTTCTTCAGCAAGCTCTATGCTCTTCCTGAGAGTGACAACACTTTCACTCCTATGATGAGTGGGGGTTTCCCTCCCTATCCGGATTCTGCTTCTGCTTCTCTTATTGCGTTGCCTTCAAATGAGCAGATTTGGGATGCTTTCCGCTCCATTGGAAAATATTTGGACAATGCCTTATGGTCCAGCGTTGGACACCTCAGTTTAACCCTAGGAAAGCCACTATCAAGTCGATATGTGTTTGGATCCGCCTTACTAACCTACGAGTGATTCTCTACGATGAGCAGGTGCTCTTCCGTATTGCTTCTAGCATTGGCAGGCCGTTCCGGGTCGATCGGAATACTCTCCAGGCGACGCGTGGTAAGTTTGCTAGGATCTGCCTCAAACTGAATCTGGAGAGACCTCTTCCCGAGGCCATCTTGGTGAATGAAGAGACGGTGTATGTTGAATACGAAGGTTTAGGTGAAATCTGTGTCGGCTGTGGAAGACAAGGGCATCTGGTTCAGAAGTGTCCTTCCCTGGTTCGCCCACCGGAAATTCAAGCCACTGCTAGTAAGGATACTAACCTCTCTGAAAAAACAGATACGCCGGAAAGCTCCAAACCTCTGGCCGAGGAACTTGATCCGGCGACTTCTAGCCGTTGCCGTGGTCCCTGGATGATGGCTAACTACAAAAAGCCCTATCGCCCTAAGAATGGTGGCAATAGCTCTGCTAAGCAAAAAGAGGGTCAGAACCATACCAAGAATAGCAATCGCTTTGCTATTTTTGGCGCTGTGCAGGAAGGTGGAGAAGTGGAGAGCAGCGATGTCGAGGCCTCTGCCACTGTGGAAGCTCCTGCTGCAGACGCCAATACCCAGAGCAGTTCCGGGGCTGGGAAATTGGCCAGGTTTGACAGAAAAGAGGACAAAGCTGGGCGTTTTTTTGGATGGAAACAAAGGGAAAAATACAAGGAATCTGGGGTCAACGTCTACCAATACGAACAAATTAGCGGAGAAATTGA
This sequence comes from Oxyria digyna, assembly GCA_029168935.1. Taxonomy (NCBI): domain Eukaryota; kingdom Viridiplantae; phylum Streptophyta; class Magnoliopsida; order Caryophyllales; family Polygonaceae; genus Oxyria; species Oxyria digyna. Next base: position 10,309,594 of record JAPVLV010000004.1, on the reverse strand, counting down.
GAGCTCAATCTAGGGTTGGGAATGGAGGAAACAGAGCAGTTTCGGGTACCACTTTGTCGAATGGGAAAGGTAAAGGGAAGGCTGCTGCTGGTAACTCGGGTAATAAGAATGCTGGACCTTACCATTGGGATGTCTCTGGTAAACGGGCTAGGCCCACGGAAACAGATCTGGAACAAATGGGTAATTTTACAAAGGGGATCCAAATTGTAACGAGTGGGCCTATTTGTCTCCCTAAACATAATGGGACTAACAATGGGCCGCCTGCCCATCCGAACCCTTCTAATGGCCAGGTTATCTCTGCTTCCCTTCCTCCTGATCCATTACATACAAATTTTAATTTAGAACATGCCACCTCTCCTGAGGAGAATGCTCTTATTGTCCAGGGTCGCTCTTGCGATATTTCTATGGACTCCGTTGAGGGTGTTGAACCAGCTGATGATTCTGATAAGATGACTGATGTTGTTCATAGCGAGGGTGAAGCCCCTTCGGGGTTACAGGGTCCGGAGACTTCCTCTCATTAGGTCTCCCATGAATTGCATGATTTGGAACGCCGCAAAGGCTTCGAAAGGGCTTGTAAGTATCTTATTCAGCACAATCATGTTGACGTTCTTGCTCTTTTGGAAACCCGTATCTCGGGGGACCAAGCCACAAAGGTTTGCGATAACTTTAAGTTTGATGATTACACGAGAGTGGAAGCAATTGGGTTTTCTGATGGTATTTGGCTTCTCTGGAAAGTTCAGTCCATTCAGTTACAGGTTATTTCGCTGCATGACCATTTTATCCACTCCCGGGTGACTTCAGGGATTGATTCTTGGCATTTGATTATTGTGTATGCCCCCTTACAGCCCCTAGAAGGGTTCCGTTCTGGCATGATCTCGAGCTCGTCGCCCGCAACATCCTGGATCCTCTCTTCATGGGAGGAGATTTTAATTGCATTCTTTCTCTGGATGAGCGGCAAGGCGGGTCTAACACCCTCTCCTCGGACACCTCGAGTTTTGCGGATTGGGTTAATAACTGTCAACTCATCGATATGGGTTTCTCCGGTTCTCGGTTTACTTGGAAGAGAGGTAATGATGAGGGGACCCGTGTGGAGAAGCGTTTAGATCGGGTCTTTGTTAACCTCCCGGGGAGGCTGCGCTGGGAGGAGGCTATGGTTAAGCACCTTCCATCTATCCGGTCTGACCATCATCCTCTTCTGTTGTGCCTCTCTAAGTCCAGTGAAGCTAATAGGACTCACCGCCTCTTCCGCTTCGAGGCGGCTGGGATCCTCCATCCTCAGTTTCTTGATTTCGTGGGAAGTAATTGGTGTCATTATTCTGATGCTATCCAGGCTCTCTCTCTCTTGCGTAATAGCCTCATTCATTGGAATAAAGTGACGTTTGGGAACATTCATAGGCGCAAAGCACAGTTAGTGGCTCGTATTGAGGGCCTGCAAAAGGCCATGGAGAGTCGTTCGCATCGGGGTCTGCTTAATTTAGAGGCTCAGTTGCGCATGAATCTGGATGATACGCTGGCCCAAGAAGAAACTTTATGGTTCCAAAAGGCTCGGGAAAAATGGATCGAGATGGGCGATCGTAATACCCGGTTTTTCCATGCTAGCACCATCATTCGTAGACGCCGTAATCATATTTCTGCTCTCAAAGCCAGTAACGATGACTGGATTACCGACCCGGGTCTGCTCGAAAGTTTGGCGACTGGTTTCTTCAGCAAGCTCTATGCTCTTCCTGAGAGTGACAACACTTTCACTCCTATGATGAGTGGGGGTTTCCCTCCCTATCCGGATTCTGCTTCTGCTTCTCTTATTGCGTTGCCTTCAAATGAGCAGATTTGGGATGCTTTCCGCTCCATGGGATCGTACAAAGCTCCCGGGCTGGACGGTTTTCAACCGGTCTTTTTTAAGACTTGTTGGAATATTGTGGGAGACTCGGTCCGTTCGTTTATCAGAAGCTTTTTTGCTACTGGTATCTTGCCCCCGCATGTTAATGAGACTGTTATTACTCTGATCGGCAAGGTGAACAACCCTGAGTGTATTACGCAATTCCGCCCGATTAGCTTATGCAATGTTCTCTATAAGTCCATTACCAAGATTATTGCTTTACGCCTCAAGCCGCTTATTAAGTCTTTGATCGGGCCGACTCAGAATAGTTTTCTCCCTGGGAGAACCATATCGGACAACATCATTTTGCTCCAGGAGATCGTCCAGTCTATGCGCATGAAACAGAGCGGTAAGGGTTGGATGATTCTCAAACTCGACTTTGAGAATCCGTGACGTGGGTCTCCCTGAAGAGATGATTCATGGTGGACACGCTCCGTGACGTGGGTCTCCCTGAAGAGATGATTCACTGGATCCACGTGTGCATTTCGACGCCCTCCATGCGTCTCCTTTGGAATGGGGAGGTCACTGACTCATTTACCCCGTCCTGGGGAATTCGGCAAGGTGACCCGTTGTCCCCCTATCTCTTTGTCTTGTGCATCGAACGTCTCAGTCACCTGATTCTTCACTCCATTAATGTTGATGACTGGACCCCGATGCGGATTTGCCGGGGCGCCCCCCGCTTTCTCATCTCTTATTTGCCGATGACATCTTGCTTATGGCCGAAGCCTCGCCGAGTCAAATGCGCAATATTATGGCTTGCTTAGATTCCTTTTGCACTTCGTCCGGGCAGAATGTGAGCATGGGTAAGTCAAAAATTTATGTTTCCGCCAATGTCTCTAGAGATGAGGCCCGCCGCCTTGAGTTGATTAGCGGTATGGACGTCACCCGTGACCTTGGTAACTATCTTGGCATTAAGGTAGTGCACCAACAAGTCACCAAGGACATGTTTGAACCCCTCCTCAGTAAAGTGCACTCTAAGCTTGCGGGTTGGAAAGGTTGTACTCTTAGCTTCGCGGGTCGGGTGACTCTCGCCAAGTCGGTCCTCAACTCTTTACCGGTTTATTCCATGAATACGCTTCGCATTCCTCCGGGTGTTTGCTCTCAGCTTGACAAGATCAGCAGAATGTTCATTTGGGGTGAGATAGACGGTAAGCGCAAAATGCACCTTGTTAGCTGGCCTGAGCTCTGTGAGCCTAAGGATAGAGGTGGGTTGGGCTTTTGGCGGTCTGCTGAGATGAACCTTGCAGTGCTTGGTAAGCAAGCGTGGCGTCTTGTGACTAACGCTGCAGGTCTTTGGGGCGAAGTGCTTCGCGCTAAGTATGGTATCACCTTCGAGGATGGTAAAATTATCCAGTCTAAGAAGCCGAGAGAATCCTATGTTTGGAAAGGTATTAAGTGGAGTTTTGAGGAGCTTGTGTCTAAAGGGCTTAAATGGAATGTGATTGATGGTGAAAGATGTAGATTCCGGGAGGATTTGTGGATTGGTAATCAGACTCTCGCCCAAGCTTGCAATGTGGTAATCGATGCTAGTCTTCGTAATCGTCATGTTGCGGATTTCTGGATTCAGAACTCGGGATGGAATTGGCAGCTTGTTGCTATTGTTATTCGTAATGACGCTTCGATGCAGGACAATCTTAGTTGGAGCTTCTCTCCCTCGGGTGACTTTACAGTTTCCTCTGCCTATTATTCCCTGTACAGCCCTGCTGAGATCGATCCGGTCATGACCCAAGTCTTCAAGAAGATTTGGAAGATTCGTATTTCTGAGCGCATCAGAGTGTTCCTTTGGACGGTGGTGAAGGGGAAACCGATGACCAATGTTGAACGGCTGCGTAGGCATATTGCTTCGTCTGAATTTTGCCCTCGCTCCAGGCTCTTCCCTGAGACGCTGCTGCACCTTTTTTGCGACTGTCGGGAGAGCAGGAAATTATGGTTGGAACTGGTGCTCGATACGCAGCAGGGGCTGTTCTGGACGGATCCTCCGATGGACTGGCTGGTGAAAAACCTCCATGGCTCCTATATGATTGACGGCGGTGGTAAAGATGCGACCTTGTTTGCAACGCTTGCCTGGTGGCTTTGGAAAGCCCATAACCACTGTGTGTTTAATTCCGGGGATGGTAGACCGATTACTTCTCTGTTTGTGCGCTCCCAGACTGATCAGTTTGAGAGCATTGCGACTAAAAGGGCTATGAGCAGTGCACGTCAGGCTAGGATTGATACGCTGATATCCTGGTCTAGGCCTCCTTCGGGGTGGTATAAGCTGAATACTGATGGTTCTGTCCGGGGTGAGCTGAATATCGCTACTGCTAGGGGGGATTGTTCAGGATGACAAAGGCCAGTGGGTCAATGGTTTTGTGCTCAACATCGGAGCTTGCTCGGTTGTCCAAGCGGAGCTTTGGGCCATCAAGAGCGGGTTGGATATGGCTTGGAATCTTGGGCTCAGAAAAGTCATTGTGGAGTCTGACTCTGCCTTGGCTATTGGTTTCCTCAAGCGCAGACTTCATCCTCACCACCCGCTCGCTAGCCTGGTATCCAGTTGCCAGAGCTCTATTAGTAGAGATTGGAGTGTCCAACCTCGTCATGTCTACCGGGAAGCCAACCGCGTGGCGGATTGTTTGGCTTCTTTTGCTTGTAATTTTCCTTTTGGTCGTTTTATTTTGGGGGATCCCCCTGATTGTATTATGACTCTTATGCCGAACGATGTAAGGGGTGAGCCTACATCCCGTTTAATCCCTTTTAGCCATGTTTAATCACTACAAGAGAACTTGAGTATAGCCACACTAGAATTTCTCACACTTGAAAGTATTGGATGGATTTTCGACACTTCATTTTGTTGGATATCACATGTCATACTTAAAAGTGTTGGTTAAGTTGTAGCAAAATCCATAAACATAATTCCAACACTTTAAATAGTAGTTAGTAAATTTACCCACACTACATACCCATACTTTTTATTGTTAATAAAAAGGTGATTTCATAGATTTTATCTTCTTATAGATTTCATTTATTCTTAATTAATTAAATTTCATAATTAGGTGATTTCATAGATTTTATCTTCTTATATTTCATCAATCAACAATTTGTATGATATAAAATTCACTAGCATACAATATTATGTATCGCAACTATCTTAATAACATATTATACCTAAGTTTTAATGATTACGTATAATTTATTTCAATATTGTCTTATTTTAAAAATTATGTATGTACGTAATTAAAACCTTAACACTAGTCCAAGGAATAACATACGGAGTAGTTAATAATAAAAAAGCTTTGTCATCCTGTTAGTTTTTTTAAACTTCCTTAGCACTCACCCAGTTTCCCCACGTTCTCGATCAAAACCGCTAAGCCACTACTCCGTCCACGTACAAGCAAGTAACTGCTGGCTTGCATATATATATGATCCCGCACAGGTACTCATAAATTTATGAAGCAGATTTAGAAGAACCCTAGCTTCTAGATCTCAACTTATATCAATAGGCATATTTAAGCTCTCGGCCGGTATACGAGAGCGAAACCGCCAGATCTTCGTACGCCTTTCTCGCTCTCAAGTAATGTTCAGTGGAGGAGGTACGTGGCTGCTCTGCAATGGTAGTTGGAGTGGGTAGATTCGCATTCCACAAGCACCATGCATATATATGAGAAGAAACAAGTTGAGAAAGAAAGAGAGGAGAAGAATCAAGTTGAAGAAGAAAGAGAGGACGATGGATCGGAGGAGGAAGGAAGCATCGTACCACCGCCAACCTCTTTTTATTAGATCGATTCATAGCACCTTTAATTTGTATATTCCATGCTTTTCCCAACCATGAATGGTGTTTGGTTGTTGTATGTTGTTGCCTTAATTTCATATACGTTTTATCCAAACTTCTCTTATACATATGTTAAACTTTGATATTAATATCAATGTTATTATTAAATTTCATTTCTACGAAGTTTGTTACTAAATTTTATTCCTAATTGATCTTATATTTAGCTATAATAAGAAGAATTATTAATAATGGTTAAAAATAATAATAAAAGTCAATTATATGTAAAAAAAATCCAATAATAATACTTATTAAGTGTTGGATTTTGCGACACTAAATTTTATAAATGTTTTCTATAGATACAAGTGTGGAAATATTCCACAATTTTAAGTGTGTAGTATTTAGCGACAGTCCATATAGCCACACTTCATCTTAACATAATAAAGTGTCCCTTTTATCCACACTAAATAGATAAGTGTAAGTAGTATTTTTACTTTTAAGTGTGGGCAAACAAAAGTTCTCTTGTAGTGAATAAAGCGTGTGGGAGTGACACCTCTCTTTAACCCAAAAAAAAAAATGTAGAGAGAAAAAAAAATATCACTTGCTGTATTTCTATTACGAACACTTCATTTCCCCCACATTCATACAAATTTCATTATTTAAAACCCATTACAGTATTAAATTACATAAACCCATTCCCAAACCAACACACAACAAAAGTATGCAATATATTCACATACCCCCAAACTTTCACCAGAGTTAAAAAAAAAACCCCAAAATCACCCCTTGATCTTCCCCTTAACCCTCTCCAAAACCACACCCAAATCCCTCTCCTTCACATCCATCACAAGCCCATGCTTCATAAACAACGTCAACGACATCTTCTGCTCGACTCGATGGCCCACCGCAACCGTCATCTTATGCCTAAGAAGCGCGGCTGCAGCAATTGACTTCATCTGTAAATACGCCAAATCTTTCCCGAGGCAAATCCTCGGTCCCGCGTTAAACGCAACGAAACGATACGAATCAGGTACTTCGAGTCTCGTACCATCATCAGATATCCATCTTTCGGGCCTAAACTCGTTACAATCCTCTCCCCATATGAACTTCATTCTTCCTACGGAGTAGATCGAGTAAGTGATTGCGGAGCCGGCAGGGATGAATGTCCCGTCTGGTAAAACGTCGTCGTTTGCTGCATGTTTCGAGTCTTCGGGCACGGAAGGGTAAAGTCGTAAAGTTTCGGTTAATGCTGCCTTAAGATAAAGTAAACGGTCAACTTCCTCAAACGCTAACGGCTCGTTTAACCAACTCGCTAGATCTTCTCCACGTGTGGAGATCAGAACCGTTGAAATTTCATCCAAAATCTTCTCCTCCACGCGCTTGTTTCTGCTGACTAGGTAGAAAAACCAGCTCAGCGCGACGGACGACGTGTCGCGGCCAGCTAGGATGAAATTAAGGACCACGTGTTGGAGAAACTTATCCGAGTAAGACTCTTTTTTCTTCATGAACCGGGATAATAAATCATCGTGGTTCACACCGTCCGGTTTAGCTAATTCGAGCTTGCGCGTGTTGATCACGTCCGTCATGTATTTATCCACGTGGTCCAGGCTTTGGCTCAGGCTGGCCTCCATCCCGAACCGGAGCCATTTCCTGAGCCGCCAGATGAATTCCGGGAGGATGAACCGTTGGAGAGTAGCTTCTGTCGCCCGGTCGAAGGAATTCGCGAACCGGTTCTCGGGTAAACCGGGTGAGAGGGTTTCCGGGTCTTTTCCGAACGCTAAACCGCAGATGTTGTCGAATGTGAGCCGGAGGAGAATGTCTTGTAAGTCAACGGTCTTTCCTTCGGTCTGAGCCGTTTTTAGGATCGGACAGAACCGGTTTTTTATTGCCCGGTTCACCCATCGACCCATCGCTTGCCGCAACGTCCTGTCAAATTAACCCAACTTAAGATAAGTATATTTACTATAATTGTATAAGTGAAGTGAGCGACAAAATTAAATTATACAGTAGCAAATTTTTATTGTTGAGTTGGTGAGAATTTAAAGCGTTCAATAGAAGAAACAAAACCTTGATGGTTTCCTTGTCGGGGGTTTCTATCATACTCACTCACTCCCTCCCCTATTTTTTGACACATTAAGGGACGGAGGGAGTATAATATAAGGAGTATATCATATAATATACACTCCATCTAATTTTTTTGGCTATTTATTACTATTCCAACTTTTTAGCCTACTTCGATTTATTGTTATGAAAAGCATATAATATACACTCCATCTAATTTTTTTGGCTATTTATTACTATTCCAACTTTTTAGCCTACTTCGATTTATTGTTATGAAAAGCTTAAGACAAAATAAATTTCTTAGTGACAGTTAGGAATACGATACATACCGTTCATCCTTTTTCTCATCTATATCAAAATCTATACCTAAAAATGTTTTTCAGTCGTTGTAAAATCAAGAGAGGACCCACTTAAGGTCGAGGAGGGGCTATAAACCCCTCGAAGAAAAAAATTAGTATAAAAATTAGCGTTTTTTATACTCTTCTCCCATATTGATCTTCTCGTTTGCTTTTGACGCATTTATCGAGATACATTTTGTAACGTTAATATCTCTAAATATACGATATATATTTTTTATATTGTCAAAGTACTCATTCAGACGAATCAAACAATATCTCACATGCCTATATCTATACATATACTAAAACAGAACGTTGTTTTGCCACATGTCACCCTTATATTCAATTCGCCTATGTGTCGACCTCTAAGCTATGCTACATCATCCGCCATGTCATCCGACTTTATATTTTGATATATCTTTTTGAATTAAATAAGTAAAAAAAATCAAAAAGATATCTATCAGGTTATATTAAAAAAGAAATATCAATTATATCTTTTATCATATTATATCTTTATCTTATATATATATATCAATTTTTATCTTTTATCATATTATATCTTTATGTTATCAATCTAATTAAATTGAGTTATTAATGAAGTTAAACTATGAAACAGAAATCGTAAACTATAATCTATAAATTATAAATTATAAACCATAAAGTATAAACTACAATCTATAAACTAATTAATAGTATAAAATATAAATATATTATTAAAATATTTATCACATGCGACCCCGTACATGGTACGGGAACACACGCTAGTTTATTTCTATATATTGGAAGAAAACGAGAAGTTTCTCTCGATTTTTAAATAGTGTCGAAAAAGCAAATGAGCCTTATATTAAGGGACGGTGAGAGTAATAAAAAATGATGATTATCTTTTCTAAACTACTTTTGTTTGTTAAAAGAAACATTTGGTAGAGGAAGTTTCCTATTAAAACACATTTTACAGTCCGAAATGCAAATAAATTTTAATTTTGAATATTATTATCGTATATCTTAGGATAAATTTCTGCATAGGAAAAATTAGAAATTAGGTTCAAGTATTTGCAACATACACCTAATAATCTTTGACTAAACAATCCCCACACCAAATGGTTAGGCAAAAAACACAACACATTTTCGTTAGGTAAAATAAAATCAATACCTGGTGGTGAATTCCAGTGCGGCGGTCTTACGCTGGAACAGCCACGTGTCGCCATCGGAGTTGAAGATCCCATCACCGAGCAGATCATGAAAAACGGCCTGCCAAGTGGGCCCCTTGGGGTAATTATCGAACCGGCCCTTTAAAATATGCTCGAGGTTCTTGGGGTCGCACGTGACAGTCACGAGGCACTGCTTCCTTGCTAAAAACGGCACCGCACAGATACACGTCTGGTACGTGCCGCCGCACGCGCGCAGATTTTCGGCGATCCATTCGTGCATTCGGTTCGCGTTTTCTATTAGCCCTGGTAAGCTGCCCACTAAGGGCCAGACACGTGGACCCCTCATCGACCGTGAGATCGTCTTGAACCACACCACGTAGGCTGCGACCGCGGCGCACAGGATCAGAAGCGTAAACGAGTCCATTGCATGCGCTTTTTTTGCCGCCAAAACTAGGGTTACGAAAATGGAGGAAATGTGAGGGGAAAGGAAAAAGAGGTGAATGTGTGAGGAAGAAGAGGGAGATTTGTTGAGTGATTTATAGAGGCAGATGGAGAGCTAATAAAAATGGAGTATGAAAAAATAAGTTATGACAAACAGCTAGGACAAGCAAGATAATAAATGCCACCAGGAGTCGTTGGGAGAGTTAGGGTATGCATATTATACAGCTGAGAAGGGTAATATAAAGTATTTATAATATGAGAATAATGAACAAGATCGACACACATTGTTATATCTACAAATATCAGTTCAACTGGTAAAATGTAGATGTGTAGTACAAGTTCAGTTGATCGAAATTATTTTATAAATGGAAAGTTTTTTTTTAATATTTTGTGAAGAAATTATTTGTTTATGTGTAGCACACTGGATTGTACGTATTAATGTAAGAGAAGCCACCTAAATTTGCAGGAAATGAGCAGCCTCCTTAAATTTGTGCATTTAATGTGGGGAGGAAGTAAATGAGATTGGTTGAGAAAAAAAAAGGTTTCCCCTTGACATGAGATTATAAATCTTACAAGAAATATACATTTTTACGTTATAATTACCATTTTGAATTACCATGTACATAATGTATATACATGGAATCTCAAGTTATATGTCCCTTTCATATTCGATATATCAGTGAAAGTTAAGGCCACGATCGATCTAACAAACTTAACTTCACGGACGCCATTTTTTCACATTATCTATTGCGGAATATATATAAACTGTTGTAAATGGTAATATTACTGTGCATGTGACTGGGTTTAAGGGTTGGGTGACCGACCCTAACCAAAACTTTACGTCGTGAATTTACCATATTTAAGCATATTTTTCATTTGTTGATGAAGGTGGTCTTTACTTAATATAGTATTGATCCATCTCTTAAGAATTGGTTTTAATTTGTGCAGAAAGGAGTCAAATATAAATAGGTGAAGTAGTCAAAGTAGGTATTACTAGGGAAGATGTTTAATTGCGAGGTTGGAAAAATGTTGCAATTTCTTCGTGGTTTTACCGCTCCTGTGGGGCCCTCGATCATAGACAAGAAGCGTGTTACAATTTAATGTGCGTCTGTATAATGGATAATATATGTGTTTGAGGCATTTGGTTGATTGAATCTTGAATTCCAGATCCTACTTAATCTTCATAGTTTAATTTCAATCAATAATAGCCTTAGTTAAGCAAATGATTTTATGATTGAAAGGATGTCGATCATATGGAGATGCACAGGCTTAATTGTGATCGCTATATATGTACATTATTATTGTCTTATAAAAATCAAATGAATTTATGATGTAAGTTCTATGAAGAAATTAAAGTTAACTTAGGAAAAACATTGGGCAAGATCTCGTGTCTATATACACAGAGGAGTAATAATCTTCATTCGTTCTCGAGCAAGACTCGGACCCAGTGTTTATCTGTCCAGAGGCGTAATAATCTTCATTCGTTCTCGAGCAAGACTCGGACCCAGTGTTTATCTGTCTATCGGACTTTATTACAACATCTCGATTCTGGATTCTTTTTCTGGTTTATCTGAGCTTAGTCGCCATGTAGGCTTGATATTGATAGCTCCTTTGGCTAGCCGGCTTGAAAATATTGTGTTTAACCCATTATTATATGAGCTAATCCATTTGACTTATCGAGATTAAGATATGTTTTACAGTGTCAACTGGTCCAAACAGATTCACCTGAGGATGTGTCGCGTGTGTGACTTTCGGAAGTTGAGAGAATAACATTTCACTCTATAATATATAGTATGATAGATTACTTTTTCTATCGCCGATTAGTTTCTTGGGACTTATACCTTGACCATATTATCTCTATACGCTCGTATATACACAATTTTTAATCTTTCAGACCCGATATTCGAGCCTGTAAACCCGAAAACTATCTAATCTTTACAAAAATGTTTAAGGCTACATTTCAAATTTTAACAATGTAGTTATCCTGCGTTCGATATGGAATGAAGAACAACATTCGAGGTCCACAATATTAAAGTAGATAGATTTGGTGGTGTGGTTGACTTTTGAGTAGCTGCTATATATTACTGATGAATTAAGTGTAGTCAACGGTTCATGGTTGGACCGAAATACTATCAAGCTGCAGTGTATCAGATTCATATGATATAGTACATGATTTTGATCGAATCTAACCTTGAATTTTACAAGCTGCAGTGTTCATGACTATCTCATTTTGAGTGCAAATTCTCGTGGTCAACGCTTTCTCTGTCAGATGTGTAACATAAATTTTCCTATACGTGTTACTTCAGATCGATGTGTAATATATGTACGTTGGAGCACTAGTTTAAATACGGAGTACTAAGTTAATATAGTCAATTAGTCATTTTAAGACTAGTTTGGGTATGTTTACGAAATATAAAAGTACACGATACAATTCAAGTGACTTATAAGATTGACGATTCAATACATTTGTGATGGAGACTTATAAGATTAAACATGCTATTTCTTTTTTTGGTGCGGTTTTGATGATAATAACTTTTAAAGTGAGAATGACTGATGTTCAGCGAAATTACTCAAATGTTCATCAATTTTTTTGATGCACATATAAGTTTTTTTGGCTGAATTTTCTCCAATGTCTTAATAAATGTTATTTAACAAAATAATTAAAATTTAAACCACTTTTTTATAAGTACATGACGTATTTTTTTTAAGTTCATATATTAAGATATACGATTTTTTTTAAAATAACTACGGGCCATGATTTATCCTGGACGTTCATTACGTGCCACGCAACGACTATCGGGGGAGGACGCGCTTCAGCACGCCACATGTCACGTACTTAAAGCAAGCAGCCAAACGCAACACAACACTACTGTATGATATCCAAAAAAATTGAGCAATTTTAAAGACTTCGGTGTACATCTTTAAGGGACTTTTGATTTTTTATTTCATAAATATTGTTACAGCCCCTTGTTAAGTATCCGTTGGAAATGCTCTACATCTTTAAATATCGGTTATTTCAAATTCTGTCTTAAAAATAAGTTATATATGTGAATGGAGAATTATATACACTCAAAATAAAATAAACAAACATATATATAAATAATAAAGTTTAACTAATATTTCATTAAAAACGTCTAAATCTATCATAGGAGCATCAAATATCAGAATGCACGTAGACTATATAGATTATAGAGTCGGTGAATGTGCTACTATAAAGTGATGAGTTGAAAATGGTTGGGCAGATGGTTACATCTTTGCCGGGTAGCATTAATCATGTACTAATAATTTCGGCTAACGCAATTAATATTTGCGTGCGTCATTTTCTCCATTTGGGGCCTTTATTTGCCAACCATCGGTTGAAATTTCATAACCTCCCTAGATTTCTAGGGATTATATATAAGGAGGTTTTTTTTATCAAAAATTATCCGTAAAAGTGCATATATTGCTCTAAACCATCCATTTAATTGAATATTACTGAAAACCACCCGAATAACGTATTTCGTTAGCCAAACGCCATCCAACCCCGATTTCCGTCAACAATTCCGTCTCCAATGCACACGTGGCAATATTTTCATTTTTTAAATCTAAAATAAAAAAGAAATAGATATTAATGAACTTTTAACTTTATTACTCCCTCCGTCCCTTAATTATGTTCTCAATTTCCTTTTTTGCACGAGAATTAAGGAGAAGAGAGAAGAGAGGAGAGAGAGAGAGAGAGATGAGAATAAGAGAGATAATGTATTGGGATGAGAGAATGATGAGAGATGAGAAATTAAATGGTTAAGATTGAGTGGGAAAATAATGGGAGAGAAAAAAATTAAAGTGTATTTTGGATTGTTGTGGTTTTGGGGGAAATTAATGGGTTTTGATGATGGTATATTGATAAAGATTTGTGTTTAAAAATGGAAATGAGAACATCAAATTGGGACACCAAAAATGGGAAATGGGAATATAAAAAAGGGACGGAGATTAAAATATAAAAAAGAAAAAGCTAGGTGGTCGTCTTCCCCAAATACCTTTCTCCATTGTTGTCCATATAACCAGTGAATCCAACAAGCCTAGGCCTACACTCATCTCCATAGCAAGCCCCTGTGTTATTCCAACTCACCATCACATTCTTCCTGTCGTCAAATCTCTCAACAAACCTAAATCTCTGACCATTGATCTCTCCTTGTCCAGTAATCCCGACGTTATCAGCCTCCTCGGCCAGCACAACGTACCATCGGCTCGACTCCTTAGGGTAATCCTCCAGCCTCGGCCCTCCGAGAAGAACAACGCCTCTTTTTATCACAAGGACGACGCCGGATCTGAGATGGATCGTCGCAGTTAGGTAGGTTCCTGGTGGGAAGATGACTTTGCAGGTGGTGAATATACTCTAATCTTAAAAAAAACTCTTTTCCTGAGGGAATACACACTCTAATCTCAAAATTCATCGCTCATTTGGGATACGGTTGATCTCGAATCTCAGTAATTTCTCCGATCTCGAGTCGAATCTGATAGAAATTCGGCGTCTGCTGTCAGCTACGTTTTGATCAATTTCTCAGGATTTTTGTTTTTGGATCTGTTCGTCTTGTTCAATTGATTATTCTGTCTTTCGGGTTGCTCAAATAGTTCGATCTAGGTCTAGATTGAAAATCAGAAATTCAGACAAATGGAAACCGGCAAGAACAGAGTTCGAAGATTAGAGATAACGGACAAAAACAAAGGCTTCATTGATCTTCTCCAACAACTAACAACTTGCGATTCGATCTCCGATAAAGATTTCGATGCCCGTTTTCAAGAACGGAGGACAAGATTTCGATGCCCGGTAGCCTTTCTTTGGCAGAGCCTTCTCTTCTTTTTCGTGTCATCGCTACTTCGGGTATTTCTTCTTCTTTTCTTCCTCAACGCTGTGCTTTGGCTGCAAGAGATGTTTGTCTTCTTCTTCCTGGATAGTTGCCATGGCGTCAGGGCTTCCAAGGCAAGCGGCTGAGGTCTACAGTAGGGTCGTCGTTTCCTATTTGACTCACAGGCAGGGAAAGCGACCTGACCTAGGTCAATGGCTAGGGCTCGGTTCCCACTCCGTTTTTCATGAAATCGAACTTGGGGAGGTTCTTTTGTGGTGTTTCTAGTGCATATTTTACTACTTCTGGGGATTTCATTCGAGAAATCACTCCAGATCTGGGAATTGGGGCTAGGGTTTAGAGCTAGGTTTTGGGATTAATGTAGTTTAATAGGCGTTCTAAAATTAAATTGGGATAACTATTCATATATCTTTTCTTGGAGGACATCAAGTCCATATATCGCTGCAGCTCTAGCACTTGCAATAGCTCCAGTATCTCTGACACCTTCTGAGGCCATTATCTGTCTCAGAACATACAAATGATGCCTTAATTGATAAAATCAAACAAAAATTAGAATCACATACATCTTAACCCACTTATTCTACCTGGACAGCACCAGCGGTATCATGTGTACTGATCCTCATAAGACCTAACTCACTCAGCTTCATTTCACACTGATCAAGTGCCTGCATTTATGGATATGTCAAAATTCCTGATTTGGGAAATATCACTTCAGCCATCTTTGCAGTCAAATATATCATTGAGATATTTAAGAGTTATAGCTAGCCCACTAAAAAAAGTGTAGTAAACATGACCAAACCTGAGGGTGGCTTAGTACACGCTTCAGTTCATCCTTTCTGACACCGGGTAAACCCAAGAGGCAATGATTTACCACCAGCTGAACTTCCCCTACTATATGAAGCCTATGGCGAAGGAGTAGGTCATAGTTTCGATGGATGCTTCCACCCAAAGTGCTCTCAATAGGTAAAACTGCTTTGTCAACCAGCCACAGTTCAACTACCTGAAAGAGGGAATCAAGAAGAGAGTATAACTACATGCCAAAAAATACGAGCCGAAAAAAAATCCAAACAGGGAATAACTTCAACCTGGAATGCACCCTCAAACTCATCACATGGAACTGTCTCACACTTGGGATAAGCTTTCAAGGCAGCATCCTCACTATATGATCCTGGCACTCCCTGCATTAATGAAACAAAGTCACCGAAAATAACTATTAAACACAATTTAGTATACAATTTAGCTAACATTGCTCTAAACTAAAAGCACGGATTTACCCAAGAATCAATTTTTAATATTGAGCCAAAGTGATCTTCTTTAGCTCACAATACAATAGCAGTTTTTTAGACATCAGTACATGGTGAACATGCAAGGCTGCATTCCTCATTAATGGAGCCAGGAAATGTATTTACCTGAAGAGCAACTTGGGTTGCTCGTTCCGCAGCACATAAGATTACTCATGCACAGTCCTGCAAAAATCAAGACAATGATTTATGGTTTGGGGAAAAATTTGTGGCAATACTGACTACAAAGTACAAACTAAGGAAATGATGAAATGAATAACAGAGTAAACCTTTAACAACATTTTCCGTTCAACAGCATTTTAGCTAATACAGTCAACAAAGAGTGGTGCAAGTTTAACCACTTGAACTTTATATTGCTATATCGGGAATTAATAGAAAATAAATTAGAGAATCAAGTAGTAAAAACTGGTGAGAAGTGAATACGTTTGAGTCAACTTTTCCATTGTCACAGTCTTTTACAACAAAGTATACATATGATATGAGAATAGCAGAAAGAGGGGTTAGATCATTACATGATAATACAAGGCCATTAAACATCAAATAATATAATAGGTGGGTAACCTCGACGATTGTTGTAGTGAAGTATAAATATCAGCTATCTTTCCCTACATTAGTATGTCGCGCCAATTTTCATAGGAATATGGGATAGACAGTACAAAAAGACAGAAAGAAAGCCAAGCATAAGAACTATTTCAAGACCTGTATAAACAGAAATTCCCTAATTAGACGACCAAACTGTTCTCTCTGTCGAACATAAGGGAGGACAACATCAAGGCAAGACTGCATGATACCAAGTGGTCCTGCTGCCAAAACAGATAGTGCATCTCTAAATATATAGGCTTTGGTCTAATACGGTTCTTCCACGTCTCTTCATTGGACAAAGCATACTCAATATTATATCCAAATACATTATCATAGATTCTCTTCCCGTAATGCTCAATATTTTCATCGTCTTTACGTTCAAAAACATCTTCGACATCTGCTGAGGAGCTAGCAGTATCACTTGAGTGCACATTAAGATCATTTTCACGATTCTTGTCACCAAATAACTTGGCAAAAAGCAGTTCCTTTGCCCATACAAAGCAGTGAATAAACTACAGAAGAGGCATCAAACCAGTAATAAGCATGATATATAGAGACAAGTTATACAAAATAGACTCACCAACAGAAAATCTTATGATGATTTCATCAAACACAGTAGAAAAAGTGATGCTGCAATCATCAAAGTTTACCTTCGATGTAAGAAGTGATACACACTTTGCGAATCTGCCTATGGTTGAGATTGTTAACAACGAGGCCAACATTGCACACTTGAAGCTTAGAGTTGGAAGCCATGATATTGTAGATAGGAGAAGATTGGGGAGGGGATGCAAAAATATGGAACAAATGGCACGAAAGGTGTGTATATATAAAATATATAATGAAGTGCAATGACCGACCTATAGGAAAATGAAACGGCCAGAAATAATTATAATTAATGGGGGTAAATTCCAGCGATAAATGACATTTGAAGCAGATGAAACCGCTGTCATTAAGAGAATACATTAAGTTTGACAGGAAATTTTAAACGGATGAAGACAATAAATAGATAGGAGGAACCACATAATTGCAGATAATAACTAAATAGCAGGAGTATAAGGAAATGAAGGTACCAATTGAGCATAACATCGCCAGTAGAAGGCTGAGCATAAACAGGCAAAATCTTCATCTTAGCCTCCTCTCTGCAAAACAAAAACACAAAATTACAGAACATTAACCATAAAAACACAACAACGACAACAACATAACACTACTAGAAAAGGCGTCGTTTGCCGACGCTTTAGGCTCGACGCTTTTACAAATCGTCGGGAAATTCTAGTTTCACGCCTCTATTTTCGACACTTTTTCTCGACGCTTTTTACTGTCGACCCTAACGACGCTTAAATATGTATTAATTTTAATTGCTGAGCTCCCTCTTTGTTCATCTCCTCGAAGTCGAATTTCAGGGCTCCTTGTTCATCTCCTCGACGTCGAATTTTAGGGCTTCTCAAAACGAATTTTAGGGCTTCCCTCCTTGTTCGACCTTCTCAGTTCGATTGAAGTGTTTTATGACGAAGTAGGGTTCCTTGTTCGACATTCTCAGTTCGTTCTCACGAGGTTGGCCGAATTCCGAGAAGCACAAGGTCGAATACGAGGTTCGGCTTCTATCATCCCTCAGTCGCTGAATCTTAGTCTCCTCTGTTCCATATCATACTGATCTTTGCAGATCCATCGGCTGGTGGTGAACAAAGACCCTAAGCTTACCAATTTTGTTGAGGTAGCTCCTCCGCTGCTTACTTGACCTAAATTGTTTTTCGTCCTTCGATGTCTTCTAATTCTTGTGTCGTCATTTCAATCATAACATGAAAAGTTTCATCTTTATTTCGAATGGTGAATGATAAATACAATGGTGTGTAAAGCGGTGGTGTGGAATTGCCCGCATTTGCTTCATTGCAGTTTATAGTGTTGTTTCATTGTGCTATTTAGCACTGGTTGATGAGCTGTAAAATGATATATCTGCTCATGAATGTTAAGTACTATTGTGCTGTTTAGCACTGGTTGATGCGGGATTGCTTAGTTGCGAATCTGATTACTCTAATATTGTGTGGTTTATATCATTTGCCAAGGTTAGTACATAGATAGCAAGACCTAATTACTCTAATAGCTCATTAAAGCACATTTTCTGTCAATGTGGTTTTTTGATCATGTTCAGGCTTTCTCTTCATGGGAAGGTTATTAGCAGGATTTGGAGTCGGCATCATTTCATACACAGTAAAACTTCTTTAAGGTTGTTTTCTTCTTAATCTGGTTTTTGTTTGTTTGCTTGCTTTCTGCAAATAAATTTACATTTAGCTCTTGTGATGTTAACTTGTCCAATTGATTGCAAACGGGTTCTTGCTGTGATAGTGACTAAGTTTGTCTCTTATAATATGTTGATTGTCTGTTTCTTCTCATTTTTGAAGAATTTTTTTATGATTCTAGCAATTCTACAGTGTGCGGCTTTGACAATTTGGTTTATTTTTCATACCTGGATCTCCTAGGTGGTTGGTAAATGAATGATCAGATATACCACACACACATATATATAGTATTTAAATGGGAGACTCTACATATTTGAGCTCACAATTTACATTTTACAATTTTTTTGGTTTCTATATCACATCTTAGGCCAAGTTGGGAAAATTGGATGATGTTAAATTATGTTTGCAAGTCCTATGTGGATATGATGTTGATATATATATAATATATGTTGATGTTGATGGATTAAAGTATGTATTCGAAAGTTTAATAATCTATCAAAGTTTCCCCACTTTGTATCTTTTTGGGAAATTTAACTAGGTATGTACTCTTATCTGAAGCATAGCCTTCAGAATCCTCATTGTCTTTATAATTTGTTCCAAGTTATTAATTTGTTATTGGTTTTGATTGATTTGAGACTCAATATAATATACAAACTAGGGAAGAAGTGGGTGTCAAGTTGGTAATTCAAGCTGTGCAATTCCGTTTTCTGCACGCTGTTATTGTCTACTAACAAGAGTTCCTTTCTTCGAGTTGCATATGAGATGTTAAACAAGTTAATAAGTTATTCTTGTATTATGTGTTCTTTGAATATGAAAGCATCATACGTGTTTAAATTTATTTTATAAAGGGCTTGATCTTGCAGTATTTTTTAATTTGTACTCCAATTCAAAGATCCTATTCAATAAATTGTACTCCAGTTCTCTGTTGCACTGTTTGACTGTTTTATCGCATTTCTCTATGCATTTTCTCTTCTATCCAAGAGAGTGATTGTTCAGGTGATTTCTTGAACACGAGTTGGGCAAAGGTGTGTTGCACTTGTTTTATTGTAGTCCAATTTTCTCTTTGTAACACGATTGCTCCATTTATTTATTTTAGATACTAATTCACTAGTTGTGCTCCCTGACATGCAAATTGAAGACCTTATGTGTCGTACAACTTAAAGGTATGTCATCCTTTTCCATGTATTCTTTTTTTTCTTCCAAATATGATTAGCGGTGGAACTTTTAAATATTTGCCAGTCATGTGCATCAATCATTTGTGCAGTTGGTTTCATGAGCTAAGTAATGTAAACAGATATATGTTGTTGATTGATTGCTTAGATGATGGTGAACCCTTGTGTAGCCATGTTGGTTTGTTCAATATTTTGATTCCCTCCTTTGTGTAGCCATGCGGGATTGCACTAGTTGGTTTCTTCTTTTCCATTAGTTTTTCGCCCTCTTTCCTTTTATTCAGTTCAGTGTCTTCTGCTGTTGTTGAAAGCTATCATGTTGAAAGCTATCATGTTGAAAGCTATCATGTACAAAGACAGAAGAACACGAAATTCACTTTGGTTCATAATCTTGAAGGTACTCTGTTTACTTGTGTTTTCCGATTTTTCACTCTAGAAATATCTCTAATATTCTCCATGGTAATTGTATTTTTTTTCCTATTGATCTCCGTAAAATTTCCAATCTCGTTTCCTCATCAATTAAATCTGTGATGTTATTGAGGAAGTTAGGTTAGATATTTCTCTGGTTTATATTCAGCAAATTTATTTACCTCTCCTTTCTGGGTTTTGGAAATTTTGCAGAGGGGATTTTGGGGATAAAGATTGAGAATGAAAATGGTAGTTGTGATGAAAAGGGTGGTTGTGGTGGTGATTCTTCACCTCCATCTCCATACCCTAATCGGCCTGGTGAACTGGATTGCATTCACTATTTAAGAACTGGTTTGTGTGGATATGGAAGTAAATGCTGCTTCAATCACCCTTCCCATGATGCCAAGGTAACTTCTGTTCATAATCCATTGATTCTTTTTTTTTTTTTGCTGATCATAATTGAGTTTTTTCGAGTGTTCAGAATGAAGGAGAACTTCCACAAAGACCCGGACAACCTGATTGTGGGGTATGTATTTCTTTTATCTGAATTTGAATCTTCTCAAATATTAAGCTATGATTGGATCTTAACTTGTTATAGCAAGATCTGGCTGCCCATATTCTTATCTTCTTATTTGTCTTATATGTTTTACTATGGAAGACAATTTAGTGTTGGGGACAAGATTTTGATGTGCGAGTGATGTCTTGAATTGCCCTAAACAAAGGCATGAACTTGACAACATCCAATTGTATTTCTAGTGTTACCAATATCATCATCATAGTAACTCTGAACTTAATGAGACAAAGCTTAAAATCTCATTGTTCACTGCAGATTCATTTAATGAGGCAAAGCTTAAAATCTCATTGTTCACAGCAGAATCATTGAACTAAGACTCTATTGCTTGACTATGTTTCATAGCAATTATGTTTATTACCCTTTGTTTTTTTTTCATTTACATGGATGTGCAGGTCGCTTGAGCAACAAGTGGTAATATTACTCGCATGGATTAGATGATCTCTTCAAGTAAATCATGAATCTGAATGTTTTGATTCTATGGGTTTAGAACATTAAGTGGATGCAAGTTCGAATATTAGTACTTTTTTTACTATTTCGCCTTTGAACACGCTATGGTTTGATCAATGGGTTTAGAACATTAATTAGTTACTTGTTAGAATTATTTAGCCTTTGAATAGGTTGTTGTTTTGGAATTTTTGTATTGCACGATGATATTGGTTAATATATGACTGTTTTTTGTTCAAGAGCTTGATGTATTGTATACAGGTGAAATACATGGATGTGTAGGTCGTTTTTAAATACAAGATCAACCGCCGACATTGTTAAATTTCCCGACACTTTATTATCAAAGCGTCGACATTGTTAAATTTCCCGACACTTTTTTGCATCAGAACTCAGTTTTCTAGTTGCGGGAAACATCATCTGCGTCAGAATAAAGCGTCGAGATCTTTCGACGCTTTAAATTGTCGACGGCTCAATGTAGATGAATTGTTTCACTAAAAGCGTCGAGAAGATATCTCGACAATGTATAGCGTCGGCATTTTAAAGTGTTCTCGACGCTTTAAAATGTCAAAAAGCGTCAATAAAAATATAACACAATGCGTCGAAAACAATTTAGCGACACTAAAAAGCGTCGACCTTGTCGTCGACAAAAAAGCGTCGAGGTTGCAATTACTGACGCTGAAAATCTCGACGCTTTTTCGAAGCGTCGGGAAGATTATTACCGACGCTTTTAGCCGTCGAAAACCCACCCAAAAAGCGTCGAAAATCTACGCCTTTTCTAGTAGTGTAATCAATTTGCATTTACATATACGAAAACAGTAAGGGAAAGAAACGATCATAGCATTGCGAAAACAAAACACTACTCAATTATAAGACCACTTTTGTATGGAAAACAAGAAGCCCAAAGGAAGGGATCGGTTCATCATTTTGGTCAATGCATAATAACATCAAAATGTTCTATGTTCATTTCATTTCCGTTACTGTTCCACAATGCAAAACAAAGAGGCCCTATGTGTGCAAATAATATTTGTAATTTTTAACTGAATTTCTAAAGATTAAATCATTTCAGTTGTAAGCCTTTTCCAATTCGAAAGAGTGTATCCTATGAAGTATATTTTATTGCTATTCCTTTGAATCAATCTTAAGGTGGTTGGTATCTAAGAATTCATATGTTTCTCTCTTTTTCGTGTTGTGTTGACAGTTTCTTCAAATGTGGATTCTTAAATAATATCTTGAACTTGAAATGCAAGCCTCTGATCCTCTAGAAGGATTTAAGTTTGATGTCGAAAGAGCAGTTGATGATTTCATCTTTATATGTTTCTTTGTTGGAAATGATTTCTTACCGCGCTTGCCCAGTTTGGATGTCAAAGAGGTTCTCTAAACATGCTGTAAGTTTTATTTGTAAGCATAAAACTCACCTGATAAACTTCTTACAAATTTAACATTCCTTAATTCAGGGAGCCTTGGATTTACTCATGACAGTATACAGAAGAGAGTTCAAGAGTCTGGGAGGATATCTAGTTGATACAAAGAAAGTATGTAGCTGATGTGATTTCTTCACGTTCATTTCAGTTACTGTTAATACTTTTTTCTAAAAGTTGTCCCAACTCCAAGAGTAGGTTCACAAACCAAACAGAGCCTATCTGAATTTAGAAAGATTGGAGAAGTTTGTTCTCTCCCTTGCATGTCATGAGGATCAGATCCTCCAAAAAAGGACCAAGTTAAAAGAGAGCAAAATTAGAGACGTGACGTAAACCCATTGTTTGCATCAGTGTTGCTTTAGCCATAAATTCCAAAGAAAAAACTACAACTGAATTCCATCAACAAAGTTGTAATCTGCCAACCGGAAAATTTAACGGAGTATCAACAACTAAAATCATGTGAGAAATCCTACGTCAGTTGAGTTTTAGCGTCAACAACAAAATTTTACAAACAATAGCTTTGTTTTACTCTCAGCTGAAAACAGCTACACCATTCAATTTCAGCTCAAACAAAATTATCCTACACAAAGTTAACAAAGCCAAGCTCTGTAAGATTAGCAATCAGTCTATCAGACTTATTCTATCATAGAAAATAGGCTTCACATAAATATATTACAAAAGAAAACTGCAAAGAGCGAGCGTTAGCCATAAATTCCAAAAAAAAAAGAACCGCAACTGAATTCCATCAACGAAATTGTAATCTGCCAACCAGAAAAATTAACGGAGTGTCAACAACTAAAATCATGTGAGGAAATCCTACATTAGTTGAGGTTTAGTGATAACAACTAAATTTTACAAAAATTAGCTTTGTGTTACATCTCAGCTGAATAGCTACATGCCTATATCATTCAAATTCAGCTCAAACAAGTAATATTAGCAATCAGTCTATAAGAATTATTCTATCATATAACATAAGATTCACAACTTTCAATTTTCCAAAAAATAGCTTTGATTTAGCCATACATTCCATCAATGAAGTAAAACTGAAAATGGAAAAAGAAGGGAGTGTAGACTGACCAGGCTCATCGGTGCCGTCAACGCAATCACAGAAGTCGTCGTTGACTCGGTCAATGCCGAACGAATTGGATCCGTCCTTACAGTTAATCACCTTCTAATCGAAGTAATTCTCATCTAATTTCACAAAAATGTATCAATTAACACAAGCTTCTGATCCGATTCAACAGAATCAGAATCCCATATAGCAATAAAGCAATCGATCAGCAAATCGAATGGAAAATCGTAGAATAGAGAAAGAGAGAATAATAACCTAGAGGATGAACACCACAGAGAGAGTGATCTTCGGCGAGGGAAGTGTGATAGTGAGCGAAATAGATGATTAAGGCCGAGATTAGGCGGCCATCCATTTCCGCCACTTCACAGTTACTTTTCCTGTGTCTAATTTCTTGAAATGTGAAATTATATTGTCCGTTATAGAAATTGAAGCAGACAACGGCAGCCAGAGCAGGGAAGGAGACGTGGTCGTGGGAGAAATCCATGATATCCTCAACCGATTTACACAGAATGATATAGCCACAATTAAGTGGAGAGGTCATGAAACGTCAAGAAATCAGGAGCAGCAACTCGAAAGAGGCTAGAAAGTACCACGCAGAAGAATTAATCGAAAGAGGTCATCAAACGTCAAACGATTAGGGCCTTGCGAACTATTGAGTCAATCTCGGCTTTGGGGAAGATGGATGGATCTCATGGCAATCGAGCCCACCGCCAGCGCCAGCGCCTGAGTTGGAGGATTTGGATCCAACGATGAAGAATTACACGCTGCTGCGAGGGGCTGCGTAAAACTGATGCAGGAATCTTGAATTCAGACGGGCGGGCTGGTGAAAGAGAAAAAGAAGAGGGCAGCCCATTAACGGAAGGAGGCCCATTCGTAATTTGCCTTTAAAACACAGCTAGCCCGGAGGCCCGAAATTTAAATGAGTGGCCCGGAACCGACCCGGTACCGATTTCATTCAATTTTGGCTATGGACAACCAACTTTTATATAGATAAGATGAGCCTCTAAGGAGTTGCTAGGCGCACAGAGAGATAATAATTCCATCTAAGAGTAGTGAGCTAGATATCCATAATCAACCAAGTTCGGGTGAGAACCAAGGTTTAATGTAGAAAAAGCGCATTTACAGATAACAAGCTAATGTTCATAATATGGGTGATAATGTTCATAATCTTCGCGATTAATTTTTTTGAGGAAAAAATAATAATCAATGTTCGCAGTAATTACAAGTATGTCCCCACGTCCCTCGCTGAAAACATTCAAAAATTTCATGGCTCTAATTATGAACACTATTATTCAGAATATGAGCATTGACGTCTAATCTGTAAACGTAAATTGTTCGTTTTTCATACGTTAAGACTTGTTCACAACAAAACTTTCCTCGTAAAAAAGAGCTACTCCCTCCGTCCCAAAATGTGAGTCCTGTTTTCCTTTTCGGGCGTCCCGAAATGTTAGTCCTATTTCCATTTTTGTCCATAAACTTCTTCCAATTATACCCTTACTCATATTATTTTAATATTTTACATTCATCATTTTCAATGCACTTATGTAATTTTCATTTGTAAACTGTTCTTCCATTGGTTAATGAATTATTTTAATATTTTACAATAACCAACAACAACAACAACAACAAAACATATTTTGGGACAATGAGATTAACCAATGGGAGATTTTTGTATCTCATTCTCCCATTGTTGTTGTTGGTTACGACTTTTCATGTAAAAAACTTTTTATCATTTATCTTAATCCAAGAGATTTTTATACAATGAGACTAACATTTTGAAATGGAGGGAGTATATATCCATAACCAACAATAACAACAACAAAACATATTTTACATGTGCCACGACGCATATGTCCATAGTTTGTCGTTCTCATTTTAACCTCTATTCTCATTGAAATCAGATCCTAATTTCTCATCGAAACCGGATGAAGATAGCATTTGTGGATCACTTTTTCTGATTTATACCCTTACAACAAGTAAATATTTTTAGAATACTATTATCATATATAAATGATTAAACATTAAATAAACATCATAGATTTAGATAAAATTAAAATACTAAGAAAACAATTATGAGGGAAACAACTTTCAAAAAATCTGATTTATCCGTACATACATAAATTTGTATACATTGCAAATTAATTATAAACCACAATCACCAACATTAGTCTAGTTTTCCTAGCATGACTCTTTTAGTAGAAATATGAGTTTGATCTCATAACTACTTATTCTTTTGTGGTAATCACAATAACATCATTGAAACATGAATGTGGGTCTAATCCCTCTTCACTCTCCATGACTACACAAGATCAAGAATAGAGTGGTCCAACGATTAAACGGTTTGTACAACCTCAATCCTATCTCTTCCTCTTGTGTGACCATGAATCAGAAAAAACACTATTCGATTTGCTTTGTGTGTTTTAGCATAAAGTTGTTGAGATGCCTTGACTCTGATGCTTTGGTTCTTGTGTTTATGTGTTGGGCTCGTACCTGCACATTTGCGTATATTGAGGACAACTCTTAGTCCGACGTCATTCTGGTTGGATTTTCCATTTGTGTATAACGTCTATTTGACGCGTTCCACCTTGTTGACTTGCTCTACTGCCTCTCTAGAGTTGGACTTAAAACAACCACAAGATCTGTCAAGGCTTGAGATTTTATTGTTGTTCTTCCTTCGTACATGATGCCATACCCGCTCAAGTGGACTACCCACTTTGTCAGTCTCCCTGACAAAGTGGGCCCTAGTACTCGAAAATATGGTTTTAGCTTGATTACTAGGGCCAACGTCAGTTGGCCCTAGTACTCGAAATATGGTTTTATGCTCGTCCTCTTCTTCTCTGATTAGGACCGCGCTCACCGCCACTTCGGTTACCTCCAGATAGAGTAACACTGGCTCTACTTCTTTGGGCTAAAATAACATATAGAAATCATCAACAATGAAAACGAGTAGATATGCGTTACTCATTCTGTTGTCAATGAATTTTAAGATGAAACTCAATGACCAACAAACTTATACTCATTCTAAATACATGCCTATACTCAAGTAACAACACTCCTCCTTCATAATAGAAACCATCCACAATGTAAACAATTAGATATACATGACTTACTCACTCTATTGTCAAAGGATTTTAAGATGATGCTCACTGGCCAACAAATTTAAATACCGTGCTACTCATTCTATATACCTGCACATATGCGTATCTTCCCTTGTTGTAATTATAAGCCAGCTTAGTATATATGTTTAGAGTATGTGTATTATAAGGTTGAGGTTACTTAGGGAAATTAGAGACTTTAGTGTATAAAGCCAAGTCTTAAATTGTGATCAAATTAAGCCACCCCAATGTGTTGGTTTGGAGGCTTAAGTGAGGTTACAGATTTGGGCCTGGGCTTTTACTATAGCAAGATACGAAGCCCATTACAGAAGCTGGTGTGAGCTATTGTTTGCTCGTGTATATAAGCCTCTGGCTTGACACTGTTCATTATTCAGAGTTTTTCACTTGCTCGAGACTAAAACCTAGCAGAGGAAGAGAGAAAGAGAGAAAGAGAGAAAGAAGGAAGAAGTGGTTTGCGACGTCTCCGGTTGTCTTCTCTGGCGTTGTTTGGTGGCTATCTTGGTCACTTGTGTGGAAGTTCTTGTGAAGAACTTCAGTTGCCCATAAAGGGGGATGGTTCCCTTTTTGCTTAGTCTTCTTGCTTCCTCTTGGCTTCTGTTTTGCTTCATTGTTGAGTCTTTGAGTTTCCTGAGTGCTCCCTTGTAATTGATACTCTGTAATCCTCGATCTAGTGCATTGGGTTTGAGCCTCCCGTCACCGGACTCCGCGGATTAGGGTTTACCGAACCGCGTTAACAGATCTTGTGTCAATTCGCTTTATCTTTACTTTACGGGTTTTCGATCGATTACAGTTGCGCATATCAATTCTCATCCCTTAACAACACTAAACACTCCTCCTTTATAATAGAAATCATTCACAATGTAAACAAGCTATTAGATATGAGCTACTCATTTTATTGTTAATGGATTTTAAGATGAAACTACCAGCACAACTGTGGTGATTGCTCTAGCGTTAGGTTACCATTAACTGTCGAGTTAAACTCTTCATATAAGCTCACATACAAAACAAACTTTGGTTGCTCCAAGGGACCATTTCGTTCTATCTTGCCTTCCTACCATTCAGCTTCCATTGCATTGCATCTATCTCATCCATGGGTTCGTATATAGTTAATGCAGCAAGAACAATACTCTCTAATGTACGTACTTAGTGTTTATTGGTCTAATAATGCTTCCTTTGCTGGTGACTTTTTTTAGTTCTTTGTAAAGTAGGTGAGCATTAAACTTTGGGCCCTCGTGGCGAATTCCACGTCGTGCTTGACAAGTCATCTTGCCATGTAGATGATAATTGATCAACCATATATGTAGTGATGTAGAGCCACAAGTTTTGTTGGGTGATACTAAAAGGGTTTTGACTTAATTCATTTGATAGTAGTTATGTTTGATACTCCTAAAAATATAACATGAGTTATTGTATTGGTATTACTTGCAATCATCTAATTAGAAACAGATATTCAGTTAGTCAAGCATCTAATTAGAAACGGATATTCACTTAGTCTAGTGGTTTGACGGTAAGGATTTTTCCATACTGACAAGGAGACGATAACTTTGAGACATACTCCCTCCGTCCCATATTGTTTTTCCCATTTCGAATAGTGTACACTATTCACGGTTGAAGAAAATCTTCTCGTTTTGTCTTGATATATAAGAAAATATATAGTCATGTGGGGTCTTGTTTAATTCGTATTAATGCGTACTTTAATAATATCAAATTTTAATGGCAAAAGATCAAATGAGAAATTAATGTTAACATGAGAAATGAGAAGCAATCCTAACAAGGGGATTGACTTTGACCAGATGTTGACCGGACTGTTGACCGACCGTTGACCGACATTGACTTTTTAATTTTTTTTTTTTTTTAGGCCGGATTTTGTACTTACAAAATCAAGTGCTTCAAAATGCCCGAAATGTGCCACTATATATGTTGAAATGTGCTATGATATATTAAGACAAAATTTGAATTTGCAAAGTATGTACTACCACAAGTATTATGTGCTTCTATATTACTGAAATATGCTACGTTATTTGCTCATATGTGCTTCTATATGGCTAGCTGAACTGTGCTACGATATTGCATATATGTGCTTCTCTATGCTTGGTGAAATGTGCTACACTTTTTGCCTAAATGTGCTACATTTTTCACCTATATGTGATTTTCTAGGCTAGTTGAAGTGTGCTACGCAATTGTCTATATGTGCTTCTCTATTTTAGGTGAAAGGTGCTACGTTTTTGCTTCAATGTGCTACACTTTTTGGCCTATATGTTCTTCTTTATGGTTAGGTGAAAGGTGCTACACTTTTTCCAGGATGTGCTTCTCTATTGTTGAAATGTGCTACACTTTTCTCATACATATGTTTCTCTATGGCTGCAATGTGCTACACTTTTCGCCTAGATATGTTTCTCTATGGCTGAAAGTGCTACACTTTTTGTCTATATGTGCTTCGTTATGGCTGCAATGTGCTACACTTCTCACCTATACGTGATTCTTTATAGCTAGCTGAAGTGTGCTATACTTTTTGCCTATATGTATTTCTCTATGCTAGGTGAAATCTGTTATGTTTTTGCCTCAAAAAATATAGCACTTTTACTTACAAAGCATAACATTTTTCTTACAAACAATAGCACACGAAATTGGTAGGAAAAACATAGCACTTTTAGTTACAAATTATAGCACAAAAAAAACTGAAAAATATAGAACTTTTACTTACAAAGCATATCACTTTTTCTTACAAACAATAGCACACAAAATTGGTAGAAAAAACATAGCACTTTTACTTACAAATCATAGCACAAAAAAAACTGAAAAATATAGCACTTTTACTTACAAAGCATAGCACTTTTTCTTACAAATAATAGCACACAATATTGGTAGAAAAAAAATAGCACTTTTACTTACAAATCATAGCACACAAAAAACTAAAACGGAAAAAGTTCTCCTTGCTTTAAATTTTGCCTTAATATATCATAGCACATTTCAACATATATAGTGACACACTTCGGGCATTTTGAAGCACTTGATTTTGTAGGTACAAAATCCGGCCTAAAAAAAAAATTTAAAAAGTCAACACCGGTCAACGGCCGGTCAACGGATGGTCAATGCCGGTCAACTTCATGGAAGGAGTACTTCTCATGGAATTTGGACCCTTAAATTATTTATATTAACATAAAACTAGAGATATTAAGGATACAAAACGTACCTCGGTAAATGTGTCATGAAAAAATGGAAAGAACATTATGGGACGGAGGGAGTATGGTTCAGTACTTCAGTGTACCACCTGACCTAGCAACTACTTGACTTTATAGGTTGGTTTTGCTGGTTTTGGGCCTTGTCTCTATCCATTCTTAATGGGCTTACCGTCTTATAACAGGTCAACAGCCCAATAAATTTCAACAAAGGTATATTGTGCCTATCAAAACCACAATGGCACACTATATCCTTTTGATCCAGCGTAGTGTAGTTCTCTACAAGTTACGCTCAATTTTATAACAAGATAAAGAATGGCAAGCATAAATTAAACAGAATGCATATATTCTTAATAGTATATATATTGAGAATTATTTGAAATCCAAAATTCACTGCTACCATTAACTTATGTACATGAGGGGTGACATAACATTAGTCTAAGCTTAAGACTAGCTAACTTCCAACTACCCTGATACTAAAATAACAAAAGATAACTATTTATAAGCTCTAAACTCCAGACCAGTTCCCAAAAGTCTTTCTTCCAATGAGTTTCTTGCCCGAGAACGAACGAACAATATTCCGCCTCTGTGTATGTAAATGGTTATCTAGCAATGCAATACTATCACCAAAATATGCAGAAAACATAAAACCTAAAAGGAGGAGGAGCAGAATATGCACTTAATTCGGATTGACCTTACCAAATTGCATTGAGAGCTGACTGACTACAAATTTGCAGCTGGCTATGGCGCAGGGTAAAAGGACCAGTTCTTTGAGGAAGTCTCTGGTTCTTTTCCTGTGACCTTGTCATTGGTCCACCAGTTAGGACCGAGACACGGTTTGTGAGGCTCACCTCTGTTGACATTGTCAAAATTGAACTCCTTGATTGATCCCAAGCTTGCAGAACGTTGCCTTTGGCACACAGGCTTCTCTGGTGCATCCAATACAGGCTTCTCTGTTGCATCCACCACAGATGGTGCTTTAGGTAATGCAGGTTCCTTCTCGACGCACCTGACAACATCCTCCTCAGGTAAATCCTCAAAAGAAACTCGCTGTACAGGTTCTTGGTCGTCATACTCATCAGGCAGTGAATCTGTAGTATTCTGATTTTGATGATTCAATGCGAAATCATCAGAACGCCAACTTGATCCCCAGTCGTACCGAGTATCAGGGTAGTAGAGGCCGTTAGAAAAAAGTTCAGGGTCTAGAAGGGGGGACGACGTGCCTGAACCAGAGAAAACCGAGCCAGCTGGACTACTACCGACATAGTATTTGTAAGGAAGGTAGTCAAACTGAGATTGCATGAGCCTCTGGTTTAAAAACTGAGCAAATGGGACCTCGGGAGAGGATGGTGTGGTCATATGGACAGATTCTGGTGGAGGGGTAAAAGGGGCGGTGGACGGCTCGGTAGTATAGGTTGAGAAGGTAGGTGGAGAGACGAGTTGGGTTTCATGGGCATAAGGCCCAATTGCAAAGATGGAACGAGGCCCACCCGGGGAGTGAATGTGGTGAGAAATTGAGGTGAAGGATAATAAGCCGGGAGGAGATTGTGCAGCAGATGGCGGGTCTGAGGGAACGAAGGATGCAGGGGAGGAAGGAGGAGCAGCAAAATGTGCTCCAATGGGATTTGGTAGAACCAAATTATGAGATGGAGCAGATTCAATCACTGTGGATGATGGCTCGGGAACAAGGATAGCATGACTAATGCGCTTGTTGTGCGGCTTCTGAGATTTAAAGCACCAATATGCACTCAAGCAGCCTCTCCATTTCTTTTTCTGCATTTAACCAAATATATTAAAATCAGTCTTTAGAATTTTGCCAACATACTATAACAATCAAATAAATCCTTGACATAATTCCTATAATTCTGAGTTCATGCAGTTACAAAAGGAAATGAAAAGGGAAGTTAAATTCATCCTGTTACGCTGACGTATAGTATACAACCGACAAACAAGAGTAGAAAGCTAGGGTTTTGCCTTTTCAATTCGTTTGTCGGTACACTGTAAACTGAAATCCCGGTTATTCTTCATTTGGATCCTATAAATACCTACCCGACAAATCTAGAAATCATTGGCTACTGCATCTTACATCAGCTTAATCTTAAAAAGATCCAGATATATTAAAAACAGTAACCAGCTCACAAGATCCTAACGGTAACGGTAAATCGGTAATTTATAGATCATTGCCTAGTTCGTTATTGTAACACCAGCTTGATCCCTAAACGGTACACTATGCAATAATTGTTCACTATACGACAACGACAAAATACCGTTAAGAAGTGACAGAACACTTTTCAGAATCACATCCTCAGCATATCATTTATCAGATTACAGAGCAAACACAATTAATAAAACCTAGTACAGTAGGCGACAAAAACGGAGCTCAAATCACAGCGACAGCAATGAGAGTAGGTTAAACATACACTCCTCAAATTTCATCTTAACAAAGATCACATTCACATAAGATGCTGAGCTCTGATATGTTTACTACCATAACTCAATTAAGTTTTGTTATCCTTGACAATTTTCAAAAAAACAGTCATCGTTGTGATTCTGAGAATTATACCACATAAGTGGTTTACTCACTGAAAACTAGCTGAAGGAATTATGTTCCTGGTTCAAACCAATTATCATTCCTATTTACATACACAAACATATAGAGGCAAAAATCAACCAAGAATAAACAGGAGAAGCATTTCTGTCAGACTCAATCTTTTCAAAAATCATAATTTTTAGACTAAAGACCATCTAATTATCTTTTGAACTCCAAAATCAACATCACAATGGAGCAGAACCAACAACATCATGACAATCATAAATTTGCACCAAAATCACGACGATTTATCAGCTAAACCTCCAAAAAACAAATATTCAGATAAGAATGAAACCTCCAGAACTCGAATTAAGCAACGGCTAAAAACACCTATTTCTCAAAATCTCACAACAATTCAAACCTGTACAACTCAAACAAACACGCTAAATCAATCACACAAAAAATGCAGCGCTTCAAAACCTAAAAAAAAAGAACACAAATCGACTCCAAATCACCTGAGAAGTAACCGGAGTCGCACGAGCTTCCGCCAAAGCGATCGCATTAACAGCGGCGTTCAACGTCTCCATTGCGCTGTTCGCATTCCTCATATCTCCATTCACACGACTCATCTTTCTCAACCTAAACCTCAATCCGGAAATTCAAACACAACAGCGAATCGAAAACCTAATTTCCGCAACAACGAAAAAACACTCACAAAACCTGATCGATTTTTCACTGAAAAACAAACACCAAAACCTCAAACGCGAACTCGAATACAAAAACCTCACACAACCGATTCACTAGACGAAGATGAGAAGGAACAACAAAGAGAAATCTATGGCCGATTTCGGGAGAAAGCAAGACAAGAGCATCAGAAATCCCTCTTCTTCTTCCTCTCTTGTGAGAGTAAACCCACTTGCTTTTAGGGTCAAACACGGCAATGACTTTATATATTTATTTTAAAATGTGATTAAATCTTAATTACCGCGAGCCTTTCATTTGACGAAAACACCCTCCTCCTCCTAACAAACTTTCGCCATCTTCCGTTTTCAGCTCTGAGGGCAATTTCGTCCATGAATAAAGCCTTGATTTTTTTAAGTGTGAAAGGGTTGCGCACGTGTGCCCATCGTTTCTGCACTGGCCTTTTCTTGGTGACGTGGAGTGGGACCCAATTTTTTCTTTCCCCAAGAGGACCATACTTCCTTCTATAACTTTTTCTTCTTCCTTTTTTTAAAAAATAATTTTCTTTAACAAAGAAAATTAATTGCTCAACAAACTGATCTATAATTTCTGAACTGAAACGTTCATCTTGAGAACCGATCAATATTTTATTAATTTATTAAATTTTTCTGTTGAACTTTAGGGTAATTTTCACAAAATTACCCTTGAAAGATGAAACTTTGTATAAAATCACCTTCAAATAC
The DNA here is from genome assembly GCA_029168935.1 of Oxyria digyna. Lineage (NCBI taxonomy): Eukaryota > Viridiplantae > Streptophyta > Magnoliopsida > Caryophyllales > Polygonaceae > Oxyria > Oxyria digyna. The sequence continues at coordinate 10,275,687 of JAPVLV010000004.1, read as the reverse complement.
AAAAATGATATAAAACACCCTGAAAATATGTGTTATTACACCAATAACATAAATAAGGAAAATGACACTCGAATACAGAGTAATCTCAATTTTCAAGTCAATCATAAAACATTTAATTTTAAATCTATGAATAACAAAATTTTAGAGTGCAGTTTTGCTAATGTTTACTCTAGTTCTTTTTACTCATAAGAACAAAGTAAGAGTGGAGATAATTGTTTTGTGATTTTTTCTATAAATAATAAACTTAATAAAACGTACTACGGAGTATATGAAACTTTTTCTCATGCACGTCTACGCTACTTTATTCTGGTTATACAAATATAAAACATTATTATTTTTATAGTATAAGTGTATAACCACACGCACTTTGTAGCCTTTTCGCCGCTTTTGAAGTTGTGTTCGTGAAAAAAGGTGCTAATCAAAATCTCTTTTTTAATCTTTCAGAACTTTCCTAACGTAATTTCTGATCTTTTCGTACACACCAACGCAAATGTTTGGTTTTACGCAGTTTAAATATATAAGAATCATAACAATAAAACATCTTATTGGTAACATTTATTAAACTAATCAAGATTTTCAGTTTCTTTAAGCTATATAACAATTAATCTCTGACCAGCATACATATTTTGCCTAATATGAGGAACCTTGGAAACAACAGCATATAGCACAAACTGTAATAATGTCACAATATACAGGAAGAAAAAAAACTTGTAATGGCGTAGTTCATGAACACAGGAAGACTTCAAGGATCAGCTTTCCCAGCAATTTCATCATCACTGGAGGTATAATGATCATCACTAGGTTCTTCTTCATCGCTCGATCTTTCCTCATGCCCTGCTTCGTCGTTCTCGGGCTTTGCATATTTCTCACAGTATTCTGTAACAATACCCAAATAGAGATGTCAAATGGAATTTTATGAATGAGACTGATGTTGAGCTATGAAACTCTTCAGAGTACATTTATGCTGATTGACTAAAGTAATTTTTTTATTATTTCTTCTAAATTATATTTGGCATAGTTCAATACACATAAAATGGACTATATAAGGGGACTAAAGGATCTTTAAGGGCTTAGCAAACGTGTACTAGTGGAAACAGGAAAGTCGCTATCATTGAAAAGCGCACATTATGTCAACATCTTAAAAAAACGACAAAAGGCTATTGAAATCATGTGTGCTTCTAAAAATTGCACAATATCTATAGATTACTGCGATTAAAGTAAGATATTTAAGGACAGTTACTCTTGATGTTCCTAATTTTACAAGAGAAATGCAGCTTGAGAGTTTCAGCAATCCCATGATGTAAGACTGACGTCATGAAACGATTACAGCGCAAAATGATACAACAAAGGAAAATGTAAACCAGGAATGAGGAACAAACAAGGGGGAGTTCATTTTGGACTTTAGCTGGTCACAATAAGTGTTTCTATGAATTTATGAAGGAAGAAAGACCGAAAGATAAAAACAAATATTGCATAACGCTTGGCATAACGAACCATAAGCAAGAAAGCAGTTAAAGAGTGTAACAAGACAGAGATGATCAATTACTGATTTAAAACTCAAGTAGCTAATATTTTTTCCGTATACGAAAAAGATAAGCGTGTCTTATTTCCAGCATGTAAGGAGAGGAATAATAATGATTCTCTTACACGTGTGGCATAAAGGAACATGTTTCCAACAAGGTGACCAAGCTATCAGTTAAGTTTTTAAAAAGCTATGTCTTCTCAAAGTAATCAGGTAATTGTAAAGTTTAGAAATATATTACCTGTCACTCGCTGCTCATAAGAAGCTTTATCGCGCATCATCAAGGCTGCAGCGTCTCCATTTAAAGGATCTGACGGGTTTGGGTATAAAAGAAGCTGTGGAAGAAACACTTCAAACACATTTACCAAATCTGCAAGAAATACATTACACATTTAGGCCTCAGCTTATCAGGACTCAAAAGAATCCAGGAAATTGAGTATTATTATCATACCGAACATTGGGCTCCATGTCTGATTGATAACATCCAAACAAACTGAACCAGACCTGTGAATCAGCCATAATTACTACAACAATCTCCACTGAAAGAAAAGATCATTGCAACATTTTCACTTCTGGTTATAAAGTATACATAAGTTAGCATTTACGCAAATCCAAAACTCACGTCTCATCCACATTAGGGTGATATATCTTATTGACAAATCCAATGGAAGGAGATTTGTACGGATACGCGTCTGGAAGCTCCACCTTAATCTTCCATACACCTCCTTGGTAAGGACCTGCATAAATAAGTGAACTTATAGTTCATAACACAACTTTCCTCCATTCAAAGATTCTATTTCTAAACCATAAAACAATTTTGACATGTTCTAATGCAGTAAACTTATACTAGTTCATAGCAATAACAGCATCCATTGTTGCAAATTATAAATCTTTTCTTTCTTGTGCTACACAAACCACAAGGTCAACAAGCTACAAATTCCCACACAAGGTTACATCTAATATGGACAATCACTCACAATTTCCTAGGAACTCAGACAAGATAATCACAATCAAAGCCCCCAAAATCATTCTTTTCAGAAAATGATAAGAACTCATTCATTCCTAATATCAGTATCCAGTCCACAGTCTCCTAGCTCTTTAGTCTACTGTCAACACAACCCTATTCAGAAATTAAATTACCCAGACAACCAAGAATTCTTGCAAGCAGAAATAGACAGAAGTAGGGATTACAAAGCATAAAAGAGTGATAGATCATTAGATTAAGTACTGTCATTGGGTCCATGAAACTCCACAAAGAATTCTTGCATGCCATCATCGATCATCTCCACTTTATAATCACTCATCATCCTGGTACACCCAAAAACAAAATTCAATGCTTTATTGAAGAGGTTTTAACGAAAATCAAAGAAAAAGTCAAAATTGATGGAAGAAGGAATCTGGGCAATTTACAGTTTCATCAAATCCATCTCGCGGCGCTTGCTTGGAGAAGACATTCTTCAGTCTGCAATAGTTTTTTCCCTTGAGCGGCAGCCTAAACAGGGTTTTGAGGTGCGGAGAGAGAGGGAATCAGAGTTTTGTCACAAGGGAAAGGAGGCTGATTGATTTTCCAGACACCATTCAACAAAATGAGGACATTTTTATTTGGGCTGCATTTGCATTATGTCCTTTTTTGTTCTACATTTTTATTTTAGCAAATTCTGTGGGGTGTTTCTATATTTCTTGATCTTCATGAATTTAGAGTGGTAGGTAGCTTGATTTTAAGGCAATGTGATTTCTTCTTCTTTTTATGATAGAAAACTTTATGAATCACCCATATTTTTTTATATCTGAGGTAAAATGAGTTACCATTTATCTTCCTTTAACAATAAAAATATGCAAGAAGTTGACCATCTCATTAAAATAAAGTTATAAGAATAACATTGCTTTCGATACCCTTTTGCTAATACTATATTATAAAGCTCAAACGTATACGTTGAACCGTATTTTTTGCATTATGAATTGTAATTCCCCAACGTGGAATGATTAGTGATAGCTTTGCTCTCTAAAATGTAACGTTCTTGGTATATTAGTATTCATTTGCATGCATAAAAAGTGCCTCACATGTTCTGATTCCTATCCCTTTGATTTGTCATGTTGGATATTGACACAGTTCAAGGTTAGGGCAGACTAAAGACTCACTCCTCCTAACCCGCATTGTCATGCTCTACTAGTACTGACGATGTTTATCTAATCATGCACTTTTACTTCAGTTATGATTTCTTGATTAAACTTCCGGAGAGTCTAAGATTTTTATTAGGTGACAATGTAAAGGGATTGGCTCTTAGATCAGGAAGCTCTACCTCAGTAAATGCAACTCAAGAACAATTATGGGCACAGCAGATATGGTGCCTAAAATTCTATATCAAATTTACTACAAACAAGAAAGAAAATTCTTAGTGAAAATCCTGTGGTTCAGAAATTGAGCATTTCAGATGGCAAAATCTCTTTATGCTTTTTTCACCTCTAACAAAAACTCTTAACCCTTTACGACCAAAAAAAAAGACTCTTAACCCTATAAAAAAACTCATTTGCACCTACATAGTCTTTTAAGTAAAAAAAATCCAGGAAATAAATAAATAAAGAACAAGCCAAACAAGGTCAGCTGAAGTAATCTTTTTACAAACTGACCCAGATGGATACATGACTTGGATACAAAAAAATTTGGGCGGATCATGAAGAAAAATGTGCTCACCTCTTCTTCATACTTATGGTCATGTCTGCATCCCAACACTGCTCATTTAGGATGCATTTGCAAGGGCTTGGTATCGAAGCGTTGCAAGCTGCATGACCATATAATCCACCAACAGACCCGAACTCTGTCAACTCATCATCGCTGTCAACGACATTTGGAGTCACTCGGTTTTGGTAACTTCGCTTACGCTGCAGGAATACGTTGAAGTAATAATCCATGAACTCCTTTCTTGTCTTCTTAGGAAAATAGGACTTACCCATTACTAATCGGGTGGTACTAACGACTTTTTTGAACTTCTCTTCGTCTTGCGGGGTCCAGGAGAGTGAGATCACCTCTCCCATTCGGTCAAATCTCCATTGGTAAAACGCTCGTCCCAGCTCATGCTTCAGCTTCATTTTATTCTCAGCTGTGTGAAATCTGACACATTCCACTGAGCCAGGAAATGGGCAATCACAAAAGCCATTTCTACCCTTTCCCAATACCGAGTAAATATCCAAGAGAATTGTACCTTCTTGGTTTTTTTCTGGTGGCCAAACTCTGGTTCCTACTTGGTCACAATCGTTTTTTGGAACTTCGCCTGTCCATGGAGGGATTTCAGCTTGAAATTGGGGTCCCACATTGACCTGTTTTTCAACAGGTTTTTTATCTGGAGACGATCCATCATCTGTTGGTTCATTTGGCTTGGGAATTGGTTGATCAGGAGGAGTCTTCTCCTTTTTATGTTTTTTAGAATCATTTTTCGGCTGGACAACTTTGCAATGGTTTAACAGTCTGTTCTCTTTGGTTGATGATGGTCCACAACAGGAGCATTTTGGACTTTTCGCCAATGCAGGAACCCTCTTACTGCACCTGACGCTCTCTACATGGCTGGAAGAAGGATCGTTGTAAATGGAGGGATTGATCTTCTGCTTCTTCTGCATTTTTAAGAACTATGGTCATCATAAATTCATAACTGCATGCTAAATCAAATGTTCAGAGGGCAACTTCCTCTTCTTGTACGGATATATATATTTGAATATCGTGTCTAGAAGTTGAGGTGTAATAAATTTCCAAAACAAAGATATTTATTTTTATTCAAAAAGAAGGTATATTATCACAAATTTTCAAGCATATAGACTTTTCGGTTTTAAAGCAGAATTTTGGAGTAGCCTTTCAGAAAGTGTGACGCCACTTATGCAATATCCAATACAACTTAAACACAACATAACATGAGAAGATGATTTGAGATGTGAATATTGATGTCCCTGTAAAATGAATAATAACCATAGAGTATCCAATCACCACATGTAACTTTGCAGAAAACCATTTAAACAGCCTGGTTTAGCATACTTTTTCATCAGCATTAATAAAATTATCACCAAACTAGGTGTAGATATTACAAGAAAATACAAATAAAAAATAATGTGAAGGAATAAGGTCGAAAGAGAAAAAGAATATAAAAAAAGCACAGGAATGTTGAGTTTATTTAATATTTGGCATTTGCTTATATATTGACCTCAAAATTCAAGAGGAGAACAAAAAAAAACACCAGCAAAAAATGCTATTGCTGCTGGTTACATATGTATGTTTCGCATATTATGTGATCACATATAAATTGCTACCTACTTATGAAAATGAGCTTGAGGATGGTACCTCACAGGAACCATATAGTATATAAATATTCACATTTCAAACAGAGCTTGGAGTATGAACACTCACTTAAAGTTCAGGATATTTTAATCAATATTTGCTACATTTATTTGACAGTGAAAGCTAGAAGGATTAGATGTAGAGTAGAATGTATACCTGAAATGAAGGACATCCATCAACATCCTTTAAATCAGCATACCTCCTCTTCAGCATTTCTTCTCGCGCCAATACAGCCAATTCCTTGGATTTCTTTCCACCATTTTTATTCCACCATGAACTATTATTTGGTATTCTCCCGTTGGATAAATCACGCGGTTTCTTTGCAACTTGTTTCAACCAACTCAGCATTTCTTGCCAATCCCGCTTTCTCTTGCAATTGATAGTCTGTCTCCCATAAGATCCCTGACCTGACTTCCCTTCACTACTATCACCCTCGATCTTACTCAACTTTTCGTCATCATCACAATTAGCTAAACTAGCATCATCAGCCAATTTATTATCCTTTTTGACCCCTGAAATTGCCAAATCATGCATTAGTGCCTGTACACCACCAGAATTTTTGCCACATCCAGCTGATAATGATATGACCCCATTGTCAATCTTTGTCAGCTTAATACCATCCTCATGTAACCCTAAAAACCTCTTCTCCAACTCAATTGATAATAGTTCTAGATCACTACCCTTATTCACTAAATTCCCGTCTTTTCCCATCTTATTCAAACATTGATCCAACTCATCCAAATACTTGAAGTATATCAATTTGAGTGCTGCAGAAAACCTGAAATCGAAATCAAGACTCTCTGCGATCAAACCCCAAAGTTTTTCCCTCGACACCGAATCGAATCCACCTCTCTCCCTTACCATATAGAATAGCCTAAACAAGTCGACCGGCCGACCGGCTCCGAGCAATGCTGGGATAGGCCTAATCACATTCTTGGCATCTCTCAATAAAACAATAAGATTTCGATCAAACAAGCCGCGTAGCACCTCAATCTCATCCTCCTCATCTTTCCCCTCTTTCATGGATTCCACTTTCACATAACTAGACCTAAATTTAAACTTTTTTTGGGCCTTTTCCATACAATTCACAACATTCCCATCTCTCAAAGTAGATAATCCTGCCATGAATCCAAACGAAACCACTCCAAACCCTTTCCAAATCTAAACAATAACCACATGTAAAGCACACACTATTCAAAATATTCAAAAAATACACAAAATCTGCAGCTGGGTTTAAAAGGGTATCTCAAAAACCCTGGGAAACAAAACACAAATGGTGTATGCAACAGAGACAAACTGGTGAGCTGACACTAAGGAAATTCATCTGACAACAGAAACAGTCTCAGAAATCACTTACACCCGGAAAAAAATTCTGCGGAGAGAAAACGGTGGGGATGAATTGGGCATGGATTAAGAGAAAAAATGTGAAACCTTGATTGTTTCCTCTTCTTCCGATTCCTCTTTAGTACGTTACCTTTTTAGCTCCTGGTCAATTCGGGAATGAAACCGGCTAAAGCGATCAAATTTACTAGTATTTAATAACAACAGTAATCAAATAATCTTGATACTAGGTATGGATTAATTACAGAATAGAGAATGCTTAGCGGAATCAGGGAATGAAATGGACTTGCAAGGCTTTACCTTGAACGAGCTCAGGTCAAAAGTGCGATGGAGGATTTCTGTGAACAGTCTAAACAAGGAAAGGGTTGGAGTGAAAATACTCACAAAATTAGTGCATATGGTATCTAAACCGATTGATTCATTTCTGTAATAAGAACTCATGTGATGATAATACCACTTTAGACATGTACAAACCCATCCAGCCCCCAAAATTAGGGCTAATATTAGGGTTCTCAAAATTGGGCCCGATTCGAAAAGCCCGAGGATCGGTTCGATCGGAAAAAAACTCGACCGAAAACCAAAAAAATAAAAATGTTTTTGTCCGAAACGAATCCGACCGACTAGTCCTGAAACCCGAAAATAACCCAAATGAATTAACCCGTTTTCTGCCGAAATCGATATTGTTAGACCTGAAATCGTCCAACCGGGACTCTTCCTAAATTCGAAATCATCTGATCTAAACTTGTCTGAATCTCGATTGCCCGATCCAAACTTATCCGAAATCCGAAATCCGAAATCCGAGTTTGTGTGAAATTGGAGATTATTCTATCAATTCCTACTTGATTATAGACAATTACTAATCCATACATATATTAATTAGTTTTTAGAATTAATTCTTTCTCCAAATTTTCTTCTCCCTAAACAATTTTACACAGCCGGATCAAAATCGAACTGGCCCGAAACATGACTGGACCTGAATATGACCCGATCTGAACACGATCGGGCCTAAAATCGGTACGATCCGAAAACTGTAAGACCGAAATTGACCCAAAATCCGAAATTCGGGCGATAAGTAAGTGTCCGGTCCGAACCCAACCGTCTTGGATAATTCCGAATAATATATGAAATCCGAAATTGTTCAACCCGACCCGATCACCCTATTTGACACCCCTAGGCCCTAGCTAATATGGACAAAGATTTTTGCCCATTCAAACTGGCTCAGTCCATTCTAGTTTAAATATGGACGGACATTGAACAAGATTATGACCCGTTACACAAGTTTGAATCGTCCATATTATATATAAAAATAATTATATAAGATAGTATTAAACTAAGTATTACAGTTAGAATGATGTTATTTTCCTCCACAAAGACATGTATTGTGCCATAGCCTTGTGATCGACAAACTGAGGTTTCATCAGTGATGTTCTTCCAGTATTTAATCCATGAAAAACAACTATCTTGTTCAGCAACAGTAAAAAAACAGCTATTTCAATTCAAGTATCCATTCACACTATATCATATATATAGTATGTACAAATAACTAGAGCATCATAACAAACCTTGGATGAGCTAGTGACAACCTTGTACCAACCAAATTTAGTACCTTGTAGAGCAAAGCTGTAATATCACAGAATCAGATGACCACTTTTTGTTCCTATTTATTGTCCAACATCATATCTAACTCTCCACTATTTACACTTCACCACCCATTAATCATTAGTAATCAACCTCCATTACCTGTAAAGACATAAAAACAGAATCAGTTCTTCACCGAAACAAAACTAGCCAAAACTAGCCAAAACTACAGGAAATTAAGTTACCTTGTCACAAATTGGACAAGTATTACTTCTTTCCAACCATTCAAAGATACATGCTAGATGAAAATGGTGTTCACATTTCGTCGTCAACTTCGGATTCTCGTCATCATACTCTGCAGTAACAAAGAACAACTAACTTAGTTAATCATCTGACAGTATACATTAAAACAACATTAGTTAGCTGCATAAGCATTATTACCTTCAAGACAAGTGGGGCATTCATCAACTACATACAAATTTGACTCATCAGATTTTTTGAGCTCCAGTTCAACTTCTATTGATTCAGACTGTTCCAAAGCAGAGTTTTTGGCATCAATGTGAGCACTTGTAAGTTGAATTCCTGCATTAGAGTTGGTGCCAACAATTTCTTCAATTCCAATCAGTTTCGGAACAATTTGCGGGTTCTGATCATAAGCAACCGATGCTTCAAGATCAGGATTAACTATAAATCCTGAAGATTGTCCTGAATTTCCAACCGACAAAGGTACTTGTTCTTCTGATCCTCTAGGGTTCTGCAATAGTTCATAATATCAGAAAAGTTCACACCTTTTTAATCCTATCATCATCATGATGATCAAACATCAAAAACATCATTCTATACCAAAGAAATTGAATGGTTTTACTATAAATTCATAAACAATCTACTATGATTGCCGAAGCATCAATAATTGCCCTCTAACCTAATTCAATTTTCCAGTTTACACAACAATCACATAAAAGATTCTTACATAATAATAAGTAGATACTGGTTCAGTTCTTCTGGAAGAACAACAGCAGCAACAAGCTCCCATGATTGTGCCTTCTGTTAAGTGAAAAGTTTTAGTCAACCAACTAAATCATAAACCTATTTCAATCCGATCGACCAACAATAGAATCAGAATTTAGTTACCTGGGATGAACAGAGCAAGATTCAGCAGAGGTGGGCAGGATTTTTGCCCTGTTTAAGGAATCGGAGTAGGAGAAGGAAGTAATCAACGAGCGAGGTGGGGAAACACAAAACAACTGCGGCCTGCGTTCGTGCCGATGATGATGATGATGATTAAATTAAAAATTAAGGGATTCCAAGTTCTAAGGATATAAAAACAATTCCTTATAATTCCAACGAAATAGCTTAACTTAAAGATAAAATTAGGGTTTTTTGGTAGAAAATTAGGCATGTTATTTTAAGGGAAAAAAAGCATGATAAGATATACGGTATTACATACTAATTCAGTTTTCCGTGCATCGCACAGGTTTATAAAATATAAATAATTAAATATATTGTTCATTATTCATTAGTATATATGTATTTATTTTATATTGTTAAATCTATACAAAAGATGTAAAATTTTGATCTAACCAATCCAAAAATCTACAAAACCTGAACGATGAGTATCTAAACCGTAAACACCCGATCCGAATACTAATTATTTCATATATTTAATCTCATTTATATTTAATCTTTTAATGCCTTTTATTGAATAATTTTTTTTTATTAAATTGCTAATAGAGTAATAAATTTCTACAATAATCATAACAAATAAACATCGTGAACTTGTTGTGTTAACCAAAGCCAAACCCGCCCACTTAAATTCGATTTTGACATAACTCTCAATACCCAAAACAACCTGATCAAAAGAAAAAAGAAATATGAGATTTTAGAGTTGAAGACTCTAATTCCGCTAACAAATTATAATAATTTTATTCTCCTTAAATGAATAAATATGTTGTTGATGAATTATAAAAATGTCTCTTATCTTATGGATCAACAATAAAAAACTACTAAACATCAGATTACAAATCAGAAAACATACACATACATCAACTTTAATGATGAAATTATGTTAATGATTAAAAATATAATACAATTTAAAAATGTAATCTATTTAGAACCAACTTTCCTGCGCCTTTCGTGGGTTTATATATCTCATATAAATCAGTCGTCAAGTAATGTTAATTCTACCTGAAAGTGAAGTTAATAAAAATAATAATATGACCTTAAAGAAATAAGTCTTAAAACAGTCACCCTCGTCAACAATAAAAATATTTTGAAACTTAACTAAAAGAGGTAGGACTTTGATATTAATATTTTTTCGAGATTCATTTATTCTGTAATATTGAAACTCATAAGCTAGTTTTTATAGGATTTTCTGAAGGGGTGAGCAGATTTCAATTTTATATCTTTTTGGCATTTTAGGCCTAACTGAGAAAAGTAAAAGACATGAAGTTACTACAATGTATATATTTTGATTTAAAAACAATTACAATCGTAATAGTGTGATCCTTCAATTTAATTCATAACTTGACAATTGAAAACTTCAACCTCTAAATGGTATAGCTCCTAGGTAGAAAAATTTGATGTCTAGGTAGTAGGTATGTATTGAAAAAGTTTACAACATTTTTTTAAAAAAAAACTACCCATATATATAGTCTTATGAATTGACTATTTTTTTTAAATCCAAAATTAGATGTTTAAAAGCATACCTTTAATTAACTTGTCACAAAGTTAATAAGATCAAAAAATAAAAAATAATATTATATAGCAAAGTACGTAAAAAAAGTAGACAAAGAAACAAAATATCTTCTACAACTCATGTAACAAACTTCAAACAATTGGATGCTATAAATTAGGCAACAAAATATAGCAAATCAGCAATTATACTTAGAAAAAGATTAAAACAATTAAAATTTGAGAATTAATCACAAAATGACACGTATGATAGGCGGGGCCAGAGTGAATGAGAGAGCTAAATAACTCTGTTTTAATGAAGAACCGTATGATTGTGAAGGTCTTGGGGAGGAATGTCTCCATGCTTACGCTTGAACGTAAGTTACGGGAGTTATGGAAACCAAGGCAGGGGATGTACGTGGTAGACCTCCCAAGACATTTCTTCATAGTTCGGTTTGACGCAGAGGAAGACTATCATGCTGCTCTCACCGGGGGTCCATGGAAGGTGTTCAGGAGTTATCTTATGGTACAGGCATGGTCGCCGGAGTTTGACCCTCTATGCGATGATATTGCTACGACCCCCGTTTGGGTCCGGATTTCGGGACTTCCGGTGAATCATTATCACAGGGTTATTCTGAAAGGGATTGCGGCCGGAGTGGGGAAACCCGTTAAGGTCGATATGACAACGTTAAAGTTGGAAAGAGCGCGTTTTGCTAGGGTTTGTGTTGAGGTTAATCTGAAACGACCGCTTAAGGGATCGGTGCTGGTGAATGGTGAACGTTACTATGTTTCATATGAAGGACTAACTAATATTTGGAGTTCATGTGGTATATATGGCCATCTTGTTGCGCAATGTCGGTCCAAACCAAAAGAGGTGGTGGCTCCGACCGCTCCGGTAGTCAACACCTCATCTGAAAAGACGAGGGATGCTGAAGGACAGACCCGGGAGGACGACTTTGTTGTGGTCACTAAGAGGTGGAGTGTAACGACTGCAACAAACATGGTGTTTTCAGCGGGAGATAGTAGGGTTCCGGCGACGCCAAATCCGGTGCAAGTAGCGACGTCAAACCGGTTCGAGGATCTTGAGCAAGATATGGAGATCTCAGATAGGGGGGAAGGAAATATTTTCGTTGGCAGGAATAACGGGAAGGAAAAGATTGTGCAGGAGGAAGTTACGGACAAGAGTGGGGCGCAAGGTTCAGGTGGGACCAACAAGGTTGTTGTGAAGCCGGTTGTTAGCAAGTTGGCAGCTTCTAGGGTAGTTAACCCTAAACAGATGGTTGGGAGTTCTTTGGGGCCAAAAGCCAAAGCTAAAAAGCAAGCCCAGCCCACTCGGGGTCTGATTTTTGGACCGGCTCGCGGTGAGAGCCCTGCAGTTGTCAAAGGGAAACGCCTGAGACTCGATGGGGAGGACATGGGTCGACCGGGTGGAGCTTTTGCGATCTCGGCTACGGGCAATTTAAATCTCGTTCCTCCTGAGGTGAAGACTACGGTTTTAGAAAATAGTTTGGGTTTGAACCCAAAGGCAAGTGATGATGGTGGTGAGAGAGTCTAACGTCTCTCCCCGGTAGTTCTTCATTCTTTAGTAAGTTTCCTAATGAATTGCTTATTCTGGAATTGTCGGGGGGCGAATAAACCCAACTTCCGAAGATCGATTAGATATATTATGAAAAGACATTCTACGGATCTTCTTGCACTGTTTGAGACACACGCAGCGGGTGATCGAGCGGCTCAGATTTGTCAACGCCTGGGATTTGATAATTGCTTTCGGGTTGATGTTGTTGGGCAAAGTGGCGGCATTTGGCTGTTGTGGAGGTCGACTGTGGGTCAGGTTGTGATTGAACATTCTAGTTCTCAGTATATTCATGCTTGTGTTGGTACTGGGGATGAGAGTATTAGTCTCATTACTGTTTATGCTGCTCCTTCAGCTAGTAGGAGAAGCGGGCTTTGGGGTGAGCTCAGCGCGTTGGTTCAGGGAATGAACAGGCCAGTGATTATAGGCGGTGACTTCAACACCATTGTTCGGCTTGATGAAAGAACCGGTGGCAATGGCCGTCTGTCACCAGATTCACTAGATTTCGGAAGTTGGATTAATGAGTTAGCACTTGTGGATATGGGGTTTCAAGGTAGTCGGTATACTTGGAAGCGTGGTCGGGCGGCGACAAACTTCCTTGCAAAAAGATTAGATCGGGTTTTGTGTTGTGCTCGAGCTCGTCTAAACTGGCACGAGGCAGTCGTGAAGCACTTACCTTTCTTATCTTTGGATCATGCTCCTCTATACTTTCAGCTTTGTCCGGAATCGAGGGGTGACCCTAGGCGACGCCCTTTTTGGTTTGAGGCTGCCTGGTTGTCTCACCCGACTTTTAAGGAGATACTTACTGCGTCCTGGGATTCTGGTTTGTCGACGCCGCAGTCGCTGAATATTTTGCAGGCCAAACTACGGATTTGGAACAAAGAGGTGTTTGGAAATGTCCAGATCCGCAAGGCTGCTCTTATGGGAGAGATAAGTGTGATTCAGAATGAGATAGCTGAAGCTCAGTCGAATGAGTTGATTAGAAGGGAGGAGGGTCTGGTTCGGGAACTGGAGGCAGTGCTTGAGCAGGAAGAGACACTTTGGTTTCAGAAATCATGTGAGAAGTGGATTACCCAAGGGGGATAGGAATACTTCCTTCTTCCATACGTCGACAATTATTCGTAGGCGCCGAAATCGCATTGAAATGCTGAAGGGCAGTGATGATAGGTGGGTTTCGGATCCGGTCCAGCTAGAGGGTGACGCTGTGCAATATTAAAAGAAGTTGTACTCCATGGATGATGTGCCTGCAATAGTCGAAGCGTTACCTAGGGCGGGTTTTGCTGGACTGAGTTGCTCTAAGCTGGCTGCTCTCGAGAAGCCGTTCATTGCGGTTGAGGTTGAACAAGTTGTCCGTAGTATGGGGGGCTTCAAGGCTCCGGGCCCGGATGGTTTTCAGCCCGTTTTCTATCACCGGTGTTGGGAGACGGTGGGTGAATCGGTAGTTCGTTTTGTTCTGCATTTCTTCAAAACTAGTCAGCTTCCATGCTCGGTGAATGATGCTCTTGTTGTATTGATTGCAAAAGTTGCGAAACCGGAAAGAATTCAACAGTTTCGTCCGATCAGTCTATGTAATGTGTTGTTCAAGATGATCACTAAGTCTATGGTGAATAGGCTGAAGTTGGTCGTCTCGAAGCTTGTTGGGCCTGCACATGTGAGTTTTATTCCGGGCAGATTGAGCACGGATAATATTGTGATGGTTCAAGAAGCTGTGCATTCTATGCGACGCAAGCAAGGTCGGAAATGATGGATGCTTTTGAAGCTTGATCTCGAGAAAGCCTAAGATCGTATCCGGTGGGATTTTTTGGAGGATACGTTGAAGGCGTCGGGTTTGTCGGATCGCTGGGTGGGTTGGATTATGGCATGTGTTGTTAAACCATCTATGAGTTTGCTCTGGAATGGGGAGAAGACCGACGCGTTTCAATTGCAACGTGGGTTACGGCAAGGTGATCCACTCTCACCATATCTTTTTGTCCTGTGCATGGAGCGGTTGTGCCATTTGATTGAGACTTCGATTGGTAGTGGGGAGTGGAAACCAATTCGGTTGTCTCGGGGTGGTCCGCCACTCTCGCATATTTGTTTTGCGGATGATCTCATATTATTTGCGGAAGCATCCGTGACGCTTCTGTAATGCTTCGGGATAGAAGGTTAGTCTAGAGAAGTCCAAGATTTTTTTCTCTGCGAATGTTAGTAGGGATTTGGAAAGAGTGATTAGCACCGAGAGTGGTGTAAGCTCTACTCGTGAGTTTGGCAAGTACCTCGGATGCCCATTCTCCAGAAGCGTATCAATAAGGATACTTTCGGGGAGGTGCTTGAAAGAGCGAACTCTCGGCTGGCGGGATGGAAGTGTCGGACTCTTAGCCTTGTTGGGCGTATTACTTTAGCTAAGGCGGTGGTGTCAGCGTTGCCTGTGCATACTATGAGCTCGATTATGTTTCCTGCTAGCACTGTGAAACAGTTGGATAAGTTGACTCGGGGATTTATATGGGGGAGTACTCCGGGGCACCGAAAAATGCACCTTGTGTCGTGGTTTAAAGTGTGCAAGCCGAAGTCAGAGGGGGGGCTCGGGTTGCGTCGAGCGTCTGATATGAACCTGGCTTTGGTTGGAAAGCTGAGCTGGCATGTGCTGAATGATTCAGAGAGCCTATGGGCTCGAGTGTTGCGTAGTAAGTATCGTATGGGGGATGTCCATAATACGAGTTGGTTGGTTCCTAAAGGAACTTGGTCCCCGGTTTGGCGGAGTATTGGTGTCGGATTCCGTAAGATTGTTGCCCGCGGGCTCGGATGGGTGCCGTGGGATGGTAGGACTATTAGGTTCTGGTCTGATAGATGGGTTGAGGATAGACCACTGCTTGAGCTGTCAAAGGCACCAGTTCCGGGGATTTTCTTAGATCAGTGCGTGCGTGATTACTGGGTAGCTGGTGTGGGCTGGAATCATGCTGCACTCGTCAGGTTTCTTCCTAAGGATACGTGGCTGCTTCTGGCGAGTCGGGCTCTTGATGGCATTCCGGGGTCTGTGGACAGAATGTCTTGGTGTGGTACGCCGGACGACACCTTTAGTGTGAAGACTGCACATGGGATTATTTGTAAGTCAAACGATCCATGTATGTGTTCTAAGTTGCTTTTTGATTGTGTTTGGCGGGTGACGGCGCCGGAACGGGTGCGCACTTTTCTCTGGTTGGTGGTGAATGGTGCAGTCATGACGAATATGGAGAGGGTGCGTCGGAAGCTGAGTGAGAATGGTGTTTGTACAGTGTGTAGAGGGGGGGGAGGAGACCATCCTCCATGTACTGCGTGACTGCCCTGCGATGGAGGGGGTTTGGCGACTGTTGGTGCCAGCCGGGTGGCAATCGACTTTCTTCAGTGAGCAGCTCTTGGAGTGGATCTATTCGAATCTGATCAACAAAGGGGACGTGAGCGGTTGTGTTTGGGAAACCTTATTTGCTATGGCCGTGTGGTGGGGTTGGAAATGGCGGTGTGCAAATTTTTTTGTTGTGGAAGGTCGATGCAGAGACTGTGTGGGTTTCCTTAGAAAGTTGGCGAAGGAGGTAGGGATGGCTTCATCACGGGTGAGGGAACTCGATGGCACTACTGGCCGGGTCGAGCGATTGGTGGCATGGAAAATGCCGTCGATGGGGTGGGTAAAGTTGAATACTGATGGCGCTGCACATGGTAACCCGGGGCGAGCTGCGGCTGGCGGAGTTATTCGCAATACGGAAGGTGCGTGGTGTGGGGGGTTTGCATTGAATATAGGAGTGTGCTCGGCGACACTGGCTGAGCTCTGGGGGGTGTATTATGGGTTGCACATCGCTTGGGAGTTGGGTTTCAGGCGGGTGGAGGTTGAGGTTGATTCGACCACGGTTGTGCGCATGCTTGAAGGTGGTGTTGTGGATGCGCATCCGTTGTCTTTCCTGGTACGAATGTGCCATGGCTTTATTTCGAAGGACTGGATCGTCCGTTTTGCTCATGTGTATAGGGAGGCTAATCGTCTTGCTGATGGATTAGCGAACTATGCATTTTCTTTTTCTTTAGGTTTTCATTTTATGTCTTTTATGCCGGATGTTGTTAGTGCTATTTGTTTGGAGGATGTTGGGGGGTCGCCTCTTCCCCGATTTGTTCCTGTTTAAATTTTCTTCACTCAATAAAACTTAGAGAGCCAGGGCTCTCTATTACCAAAAAAAAAAACTCTGTTTTAATATATATATATAAAAGATATAGAAATAACTTCGATTAAAATATTTTACGAAGTTTATTTATCTTACACAAATTTAGTATAACTTTTAAAAATAATTGTTTAATTTTTTTAAAAATCTAAATAGAAAAAGTAAAAAGATATCAATTCTTTAATATAATTTTTTTGAATTAGTATGATAAATATTTTTATAAAGAGAGTGTTAATCAAGAATTTTTTAAATATTTAAATATATTTTCGTTTAAAGTATTTAAAATTTATAAATTATAAGATAATTTTTCTATATAATTATTAAATAACAGTATAAAAGAAACTTGTGGTTTATAGCAAGACAATACAAAGATTAGAAAATATCGTGTGATTTAAAATATAAAAAAGGTAATATAGAGATTATGATTAAGGCTTGTCACGTGACGATCTAAGAAATTAGGAAAAAAATTTGAAAGACTTGCTTTAATAGTTTAATAGTAGATTCAACCATAGTGACGCGTTTTGTTTAAAAATATTGTTGAATTTTATCAAATTGTAATGCTTATACTGTCTTTCACTACGAGTTGAATTCAAAGCAAAAAATTGATTTAGTATATTTTTTTTAAGGAGGTGATTTTATACTGATTTTTTTAGTTTTTTTTTAGTTTTGAGCCGGTAATTTTAATCACTATCATATAGCGTTTTAAAAATTATGAGAAGAATGTAAATATGCTAGTACGGAGAAGCATTTAAACTCTGGACTAAAAAATAAAGTTATAGGCTACCAACAAGCATGTGGTCGGGTGGTAAAGGACCTCAATCACCCAACATGAGGTCTCGAGTTCGAGACTTAGTGGATTTTAAAAAATGTTTGTTGGGAGAGTCACTCACGCAGCTCGAACTCTAGATGTAAGGGTAATTGGGGAGTTCCCCAACCGCTGAACTAGAGTAGGAAACCAAAAAAAAAAAAAGTTATAGGCTCAAACAAATTAGTCGTTTTTTAAATTTTAGTACAACTCTGATCACCTTGTATTAAATTTTAAAAATTAATAATGTACAATATTAGTACCTTGGATTGAGATTGAGTGATATTGTAGGCTTTTTAACCCACAATATATATTTTGATCAATTTCATATCTTGTTTTACAATTTTGAAGCTATATGACGCGGGAAGCATCCGAGTTATTGTCAAGAACATCAAAGTAAGCATACGCCTCGTTCTAAAAAAGAGATGTTCTAACCACTGGAGCGAGAGTTAAAAATCGATATGAGTCATCATTGAAGTCATTGTTAGTAATCAGAGCTCGTATAGTAGACATCTAAGCTCGTAGAGAATCGATTCGAGTCAAGATGCGAAGAAGACCAATTTCGGCAGAACCAAAACCGCGCCAGCGGTTCACCAAACCGCGACCACCCGCGATCGTGGTTTCGCTCCGACATCTTTTTCGGGTTTGTTTACCGTTTCGGGATTATTTTTTTATTTCGTTTTGTTATTTTAGGAAAATCTTTTAATTAGGTTATTTCCTTTATTTTGGCAACCTTTTGAACCATATTTAAGGTTTGCCTTAGTAATCGTTGTAGGTAAGAGAAACTATTATGGTGATTCTTATGAATCGAAGAAAGTGTTGTTTTCGTTCCTCCAAAAGAGAGCTTGTGTGAGAAGAGTGTTTGAGAGCATTGTTGTTGACTCGCCCACTTGTTTTTGTGAGTGTCAATCTCCACCGGGTGGTGCTATTGAGTCTTCATAGAGCATTCTCCAGGTGTTTTGGTCTTTCATAGCCATTGTGTTTGGTTTTAATCTCTTGGGGTATCATCATCATTCGATAAGTTTCTTGTTCCTAAGTTCAAGGGTTTTGTCGTTGTTTGATTTGGTTCCAATTTTTTTTTATCATTCGATTACCTTCTTTTCATCTCATTCTAATTCCGTCTTTCTTCTTTGTTCTAGTTTCTGTTCGAGGTTTGGTGTCTAGATCGTCATCAGCGGTTTATCCCCACATCACTATTTATCTAGTGAGTTATGAAAATTACTATCTATACATAAGATATTTAGAGTTCTCTCCTTATAGCTAGATCTATATTGCTTATGTGTCAATTTGTAGTTTTATTTATTTATTTTGAGTTATGAATTTTAGTAACAAAAAATTATTATAAATGATATTTAAGAATTTGATTGAACTTAATCTCTGACAATTATGATTAGCCTTTTTACATTTCACTTATTATGATCGTAACAAATTTAAACATGGGTTGGAGTAATCTAGGCACACAACACAAGTTGTCCTTCCGTGTCTATAAATTCGAGGAGCATGTACTCCTGAAGTGTTAGCTCATACATTATTTCGTTGAACTCTACTTCACCACCAAAAATAAAAGGGAAAATATCAGTAGTACGAGACCGTAAGTTAGGTCTACACAAAAGTCGGTAAATCACAAATTAGCACAGAAAAAGAATAAATAGATTCCCCGACAACGACACCAAATTTGATAAAGCAAATGTTGTGGTTGCTTAATCAAAGAAAACCTAAAATACTAATCAAGAGTATAGCAAGTAATTAAAGGTTGAACCCAAAGTAATCAAAACACCAATTCTATGCAACAAGTGAAATACCAACTCAAGAACAAGTAAAGCAAAGTATCCACACAACAATCAATCAAGTTGATCATAGATTATCTCAAGTTCTTATCAATCCTAGGAAATGTTCTTATTCCTATCTTTAGTATATCAGCAGACCAACTGGCCCGATAATACTTACTACTCAATAACCTAGGAGGTCTCCTAGGTTGAATCAAATAGCAGCAAAGAGCATAGGAATCACAATGATGCATGCAATAACTTACAACCGTCAAGTATTGAACATACAATCAATTCTCTTTCATAATAAAAGCAATCAACTATCAGATCATGCAATTATGGATGCTACAATGACAAAGAATTTCACCGTCTATTCCTAGTCTAGCAATAGAAAGCTATCAATCAAACTAGGTGGTCAGTCTAACAAAACCAATAAAAATCATATGGATAAAAACAAGGGAACCAATATACAAACTCAAAGGAAAAGAACAAGAGTGATAAATCTTACAACTGAATCAACTGATGATTTCAACTGCTAGGCAAAACAACGGAATTAGTATTTGCTCATGGTTTGCAAGACTAAAGTTCTTGATGAAAAGGTGGTAAGCGTAAGATGAGAATTAGGGTTCTTAAAGATGAGTCTAACCCTAAAACCGAAATTAACAAAAGGAAAGTCTTCCAAACGAAATAATAAAACAAAACGTAAAAGGAAAGTCCAAATCTACAACCCGGAACAAATAACGTGATCGCCATGTGTTGTGACGCGATCGCCATATGTCTTCATATATTCCCTGGCTTCTGTCTACAGGACGCGATCGCCATCCTGTGGAGGCGATTGCAGTTTGGCTTCAATCTTCAGTTGCTCTCTTTTGAGGGGACATGATCGCCATCTCTGGGACGCGATCGCCATCTCTGCAGCATATCTTCAATTCTTCAACTTCGAGCGTCTTCTCCTAAGTGTCTTCAAATCTACTCTTCAATCTTCTAATTTTTCAGTTCAGCTCATATAATCCAAGTTGTAGAAATGACTCTAAAATCATACAATTCAACTCTGAAGATAATCTAATCATCCCTAGTAGAAATGATTCTATTCTCACACGTCAGTTCCCACTTAAGCTCGGATAAACTAGGAAACGAACCCAGACCTGAAACTTGCTTTGATACCTTGATAAGGTCTGGTGGACCGATAAATACGAAGGTCGCGTATAGTAGCGCATATGCACATAAGGCCCATCATACAAGTTCATGGGGTTCCATCCGAAAACCAATTGACAATACAAAGAGTCATCTAAAGACTTATATAGTGAATTATTATTATCTCAACAACATATGTGAAAATCTTATTCTCATAATAACCCTCACACAACAATAGACAAGCATAGGACAGTCTAGATTTTATCTGAAGTACATTCATCTCTTGTTAGCTTCCATGATAATATAATGAGGTTTTTGCGTCAAACCACCCTTTATTTGGCCGAATTTGTGCCAAACCACCCATTATTTCACTTTTTACAAGGAACCACCCTTAAAAGCTATTCCGTTAACATGGAACCACCTTTCCATTTATTTCGTTAATTGTTTCCATGCATTTTGATGCTTGTGTTTTGTGGGGAAAAGATCTCGTAAGGATGAATCTTTAGATAAGGACTAAAGATGATGCAAACAAATTCTATAATTAATGCACACCCACGTTATAACTCATGCACACAATCTATTACACATGCACACATTGTGTGCATTAGTTATAACTCGTGTGTGCATGAGATATAACATTTGTGTGCATCATTCTCAGTCTTCATCTAAGGAACCATCCTCACCGGAACCAAACCATGTTTTATGTGGTGCAAATGTGCAATATATTGCAAACTCTTTTTGTACAATACCTCTCTTCCCTAAACAATTAACATATTTAACCTTTAACTTAAAGAAACATAGAATTAGAGCTAGCAGAAAAGCAAAAAAGAGAGGGTATCCTATAGGGTTTGGTGCGGGCAAGCTTAGCCCACATGAAAGCCCACTTTCAACTCTTTGTTTGTCTTAATTAATCCAATACAAAAGATTCCATACATACAGGAGGAATTTTTCTTTCAACAATCATTGCCTTTTCAGCTTGGAAAGGCCACTACACTAACTGCTTAATTAGGGTTATGACTCCTCCTATATCAAATCCACTTTTGACTGCTTTATCAACGAAAATTCCTTGTGTCCTTTTAATCATCTCTTTGCACTAATAATAATAATTAATACTTCTGGTTTAAGCACTAAGGCACCTCTTCAAAGTTAAACCGGTGTCTTGGTGTTCTAAATATACAGAGTTAGGGTGTGTTTGGATAAATTTTCATCATGCATTAAAATGTATTATGAAAGAAATAATGCATTAAAACTAAGGTTGTATAAAAGTTTAAAATGTATTATTGTTGAATATTAACACTAAGAAGAGTTGAGAGATGAGGAAGGTTTCAGAAATAGACAAGGGAAAAACTTAGTACACTTATGTTGTCAAACACACTCAAACATTTAATATATTTTTAATAACGTATTAAATTTTCATATAACTAGACCCGGGACTCCGCGCTTCGCGCAGGGCAATTACGAATTTCGTATACAGTTTAATGTTTTTAAATATATGTCCTAAAATAAGATTGAGGATAATCATATTAGCAATCTTCTAATATTGCATGTAATATCAGCAAAGTTAATTAAGGATTGATTATACGGTTCAACGTTGTTAAATGTATGTCCCAAAATTATATTGAGACTAATCATATATGCAATCTTCTAATATTGCATGTAATATCAACAAAGTTGGATTTATAAACGTAATCAATCAAGAAAATGACAAAACACATAATGATTTTAGGGGTCAGAAATAAAACACATAATGATTTTAGGTTATTTTCCCGCGCTGCCGCTGCGGGCCAAAGACGTTTTATTTTTGTCGATATTTGTTATACTTAAGATATTATTTTCATATATGTATTTTTGGAGTAATTTTTAATAAAAAATAATCTCTTATATATATATATGTACCAAATCACACAGTCGTTGATGATGCTTGAATTGCTCTTTATCGCCATACGGATTGGAGGCGAAGAGCGAAAAAAAAGATGAAAATGGTGGAAATATCAACCATTTAAGCACATAGTTATGATTTTATTAGACATTTAAAGAGTCTCAACTGTCATTACTTTGGACAATACCAACCAATTTATATATAGAGAGATTTAAAAATTATTAATTATATTTACTTATTATTGAATATTAACAATTTTTTAGTATTAAGAATTATTAATTTAATGCATTCATTAGCTAAATTTGATATCATTGAGTTGAAGAATATAAAGACTTGTAGATATTAATTTTATAGCTTGAAACTAAGAGAAGATGTAGTTTTGGATTAAACTTTTGATTAAATACATATATATAAAGGATCCCGCGCTTCGCGCGATTCAAATATGTTTTATTTTTGTTGATTTTTACTTTGTATTATTAAGATATATTACACGTTAATAACATATTTATATTATCGAAACCTTTGAAATATTGTTTAATTACGGTATTATCGAATCGTTTGAAACATTATTCTTCGTCAGATAGTATTTGTGATCGATGTTACTATTATCTTTCGAACTTATTGTAATATCATTGGTCAACTTATCAGACAATTTGCATACGAAAATTATTAATTCATTGTATCGTCATTTTTGTTTTTGAGCGGATTTTCATATATTAATCAATAGGAAAATTGTTTAGTCTGAATGCAACCACTACGACCTCAATACCATGTCCTTCTCTAATTTGTGTAGATCGGCAAAGTGCTATGTTTCTTTCCAAAGAAAAATTTATTCCAGAACAAAATATTATTTCAACCAATATATGTCTCCAAAGAAAAACATAGAAGCTATCATAAGATCAATGTTTCACCTCCGAATACTTGCAATAGATAAATATATCGGCTCATAATGTATAAGAAAGTAGTATTTTAAAACTTATAAGTCCTCAAGGAATAGAAAACATGGTAGGTTACTATTGGCTCATAATGTATAAGAAAGTAGTATTTTAAAACTTACAAATCCTCAAGGAATAGAAAACATGGAACCTACTCATCTAGGTTCCATGATGACACCAGTGGTCGAGATCCTTGTCAGATTCTCCAACCTTTGTTGATTGACCAAATCTGAAACAAAAGAAAAAACTGAAGTGAAAAACATTTCGTCAGTAGCCATTGAAATCTTTTAGAATTGCAGTTAAACTCTGAAAATTAATAGACTAAAAGGAATAATTGTTCAACTTTCATTTCTAATTTTATGAGAATCAAAATTGAATAAAAAAGAATAATTGAATACCATGACATGTCTAGAGTCATCGTCATGGCCGTTCGTGCAAATATAAATGTTATGTTAAAACAAAGTTGGTTTATACTTCTATTCTGATTGAGCTTATTGGAAAGGTCATCAACTTGTTGGTAAACCGCCATAGATTTCTGAGGTCCATTGATTTCCTTTCATGAAAACAACTCTCCTGTTAAGACCCTATAGCAAAAATGAGATTAACTGTCCCCGATACAAATATAGTAAACATTGAAACAAAGAAATCAATTACAGTCTCATGATTATATCATATTTTCTACACTAAGATTCACTATTTCATGCACACAATTTAATCTAATAAAATTCAAATGATGATGCATGTAGTTAGATATGTAAGTATGTACATGTATATGTTCCAAAATAGAATTCATGCACACAATTACAGTGTCATGAGCTTTTGCGTTGATTTCGTAGTTGAACAGAAGAAGAAATGGAAGCCATGATATTAGATTGTTGAAACATTCTACCCTAATACAAAGCCTTAAGAAACCTCAATTCAACCTCGAATTGCTCAAGTAATTCCACACCGACATACTCAATTGATTGTGTAGACCATCAGCTCACCATGAGACGAGTAAAAATATACTAAATTTCAAAAATGTTTAGATAGCATATTATTCAACCATGTGTAGTAATCCTATCCTAAAAATCCCCTTATGCTGAATGTTGTACATCTCACACGTTGGAATCACGCTAAGTTTTGCATCTCACACGTTGGAATCACGCTAAGTTTTGCATCTCACACGTTGGAATCACGCTAAATTTTCATATGTTGGATTCAATTATATAGATACTAAAAGAGTGAACCGGCTTACCACGTCTTGTAAGCTTATTTTCCCTTACCAATAGCTGCCTTGAAATATCTTTTAAATAGATTTGAGAAGCAAAACAATGAATAAAAAACATAGATTAAATTAAACCACCAGAGCAATTCAAGTAGTCTAAGAACCAATAAACATCATACAATCATACAATATGCATAAAATCAATGTCTTAGTTTATTGCCATTGGAATAGATTTTAGACATATGTTAAAAAAAGAACAAATGTCTAATAAATTACATCCATCCCTATAATCAAGTCCGTAATAAATGACCTCCACGCAAGAGGATAATAAACTAACACTAAGAAAATGATGTTTCCACTACTACGGAGTACAACAAAATGAATTCCACATTTCTAAAGTTTCAATGAATCATCAAACTACCTCGGTCCCTTAACCAGATTGGAGTTTGCCTTTTGGAGACAATGACTTTTTTTTCTGAATGATCAGACTGGTGGCTACCCCACATCTTCCTTGTAGTCATGAAATCACACCAATTAACAACTTCCTCAGATCTAGGGTTTACCTCAATTGACCAATAATTCACAACATTACGAAGAAATTCAAAATTAAAATATGAAAGGAATCCAAATATTACTTGACTGGGAAGTTACATTATCAGCAACCTTCTCCTTGTCTTCTCGGTGCACACTTCAATTTCTATCGGATGAGCTCGACAAATGAGGCTTTAGATCTACAGATTCATATCTTGATCCAATTCCTCATCATTGAGTCTGCAATCGAACTCCATAACCTGCCACATTAATGTAAACGACAAATTAGTTGAATCCTTGTGCAAAATTAGTCGCTTATGTTTAAGCAAGAAAGGAGAGCTTAGGATCCATGACCAGCCAAACATCCAAAGTACGTATTTCATGAACATAAACCTATTTGTTAAAAATCACTTCTTTTTCTATAACACTACTTTCGAAATTCTTAGTTCTATAACAAACCAATTTCATATACTTTCGAATAGGATGGACCTTATATAGTAGGCTATAATGTCCTTATCCATTTATTTCTCTAAACCTCATCCTAGATGAAGCCTTGACAACCACACCATTTTCCAAAATCCTAAAAAATAATAATTTCATACGCAATTCTTAGTTCTCCTAAAAAATAATAATTGTGACAATCACACCATTTGCAGCTAACCTCATTCTCTGAAAAGAACTTCTGAAAGGCAGAGAAAATATTTTCTTGGCAATTGAAAGCTTAGTGGCCATTGTGGCTTCGAAACCAACAGCCTATATCATAGGCTTCTCAATTTGCCTCTTTTATTTACCTCAATTTGCCAGAGAAATGAGTTTCTTATTAGAGAAACCACTCTAGAATCAAGAAGGGTTTCTTTTGTCAATTTCTGCCATTTATTTTAATTCTCTTTTATTTTTTAACTTTAAGAAACTCATGAGTTCTCCATTGTGGATGCCCTTAAGGACCTAATCATAGGCTTCTCTGCCTATATCTGCCTTGTAGGCCAAAACGAAATTGGTGAGGATTTTTTTTTCAATTACAGAGATAAAAAAAAGGCCAACCCAACTTGAAAGTTTGATCGGTTATACCACAACTTATTATATTGTGACTGGAACTTGACAACTTCTCTACACTAAATTAAACTTCACTCCCTTTTACTTTCTACACTAAATTCAGCGAACCTATTATATTACGCCACAAATGATAAAAAAATCCAACTTGACAATTGTTATAGAGAGAAAGAGAGGAAAGTAAAATTAAAACCTCCATCCAAGTGGAGAGAAATAGACGATCATCTGGACACAATTTCTAGATGTGAAGAAAAAATTACAGGAAGACATGTTTTTTGTACCATTAAGCCGAAGTGAGATACAATGAAATTGAGAAGTGATCTTTTCACATTTTCATCACAGGGCTCTGCACATGAAACTATTCAATCTTTTTTGCTTCCTCCGTAGTCAACTCAATACATGAAGGATGAAACTAAATAAAGTAACAAATGAAAACGGGAAAAGTCATGAATTCATATACTGTAAGGTATAAATTAAATCTAACTATATGAAAGTAAAAAATATCTTGAAGAACGGACTATAGGTTGAAGCTAATTGTATGAACGTTTTTAAATTAAGCTAAATAGTCATGTTTTCAAGGGTTACTCTCTCATGGAATCCTCCAGTCTCTTCCCCTTATGTTAAGGCTTAAATAACACCTTCACTGTCTCATGTCATTATCAAACAGGAAATTATGTCACATGCATTGCTAAAGATCTTAATTGGAAAAGAACGCACTAATCCTGAAATTTGCGTTCTTTCAAGTTCTAAACTCCTGAAACCACATATACGTTGTTTTCAAGAAAAACTTAACTTCATGGAAGACGATCATCACTCATGGGTAGCATGGTGTCATGCATACTTTGAACTACATACTTGACATTCTCCAAACATGAATTCATTTCTTCATTGTTGGAGTCAAGCATCCTCAGTTCCTTCATCTCTTCTTTCCATTTCACTATCTGCTCTGTGTGGTTAAAATTCATAAATCATTCAGGTCACAAACCTACAAAGAAAAAGTTCATTAATTTACTTCCCACCAAGACATAATAATAATGTCATATAATATAGTAGATGTTGCAATGAATACAAGTTGATTAAATCGTTTCACTTTTTCATGTAAATGAGAGTTACTAAGCTCTTTCTCTTTAGAGCCTGAAAAAACAGTCCATCAAGGTTTGCTTCATTTACTCAATCCCTAGTTTCCTCGCTCTTGCTATTATCAAACTATTAAAAACCATACAGTGTTTGTTCAGATTCTCATGTTTTCATCTATACATCCTTCATATGAGTTTTTTTTATTAATTACACGAAAATAGTAAGAGATCAACTTGTAAAAAAAAGTGCAAGATAGAGATAGCCAACATGTTGGTTTCATATATCTACACGTCGGATCCTAGGCTTCATTGCATCAGGAGGGGATAAGTAATTCTATTGTTCTCCAATTCTTTTTTGGTAGAAATATTGTTATGTTCTATTACTCAATAGTTTTCTCTCTTTTGCATTTTTGTAATTGTGTGTATGGTGGATTGGTGGACCTTGTCATACAAATAACAAAGGAAAACTAATTCCTGGAAAATCATATCCTCCATGGAATATCCCATCATTCGCCTATGTATAATCAGTTAGCATTAAGTCTGTAATATTTCATTTCATTCTAAAATAAGGAAGAAGATAAGTACCTGATCTCCTTCTGGGTGTTTAAAAAAAAGATAATAGCATGGAGCTAGAATAGTCAGCTAACATACATAGGCAGAGACATACACAAACAAAATATGATAATATTTGCAGCAAGGAGATGTTACATACTCGCCACTGGAACATTGCGTTGTCGATCAAGTTCATCTCGAGTGAATGTTAATCCGCGACCCTGGTGGCTCTGAACAAAGATTATAAAAATATGGATGATTAAATATTATCAAGCCTTGCATCTAAAATCATATATTATAAAAATATATCCAGTGGTGGCTAAAACTGCAATTTGAAAGCAACAATGGAAAGGAAACAGTAAGTTGATCATCAAATCCCACACATAAAAAAGGAATAGCACAGTCCACAGCAATCAACTATCAGTACCGAATTCCGCCAAGCAAAAAAAAAACTAAAAGAGAACCAAAAACACATAAGTGCAAAAAGAAGGCGCCTTACCCTTCCAGCCATCTTAAATTTGCACCAAACTCATTCTAGTCTTTTCAAAAGCTTGAATTCAATATCAATAGGACAACGTAGTGGCTTCTTGCTGAAGTGTTTGAACCTTATGTTACAGATCTGCAATGTATCTAAACTTCCTCTCTTTTGAATGCGCAACAGATTGACGTTGAGCTAATATCCTGAAGTAGCACTGTGAATAAACAAAGTTAATCATAAGAGAGGGCCACAAAATAATGCTACAATAGAAAGACAAATCTTTTACCTCTTAGTGCATTTAGGGTCAGCCAGGGAAATCTCAGTAAGATTTTCCCTTTCCCATAATCTTTATCACCTCCAAACTACTAAACTCCCCCACTTAGAGATGAATTTGCTCGAGTTGCCATCAAATCAATCATTCGGTGAGGCAACAACAAAATTTGGAAGGACAATGCTTTCAGCTTATTCTGACATTAAAAAACTACTAATGAAATTCAAAATGGGGCATGGACTTGAGTTGTACAATCGATCCTAATACATATTGTAAATTTTAAACTTACATTTCTAGTTGATTCTTGCAAGTCACGTCTATCCTGAGTCGCCGACTAAACTTCCACTGTCTTAGAAGTGACCATCGACTGCCAAATACACAACGTTTCACTTTAGAAATAAAATGAAGAATTCCATTACCAACTCCACCAGTACAGAATTCCTCTACACTCGACCACCTCCGTCCTCGCCTCCACTACTGAACCTAGCAAGGATGTTGAGACTGAAGAAGAAAGAGAGTAGGGTTTTTGTTAGCCTTGCTTCGAATAATAGGACTGGAAAATGGAAGAATGAGACTGAATTTATAGAACCAAAATTAGAGTAGAATACACCAAAGAAGAAATAAAGAAATCAAAGTCAGTGTTATGAAGGAATTGAAGGGCTAATCAATGGGATGATTTAAACGGAAAACTAAAGAGCAAAAATTGCAATTATGGCGGAATTGAAGGGCTCGTGAATGGGATGGTTTCAATGGTAAATTTAAGAAATTTAAGAGCAAAAATTGCAAATAAGGAATTAAATGGCTCATCAATGTGATGGTTTGAATGGGGAATTTAATAGCAGGAAAACATCAATCTATATTGACCAAATTAAAGTGATTAAGAAAACAAAACTTGGGGACTACGGTCACAGTAGGTATAAGATTTAATGGTATCTGCAATTGCAGATGACAAACTTATTGGACTACCATATTGAGCATACAGAAATGAAA
Organism: Oxyria digyna; assembly: GCA_029168935.1. NCBI lineage: Eukaryota > Viridiplantae > Streptophyta > Magnoliopsida > Caryophyllales > Polygonaceae > Oxyria > Oxyria digyna. Next base: position 10,245,848 of record JAPVLV010000004.1, on the reverse strand, counting down.
GCACAACTCAACATACAAAGTCATGAAATGAAACTTGCGCATACCTCTTCTGCTCAACTGTTTGATTGCACTTCTTATTCATGAAGAGATACAATTTGCGCATACCTCTTCATCAAACTTTTTTTTTTGTTGGGTAACTCAGTTATATTCAAATGCAAAATTCAAGCACCGGACAGAGACATACAGAGAGGTATAATTTCTTAAATCTTGGACAATGGGAAAAAGTAACCCATTTTTCAGCCTAAAAAGAATAGTTTTCATCACTTTCTGTTCTTCATTTTTTTTGCAAAATTGATTTTTTTTTCTATTCCCAGAATAGAAGCTTCCCCTTCATCTTCCTCCTTCCCTTTTTCTTCCTAACCCATGAATCCCAATCACATCTTCTCCTGAAAACTGATCCAAATTTCTTTTCTTTATTACATGAAAGTGGTTGAATACTCAATCCCTAAAGTGGGACTCCTCGTCTCACCCCTAACCCTAAACCCCTGAATTCCCCCAAATGAGAGTTTATAGGTTTTCCATGGAGACTCCGATCTTACAAAACCAGCCGCGAATTCCTAGCATTCAAAGTACCAAAATTAAGCCAGTACACACATCAAATTCCTAGAAAAAGCAAGTTTAAATCACAATGAGGTTTTACAGTCAAAATTACACTTTAACACCACTCATCAACCAATTTTACAGAAAGCAAGCACAAAACTCCCACTTCCGACCCAAAGAGAAGACATACAGAATTGAATCAAGATCCAAATTAGGGTTTTGTTTACCTTAGGAGACTGCAAAGTTCACACTTGATAGCTAGCTATGGGGAGGCTATACTGGATCGTAACCTAGCCTTAACACGAACAGAGAGCGACATCAACAGGGTCGCATATGCTTTTGAACGTTCGTAGATAAGAATTTGAGCATTATTTGATCAACAAAAGTAATATGGCAACACATTGAAATTACAAGTTTATAAATTGTCGAAGGAGAGACATAAGATTTAAGTAGTAACCTCATCCCCGAAACATTTCAAGCATCAGACGCTTCTGCTCATCCCCGAAACCTCTGAAGCATCAGGTGAGATTAGAAGAAACAAAACGCGAGGCAAAGGCCAGGCGTGGTAGGCCAAGTTCTTCCATTTATGCGCAGTCGGGGAAGAACCGACGATGCCGACCTAGATGAGGTACACTGATCTCCTGCTCGATGCTATCGACTTCTAGGTTAGAGGCGACGGAGGTAGGAAAGCCGGTCTCGGTGAGCAAGAAGTGGGACGATGTAGAGCGGTTGGTGCGGAGTCATGGCGCCGCCGAGGGGATTGCTCGCCATCGCAGAGAGAGGTGTCAAATACCCGGAAATAATTGGGGTCAGGGGTGTGATATGTACTCTGGAAGACGGCGAGGCGGGGAGGAGGTGCTGACAGTGGTTGTGGGGAAGAAGAAGATTGAATGGTCAAGGAAGAGGAGGAAGGAGAGAACAACTGATGGTAAAGTGAAGCGATTTGAGAGATTTGAGAGGTGTAAAATCATTTACTCGCAGGAAGAAATAAATGTGGTGAGGCTGTGAGGCGGTGAAACTAAGGTAAGATTGGTATTTGACCCATATAGATTGGCCCAAAAAAAAGATAAATGAACCGGGCCCGATACCGGTTTCATTTACTTTTGACAAAGACCGATCGGGTTTTATATATATATATAGATATATTATTAATTTAATGCGAAATAATCCAAACGCACCCTTGTACCTTCGCGTCAACGAACTAAAATCTACGAAAACACTGGAAAAAAGGGTGGTGCATCTTTCTTTGATTATTCAAAAAAAAATACACCCGCCAAACATTTGCGGTTCGAAACTTAGAGAATACTGTATATATTCATAGCAACTTTGACTGATTTGACAAAGAGGTTTTTACAATGATTTTTTTAATGTAAATAAGTTTCAGTAGTAGGCTAATTTAAGGAGTTGGATCAGATACACCTTTATCGTATAGGTATTCGAATACACTTAAACCTTTTTATATTTACATGCACATTTATTCAAATTTACATGTAGTATTTATGTATATTTTTCATATATTGTCAAAGATAAACACTCCGTGTGCATGTATTTATATTTACATGTGAATGTAAATTTTTCATTCATACATTCGTACAATAAAAATCATTATCACTCAAGTATACGAATCTTTTTCATTTAAAAGTCATTTACGTAATAATTTTCAATGCAAATCGTATAGTTTGTCAAAAATTCAACCAATAATGTATGTACGAATATTATATTATATGTGAAGTCTAGATTAGGGATGGCCAGACCGGACCGGGACCGCCGGTTTTGTAAAAAATAAAGAACCGTCGGTTAACCGGGAAAACCGGTTAACCGGCGGTCCTAACGGCTATTTAGCCAAATTAGCCGTTAGGAAATTAAAAAAAATTAAAAAATTAATTTTTTAATATTAAAATAACCCATATCAAACCCCTATAAATAGGCCCTTACTATTTGACGCCCACTCAAATTGCTATTTACCGCCCAGTTTTTGTGCGTCACGCATGGAATAAAACCCTACGTCGCGCACGAATTTTTTTTTTCAAAAAAATCCATGCGTCACGCATGGATTAAAACCATACGTCACGTATGGATTTTTTTTTTTTTTTTTTTTTGCTTGTTTTTTTCCATAATCTTGTAGATAATTTCAATACGATCGCGTGCATATAAAATTCGTCCAAAACGGACATCGTTTGCCCCTTCAAAAGGCCAAAATACAAATTTATCACACATAATTTCTTGTATCAACAAGTCCGTTAAAACAATACACCATTTTTCAATTTTTTTTATAATATGGTAGATAACTTAGCAAAGATTGATACTTAAATAAAATTAATAACTACAATTTATAAGTACGGAGTAATAGATTTCTTACACTTAATCATAATTACTTCACTGTTTTTTGTTTTTTAGCCTTTTCAAGGGGCAAACGATGTCCGTTTTGGACGAATTTTATATGCACGCGATCGTATTGAAATTATATACAAGATTATGGAAAAAAAAGCAAAAAAATAAAAAAAAATCCATACGTGACGTATGGTTTTAATCCATGCGTGACGCATGAATTTTTTTGAAAAAAAAAATTCGTGCGCGACGTATGGTTTTATTCCATGCGTGACGCACAAAAACTAGGCGGTAAATAGCAATTTGAGTGGGCGGTGAATAGAAAGTATGTATAAATATCATACCATACAATCTTCAAATCACACATCCAACAACAACAATCTCTCTTCTCTTTCTCTTTCTCAATCTTATAATCTCTCAAATTCCATCAACAATCTCTGTTAATCTCTTGCTTTTAATTAGCTTTTGTCTTTTAATATTTTATTGCTTTTACATTTTTAATCACATTATTATATTGTTCTAAGTTTTATTGTTTTATTGTTTTAATTGTTTTAATCATATTATTTAATTGTTCTTAATCATATTATGGCGGAACATTTTGACACCCAAGAAGAGAGTGATAATGTCACTTCTTATCCCTCGGTTCCCACTCCCACCTCCCAAGTTAGGTCCAGTAGGGGTAGGACCGCTAGGCCTCAAGGGCAAGCTAGCGGTTCGAGACCGGCTAGGGGTAGGGGGGGCCGGGGGGAGGTCCGGGTCCTCCGGGAACCAATCCCGGAAATTAACATCTCCTATTTTTGTAAAGTGGTTTACTAAATTAGAACCCGGCCTCGAGGAACTCGAGGCCGAGGATTATGATCCCGATCTAATTATTGTTTCTTGTAACTTTTGCGAGGCGACATTCCAATGGAAGAAAAGTGGAGGATATGGAACCCTTCAACGACACATGGAGCACAAACACGTCGCCGAGATGGGAATGCTAGGGGGACAAACACAAATTTCCGGCGGATTTGCATCTTCTACTAGCGGTAACCCTTTATTTCGTTTTGATCATGAAGCTAATAGTGTAGCATTAGCCGAAGCTATTTGTGTTGATCATTTAGCATTTCGATTTAGTGAAAATGTAGGATTTAATGAGTATATTAAAGATCATACACAACCCGCTTTTAAATCCGTATCTAGGAAAGTGATTAAGAAAAACGTAATTAAGGCTTATAAAAGACGCAAGGCCGAATTAGTTTCTTATTTTTCGCAAAATGATATGCATGTTTCTATTTGTAGTGATATATGGAGTGATAATACTCAAACCCATTCTTACATGGGTGTTACATGTCATTTTGTAGATCATCATTTATAATGCAAAAACGTTTATTAGCATTTAGAGTCTTTGATGATTCACATACCGCACAAAATATTGCTATGATGATTCGTGCAATTTTAGAAGAATATAGACTACTAAATAGAGTTTTTTCAATTGGATTCGACAATGCATCTGCTAACACCGCATCTATTAGAAATTTACAAGAAATGTGTCAACCTATATTTGGTGGGAAATTTTTTCATATTCGATGTGCTTGTCATATTTTAAACTTATGTGTTCAAGATGGTTTACGTGCTATGAGTTTTCATTTTGAGCCAATTAAGAACGTTATTAAGTATATTTGGGGGCATCCTAAAGTTACAAGAGATTGGATGACCTTTTGTAAAACTAACGGGGTACACCCAAAACGTTTTTCAAAAGATGTGGGTACCCGATGGAACTCTACTTACATATTACTATGTGAATGTATACAATATAAACAAGTTTTAACGTCTTTTGTTTCTCAAAACCTTTCTGGCTCTCCTTTCTATTTTAGCGAATCAGGTTGGGATATATGTCAAAGTATTGCAACGTTTTTAAAATGTTTTAATGATGCAACAAAAAGATTTAGTCATGTTTATACACCAAGTAGTAATGTTTTTGTCTTGGAAGCTTGTAATGTTATGTGTGGTTTAAGTGAGGGAGCTAAAATTCCCGGCATTGAGGAATCCGTTGCAAGCATGAGGAGTAAGTGGTTGCTCTACTATAGATATATTCCCGATTGTTTTCTTGTTGCTTGTGTTTTAGATCCTAGACTTAAATTATCTGGTTTACACGCTCTTTTAAATGACTATTATGCATATATTTTAGCCGAAGGTGAACTAGAGGATATTTTAGGTATGGTTTCTAGAACTAGAACAAACATTGAAAGTTTATTTACTCATTTTTGTGATTCTCCGACTACTTCACAATTAACTCCGACTTCTTCGAGCTCTACTAGCTTGGGGGTCTTTGGAGCTAAGTATTTTAGTAAAAGACCAAGAGTTACAAACACGAATGCGGAAATTGATAACTATCTTAACACCAACTTTGAGTTTGTTAATTGTGAAACTTTAGATGTTTTGAAGTGGTGGGAGGATCATAGGAGCATGTTTCCAACGCTTGCGAAGATTGCGGCTCAAGTTCTTGCCATCCCCGCTTCAACCGTGGCGGTGGAACAAACTTTTAGTGCAGGAGGCAACACTTTAACGAGGAAGAGATCAAATTTGGCACCAGAGTCATTGGAGGCGCAATGTTGTGTTTGCGATTGGAAGAGAGCCGCAAATAGACAACAACGTAACATTATCGAGTCATCGGAAGACGAGTGGATTGGAGATTCTACTACGATACGCACCGATTCATCCGCCGAAGATTCGACTTAGGTAACGGGTTTTGAAAAAAGGTAAAGAACTACGTGGGCTTTGATTCCTCTAACCCGAGAGGATACGTAGGCAACTTAACAAGTAAGTCACTGTTAAGTGCAAGCCCAATTTTTTTAATTTTTTTGTTCCTTCATATTTAATTTAAAAAACTTAAAAAAAATGATTATAAAAAAACGCTATTAAAAAGAATGTTTTGTCATTTTTTTAAGTTTTTTTAAGTTTTATAAATTTATAAAATTATTTTTTAAAAACAAAACCGCCGGTTAACCGGTTAAACCGGCGGTTTTATTTTGTTTTTTTTATAAAAAAACCGGTCCGGTTCAGCCCGAACCGGACTGAACCGGAACCGGACCGAACCGGACCGGGAGCCATCTCTAGTCTAGATAGCTGTCGTTAAATAAGAACCCGCCATGATATAATTCAAGAAAACTTTTACTATCATATTTTGGCAAGTTGAAATGAAAGTGCTCAATTTAATACTGTTGAGACGTTGGAATCTCAGCTCATTAATCTTCTCTAACAGTATCGCCAATGTTTATTGTCTAGTTCAGTCTGTCAAAGCCATTTTTTAAGGATTGTATATACTACGGAGTACTCCCTCCGCCCCCTAATATAAGACTCATTTGCTTTTTCGACATTATTTACAAACCGAGAGAATCTTCTCGTTTTCTTCCAATATATAGAAATAAATATAGGCATCTGAGATCTCGCTTGATTCGTCTCAATGAGTACTTTGAAAATATTAAAAAATTATAATTTTTGTCATCGTATATTTAGAGATATTAACATTACAAAATGTGTCTCGACAAATGTGTCAAAAGAAAATAGGAAGATCATTAAGAGACAGAGGGAGTATGATAAAAGTTCAAGTGAGAACAAGACGTTGAAAAAATGAAGATTTTTGCGTTTACAAATAATAAGTTAATTAATATTTATAATCTAGACGGTGATGTTTATAATTTGGGCGATTAAATTTTTTGAGGTAATTTAATTTTGAGAAAAAAATAATCAAAGTCACAGAATTTACCAATACGTGCGTCCCTCACTGAAAATGTTCAAAGAATTTAATGACCCGGATTATGAACATTACCCTCTAGAATATGAACATTAACGTGTAAATTATGAAAAAGATTCATGTGTGAATTATTATTAACGTGCGAATATGCGAATTAATGTTCATTTAAGTCAGCGACATGCACATTTAAGTCAGTGACATGTACTATTGTCATTACTGAAGAACGTGCATGCGAATGAGATATTCGCACAATATATATTCGCACCTGATCCGGATATTTGTAAATACAAATTATTCATTTTTATATGTTAAGAGTTGCTCGCACCGAAATAAACTTCTGTATATTATTTACACAAAGACTCTCGTATAAGTGATCGCTCGATGCCTTCTAGTTTTAGGCCCTTGCTAAATACAGCCCGGGCGTTTTTCCCCTATAAAAGGGGAAAAACCCTACTCGGCCCATTTTTTACATCACACACAATTTTCTACCGCCGCTCTCGCGTTTTCTCTCGGTTCAAACTTCTTCTTCTTCCTCTTTTCACTTCAAATCTCCATATAAGGTATGTTTCTTATACTCTTATGCTTTATTGTTGTTTCTAGATGAATATATGTTGTTAGTATAGGAAATTTCATATTATATGATATTTTGATATTGAATGTTGATTTAGAAATGATTGTATAATGGATGAAATATGATGATTTTGAATTATGGTTGATGAGTGGATGTTGATTTTGAATTATGGTTCATGAATGGTTGTATATTGAATGTTGTTGATTTTAGAAATGGTTTTTGATTAGGATTGTTGATGTTTATTTGGTAATTTTCTTAAATTGATAGATATTTTAGCTAAAATATTGAATTTTCGCCGGAAATTTTCGCCGGAAACTGTTGCCGGGAACTCATGGTAGTGCAAATTCACGCAGAACGCTACACCCCTCGCAGAACGCGAGAGTCATCACACTCGCAGAACGCGAGAGTCATGACTCTCGCAGAACGCGAGTGTGATGCTCTCGCAGAACGCGAGTGTCATGCTTTCCTCATCTGCAGATACATATTTATATACTGATTTTACTTTATATTTTTTTTACTTTATATACTGTTATATTTATATACTGATTTGACTTTATATTTTTTTAGGTAATGGATCGTCCCGGACGTTCAACCCGTCGAAGAAATTGGAATGCTGTTAGAGAAAATCCACCGGTTGAAAATGCAAAAGGGAAAAGGAAAGCAAAGAATACAACACCGGTAGAGCTCTTCCCCGAGGGGCTCCCTGACGTTGATTATCGCCCCATAGAGCGGTACAGTGGTGTCCATAGTTATGTCGGGGAAGACTGTTCTGTGCCTAGTGGGATAGAACGAGCAGATACATATCAAGGGTATCGAAATGATGATTGGGACCTTTATTCTCAAGAGTCAGTTTCATGTGCACAACCGTCAACTCAATGTGCACCACAATCAACTCCATATCAACAATCGGGTAGCACTATTGGTGGCTGGGACAATTTCATTCCTCAGTATGCTGTAGTGGAATATGGACAAGGGTGGGGTGGACAAAGTTGGGTCGGTGGACAATGTTGGGGAGGTGGATTTGGTGAGGGAAGTGTTCCTGAAGACATGGGTCAAGGAAGTACACAAGCTTGTTCTTCTTCTTACAATCCTGAACCAGAACCGATGGAACAAGAGAACCAGGATGAAGTTGTTGGGGAAGAACACGAAGAAGAAGGTGATGATGATGATGAAGAAGAAGAAGAAGAAGAAGTGGTCCAGAAACAAAAAAGAAAGAGGAAGTCCAAGAAGGAAGAGCGAAAGTATGATCCTGAGCTCACTTATGACACACCTGGAGGTCCAGAAGATCCCGAGTTGCTTAAGGGATTTGAAGCCCATGTTGCGTTCCACATCCAGAAAGGGGAGGTAATTTAATTATTTATTTATTTTCTGCATTTTCAATTCATTGCACAAATTCTGCAGAATTATCAGAAAATGCATAATATGTGCATTTTCTCGCAGAACGCGAGAAAATGCACAATTCTGCAGAAACTGATAATTCTGCAGAAACCAAATTTCTTGAAAATTTGGTTTGCAGCGTCTAATTTTTGTATTTTTCTGCAGTTGAAAGGTCTGATGAAGCCACAACAACGGACAAAGCAGAGCAGTGATTGGCCATTGGACAACAATGACTGGTCAGAGATTCCCGGTGCAGTTGGACTGTCAGATCTACCTGACATGATGTACGAAGAAATCGACTTTCCTTTGATTGAAGCGTTCATCGAACGATGGCAACCGGAGACAAATTCATTCCACCTCCCTTGTGGTGAGATCACTATTGGCCTTCTTGATGTACATATGATTTTAGGCCTACCTATAGAAGGGAAAGCAATGACGACATGTAAGAAACTGGGTGCCAAGTTTAGTCATGATGAGATTCTAAAATACTATGGTAGGAAGGGGGCGGAAATTTTTGGAACAGATCCTCATACTTTAGATTCTGGGAGGGTGAAAGCTGAATGGTTTAAAAGGCATTGTGAAAACCTAGGTCCAGAGCGAAAGGGTTTAGGTTGGGTGTTGTATACTGCTTCCTCGCTCTTATTTCCGGACAAGTCACAGAACTTGATTCGGCTTAGATATGGGCCTTTTTTGGAAACCTATGCCCATGCTACGGGCATATCGTGGGGTTCAGCTGCTTTGGCCCATCTGTATAGGCAGCTGGGGATATGCACACGACAGGGTTGTGCCCAGATGTCTTTCTGTTACACCTTGTTGCAGGTATTATACTTTCTAAGCGTTTAATTTACATACTTATATATATTTTCATATTTAACCTACTTTGTATTTCTTAGGCATGGATCTACAACTACTTCCCACACTTTCGACCTACTGAACGTCCTCGGTGGAGAGCGGAGCAACCATGGGCATACCAGTGGATGCCTAAGAATGTAAAGCTGAAGAAGGGGCAAGTCGGAAGGGACTATAGGGGAGCGCTCAATATTCTTATGTCGGAGATGGTAAGTTTCTGCATTGTCAACAGTTTCTGCATTTTTGAGTACGCAGCAGTCATTTTTCTCCTTCTGCATTTTCTCGTACTGTAAGTTTTTGCTGTCATTTTTTTAGGTATGTTGGAACCCGTATGGATCACAAGACTTCACCGATCCTGAGCTTGCTCCCGCTCTATTTCACGGGGTGCTATCCTGCTGTGACATCACCGAACCACACATGCCTGATAGGTATCCGAGACAATTTGGGAGAGTGCAGCGTATTCCTAGGCCAGTCATCGAACCGCTCAAAGCTCATAGGTTAAAAAACATTAGGTGTTATAGTGTTTTTTATGACGTCAACCAATGGCTTTGGGAGTCAAGAGATGTTCACTCTTTGTCTCTCGATGATATGGGGCCAATTGCCTTTGCACCACATGAATGCTCTCATGATTACATGGATTGGTACATCAAGAGGACCCATAGGTATATCCGTCCTGCAATCCCTGGGATGATTACTGAGAGACAGGTAATATTAATTGTTTTGGTTTATCTTGCGTTTCTAGTCTTTGTTTGTCTCTAATATTAACATAGAATGAATATTTACTTGCGTATAGGTGATTGGCCGGGGGTACAATGACATGGACCGGTATCGGTTTGCCACTCCAGAGGAATTTTCTTCATATCACGCCCAAATGCTACTATGTATGTCAAATCTCGCTCCCTTCCGACCACGAGAAGACGAGTAGCCTTGGATAATTTTGGATAATTTTGTGTTTTGGATAATTCTGTGTTTTGGATAATTTTGTTGCTTGGGTAATTTTGTTGGATTATGTTTAGGGATATGTTGGTTCTGCTTCAATTCTGTTCGGTTTTTGCATAATCTCGCAGAACGCGAGGCAAACACTTCTCGCAGAACGCGAAGTTCCTCCACTCGCAGAACGCGAGGTGTGACCTATAGGAAACAGGGTGCTCCCAGTTGAGATGCACTCGCAGAATTTAAAAAACCATCTCCAGTTCAACATTACATTACAAATTCAGCGAATAAAACATAACTTCAACATTACATTTCAAAGGCGGCACATCGATGTGACACAAGATCGTGCAAAGAAAAAGCATCTCTTTTAGTGTTTCGCCACCAAGGAGTAAACACATGAGGTAATTGGCAGTTTTCTTCAAGACGCAACTACAAGAAAACAACAACGTTAGGAAGTTGCATATTAGATAGTAATTCATAAGTAGATCCAAAAACTTACCGGAACAAAATGTCTCTCACTCTGAATATAGAATAAGCAGAACGTCGGAAGTGTGTCACCATCTTCTAACCAAGTAGGACGTTGTAGAGGAAGGTAAGTGTAGTTAGCATTTTTTCCCACCGTTACGAACACTATGTTGAATGTGGATGCCACAAGGCATCCCATTTCCGGGGTAGCTAGCCAGTGATCTTCTGGAGCCCTTCCTATTTCTTCCCATGTAAGTTGGTGTAAAGCGCTCTCCAAAGTTGCTTGTTGTGGAGGTCCAATCCAAGTTCCTTGAACTAGGTGCCAAATCTCTTTGACCTTAGCTATCATCAAATCTCTTACTTCCCTCCATAAGTGTTGGTTGTCATGCAATTCATGATCTATTGCTCTAAATCCACAATTTCCATCTCCATTTACCTCAAACCAACCATTCACATGGGTGCGCATTGACGCGGGTATGTGAGACTTGTACTTGCCAATCACCTTAATCTTTGGTTTCTTGAATGTTTCAGAATTAGAAGCATTTCTTTGCTTCTTTGGGGGTGTTTCTTCCAAATCTCTAGCATCCATCTCAACATTAGTGTGCTCCCACGCAGACGGTCTTCTTTGCGTTGACCTAGGTTGTTTGTTAGGAGCTCCGACTGGACGACCTCCGGTGTGCTTTGAAATAGCCGTCTCTTTTAGAGGAGTATTTACTTTCCCAATGTCTAAAACAGTTTGTGCACACTTTTCTTGATCATGGGGGCACAATTTCGGAAATGTTTCCTCATAGAAAGTCTGAAAAAGACGCCTTGCCACCTTACTCTTAACTTCCAGTATGCCGGGAACATCAACTTCTTCCAAACTCAAAGTACTCCAGAAAGGGTGCAACTCTGATACTCTTAGTGGTCTTTGCTCCTTCCAATGTCTTACAATCTGATGAACACACATCAACCCATCTCTAATCTTGATCCCGCAGCTACAAAACATATTAAAGTGTGCACCTAATCTCTCCCCCTTCGTGTATTCCTTAAGCAAAAATTTTATGCATTTGTAAGAGACTTTGAACTTCAAGACTTTAAACAAGTCGGCCCCTTCAACAACTGTGAAGCTCTTATTCAAACTCTCGGTGAAAGACACAATAATCTCCTTAAGTTGGTTCTCCGCCATTGTTTTGTATTCTTTGAACATTGTGTCTAGCCTAGCATTTCCACTTGACAAGTATGACTTAAGACATGAATGTGCTCCTTCAACTCTAAAATGTTCGAAAAACAATAATATGCAAATACAAATCAGAACCTGTGGATCCTTCTGTAATGTGCAAATCCTCGCGTTCTGCGAGGTCTGTACACCTCGCGTTCTGCGAGTTCATACATTACTCGCGTTCTGCGAGGAGTCAATTACAGAAGCTCTTTTTATCATATGTAGAAGGTAGACAGAAATTACAGAACATACCTGTTTGTCGTGTTATTCCCGAGAGTGAAGACATTATCCGTCCATGCTGAAACAAGTCTTTCTTTGTAACGGTTTAGCCAATTCGTTCTCACGTACTTCAATACGGTTGGATAAGCTCGCCATTCGTCCTCAAGTTTCTTCAAAGTACTCTTGTAATCTTCTTCAGTGGTTTGTTCGAACACGTTATAATAATCATTTGAAATATGAACCCCCAATGCTTGTGTGCCCATAGCTATCTTGGCTCTCGCCTCTATGTTCTTCCTTACATGTCGCCTACATAAGAGAAACTTTGCATTTGGCCATAACTTGTCTGTTGCATTCATAAGAGCCATCTCACGGTCAGTGACGAAGCAAGTAGGCGATGCTCCTATTCTCAAATACATCGTCTGCAGCTGCTGCAACGCCCAGAAATAACTATCCTCGCTCTCAGCCTCTAACCATACCCCGCACACAACAAAATTCTTCCATGTAGAAGTCAAACCGACTATCTCCAGGAAGGGAACATTGTACCTTAAACCAAAATACAGTAAGATAAATACAACATAAAAACAGAATGATAAATACTTACCTGTTCGTGCTATAAGTCGAGTCCATCAAAAGGACATATGGAAACGCCTTTAAGAGTTTCATTGATTCGGGGCTAGAAAAGAACAAGTCGCCTATTATCGAAGGATTCGTTGCACTTGGCCTATACTCCATGAAGTAGTTGCTCTCTTTGCATTGGTGAAAGAATTCTTAAACCACGGTTCTACCTTCCATTTCCTCTTCCCTTATATGTCTTACCAAATTGTACACTTGGTTCTTCTTTGTGCAACTTCCGGGATCCTTGTTTATCTCAGTGTAAATCTGATTTGGAGAACAATGTGAAAGTACCATCTCACGAACCTTTTTCTTTTGATCCGGGGTTGGCCTCCCGGCAAATGCATTCCCGACCAAACTATCTCCAATAGGATGGTTGTGCAAACCACAAACAACCACTAATCTCCAATTCTCTTCAACCCGGTTCTCCATGAGCTTCAACTGAAATTTACACCCCGTTTTCTTGCTGTTTGTGTTTGATCTAACACCGACACCTTTAGGCCTATGGCTTCCCCCTTTCTCACAAATGATTTGAATCTTACCACTTTGCCCCGGTTTAGATGGTACACTCCTTCCAATAGAGATCATAAACTTGTGTTGCTTTGCAACATTCAAAGCCCACAAATGACCAATCTCCTTAGAGGCAAACACTTGCTCCGTAGTGAAATATTCCGAATAATCCCTAGAAACAACCTCTTCCTCACATACGGGACTATCAAACTTTGGTGCAGTGCGTAAAGAGGGAAGAAAACACATCTCCTCTCCTACGTTTGTTGGTGGGTTAGCAAATTGTGAATCAAACGCATCATAGCTTGATGGCACTTCATATGTACATGGCAATTCATAAGTAGATGGCACGGGCAACTCATAAGTAGATGGCACGGGCAACTCATAAGTAGATGGCACGGGCAACTCATAAGTAGATGGCACAGGCAATTCATATGTAGATGGCACATGTTGTTCATATAAAGATGGTTGATGATAATATCCAAAGTGGTCAATCCCTAAATCAAATGACGTGGCGAACATGACCTTGTATTCCGGGAGGGGTAGTTGTAGTCATTCAACTAGATTGCATTCAATCTAGTGAACAAAGAAAAATTCACCTATACACAATGCTTCTGTTAATACTCTGTAATGTGCAACTTCTCGCGTTCTGCGAGGGAGGCACTTCTCGCGTGACGCGAGGGGCTTCCTCTCGCAGAACGCGAGAAGTTGCTATTTCCTGAAACTAGTCATTCAACGGGATAATTTAACATAACATGAGTTCCTACATTAAAAACTCTAAAAACCCTAAAAACATGAACAATTCTAAGTTTTGGACATTATATGCAAAAGTCATCTCTTCAACACTTACTACTACTACATTTAACATGAAATACAACATAATAACTTCATTTTAGCTCTTAATGGTGCAAAACAAATTAGAATTCAAAAATTAAGTAAGAACACTACCGCATTTGCATGATAACTTGATGAACCACCATCTTCATTCCCTCCTTTGTTGAATTCCTCTTCATCTTCCATTATTTTAGGTGTTTTTAGAGTGTTTTGAAGTTTGAAGGTTTTGAAAATGAGTTTTAATGGAGGGTGAAAGAGGTGAAAGATGATAAAAAGAGGTGTTAGGGTAGGGTTAATAGGTGTTACGGATTACTTAAAATAAGGGGGTAGTTATTATAGTTAGGTGGGGACAAGACATGTAGTAATGGCGCACAACAACGTCCATCTGACATGCTAATCTCGCGTTCTGCGAGATTAGCATGCATGCAATTAACCTAATTTTTGGCTAATCTCGCGTAACGCAAGTGTCACGTATCTCGCAGAACGCGAGTGACCCGACGTTGTTTGAATAAAGCACCGGGCTGTATATAAGAACCGTGTAGTTTTATAACAGTATGCCGCAAAGCATGAAAAGTATGCTCGCGAGATCGAAAAATATATAGATTCCCTTCACTTTGTCAGCATGGTCTGACAACAAAAGTTCACTCTTCAAGTTATTAGTAGCCCACATGATTACTTAAACTAATCACACTTCATAATTGAATAATTTTATGGGAAAGACCACTAGTGCTGCACCAAATCAATGTCAACTGCTACATATACCTAACAATATTCAACTTCCCCGTCAAATGATCGATCTAGTGGGATCAGACACTAAGTTTCTAAGTATTTATTCAAAGATTTTCGAATCGGACGAATTAAGACCCCCAAAAAAACATTATAACAGTGATAATAAAACTACATGTTTCTATTCACCGCTCACATTTTTGCTATTTACCGCTCACCCTTGATGTGTCGCGTATGGATTCATTCCATACGTTTGTGACATACCGATGACATTCGTACAAAACATATTCATACGTCGCGTATGGAATCCTTTCATACATTGCGTATGGATTTTTTTTCTTCCATAATTTTGTAGACAATTTCAATACGATCACGTGCATATAAAATTCGTCCAAAACGGACATCGTTTGCCCCTTCAAAAAATAAAGAAAATCCGCGTTTTGTACTAATGTCATGCGTTACGTACGTATTACGCGACGTACAAAGGTGGGCAGTGAATAGCAAAAATAATGGAGGATGAATAACATTCTAAAACTAGTATCTGTTATATATTCTATACAACACAATTCTTCTGAAGAGATTAATTTTTTCTTGTTCTCTTCGTCCATCGGATTCAGATTTAATTCTCTGGTTTATTTATCATTTTATAGGCTTATGTTATTGGATGTTTGACACGATAATTAATAAATCAAATTAAACAATAGTGAATTGTTTCTAAAATGTCTTTCTTTTTAGTTCATTAATTACATGTTTATTCTAGATACATTATTTTTGGTGTTGTTTAAATCTCAAGAGTTACAAGTCAGAAATATATTTTTATTCAATAGGTTTATGTAGAAGATTGTTTTGAACTGGGTTGTGAATAGTGTTGAACTGATTATTGATTTTATTTGTTTATATGTTTAATGTGAATTGTGCTAAATTCTTATGTTATTTCGAGAATGAAGATATATTTTAAGCATTGTTGTATCACAAAATTCTCATGTTATAAGATTTCTGTTAAGAGAGCTCAATGTAATTTCTTCTATTATTATTTGTCAATTGTCATACAAATTTTGCGATAAAAAAAGAAAAAGAAAAGTCAAACAGACCCGACTGATCGAAATTTCTGAGTCCGTCCCTGATAAAAGTATAATTTCTGCACAACTTGAGTTGATTTTCTAGTACGGGCTAAGACCTTCATCTTCACGCACACTGCTTTTACTAAAGCTTTTTCAAGTGTTCTGGCGATTAAAAAGTTGAACAAATGTAAATGAATTTTCGATCCAAATATAAAATGAAAATTAATAGCCAAAGTTGTTTTCTTCAAACTGTGAAAAGTAACCTTCAAAATGGTTCATAAACTGTCCTCTTTGCACTCCATGATCTCCATGAACACCATAGCCATACACTTTTCCGAAATGTTCGCCTTCTTCGTGTAGACCATCAACCTATAAAAAAAGACGAGAAGTTGACTATTGTATTATCGAAAAGTTGATCATATGTTAGTATATAGTTTCCGAAAAAAGTTCGGGTGGGAACAAAACTTAACGTAGGAAAAACGAAACATTTACGTTTACAAATAACAAACTAATATTCGTATTCTGGATGATCTGTTTCGGTCATTTTCATGCAAAAAAAAAGTGTTCACATAAATTAAAAAATCGTCACCGCATGACTCACTTAAAAAGTTCAAAATTGTCAGCACTTAGATTATGAACATTATCATCTAGAATATATATGAATATTAGTTTGTTATCTGTAAACGTGAACGTCTCGTTTTTCGTAAGTTTCTTCATAGTTTTGATGATGGTAAATATTTTGTGTGTTCCTAACTCCTAAGTCGTGCATGTTTAGACCCAACATGCATCAACCTATGTCGAGCTTCGTCGTATTAAGTTTGATATATAAATATGCACGTACAACAATATAAGAAAGTTGTGTAAATAACATACTATGTAGGGGTATTGCTTATGTAACTCAACCAATACATGCATGCAGACCTATAATACTTTTATCTTGACACTGTCATTATCAAGTGATCATGAAAGAATATGTTACACTAATATTGTTTTGTACGTATATAATACTTTAATTTGGCTTTATCATTACAAAATTCTTATAACGTATATGAAATTAAACTTCAACTTAGTGCTTCTCACGTTCACTTGGACCTTTACAAAAGATGCTCATACTTACCTACTTTTGTTGCTTGTGCTATACATGTATAGATACATTTTCTAATAAAGACATAGGTTTAACATACTTTTCCAAGAAACTACTACCCTATTTACACTTAACACTTGATTTTATCCAGATGTGAAATGTGAACTCATCTTAATTATTAACATTAATATTTCATATTTGAACATTACTATATTATATGTGAACCGTGAACATTATTATCTTATATATGAACCTTAACTATGAACGGTTAATGTTCTCATATAAGTTTAATTGTGAACCTTATATGTGAATTAGTACTATATGTTCACATATAAGATAGTAATGTTCACAGTTCGCATTTCGCACCGTAAGAACTATTTTCACCGAATTCTCCCTCTATAAATCAATTACAGAAAAAACGTAAATTAAATATATCTAACCATTTATTCTTGTATAGTCTTCTCAACTTATGCATTTAAAAACTGAATAAGTTTAAAACCTACCGAAAGATCGTCTTCATCGTCGTATCTTGCACTCGGCCTAGCTATCTCGCCAGACTCGTCATTACGAGCAAACCTGCCTCGTACGCGCAACCGGTTATCGGCTAGCGTCTTTCGACACGCGTACTTTTAACACAAGAAAACACAATTGAAGTTAACATTGATGTTGTGGGACTATATGATTGAGATATTGAAAAGGTTTTATGAAAGTAGTTGGATGTTATTATACCTTGATAGTCTTGTTAAAGTTTCTTTGGGTGCGTTTGGCTCTATACCTATCAATCTTTTCTTTTCTCACTTCAGCATTATACCTTCCTACTTTGAAATTTGCTTCATCCATCAATATTGTTGTGCTGCTTTCACTTCTTAATAGACTTGAGCCCACATTTTGAGTTGTTGCTTGGTTACTCCTCATCTTCTATCGTTACACACCCAAAAAATAAAGAAAGAGAAAAATCTTAGCACAATAATTAACATAAAATGATTAACATTTGGGTATTTAGCATGACAAGATGAATGAAAGAAACTAAATTTATGTCATTTTTTCACAAAATCTCCACTTTTAATACACTTGTTTCAAAAAATTCCACAAGAGTTTTTACTTCTTTTATAAAATCATTTCATTTACATAATTTTATCAAATTTTATGACAAAACTACCCTTTAAAATATAAATATTTATATTGAAGAGTGGATTCGTCGGCGGATGATAGTGGTCTTTTCAAAGGAATGAGACCTTGTTTATCTTTTGTATAAAAAAATAATTTTATGTACGTTTATATGTATTATTTTATAGAAGGAAAGTATTCTATTTAAAGTGAGAGAATTAGAAAATTCAATAATAGTATAAGACGAAAAAATTATAACATTAAAACGATATTAGAAAAATTATCTTTGTAGTGTATGCTTATCTATTTTTCTACATGGATATACATACAATAAAAAGCTATACTCTTGAATTTTTTTCTAAACTATTTTGTCAAGTAAAATTGACTAACTTCTAATACTCCCTTCGTCCCTTAATGATCTTCCCATTTGCTTTTGACACATTTGTCGAGACACATTTTGCAACGTTAATATCTCTAAATATATGATGATAAAAATTATAATTTTTTAATATTCTTAAAGTACTCATTGAGACGAATCAAACGAGATCTCACATGCCTATATTTATTTCTATATATTGGAAGAAAACGAGAAGATTCTCTCGGTTTGTAAATAGTGTCGAAAAAGCAAATGAGCCTTATATTAAGGGACGGAGGGAGTAATAAAAAATGATGATTATCTTTTCTAAACTACTTTTGTTTGTTAAAAGGAACATTTGGTAGAGGAAGTTTCCTATTAAAACACATTTTACAGTCCGAATGCAAATAAATTTTAATTGTGAATAATAAATTTTAATTGTGAATATTACTATCGTATATGTAAATAAATTTTAATTGTACATATAATAGGATAATGATTGCTTTACGTTCATGAATTAGTATTACATGTTCGTAGTAATATTCACAGTTTTTCACACCGTAACATATAATCCTAATTGCTAACCCAAAAACAAAAACAAAAGATTATTGATGCTAATTAGCTTAACTGGTAAATCACCGGTGCTTGAAACCCTTCTAATGAGACCACTTGATTGTCCACAAGAGAAGCCATTTTCAGAGGACTGAAACAGAGCACCAAAAGTTGGTTGAAATAAAGCACCTCCACCTCCATAGCTATGGCTTCTCTCCATAAACTTATTCATAAAGCTCTCTCCTTCATAGCTATGGCCTCCACAGAAGAATCCATTCGAGCTCGGCAGAGAACCGAACCCCATCGGAACCGAAGAATCCTCCATTTTGATATCAGAAAAAGAGCAATCCTGCAAGTGGTTGAGTGAAAGACTCTCCATTTCATGAGTTGGAGATGAATCTGAGAGCAGGGTTTGAGCAATTTCATCTAGAGACTGTTTTTGAGCTTCTGTGGTTGAGATTTCTTGGAGGAAGCTGTCAAAGTGTGGCTGGTAATTGAATATAGGCTCATCAAACAAGAAGAAATCAGAAGACATTGTAGCTATGGAAGTATGGACCAATCCACTACTAAGATCAAGCTCATATATATAAAGGAGAAGAAAGGTGACTTTGTAGGCTAGTGTTGTTTATGTTTTGCGCCCTCTTTTTTAAAAATATTCCAAAGAGTTTATTAATCCTTTGAGGGAATCACCAAGGACACTTTCTATCAATTTTCTGAATTAAAGAAGTCAAAATAAAAGTCAAGTTGACTGTGGAATACAGGCACTTATAGTGGAGAAAAAGAAAATGATTTATGTATAAGAATCTTGTTTTACAAACTATTCTCTCCAATTGAAAAGGATTAATCGTACTATAATAGCTATGAAATGTAAAAAAGATAAACTTTTGTTAAGTATTTAAATTTAGAAATTTTCTCTTTTTTATCCAATTAAATATATATTTTATTAAAATAATAATATATTTTTACAAAAATCTAAGAAATAGGTTCGAAATTCTTAAAATAAAAAGAGTTAAAACAATTTATGCGCTGATTTGGAATATAGAATTCTTTGAAGTAGGTTCTATTTTTACAAATTTATGGTATGATTTGACACAATTTTAATAAATTATGTAAATCATTGTTTGTACATATGTTACTGTACTAGATATGGGTTTCGCGCTCCGCGCGAGAAGATTACGAATTTTCGTATATGATTTAATATAGTCACACATTATTTGTTACTATTTTTTTTGTTCTCAAATTTATTATTTTTTGTAATTATAAGTGTTTTTTATTTCCTTATATTTATATTTTAAGTAGTTTTAAAACATAATATTAGAATAGGGTTGCATTATCATAAGAGAAGCTCACACATTAATTTAATTTGTGACTTAAATTAAGTTTCTAACATAACAGAGAAGCCTTATAAAATAGCTAATATGTCATGTTTCTATTATTAGAATATGCATTTATTTAAATTTGTGACTTAATTAAGTTTCTAAATAACACAGAGACCTTATAAAGAAGCTAATACTATTATTTATTTATTTTTACTATAATTCTAAGATATATTATATTAGGTTAGAATAAGATAACTAATTAAGAAAAACAAAAAGACTTAAATGGATTTAGAATTAATTAGGTATATTTATACGGGTCTCGCGCTCCGCGCGAGAAAATTACGTATTTTCATATGTGATTTAATATAGTTATATATTATTTACTAATATTTTTTATTGTTAACAAATTTATTGATAATTATAATTATAAGTATTTTTGATTTCCTTATATTTATGTTTGAAAATATAATATTAGAATAGGGTTGTCAAAAGAGAAGCTCAAACATTAATTTAATTTGTGACTTAATCAAGTTTCTACTCTAAGAGAAAAGTCTTATAAATGAGCTAATATTTCATGTTTCTATTATTAGAATATGCAATTATTTAAATTTGTGACTTAATTAAGTTTCTAACACCTCTACCTTGATATATTTCATCAATTGTTGTGACGTGAACATATGTGTTGACAACCCTATTCTAATAAGACTTTTCTCTTAGAGTAGAAACTTGATTAAGTCACAAATTAAATTAATGTTTGAGCTTCTCTTTTGACAACCCTATTCTAATATTATATTTTCAAACATAAATATAAGGAAATCAAAAATACTTATAATTATAATTATCAATAAATTTGTTAACAATAAAAAATATTAGTAAATAATATATAACTATATTAAATCACATATGAAAATTACGGGACATAAGTTTGATGATTTGATGATTTGTACCATATAATCAAATGAGTTTGATGATTATAATATATAACTATATAATATTGAAATGATATTATATCATATAATCAAATGAGTTTGATGATTTGTACCTCTTATCTCAATTCGCCAAATTGTTATATCATTCTGTAATATTATTGTAATATACGGGACATAAGTTTTTAAAAATATGATTTTTAATATTCTTGTAATGTACAAGACAAAAGTTTTTAAATATATGTTATTTGCGTATGCAATTTCTTCAATGCTCTATATGCTAAATTTTTTTTCAAGTCTTGTTTGCAGTATCATTACCAACTCCACAGATTTTGGTATATAAAATAAGGTAATCTATTTTGATTTATTAATAGACAAGTTGGTGAATATATGATCTATTTTTCTGTCTATAACTCATTACAATTGAATAAACTCGAGGACCAGTTATTAAATGTCATTTCCCCATTGTATACATTTTTGACGTGTTTACTAAATTATCATGCTTGTTGGAAACTGAGTGTAAATGTTTGAAAACAACTTGCTAGCATATTGCAATATGTAATATTGTTTACAATTACTAAAATTAGATGCAAACGGCCTCCGATAAGGGCTCAAAGTTTGGTACTAATGACGAAAAATGTAGTTTAGGATAAGTAAAAAGTAAACACTTCAAGCACAAAGAAATTGAAAGAGGAAAAAATGCATACCATATAGTTCACAACAGATCTCCCTCTTTGTATAAATTTAGTAATTGCAAAAGTTAAATCTTTTTACAAAGACACATGATACATGAATTGAATATAGGGAATTTAGATTCTTTGGTAAGTCGGTCCTCTAAACTCTGTAAACCTGCATATTATTTGTATATATATATATACTCCATCCGTCCCAAAATATGAGTCTCATTGTACAAAAATATCTTGGATTAAGGCAAATGCTTTAACGTACATAAGTGCATTGTAAATGATGAATGTAAAATATTAGAATAATTCATTAACCAATGGGAGAAGAGTTTACAAATGAAAAGTACATAAGTGCATTGGAAATGATGAATGTAAAATATTAAAATAATATGAGTAAGAGTATAATTGGAAGAAGTTTATGGACAAAAATAGAAATGAGACTAACATTTCGGGACGCCCAAAAAGGAAAATGGGACTCATAGTTTGGGACGGAGAGAGTATAATTTACTAAAGCCTTCATGTGTACCTTTAAAAAAAGTTATTGATCTGGCTTTTTACTTTTTACTTTATTAATCTAATGATAAAGTCAATTACTGCAAAATCATACCATCCACTCCAAACCTCTGTCCACATGAGAGGTTTGTAAGGTCTGTTTTAGTAAACACATAACAGTAAAAGTCGTTGCAAGTATATTAATTTGTCACAATAAGATCATTAACTATTAAAAAATTTATTTTGAAAAGAATTAAGATTGTCAACAAGAACACTGGAACTTATAACGGGATCAAGAGAGTCATCTTCCTTGCAAATTAACCATGGAACACCAATATCTAATCCAACAACAATGTTAGCAACCCATCTCATGTGATCACAACCTTCTTGTCCAAACATCTTTCTTTGCATTTTATATTTATATTCGATCTGAAAACACAAACTGATAGCACATAATTCAGTTTTTGAAATCAGAAACTCAAATTAATTTGACTAATCTTAATTACAAGAGGTCATGAAAAAAAGAGTCAATGAAAACATACAACATTGAGTGATGTTAAGGCATTGAATTTCATGTGTACAAGAGTGATTTCCATGGAATTTCTTTTTATTATTGCCTTCAAAATGCTCAAAAATTCGATCTAGTTTTAGAATGCGCCCAAAACTGAACCGGGTTTTAAAAAAAAGGTTTGGGTGCAAGTTAAAATTTTCCAATTGCGGGATTTTTCCCCACAATCATACGGTCAAGTATGTGCGCGAGGGGGAGAAAAGACAAGTAGACATCATTCACTGTCATCTATGTAAGAAGAAAATTACCACAGTCAAAATTGAGGTTGATCGGTGAATTTGAAAGGGAGAGTGGGGATCGAGGAATTAGGGGTTATCGGCAGTGGCGGATCTAGAAAATTTCTACCGTGGGGGCTCGTATTAGAATTAAGATTATAAATTATGTTCTCTTTTTCTTGAGTATTATCAATTTGATTTAAACATATCCAATATAATATTAACCCACATTTAAATTTTAAATTAATTTAATTTATTTGTGGTAAAATCAATAATAAATATTCTTCTACTTTTTATTCTTGTATCAAATAAATATCTTGTACATAGAAATATCATATAAAAGTTATTCTTTTTCTCTAATATTACCGATATTTAGTGGGTTTGATAGATATTAAAAATATAAAAACTCTGTATGTAAAAATTACATTTAGTTTCCTTACATTTTTAATAATCATGTTTCTCTGTTTAACACACCTCTTACTTTTCTTACCAAAATTCAAGAATAAAATAGAAAAAATCTCTATATAACTACTAAAGCAAATTACATTTTTTCAATTCTAGCTATGTCACGTGGCATACTCTTCATTTAGGCCATCCACCTGTCGTCATTTCATTGGTCACGATTTTTTATAATTTATTGTAATTTTCTCAAAAAAAATTAATTAAATTTGGAAAATCGTGTGCAAAAATATTACAAAAAAATTGCTTAAGATCTTTCAGATTACAAAAAGATTTTTATGTGTTAATTTTCTAGATTTTGACCTCCCAATATCCTATTATTTTATTTTACAAATATATATTTTATTGTTATGATATGACGTATCACAAAAAGATTGATTTCTTAATAAATAAGAGAAATAATTATATTTTTGTGTTATTGTAGTGTTTTCAATTATATATTTTTATATATGTTGAAATCAATTTATTTAAATTTGTTAAAAATTGACCCATGATAATTTGATCAAATAAGATTTTTGGTATTAAAAATTCATGTATATTCGTTGTTTATTATATTTAAAATGTAAAAACTTAATTATATATCAATATCATTTTAAGATATAAACTTATTTTCATATAAAATTTTACATTACATAATACTCCTTACTACTAATTCACTATGTCGAGTTGTATAAACCCGCGCATGGCGCGAGACCTAGTCTAGTTTGTGTATAAAATTAAAAGGCTAAAATGACTTACGTTATATTACATGAAAAATAAAATCAAACCAACTTCATGTAATTCTATTAATTACTTAATAATTAATTACCGTTGTGTAAATTGAATTTTAAGAAAATATATTAAAAAGCTAACTACTTATATGATACTAAACCAGAGGAGTATAATCACTATATCACATTTTTACTTAAAATTTAAAACAATTGAATCTCTAGTTTGGAAAATTTTAACCGTTGTAGAGTTTTACCATGGATCTAATGAAAGAAAAAAAAGGAGGGTGTTTAATTTTTTAGCAAAACGCTTCGTTTTGATCTTTTGGACATCTTTTTAAATTAGAAAAAATGGTTGATGTAAATTTATTTAGTGAAATCCTAAATTTATCAATGGAGGGAGCAACATTTATGAGGTACCAATTTCATTCAATTTTGGCATTAGATAGTCAATCTTTATATAGATAAGATAAGATAAGATATTGAAGAAATAGTGGTAGCCGGCAACTCCAATTGCACCAGTTAAGTTGTGTCCATTGGAAGGAGACTTGTCGCCATTGACTTTCACCTGCCTTTTTATTGCCTCCATTTAGACAGCTACGATCTATAATACAAGTTTGATCAACACGTCTTTCATTCATCATACACAACAAGGGTTTGAAAATTTTGAAGACAACAACAAAGAAGAAGAAGAAGAAGAAGATCAACAATGGTGAAACAGGAAGATGTGGATAAGATGCAGCTAAGGAAGAACTATCACAATGTGTGGCACACTGATCTTCTTCACTCCCTCCAAGCCGATACTCCTTGTAATCTTCTTCCTCTTCGGTTTTACTTTTCTTGTTTCGATTCCAACTATGTTTGATCTCTGATTTTCGCTAATCTATGTTGTTTTCGTCGCGCAGATTTTTGCTTTTCGTTTTTCTGGTGAGTCTTGATGCTCTTTTATTTTATGATCAAGTTGACTTGGGTTGCGTTTGGATTACCATATCGATAATACAAGATAATATCGCTTAATCCATTATAATGTAATATAAACTGTGATCCAAACACATCCTTCATTGATCAACCAACACTTGGGCACATCTCAACATTCTCAAAAAGCCATGTCTAACGCCTATATTTCATCATAGCGCTCCGTGTGCATCATACTTGTTAAGAAAGCGTGCTCTTTACAATGATATGTCAAGGTAATAATCGTCGAATTAGAGTCATATTTTCAGTTGAATCTAGAGATTTTGGTTTGATTTTTTTCTCATTGATGTATTTTTTAGGTATGTTTGTTGTGCCGGATACATGCCATGTAGTGGTCGTTGTGGTGAGCGTCGTTGCCCTGAGTTTTGTCTTGTTACTGAGGTAATGACCCTAATTATGCCTTCAAAAGTTCAAATTAAAGAGTAGTTAAGCTTGAAGCATGAACTTTGATGAAATTATGTTCAGGTGTTGTGTTGTTTTGGGGATTCGGTTGCTTCAACGCGTTTTCTACTGCAAGACGAGTTCAACATACACACGACGAAATGCGACAATTGCATCATTGTACTCCATTCCTCTTTCAT
Source organism: Oxyria digyna (assembly GCA_029168935.1). Taxonomy (NCBI): domain Eukaryota; kingdom Viridiplantae; phylum Streptophyta; class Magnoliopsida; order Caryophyllales; family Polygonaceae; genus Oxyria; species Oxyria digyna. Next base: position 10,219,866 of record JAPVLV010000004.1, on the reverse strand, counting down.
TCTTACATTTCTCAACACAATCCATACACTACATAAGTTTTCTTAATCAATGTGGTTTGTTTGTGTTGATCATGATAGGGATTCATGTTCTGTCTACAACAAATTGCTTGCATATTCTCCATTGTTGCATTGATAGTTGGAAGTGAGGAAATCAGTGAAGCCTCGCAGCTCTTGTCGTGCATCGCCAACTACGTGTATTGCACGTAAGACACCGTTCTTTTCGCCTCTATATTGAACTCTTGAGGAGATTTTGATACTAATGAATGATCACTTTGTTGCATTACAGGGTTTGTGCTTGTATGCAGGTAAAGATCTTCTGTATTCAAATTGTTCTTGATGAATCCATCTTATACACCTTGGCCCATTAATTCAACTTTGGGCCTTAATTACACAAGCCCATTTCCTAAACTTAAGAAGGGAGCCCAATAAGAAATGAGCCTCCATTATTCACATTCTATGTTACACATTTTTTGCAGACTCAACACAAGGTTGAAATGGACAAAAGGGATGGCAAGTTACCTCAACAAGCAATGGTGGCACCACCATTCCAAGAAATGTCTCGTCTAGACCGACCATATCCTCCGACAATCGGTTACCCACAAACCGCGCCCGGATATGCACAACCTTATCCCGAACCCTATCCACAACCCTACCCAGCTCCAGGCTACCCGGTTTCCGGGTATCCGTCCAAGTGAGCTTTGTTTGGTTCATAAACTTGGATCATATTTATTTTATTGAGTGAACACATATTTGTGGATGCATTATTGATGGATATAAGAACAAAATTGATTTTTTCAAGTGTTATTATTAGTAATGGGATGGGCCTCCTGGTTATTTGAACTATCTAGTTCAGCTACCCCATTTGATATGCACTTGTATTAAAGTTTTATATTGTTTGGTTATGACTTTTTTTGTGCAACTTTTAAAATGTTATCACAAAAGGTTGTTATAGTAGTTTTAGTTATGTATTGTGATTATATTTGCATGAGCATGATCCAGAGACCCAATCAATTACTCTACAAACTCTTAATAGACACTTATGCACTCTCGTTTAGTCTTGTATCAACTTTCTGAGTTAGTTGGATCTGACTATAAAAAGATTGAGATGTTCATTTCATTCCAGTGTATCCCTCATTGTGTGAATGTAAGGCTACATGAATCTACCTCCACAAGTTAAAAGTGAATTTAGTAAGAATAACAACAAATGAAAACAGGAATTGCACATGCACTTATGACTTGTAAGAAGAAGACAAGAGGAATGCAGTATTCACAACCAACATATTTCCACCATTTATGTGCAAAACTCATCATGAGCCTTTTTTTTTTTCTCATTCTCTTTCTCAATCATGGAGTATAAAAACGTGGCCTATATATGAAAAGATATGTGAATTTCCCTTGACCATCTAAGTTGCTTCCTCTAGCTAAGCTAGCTACTAAGTACTAATGGTGAACAAAATTTGAGCTACACTCATCTTTTAGTATTTTTAATAGACATGACGATGGAGTTCCAGTATGAAATAAGCTACGGTGTGAAATGCTCGCATTCATAAATTACACATCGATGTTCATAATCTGGGCGATGTCATTTTAAACATTTTAAGTGTGTCACGCGGCGAAAATTTTGTAATTTCTTATTACCAAATTATGAACATAAGTTTGTTATATCTGTAGAAAGAAAAACTGTGTATACTTTAATAGATGATTGAATAGCTTTGTATACTTTATAGATTTAATAACTTTAGTATGGCTATTTCTTATATGTACCATAATACATGTATTTTACTCCATCTTCTTTGTGCAACAAGATGCAAAATGCATATTACAATTCTTTAGTGACTTCCTTTTTTCCTAAATGTGAGATTAACTCATAACATAATTTGGAAAATTGGTAGCAAAAACCATTTCATCGATGGTGGGCTATACATTCCCTTACACAAGGATTTAAAATCTACAAATCTATACATAAAAAAAAAAACAGTCCCGAAATCAGAAAATAGGAAAACATTCTCCATAAACATCAGCCCAAAGCCTATCATTAAACTCCCGCTGCATCTCCTGAGGTACAAAACTCGTCCTACAAAGCGGGCACGTGCTCTGCGCGTGATCCATCCAACGGTCAAGACAGTCCCTATGGAAAATATGCCTACAATTCCTGAGCCGTCGGATCTCCTCCGCATCTTCAAAATCATACAAACAAACCGCGCATCTCTCCGGCTGATCCGCCGCCTCCGAGAACTTCGCCACCGGGAGCATCTCCCGGATCAAGGTGGATGCGGGTCGGGTTGATGGAGTCGGGTTTGGGTTATTGGGCCAGGAGATTTCAGGCTCGAGAAAGTCGGAGAGGCCCAATAGGCCCAAGGTGGTGAGGATTAGGGTCCGGATTAGGCCCAGTAAGGAGAGGAGGGTGAGGAGGAGCTTTGGGAGGAGTGAGGTGTACCCGGATGGGAAACCCATGATTGTTGGATGGAATTCGGGTCGGGTTTTCGTCTTTGGTTTGGAGAGAATAAAAGACTGAAGAGGAATGAGAGGGGAAGAGGAGGAGAGTGTCGTATATATAGGAGGTGAAGGGAATTTTATATTGGTTTTTTTTAAAAGTATAGTTTCTTCGTTGAATAATCTAGTTTCGACGCGTTTGGTGGGTGAGGAGGACCGTGTTTATACTAGATTGGAAAGTGCGACGTAGTACTAAACAACTTACGCTATTCATGATGGTACCTCATTTGACACGCTTGCTTCTGAATCTCAGTCGCGCGCGCTCTAATCAAAGGAGTTGAGGAAGCAGCGACACAACGCATTACACGTAACCAACCTACAAAGAGCAGTTAAAGAGCTCAAGGTCGAGACACGAGCTAGTACTCAGCTATATATAGTCATCGCGATAAAGGCCGCATCCCTCGACAAAGCGCCAAGAGCTGAACCTCGAATCAGACCAAATCATTGAGGCATGAAACCAAGTTCTGAACATCGAAACCAAAGACAAGACGTTCAAGTACGAGATCATGGCGACCCCGGTACATCAAGACTTTCAGGAACGCGTTCACGCTTACAAAATTGCACGTCGTCATCTTCAATCTTCGCGTATATAACGAAAGGATGAACTTTGATTAAAGCATGACAATCAAGCTGGTTATGCAAGTTGATGCAAGTAGCTGATACAAGCAGCGACTTGCTGATACAAGGAGCATACTCGTGTAACCAGGTAGCTGACAAACAGCTGGACGTAACTTGGTCTAGTAGGTTTGTTTCCTCTATAAATAGGCATGTATAGGCAGTATAGCGTTTATATGAAGGATCTTCGGCCCGACTCTGAAATATCGACTTAAGGCCGGAGGTCTGTGAAGGTCCTCGGGTATATTCAAACTCGTTGGCTTGTAATCTTTCGATTCAAATCAATAAAGAGCGTGTTCTTTTCGATAATCAATGCTAATTAGATTCAATTTGACCAGCCTGCTTAACCCGGGTTCCATCAGGTATAAAGAGCGAAACATTTACGTGATTAAGGTTAGAATGATAATGTTCACAATTCGATGACAATTTTGAACGATTTTAATGAGTTACGCGGTGATAATTTTGTAGTTTCTGTAAACTTTATTTATTATATTTTCAAAAATGACATGTTATGAACATGACCCATCAAATTATAAAGAATAGCTTGTTATAGGTGAACGAAGCAAATTCGACAATATATGTGGAATCCAAACACACCCTAAATTAATCAATTCTATGTAACCATTTGAATAGATAAACTTATAGTCCGTACTTCGTATTATGTGATGATATGCAATTCTATGTAACCATTTGAAAAGATAAACTTATAGTCCAAATGAAATTCAAAATGGCATATTCGACAGTTGATGCTCCATGGTTAATTTGAGTTTAGAGGAGATATCTTTGGGACTCAATAGTACAAGTTTGTCAGTAAGTACAATGGTTTATGTGTCTAATCACATTTCCGAGTCATCCTTATGAGAAGACCATGCCTAGCTCTTTCCATACTCCGTAGTTTTTGATCGTAACGGCTATATACACTCATTTTTTTGTCTATATACACTCAATACCCCACGCAGTTGCGACGCGTGGGCGTGGGTATGACCCACGCATACACAACGCGTGTGCGAGACAATTTTATGGATATCCGAAACATTTAATCCACGGGTACGCAAAGCGTGTGCGTGGGTATAATTTTTTTTGTCAATCTCACGCTTCATATACGCGTAGGTCATAATCGGAAAAAAAAAACTTAAAATCAAGACCCACGCACTTGCGTTGCGTGGGCGTGCCTTTTTTGTTTGGTTTTAAGACCCACGCGTACGCGACGCGTGGGCGTGGGTGTCGTCGTTCATCCAACTTCGTAAAATCCCCAAATTCATCCAACTTCCCGACTTGCTCCCCATTCCCGTCACTTTGTCGTCGTTCATCGTTCTCCGTTCAATTTCTTCTTCGGCTGCTGTCCGTTGGTGTTCGTCTCTTCTTAGGCTCGCTGGTGTTCATCTCTCGTCACCTTCTCTTTACTGGTTATCTCTCGCCGTCTTTAACAGCTAGCTACACAGGTAATTTCATTGTTTGTTGGTAATTGTTGTCTGATTTGATCAAACTTTTCAACAACCTAAACCAGAAAATTGAGATCAACTATATAATTCTCACAACCATAGTGGGATTAAAGAGATAGGGAGGTACATATAAAGAGAAAACATTGATTTACAGTGCTGATTGTTGGGGTGACATTTAGTCTTGTACATGGACAAATTTTATATGATTAGACTTGCTTATTGTTCTTCACATATAATACTACATCTGTTCAGCAACATCAGTCTACTGGACTAGATACTCTCTTTTTTCGTACTGAATTCTTGGTCTCTATTGAAAGTTACAGAATTTTATTTAGTAATGTATAAACCTTCTTGGTCTACATGTTAAAAATAATTGCATTATTCATTCCATGTTTATCATCTTTTCTTTTCTTTTTGGTTTTGATGCAGCATGATCAAGGTAAATGTTGATCACAATATGGATCGAGAAGATTCAAAGCCTTCATTAAATTTAAAATTGATGTAAATGGTACACATAAGGAGTCCAAGCTTGAATTGTTTGAATTTGATTCTCTTGTCAACATCTTAGGTCTCAAGAGTTATGTTAACTTGCTTTTATGTTTGATTTCTATAATTCTAACCTAATTCCAACTTTCAACTTTCAATCTTTCTGATTCGAATTAATCATATTTTTATATGCATAAGGAGAACTTTTTACTGTTTGAGTCTAAATAGACATCCTTGCACACGCAAATAGTAAATGGTACAATCTTTCTGATTCCACGCACACGCAACGCGTGCGTATGGGTATATTTTTGAAAACATCCTTGCACACGCAACGCGTGTGCGTGGGTATATTTTAAAACACCCATGTCCACGCGTTGCGTGTGCGTGGGTATATTTTAATATTTCCGAAATTGCCCTACGGGTACGGTTTGCGCAGGCGTAATATTTTATCAAAATACCCACGCACACGCGTTGCGTGAGCGTGACTTTAATGGTCGGATATCCGTTTTAAACGTACGCCTACGCGTTGCGTGTGCGTGGGTACCTAGCCACGCCCACGCGTTGCGAGTGCGTGGGTATCTGAGTCTAAATAGACAAAAAAATGAGTGTATACAGCATCACCCTTTTTGATTGACACTTCAGATTTTATGGTTAAAACTCATGTGTGAAACGTCTAATCAAATTTTGCATGAACTATTTTGTCATAAATATGCATAAATTTCATAAAACTTGATTCTCATGTGGTATATACATTGCCTTCCTTGAGATTACAATAGGAAGAGTAGTGTTTGCTTTCTGACACCGATCGATACGTTAGTTTAGAGCTTTCTGGCAATAAGAGAAGTAAGTGATAACTAGGTTTAGTTGTCACTATCCCATATCACGTCATTATGACAGGTTAAACCCAAACTATATATATTTTCGGGTCGACAAACCAACTGAGTCGCCCATAACAAGTCATCGTGACAGACTAAGCTCGGATACACCAGGAAACGAACTCAGATACGAAATTCGCTCGGATATCATGATAAAGTCCAATGAACCGATAAACACGAGAGTAATGTATAATGACTTATATGCGTATTAGGTCAACCATACTTATAGAGTTTGATCCAATGATGGATAGTATTTCTATTAAGAAAATAAACCTATTTATACAAAATAAGTATTTGGAGATCAAGTTAACAAGTTTCTAAGATCTCTCACTACTAATATCACTAGAGTAGTGGATAAATAAAGTAGGTAGAACAAATAAAAGATATAATAAAATTGAATTAATAAAATTCTAAATATTACTTCTAACACATACAACCTCATGGAATTATATGTTGAAATCATATTACAATAAAAAGAGTAATCTATAAGTTTATATAATACTCCCTCCGTCCCCATTTGTTTGTCCTATGACGGAATTTGACACTATTCACCTATTAACGTAATTTGCTCGATTATTCTCAATCTTTGTGTATTAATATAGTCATATAGGGTCTTGTTTGATTCGTCTCATTTAATACTTTAACAATATCAAGATTTTATAATTTTTAATAATATGTAGTTAGAGATATTAACGACGCAAAACATGCATCGGCAAGTGTGTAAACGCGTAAGAGGACAAACAAATGGGGACGGAGGGAGTAGGTTACTACTCTCAAGTTCCGTGGGAAGATTATTCTCACAAGTACATCGAAATGTTTTCTTATTAACAAGCAAAAAAAAATCTTGATTGGTGTGGGCATTACATAAGTCATATGATGACCAATTAGAGGGAGATTACTATGGGGATTTTCTTTGAGTTAGAAAATTCAAGAAAATATAAGGGTACATCAAGTACGGAAACAAAATTAAACCAAAAGAATCTCTGGTTATTATTTAATTAAACTATTAAAGTATGCCAATTTGTTATTGCCAACACATGATATGGGATTTATGATGTATAATTATACTTGTAATAATTTATATGAATCTGTATTTTTCTGACCAAGAAAGAGAGCAACCCACCACATCACAGGAGCCTTCTCAGATCCTACTCAAAAGAGACCAAATTACAGCACACTTCAAATTTTGTTCATTTTTATTATTTGGAGGTGATTAATCAATGTGAGATAATCACTAAACTAGTTATCCAACTAATTAATCAATCATGCACATAAACTACCTAGGGCATGGAAAAAAGCTAACATGTAAAAACTTTGTAACTCATCAAAACATATTATATAAACTTTACAAATAATAAGGGAGTTTCAAATGAAAACATATGCTACGTGAAATGCGAATTCACCTTAACTGTGAACATTATTATCCTATATATGAATCTTAACTGTTTTTATAGTTAAGATTTACATATGAGGTTAAGTGTGAACCTTATATATGAATTAGTACATACAAATTTACGTATAAGATAGTAATGTTAACAATGTAGTACAATAGACGAGATGGAATCTTAAGGTTGTATCATATTACTCCTTCCGTCCCTGAAAGTTCTTCCCATTTCAAAAATTTACACTATTCACGTATTAATCGAATTTGTTAGATATCTTACAATATATAAGAACAACCATAGTGATATGTGGTCTTGTTTGATTCGTCTCATTGAGAACTTTAAGAATATCAAAAGTTTATAATTTTTATTAACATATATTTAGAGATATTAACGATACAAAACGCACATCGACATACGTGCTTAAAAGAGATGGGAAGAACATTTGGGGACAGAGGGAGTATATGATAATGAAGCTTGTGATTTACTCTCTCTGTCCCATAATATTTGTCATGTTTGACTATGTCCCATTTGTCGATGTACGTTTTGTATCGTCAATATATCTAATTATATGTTATTAAAAATTATAAATTTTTGATATTTTTAAAGTATTAATTAAAACAAATCAAACAAGACCACAACAATTATGTTTTTTTCTTATACATTGAAAAATATTTAAAAGATTCTCTTAGATCGTAAATAGTGTCAGAGAAACAAGACAATTACGAGACATTATGAGACGGAATACCAGTAGTTACTACTCCCTCCGTCCCATAATGATGTTCCTGTTTCTAATTTTTACACTATTCACAATTTTATACAATTTGCAAGATTATATCAAATATATAAGAACAAAAATAGTCATATGAGATCTTATTTGATTTGTATCGATGAGTACTTTAATAATATCAAAATTTTATAATTTTTCGACAACGTCTAATTAGAGATATAAACGACGCAAGAAGTGCATCGGCGAATGTGCCGAAAGCAAACAGGAACAACATTATGAGACGGAGGGAGTAGTTAGTTCTAACCACTACAACAAAACAAGAATTAACAAGTAGGAAATGCATGGCATAAAGGAGGACCAAGCATGAGGGTATGTCTTCTAATGAGTCAAAAACATAGCTTGGAAAAAGGGAATGAAGAGCTCCATCATACCATATGTACAACCATAGCTATCGTGTCAGAAATTGTCCATGCAATATTTAAATTCTGAATTTCATTTTCAATTTTAAGAAGAATAAGAGTAGATTAAGAAGGTTATTTGATTTAACATATTAATTAATTGTCATTAGACAATTATATAATACTCCGTAGGTGGCATTTTGCTGGCTTTTTTGTCATAATACTCCAATATTCTTTTACTCGAAAGTTACTATCACGGTAAAGTAAAGGTAAAAAAAAAAGTTGCAATCATGGTAATGCTAATTTACTTTTGATAATTCAAGTAGTAGTGGATTTTCTCATTGTCATAATGATTTTGATGCTTGCTTTAAGAAAATGTCATACTTGTATAAATCTTATTAATTCTTGCTCATTGCATGTGTAATGTGTGAACACTATACATGTAGATTCCATATGTATTGCCTATATATCTTTCATTGATGACTAGTTTTTTTTGGTGCAAAGCAGATCGTTTACTCATAATGAAGAGCTTATACAAATTTCCTAAGTAATTTATCATCATCTATAAACAAATTGAGATCCTCAGGCAAGATTGAAAAATAAGTAAAACTCCCTGGATATACAAATTGGAGTATTAAATATATTTTTGTATGTTTTTTAATATAATAAAAACTATAATATCTCATCCTAGTAACATTGTAATATCTGTCATGCATTTAAATAACATGAAAAAGTTAATTCCGGATCTCAAACATTTCAAAAGGCGGGTGTTATACAGACTTTGAGACAAAAAGCTGAAGAAAAACCATGTAATTACAGAAAACAATTTTAAAAAAAATAAAAATAGATATAAAGCCAAGAAAAAACAGATTTACAGCCTTACCAAATGCAGACTGTCTCGGCTAAACAACAAGAAAATGGGATTAATTAAAGTTAAAAAGTACAGTAAAAAAATAAATAAATACAGATTAGGGAACATTTGACAGCTGATTAAACTCAGAGACTTAACAGATTTCGAGCATTTTTTGGTGGAAGGAATTAAACAGCAAGAGTGAAAAAGAGTAAAAAGAAATACAGTAATCAAAAGAGGGCAGAACATGTGAAACCATGTTTGTCCAAATTGGCCCATGGACTGACTCGGCCCACGTGGCTTTCTACACTCATGTCTATCCCATTTTCTTAAGATGTGTTTGGAAATTTTGAAAATGTAATATCTTGTACTAAATTGATAATTTAATGTATAACTAAGATGTGTTTTAGTGCAAAGTAAATCTTCTTACTCTAAAGCGACGAATCAGACTCAAAAATGATATCAGATCGAGAAGTGGCTCTATTGCCTGTGAAGAGTGTAAAAATATATGAGACCAAGGCTAAACCATAAAAATATTATTATTAAAGGAGATAATTTAACTATAATTAACACCATTAAAAATATCTGAAAAAATTAGAAATATTATTAAAACATTTGATAATATTCATAATATTATTGTCTACATATGAAAGTCTCTCGAATGATTGTTTTCGAATGTTCATTTTTTAGCTTGAATGGAAACGGCCCAATTATAATACAGTAGGAGTTGGGCTCCGTTTATGGACCGGCCCATTATTTGACATAAGTGCCCAAGTTTTATTCGGTGCTGGCAGCCAACACCAAATTAACAAATTTTGTTATTATTATCTTAACAAACATTGCAAATCACGTGAACTTAAATTTTAGGTTTTCTGCTAAAAAAAAAAAAAAGAGGTTTTTTTTTTTTTAGCAGAAGTTTCCCACTTTAGTTCAGCGGTTAGGGGACTCCCCTAGTACCCTTACATTTAGAGTTCGAGCTGCGTGGATGACTTTCCCAACAAATAATTTTTAATTTCCACCGAGTCTCGAACTCGATACCTCATGTTGGGTGGTTGAGGTCCCTTACCACCCGACGACATGCCGTAACTTAAATTTGGTGGTAACTTCTAAATTTAATCTTGAATTACAATCTTTCGCATTGAATTGTAATGGGGCCACCTGCAATTTTGATGGTGTAAACTGCAAGGGAAACTCATCAAATGCATGCTATGATTCTTTCATAGATTTGTACGACATTTTTATTTAATCATAACAACAAGTCTAAAAGCCATCATTTCTTAGTGTTGTAATAATACTTGTCTCATTTTCTTTTTATATATATCTTGTGTAACGCTTGGTTTGGTGTACCGATTGTACCCAACTAGTCATTGTGATAGTCATTTGAGATCTTCATTCTATCTCTTCTTCTTTTTTTTAATCTCATTGTAGATTTTAATGAAAACGATTGATTTTCTAAAGAGCACGAACAATAATTCAAGTCATATAATTCAGATACAATACAATACAAAACCATATAGTACACTTTATATTACCAACAAAGGTAAAGGGTGGATTTGTTGGCAAATGAATATATGTAAATCATTGAATTGTCAGCCTGTCAAAGGGCCTTTGCTTTGCTTTGCTTGACAGATGCGTCTCCATATACGGTAGGTGAATATACAAGTCTTCTAATTAATATTTGAAAGAGTGCATGTTAAAAAAGTGTGATCGCTAAGGTAGCAAAAAGAGCATAAACTAAAGCCGAAGCAATCCTCGAAACCAATCTTATTCCAAAACTCGAAAGAGTTAACGTTGTTCGTGTCGGAAATCCACGAAAGTTTGGAAACTCTCGAAAACATTTTCTCAACGTTTTCCATTGATCACGAAATCGGAAAATCCATTCTTTCCTAGTTGTTTTTATGCACTTGTTAAGCCCATAAACACTCAAAACTTCATTGGTCAATTTCCCGTATACTTTCGTCTTCAAACTTAATTTTAGTCACTTTTAGTTTCTTTTCTTATAGCACTCTACACATATAGAAGGTCAATAAGAACATACGTTTTCGATGTGATTACAACGTTTTCAGCTAATAAAAATCCTGATGACAGAATGTCATTTATTGTTTTCGAAACGTTTTCCGTTTCCGTTTCCGTTTCCATGATCCCAAGAACGAACAATCAACACAACCCTATCCAGTGGGTCGAGAGAATCTTGTAGATTTCTTCCAATATATAAAAAAAGAACATAGTCGTGTGGGGTCTTATTTGATTCGTCTTAATGAGTACTTTAACAATATTAAAAAATTATAATTTTTAATAAGATACAATTAGAGTTATTAGATATACAAAACGTGTCTCGGAATCTAATGGACAGAGGGAGTACGTATGCTGTAGGCCAGAGGGCCCACATCTGTCAGTCACCTCGTGACAACGCAATTAAATTACAAGCTCAGACGTTCATGTCCTTCATTCACCTCATTTTAATCCCCAAAAACAACACAATTTCTTCTCCATCGATACCACTTTCTGCAACAAACTCTCTCATCCTCATCGAAACTCTAACACAGTTTTTATTTATTTTCGGGGAACCAGCCAAACAATTCAGTACTTGAAGTATCTATTGTCGTAAGGAAATGGCAGCTTGTACAGCCACTCAAAACCAACCAACCTCCATTACCGCCAAACCCAAGCGGCGCAAGTGCCGCGACATCATCATCTCAACCTCCATTCAAAATCCAGACCCGGATTCTCATTCCGAGACGAATTCTCACAGAGGCATTTCGTCGAACACCTCACAGGCATCATCACATCAACGCCCAATGGATTTCACCTACTCGCCTTCCCGATTCACGAACTTCAACTCCGCCCTAACCGCCGGACTCCTCAACCCCATGTCCCCACCTCCTCCGATCTCCCGATCCAGTCCAACGCTCTTCGAAATGATGGTGAACGAGCCTGATCCGCCACAGCCCAAGATCCACCAAAACGCTGTCGTTTCGGTGATCAGGGATAGGCACTTTCAAATGCAGCAGAGGGTCACTCAGATGCTGGGAAATAGGAGCCCTGGTAACATGTTCAATGATTCTGGATCGAGTGATATTAAGCTTACGTTGAGTGATAAAGATGGGTTCAGTGTTTGTGTTAGTGTTCATAGGCAGATTCTTGTGGCGAATAGCGGGTTTTTCGCAGGCCGATTGTCGGAGAGATGGACGAAGCAGCAGGAGGGTGGGGAACCGTTTGAGGTGGAGATCTCTGATTGTGATGATGTTGAGGTTTATGTGGAGACTCTGAGGCTCATGTATTGTGAAGATTTGAGAAGGGTGCTGATGAAGGAGGATGTGATCAAGGTTCTTGGCATTTTGAAGGTATATAGTCTTTCATTGTATCGAGTTTTGCAGTGTTTCGTCATCTGATCTATGGCAGAAAATTCTTTTGGGGCTCGTTTGGTGTTAAGATAGGAATTTGGTTCTAATGAAGGTATGAAGAGTAAAATTAGGTACGAGTCATACCTCTAGTTATTTGGGTATGAAACGTTGTGTAATAAGTTGTTATGGTAATGAGTCATACCCATTTCTTGTACAATGAACGCCCCCCTTGATTAGTTCATCCTCGTTCAAGCTGAACTTGAATTAGAGTTTTGAATAGAGGATTCAGTTGTGACAAGATTGGATTGTAGTAAAATTTTGAATCAAGTGTGTGACTTTGTTTGCTGCATTCAGCTTTCTGACAATATCATACATTTCTAAGCTGCATTTAGATGATATAGGTTGATCTATATGTGTTATATTTTCCCATTTGCATTAGATTTCAGCTGCAATTGGATTCAGTTTTGACAACATAATTGTATTGTGGTTATATTTTGAATCAAGTTTGCCACTTAGTTTGCTGCATTCAGCTTACAAATTACTGACAACATTATGCATTCCTAAGCTGCATTTAGACGATATAGGTTGATCTAAATGTGTCTATATTTTTCCAATTGCATTAGATTTCTGCTGCGATTGGATTCAATGCCGGGGTTTTCTCATGCCTTGAATACTTGGAAGCTGCACCATGGGCGGAAGATGAAGACGAGAAAATAACGTCTCTATTATCAGAGCTCCGTCTTGAAAACTTTGGATCGAATGAAGTTCTTAAGAGGGTATTTATCGACTTTGGGTCTTCAACAGCCAGTAACAATGAAGAAGTGCTCAAGAAACTCTTACACGTCGTTCTTGAAGGGAAAGACGACAAGGCAAGGAGAGAAATGAAAGGATTGTTTTTGAAAATGCTTAGAGAGAACACGACACATGATGACATCAGCAAGGAATCTCTGTACTTAGCCTGTGACGGCTGCTTGCATCAGCTTAAACACCATTTTTTGCAAGCCGCGGATTTGAATCTTGAGGAAGTAAGTCAAATAGCAAAACAAGCTGATAACCTACATTGGCTTCTTGAAATCTTGATTGATAGGCAAATAGCCGATAAGTTTGTCAAGAAATGGGCTTCACAAACCGAAATGTCGAGCGCCCATCAAAAGATTCCTCCGGTTCACAGGTTCGAGGTGAGTCGGGTCACAGCTCGGCTTTTTGTTGGAATAGGGAAAGGGCAGCTCCTGGCTTCACAGGACTCTAGGTTTTTGCTATTGAAAACATGGCTTGTACCGTTTTATGACGACTTCGCATGGATGAAGAGGGCGTCTAACGGACTTGATAGGCATGTGATTGAAGACGGGTTAAGCAATACTATTTTAACCTTGCCTTTGTTATGGCAAAAAGATATCCTCATTTCTTGGTTTGATCGGTTTTTGAATTCAGGCGATGATTGCCCTAATTTACAGAGAGGGTTCGAGGTTTGGTGGAGACGGGCATTTTGGGGGCGGAATGGAGAGCACGAAAGAAATCGTGTTCGAATCATAACTGGTGAAAACCCGTGATCACACGTTCGTGCTCTTCGAAGTTCGGTGTTTGATTGTTTGAAACTTGGAAGAGATTAAGATGAGGTAGGTTAGATAGATTAGTAGTTGGCTTCTTCTATTGTCTATGGTTTTGTACAACATGAATGGAGAGTTTTTGCAGTTTTCTTTTTTTGAATTCTGTTATTCTGTTGCTGTGGAAAGGAAAGGAATCAAAGGATTATAATTCAAAATTGGGCTGTTTATGGGCCCAAATTTTGTGGGCTCATATCTGTTTATTTTGATCCATTGGCCTGTATGATTCATGTCAATCTAACTTAGAAAGCTTTTGTGCAGGACAAAGAGAGAAATGTATCTTATTTTAGAAATTATTGGCCCAATAATCTATATTGGACAATAGGAAGAATTTATGACCCTTTTTTATTTGGGCTAAATAAACTAATCAAATCTGAATCACAATCCGTCATCAAATGAAACTGACATTAACACAATCTGTCATCAACCGAAGTTGTCATCAATACGAACTGAAACCGTCATCGATATAAATTTTCATCAACATAACCTGCCATCGACATAAACTGTTATTATGTATAAAAATGTTAGTTAACATACTAACAAAATTCGAGTTAAAAAATGCAAAAATGGTTACTTATTCTGATGAGGTTTTATTTTACCAATCTTAAATGTGATCTCAAGATGGTTGAATATCAAGATGCTTAATTGTATTTATCACTCATTTCAATTAGTAATATCGAATAATGATTATATTTTCAAATTAACAAGTTAAGAAATTAAATTTTGATTCAACTAAATCATTCAGTTTCAACTTCTATTTTTAGTTGTTAACCTTAAATAGTATGACGAAGGTTAGATTGGAAAAATTGATAAAGTAAAACAATAATAACCATAAGCTAGATTGAAGTGTTTTTAAGCTAGTACACTGATTATAATAATATCAATTTTCCAAATTTTTGGTCGAAAAACGAACAAATTTCCTTGATCGGAGTAGAACGTGCAAATAGTTAAGTAAGGTGCACTTGTGTTATAAAAATTCAATTGAATAGTCTCCAAAATTGTGTACAACTATTTACTTGAATAGCATTAATTTAGGACCGCTTTTATTGTTTTTTTTTTTAGCACCAAACCAAACTTTCAATTAACTCCGATCAAAGTCTAACAAATTGTTCAGCTCCAAAGAAAATGCAGTATAAAAAACACAAGAAAGCGTAAAACAGGGTTTTAGGCCAGCTAAGAAGTGAGCCGGTTGGTTACCAGTCCTGCCAACGTGAGACCATGAGCACGAAACAAACGAGCGCTATAGAGCGTTAATTCTGTCCAGGATCCATCCATAGGGGCCTTTCCAGCAATCCTTTTTGCGCAGCTTCGAAACCACACCAAGCGAATCAGATTCAACAATCACCTTCCGCACTCCATGATTTATGCTTTCCTCCATTGCCCATAAAATAGCTTCTGCTTCCACCCACTCCACTTCTGCTGAATTCGACGTTAATCTGGTTCCCATAAACAGCGCGTTCCCTCTCGCATCTCTGGCAACAAAGCCAATGCCGCAGCCATGTTCACTAGAGACAGCTGCATCACAGTTGAGCTTAATCAACCCGTCTGGTGGTTTGCCCCATTTAGTCGGACAAGCTTTTATTGTTTTTTGATATGTGTAGCTTTAGCATTAATTTGATGAGGAAAGTTCTGGGGAGAACAAAGCTTAACGTAGGAAAAATGAAGTTTTTGCGTTCACAGATAACAAGTTAATGTTCATAATTTGAGCGGTAACGTTCATAATTTAGGCGATAACTTTTTTTTGAGATCATATTGAGAAAATAATTAAAAAAAATCAAAGTTCGCGGTAATTACAAGTATGTCACCGCGTCCCTCACTTAAAACGTTCAAAAAAAATTGTGGCCTATGTTATGAACACTACCATCCAGAATATGAACATTGACGGGTAATCTGTGAACACAATCTGTTCGTTTTTCCTACGTTAAGAGTTATTTGCACCCGAACTTTCCTTCATTGAACAAACTGATATTATCCCTTGACATATTCGAGCATTTAATTATGGGTATCTAATTTGATGCAAAATTCAGTTAGGACATATTTTCACGTAACTACAATTTACAAAAAGACTTTTTCATTTAAAAAATATAGTGTACCAACAAAAGTTTTCGTGTACCATATATTATGTACGGGGTATAATGGATAAAAAGGTCAAAAAAATATTTGAATGTGTCATCTATCTTGTTGTTGACACAAAAAATTAGTATATCAAAAAGAGTACATAAAATCATGCACACTAAAGAAAGTCATGTGCATTGTGATGACTGATGACTCTAAATTGGAAGGAGTTTTTTTCTCTAGAGAATATGATTTGCCATTCAAAAAGGTCTAGCGACGCAGTTTGTTGTTGATGTAATTAAGCTCGAATTTTACTTGTAATATGCAAATTGAATCTCTGCAAAAAAAAATACAGATGTTATACGATTTGTGTTTAATAAATATGGAACTTTAGAGAAAATCAATTTCTTCGCATTTTAGTTGCAAATGCCTAAATTTATGCAGTATGTCCTCTATCTCTAATTTTCTATGCGATAGACGATAAATCTGATATCCGACTATTTTTATTTTCCATGAAATAGAGGATAATAGTTAAGAAAATATATAAATTTCATCTGTAACAAAGTAACGGACTGATAGGAAATATGTTATGTACAAGTGCGTCTATTATCACCAAAAAACAAGATAAGTCGATATATTAATATCACGAGAAGAAGGAGAAAAGAGAGGAAAAAACAAAGGAAGAGACGTTTTAACTTGGGACATTTGGTTTGATGAGGCACATTGTACATAATGGAGGTTAAAGAAGTAGGAGGGAACCAAAGTCCAACATGTGGGCCAATCTGCACGAAATAAAACTACATACAACATACCTAAGAAATAGATTCTTCTTAGCTACCTTACTCTAAACAATTCAATTATTAAAATTCTTACATAAAATTTCAAAAAATGTTGTACGTAAGTTTTATTCAACGGACCCTAGATACACACTACATGCAGCTCATTTGTGTTTAAGCTATTACTTTATTTTACAAATGGTTTTTATAAACTTCATTCATTAATGCAAAACTGCAAACAAAAAATAAGAAGGTTTTTTCTATAAATCAAATAGACAAAATGTTTTCTTAATGCGATGATATTAGAGATTATATGTTAATATTATATTACTTTCTTATTTGTAGATATCCTCCTTGTAATCGATATATATATGCCCTTTAGAGGCTAATGAGAACATCGGAATGTTTTTCCATATCACTTTGTTTTATGGTATCGGAGCAAGTTACGCTCTAACCCTATTTTTTTTCACAACCCTAACCCTAAATTCAGCCGCCACCCCTCCACCACCTTACCATCACCGTCGCCGGTCATCTACTCTCTTTCGCCGTCGTCCTCCATGGTCGATCCGAAGGAACAGTCCGGTATGTCTGATGACTTGTTTACCGGAGAGCATCTGTCTATTGCGTCTCCATTTTATCTACCTAAATCGACTTGTACCCCTTGTGCTCAGTCTGATTTTGATATACCCAAGTGTTATCACTTGATTTGTTATTCCGATGGACTCAGATCTAAGTATCATGGGAGAAGAGACCCTTCAGAATTCAGCATGGATGATTCGGAGCTGTCTACCTCGTGAATCCGCAGGCGCGACCCTATCATTCGCGAGCGCGGCCCTATCATTCGCGATCGCGGCCGTGCCATCCGCGATCGCGGTTTTGCCCCTGCAGTTGTTGCTGCTATTTGTTCGAGTACTCCTTCTCATGTTCGTTTCGAACCTAATCAGCAAGACCGTAAAACTATAGGGTCGGCTCTCAGTGGTGATCAGTGGAACACTGTAGTCGCCATGTTTCGGTCCATGCCTGACCACTCTTCTGGTATGTCTTTTACTTGGATTTTGGATACAGGTGCTTCATTCCATATGACAGGTAATATATCTCTTCTTCGGGATATTATTCCTACATCTCCGGTCTCTATTAAGTTACCGAATAATCGTTATGTTGCAGCCACCGAGGAAGGCACTTTGACATTGTCTGATATTTCTCTAAGTCGTGTGTTATATACTCCTCAACTAGACTGCAATTTAATTTCTTTTGCTCAGCTTCTTCAAGAGAAGAGGTATTTGACTCTGCTTACTGACATGATGTGTGTGATTCAGGAAAGCAATTCGAGGACGGTGATTGGAGTGGGTGAGCAAAGGGGGGTGTCTATTGGCTTCACACGTTGGGGTCGAGCGCTCGTGCCTGCCATTCAACAACTACGTCTCCCGCATCTCTATTTCTTTGGCATAAAAGAATGGGTCATCCGTCTTTGTCTGTTCTGTCTTCAATTCCTGCAGTAGGCCGATTTGCAAGAAAAGATATTACTGTTGATCCGTGTGATGTCTGTTTCAAGGCGAAACAAGTTCGAAACAGTTTTCCTTTGAGTTCTACTAAAGCTGATGACATCTTTGATTTGATTCATTGTGATGTCTGGGGACCTTATAGTACTGATGCTACTACGGGTGCCAGGTATTTTCTGACCATTGTTGATGATCATTCGAGAGCAGTATGGACTTTTCTTATGACTCAAAAGTCTGAGGTTGCAGGATTGCTTCACAAATTTTGTGCTATGGTAAGAACGCAATTTTAGAAAGTCATTAAGCGTTTTCATTCAGACAATGGCACTGAGTTCTTGTGTTTGAAATCATTCTTTGATGCTCAAGGAATATTGTTTGAGACTTCTTGTCCCTATACTCCACAACAGAATGAGAGAGTGGAGAGAAAACATCGTCACATACTTAATGTGGCTCGTGCACTACGGTTTCAAGGCTCTTTACCTTTGGAATTTTGGGGTCAATGTGTTCTTACAGCTGCACATCTCATCAACCGGACACCCACACCTTTACTAGGGAACAAGACCCCTTATGAAGTCTTGTATCAGCGGGAGCCAAATTTCTCTCATTTACGGGTCTTCGGTTGTCTATGCTTTGCTTCACAGATTCCTCGATCACATGACAAATTTGTGTCTCGTAGTCGGAAATGTGTCTTCTTAGGCTATCCTATTGGACAATCAGGTTGGAAGTTGTATGACCTCGAAACAGATCAAATCTTTGTTTCTCGGGACGTAGTATTTTGTGAGTCTGTTTTTCCCTATGGAGAACCCAAAGTTCCTTCATCTTCATCTGTTAGTCCCGTTCATCCTGCGTTTTATGATGATGACAGTACATGATGAGGCTAAAGTCGTAGTGCCAAATCAAAGAAATAAACTCTAAACACTAACTAGAGTATAGCAAGTAAGTAGAGGTCGAACCCAAGAGAATCAAAACACCAAATCAATGCAGTCAAGTGAAATATCAACTAGTGAACAAGTAACAAGTAACCAGGGGGGGTTTTGATTGTATGAAACACGCAAGTAACCAGTAACAAGCAGAGGGAGTTTGGGTGAGAATATGATGAGAAGGGGTTTCACCTAGCAAGTATCCACACAACAGTCAATCAAGTTGATCATAGATTTATCACAAGTTCTATTCAATCCTAGGGAATGTTCCTATTCCAATCTTTAATATATCAGCAGGCCAACCGGTCCTGATAATACTTACTATTCAACAATCAGGGAAACCTCTCAAGATTAGATGAAATAGCAGCAAAGGGCACAGGAATCATAAGGATGCATGCAATAACTTACAACCGTCAAGTATTAACATGCAATCAATTCTCTTTCATAAAAGCAATCAACTACCAAATCATGCAGATATGAATGCTACAATGACAAGGAATTCCACCGTATATTCCTAGTCTAGCAATAGAAAACTATCAATCAAACTAGGTGATCAAGCTAGTAAAACTAATAGAAATCAATAGATGAAGAACAAGAGAATTAATACAAACTCATAGGAAAAGAACAAGAGTTTAGAAATCTCACAACTTAATAACTGAAGGTTTCAACCGCTAGGTAAAACAATGAAGTTTAGTTCCTGCTCATGGTTGCAGAACTAAATTGTCTGATGGAAAGATGATAGAAAAGATGAACTAGGGTTCTTAAATAGAGACTAACCCTAAAAATATATGGTAAAAGAAATATCCTAAAACTAATTAAGGAAAATAAGGAAAGAGAAATAAAGAAATAAGGAAATAAAACAAACACAATTCGGTGAAACTTGCTTCCTAATCCACGTACTGCTCTTCCACTTGGGCCCACCTTGCTTCTGATCCACGTACGACCCACCTTGTAAATCAGCAGTAACTTCCCATGCTTCATGGCGATCGCCACCTCGTCTATGGCGATCGCGGTCGCTGATGTCTTCTCGAATGACTTCTGTTGAATGATGGCGATCGCCTGGATGGTAGTGGCGATCGCGGTTGACGTCGCAGAACCTTCTTCATTCTTCAAGTCTTCAATCTTCTTTGGTTCTGATCTTCATTTCTTCATTTCTTCATTTCTTAATAAATATCTCAGAACATAATAATGACTCGAAACACATATAATAATACTCCTAAATCAATGTAATAATCCCTAGTTACGCTATACAAAGTGCAGCGTATCAAATACCCCCATACTTAGACTTTTACTCGTCCCGAGTAACTTACAGAAAAGCTACCCATACAATAAATACTCAAAGCCTCAGGAAGTACAAGAATATCTCCTAGTGATTACATAACCAATAAGCTCCTCCAAAACACAACAACAAAAATCAAGAACAATGTGATATAATAAGCACATACCCAGAACTACACCTTATTCCTCCAAGTGGCCTACCCGAATCCTCCTATACGCCTCCTTCTTATGTCTCCATACGCCAAGATGATAATGGTCCTAAAACACTCAATTTTTTAATAACACTCATCTTGCTTGGGCGCCTTTTCAAGTTTTCATCCCAACCACTCAATAATTGTTCCACGCTCACAAAACTCACATCACTCAAGACTTATTTTTGCCCCAGCCTAATGCCGGTCAAGCCACCTTCTTATTGCATAGATCTTGCTTTCCAAGGATTTTGTATGCTTTTTTTCAATTTTTTGTGGCTTTTTCATACAATATATATAATAAGCTCATGCAGATACAACCAACACCCAAATAATTACATGTGAATACATTCTCCTCCCCCATACTTAAACATTGCATTGTCCTCAATGAAATGGAAGACATAAAAACGAACCCAGGGAAGGAGACAGAAGATTCACATACAAGGTCGGATGACCTTCCTCCAATAAAACTCAAAGTGTGGTAGAATGAGAAACTATATGAGAACTAAATGTAATCCAATAATGCATAGCTCATCTAAAGCAAAAGAAAGATTACCTCCAATGTAGAAAGTGACCCAAACAAATCAACTCCTTGCAAAGAACATGGTCACCAACAAGCTAAGCTCCAGCGAATGTAGATCTAGAATGATAGTACTAATGAAACCAAACTTGATGTAATACAACTCCTTACTTTCTTTTCTCTCATATTTTTTTCTGCACTCTATTTTTTTTTTTTAATCCGATATATTATTTTTTTCTCGGAATGATTTTCAGATTTTTTTTTTTTTTTACGGACGGGAGAGAAGACTTACAACGAGATTGGCTACTGACTGTAGCTGACCCTAAGCTTCGGTGATTTCCTCCTGTCCATAGAAAAACTAAAAAGAAAATTAAACCGAACAAAAACAAATAAAAACAGTTTCAAACCTCGGGTTGCCTCCTGAGTAGCGCCTTATTTTATGTCGTGGCTCGACATGAAACTCAAGAGATTTAACTAACGCCATTTGGCTTTGTGAAAACCATCTCTTGTCTGAATTCTCTCTTGAACCACTCATGGAACGCCTTGAATCTCGTCCCTCTTACCTTGACCACCTTGTCTTTAGCCATGAAGGTGGTTTCATTCACTTTCTCCTCCTTGACCGTATCAGGCGGCTGTTTAAGCTCAATATCAAGTGCCTGCACACTAGACCTCAATGGTATCTCGCCTGGCGAGGTCAGTAATGGAGGGCGATTGCCCAAAGGTTGCGAAAAGAGCTTACCTTTAGGCTCTGACTTAGCCTGACACTCCTGCATATTAGTAGATAAAACAACATCTACTTTTGGAGGCTCTAAGATATTCTCTAAAACAGGTTGTAATTCATCCTTACAAGTAGGATTAATCACATCAATAGCACATAGAGAATTCTTATCAATGGGATCCATGTCATAAATATTGTATTCTACCTTATCCCCATCAAACTCCATAGAGAGTGTCCCACTATTAACATCAATTTTCGTTTGTGCAGTTTTCATGAAAGGTCTACCTAACAGTATAGGTGTGACATTATTAGCATGCTCCATATCCAACACAAAGAAATCAGCAGGAAAAATCAGATCACCAACCGTAACAAGAACATCCTCAACAACCCCTTTCGGGTACACAGTAGACCTATCAGCAAGTTGAATAACAGTTCCTGTTTTATGCAAAGGTCCTAAGCCTAGTGATTCATACAAAGAGTAAGGCAAAACATTGATTGATGCACCTAAATCTAGCATGGCTTTGTCAAATTTAGTTTCACCAATCACACATGGAATGCTAAATATGCCTGGATCACCACATTTCTTAGGCATGCGTTTTTGTAACACTGCAGAAACTTGTTCACTTACTTCAACTTTTTTCTTTCCTTTCAATTTTTGATTTCTTTTGATAGTGCAAACTTCTTTCAAAAACTTAGCAAATCTAGGAATACTCTTAACAAGTTTGAGCAAAGGAATGTTTACCTCACACCTACTAAAGGTTTCGAAGATTTCGTTGTCGTTCTCCAGCCTTTGAGTATCCTTCAATGCCTCAGGAAAGGGGGCAACAGGCTTCTGAGAGAATAGAGGTGGAAAATTCGGGCGAACATAATCGTCAATGTACTCTGGGGACTCTTGGCGATCGCCATCAACTCTCGGCGATCGCGGTCGCGAATAATCTTTCACCTCAGCTTCTGGAATGAAATGGCGATCGCCATTGCCATATGGCGATCGCGGTCGCGATGCAGATCCTGTTTTGCTCTCTGTAATCTCATGGCGATCGCCACTCAGGTCTGGCGATCGCGGTTTTGGCACAGAACAGTCATTTAAAGTTTTTCCGCTCCTCAAGAACACTGCACTGACGTTCTCTTTCGGGTTTCTTACCGGTTCCCTGGCCTCTAATTTACTCACAGCTTGAGCAATCTGTCCTAACTGATTTTCAAGATTTTGGATGCTTGATTCCGTTCTAGCATTTTGTTGCATCACAGTTTGAGCTAAGGACTTGATCATATCTTCAACAGTCATAGAATTTTGAGGTCTAGGTTGCTGATAATTAATATTATGAGAATCATACCTTGGCCTTGGTTGCCATCCATCAACAGCGTTTACCTCAGCATTGGGATCATGAAGGGAAGCATTTTTCAGCATCAAAGCCTTTACCATCTCTTTCAACTCATTCATGTCAGTCTGTAATTGATCTGAATTAATTGCTTTGACTGAGTGAGATCCCTGTCTACTGCTAAACTGCCTTGAACTCTCAGCTAGCTCCTCAAACATTTCAGTAGCCTGAGGTATAGTCAATCTTAAAAAGTTACCTCCACAGGATGCATTCACCATTCGACGATCCTCATCAATCAGGCCACTAAATAAGTACATAAGGAGATCTTGGTCAGTATAACTATGGAATGGGCAGCTTGAGCAGAGCTTCTTCAATCTCTCATAATACTCATAGAGACTCTCAGTTGAATGTTGTTGAAGATTCGTGATTTCCTTCTTTAAACTGCTCAGTTTTGTAGCTGGAAAATATTTCTCTAAAAAGACATTTTTCATCTTAGCCCATGTATCAATACTCCCTGGAGCTTGATAATA
The DNA here is from genome assembly GCA_029168935.1 of Oxyria digyna. Taxonomy (NCBI): domain Eukaryota; kingdom Viridiplantae; phylum Streptophyta; class Magnoliopsida; order Caryophyllales; family Polygonaceae; genus Oxyria; species Oxyria digyna. Next base: position 10,195,850 of record JAPVLV010000004.1, on the reverse strand, counting down.
GAGCCAATCATTCGCAGCGTCTTTCAGAGTAAATCCGAAAGCTCTCAGCATGACCTGCTCCTCAGTAACACCTCTTGGCTTCATACTAGAACATATGGCATGGAATTGAGCCAAGTGTTTGTTGGGATCTTCTCCTGCTAAGCCATGGAAGTGTGGTAGCTCATGAATTAAACCAACTTTTAATTCAAAGTTCACACCTTCTTCAATCTCCGGAAACCTCATTGCTAAAGGTTGTTGGTTTAAGTCTGGGGCAGTGAGTTGCCTCATAGTAGGCAATGGCGGTCCATGTCGATCACCCATCTCGTTATCTTGGTTCAGAGCTGCTCTTTGGTTCCGAAGGAACGTCCTTTCAATCTCTGGGTCAAAGGCAACAAGAGATGAATCAGTAGCACGGGTCTGAACCATAAAGGTTCACACCAAACAGTTGATAATTTCACAATTAACACAGAATCAGAAAAATTTCAATTCCCCGGCAACGACGCCAAATTTGATGAGGCTAAAGTCGTAGTGCCAAATCAAAGAAATAAACTCTAAACACTAACTAGAGTATAGCAAGTAAGTAGAGGTCGAACCCAAGAGAATCAAAACACCAAATCAATGCAGTCAAGTGAAATATCAACTAGTGAACAAGTAACAAGTAACCGGGGGGGTTTTGATTGTATGAAACACGCAAGTAACCAGTAACAAGCAGAGGGAGTTTGGGTGAGAATATGATGAGAAGGGGTTTCACCTAGCAAGTATCCACACAACAGTCAATTAAGTTGATCATAGATTTATCTCAAGTTCTATTCAATCCTAGGGAATGTTCCTATTCCAATCTTTAATATATCAGCAGGCCAACCGGTCCTGATAATACTTACTATTCAACAATCAGGGAAACCTCTCAAGATTAGATGAAATAGCAGCAAAGGGCGCATGAATCATAAGGATGCATGCAATAACTTACAACCGTCAAGTATTAACATGCAATCAATTCTCTTTCATAAAAGCAATCAACTACCAGATCATGCAGATATGAATGCTACAATGACAAGGAATTCCACCGTATATTCCTAGTCTAGCAATAGAAAACTATCAATCAAACTAGGTGATCAAGCTAGTAAAACTAATAGAAATCAATAGATGAAGAACAAGAGAATTAATACAAACTCATAGGAAAAGAACAAGAGTTTAGAAATCTCACAACTTAATAACTGAAGGTTTCAACCGCTAGGTAAAACAATGAAGTTTAGTTCCTGCTCATGGTTGCAGAACTAAATTGTCTGATGGAAAGATGATAGAAAAGATGAACTAGGGTTCTTAAATAGAGACTAACCCTAAAAATATATGGTAAAAGAAATATCCTAAAACTAATTAAGGAAAATAAGGAAAGAGAAATAAAGAAATAAGGAAATAAAACAAACACAATTCGGTGAAACTTGCTTCCTAATCCACGTACTGCTCTTCCACTTGGGCCCACCTTGCTTCTGATCCACGTACGGCCCATCTTGTAAATCAGCAGTAACTTCCCATGCTTCATGGCGATCGCCACCTCGTCTATGGCGATCGCGGTCGCTGATGTCTTCTCGAATGACTTCTGTTGAATGATGGCGATCGCCTGGATGGTAGTGGAACTCGGATTTGTTGGAACCTCGTTCCAACGGAAGGGAAACCGGCAACACTCCGGATTCCCGAGCCTGTCTTTTCTTCTTTCCACAAGCTCTCAAGGCTCTCTTGCGATCATTTTCATGAACCTCCAAGACTCTCTTGTTTCAAGAGGAGATGTCTCCAGGTTCCTGCAAAAGCCAGACCCGGAGCTGGGACTCCCCGGGAAGGGCACTCCGACGCTCAAGTCAGTAATCATATAAATATTGTATTAGACAAACGAGCAAGTATAAAGAGTTAACCTCTAAAGAGAATCAAATACAGAAGCTAATGTCAAATATGAGGTGAAGTAGACATTTAATCGGGTATGAATAATATCGAACGAGGCATGATGCTTAAGGTTCTACTTCGTTGATTAGCTAGCCACCAAATAGTGTAATCACTCTCATAAATCCTTCATTAAACTACATAGAGAGCGTGAGTATTTCTTATACAATTAATCATATGGGTCGAGTTCGATAAAAGGGACCAAATACTATGCCTGAGACGTGAGGGATCAAATGAAGATATCAACCCCCTTAATCATGGCCAAATTAGTCATCAGATAGCTCAACCACACGATTTACCACTATGAGATTATGATTTCATCAATCAATTGCCAGAAACCACACCAGGGCGTAAACAATGGCAATGAGTATACCAGGAGGTCACATTCGACTCGCCGAAGCTCGACATCGGTTCGTTGGTCAGCGATGGCAAATATGGGACCATGACGTTGACGTAATTCATCCGGGAGTGCACATATGCGACAACTAAGACGGGAAGATTGACAGTAGAGCTCGGGTGAGCGGCGATGAAGACCAGGATGTGCTCACGAGCTGGGAAGTAGCTCAGTCGGGGGTCGACATTTGTCGATTAGCCCTGAATGCTTCCCGTCCGAACCGAGATTGTTAGTGTGATGGTCGAACTCCGTTTCTGCCATTAATGGTTGATGGGATGAAGGATAAGGTGCTAGGTTGAAGATGAAGTTGTATCTCCATCGGGAAGTCGCCCAGCACCTGCCTCTATCCTCCTTTCCCGATTTGTGCCCCCTTTTCTCATTTTTTCACTCTTATACCTCATTCCTTATTTAATCTATTGGGCCTTTCTATTGTAATGGATTGGGCTTGTCTCTACCCGGGTCCAACATCTTTGTTTCAGATGAGCTAATTTGTCTTAATGTCTACGATAGGATATTTTCATCGCCATAGCATTTAGAAAAAGATCTTGTGAATATGACTCTAAATGCACACATATGCTAAACATGAATACATATTGTGGATGATGCATACAGCTTGTAACACATTATAAACAGAGTACATTGTCCATAACATTTGTTTGCGTACGACACAACATATATGTGCACGTTTACGGTCCTCACGGAAACCGGACCATTAATATCTTCTCATTTCCAAGTTTCCATATCAAACAATACTTTCATTAAACCAATTCTAAAATGGGAAACCAAATCTTAAATAAAGGCTTATGGAAACTTAACACCTCATTCCCCTAACAAACCGTTGATTGTTTATTCTATAATCGATATTATTAGTAGGTTGAAAGAAACAAGCAAAAAGATATGTGAGATTATGGTTAGATTGTTACAATGTGTGCTTGCATAGCTGCGATATTCCGATTGTATATACTCCATCCTTTTATCAGTACACGTCTTTCTAACATTCTCTTTGTTAAAATTTAAATGTCCTTTTAGATATTTAGATATTTAGATATTTTTTTTATCAAATCTCCCTATAATATTGAGTTACTTATTTTTTTCGATTTGTATAAAGTCTTTATTCTCACCAATCTTTACTCTTTAATTAATGACTTACAGACTTTATGAATATGAATGCATGGATGAAGAGGACCGCTTTCTTTTAACATTAAAACAGATCTTTATGAAATGGAAAACTATACTACTACACAAGTTGTTTTTGAGAGAGGACAAAGCTAAAATACTTTAGCCCTACCACCAACTAATTGTTCAATAGACATGTGAATATCACTATTATCGAAATCATCTTTTTAATGAATTAAAGTTCTTGGGATCTTGATCAAAAGTGCTTAATCGTTGAATAATACTTCGCGTGAGTTTTTTTTATAGGAGTTAAATTTTGTCCAAAATTAGTTATATACTCTCTTCGTCTCATAATATAAGATTTATTTGTTTTTTTATAGGAGTTTAATTTTCAGGAAAATCAGTTATATACTCTCTCTGTCCCAAAATATAAGACTCATTTGAGTTGTTACGCGGTTATTAAGAAAATTATGGTGTTAATGATTAATGTATAGGAAGAAGTGTAAAATGTGATGATTAGAGAAGAGAGATAAAGAGAAAAATGAAATTATTTTGAGTTTTAAGAGAGAGAAAGAGAATTAAGTGTAGTTGGGGAAAATAAACATGTTTTCTATTCATCGCACATGGCGATTACTGTTCGTCGACCTGAGCATCCTTCCTTATGCGGCGTAAGAATTTTATATTTCTGAAATGATTTCTGAAATGGCATCCTTACACGACGTAAGGTTGTCATCATCTTTACGCAACGTAAGGATGACATCATCCTTGCACGACTTAAGGATTTCTATATGTTAAATGACATTGTAGGATCTCATCCTTGCGTGACGTATGAATTGTTTTATCCTTGCGTGACGTATGAATTGTTTTATCCTTGCACGACGTAAGGATGACATGTGAGTTATTTAGGAATTTGGGGTAGGCGATGAATAGCAACAGCCAAAATAAAGTGTGTTAGGTGAAGATAATTGAGAAGTTAAAAGTTACTCCCTCCGTCCGAATATATAGATCTCATCTCCTCGACACTATTCACAATTTAAGATAATTTTATAGATTTATAACGAATAATAGTAATATTAAAATTTTATATTTTTTACTAACACGTAATTAGAGATATGAGATCTATATTTTGAGATGGAGGGGTACTGAAAATGGAAAATGAGAAAAAAAATTGAGACGCCCGAAAACGGAATAAGTCTTATATTATGAAACAAAGGGAATAGTATTATAAGACGAAGGGAGTAAATCATAACCAAGTTAAAAAGTGCAAATGGAGATTCAGTAAATTAATTCGATCTATATACTAGTGTATGATTTGGATGGTCAGGGTGTACAATTTAAGAAGATGTTTTCAAAAATAAAAATCAAGTTGAAAATTTAACAAACAAACTCAACAAATACTAAAATGAAAATATTAAAATTAATATTATTTAGAGAAAAGTTCGGGTAGGAAGAAAGCTTAATTTAGGCAAAATGAAGTGTTCAGATAACAAGTTAATGGTTATATTCTGGATGATAATATTCATAATCTGACGATCAAGTCCGTTCCGATCATTTAAAAAAAAATTGTTCCCATAAATTAAAAATTGCCACCTCGTGAATCATTTTAAAAGTTCCAAATTAACACCGCCCGAATTATAAACATTATCATTTAGAATATGAATATTAGCTTATTATTTATAAACACAAACGCTTATTTTTCTTACATTAAATTTTCTTCCTATCCGAACCTACCCATAATATTAATACATGAAAATAAAGAAACTCAGAAGAAAGATCTAAGTTGAGACCCTAGAATAAATCCAAGAACCCACTCTAGGAAAAGCTATATTATTTTCAATAAAAAAGTTTATCATTTTAATCCTTATTGTGTTTTTTTAAGATAGAAGAATATATACAATAAAAAAAAGATAATAACAAGATGTTAAAGGGAGAAAATTAAGTGGTCCAAAAATAAGATGTTTGGACCGGTTGGTGCTTAAAGAAGAGTTGGGTTTGTCCATTAATTACAAAAATTGGACCACCTCATCTCATCCCTATACTGCTATACACCTCCTGCAGGCCCCTCTTATTATGGCAACACATTCATTTTACAGAATATATAATTAACTAATTATATTATTTGCATTATATCTTAACTTCTGTATTTTCAATGTCTCGAATATTTGTAATATTCCATAATGATCGCATTAATTAATAAGGTGACATAGAATGTATGTTAATATGAAAATGCACTATATGTCTATATACATCCTTTTTTATTATAAATTAACTTAGTTCTTGTTGCATTTTTTATGCGTATTTGTGTGTTGTTCAATAGATTCGACAAGTTATAAGTTTTTAGATTTATTTTGGAAGGTGGTTATTGCATCGAAAATTCAATTATTGAGTTGTTTTTAAACGTTATTACTAAGTGCTTTCTATAGTGTAAAATAAAATCTTAAAACGCTATCAGGTGACGTTCAAATCTTTGACTCAAAACTAAAAACAATCAGCTAAAACAATATACCCGTTTATTTTGTATAGTATAGAAAAAAGTTAGTTATTTATGTTTTTATTTTAAATTTAGATGATTAATAAACTACTCCAAGAAATCAGATTTCTTTTATTTCCCGCTTAAACTAAATAGTTAACTAGTAATTAGTTTATTTATTTTTCAAACATAATTACTTATACATCTAAATTACTATTGTATTCGTTTCATAAAGGTTACAATATTATTTTACGATTGTTTTTGTTGTCATGATTTTATCAAATTAGATAACATTGTGACACTATTATCCTAAACAATTAATAACAAGAATTAATAAATTGTGTAGAAATACTTCACAATTCAAAGAGGTTAGAGGTCGCCGAAAGAAGAGTTAACGACAACTTGTGAATATAAAGGATCAAGATAATATAACTTTAAAGAGGATAGAAAGAGTGTATGTTATAGGGAGTTCTGTCCGTGGAGTCCTTTCAAAGGCCTTAGTTTTCTATTTCATGTTGTTTTATTAGAGTTTTGAATCCTTTCCTTGTTTTTTTTCGTCGGAGCTACGTCTTGAGCGTTGCAGTCCTCGTCCTATCGACAAGTTTTGGGGTATTGATTGTTCACATCTAGCCCCACAGACCATGATCTGATGGAAGTAAACTGGACTAATTGTTATTGTTGTTGTTAGAAATACTTCCCAATCTTGAAAACACAATATTTTAAAATCATAATTAATTTAATTAGTTTTGGGGTATTTTAAAAACCGATCGGTTCCGGTGAGAATAATTTTTAAAATGAGAACGTGAGAATGACTAATGTGTATCAAAATATACTTAAATGTGCATTAAATTTTTTGATGCACATCCTTTGAAAAAGTGATGCATATATACAATTTTTACCTAATGTTCTTCAATTTCTCTATAAATGTTCTTTAAAAAATAAAAAAAATTCAAATTTTGGATGTTTTTAAGTTTGTCAATGGATGTGCACCAAATTAGTACTAAATGTGCACCAATTTACGACTAATGTGCATCATTCTCACGTTCGTATTTTAAAAGTTATTCTCACCGGACACTAATACCCACTTTTTAAGTGCTCATACAAACACACCAATTTCACAATCATTTAAATTTAACTACAGTTTGCTCATATTTATCTCTTCTTTATTAAATTCACAAACCATTTTCACACTCTTGAACTTTTTTTTGGTAGAAATCGAGTCAACACTCTCGAGAATTTTATAGAAAAATCCTACTTAGCCATCAGACGAGGTGTAGAGAAACCCCTAATATCGTCCGAAATACACAGAGATACCCAATCGGACGGAACAACAACAAAATGAAAACCACGCGAAAAATGAAAAGCAAGTGAAGCAAGACGGTCAACCACCATATTAGCTTCTCTGAAAATGTGACGAAAGTGGATATCCGGGTCTCACACTCTAAGAACTAACCATCAAGGCATTAACCTCCAAAACCCTAACACAGTTTAAGAACCGGTTAATCGAACTCTTTTATTTCCTTTTTTTTGAATGAAAAGAAATCGTTTTCACTCAATGCTTGACTTTCCTCTGTTTCTTCCCTGCGTATTCCTCTGTTTTACTTGCAAATGTACCTATCTTTTGTATCTGCTCCCCTCTGCAAAAGACATGATGAATCTTCGATCGAAACTCAGAGTGAACTCAGAACACGACATGGGCCACTCTCTACACCTTAAAATGCCTGCCACCAACTCTCACTTCAGATTCCATATAAAGCAATCATTTACAAACTTCTGCACTTCCTTTCTTCCCACATTAATTCATTCTTAACTGAACCCATTTTTTTAAAAAGAAAAATAGAAAAAAAAACCAAATTTATACTTCAAGTTTCATAATCATGTTTTCGTTTCTTTTTTTAACAATTACTCCCTCCGTCCCTGTTTGTTCGTCCTGTTTCAAATTTTGACACTATTCACTAATCGAGAGAATCTTCTAAATATCTTTCAATATATAAGATAAAACATAGTCATGAGTGGTCTTGTTTGATTCGTTTCGATTAGTACTTTAAGAATATTAAAAAATTATAATTTTTAATAACATATAATTTGATATATTGACGATATAAAACGTGCATCGGCAAGTGTGCCAAAGTCAAACAGGACAAACAAAGTGGGACGGAGGGAGTATCTTGTTATATTTGTCTTAATTTATACTTTAACAACATAAATTTCTTTATAATTTTTACTCAATTTTAATTAGAGTTATTAACGATACAAAACATGTGTCGACATGGAAGTTGAATACTCCCTTCGTCCCATTATATGAGTCCCATTGTTGAACAATCTCTTGGATTAAGGCAAATGCTTTAAAGTACATAAGTGCATTAAAAATGATGAATGTAAAATATTAAAATAATATGAGTAAGGGTATAATAGAAAGAAATTTATGGACAAAAATGAAAATGAGACTAACATTTCGGGACACCCTAAATGAAAAATGAGACTCGTATAATGGACGGAGGGAGTAGAAAGGAGAACGACAATTTGAAATGGAGCCTATAATGGTACATTTGAGTAAAGTTATATAGTTTAAAATGTTCATTTCCATTATTCAATATTTTTAGTTTTTTTTTCTTGAAAAACATTTGTGGATTAATGTCACCCTACATTTGACCCTTTGTATACAAAGACAAGGGCATCAAAAAACACATAGGAAGAGTGAGTTATTTAAAAAAAAAATATTAAATAAAGTTTGTTCTGAAGTCTTGGTCTTGTTATTGTCTATAGTGAATACTGATTTCTGATCTCCTTCTCTTTAGGAAATTAAGAGAGATATCTCTCACTTCCTAGCTTAAGCTCCTTTCACACCATCATCTTCTTCGTCGTCGACATCATCTTCTTGTTGAACCCATCCAAATCCAAACAAAAACTTTTCTTGTTGTTGTTCTTCTACTATTCAGCTTATAACAGGTGATATACTCTTTCTCATTACTAGATCCTACTGCAAGTATCACAAGAAATAATAATAAAATAGAGTAAAGATTGTGACTTTATCTTTATTTATGTATATATAGTTCAATCCAGCTTAAAGTTTGTTGTTATTGATTTTGCAGGCACAAAAAGAAGCTACTTTTTGAGTGAAGCTAGGGTTTTGAATATGGCTCAACAATCTGCAGAGGAAGTAAAATCAAGCCAAATCGGATCTGGGTTTTCAAGCTATTCAGATTTCCATCAAACCCATTTGGTTTCAGCCCCAATCGAATTACGACGAATCGAACCGAGTTCATCGGATAACTACAACTTATCCTCTGGCCTTGAGATGATAGGGCTGTTCAAGCCAAAAACTGATGATAATGATGATGATCATTTCTCAGTTGGCATCTCTCATCAATCAATGGGTGGTCCTAATTCGACGTTGCAGAATTTGTGGCAACAAAACTACCAAAGCAACAACAACAACAACAGATCATTTTATGGTCAAGATCAGTCTTCTATGAGGCCAAGTCAAGGTCTTTCTTTATCTCTTACATCAGATAATCCTTCAAGTTTAGGGCTCCAATCCTTTGAGTTAAGGCATACCAATCATTTGCAAGGTGGGCATAGTATTTACCGAGATGGGTTTGGTGTAAAAAGTGTTTTTCAGCAACAACAACAACAACACCAGAGTTTAGTACAGGATCAAGGACATGGGGGACAACAATTTGAGTCTGTCAGAAACTCAAATTATTTGGGCCCTGCTCAGGAGTTGCTAAATGAGTTTTGCAGTCTTGATAGTAAGAAAAGTACAACTGATGATGATGAGCATGAGATTCAAAGGCGAAAGAGGAATGCTAAGAACAAAGAGATCATGTGGGGAGATGGAGAAGAAGAAGATCATAGTCACAAAAACAGCAGTAAAAGTATGGACCAGCCTTCACTTTTTGGTCTTGATCTTATTGAACTCCAGAAGAGGAAGAAAAAACTGATTGCTATGTTGGATGAGGTACACTTTCTCTGTAAAATTATCTCAGTTTCCTCTTTTTTTAATTCTACTTAGACCCTGTTTAAAATGCTATTAAATGAGGAAAAAACTAATTATATCAATATCTAGTTGAGGTTCAAAGATCCATTACTAATAAGTTGCTGAAATAGTTAGTTGAGGTTAGAAGATCCATTACAAATAATCAATGTCTTCACATGGTAGGTGACAATTAAACTCAATTTTGAGGCTTCATTTACTCTTCCGAACCCTCTATTCCATTTCTTTTCATGGCATTCTGTTCTTTTTTACATTAAACAACTTTTTTTACTAAAATGATCTTTTATTACTTTTTCTTCTGTAGCTGAACAGAAGATACAAGCTTTATAGGCACCAAATCCACTCATCGGCGGCTCAATTCGAGTCGTCGGTGGGACCCGGTTCGGCTTCGGTCTACACATCATCGGCTTCGGTTGCAATGTCGAGGCACTTCCGGTGTCTGAAAGACGCGCTGGTGGCTCAGATAAAGGCGGCCGGAGAGGTCGCCGGAGCCTCGCCGGCCGGAGTCGAGGAGACGACACCGAGATTGAAGTCGCTCGATCAGGCGATAAGACGACAAAAGGCGTTGCAACAGCAATTCGGGATGTCGGAAACTCATCCATGGCGGCCGCAACGAGGGCTGCCGGAGAAAGCTGTGTCGGTGCTCCGGGCATGGCTTTTTGAGCACTTTCTTCACCCGTAATATATATCTACTCTCTGATCTTTTTAATTAAGGTTGCTTCTAAATTTATGCGTTTTTTGGGCTATACGAATCTCTGCAGTAAGAATTAGAGTACAGAATCGATGCGGTAAATATTACCGCATAAATAATTTTGTGGGCAAAGTTGGAAATTTTCAGAATTGGATTAAGATTTTCCACATAAGTCGGTGCGTTAATATTTACCGCTCATGCTAAAGCCTTATTGATTAGGATGATTAAAGGATTAATATAAATATTAGTTCCTGTGCAGTTAAGTTAACCGCATAGACTAATACGGAAAATCTTACTGCAAAAAATTCGACCGTTTTAATTTTTTTCAATATTATTATTATGGTGCGTAATTTTTTCGTATGCCTTAGACGCAACCTTAATTTACTATATACAAAATCTATATTATAAAAAAACTCAATTGCCTATAAAATTGGTGTAATCATGACCCACCAACCAAAGTAGTACGTGGTTTTATTTTGTGAAAGGAAAGAACCTTAAGAGATCGAGTGGATGGATTTGTTACTTTTCCACTTATCATCTTTTTGTAACAAAGAGATTCCATTCCAAAAACCTTCACTTGTCATGTTTGGCATGTCAATTTCCCCCTTCATTTTCCTTCGTTTTGGCTTATTCCCACTTTAGTGGCCTACCTAGCTAGCCAAGTTCTAAATAGTTTATTCCTTTTTATCAATTTTAAAATCGACTTAATTATGCTAGAACTATAAATATGTAAATATTATCGATAATTAACTTCCCAAACCCTTTTGCAGGTACCCTAGTGACGTGGATAAGCAAATTTTAGCCCGCCAAACAGGCCTTACTCGAGGCCAGGTACGTGCTTACACTCATTCTGTATACATGAAATCACAATAATGTACTAATTAAACTCATGATTGGGAATAACTAGGAACGTTAATTACAGTATATATAGGTCTTTACTCTTTTGTAGGTAGGCATCATTATATGTTCAAGAGCTAACAATTATTATAAACATGTACTGCATGTATATAAGAAAACATATTACAAGGTACCACAACACCACATATTAAACATATATATACAAGTCTATTAACATAAGTCTTTTTGTACTATATCTTCGTGAACACTTGATACAACTTTAGGTTAATATATAAAAGCTACTAGCTAGTAGCTTAGCTTATACATGAGTGATGATATTCATTTTACTAAATATATTTTGGACATTTTCATGATATTCTTCAGGTATCCAATTGGTTTATCAATGCAAGAGTAAGACTATGGAAGCCAATGGTGGAGGAGATGTACCTAGAGGAAACAAAAGAGGAGCAACCAAATGATCATTCCCAAACCTTGGCCTCCTCGTCGGCTGTTGGGACCCACAACGGTGGCGTCGAACGCAATGGTGGGCCCACAAACACAATCGAAACCCTAATCCCTCAAGCCATGCAACTATCATCAACACATGAAGACCAAAAGCCAACCCTAGACCAAACCCTCTCAGCCATAATCTCAAACCCTACCCGCCAAAACCACAACCACAACCACCACCACCACGAGCGTTTCGGTGGGCCCGTCTCCATGGAAACCCTAGACTTCTCATCATACAACAACCATATAAACGCCGCTCATCAGGGTTTCGGCATGAGTAATAATGTGTCTCTAACCCTAGGGCTTCATCAGGAGGGTGGGCCTGGGTCGGTTAGCTTGGCTTCGTATGCGAGTGTGGGCCCATCGAGATCGGTTTACTACCCGAGAGACGTGGACGAGATGGATGGTTTCCAACAAGGGGTTGGTCATTACAATATCCTTGATGATGAAGATGATCAAGAACAAAATCTGCCCTATAAGAATTTAATGGGTACGCAGTTGCTCCATGACTTTTCCTAAAATATATAAGATCAGAGTAATTTATTAATTATTTAGTAATTAGCGGTTTTCTATGTGCTTTTTGCAAGCATTATATAGCTAGCTAGATGAAGGTAATTGATATATTGATCATATATATACACACAAAGATATGATTCAGAAATGGAACAGTTAATCCATGTTTTGTTTGAGATTTTATTTGTTATATTGTGGTCCATAGTATAGGATATAGAGTAGATTAGCAAGAATATTAATAGTGGTATGTGGATTATGGGTGATGATTAATTAGGTGGGGGGGTTGCTTTAATTTATGATAAGAGTATATATTAGTGATACACGTATGACTACTAAGTACTAACTATACATGCAGTACGTATTATCATCTCAATGATTGGTGCCTTGCCTTTTCAATGAATGTTTCATATATATGTGATCGAATCTATAGATGTTATTAGAAAATAAGGGGACAGGATTGTGTAGTTTCAAATCTGATAGGTGTGGAGTTGCTTTCAGATCATCGTAGAGTCCTACACTTAGTAATCAACAAATCATGATTTATCAGTTACGTTTCAAATCACCATATATTTCTAAATTTAATTGAAGTGAACTATAATATCCATTCTAAAAACTTATGACAATAAGTGGCCGTTTGGTAAAATTTTGGGTAATGAAGTTGGAATGATGTATGGGGTTTGGAACTCGATCATTCATATATGTTGTTTGGTATAAATTTGAGGATTGAAATTGTATGAGGTAAAGATATGAGAATCTCATACTTGAGGTAAGGAAAATGTATGAAAACCTTATACCCATACGGTTTGGAAAATGAATTTCTTATTCTAAAATTAACATAAAAAAAAAAAACGGATATCAAAATCTCATTCTATAGCCCCATACCTCAATCCATATACTTAGACTTTGTTTAATTTTAAATTCGTATAGGAGACTCTATTTTAATAGTTATACTGTCTAAATGATTAAAGTGTTAATCTAAATGATCTCAAGCCATTACAACAAGTTGTATGTTGAGCTTGAATTTGTAGCCAACCAGCAAGATTCAACAAATATGTTTGCATAAATATATGTACATGTGATAAACTTCAGTGATTTTCTTAAGATCAATGGAGCTCGGTATCTAATTAAGTTCACTCGAGCTTGGAGATGTATGGTGCATGCACCCATTTTTTTCCATATATATAACACCCGTTCTGGGCGCATCCTTAACGCGTCCAAACGAACCGGATTTGCGTTTCTTTTTTTTGACCTGTCCAAAATAGATCAGGTTTTTGAAAATAGTTATAGACGCATCGTTATTGCGCTCATGAAATAGTGGACGTGTGTTATAATTCTCCGGATGCATGATTTTCCCGTTATAAAATACGCCGGCGAGTACGTTATGGATCGACGCATTATCGCGCCTTATAAGTTATAATAGTCTAAGTTGTTTCAGTTTCTGATGTGAGATGAAGTTTTATTTACTAACAGAACAAAAGTGTAAATAATACATGTACAAATATCAAATTATATGAATATGTATTTATATATACCACACAAATATCCTTTAATGTATTGATAAATGAGCATCCATACATTGATATATATTCATATTAGATTCACATAATTATACTACGATCAAAGTACCACCACTTTGAGAAAGTGTCATACACAATTCACAAGTTTTACAACATAAATCATGGGTACAAATTTGCACCATCTACACACTCGTATATATATAGTCTGTAGTTTTGTACCATATGTAAATATGATGCTTTTCCCCGGCAAAGTAATCTACCTTTATAGGTGTAGTTGGGTTGTCTTACTTTTAATACGGAGTAGTAAAAATCACAAAATTGAATTTCAAAAGTTTCTTGTATTTACTTTTCGTGGTCCATCTAATTTTGTTTCCTTTAAACCCGGCTTTGCACTAATTATTGTTTTGTCAATTTCGCTCACATGCAGATGCATTTGATTTGATATCAACCACTATTTTTTTCCCATCTTCAACAAACAAAGTTTCCTTTATTCCTTTCTCATTGAGATCTACATACTGCAATCTTAAATAAGTTAATTCATCATTGGTGATTGGAAGATATTTTAAAAACTAGCTAATGAGATTTACCTTCTCACATGATTTTTAGAAGAAAAAAACTAGGATATTTATCTATATGTGCATCAAAATTTCATGATAGAATGGGCATCATTATTTATTGATGTGTATCAAAAATTTACATAATATTTTGATGAACATTTACGTATAACTTGATGAATATAATTTGATAAAGTGATGTGCACGTTGTACTATAGAAAAAAAATATTAACACTTGACACATTTTCTTGTGTTATAAAGCTTGACATTTATGAGTTTCCACTAATCCTTTTGAAATGAGCTACTATGCATAATTGAACAAGTGAAAAAGAAATGCTTGTTAATTAATTATCACAATTTAAAATGGCCACATTCACAATGTAGAAGATTATTTGATAACAATCGATCATCAGTTGGTCTAGTAGGATGAAGCGCTAGATTTTATCATGCGTATCTCGAATCTTATCGACAACGTGTATGAAAAGACTGAATGTAAAGAGTCCCTTTGAAAAATCTATGCAATATCCGAGTTTGGACAGAAAGCGTCTTTGGCCAATCGAACCGGACTAAAGACCCAAAAAAGAGTATCTAATAAGAATCCAGGATTGGATTTATCATAAAAAAAAAACAATGAAACAAGGATTGGATTATTTAAGAGAGTTGACAAGAGCAAAGCCTGCCTAGTCATGGGTCTTCAGCCCAACTACCAAGGCCCAACTAATATGGTAGCTTTGGTCAGTTTTTTACAAATTTTACTAGGACAAGTTAACACACACCCTGTTTGATGTCATAACTTTGAAAAATAGTGTTAAAAGTAGTACTTTCTAAACACTGACATTTGTACTTTTGAAGCAATACAAAGTGATGAACACTACAACATACAAGAGGATGATTCAACAATTTCTTATGTGTTCCTGTTTCTCAGGTTTTGAATATATTCTTCTTCTCTGTGCATCCAATCCAACAACAACCTTGTTCTCCCTGATTTTTTGCTATGTATAGAGTACAACAGTCTTCCTAATGTTCCGAAAAAAGGCGTCGAAAAAGAACTATCAATAAATGAAATATAGGCTTTGCTAATGAGAATACAGAATCATGAGCAGACTCGTTTTTTGGGAGAAATATGTGAGTAAAAAATTTTACGCTTTCGATGTACATTTTCGTGTGATTGGTGTGACGAGCTATACTTCCGTAACCTCGCCATCTCTACATACACCGATGTCTATCACCAATTTTTTTGGGTCCTTCGTACTCTTTATCCTACAACAATTCCTCCTTGGCGACTGGTCAAACAATACAAAAACGAGCACAAAAACATACACAGAGATCAGAATACATATTATATTAAATAAGCCAACCTAAAGCACAATGTGCAAAAAATAAATCATGAGTTATAACTTATAACTTACAACATGAATTTTTTGTAACATTGACAAATATTGTGTTAAAATATTCAGTAGACCTATTTTTCATCTAATCTGCTCCTTAGATCCTAAATTTTCATGAAAGTTTCAATAGATTTTGATTGGTTAGTGACTTAGTGTTGTGATTTTAGTACTAGAAAGGACAGTGAGCAAAAAACACTTACCCTATCCCACAATTGAGGATCAGGCGCCTTATGAATGGTTACATTTTGGATGACAGCAGGATCTTCATTCTTCCACGTACAAACCGGTTGAGGCGAATGATGTCTCGTGTACTCACTATGGGTCTTGTTCATAGCGGAGTTCGTCTTCAACTTCTCAAAGAAGAAAACATGAGGCTTTTGACACGGGTTTCTTGCAACCGGACGCGTATTAAACGCGTAGGCCGTGTAATCTGCTCGTTTGTACCAGTTCAAGAACGTCCGTGTCGGCATCTCCATTTCTCGGGGCGAGAGGATTCCCCTAACGACTTGCACAGCGTAACCCCATGAAACCGAGATGGTCCATTGTCTGACTCGGTCATAGCAGATGGATTGCTGCATTAGCCCAGCTGAGTCGACCTTCATGGGGTGAACGAGCTTTTGGAGGGCTTCAACTCGAGATAGACCGGGAAAAATGGGCTCCACCACGTCTAAATGGTGAAGGGAAACGAACGGAGTTACTGGGTGAGCTCCAAGAAGTCCAAACAAGCTCCCGTAGACGTCGTACTGTTATAATCATCAAGGAACAAGAAATTAATGTTGTACATTGATCATCCTACATCCACAAAACAGATCAAATTTATATATCAAGTGCACTACTCCACAAACTACAACAATTAGTGGAAAACACGTGTGATTTTAATAATTCATTCTCTCTTTTTGCTTAATTTAATCAAACACAGCAAACTAATGGAATAAACACATTTTCCACCATTTGGAAAAGGGTTCCTACTCCCATTACCATCTAGTCAAAAGCATGACTTAATAATTAGCAAGGTCTCTAGCATAATTATTGACCCCTGCACTACTTATCATACCCACCAACTACATAAAACATCTAGCCAAGCCTAGCAAAATCCCAATCTGTAAACAGTGACATTACAATTTACAGTAACAGATCCAAATCCTTGTGCTTGGACATATACAAAATAATACACTTTCACACATTATTAGCAAACTTTATAAAAAGGAAGTGGGGGCTTGCATTGTTACTTTGAACTACACGCCAAATTCAATGTGTTGTACGTAAGTTGTAACGTCCCCCAGATTTAATGCCCACAAAGCACTACTGAGTACTCTGTATACTAAATGCACAAGAATGGGCTCAACTTAATTATACATACATTTGTCCTCCATTCATCCCAAACCCAAAATAGTGTCAGCAATAAGAAAGACAAGAAAAGCTCCAACCCAGATCTACCAAATACTTAAAATATAACCTTATATCAATACCAAATGATCCCCAAGGAAAATCAATCCATATCATATCACATAGACCACAATAAGAGCTCGTTTTATGAGATATCTATACCAAACGAGCCTAAAATAATCAACCCACCATATAAAAAAACAGAAATTCACCAAATTAGTGAGTAAAAAAGAAAGCCCATAATCAGTAAATGCATGTGCAGGTAACAACCGGCAACAAATTTCCATCATAATGACACAAACCACACATGCAAAAGCACCATCATCAACAAAAAACAAACCTGATGAAATCCAAGCTCCTTCGTAAGCGGAACACCCAACTCCGCCATACAAGCCTGCATCCGATCATCCGAGCCATACAAATGCGGATACCTCTGAATACACCTATCCTGCATCTTCGAAAGCGCCAAAGCCAACGGATAGCTAATAGCAAACCCTCCACCTCCATAAGCCATAGCATACGAGAAGTAAATATTCTGCAAATGGCTCTCGGACGAGCTTCCAATGTAATAGAATTGATTATGGTCATATTTTGACAAGACTCTAACGAGATTCTGAGGCACGAAGACGGTGTCATCGTCTCCCAGAACAATCCATCTCACGTCCTTCATACCTAAACGCAGCGTTTCGGAGACGATACGCGAGATTCGGATGGCGGAGCGGTGGCCGCGCCGGTTCTTGTAAACGAACCGGGTTGTGTTCCCCGAGATCTGGACCGGAGGAAGCCGGTTCGCGTCGCTCGGAGTCGAGAGAACCGGGCTGTCGAGCCAGACCGCTCCACGCATCCCTAAAGAAGGGTTAAACCAGAGCTTGATGTACTCCTTCCGCTTCTCCCATAGCTTCGAGGAGGCTGCAATGCCGAAGACGATATGCGAGATGTTGGTAGGCGGAGGCGATTGAGGCGTAATGGAGTCCGAATCGGTGAAATTCGGTGTCAATTGGTTAGCGGCGAAGGCGAGGAAGCGAGGTTTGGATGCGGAGAAAGCTTCGGAGCAGTAATGGCGGTGGGAGACGAGTCTGACGGTGTAGAAAACGTAGGTGACGGAGATTAAGAGGATGAGCCATAGCATGAGCTTGGTGGTGCCTGCGCCGGAAACTCGTGAATGCGCGTTGACGGAAGGTGGGCATTTCTCGGATTCCTTCAAGGAAGGTTTCATGGCGGCGGAATTTGGGAGAATGACGAAGAATGGGGGTGGCAAAGGGTCCCCTTATTTCTCCGATTCTCTATACTTTCTTCCTCCAGTTTTTTTTTTGGGGTTCTATTTTGGGAAAAGACTTCTCTGAAATTTGAAACGGAGAATAATGGGAATGTAGTGATGGAGGAGAGAGAGGGGAAATTGTGTGTGTTGAGGGAAAGGATTTACAGATCTGGAGCTGCTGAGATTGAATAAATGAAAAAGGAGAAAAAGGGAAAATGGAAAAAATGGAGGAGGAGGATGAAGAAGAGAAAGAGAGGATTTGCAGAGGAGTAGGAGAAGCAGAGGAGGGAGGAGCTGCGCATGGCTGCCAAGTTGCGCCTTTTCCCCATTTTCTTATATGCCGCTAGCCAAGCCATTCTTTTTCTTCTTCTTTTTTCTTAAAATAACACTTGCGTTTTTTTGTACACAAATAAATTTTTTTGTACACAAATAAATAATTACATAAGGAACTTTTTTTTTGGTGTATGAAGATAACATAAGTAATTAAACTTTACTTTTACTCACCAATATCAATCATATATATTTGCATTTAGTGTAATCCGATGTCCATAACATACTCATATCTCCAAATATGGAGTATATTGATATCATTGTACTATTTTGATGGCTTTTTTTTAATCAAATTTGAAGTGTTATAGTTATCATATCAATTGATCGAAAGATCTTATAAGATCTTATGTTTAGAGGGGACTAGAGTTAAGTTATCTGAGAGAAGGGGAGAACACATAAGCGACACATTCTATACACAATGAATCAAAATTTAGTTGTTTTGGCTTAAGGATCTTGTGCATCTTGATCAGATTGACATTTACCACCTGGTTGTGATCGTTAAATATTGCTACTCTTCCTCACACTTGCGAAGAATTTTCAGTCGTTCTTGGATTTTAGTCATGAGAACCAACTCATTTGGCTCTTGATGGGGGACTTTAACGAGATAGAAGAGTTATCTGGAAGCATAAGACAGTCAGACAGCATGAGAAGAAGAGGTGAGAAGTTCGCTGGATAGATGAGATGTGCCATATCGATCTTGGATATTCCGATAAGAAATTCACATGGAGTCGTGGCCAGTGGCCACGACCCCCTAACCACCTAACCAGAACTTATGCACACCTTGACTTGGGTTGTCCAATCTTGCTTGGTGTAGCATATTTCAAGATGACTCTATTCCGAGTATTCCCCCACCTTGTTGCGCATTAGTCCGATCATTCACATTTTCTTCTTAGTGTTTGCGACTTCAACAACTTCGGACCAAGTAAAATGCAATTCATGTTTTAGGCTTTGTGGCTCATGCATCACGAGTTTCAGAGTTTCCTTATCAACCAATGGAACCTGAATTTGTGGACCCGGGATGTCTTTGGAAATTTGTTTAGAAGAAGAGACATACTATGGAAGAGAATTAAAGGTGTGCAGGCAAAATCACTCAAGTGGGTTGATGAAACTAGACCACAAATGATATAGGAAATATGGTTGCGTGTATTGAAGAAGAAGTCGTTCATTCAGCCACATCCCAAAAGATTGGTGTCCGATATGAGAACTTGCCCATGAAAACTTTTGGGATGCGGACGTCATTCTTATCTTTTATTCATAATCAAATTTCAGAGTTCTCTCCTTCTGATCGATTATTTCTAGATATTTATGTAACAGGTTTACACGTGTTTTCGTTCTAGGCTTTGCTTGTTAATCCCTTGTGATTCGGATTGCGTCAATAAACTTAGGAAGCAAATAAATGTCATCTTAGAGCACATCAATCTCTTCTTGATGTAGAAATCTCGCAATAATGTTGTCCTTGATGGATACAGGAACATTCGGTTCTTCCATGCATGCGCGATGGTTCGTCGAAAGCAGAACAAAGTTGAGGGGCTTCAAACTGATTCTGATGACCAGAATGATAAGGAAGGTAATTTCGACATCCCGAGAGCACGGAGAATATGTGAATCAGGTTCATGGTTGATGCTCAATCCAAATTGAGCTATCATTGTTAGACATGTACCCCTCATTTGGGAAATCAGGTTACATACTATATGGCAAGATTTGGTGCCTGTTCGGCAATAAAGTTTTTCCCCTTAATTTCAAAGAAAAATAAGCTAGCTTATGAAAACAATAAGCTAGGTTTTCAAGCTTTTTGGAAAAATAAGCTAGCTTATCATAGTTATTCCCGAACAGAGCCTTGGTAATTCTTGTGTGGTGATGTTATTCTCTTTGCGGTTTCTCGAGGATTTGCTTTATTTCAGCTAATAAAGATTCTACCTTGGACTAGGTAGCTTATAAATCAGCTTAACTTTTGGCCCTTATTAAATACAGTCCGTCTTTTTTACCAAATACCGCCCGGTTTCTCGCGTTACGCGAGGGAGAGACACTTCGCGTAACGCGAGAATTAAAAAAAGGCTCTTACGAGAGATGTACATCTCTCGCGTAACGCGAGAAGCACGTCCCTCGCGTAACGCGAGAAGCACGTCCCTCGCGTAACGCGAGAAGCACGTCCCTCGCGTAACGCGAGATTAACATTTTAAATTTATACTACTTTTTGCTAATCTCGCGTAACGCGAGAGACGTGTTTCTCGCGTAACGCGAGAAACCGGGCGGTGTTTGGTATTTTGACCGGGTTGTATATAACATCGGTGTAACTTTTTCATAATGTTGAGTATACTCCCAAACGAGCTTCTATTTTTCCAACGCACTGAATTTTTTTTCCGAACAGAGTGAATATACTCGAATGTTTTCATGTGTAATATTATGCCCGTAATTCTTTTTGCCACATTTTTTCATAAACTTTAGCAAAATGAATATACAACACAAATATAGGGAAAATATATGAGGCTTATAGCATTTTTATAATATTAAATTAAATGCATGAAAGTTAAGTTATGAAGATCTATATAAGTCCTGTCAATTAGTAAAATAATAGACGCATTAATGTTGATTGCACTCAATTTAAATTAGCCTTAGTTTGGTTTGCACTTTTTAAAAAATAGAGCTAATCTAAAAAGTAGATTTTTTTTTCTCAATTTAGATTTTATTTAAAAAACACAATAACTTATTTCACATGACGTTGTAATTCCTTGAAATCATGAGAACTGTTTTTACATTGTTTAAGTCAATAAGTTTCACTTTCTATGTTTTAACTAATAAAATTCTTAATTACTACATTAAATTACATCAAACATGATTTCTCATATTATAATAATTTATAATTCCTGTGAAGTAGATTTTTCAAAAACTTAAATTCCCACGTTATACCAAACGAGAGCTTATTTGAAACTATATGGTTGCGGAGAATTCTAATTAATATTGATTATCAAACTCGTATAGCAAAGTTATGCTTGATTAGATGTCGATATAACAAGAATACCGAAATAAATAGCAACATAAAAATACGATACTTCTGAAATATTAATTTTGTAATACTTATATATTAGAGTCGGAAACCCGCGCTTCACGTGAGCATGAAGTGTGTTTCCTTATACTCCTCCGTCCCATAATATAAGCAACATTTCCATTTCGAGCGTCCCAAAATATAAACAACATTTTTCATTTTTAGTAAACCTTTTACACTTCTTTATCTTCTCTCAATACACTTTTCACTTTCCTCTCTTCTCTAATCATTCAAGATTCTATATTTAAATTCTTCCTTTCATCTACATGTTAAATTGCAGATATAGAAAAAGCAATCAGATATTCTAAATTATTGGTAGGCTAACTTTGGAATAGTGACTTACAAATTGAGATACAACACATAACTCTCACCAGTGATTAGTCAGAGGATTTGAGAAACTTGTTTCAAATGCAAACATAACACAATCAAAAGCACAATATCAGATCACAAGTATGAGTAAATACTTACATACAACATTCCACACTGGTTTCATGATTACAGAAAGGGCAGCTGAAAACAGTGTCAAACCTGTCCATCCTCTTCTTTGGTGGAGGCTTAGCACTCTGACTTCCTTTTCCCCATATTTGCAGAATATCCTCTTTATTTCACCTTATCATACAGCAAGATCCAATAACTTAGTCCCCTAACATGACATGGTTCAACTCAATCATACATTTACCATCTCACTGAACCTATTCTGTACTCGGATTTTATAAAAAGTTCACCAAATTCAGTTATCACGATAACTAAAAAATCTTTATATTTTCAATAAATAGGTCAACTCACTGTCAGAGTAACAATCTTTGCATTGATAAAGAGCTTAAACAAACATATCCTATAACAAAACAACTTGACAAAAAAAATTCTCCATATGATCTTAGGATGCCTTAAAAAGCAAACAACATCTATACAACCACTTTAACACCTTATCAGTCATCTTCCTAGGTATAGAACATTAATTATGAATAAACAACAGATTTTGCCTCCACGGAGAATAGAAGCTTTACAACTCAAGCACATACATTCTGCAACTCAGACAATGGCTTCCATTGACAATGTAGATGGGACTGGCCCTTCCACTTTATCAAAAATTCCATTTCATTCCAATCATGTTCAGAATCAAATAGGTGGTTCATCAATACAGGATCAGTTGACTTGTTGCTTTGCAAAGCTTCCTCAGCAGTACCTTTGGGTTGATGCCACAACACCTTTTCAATTGCATCACCGTCCTCTTCTTCAATCTTCTCCTGAAATAAAGTCTCTTAACATATAAATGTAGAAAAAGGCTACGTACAATCTAGAATTGGTTGATAAATGTATGTGGCATACAACTCCAAATCAACACCATATAAGACTATTCCACGGTTCATTGGAAATATAAAATGGACTACTCCTTTCGAATGGTGTCAATGAGTTAGAACCGGCTTTAAAAGTAAAAAGTAACTCTTCACTTCATATCTTAACATGTAACCACAAAATAAAGCCTCCAGAAGCCAGGCTGTTAAGTTGAGAAAAAGCTTGATGCAAAAACTGTGCAATCAGATATACCTTTGGTTTTTGTTCTTGCCATCGTCAATATCTTCACTGTCCTCACTTTCAGCATATGATACCTTGCAGACTGACCTATTGGAAGTGCGAGTTTCGTTTTTACGACTTACAATAATGCTTCTACTTTGATGTGAATTTCTTCTTGTCAGAATCATCAACATAATCTTCTTCTAACACCTTCCTCTTTTTCGATTGAAAGTAGAGGAACACCTCTGCTCCCTTCCAGCTCTAGCATTTCTTCCAGTTTTAACCACTCGATCACCCATAGATTTTTTCTTGTAAAATGTATCATCCTCTGAGACACCGATATCCTCTTCACTATCGACATTTTCATCTGAATCCACAGCGTCCCTCGCGTTGTCTTGGATTAATAAAAATATCAGGAAAGGCAACAATATCAAAACAGCGTGAGTATACAATAGATAAATACGGATGGAAAATAATACATATCCAACTGAAATAACCTTTTTCTGAGCAAAAGCTCCAGCGACATCATGATCTGGTTCAAAATCAACATCATCAGGATCATCTCTTGCAACAATATAAATGAAAAGTTTTTATTCCTATGCAGTGTCACCAATTACTTTATGATTTTTTCTTCACCTAGGCGGCAGATGTGATAAAGAAATAGAAGAGTGAAACTTTAACAAAAACATGTCCAACATACTTACCATCTCCACCTTCTTCGTCATCTTCTTCCTCATAATCAGCATCACCTTCATCATATGCACTTTTGTTCCTAGGTACTTTATTATTTGCAAAAGCTTGTATGGACTGAGATCTTGAATGTAGTATATTTGGTCCCTTGTACGAACAGGAATCATAATGATCTTCATAATCTTGCTCATAGTATTCATCAAACAACATCTCATCAGGAGGAACCTTTTCTGCCTCCTTAAGTCCACCAAAATCCCTGCCTTCTAATCTGTCTTGTGCACCATCTGACTCATTGTCATCAGAGCCTTCATTATTTCTATACTCTGAACCACTTCTTGATCCATGCGCTAGTTCAGAACCATCATGGGAATACATAGGTTGACAGTCCTTCTAGACTCCAGAACTCCATTTTATGGCAGATGTTGAATTTCGGGAAGTTGATGCTTGCATTTTAGTATCATCCCCTCTATTTGCCACAATTTGAACATGATTATGGTCATCTGGTTCTCCGTCACTTAAATAGTGTCCATCTGCCTTCATTTCGAAACAGTTTTCACTTGAACTCAAGTCAATCTCCACCGGGATATGAACTCTATTTACAGTCTGGACAACACCTTATCACCCAAACCTCTCATTTCAACTGGATGATCTCTGGGGAAAAACGACATGTGCTAGCATCATTATTGAGTATAAGCCAGTTTCATTAAGGGTTGAACTTGCTAAAAATTGAATTTAGTACAACCAAAGAAATTCATTGTGTTGAACGATTTCAAGTTCCAACTAAATTCATTTACTCCAGCCACAAATTTACAATCTAGAATTTCATTTGTAGAAGAGTCAAATGAGAGGAATGGACAGTGGGAAACAACAAGTTTGAACTATGGCTTCAAGTTTGAACTATGGGACAGTGGGAGTCAAATCTATGGCTTCTAAAATATTCCTAGAGTCCAAACACTGTGGACCTCCTCGAATCCAGCTCATCTGGCTAAAGGTCCAGCAACCTGAAACCAAATAATCAACTGAAATTTCATCACTCACAAATAAAGATCGCCACACCAAAGGACGAACTCAAGAGCAGCAAGAACAAAAAATATGATGCGCTGTGCACAAAAAGTAAATTCAGTCTCAGTATTTGGTATTCAACTCCGCTTAATCTGTTACTATCATCTGCAGTCCTGCGGACAAATTCATACACATGAAACTCAGCACCACTTTTTGCAAGGATAGGAAAATTGAGTGAGGCCATGTAACACTTCTATAATATCACAAACATGTCCTCACAGTATGTTAGGTCCTATTTTGCACCAAAATTGTTCCAATGAGTTAGGAAATAAGCTCAGTTCGGCAGATTATTGATGAAAGTGATCTGCAACTTGTCACCGTCCACCCGTCGGTAGGGCCGATGAAAGATAGTTTAGGACTTCTGGATATAAAAAAACGTGTTCCAACTTCCATACCACAACACCATAAATCATATTATCAATATCACAACTACAAACTACTCTATGCCATCAAAGAACTTCATGTAAGTTGAATGAACGAAACAATATAGAGCAAAGAAAATAGTTAGTTCCCATTTATCAAGTATAACTCGAAACCTACTATATACAACCATAATGGAACAATAAGATTGACATACCTAAGAGGAATCAAATACCCCGTGTAGTAAAAAAAGCACAGTCATCCTTCTTCATCGTCAACATCAGATGGATTGACAAAGTCAGTTGTAGCTCCTCATGGATCTATCATGAAGATAAAATTAAAAATATGAACTTCCATTGACAACACCAGCAAAAAGATAAATTTTCAAACTCTAACCTGCAAGATCTATACCTCGTAGAGTTTCCTTATACTCGTCCACAACAACCTTCCATTCACTATCACCATTAAAAAAAAAACAGTAAGTTACTTGGAAGCTTAAGACTAAAAAACAAATTAAGTCTGTTCCAAACATAGGACATGAGTTTGAATTTTGCCCACAACTTTCAAGCAATTTGAATCATAACTAAGTGCAGCTCAGATCCTACAAACCCAAATTATAATTTTACAATTCCATCAATTGTAGAGGCATTCATTCTTTACTGTTTCGATTAGGGCTTATAAATTGGAATTATCTTGTCGAAGTGAATATAAAGGGAGACTTGAAGAATTTGTAAAGGGTAGAAGATAATCAACCGACCTTCAAGGCCACCGTCATCGAACTTCCAACATCGAGCGTCGGCGCCACCGCGGTTGTTGCCTCCACCTCGATCCCCACCGCCCATCTTTGTATACTTTGCATCAGCGCCGACACCTTTCTATGACAATCCCAAATCGACATCCCCACTACAACCACCTCCGCTATGGTATCACTCAACAATCTTAACCGTCACTCCAAAACGATCTCTCTCTTGCAGAAGGGGTTGTTGAAATCACTCCAAATTACCCGAGAGGAGAAGGAAGGAATAGGTTGAAGAGAACGGCTGAAAAGGCGTGAATAGATTAAGGGAATAGATTATAGAGGAGGAGGAACGTGAGAACGACTGCCTTTATGACTGGCTGATGTAAATTGGGGAGTGTAAAGGGAAGGGAAGAATAGGGAAGAATAAGTTTCTAAGCATTAACTCAGTCTCAATTACCACATACGTTTTTAAGCATTAAGTAGTCCCATTTGCCATTACTTTGGCAGACTCACCAATTTTTATATAGAGATAGATAAATTGACTGATATCGATAGGTCACACAATCTTAACTTAAGCAGAAGACTTTAGATATTCTATGCGAATGAAATGTCGATTTAGGTGTGTTTGAATTCTAACGACTTAAATTGCATTTTGCACCAATGCCTAAACTCCAAGCAAAAGCAATGTCTCTATACGTGGACCAAATTTCTTATGTTTATAGTAGGATAACGTTCTCGCGTAATCAAGTATGAAAAGGAAATAAACGTTTTTTGTGATCTAATCAAGCCTTGATTAACTATAATTAATAGTCAAAATCCATTCAAGTATTCAACCTTAACAAAAACTTCACGATCTTGGTTTGGTGATTGTGAGATAAAACGATAAGAAAGCACTAGCTCAACATCTTCTAATATAATCACGAAATAGCATCGCTACAAAATGTTAAATGTGAACATTACTATTTTATATGTGAATCTATGGTAGTAATTCGTGAATCTAAAACGTTCACTAACTTAAATATACAGAGTCAGAGTCAGACCTACATAGAAACCACTGTGTCTCCACTGACATGAAAAAATAGACGATATTGTAGATCTTTCAAAATGATCACTATCTTTTGTTTGTGTATGTTTAATCCTTTATATGAATAGTACTGAGATGATTGTTAGTTTTGATTTTGTATACGTTTGATTAAAATTATGTTAAATTCTTATACAATCAAACTTTTTTTAGTCAAACAGGCCCCCACTCACATAAATTTTTGGGCCCGCCACTGTACGGAGTTGATGTTCACAATTAATGTTTGTTCACATAAGATAAGTAATGTTCACAGTTCGCATTTCGCACCGTAAGATATTTTCACCGGAAACTTCCTCATTTAATCACAAGAAAATATCAAAACTTTTTCTATAAATTAGATTAAGGCTGCAGTTCGAGAACAAATTTAAAATGAGAACGTGAGAATAATTGATATTCATCAAAATATACATAAATGTTAATCACAATCAAAATGTACTCAAATGTTCATCATAATTTTTTATGTACATTATTTGAAAAAGTAATGCACATATACGATTGTTTGTTTGAATGTTCTTTTATTTTTGAATATTTTTAAGATTGTCAATAAATGTTCATCAATTTAGTAGAATTTTACTTTTTTCATTCTCACAGTCATATTTTAAAATATACTAGCCCTACGGGGTCGTGCGATGCACGGCCTCTTTTTACTACATTTGACAATAATAATCTATTTATTCTTTATGGTTCTGTAAATATTTTGATTTTTGTTGTTGGTTTGAGTTTATCCGTAAACGTTGTATGTACTAATAAATTATGCAAGAGTTTAGTGAATTAAAAGTTGTGTTTGACAATGTGAATGTGTTGACATGGTGGTTTATGTTGCTATATTACAGGTGTTTATGGAGGCACTGTCATTGATATTCTGCATATATGTAGGTGTCTATTAGGGAAAAAGAACATATATGTAGGTGTAGTTGCTTTTGATTATCCCCTTTTAATCTCTATATAATTAATAAGGCAAAACAACTTTCTCTCATTCTAGCTATGTCACGTAAGCAACCTTCATTAGAACAATTCAGTTATTAGTGCTCTATTGGTTACCGTTTTTATTTTCAAAATAATATATATGTTAAATTTAGAAAAAATGAAAACAATATCACAATAAAATCTCTCAGATATGGAAAATTAGGAAAATGGAAAATTAGGAAAATCAGGGCAAATTAATATTGTGTTATATATTTTGATATTATTATGTGTCAAATAAGACAAAAATAAATATAAATATAAAAGTAGAGTATGTTAATATAATTATGAAGTAAATTTATTTATTTTTTAAATAATTCTTATTGTTTTAATATAAAAAAATAGTGTTGTTAACTCGAATCGTTCTCTGTATTGACAGACCTAGCTAGCTAGACCCACTACTAGAATTGATCCTATATATTCTCAACTTGAACCTTGAATAATCGAATCATACTTGACCGACTAATTAAGGGTGTTTAACCCCGCATCCACTTTTTTATATTCCGCACCCATTTATTTTAGTTATTATACATTAACATTCAAGATTATTAGCTCAATGATAGAGCAACATACTATATGTATGTGGATGTGGGATTCGAATCCCACATAGGCTAGTTATCTCATAAATCATAATTCTACTATGACCATTTTGTTACCCAGTACATTCTTGCTTGGTCTATAATTTCATTGCCTGGTTGCAGGAGGAAATCCTTCATTTTATAATTTCCTCCATTTTATAAGGTTTGTATCCACCACCTTATACAGTTCTGGCTATGGTTTCTATTTATTAGACCTTTTCATTACATGCATTGTACTGCTTTCATGTACAATTATTCATTTTTATTTGGTACGTTGTACACATGTTTTGGTTGTAAACGGATCAGTTACCTATGTAAAACAGAGACGATGGTAAATAGGCCAAAAGTTTGACAAAGCACCACATGATGTAAAAAATGCTCATTTGAAAAACCCTATTCACAAACGGGACTTCGACTTTTATGTAGTTGAATTGGATTACTGAAACTGAATGTCTTGCTATTGTTGTTGCGGTTGTTCTGCTAATCTCAAGATATTTGGATCAATCCACGATAAAAGCAAGGTTCTATGAGGAACTAAAACAACACATAATAGAAATGACAATGTAGAAAATTAAGTCATGACACAATCACTGAGTTGGGATTCACCTGCATAATCTAAGCAAAAAGTACATCATTAATCACTTAAAATTTCAGTGAGTGCATTAGTTCAAGTTTCTCAACCTTCTTTTGCATTCAGTAGCCATAACTTCTATGGCCTCAGAATCAACATCTCCATAGTTCCTCATGGCTTCCAATTTCCCTTTTAAATCTTCAATCTGTCGCGACAACTTCACCGTGATATTAATTTTAAAAGCATGATGCTCATGATCAATTCAAATTAGAAAATTCCAATTCTTTGACTCTAGATACGAACACTATGGTAAACTAATCCAGATTCACATCAAGCAACTTGAAACCAAACAGAACCAGGATGCATAAAATTGAAGAAAAAACACGTAGAAGACAGAAAATCAACTGTAGATGCAAGTGCAGCAACAACGAGCTCCTTTGATTCAAGAGGAGATATAGAGATAAATAAGGAATATCCAACTATTAGCTGGATAAAGTAGACTAAATGAACAAATTAGGAAACATACCAATCCAAAAGTCTTGATGTTCATAGCATGTGCAGCAAGACAGATCTACATGCAACATAAAATCACCTCAAGTATAGAAGAAAAAATAAAATAATAAGTTGCCTCCTAGACATTGTTACAGCTTCAGTATGTATGTGGCATAAACATATGTATGAATTGATATAGCTGCATCACTGCACGACCTTGAAAACCAACACATCAATCCAATGACCGTAACATTTTTTACACACAAGAGTAAGATTTCACTGTTCAAGAGATATAACCAAATTGCCACTATAAGAGAACATGGTAAAGCTTGAATTACATGCAATTGATTGTTTTCAATTTTTTGCTACACAGTAGGAGATATTACCAATTTTTAGATAAGGAGACACCCAGAACCAGAAAAAAAGATCATAGACAGTAGCAATTATTGTTTCTTGAACCATAGCAGAATGTCATGTGGCTTTAGTTTTGTTCCACCGAAAACTGTGCTCTCCATGACAATGTCCCTTCGTGCTTCTCGAAAGCATTCAACGTGGCTTTGTTGCTCCTTCCAACCAAATAATCATTAAAAGTACCAGCCTTTTCTGGACTTCCCTAATTCATCAACAAATTCTGAAGACATATAGACACAAACACCACAATGAGTTCTCTAAATCTGCTCTGACATTCAAGAATTTATTTAACATGCATATCAATCGAAAATCAAGTCCTAAAGACAAAATGACGGAGAAGCAGAAATTCAGAAAAGTCATCCCTTAATCATTTTGAAGTTATACTCGAAGACTTACTGATGAGTGGATGACAGATCAACGATAGTGACTGAATTATGTTCTAAAAAACAAATTGAGAACAAACACCATTCAATCTTCCCTCCAAAATAAAGGCAATTGTGTCAATTTTGATTGAATTGGCGTTGATCCCTCACGTAGTACAAACACCCTAAAAATACCCATCAAACAAAAGAACCATATATATATATATATATATATATAATCCAATAGGAAAAGAAAAGAGGAAGTAGAAAAGATGCATTTTCATTGCTACTATTCGTGATGCAATGGGACACATGACTGCTCAGCAAGAGTGGCCCGATATTATCATTTTTACCATAAACACCTTTCTTCTTCTTTTTTCACATAAACACACAGCAGAAATATGTCAAATATCGGCACAGTACGTTCCGCAGATTGTGGCACTATACAAAAAGAACCAACCTGTCAAATATCATTATTGAATCAATACATTCAATAGTTAATTATGTAAAAAGATGCTAAAAAATTGAAATGGAAACATCTCTATCTTCCACCATAGTACCTTCAACTCAATATGTGATTCATAGTGTTCGTACTACATCATGAAAAAAAATCAAGCTTATGAAACACTAAACTAATCATTAATGAAAATCTGAAGTAGGTTCAAAAATAACCTCAATTCTTCTCATCTCTTCTTCCAATTTCCCATGCTAGAATTTAGGATTTCCTCGTGCTTAAAACTAAAATACATCTTAGTAGGAAAAAAACAGGTTAGCATGATGAACCTGGCAGCTTGTGATAAGTCGGATTGTGATGTGGATGTGTATGGAAGGGGTTAATAGCCATGATCAAAGAGAGGAATTCTAGCAGCAACCGGATGTTAGGATGCAACAGTCGATCGGTGTAACTCCTTGCAATTGAAGACCTCATTCATGCCAAAGGAACGAAGGCATTGAATTAGAGGGAGGGATCACTACGTCGGCTGAAGGTAGAGGAAGGGTAGTGCAAAACAATGTACTTGAAACAATAAATTTAGGAGCAATGACATTCTGAAAAATTCTAGGGAGCAGAAATAAAATATTTCCTTATCAAGAGAGTCCGACAAAAAACGGTTACAAATGATATCATAATTTTTTGAGTACGACGAACTAAATTCCAATGACATGAGATTCCAATGAAACAGATAATTAAATTAATGTTTGAACTTAATTCTGTAAAAATACAAGAGAAGTAACTTGTACCTGCCTGCACAGAACCAGATACTTGTGAGTGCTTACTACAAGAATCACCATCGTCATTGTCGTCATTATCATTCAATTTAGCACTTGTAGCTGATCGATCATCTCTAGAGGAAGAATCTGAAGCATTTTCCTCCTCCTCAGCGTTAGCAACAGGATCATATCCAGCTCCTTGCCACCAAGGGTCGAAAGCAACTGTTGCAGGTGGCAAAGTGTGTGCATTGCCACTTGTTTCTTTTGGCGCGATAAACTTATCCGATATCATTCAAAAATCTCTTCCACCAATCCCTAAACCATCAATTAACTGTTCATTATGTAGAAAATGCAACAATTTAGCACTGAAATAGTCTATATATTACAACACAAAATTTGGAAACTCAATCATTGTGATCCATTCATTGAATTGCAAAAAAACATTCAAACAACCAACATGAGTGAGTTGGGAAAAAAAACTTATATTACTGGGAACTTTAATTATTTTCAATTTTTTCCTTGACTGCAAATTTAATGGACCAGCTGCATCTGACATCTTCTTTTCATCAATGATTCCGAAGTGAAATTCAGGTATCACAAGATTCTTGCCAGCAAAAGCACAAATCAAAGTAATCAAACTTCATTTTGTTGAATTTGTATGAATTGTTATCAAGAAGTCTTAAAAAACATGACTTGCTTTATTTGCAGAAGAAATTTCAGTACCTGGTCTTGAAGAAGTGATTGATGAAGATGTTTCAGCTTCAGTACTTGCGGAGTTCAGTTCTTCTCCTCAAATAACTCCATTGTTCACATGCTTTGCAGATACAGTTCCTAGCCCACAATTTTCAGAAAGTGTATGATATCTTTATCTTGTTCAATATATAATCAAAAGCCCTGCATATAGTTTTCTTGTTACTTACAGAATTTCATATCATTGTAATATCCATTTTCAGGAGAGGCCCTATCTAATGAAAACGCTTGGGATTGACCCTCCAGCTCCAGGACACAGCACTAACCCTTCAGTCTCCAAAAACCATACCCAACTAAACACCACTGAAAACCCTTTAATTGCAGTAAGTAAGCCGTCGATTAAACATATCCTAGATCACTCAAGGTTGACAAATAATAGAACTGATTAGAGAATAATGAAGTTTCTACCTGAAATGATTGTTGATGAGGTGGAATCCGAAACCTTCACGCGCAAAAGTCTGAATCAAACCGATCAAGAAAACGTGCAAACAAAGAAATTTTATAAATGCATCATAAACACAACAGAAAATCGCCAAACACACCGATTTTTCGAAGTAGAGTCAGTAGCGGACAATCACGTTATGGTAGCAGTAGCAATATACATATGAAAACTCATACTTTCTACTCCTAGGACTCTAAATCTAGGGAGTAGGGAAGCATACCTGAGCAGAATCAATATGAAACAACAACAATCGAGGTTTTTTTTTGCTAACAAAAGTGAGAGTAGAGAGGGATATATCTGGGGTTGGAAGTTGGGATGATGACTCGTGCAAGTCGAAATCTTGCTCGAAACCGAATGGTCGGGTGTCGATAAAGAGCGAAAGCAACTTCGAAAACGTGGATTCGGGAGAGAATTTTTCTCATGACCTCGGATTCGGAGATAACAATCGAGGATTTGCACAACGGACATGTCTGATTGTTGGAGATCGAAGTGTTGATGCGGTCGGCGTGGAAGGCATGGCAACAGACAGGGAGGAAACAGAGTTGATCTTGCGGCTCAAACTTGAAGAGGAAGACGGCGCAGTCTCCGGTTGATTTTGAGCCTATGATGGAGGCGAAGTTGAAGAGCAGGAGCGAATCGATTACAGAGGAGTTGAGGCCCCAATATCGTTTCTCTTGGCACCTTCCCCAATCGCCTTTTGAACACCGTTCTCTTTCCTCTGAAAACGCCTCATTAGGGTTTCGCCGTCCATAGGGCGGATTGTGGCGGACGATTCGACTTGTGGGAAGTGAAACAATGGGTCGAGGAAGAGGGAAGGATATAAAGAGGAAGAGGGAATGATGCTGAAAGCTAATTCTAAAGAGGAAGAGGAATGATATAAACACGACATATATTAATACGAAGAGGAAGAAGAAAAATCAAAACACTGATACTTTAATTCGGGGACTTTAATTCTTCATCTCAACTCAATTAATTGTTAATTCTATAGGATCATTTTATATGTTTTATGATTATCTCTAAATACTTTCGCTTAAATTAATCAATTAATCATTCGTCACATTCATTCCACCCCGCATCCAAATTATTCGATTCATACCCATATCCGTAAACTATCAGACTTAATTTTAAGCATGACATGCTAAGAGTCAGCTTACTGACTTAATGTAGAGGTACTGTATAATCAATGATTGGATTAATAAAAAATCACAATTAAGGGTCAATATATAGTCGGTACCAATACCATATTGAAATGCCGCACAGACTGCACAGTGGGAATTTGTTGTCGGTATTTGGTATACGGTGGTCCTGCGTTGTAGGTAATAGCTGCCCTCAACAGAAGATTGTGATAGGTCTCGATGTTTAATGAGGCCCACTAAACAATAATTAAGCGAGGGTTATATTATGATTACTCAACCAATTACAGTTATGTTTACGTACGATATACATATAGAGAAATGGACTCGAGTGCAGATTTGCTAGCATCCATGCATTACCCGTAACATTAAATTTACTAATGACTTTTTAAGAGCTGACGTATGTACTCAAAAGATAAAGACAAATCCTTAGCACTAGCACGAAAGCTTATATAGCTTATGTGTACGCCAAAATAATCATCTATGATTAGTAAAATAGTTTACGTAAGGTTAAGAAAACTAAAATCTAGCAAGAAAAAAATTATGTATATTTAGAATTTAGAACAAGTTTAATAAGCTTAAATCGAATAACAAAAGCTCCCATAATAACCAAAGCTTGTATGTAAACTACAAACGATGGATATACATACGTTATAAATGACATTTGTAACGTTGCATACAAACTGTAACGCATGCAGACCATGTTAAGATGTACTGTATTGTTTGTAAGATCTGTGTTGATACGAAGGAAATTGAGAAACAAATGTGTTTAGCTTCTAGTCATAGTGGAAATAATCAAACAAGTTATCAACGCAATCACTTAAGATGGAAATCCTGTAGATCGTCAACTAGTTATCTTTAGATGAAAACGACCTTTTTCCGAGGATTAAAAGTCTACTTAAATATTGAAGTTGCAGTTTAGAGATAAACAATAGATTGCAATTTTTCCTCTTAAAACTTAACCTAGTTTTTATCGGAAATACTCAAATCAATAAACAACGCGGCATACTGACGTTCTTGAGCAAGAACACATCTTTCTCTTCTCAACCAAATGCACTTTGAAGTTCTCTAAAAGCATATATAGTTGTTGAGGCGTGTACCTATGTGTATGTAAGCAAGTAAGATAACAAGTAAATTTCTCGCTAGATGACATTGCTTGACCTATCTCCCTTCCTAAATACAAATATCACACATTTTACAAGTTCAGTGAATTGAACTCGTAATCTTTACTTTAAACCTATTACAGAACCGAATTATCAAGTAAGATCTCGCTTGAGATATATTTGAACAATCTTTAATTACATAAATGCAAGATTATGTTATTTACCAAAGATAAACAACATAGTCTTTCCTTAAACCAATTACAACGAATTTCTAACAATATATGAGATGTATCCATCTGTTATTGACGCAACAAATCTTCCTTGAGCGTCATTAGCAAGTAACAAATCTTTCACAAAGATTTTGCAGATTCGTAGATGCGGTTTCCATCCAGTTCCCTTGATCTTGATCATTGCTCACTTGGCTTTGGTTCTCTTTTCTTTTCATCTGAAACTTAAATATCAATATATTTATTAGAGTATAAATGTTTATTATTGTCAAAACTGAATAAATAGAGGAAAGGAAAGTGTATGGGAACTGAAATTCTAGAAAGGAAAAGATTCAAGTGAAAATAATAATTATTGTGCGAATATGTGAATGAATGCACATTTAAGCCATTGACATGCACTTTCTTCAGTAATGACATGTACATTTAAGTCACCGACATGCACTATTGACAGATTTGCATGTCATTGATAATACGTGAAAATTACATGAAGAAAGTGCATTTCGTTGGCATATTCGTACAATAAAAATTCTCACCTGATCCGGATTCTTCTAGAAAATCTATTCCAACAATGTTTATATAAATCTTTCATGCAATCACAATATTTAAACATTCTCACCAGGACTAGGCTATGCTATTTTATTAATGTTATCGGATTACATTATGCTGATTTAATTCCATATATATTTTTTCCAGTACCATGAATTATCTATCTCAATATAATAATTCATGGCTTTGGAGAAGTAATGACAATAGGTATCGGGCCATAACCATTATTCCGGGCCTTAGTGGGCTTTTTAAGTTGACTCACGTAGCAATGTTCTCCTTCCCCTTCTTCTCCCGTTTACGTGTTCGTCTTCCTATTTCATTGTTGATTATCTCTGTGCATTTACTTCCTATTCATCAAGTCTGTGGAAGTCTCTTTGGATGTGCTTTCTCCCGTTTTTTTCTTTTTCTCCCCAATTGATTGTTGTATTGTTAACAGCCATAGTTAGGGTTTTTTTGGGTTCAAATGCTTCCTGGCTATTGCTCTATTTTGCTACGCCTTCTCCACTGTGTTTCTCCATTTTCTCGGTTGATTACGGCTGCAATCCTTTTCCTTTTTCGTCTGTTGTTCATGGTGTCCAATTCATCTCTTCAGATTTCCGCTGTCCGGAAGACCAATTCCAAACGGTCCATGGCCAGTTCGTGTTCCATTCAGAATCTTCTCATGATGACAGGAAGCAAATGCTTTTGAAGAGCTTCTACTTTGTGACACTTGCAGGAGCTTGGTCCACATCTTTTTTCCTCAACGTGGAACTACAAAGGTTAGTAAATTGCCACTAAGCGTTGATGACTAATGATTTATCAATCCTTAACCTACATCTGATTTTTTTATTGTCATCTCTCTATTCAAATGTCAAGAAAGTGGTTTCAGAAGCTGATGGATACCAGCCACATCTCATCGCCCCAGAGGTGATCTTTCATTGCTGCTTAGAACTTCATTTGTTGCTGCACTAACCCGGTGTTGTAAAATGATGAGTGCTATTTCTCCTAATTGATTATGATGACATATATTTTTTTGTTATGTTATTTTTGTTGTACACTTACTAATAGAGCCGGGGCCATCACGATGCTGATGTCCTTCCTTCTGACCCTCCTAACTCTCTTCCGTTCAGCAACAAAATAGCGTATTCAGAAAGCAATATGAAGCGTCCCTAAACCCACTTATAAATTTGCCTAAGCCGACTCCAAATTCCCCATCAGACTCCACTGAAACTGATATCCTCTCAAAAATGCTGAAAAGAGTGGGTGATCTTGAGGAGAAAGTAGGTACACTTCAACCAAGGCCTTATAAAATGCCTTATCACAAAGAAGAACTGTTAAATGCCGCTGTCTGTCGTGTAGATGGACTAGAATCTGAGCTAATTGCTACTAAAAAGATAAAAAATTATACTATTGTATTAACTATTTTCTATGTTGACAATTTCTGTTGGGTAAACTGTAACTTTTATAAACTTTATGCAGGTGTTGCACGAGGCTCTGATGAGGCAGGAGGAATTGCTTTCTTATATAGATAGCCAAGAAGCCGCCAAATTCAGAGTAAGCATTTTGCCGGGTTTTTATTAGTGCTTGTCATTTCATATATCAAATCTGGCTTAACAATGCTCATTTTGTTATTACAGAAAAATAAGTTTTGCTGGTGAATCGAAGAGAAGACGCATTTACAAGGATCTGGTAGCGTTTCTCGCCTTTGTCAGATTAACTGCATGGGCTAAGGGTGTTTCAAAAGAATTGATGTGTGCTGTTTTATCTTATGCTTCATGAACTTTAATCGCCATGTTGAGTTCTCTGTGTATAATACTGGACTCAGAATCTATAATGTAAGAGTGTGTTTTTATAAATAGAAGTGAAAAACGATGAATTTGCTAATTACTCCCTCCGTCCCTTAATGTTCTTCCCATCTCCAATTTTAACACTATTCACGATTTAATACAATTTGTTAGATTATTCTCAATCTATAAGAACAAACATTGTCATGCGTGATCTTGTTTTGTTCGTCTCATTGAGTACTTTAACAATATCAAAATTTTATAATTTTTAGAAATATATAATAAGAGATATTAACGACGCAAAACGTGTCTCGGCAAATATGTCAAAATTAAATGGGAAGAACATTAAGGAACGGAGGAAGTACATTTTAGCATCAAGCTTTGTGACACTGAACTTCAAAAAATTGGGTAGATACTCCTATAACGCTCTATATAATTTGACATTTCCTTATTGTTTTAACTTAAACTTGACAATATGAATATCCCGATCCAATTTGGATACACCAATTCAACAACGTTAAACTGTTTAAAAAACGCATTTCAGACCCTCGCGGAGCGCGGGTTTCCGAGTCTAGTTCCTGATCATATACCTAATTGATTTTATGATGAGCTTATATGATTAACTTGTGCCCGAGTTTACACACCCCGACTTTAACCATCCAAAGACTTTAACAAAAACACATTAACGCATTCAAATATTATGATGACTGATACATTTCATTTATATGAGGTGAAGTGAAATTTTGTCTAAAAACGACATACTAGCTAATTGATAAATAAATTAAGTATCGTATCTATATAAAAGTTGGCTGTCCATTGTCAAAATTGAATGAAATTGGTACCAATTTAATGCATTACTCATTTCTTAATCAACTCCTATTGGACTTTGGACATGTATTTAAATATCTTTCTTATATCCATATGTTATATTTATTTATAGTCTACTTGATTAAGTCACAAATTAAATTAATGTGTGAGCTTCTCTTATGACAATGCAAACTTATTCTAATATTATGTTTTAAAACTACTTCAAACATAAATATAAGGAAATAAAAAATACTTATATTTACAAATATTAATAAATTTGATAACAACAACAACATATTAACAAATAATGTATAACTATATTAAATCACATACGAAAATCCGTCACGTATAAATGTGTTTTATATTAATATCATCAATACGTCACGTATTAAATGAATCCTTACGCGACTCATCGAAGGTGAAAAATAGCAAAAATCGTGCGTGATAATTAAATAACAAACATCTATATTTTCTATATCGATTCTACAGTTTTAACATAATCACGTATGAAAAGTTAATGCTCTTTTCGTCATGTCCTAGACTCCTAGCTAGCCTACATTAACTTTTCAAAACTGTCCGCAGAAGAAAAGAGCATCCAAGAATGATGTACTCCGTATGAATTTGGTTTCGAGAAAAAAAACTTGAAACTCGCAACGGTGCTAAACAAATCCCAATTGAATAGTATTAAGCGAATGATTACAACAAAGATACTCCCTCCCTTCCCTCATATAAGGCTCATTTGCTTTTTCGATACTATTCACAAACAGAGAGAATCTTCTCGTTTTCTTTCAATATATAGAAATAAATATAGGCATGTGAGATCTTGTTTGATTCGTCTCAATGAGTATTTTGAGAATATTAAAAATTATAATTTTTATCATCGTATATTTAGAGATATTAACGTTACAAAATGTGTCTCGACAAATGTGTTAAAAGCAAATGAGAAGATCATTAAGGGACAGAGGAAGTATTGTTTAATCGAACCAGTTTATTCCCGCCACGACAGAATCTAGTGGCCTAGCTAGATATGAACAATTCCTACCCCAACAACCTGTTAGGGGGATGTGGATCGACAAGCCCAAAACCTAAACTCGAAATAAAGAATAAGAAAACTAAAAGAGACTAACCAGAGACATTCCAAAGACAAGAAAAGTCTAAGTTTCAACGTCTAGAACACTCTCTGGCCCGAGCTCACTACAACAACACTCCAACTATCCTAAGACTCGACCACCTTGATCTTGTCCCTCCATATCATTTCCGCTCAACTCTTCTTTGACCAACCTCTATCTTTGCGCAAACAAATTAAGAATACCTAATTGCAAGTTTATTTTCTAAGAAAAACTCAACCAATTGCATTTCCTTTCTATGAAAAAGTAATTTGATCCAATCTAGTGTAGTACTAGTACATTACTACGTTTTGTATGATTTGATGTTGAGATTTCATCAAAGAGAAGTAGTAAAACTCAGTTTTGTTAACACTTAGGGATGGATGCGACAAAACTCTAATAGACAGTAGACAAGCCCTATTTTGACTGAACAAGACTCCTAGGGTCATCAAACCCCACCCGGGTTAATAAGTACAAAATACAGTAAATGAATATTGAGAATGGGCCCATGTAACATGTTTGAGTCCTAAAAACGGGTTAAGTAACCCGGTTTGGTTACTGTTTGTTGAAGTAGGGGTAACTAACCCTTTTTTTGTACACGCGCGCCTCCTATTTTCTTTCTCTTCCTTCATGACCGTCTTGCTCTCGCAGCAGTCTTGCCTTTCATACAAACCCCGCCTTGTTCCTCCTTCATCCTTTCCTCCTCGCCTCGCCTCGCATCCTCCGAGACTCGCCTCGCCTCGCAGCCTCCGAGACTCGCTTCGCCTCGCAGCCTCCGAGACTCGCTTCGCCTCGCCTCGCAGCCTCTGAGACTCGCTTCACATCGACTGGATTGGATGGCTCGCATCGACGTTTCCAGTAAGATTAATGAAGCACGCTTCGCATGCTTCATAGATACTCTCTCGGGGTAGCTTCTGGGATGAGATTCAAGGATTGAACATCAATCTGTCGTCGCGAGATAAGAAACATTCTGTCACAAGTACGATCACAAATAGCAGATACATCGTTCTTGCTGCAATTCGAATTCAAGGTAAGAATAATTCTGTCATCATATAATTCCATGACTGTGAATGCTCAAACACACGAAAATTTAAAAAAAAACAGAGATTTTTATGACTTTTTGGATTTCTGATGACAACTTATTGTTGAAAAATAACGAATATGATATCATATGCTCCATAGAGCAATAATTTATAGTACATGGAATTTAAAAATCAATAGTTTAGTATTAGAATTGAAAATTATGATGACAGATTGTTGTTTGGATTCATATTCAAATCAGGATTTGAACAAACATGATGTTGTTAAAAAAGGATTTTGATGACAAAAAAATGATTAGACACAATGTTGGATTAATATTGGAAATTTGATGACAAAGTTTATATGGATATAAAATGATACTTTGAATGTTGATGTTGATGATAAAATGATGCTAAGATGGAATAATGATTAGATATGAAATATTGAATGACAGAATTTTGAATAAAGAAAGATGTTGTACAAAATTGTAATTTTGAGGATAGAATATTGGATTAAGATTGGAAAGTTGATGACAGAATTATCAACTTAGTTTTAGAATTGAAAGTGTGATGACAGATTGTTTCTTAGTTTCATTTCAATTCATGAGCTGAACAGTGAGGACAAAATGTTGATAAACTAAGGATTTGATGACAGAATAGTGATTAGACACAATGTAATTTTGATGACAGTATGTTTTTAAGAGAAAATGTTTATGATAATTGAAATTTGAGATTAAAAATATTGCTAAATATTAATTTTGATTGAGCATTTCATTGTTGTTGTGTGTTAGATGACCGTGGTCAAACTGTTTATAGTTTCTGGAATGAAGAATTTGATTGAATAAAATATGAGATTGATGACAGAAGATAATTTGATAAATTGGATATTAAATGGTATGAATTATTATGTAATGCACTATGTGATTGGTTTTTGATGACAAAAAGATGCCCAGACACAATGATGACCTAGAATTGGAAATTTAATAATAGTATTGAGGTGAATATAGAATGATGCTTTGAGTTGTAAACATGAAGACAGTATAATGCCTAGACAATATAATGTTACTATAGAATAAGATTTTTGATGACAAAAATTTGATAGATGCATAATGTTACTATAGCATTAGATTTTTGATGACAAAATTTGTATGTTTGCATAATGTTGTTTTAGACTTCGTAATTTTGATGACAAAATGTTCTTTAATAGAAAATATTTATGATAATGCAATTTTGTTTGAGAATTTTTTTTGTAATTATTATTAATGTTGTCATCATTATTAATGTTGTCATCATTATTAATGTTTGCAAAATGTTCTTAAATAAAATATTGTTAATACTAATTTTGTTTGAGAATTTCATTAATGTTGTGTGGTTGATGACAGTGGTACAATTTTAATTTGTTTGATGACATAATGTTGCTTAGATATAATTTTATTTAAGGATGATATTTTAAATTGGAATCTTGGTGATGATATGATGCTTGGATAGAATATTGATTAGAAATGAAGTTTCTTAGATTTTGACAGAATGTTGAATTAACATTAGAAATTTGATGACAGAATTTTAATGCTAGCATAATATTGCTTGGAATTTGAATTTTGATAACATGATGATCCTTATACAATATTGTTGTTTAAAATCGGA
Organism: Oxyria digyna; assembly: GCA_029168935.1. NCBI lineage: Eukaryota > Viridiplantae > Streptophyta > Magnoliopsida > Caryophyllales > Polygonaceae > Oxyria > Oxyria digyna. The sequence goes on along the minus strand of JAPVLV010000004.1, from coordinate 10,153,362 downwards.
AGTTTGATGACATATTTTTTATGGATGCATAATGTTACTATAGAATTTCATTTATGATGACCGAAATTTGATGGATGCATAATGTTGAAGAAAATACTTCAAAAGAGGCACAAATTGGTCAAGAGATTTGAAGTGAGGGCGCTGAATGGATTCCAATACCAAGTGATTGGAGGAGATTTCTATAGAGAAGCAACAATGAAGAAGAAGGTGCAATATAAGTGGACCCATTGGACACAACAGAAACTCATGCATGAACAAAATACAAGAAGTCAGAAGTACTCCATTGGATTTTGAAAATTTTGTTTATAAAAATATATGTATGCATATACAACTTGCATTTCTTTTGGTTCAGCAAAGTTTTGATGACAAATGAAGGTTGATGACTGTTCAATTACTGAATCCCCACAACACTGTCACCAAGCTTTATCACAATTGGATGAGAGGCAAATGAAGCACGCTACGTGCTTCATAAGATTAATATAAAAAGACAACAAGATTAGACCATTTAATAGACTATGTGATAATAATAATAAATCTTGATGACAGTATAAGAATCCAACTATTATAGAAGAAAATGAACATTGATGACAAATGAAGGTTGATGACAGTTCAATTACTGAGTTGTTTTAGACATTTAAATAGGGCAATAAAACTTTAACATTGAAAAAAGAAATGAACACTTTAAGACAATAGAATATAGATGACAAATGAACAAAAGAAAAATATCGACGACAGTTAAATTATGACTATAAAAAAATAATGGAGTTTTTAAGAATTTTTTTTATTTAGGAGATTATTAACAATAAAAAAGATGTTTTAGGGATTGAAAGAAAAATAGATAACATGGAAAACAAATTATGATATTTGAACAAACTGGATGACAATACAACATTGGATGACAGAACATAAAAAAAAGGATGACTAAATAATTATATAATGATTGATCAAATATAAAGCAAAAAGAAGAAGATTTTATTTAACTTTCATCACTGAAATAACAATACAAGCAAATTGTAATCATTACAGCAAACTGTCATCATACAGCAAACAGTGTCATCTAAAATCCAAAACCAAGCATATTATCCAAACTATATTGTACATATCAAACCAAACATATTGTTTGCTATAGACTTTCCCTTCGAGAAAAAAAAATCCAATACAAGGACTTGCTGATTTGTTTTCTGTTTTTTTCTTGCACGGGAGCCAACTTGGGTATTTTCTCATTAGTTACTTGAAAGAAATAAACTTGTTGTTCTTTGTGTGCCTTAGAGCTCCGTCTTTGTTGGTGAAGGTTATGTATGTTGTCGCAACGTTTTGGTCTTTGTGCACATGTAGATGTCGATTTCCATCCCTCTACGCAACCAACCGCTGAACAAGATGTTGTTGCACAATTTTTTGCTGCATATTTCACTGCTGCACAGCCAGCAGCTGCACGTTTCACTGCTGCACAGCCAGCAACTGCACATTCCACTGCTGCACAACAATAAGGAAAACAGAATAAAATTGTCATCAACAAAAAAAGGACAACAAACCCTTTATTACTACATACAAGATACTATAATCAAATCTCAAAACTTTAGATAACTACTGTCATCAAATTCAAACAAAAAATCAAATATAGAGCACTAAACTGTCATAAAAGAGACCTAATTTTATTATTAGAACAACATGATAGAAATTTGATGACAAATCAACATTGTCATCAACAAGAAGAAAAAAAACAAACAAATCCTTCATGACTATACACAAGATACTGTAATCAAACCTCAAAACTTTTAAATAACCAATGTCATCAACCTTCAAACAAAATCAAATAGAGTAATAAAACTGTCATCAAAGAGACCTAAAATACTATATTTGAACAAAACATGATAGAAATTTTGAACAACAAACATAATCATACAAAGAAATGATTAAGATCATAAAAGCTTTAATAAGGCATACAAGATACTGTAATCAAAATCTCAAAAACCTTAAATAACTACTGTCATCAAATTCAACAAAAAATCAAATATAGAGCACTAAACTGTCATCAAAGAGACCTAATATAAATTATTAGAACAAACATGATAGAAATTTGATGAGAAATAAACATTGTGATCAACAAGAAGAAATAGACAAACAAATCCTAATATAGAATATTTTGTAATAAAATCTCAAAAACTTTTAAAACCATCAAATGTCATTAACATTCAAAACAAAAATTAAATAGAGCAAAAATACTGTCATCAAAGAGTACTAAAAAACTGTATTTGAACAAAACAAAATGTCAATCACATTGCCATCCACATTTTCGTCCACATTTGAACAAAACACATTGTCATCAATATTGTAATGCACAAAAAAAAAATAGAGCAAAGAACACTGTAATCAAGGGAAAACCATCTCGATGACAAACACATTGTCATCAACAATAGTATAATACTCAGATCTCACTAAACAAACTGTCCTCAACATAAAACACAAACAAACACATTGTCATCAAAACAAAAACCAGATGACTAAGCAAATTAACTGTCATCAACATCAGTTTATATAATTGTACTCTAAAATAGTAGAATATTCAAGTGAAAACCATCTCAATGACAAACATATTGTCATCCAGAATAGTATAACAATGACATCTCACTAATAAACTGTCCTCAACATAAAACACAAACAAACGCATTGTCATCAAAACAAAAACCAGATGTATAACCAAACTAACTGTCATTGAAACTACAAAACTAACATAAATTACACGCAAATAAAAATAAGAAAGAACAAAAAAAAAACTAAATACCATAAATATGATGACAAATACGAAAATTAAACAAATAAAACTGTAACCAACACATGCAAAAGGACAAACAAGTAAAAAATCAAAGAGATACAGTAAGAAAAGTGCAATTCGCAAGCAAAACACAAAAAAAAAAACTGTAATCAAATCGAAAAAAGCAAAATCGCACTCAAAATCAAACCGTAAAACCTAAAAACACAAAACAAAAGCAAAAACTGAATTAAATACATACTTGTGACTGATTGTGGATGAAATTTGGTCGAAATACACACAGAAACAAGAGGAGAACAACTGCATTACAGTAAAACAACAAAACATCGATCAAAACCCTAATTTCTACAAAAATCAACCAAAAATCGAAATAAAAAGTACCTGGAGATCGTGCGTGAGGATAGAAGCTCGAAATCGACGAGAAACAACAAGAAATCGCGGCCAAATGGAGCGGAATGCTTGGAAGAGGAAGGAGGCGTGAAGAGCGTGAAAGAGGAACGAGGAGAAATCGTGAATGGAAAGTGGAGAGAATTTAATTAGGGAAGGTATATATATTTTTCTATTAAAAATTTAATTAGAAAATGAAAAGGGTTAGTTACCACTTTAAATTGGAAGACATGTTATATTACACTCAGAGAGTGCAATAAGGGGCAAAGGCCCCGTTTTGCGGTTTGAGTCAACATTAAATGGGCCGGTCCAAATATTGATGGGCCAGGACCATGTGATAATTTTTCTTCCTAGTGCCCGAGGTCATTTTCATTGGATACTTATTAAAAGTACGGCACTTTAAACAATGTGAATGAATGTGTACGGCATACAAGAAGAAATTAGGGTACTCAAATGAAACTCTCGTAAACATAATCCATCGTCAACTAAAACTATTGAAAATATAAGTGAATGTGTAAAATGGTAGTTTACGAGTAGCCAGAGTAAGAGTTGAGTAGTACAATATTATCATATATTATCACAATTGCTATACATCGTTTGGATGAGAATAATTCATTCGTGACATATATGCATTTTCCCCCATTGTCAGTTGATTATGAGATACAATTGGACTTACTTGTGAACATCGTTTGGATGAGAATAATTCATTCGTGACATATATGCATTTTTCCCCATTGTCAGTTGATTATGAGATACAATTGGACTTACTTGTGAACATTACTTGTTCACAGTTAAGACTATATACATATATAAGGTAGTGATCGTTTTACATGCACGAAAAGTACTGTATGTTCACATATTTATCTTATATATTAAAGCTGAAACTTTTAGAGCCTCTAGAGTGATTTTAGGCTAGGTTGTCAAGTTATTTTTATTTTTTATTTTTAACTTTAATTAAAAATATATTGAATAATTAACTCAACAAATAAATCTTACGTATAAAACAATCACTTTATTCAATATAAAAACAATACAAATTATCCTATCCTATTAAGAATAAATTTTAAATTTAATTATGATATATATAATTAAATTATATATCATTTATGAAATGAATATGTATTAATTAGTATTCACAAACAAAAAGTTAAATTTATTTTGCTTATTTGATGAGAGTTAAACTTAATTTTTAGACAAACTTGACTTAAACCGTATAAATTTTTACGACGAACAACCTGAAATACCCGTGCCATGCACAGGTCACTACACTAGTAAGGTAGTAATTTTCACAGTTAACATCTCGCATCTCGCATCTTAAAATATATTTCGACCTAATCCCAATCCAGTAAATATAAACCTTTGATCATCCAAATTCTGCTTTAAGGAGCAAAACAATGACATAAATTCACTTGCAAACATAATTAAGAACTCTATCTTATCTATATAAAACTTGGCTGTCCGTAGCCCGAATTGAATGAAATCGGTACCGCCTATTAATGACCTCCGTTAATGGGCTGCAGAATGGGCCTCAATTTTTTCCCTCGGTCCAGCCCGTTTCGCTTCGTCCTGCATCATGAAATTGGTACTGAGTTAATGTTTAACCCTATTCTTCCCCCTCCAAGCAGCGCCGTTTCTATCTATTCCTTCCTCCTCCTCCAAAGACGATTGCTTCCGGCTCTTCCCTTCCCTCTTGCCTGCTGTCGATACACTGGTTCTTCTGATCCATTTGTGGTATTCACTTGCAATCGAAAGACGAGAACCAGCTCCATCAAGTTTCAGCAATTAGGTCCTCAGTGGAAAGGTGAACATTCTTCCGTCTATGCTTTCTGTGTGCAGAGAGATTTGAATTTGATGCAATGGATGAGCCTCCGTCTATGCTGCATATTGAAGTTTTTTATTTTGATGGGCCTTCTGATGAGGCAACCTCCCTTGGGCACGCTGAAATCAATTTTCTAAAAACAAACTTTGCAGATTTAAGTGACGTCTGGATTCCTCTATGGGGAAGCTTGCTCAACATCTCGGTTCAAAGTTGCATTTGAGAATATTCTTGGATGACAATCGATGTTGAAATGCTATGACTGATTATTTGGCTAAGATGGCAAAGGAGGTTGGAAAGAAGGTAACACCTCACTTGAGCCTGGGTGCTGGTGTTGGTTCGTTATTTTTAGTATACATTGCTTCATATTTTTGATTCCATGCTAAATTCATATCACAATTTTTTTTTCCAGGATCGTCTTTGGCTACGAATATCCAGCTTACGAGTGTTTGAAAACTGTAGAGAGGAATAAGCCAGAAATTGAGCAAATTCGTTTTTGGTGATACTATCGGTATAATGCCATAGTTCCTTGAGAGTTAGTACCTTGATCCAACTCTAATTTCTTTAATTTGATCAATTTAAGATTCTTGCTTCAACTTTCTTAAGGATCTGAAGAGGGGGAAAAGACCTATCGATTCAGCTGAAGCTGAAGATCATGCTCAACCTGATCGCAAATGACCTGCTTTAGCAAGGTATCTCCCTCTTTCTTTATCTCCTCTAATTTCTCAGCCGAATTTCATCGCCTAAACCCTAGCGTTAGCGGTAATTCTATAGACTATCGATTACGAACCAGAATCGATCTCAATCTCTTAGGTGAGCTATCCAATTTTATTTGGTTTCCATTTCGAAGTTTCGTTTTGATTTTTAAAAATTCTGACTGATTTCGACTTTAGGTTTTGTGATGAACGGATTTGAATATGGCTGCAACTGTAATCAACGAAGCCATGATGTCTTCATCGTCAACTATAGAATCGATCACTTCGGTGAGCAATCGAATTCGATTTTCTTTTCATTAGTAAAATAATTCAATTGATTGTATATTGAATGCGATTGTAATCAGAGAAGGGTTTTCGAGCTATGGAGGGCGGAGCACAGTATAATCCTTCTTAATTGTGGATTTGTCCAGTTTGACAATGAAGACGCTGCTCAGAGTGCCATTGATAAACTCAATGGTATATTGATAAATGACAAAGGTTGATCTATTCTGCTTTTTGAATTTTAGGAACTCAAAATTATGCTTTCTGTTTGTGTAACCTTTTGGGTTCAGTTGGTCTAACTTACCATGAACTTCTTTCTGTTTTTTGCTTGCAATTGTTGCTCAAACAGAAGATAATATACACATTTTTATAGCAGAGGGAACCGTAGGAATGCATTCTTTTTATCCTTAATCTTCTAATTGTTATTGCTATGTGGGACTAATTTAGGAAGTATCAGGTTCTGCAGTTCATGGATATTGGGACAAACATTTCAGCATGATTGGTCTGTAGAAGTGTATGATTCAAATACTTATTGTGTAATGTGGCAGCTCATATCAATTTCTGTGCCTCTTCAACCTTTTTCCTGCATGTTCTATTTTTTTTTTTGAGTTCAATGTTGCATTATGGTTTGCTTATTAGAGCTGGCTTCTGGTTGAGTTCGAAATTGTTGAGAAATTGGCCTCTTTTTATGTCCTGGTAAGTTTTCTTGACATGACCTTGAATAGAGAGAACTGCTGAATGTTATTGTATAAGAAATAGAAAATCTAATGGACAAAAATATGTTCCAGGTCATTGCAGCATACATGATGATTGACTCTTTGAATAAGAAAGGATATAATGGTTACGCAATCCGAGTTCCATCATTCACTGAAATTGTGCAAATATTTACACTTGATGCTCCGGTATTTTTTTTGTTACTATATATATATATATAGTTGTTTAATTTACTTTCTTTTTAGATCATGCAAGGTAGATCGATAGCTTGATGAATACATGTAACCAAATGGGTCATATCATGAGCCTCCGTCTATGCTGCATATTGAAGTTTTTGATTTTGATGGGCCTTCTGATGAGGCAACCTCCCTTGGGCACGCTGAAATCAATTTTCTAACAAACTTTGCAGATTTAAGTGACGTCTGGATTCCTCTATGGGGAAGCTTGCTCAACATCTCGGTTCAAAGTTGCATTTGAGAATATTCTTGGATGACAATCGATGTTGAAATGCTATGAGTGATTATTTGGCTAAGATGGCAAAGGAGGTTGGAAAGAAGGTAACACCTCACTTGAGCCTGGGTGCTGGTGTTGGTTCGTTATTTTTAGTATACATTGCTTCATATTTTTGATTCCATGCTACATTCATATCACAATTTTTTTTCCAGGATCGTCTTTGGCTACGAATATCCAGCTTACGAGTGTTTGAAAACCGTAGAGAGGAATAAGCCAGAAATTGAGCAAATTCGTTTTTGGTGATACTATCGGTATAATGCCATAGTACCTTGAGAGTTAGTACCTTGATCCAACTCTAATTTCTTTAATTTGATCAATTTAAGATTCTTGCTTCAACTCTCTTAAGGATCTTAGTAGCTTTGTTTGTGAGCGTGTAACTGATATTTTTATTTCACGGTACTTAAATAATAATCCATTTATCAGTAAAAGATAATTTCCTAGGTTAAGTACGTGCAATGAATCTTTTTCTATACAAACGGGTCCAAAGAATTTCATTACTTTATACCTTAGTTTTAGATTATACATATCTGATATTGAACAGTTGAAGATGTGTAGGATATTGCAAAATTTGCATGTCATAGGTTGGAAGTTGGACCTCTTTGTGGTTTTGTAACTTGATGAAATATTTATTGCCCTGTTTGACTAAAAAAGGCACGAGGTTTCAGTTATAATTGCCCTGTTTTAATTTCCATTACGTCATATGCCCTCTAATATGATTTTCCTGCTTCTCTCCTTTCTACTGTAATTATGTTTTCACTTTCATGTTGACAGCATCCCTGTTCCTCTAGAATAGTTGAGTAATATGCTAATACATGTGGATTATAAATTAATAGGTGGGATTAACCGCTGCAGATTAATAGTTGACGAATTACTTTGTTTGTAGTTTACAATTTGTGTTAATAGACCATGGTTTCATATCTTCGTTTGGATGCATGATTTTACCATTTGGGATTTACTGATGTTGATAGTAATTGAATATAAGTTTATTTTGGCTTCTTATGAAGGAGTATGGAGCATATTCTGCTAAAGAGAAGCAGAGACTTTGCAAATTGATGAGAAACTTGATTTTTAATGGAGAACTAGGTTCTGAACCCTACACTCCTACTACCTAGAGTGCAGCAATGGATGTGTTTTACTATCCCGAGTTCAGGGTTGATTTTGGAGCTGGGCTTTTGGACATGCATGCCATGGATGATACAGAACTCCTTTCTGAGGTAAACTTTTCCCCTTTCTATTGTCTTATTCCATGAGTGCTTGATCAACATTGGTTTACAGTTAGCTAACTTTTATTTAAAAACTAAAAATCTGATTGCAAGAGTATTCTATTTCTAAATGTCTGATATTATGATACAGTGAAATAAGTTATCTTCTGCAGGCTTTGTATACATTTTAAGATTTCTTTGTGCTCTATTATTGTTCTTCCAATTCAAGGATTTTCAAGCAGCTGCACAAACTTAGTGTATTTGAAACTACACTAAGAATGGTGTATTGTTTCGAATAACAGGCACGATAATAGAAAATAAAGATTTAGAATTCAATTTGCAAGCACAACAGACAGCTGCTGTTAATATGGTGTTGATATATATTTCTATCTGATTTTTCCCCACAAATTATTGTTTGAGAATGTGCAACCCCTCTAATTTTCCTGTGGATCTTGCAGGCGACATGCCTCGCTACGATGACCGCTACAGTACACGCCTCTATGTAGGCCACCTGTCTTCACGAACCCGAACCCGTGTTCTGGAAGATCTCTTCAGCCGATATGGCAGGTAAATGCATGCTTCAGTGGTAGATGTTGTTTGGAAGATTTGCCTAATACAAGAAAAACAGCAGCCATTTTGGAACATTTGATCAACCATATATTGAGCTTGGTTTTCCCTCATACATTGTCTATTTAAAGCTTTGTTTGTAGTTTAAAATTTGTGTTAATAGACCATGGTTTCATATCTTCGTTTGGATGCATGATTTTACCATTTGGGATTTACTGATGTTGATACTAATTGAATATAAGTTTATTTTGGCTTCTTATGAAGGAGTATGGAGCATATTCTGCTAAAGAGAAGCAGAGACTTTGCAAATTGATGAGAAGCTTGATTTTTAATGGAGAACTAGGTTCTGAACCCTACACTCCTACTACCTAGAGTGCAGCAATGGATGTGTTTTACTATCCCGAGTTCAGGGTTGATTTTGGAGCTGGGCTTTTGGACATGCATGCCATGGATGATACGGAACTCCTTTCTGAGGTAAACTTTTCCCCTTTCTATTGTCTTATTCCATGAGTGCTTGATCAACATTGGTTTACAGTTAGCTAACTTTTATTTAAAACCTAAAAATCTGATTGCAAGAGTATTCTATTTCTAAATGTCTAATATTATGATACAGTGAAATAAGTTATCTTCTGCAGGCTTTGTATACATTTTAAGATTTCTTTGTGCTCTATTATTGTTCTTCCAATTCAAGGATTTTCAAGCAGCTGCACAAACTTAGTGTATTTGAAACTACACTAAGAATGGTGTATTGTTTCGAATAACAGGCACGATAATAGAAAATACAGATTTAAGATTCAATTTGCAAGCACAACAGACAGCTGCTGTTAATATGGTGTTGATATATATTTCTATCTGATTTTTCCCCATAAATTATTGTTTGAGAATGTGCAACCCCTCTAATTTTCCTGTGGATCTTGCAGGCGACATGCCTCGCTACGATGACCGCTACAGTACACGCCTCTATGTAGGCCACCTGTCTTCACGAACCCGATCCCGTGTTCTGGAAGATCTCTTCAGCCGATATGGCAGGTAAATGCATGCTTCAGTGCTAGATGTTGTTTGGAAGATTTGCCTAATACAAGAAAAACAGCAGCCATTTTGGAACATTTGATCAACCATATATGATATGATCATGTAGTTTGGATTAGTCAGAAATTGCATTACTTAATTAAATTACAATCTTATGAATTCCCACACCTACTGAAAAAGAAAAGGTAAAGAACTGGGGAGAAGAGAATTTAAGGGTTTTGGAACATTTGATCAACCATATATGTTATGATCATGTAGTTTGGATTCCACACCAACAAATCATACTCGCTAATACGTCAAGACATATTTTAACTAAATTACTAACATTACTGAACACAGAACAATAAGGCTGAAGTATAACTACCTTTGATTTCTTATCCCGAAGCAGGTATCATAACATCCAAGTTGCCCGAAGTTGCAACAACGCAGGAGAAAGAGAAGATGGGTCGCTTTACCACCTCCTACAGTTCGGAAGAGAATTCAAAGCCACGATAAACGAGGTAACCACATTAACAACGTACACTACGCTGTCAAAGACATACTGAAAAATTTCTAAATATTCTATTCTAATATGCAGGATTCCCTAACATTTCATTGCATTGTGGAAATAAAGAGAATCATCATTAGAGATAACTGGTTTTATTTATCATGCCAAGATGGCAATTGCAAGAAAGGGCTAATTAAGCAGGGGGCGTGGTACTGGTGCAATGGATGTAACAGCAGGTGTGAAACACCAGTTATTAGGTGAGCTTATTCGGCATATTAGGGAAATACAGAGTTGTTATTACTCTCTATACGTTATTGCCGAATTTAATAATTAAAATGCAGGTACAAGCTGTATCTAGAAATTAGCGACATGACATCCACAATCATGGTAAGTCTGTTTGACTCAATCGCTGAGAAACTTGTGCGTATACCACCTGACTCCCTCTACGCTATGTCTGAGGTACTATACATCACGCCTTATTAAATATCTTGCCTAAACTACAGAACAGTTAACTAACACATGCATATCGATTTTTTAAATTCCAGCACGCAGATGGAGGTAACACCTTGCCCACCCCACTCATCAAATTAGCTAGCACATTCCACTTGCTGGAACTCCAAACACATACTTATTATAATCACGGCACTCATGAGTCATTTATTTGTAGTGATGTCATTACTGATGACAGTTTGTTCGAGGTAAGCTTTTTTAAAATGTACATCAATTAGAAATTATATATTGAATCACAGAGTAACATAGAACATGCTATATGTTTTTTACAAAAAAGGGTGTTGGAAGTGATGATCAATCAAGCAACAGCAATTCGGAGATTGGATCAGTTTCCGGTCAAGATGTGCAGCATGAACAGACTAATGAAGCTGCAGACAACACAACAAAGGGAAAATAAACCTGCAGGAAGGTTTACTCATCGACTGAAGATAAATTCTAAGATGCAGAAGATTTCAAAAATCAATTTTCGTTTGATTACTGTTTCATACGAATTCAAAACAATGACAGTACTAGAAGTTTTTCTGTTTTAAATTTCATTTAATTCAATGGCCCAGTTTACACTTCGTTCACGAGTACATGAAACTTCAGTACTATATTCCCTCAACATACGACATCTAAATGCAATTTTGATACACAAATCAGATGGTTCATACATGTAAGTAAATCCTCAAAATTAACACTTACCGGATACCAATCTTCAGCGATGGACCGATGGTCGTGGTACGGCGTGTATCACCACTCGGACCATTCCATATGATGTGTTATCCACTTTGGTCCGAAATCGGAAAGTGATATTCATAATTGAGTCAGATTTCCCACTCATAGTGGGAGATATGGAATTTAATTCAAAAACCAATTTACCCTTAAACTTAACAAATAAAACTACTCAACTAAGGAACACATGGTGAAGATTCTGTAATGACACGGCATAATTTTCCATCAAACAAACATGAGCATCCAGCACCTGGATAGAAGTATAACAGCCCGGAAGAAACAACCAATGCCCCATTCACTGTTTGGAAGACAGATAAAAACAAGAGAAGCAGCAAACAACGTTTCGATAAGGCTCAAATGTTACATCTTCCTAACCTAGGTTGTTATAGAATCATTTGTTTATTATAAAAATCAAAATATTATTACTACAATTCAAAAACACAAACAGTTGCCTCATCACATATCCTAGACATTTCATCAAACACTAGGCGGGCGAATAAACAATGGTTCAAAACGATAGTACATTTAAACTCATCTTCCATAGATCTACTTTCAGCAACACACCTGTTTATGTTAACTACAACGCTCAATATGAATAAGTCAAAATCATAACCATTAAAATCACAACACCGGCTCAATCCACGGTAGCTGGACAACAATTTTTAATCACCATCAGTTTTTGTTACTAAGCTCTAACCTATCCAAGAAGATCCGCACTTGTAGAAAAATTACAATTCGAATAGTAGCTCTAATATAAAATTCGAAGAATGGGAGCAATTGAACCAATTGAAAATAGTAGTTTACCTCAAAGCTAGCACCGCAAATAAGCTTAACCCAATTTCCCCTGTGAAGAGAGAGGTGGGGAGGGGTTAGGATGGAAGGAATTTTGAGTGATTCCACCATATTTCTCACACTTTCAAGAGATTTGTTGGTAACTGCATCCACAAAACACTGTCAGTTTACTCCTCAATGCCACAAGGAGAGACAAGAATGAGCGAGAGATTACCAAGAGATTGAGGGCGCAACATCGCACAACGGGGGAAGCTCATGGCCATGGCGCCTATTTGGAGTGTAGCGGAGACGAGAGAAAGATAGAGCGGTTAATTAAGGGACCGTTCGCTAAAAGTAAAAATTTGGGTATGGGGTTAGAATCTCATACGATGTTTGGTATAAGTTTGAGGATTGAGATTATTTGAAGACATTATGTGAGGAAATTATATGAGGAGAAGGTATGAGAATCTAATATCCGAAGGAAGGGGACGTTATGAGAACTCCATACTCATTCGGTTTGAGAAATGAATTTTCTAACCTAAATTTAACATAACAAACAACATATTTCATGATCTTATTTCATAACTCCATACCTCATTCGTCAATCCATGTAAACAAACAACCCCTAAGGTGCAATGCTAATCTACTCTCTTTATACCGAACTTTGGTAATCTCTCGCAATGAACATGTTTCTTCTTTCGAGATTAATAATATTATACTCCTTTTCTTTCATAACGTTCTTCCTATTTCAGCTAATCGCATATATGTCCACAACAATTAACAGGAAAACAGTCACCCATATGAACTCCCAGAAGAAATAGCCAACCTGTGCAACACCACCCATACATTGGAGATTAAAACACATACCTACTATGACCACATAACACACGAAGCTTTCTGCTGCAACAACATTAAGCCACACAGACAGATAACCAACCCCAACACCAAACCTGGCAATGACACCGTCAACATACCTGATGATCAGTGGACACCGGAACCCTACTGCTACAATCAACACCTGGATTTCTCATTCGATGATATTGAAGACACAAACGACTGGGAAGATTGGGTATTTTCCCAAAAGAACAAGAGCGAAAACGACAGAGAGTAAGTACCTCCAAAAATGTATCATGCTTTAATGCAAACAAATATACTAACAAAGACTGACCAGTTTAATGTATGGTTCAGAGACTGCAGTACTGAGAATGGAGAAGAAACACCAAACGAAGGACACCACGAAATATAGAACATTTCACAAAGGAAGACGACTACAGCTTTGACCAATATGCTCTACCAAAAATAATTACATGCCTGTTTCCCATGGCATATCCTGCTTACTTTAGGTTTCAAATTAACGTCTTCATTTGTCATACTACTACAGTTTCATAGTGTCGATCTTATCAGTTGTTTCAAATCCTCAACTTCAGTCTTACACATATGCTACGTTCATTTACAAACTACATCATCATATGACACCCGTATTATTCAGAATATAAAAAAACGATAGCAAAAACAAATTAATCCATTTTGGTTGAGAAAAAAATAAAGAAAGATCAATAAGGAAAAACAAGACTACAATAAGGGATTTTAAAATAAAACAAGAGGCCAAAAAAGCATGAAATAAAACCAAAAAAACATCCGCAATAAACTCAACAACACAAAACACTCAAAAAATCATACCAAATTACCCGCGCGGAGCGCGGGTGCCCGTTTCTAGTTATACAAATGAACAACTTGTTCCTAAAATCTTAATGATCAATGTGATGTTGCTTTGCAGAACACATTAACAATAGAGAAGAAAGCTAATGCAGCAATTCTGGACTTGATTTGCCCTCTCTTTGGCAATGGCCTTGTCTCTTTAAACCTCTTAGCTTCCTCTGCTGCTAATACACTGTGAATTTTGACGCAACCCATGATTGATTCTTGAGTATTCTTTCAGCTTATGCCTTGCTTGCTCTGTTATTAGGACTTCTATATAAACTGCAAGGCAATGTTTGAGAATGAGTCAAATTTGAAAACTACAGGTGTTTGAGGAAGAACAAAAAATAAAACATGGTGGAAACATGTTTATTGACATTGTAGATCCCTTGTTGGTTCTGTGGGCTGCAATAAGATTCCATTGCAAATAATTGAGAAAGTTGGATTTGTTGGAATGATTGCCTTTAACTACTTCCATTATACTATTAGAGTCGCTTTACGTCTAGATCGAGATCTTATTGCTCTTGATACGAAGCAATTTGTACAAGTATTATACTTATAGAAAGTTTACAGTGATTCTTTTTTAGGAAATTGAGTAGAAATCAGGGGTGCGACTATATAGTTTATGAAGATAATGGTGAAAAAGCAATTTGCACGAAGGCTTTATTCAGCCTCTGGAGCTGAAATAATAGATAAGAGTAAAATAAATTACTAGAAAAAACTAGAACATAATGGTGAAAAAACTATTTAAATATTCTATATTTTTAGCTGAATTTGTGATCATAATGGTTAATTACGAAAAAATATATAATAAATTACTAGAAAATTTTATTTAAGGATACCACATTAAAAGATTAAAAATGTTTTATTATCAAACAATCAACAACTAGATAATCCATTAATATATAAAAAAATTCTGCCGAATGAAGTCTAAGACCAGCTGCAATGGTATCGGCGTGGTGCCGGCAAGGAGATACGGCAAGGATGCCGTGAGTTTTCTTCCCCATTGATGACACCATGCCACGGCAAGGGAGATGGCAAGCAACGCCACGGCATGCGACGCCGGCTGGCGTGGAAGATTTCCCAATCTTCCGCTTTATATTTTTTTTTTTTTAAAGGGGCTGCCACGTGGCAGCCCCTGATTGGTGAGTTGTATTAATTATTTAATTTCACATTACACCTCCTAATCACTAAAACGCTTATAACTTAAAATATAAAAATGATAAAAATAAATAAAAATTACCAGCGGCTTTATTTTTCCGAGATCTACAAATAGAGACCAATATTGATTATATTTGGAGCCTCCTACCTCGATCTCTCAATTCCGATTATTTATTCTATTGTTAATATATTGTTAAATTGTGAATATAATTATTATAAATTTATTAGTTAATTTTATTCGAATTAAATTAATCGTAATATGGATGTAATTGTGTTTTCTTTGGATAGATCCGACGGTGGAGAGAGATTATCCGTGTGTTTTCTCTCGATCGATCCGACGGTGGAGAAAGACCATCACGAGAAAGCACACGGATAGCCACGTGGCGCCATCAGATTGATCTAGAGAAAGCACACAGATAGGTTGTATCCACCGTTGGATCAATTTAGAGAAAGCACAATTTCAACATCTTACCACCGTCGGATCAATCTAGAGAAAGCACAATTTCTAAGCTCTATAAATAGAGACCAAAATTGTCTAAGTTTGGAGCATTCCATCCCAAACACTCTAAACACTTCATTTGTGTCTCCTCCCTCTCAGACGCAGGGAATGTATTCCCCAGACGCTGTCGAGTTTGTTGCGGAAACGCAACCCGCAATACAACCGAAGGCAAAGGGTCGTAAAAAAGGGAAGGAGCCAACCACTGGTGAGGCGACAACCCCGAATGCTCAACCACGGAATGTGCAATGGAGCGAGAAGGAGGATGTGATACTCATTCGTTGCTACATGGATGCTTGCACATGTTCGATTATCGGCACCAATCAGAAGTACGCTACTCTGTTCAAAAAGGTTCATGAGATGTACGAGGCGTCAAGGAAGGATGCGCTGTTCACAGGAGTCATTTCACGTACTGCCGATTCCCTTCGGAAAAGAATGTTTCGGATCAAGACTGAAATTAGTCACTGGCTTGTCTCCTACGAAAGGGCTGTGTCTGCAGTTGGCCAGCGCAGTGGATTCAACGAGGATAACGTGATCGACACGGCTCAAGAATTTCACAAGGAGAAGTACCACAATGGGTTTTCCATGTGGAGCCAGTGGGAAGCTTTGAAGAAGTACCCGGAGTACGAGTTATACTTGGATTGGGAGAGTCAGTTGAAGAAGAGGCAAGATCAATCTAGAGACCACGTGGATCTTGCTGACGATGGGAGTGAAAGAATGGAAACAACAGACGGCAGTAGTGGAACAAAGCGGTATCGCTTGGTTGACGATAGTGTCTCGAGTCCCAAGCGCCCGATGGGTCGGGACAAGGCAAAAAGGATGTCTAAAGGTGGAAGTTCTACGAACACCAGTATGGATGCAATAAGCGAGGGATGGGTGCAATTCAACGATAACTTTCCCCAACATCTTGAGTTGGAAAGGCAGAGGATGCAGTGGGAAAAAGAGTGTCTTAACACCAAGATTGAGTTTGAAAGGGAGAAGGAGGCCAGGAAACTGAAGGACCAACTCTTGAAAGAGGAGGCGCTGAAAAACCAAAGGATGGGATACATGATGCAACTTTTGAACAACTACAACAACCTGACGGACCAGCAAAGAGCATTGGCAGATCAACTGGCTGCAGAGTTTCTCCCGAAGAACTGAAGTGTGATGCTTGTTTAACTGTGTTTTGTCTTTAATTTTCCCTTTGTGTTTGCATTTTCATTACCTTGGTTTGATGCTTGTTTAAGTGTGTTTTGTCTTTAATTTCCTCTATGTCTTTGCATTTTCATTACCTTCGTTTGATGCTTGTTTAAGTGTGTTTTGTACTTTAATTTCCGCTTTGTATTTGTATTTGCATTTTCATTTCCTTGGTGTAATTTGTTTCAGTGTGTATTGTACTTTAATTTAAGGTTTGTGTCAATTTACTTTCTGAATTTGAATCTCAAAGGCTAGCCACGTGGCACCGTCGGATTGATCTAGAGAAAGCACAAGGATAGCCTCTATCCACCGTTGGATCGGTCTAGAGAAAGCACAATAATAGCCTATTTCCACCGTCGGATCAAACTAGAGAAAGCACATAGATAGCCACGTGGCACCGTCGGATTGATCTAGAGAAAGCACAAGGATAGCCTCTATCCACCGTTGGATCGATCTAGAGAAAGCACAATAATAGCCTCTCTCCACCGTCGGATCTATCTAAGTCATGCCTATATAATGCAGATTTTGGAACTCATTTCAAATATACCAACTTTTCTTCCATTTCAGATACACCAACTCTTCTCAAACACAACCATGTCCGCTACATCAAACTCTACATCGTCCGATGAAAGTTTGATTGATGCATCTTCTTCCGCTTCTTCCTCCAATCACCTCAACAAAGTTCATAGGTTCTTAATGTCCAGTATACCTCATATGATGCAGTCCATCCAACACCAACACCAACAACCACAAAAAAGAACTTCGAATAACAAGCGTAAATATATTGACAGAAGCAGAGTCGACCATGCTATGCAATTGGAACGAGATTACTTCGTTCCTAATGCAATATATGCAGATAAGTTCCGACGCAGATACAGAATGAGGAGGTCCTTGTTCGAAAGAGTGGTTGCTGGTGTGGTGCAAGAAGATGAATACTTTGTGCCCAAGCCAGACGCTGCTGGGCGTCCGGGGTTATCCACACTCCAAAAATGTACTGCAGCCATTCGAATGCTAGCTTACGGGTGTTCTGCTGACGCAGTTGATGAGTATTGCCGCATGGGCGAAAGTACGGCTCTGGAATGTCTCTCGCATTTTTGTGACGCTGTGGTTGCGAAGTTTGGTGCAACCTACATGAGGAGGGCCAATGAAGACGACGTGAGGAGACTTCTATCAATCAACGATGCAAGAGGCTTCCCGGGCATGCTTGGGAGTATCGACTGTATGCACTGGGCATGGAAGAATTGTCCCACGGCGTGGCACGGTCAATTCCAAGGAAAGAGCAAAACACCTACCCTTGTCCTAGAAGCTGTAGCGTCCCAAGACACTTGGATATGGCATTCCTTCTTTGGGGTTTCTGGTAAATTTAATGACTTAACAATTGTGCAGCGTTCACCAGTTTTTGATGATCTTCTGAACGGCACAGCACCTCCGGTGGAATTTACGGTGAATGGCCATCAATACACCATGCCGTACTACCTTACAGATGGCATCTATCCAGCTTGGGCTACATTTGTGAGTGCCATTCGTAATCCGATAACTCATATGGAAGCAAAGTTCTCTCAACTTCAAGAGTCTTGTCGGAAAGACGTGGAACGTGCTTTTGGAGTTTTGCAAGCACATTTTGCAATTATACGAAATCCGGCTCTTGCTCACAACAGATCCACACTCCGCAAGATCATGGATTGTTGCATCACTCTCCACAATATGATAGTTGAAGATGAGCGCCACAAATACAAAAACTATGATAGAGAAATGGAAAGCTTGAGGATGGACTTCGAACAAGATACCAGGGAAACTATTGGGAATTCAAATGATGACATTCATATCCGTCGGGCGTCTTCTACAATAAACTCTCTCCAAGATTACATGAATATTCACCGTCAAATGCATAGCGTCAACACGCATGAAAAACTCACTTCAGACTTGATGCAACATATTTACAGGATGGGTTGAATGTCCGAGCTTCATCAATCGTGTGTCTTGTTTGTTTTAAGTTCGATGCATTAATTTATGTTTGTTGTTCAATTCGATCATTTTCTGCAGTTCACGTTTTGTAACATGTTGTCTTTTACTTTATTAATTATTGTTTTGTTAGTTTGATTGTTTAATATAAGTAATTTGTTATTAATAACTTTGCATTAGTATATTAATTAAATTTCCTTATTTAAAATTATTTAAATTCAAAATAGAAATAATTAATGAATTTTATTATAATAATAATACATTAACCTATATATTAACAATAACAAAGAATTTTATTTACCAATAATATTTTTAACCCCAAAACCTTATAAAATAAACATATTTAATGTACGATGTCGCGGCACCACTGGGAGAAACGCAAACGATGCCGCGGCATCGTCCTAAAAGTGCACTCCATGCCACGGCATGGAGCGGCACCATTGTGGGCAGTCTAAGTTGTTTCGCCCTAGAACATGATAATGAGAACCATGAACATCTCTTTTCGTGAGGCCAAGACAATAATAGTCTTGACTCTTAATATCATGGCAATTTATTCTATATTCATGTCGTGTGATTTGATTAGTTATCGATCTATCGATTTTCCTAATATTAACATGTTAAGTAACTCGAATCTTATCTTTGTCCAATAAAAATTCTATTATGCTTGTATAAAAGTCTTGTACAATAATGAATATATATTTCAATGTGTATATATTTACATGTGAAAAAATATAAATGTAATAATTCACTATATTAATCATTCTCATATAAACGTTTTCCTCAAATCTTATAATGATAAGGAGCTGAATATGTTAGTCAATGGTGTAAGTGACAAAACCAATCCTTTTCGGCTTTTCCTGCATTATTTTATTTCTTCACTTCTAAGTTCTAACCTCCCTATAATACCCTTGGTTTTTGGTTTAAATTACTTCCCCGCCCCAATTTGTTATTCTTGTATTTCCTTCGAATGTGCATTTGTATTAGTGGGTTGATTTATATTATTCAATGTGGAGTGGAGTGGAGCAATAAATATCAACATATTATTTAATACATATTTAATTACATAACATATCTATAATTGATACGAAGAACTGTTGAATTAGCATATGAGTTATGCAATATTCCTATCACTTGCTTGCTTATGAGTCGGCCAAATATCAACCACGTAACACAAACACATTGCTATATGTATGTGCAGAACATGTTATCATCGAACCTACTTTGCGCATCTTGTTCGAGGATCAAACGAGGCCCGAATGGGGCATGGTCAGTGGCTATGGACTCGTGTTGCTGCATAGGTTTGTCGAATGTGAATCGTGGAGGCTGAGCCTATTATCCAGATCCGCAACAGTGGATCAAACGAGGTACGAATGGGGCACGATCTGTGTTATTAGCTAGATGACGTTGCATAGTTTCATCGAATGCGGGTCGCAAGGGCTGTACCTCTTCTCTGGAGTCAGAAAAGTGGCGTGAACACAGCTCGTCGGAACATTGTTATATTTTTGTACAGAATATGCTATCATCGAGCCTACTTGGCGCAGCTTGTTCGAGGATAAAACTAGGTCCGAATGGGGCAAGGTCAGCGGCTATAGACTCATGTTGCTGCGCAGATTTGTCGAATATGAGTCGCAGATCCTGTAACTAGTCACTGAAATCAGAGAGACGTGACACAAACAAGGCCCGAGAGCACATCGTTATATATTTTTCCAGCATTACATTTGCAAGAAGCTAAGTTGAAGCAGCCCGTTAGAGGATCAAATGAGGTCCGAATGACGCAAAGTTGGTGTCTACGGACTCGTGGTGTTGCACAGATTTGTCGAGTATGGGTCGCAGAGGCCGAATTCAATCATCAGAGTCCGAAATGATGGCATGAACATGACCTAAGAGATAAGTTTTCTACTCCTTTCCATAAATTCTTATATATGAATTTGTGAATTGATATGAAGAACTACTGAATTATGGTATGAGTTATGCTATGGGGGCACTGAAAGGTGAGTTATTGTCTATTCTCTCAGTCTATGTGCATCGGGGCATGAACTGCAATTTTATTATGCAAGAGGAGCGAGACATGAGTTCTCCTATCTTATTTATATCAGCCCACAAGTTACAGGGGAAAAGTCTATCATCTTACTTCTATCTGTGCACATGAATACGAGCTGCCATCTTTCTTATATCAGTACCTGAGGCGCGGGACATGAGTTCCTGTCTTATTTATACCAGCCCACGGATTGCAGGGGCACAATCTGCCATTTTATTTCTATCTATATGCACAGGGGCATCATCGCCATCTTCTATTAATGCACGAGCGCATGTATACGAGTGTTCGTCTCATTCTATTAGCTCATCGGCATATGAGTTTGAGTATCTGTCTTATTATATTATTTTACAGGCCGAAAGAAGCTACTTTATGCTTGCAGGTTATCTGAGTCAATCTGTCATTTCGCCTTCAACATATCTAAAGCCGACATCTACTTGTCGCACTCTAAAGCCGACATCTACTTGTCGCACTCTAAAACAGACATCTACTTGTCGCACTCTAAAGCGGACATCTACTTGTCGCACTCTGAAACCGACACCACGTTGTCGTCAACTCCACGAAGTCGCTAATTAAGACAATAGGTCGAAGAATGAAGAGAAGGTCATCTGCTTCACGAAAGAAAGCAAAACGAGTCTGTAGCATTACAAATCGGATCACGCAACCCGTACCGGACTTACGAGATCCGAGGGGCAATTGTGGAGGCAAGAAATATTAGCATATTATTTAATACATATTTAAACGAGATATTGCTTGAGGAAGGGGTCAACTATTCTCTTTAAATAGAGTATCTCTAACCCTAATGAAGGAGGCAGTCACTTGTATTTCAATTCATTCAATATCTCTCGTAAATTATCAATTATGGCTTGGTAGCGCCTCCAGATGTAGTCATTAATGACGAACTGGTCAACAAATCTCGTCTCTTTACTTTCGTTTTTATCGTTATTATTCGAGATCATTCATCGTCCTAAATTATTATTGTGGTGCGGATTTTTTCTACCAGATTCATTAATAAGTTGTATTTTCATCATTTTGAATGAAATATTTTACGATAACAATGAATAGACTAATTTTTTTTATTGATCATAAAATAGAGATTAAAATCTCTTATAAATCCAACCAGAGAAAATATACTTCTCTTTCAGAGCTCTCTTTTTTAATCATTTTCTTAATTCATGTGATTTTGACAAGAAACAAAATGCGACTGGGGTAAAAAGGTAAAAGAAAGGGTAGTTAACGGATAAATTATCCCTTCCCTTACCGCCGAAATGCTTTCCCTTGACAGCAACTGTTAAGCATCTCGTGCTATTTATGTGAAATGGTAATTTTGAACGCCCCTGACACCGTTTTATTTTTTAGACTCAATAATTAAAAATACGATTTCAAAATCAATCCCCTTTCTTAAACATTATATAATACGGAACTAAATGTTTAAACATTATATAATGCGGAACTAAATGTGCTAGTCCACGGTGCAAGTGATGAGCAGTGGCGATGAGGTGATCTTACGACGTGTAGCGATCATCATCTTGTCCGTTGAAAACTTCTACTTCTACATGAAATGGCGGAAATGGTCGAGGGATCCTCGTTTTTGTTTTGTTTGGCCAGGTCAAAATAGAATTAACCATTTATGATCTATTAACAATATTGTCAATCGTGATTTAAAATTCCAGTCATTTTGGAAAGGGACGAACCAGTCCTTTTCCTGTCAATTGTTTGAAAGTGAGAGGGCGACAACCGCGTCCGACGGCCCTGCAATACTTTATTTCTTCACTTCTAAACTCCCTAAAGTACCCTTGTTTTGCGATAAAAAATTATTTCCACCATCACAATTTGTTATTCTTCTATTTCCTTCGAGTGTTTCAAAAAATATTCTTCCTAATTTCCATTTTGTCATATTTTTCCCCTAAAATATGATATTCAAATCCATATACCGTATCTCTCATTGTTTGAAAGTGAGAGAACTCTCTTTTTTAATCATTTTCTTAATTCATGTGATTTTGACAACAAACAAAATGGAACTGAAGGGTAAAAAGGTAAGAGAAAGGGTAGTTAAGGAATGAAAAAATCAGAAGGGTAACGGATAAATTCGCTCAACAGCCAAAGGACACGTCAATCATCCCTTCCCTTACCGCCAAAATGCTTTCCCTCGACAGCAACTGTTAAGCATCTCTTTGAGTTTTGACCATTTCTTCCTCTACAATCCCTGTCTCGCCAATTCGAATCCACCCTCACTTCTATATCTCCCCCAAACTTCATATTCCAACAACCCCTCTCAAAAACTCTCTTATTTCTCTCTGACGCATTTCATCGAACAGTATGTGGGCAACGACTAACATCCGTCGAAACCAGATCGCCTCCGCCGAGGCAGATGCCGATTACCTCGATTCCTTCCAGCGCAAAATCACCGATCTCTTCTCAGCCTCCGACGCTGACGCTTTCATGTCCATCGCTTGGATTCGGAAGCTCCTGGACGCTTTCCTCTGCTGCAACGACGAGTTCAAGGCTACTCTTCTTATGCAATCTGACCCTTCCCACCTTCTGAAATCCCCTCTCGATCGCTTCATCCCTGAGCTGCTAGATCGCATGGTTAAGTCTCTGGATATCTGCAATGCTATCATCAATGGCGTAGAAGCCGTTCGGTTCGCTCAGAAGCACGCCGAAATCGCCGTCGCCGCCTTGCAGGAAAGACCCTTCACCGATGGACAGGTACTAAAAATTCAACTTCGTTTCGAAATTGGTTCAATTTTGTTCATTCGTCGAAACCCTAATTTGGAGAATTTCCCCCTTTTCTCTGCAGATTCGAAGGGCGAAGAAGGCGTTGGCAACGGTGATGAATACAATCGATGAGAAGGAATCGAATGCGCGCAAGCTCACCGAGCGATCATGGTCCCTCGGCAGGAGAGCCGTTGGATCATCCACAAAGAGCTGGTCAGCGGCCAAGCAAATCCAAGCCCTCACATCCAATCTGAACTCGCCACGTGGAATAGACTCAACCGGGCTAGCCACGCCCGTCTACATCATGAGCGTGGTCCTAGCCTTCATAATGTGGGCCATGGTAGTAGCCATACCTTGCCAAGAGCGGGCCGGGATTGGGGCCCATGGGCCGGTGCCTAAGCAGCCCATCTGGGCCCATGGATTGTGGGCCGTCCAGGAGAGGATTGTCGAGGAGTGGAGGAAGAAGGAAAAGAGGGGGAGTTTGGGTGGGCCTGTTGGGATCATGGAGGAGGTTTCCAATTTGGAAAAGGCGGCCCAATCAATGGCCCATTGCTTATCGGGTTTTCGGTTTCCGATGGACGAGGAGAAGGAGGATGAGGTGGCGGACCACGTTGCTGAGGTGGCGGAGGTTTGTGCTCGGATGGAGGACGGGTTGGGCCCGCTCCAAAGGCACGTACGAGAGGTGTTCCATCGGATCGCGAGGAGTCGGAGTGAGGTGTTGGATGTGTTAGATCAAGCTGCAAAGGTTGGTTGATCAAAGTTTACAAACAAAGTTTACAAACAAAGTTTACAAACAAAGTTCTTATTTACTCCCTCTGTCCCATTTTGATAGTCCCATTAGATTTCGACACATATGCCGAGACACGTTTTGTATCGTTAATAACTCTAATTGTATGTTACTAAAAATTATAATTTTTTAATATTGTTAAAGTACTCATTAAGACGAATCAAATAAGATCTCACACGACTATGTTTTTTTTTATATATTGGAAGAAATCTACAAGATTCTCTCGATTCGTGAATAGTGTCAGAAAATCAAATGAGACTATCAAATTGGGACGGAGGGAGTAGAAGTTATCAAGACAAGATATTGATACATAACATATTAACATCATTGTTGTATTATACAGAAAGTTTTCCAAAAAATTAATTGTTGTAAACTAAAGTTCTATGTTTTTCCACGAGACAGAGTAGAATGTAAGTTCTATTGAATAGAATGTAGTGCTTCCAACTTCCAAGAAGGCATTTGTTATCTACTCCGTCTATGCATACTTGACAAATTCTCATTATAATTGGCCATGTACATTTTGCACAAAACCAAATGGAAATGATTGCAATTGCTAGCATAGCCTAAACAGTTTGTGCAATATCCTCAAATTTTGGAGTGTACAATGTTTCTATGAATCAGGACTATAACAATTTTTAAGAATAAATTTTGCTAGATCTCAAATGCATACATGTTCAGCTCTTCATGAGAAGGCACGGGGTCCCTTTAACAGGGGTCTACCCCAGCTAATGCTGGGGTCCGATGTCGAAACTCACCACCTCACGGTAAGAGGGATCACCCGAACCCGCCTAAGTATGTGCAATGTTAAAAAAAACAAAAACAAAGCCGTTGTCGATGACAACTCTTTATAGCTTTTTTTTTGCCTTCATATGAGGCAATGTTTATGATAGCGCCTCATACGAAGGCTAATTTTAAAAAAATATAAAATTGGTTCAGGATTTGCCGTTGTTCAAAACAACGCCTCTCCTTCGTTACAAATTTCTGAATCTGAAAAAAGTGTTTATATTGAGAATTTGTTTCAAACTACGCCTATAACGGAAATTTATTCCAGAAAAATGCCCATTTCAGGAAAAAAATTCCCTCTACTTTCTTTAAATTTTTTAAAAGCACTTTACGCTATGTTTTCTTTTAAAAAGTTTGATATACTTCGTAAAATGAATGAATAAAATGGTTTATTTGTTTATTAGTTTTTACTAGTTTCGTAATTAATAACTTATAATATGATTATATAAAGCATATTCCCATATGATATAACTTCCGTAATTTTATATATAAATTTTTATTAAAGATTTATAAGAAATTAAATTCATACTATACTAAAAGATTGAATCATAATTACATAAAATAAATATTCAAATGATATATATACTTTTTTTTTTGAGCAGCGATATATATACTTATATCATATAAAAAGTTATTTTTTATAATATAATCTGTATGGTACGAGATACGTGGCAGAATAAAATGAAGAGTCGAGCACCGTGCTAGTCCAAAATTATCAACATGCACCTTCCACTTCGAATTGCCGAATGCCCCCAACCACCAACCAGTCTATGGGGAAATTTCTACGCAATTTGTTTGGAGAACCCTGAACCCATTTTTTTAATAACTGGCACGCGCCAAGGCGCATCCCGGGTGCGTCCAAAACATTTTAAAAAAACTCGGTTCAGTTTTGGGCGCATACAGGATGCGCCCAACTTTTAAAATTTTGACGAAAAAAAAAAAAAAAAATTGTTATATAAACGTACATCAGAATTAACTAACTACCTAACCAACCAGTCTTGGCTATTACATTCCTGCTTATCCCCAAACTCAACTTCACAAGCAAGCTCTCTCCCTGAATCCCTAATGGATCCATCAATATCCGATCCCTTGATCCCCTCCTCGAGCGACAAATCCCACGTAATCGGTATGTGCCACGACACCGAAGACGACGACAAAACGGTGCCGTTTTCATGGAAGAAGCTATGGGCTTTTACTGGACCAGGATTCCTAATGAGCATCGCATTCCTTGACCCGGGAAACCTAGAAGGTGATCTTCAATCAGGAGCCATCGCTGGTTACTCTCTCCTTTGGCTCCTGATGTGGGCCACAGCCATGGGCCTTCTTGTTCAACTCCTCGCGGCTCGATTAGGAGTCGCGACGGGACGACACCTGGCTGAGCTTTGTAGAGAAGAGTACCCTAATTGGGCTCGTCTTCTTCTCTGGCTCATGGCGGAGGTTGCTCTTATTGGTGCTGATATTCAGGAGGTTATTGGAAGTGCTATTGCTATTAAAATTCTTAGTAATGGTGTTTTGCCTATTTGGGCTGGAGTCTTGATTACTGCTTCTGATTGGTAATCTTCCTTTCTAATTTCCCATTATTTAGGGCTTGTTGATAAAGTTCTGGAATTGAGTTAGAGGACAAATCTGATGAAAGTTGAGATCGGTACGAATCCAACAAAATTGGTCTCGCTCGATTCCGATTTCGAACGATTCCAAACAAGCCACCCGAACCCGCGTATGTCTCGTGCGTATCGATCCTAGCTTCATTTTCCGATTCAGGCGGTTCGTTTGGGATAGTTCGGAATCAGAATCGAGCAAGACCAGTTTCGTTGGGTCCGTATCAATCGCAACTTTCATCAGATATGTCTCTCACTCAATTTAGATTCCGAACGAGCTCTGACGAGTCACCCGAACCCGCGTAAGTATGTATGTCAAATGTTAAAAAACAAAAACAAAGCCGCTGTCCATACCTGCAATTTGTTTGCCCTCTTATGAGCGCTATCCATGACAACTGCCTTGGTTCGTTACAAATTTTCAAACCTGATAAAAATGCCTATATTGAGAATTTATTTCAAACTACGTCTGCCCTAGGACATCAAATAGAAAAGTAATATATGAGTTTATATTAGTGAGTTTTTATTACCTCAACTTTATTTTGTCATCAATCTACAGTTTCATATTCCTGCTTTTCGAGAACTATGGTGTGCGGAAGCTGGAGGCGGTTTTCGGCATCCTCATTGCAACTATGGCAGTAACATTTGCCTGGATGTTTGGTGAAGCAAAGCCTGATGCTTCTCAGCTTTTAACCGGTATATAATATGTTCACTTGGCCCCTGAGTTCCATTGACCCCATCTCAAAAACATATCATTAATGCAGGTCTTGTGGTTCCAAAACTGAGCTCAAAAACAATACAACAAGCAGTAGGGGTAGTGGGATGCATCATCATGCCTCACAACATCTTCTTACATTCGGCATTGGTTCAGTCAAGAGAGATTGACCGATCAAAGAGAGGACGAATCCAAGAAGCTATAAACTACAACTCAATCGAGTCTACAGTCGCCCTCTTCGTCTCGTTCATCATCAACCTCTTCGTTACAGCGGTGTTTGCAAAGTCGTTCTACGGGACAACAGTAGCCGACACCATAGGCCTCTCGAACGCAGGCTACTACTTGCAGCAAAAGTACGGGGACGGCTATTTCCCCATCCTCTATATCTGGGCCATCGGCCTATTGGCAGCAGGACAGAGCAGCACCATAACAGGGACTTATGCGGGTCAGTTCATCATGGGGGGATTTCTTAACATGCGTCTCAAGAAGTGGATGAGGTCCTTGATAACCCGAAGTTGCGCCATCATTCCCACCATTGTCGTTGCCCTCATGTTCGACACTTCAGACGACATGCTTGATACTCTCAATGAATGGCTCAATGTGTTGCAGTCGGTGCAGATCCCGTTTTCTCTTATCCCTCTTTTGTGTTTGGTGTCAAGGGAGGAAATCATGGGGAGTTTCAAGATTGGTCCTCTGCTTAAGGGGGCTTCCTGGCTTGTAGCTGGACTAGTAATGGTCATCAATGGGTATCTCTTGTTGGAGTTCATCTCATCGGAAGTGACTGGAGTTTTGTTCACATCGGTCGTGTGTGTACTCGCAGCTGGATATGCCGTTTTCATACTGTATCTAGTGTTAAGGGGTTTCACATTCTGGTCCAAGGATAATGTGACCACACTTGAGTTACTGATCGAAGACCGGGCAGAATGAAAAACATCAATTTGCTATTTTCACAATGAAAAACATGTGTATGTGTATATACTCCCTCCCTCAGTCCCTTAATGTTCTATCCATTTGAATTTTTTACATTATTCACAGTTTAACCCAAATTATTTACAGGCACAGCTGTAGAATTTGTTACAGCTGTGAGATGCAGGTGATTAGCTTGCCCACCTTCCTTAAATACAGATAATACCTGTCGCGCCAATGCGCAACCGCCTTCTCTTCTATATCTCCCCATATCTTCGCATCCCAACACCCTATTTCTCTCTGACGCATTTCATCGAACACTATGTGGGCAACCACGAGCGTCCGTCGAAACCAGGTCGCCTCCGCAGAGGGTGACACCGAAGACCTAAACTCCTTCCAGCGCAAGATCTCCGATCTCTTCTCCTCCTTCCTCCCTTCTCAATCCTCCAACACCGACGCAATCATGTCCATCGCTTGGCTCCGGAAGCTCCTCGACGTTTTCCTTTGCTGCAACGACGAGTTCAAGGCCACTCTTCTTACGCATCGTGACCCTTCACACCTTCTCGAATCCCCTCTCGACCGCTTAATCCCTGACCTCCTCGATCGCATGATTAAGTCTCTCGACATCTGCAATGCAATCAATCATGGCGTCGAATCCCTTCGGTTTGCACAGAAGCACGCAGAAATCGCCGTCTCCGCCTTGCAGGAAATGCCCTTCACCGATGGACAGGTACTAATTGGTTCAATTTTGTTCATTCCGCGAAACCCTAATTTCGAGAATTTCCCCCTTTTGTCTGCAAGATTCGAAGAGCGAACAAGGCTTTGGGAACAGTGATGAGCACTATCGAAGAGAAGGAATCGCATGCGGAGCGATCATGGTCCCTCGGCAGGAGAGCCGTTGGATCATCCACGAAGCAAATCCAAGCCATCTTCTCCAATCTGAACTCGCCAGGTGGCGCAGACTCAACCGGGCTAGCCACGCCCGTCTACATCATGAGCGTTGTTCTAGCCTTAATAATGTGGGCCATGGCTGTAGCCTTGCCCTGTCAGGAGCGGGCCGAGATTGGGGCCCATGGGCCGGTGCCTAAACAGCCCAATTGGGCCCACGGAATGTGGGCTGTCCAGGAGAAGATTGCCGAGGAGTGGAGGAAGAAGGAGAGGCCCAATGGGCTCATGGAGGAGGTGTCCAAGTTGGAGAAAGCGGCCCAATCACTGGCCCATTTGCTGTCGGGTTTTCGGTTTCCGATGGGCGGGGAGAAGGAGGACGAGGTGGCGGACCATGTCTCTAAGCTGGCGGAGGTTTGTGCTCGGATGGAGGATGGGCTGGGCCCGCTCCAAAGGCACGTACGAGAGGTGTTCCATCGGATGGTGAGGAGTCGAGGTGAGGTGCTGGATGTGTTGGGTCAAGCTTCCTGGAACGCAACACATAATTGTTGTAGACTTAACTGAAGTTTTTTCATGTGAAAAGTAGAATGTAACTTTGATGTACTAGATACATCTCTTAGATCAGAGACCGAGAAAAACTCAAACGGTCTTAACAGACTACAGACATAAAGGACAGTACAACAAAGCAATAAGAAGCGTGGACAACAAGAGTTGTATGTAACTTCTTATCGAGATAGAACGTAACTAGTTGTGTGTTTATTTAATTTCAGTTTATGCATACCTGTCAAATTCTGATTTTAATTGGCCATGTACATTTTGCACAAAACCAAATGATTGCAATTGCTAGCATAGCCTAAACAAAGAGCTATGAGCAGCAGGTTTAGAACAATAAATAGGTTAATGCACAAGAATTTTTTGCATTATGCTCATATTTGTGATTGTACAATGTTCTATGAAGCAAAATCTATAACAACTTTAAGAATAAGTTTTTGCTAGATCTCACTAGCAACTGTGCACTTAATCAGCTCTTCATTAAAAGGACAACGGTATGAGCTGCAATACTTCGGTTCTCTCCAAGACTGTCAACCTTCTCATGGGTTTTCGCCTTAAGGTTTACCGCTGATGGGTCTGCTCCAATCAGCTCACACACCTTTGCTTTAATGGCTTCCTTATGTGGGCTGATCTTCGGTCTTTGAAGTATTAAGGTGGCGTCTAAATTTCCAAGCTCATACCCTGCTTCATGCATAAGTCTCACCTGCAATCACACAAAAGTGCATCAGCACATTGTCATACATGAATTCCTCAGTTTGCCTCTTGAACAAGTGCTTGCAAATTAGGAATCGGTTTCAAACCCATTCATGTGTTTGGTTAAAAATCTTTTCTAAAATGAGTGACAACGAATTCCAACAATTTACTCATACTCTCATCTCCATGCCTGAAGTCATTCAAACTCATTCTCTATCCCAACTCGATTCAGTATCCCATGGTATCATACCCCATTCCCTTTTCCGTCACAGTTACGGATATGGTACAAACGAGCCCTTAGCAGTTTCTCATCATTGCTAGTAGCTACATACAGTGACACTAAGATAGACAAAGTTGGGTGGAAATCTTTCTAGGCTAATTCGTGTTAAACATGCCAATTGTGAGATACCTAAGTCAAAGCTCAATCATCCTAACAAAAAACAAAGGGACAACTCAACTGTCATTGAAGTTCATGGGAATTAACAAAGCAAATCTTGAATACATTACAGAAACTATGAAACAAGAACTCACAGCTTCTTTGATGAAAACAGAAGAAGATGCGCCCTTCCACTTAGGATCCGTATCCGGAAAAATCTGCCCGATATCCGGAAGCCCCAAAGCTCCCAATATTGCATCCACTATACAGTGAAGCAACACATCCCCTACAAATCAACACCCAAAATTCAATCAAATTCAACAATTTTGTATACATAACAATAATCAACCTAAAGTAGGCGAATTTTCAACAAATTTTACCATCGGAGTGAGCCTCGCAGCCTTTGTCATGCGGTATATTAACCCCTCCAATAATCAAAGGATAACCCGGCTCCAATCTGTGAAGGTCGAAACCGTGCCCGACCCGGAAGGGTAGAACCTTCGCTGACCCGTTTGACGAAACGGGTCGACCCGATTCGACGGCAGGTGTGGTAGAAACCGCTGAGATCCGAACTGAGCGAGCAGAAGCGGGGATCGAGATTTTGGGAGAGAAAGAGATTGTGTGAGTGAGGAATTGAGATTTAATGGCGGTTTTGTGAGGGGTTAAAGTAAGAGGATGAGTCGCCATGGCTGATTTCGCTTAAAATGAGTGTTGTGTTTTGTGGCCACAGCCACAGGTCAGTGTATTTTCATTACAGAAATTTTCGTACCAAAAAGGAAAATTACAGCAATTTTATTGGACCAAATAGATGGGCCTAGCCTAGCCCATGTGCACGAAAAAAGTTGGGCCCAAATCAATAAACAGAACATCAGCAAGGAAGGGGGAGGAGGAAAAACTTTCAAACCATGGATTAACAGAAAGCTTGGCTAGATGATGATTTGGTAAAAGATTGGGTAGAAGATGAGTGAAGAAACCAGAGATGCAAGTTTAGAGAGTAGCAGAGATTGAGGAGTAGTTTCCACAATTCACGTTTACTAAATCCAGGATTCATCAAACCTTTCCGCTGGAGTGCACCCTAAGTGTTCGACGAAATGTCTAAATGGCCGTGAACGTTACTAGATTACTCTTATGTGATTGATTAATTGATGCTGTATTCTTAATGAAGCTCACGTGTTTAAGTGATGGTAGGGATTACCATTTCCCGCCATGCCACATACTCGATTTATGTGGGTTCAGGATCTTGCTGGATTGCCCGTTGGACCTCTCAGCTCTATCAGCCTTTGCACCTGTGTCTGCCCATTTGGGTAAAAGGGAAGCTGAGCCGTCAGATTCGAATCTTTGCATAAATGCAGTGCCTTGGTACAAAACTGTTAATTCCTTGCACTTGTGGGATCCTGCTTTCATCAATGTAGTGGTGATCTCGAGTGCAACGGGGATGCTTGCTCTGCCGTTCCTAACACGAGAGAAGGGCTTTTCGGGTAAGATATATGCCACTGAATTAACTATGAAGCTGGGCCAGCTCATGATGGATGATCTCATCTCAATGCACAGAGAGTTTAGGCAGGTATTTGGACCCGAGGATTCTGATTGGATGAAATGGGGTGAGCTTGAAAGAATCTCCCCTGCATTTAAAGAAATGATTATGGGCAAAGACGGATCTCAACTGAGCGGCTGGTTGCCGCTTTATAGTAAAACTGAGGTAAAAGATTGCATTCAACGCGTTCAGCCATTAAGGTATGGTGAGGAAGCTTGTTACAATGGCACATTGGTAATTAGAGCCGTTAGCTCCGGTTTAGAAATTGGATCATCAAACTGGACAATCAATACTCCCAAGCTAAATGTCGCTTACATTAGTAGCTCAGTTGCTGGCTCTGCTCAAGCAATGGATTTTGATTACCGTTCTCTTCAAGCTCATGATGTTATTATATATTCGGACGCCTCGTCTTTTCAGAATATAGAGGGAGACACAGATAATGCAAATTTCTACCAGGAACAATCGGTTGAGTCACTGCTTTATTCTGATGAGGCACCAGTGGAGGAATTTGAGAAGCTAGCATTCATTTTGTCATGTGCCTTTGATTCCATAACCTCCGGTGGTTCTGTTCTCATTCCAATTACCCGTCTTGGAGTAATTTTGCAGCTCCTAGATCAGATATCAACTCACCAAGAGCTTTCAACTTTAAGTTTTCCCATATTCATGATCTCCTCCAATTCCAAAGAGTTGTTTTCGTTACTCAACGTCGTGCCTGAATGGCTATCCAAGCAGAAACAGGAAAAATTGTTTGCTGGTGAGCCATTGTTTGCACATGTAAATCTTTTGAAAGAGAAGAGGATGCATCTCATTCCCGACATTTGCTCTCCTGAATTATTGAAAGTGTGGCAAGAACCGTGTATAGTTCTTTGTCCTCACTGGAGCCTCAGGCTTGGCCCAGCTGTTCATTTCCTCAACCGTTGGAAATCTGACAAGAATTCATTACTTGTTTTAGAGAACAGTGTCGATCCTGATTTAACGCTTCTACCTTTCAAACCGATGAAGATGAAGGTTCTTCAGTGCTCGTTTCTTTCTGGAATCAAATCCCATAAGATTCTTCCCTTGATGGAGAAACTACAACCGAAGATCGCTTTGTTCCCTGAATTTTCTACAAAACTTGTTCATACTCCAAACCCGGATTTATTTTCATTTGCATTACTTCATTACGCGAAGAATGAAGAACTACGCCTGCCAAAATTGAAGACGAGCTCAGAGGTTGAGATTTCCTCAGACTTGAATTCCCAACTCCAGGGTAAAATTTTCAAGGATTATGATGCAAATATTACAAGATTGAGAGGGAAGCTATCAATGTATCATGGTAAGCAACGGCTAACTCTAGGGTCGGAGTCGATCAATGATATTGACTCGTCTTGTTGTCGTTCGTTGTTGCATTGGGGTACTCTTGACGTTGGTAGGCTATTGACAACATTAGAGAAGATGGGCATTCAAGGATCTGTTGATGAAGCTAGAACAGACGGGTCGTCGGACACGTCTTTTGTGGTGAAAGTTCTTGAGCCTCACCATGGTTCCATAGAGGTGAAAGCAAAGAGTGTTGTGATAAGCACCGGTGATGAGAAATTAGCTTCTGCATTATTTGAGGCAATAGAGAATACCTTGGATAGCATCTGAGAACTATAGTTATTCAATTGATTGCTCTTTATTAGTGGTGTGGATTATTGTATCTTTAGGTTTGGTGGATTAGTGAATGCATTTATGTGACATTATAACGTTAAAAATAACATTAATCTTATAACCGTTTTTCTAATAAATTCCTTCTTAAGGAAACTATTTCCCTACATGGTAAATTTATAAGGGCATAGAAAAATCGATCTTATAATACGACCCAAACGGACCTTAGTATGCTTGAGATTTGCTTCACATTGTTCATACCTTAGCAATATTTGCAAGTAAATATGATTATATTCAAGTTTTTCCACTTCAAGATGGCTAACGGTCAACCATAATCATTGATGCAAGAATTATACTAGCAAAAAAAATTTAGATATCAAGGGTAGATGATGGCATCAAAGTCACATCATAAATATATAACGGCCTACTATATGATTCATCTATAATAACCACTTCTGATTATCATATTACTAGACATCACTTCCTAGAGTGACTGTGACATGGTTAAAAATATTTAGTTATTACTCCCTCCGTCTCATATTATACTCCCTCTGTCCCTCAATGTTTGCAACATTGAGGGAATGACACAAGTTTTAATAAAATTGAAAAGAGAAGAAAAATGTGCAGAAAATGTGCAGAAAATGTGCAGATGTCACAAATCAGCTGAGATTTCAGCTAAAATTTAATTGATTAAAATAATCACACTTTACAATACACAATCCTACTAAACTAAAATTAACCAATAGGAGATCAGCATTCAACACACATAGATTGAGCCTTTTCACTGTTTAACATCAGTGTTTATAAACAGACAGAAAATCTGTTTAACATCAGTGTTTATATAAACACAAGAAGAAAAAAAACAGAGGAAATAAAGAGAGAAAAAAGAGGAAAAAACAGAGAAATAAGTTCAGCATCATTGCCTGTTGTGGATGGCTTCAGCATTAAATGGAGAAGATGCTCAACCTCTAGAAGATGAAGTCGAGGGTCTTACTGATTCAGTTTGGGACACAGGGGAGCAAGCTCTTCTTTTTGATCTGAATTATGCACCAGCTTATGAAGAGGAGCATGAAGAATTTGAAGCAGAGCATCAACACCAGGTTCCTCACCAACCAGAAGCAGAGCATCAGACAGGGGCAACAGCACATCATCAGCCACCACAGACAAGGCTCAGCAGTGAACAAAAGGTGCAGGTCATTCACTTTCTTCTGAACAGAACCATGGAGGGACATCTTCCAAAAGGTGCAATCTCTGCTGCTGCAAACAAGTTCAATGTGTCAAGATTCACCATAGGAAGAATATGGAAAGTAGTTGAACAACAACTAAGCTCATCCCAAAATATCAATGTCAGCACAAAGTATCACAACTGTGGTAGAAAGAGAATTCAAGTAGCACTAGAATCAATCACAGCAATAGGAATGGGGGACAGATCATGCATAAGAGATTTAGCAACCCAACTGAATATATCCAAAACCACAGTTCACAGAATGGTGAAAAGAGGAGTACTGAAACCACATACAAATGCACTTCACCCTGGATTGAAACAAGAGCACAAGATATCAAGATTGGATTGGTGTTTAAAGCTACTACAAGGGGACACTGCAGCTTCTAAGACAGAATATTATCCTATGTTTGACTTTGTTCATTTGGATGAAAAATGGTTCTTCCTGATGAAGCGATTGTCGTTATGCCTATCAAAGAAATACCTAGCTTAAATCCACTAGTATAGTGGGAAGCAAGGGTCGAACCCAAGGGAGTCGAAATACAGTTTAAATCACAATTTTGTTTCTAACAAGTAACCAAATTGGGGGGGGAAATTTCAAATGATTCTGATCAAGGGAAGCAAGTAAACACACAAAGTTGGTAGTAAGTAATATGATGGAAGAAGTTCACTTCTCGGTTTTTAGCACATCAATCATGCAAGAAAAATTGATCATAGAAACCTAACACCTTATATCATAAACATTCAATTGGTTTATCCTACTCTTTGTTCATAAAAAGTAACTAGTCCAACAAGTCCTAGAAACCCTTATTTGATTATAACCTTAGAACAACTAAGATTCAATAACCAAATAGCATTGAGCGCAAAGATATGTAGGCTTGTGCAATACCATTGGCGACAAGCCGATACTTGACACAAGTTTATAATCTCTACCCTATAAACAATCACAACAAGTTCATGTAGATAAGGATTGCTACCAAAGGACAAGACTCTTCAACAAGAATTATCAAGTCTAGCAATATGAAAGATAGAAATCAAACCTAGTTGCGCACCTAGATAAAATCAATATCTCTCAATAGCAAATTGAGGCACAAGAGATTATAAAATAAATCCACAATTGAAATAAGATATAAGGGATAGGAAACTCACAATAATCCAATGAAAGAAGGCTTCAAACCTTAAAGTGAACAATGGAGGATTAGTTCCTCATAGCCATGGAAGCTCACAACAAAATGGAGTTTTCTCTACTAAAAACCAAGATAAAAACTCTAGGGAGAAGGAGAAGAGTTTATATAATTTCTCCCTAGAAAAAACCAAGAAAAATAAATAAAAACCAAGTCTTAATGCAGCAAATTAAAGATAGACATAACTAATTTCGGAGTTACAAATCAAATGGAGAGAGGAAGGTCTAGCATCCAATGCCATCAATTCAATGCTGATTCTGGGTAGAAATCTCGACCGAGATGTTGGAAATCTCGACCGCGATTTGCACATGCTGACGTGGAATGACATGGAATCAACAGAATCTCGATGCTGGAAAATGGCAAAATCTCGACCGCTATTTGACAAATCTCGACCGCGATTTCTTGTCTGCAGCTTCTTCTCTCCGTCTTCTTCTGGTCTCGAGGCAGCTCGACTTCGCCTCTCGACCACTCCTCTGGTGCAAGTGTGGTGTGTACTCCTCCTAAGCTCCATCCCGCAAGTACCAATGAAGGATACAAGCGGAATCTCCTAACTCCACCACCAAAATCGCTTTCGAGCTTCCCGCAAATCCATAATAACAACTCCAACCGGATTCCGGAAATACCCTCGACAAGCACCTAAACTCCTCTAATCCTATGCTAATAGTCGCTAGTTATCACCATATAACATGCTCCTATCAAACTCCCCCATACTTAAACCTTGCTCGTCCCCGAGAAAGCAAAGTGATGCTAACTCCTCCAATGAGCACAAAGGTCACAAAAGCATGGGAAAGCTTGCTAGCGACTATACTCCAAACTCCGTGTGTAAGCAAGTAACTCTAATCCTAGCTCCTGACTAGCTTCTTATCACTCCGAGGTGACCTACCTAATTCCCTCCTTATATCACCACTTCATATGACGCCACTCCAAAATAGTAACCAATATCGAACCAAGTGACGTGCAATAAGCACAAGTGGACTCCTAATATCCTCTAAGGCTAAGGGAACAAATAATGGGCAATAATAGAAAAATAAAACCGAGTCACCCACTCGCTTAACACACTTCTTATTCCTCCTCTTCTTTTGATGTCCTAAACCACTACATAATATCCAATCAACACATCAACCACCAATCCTAAAACAAGAAATCTGCATAGTACAACCCCAACAATATGCATCAAACTCCAAGAAAAGAACCTAACCCTAGAGCTATCACAACCGCCAAAGATGTACCAAAACAAATCTCAAATCAAAGAAAGAGATAGTAAAATGATCATGGGTATGCAATAAAGATCAATGAGAGAAAAAGAAGCAAGATATCTAACTCCTTATCCCTCCATGGTGAATCCTAAAACCCGAGACAATCCTTCTACTCCCTTCTTTTGTCTCCAACGCCATAAAAGTGCAAATCATTCAACAATGAAGTCAAACAAATCACAACACATTAAGTTCGGCGCCCTTTCGGGTTTTCACCTCCCTTCTCAAGACATCAATTCTTTCTTTTTTTTTTCTCTTTTTTTTTTTTTTTTTTTTTTTTTTTTGAAATGAGATAAACAAGATAGATAGATAGATAGTCTAATCTCCCTTCCAAGACAGATCAATCATGATAGAGGCAAGGAAGAAAAGACTCACAACCACTAGAAGAACCGACAACCTCCCCCATACTTGAACGAAACATTGTCCTCAATGTGTAGCGGAGGACCTCTAATGGTGGGGACGAACCGGGTCATCTAGTGATAGGTGGAATGGTAGTGAACCGGCAATGTGGTAGACCGGGAAAAGTAACCATGAAACGGAATGGGGAATCGAATGTGTGACACTCGGGATTGCAATGAGCAACGATCCGAGTGACATGGAGGTAGAGGATGAGGTGACGTCGTCGGCGCTAGATCGATGTTACTCGGGGAGGCGACGACGTTTAGGTATGGATGAAAGAAGCGGAATGGTGGAGTGATAGTGAAATGGAGGTGATAGAATACCAAAAGCACGATTTCTTTTTTTCTTTTTCTTTTTTTCTTTTTTTTTTTTTTTTTTTTTTTTTAGAAGAAAGAAGAACAAAGACTAGAAAACTACCTCGGGTTGCCTCCCGGTCAGCGCCTTAGTTATCGTCGTGGCACGACGTCCATCATCTCACCCGTACTCTATAGGTCCCCTCGGAACCTCGGCCTTCATGATCTCATTCTTGAACCACTCATGGAAAGGTTTGAACCTTAGACCATTTGCCTTCGTCACTCTCCACACCTTCTTGCACGTCTTCTTCTTCTTTTTACCTCCCCCATACTTAGAGTCAGGTGGGGAGCGTTTGGACTCTTTCGGTACAACCTGCACAAAAGAACTAGCAGGTATCTCGACCTGAGACGTAAGAAGAGTGGGGCGATTGCCCAAAACAGTAGTAGAGAGGATGGTCGTGGCATCCGAGCACAAGTCGGGGGGTTCAACCATCTTATCAACAATGTTGACCTCAAGATTCTCCTTCATAGGAGGTGAAACAATATCAATCAAACAAACAGAAGGCAAGTGAAAAGAGTCGACGTCATGGATATTATGTTCTATTAGATCACCGTCAAACTCCATAGTTAATGTTCCACCAAAAACATCAATCTTAGTCCTAGAAGTTTTCATGAATGGCCTACCTAACATAATAGAGGCCGTAACATTATCACTTATATCCAAGACAAAGAAATCAGCGGGGAATATCAACTTATCCACTTTCACCAAGACATCCTCTACTACTCCCCTAGGATACACACAAGAACCATCAGCAAGTCTTATATCAATGTCAGTTTTAAGCAAAGGTCCTAATCCTAATGATTCATAAATTGATGTAGGCAAAACATTGATAGAAGCACCCAAATCAAGCATAGCCTTATCATATCTAGTGTCACCAATCACTATAGGGATAGTAAATATACCTGGATCCTCACACTTCACCGGTATCCGGTGTTGAAGGATCGAGGAGACTCTCTCACTTACTTGCACCTTCTTCTTGCCCTTCAACTTTTGGTTCCTCTTCATGGTGCAAAGCTCCTTCAAGAACTTGGCGTACCTAGGAATACTTTGAACAAGTTTTAGTAAAGGGATGTTTACCTCGCACTTGCTAAACGTCTCAAAGATCTCTTGATCGTTGGCGGGCCTTCTTGTGTCCTTGAGAGCTTCCGGGAAGGGAGCGGGAGGCTTCTCGGAGTATAAGGGAGGGAAATTGGGGCGCACATAGTTCTCTTGCCTCAAAGCAAAGTCTCCTCTATCCTCGTACTCCTCCTCGGGCCTTGGATGTGTGGTTTTAGGCTTAGGACCCCCTCCATGCAGATCTCGGTCGAGAATGTCACCAACAGGTCGAGATTGACTTCCAGAACAGAAATCTCGACCGCGATTTTCAACATCTCGACCGAGATTTTCAGCATCTCCTCCAGAACGCAAATCGCGCCCACGATTCTCAATTCTCGACCGCGATTTCTGTTCTGCGGCATTCCTGTCCAACTCAGCTTGGACTTCGGGACTCCCTCGGCCTTCCACCCTCTCCTCATCTTCCAAATTGCCCTCAAGAACCTTTCCACTACGCAAATGAATAGCACTTACATTCGCTCTTGGATTCACCACCGTTTGAGAAGGCAAGGATGACGAGATACGCTGTTCAAGCCTAGTTACCGATTCCGCCAATTGCCCGACTTGGTTCCTAAGATCCCTCATGCCGGACTCAGAGGTTTGGACATGAGTGGTGAAATGTTGGGTCAAGGACTTCAGCATATCCTCGGTGGAAGGGCCTTGAGGCTTGGGTGCATAAGGAGCTCGGTTTTGATTGAAATTCTGAGCACCTGCCGGATCACTCCATCGGAAGCCCGGATGATCATTCCCTCGTTGATTATAGTTGGTGTTGTTCTGATCATAACGAGGTCTAGGAGGTCCGTAACCTCCCAAAGCATGAACTTCAGCAATAGCGGGGTCTTCTAGCTGGGGGCATTGGTCAGTATGATGCCCTTCTTGAGTACATATCCCACAAACGACCCCCGGCTTTTGATTGCCAAGAGCGAAACCTTTAATCATGCTCTTCAACTCAGCAATATCCTCCTTCAGCTCGGTATTCTCGGAGCTCACTGCACTTGCTCCTTTCTTTGTATAAGTTCGCCCGAAACTTCTTGTTCCCTCCGCAATCTCATGGATCCGGTTTCGGGCAGCAGCAGGAGTCAAATTCAAGACGCTTCCATTGCAAGCGGCGTCTATGAGCCTCCTCTCATGATCTAGTAACCCATTATAGAGGTGGGTCACCAAATCCTTCTCCTCAAACCCGTGGAACGGGCAGCTAGCACACAACCGGGCGAAACGCTCACAATAGTCATAGAGCGTTTCATCATCAGCCTGCTCAACATTTGCCATCGCTCTTTTCAAAGCAACCGCCTTCTTCGATGGGAAGTACTTCTCAAGAAAGGCCTTATGCAGCTTGGCCCAAGTGTCAATAGTCCCCACCGGAAGCAAATAGTACCACCTCCGAGCCCCATCTTTCAAAGTCAATCCGAAGGCCCTCATCTTCAATTTCTCCTCCGTGACATTACTCGGCTTGCTACAATTGCAAATGTCGTGGAACTCGCTCAAATGCATGATCGGGTCCTCACCACTCAAGCCATGAAACTTCGGAAGCAAATTGATGAATCCTGTTTTGAGCTCGAAGTGAACTCCTTCATTAAGGGCAGGATAAGTGATCCCAAGATGTTGGACATTCAAATCCGGATCGGTCAGCTGCCGCAAGGTTTGATTTTCAGCCATGTTTTCGATCACAATCTCGTGAATAGCTTCTCGGAGATTCCGCCGAAAAGTTCTCTCGATCTCTGGATCAAACGCAAATAAAACTTGATTAGTAGAACGGGTGTGGACCATACGAATGATCCACACCAAGGTTAGAAACAAAAATGAGACAAAAACTGTAAGTTTGACTCCCCGGCAACGGCGCCAAATTTGATGAAGCGATTGTCGTTATGCCTATCAAAGAAATACCTAGCTTAAATCCACTAGTATAGTGGGAAGCAAGGGTCGAACCCAAGGGAGTCGAAATACAGTTTAAATCACAATTTTGTTTCTAACAAGTAACCAAATTGGGGGGGGGAAATTTCAAATGATTCTGATCAAGGGAAGCAAGTAAACACACAAAGTTGGTAGTAAGTAATATGATGGAAGAAGTTCACTTCTCGGTTTTTAGCACATCAATCATGCAAGAAAAATTGATCATAGAAACCTAACACCTTATATCATAAACATTCAATTGGTTTATCCTACTCTTTGTTCATAAAAAGTAACTAGTCCAACAAGTCCTAGAAACCCTTATTTGATTATAACCTTAGAACAACTAAGATTCAATAACCAAATAGCATTGAGCGCAAAGATATGTAGGCTTGTGCAATACCATTGGCGACAAGCCGATACTTGACACAAGTTTATAATCTCTACCCTATAAACAATCACAACAAGTTCATGTAGATAAGGATTGCTACCAAAGGACAAGACTCTTCAACAAGAATTATCAAGTCTAGCAATATGAAAGATAGAAATCAAACCTAGTTGCGCACCTAGATAAAATCAATATCTCTCAATAGCAAATTGAGGCACAAGAGATTATAAAATAAATCCACAATTGAAATAAGATATAAGGGATAGGAAACTCACAATAATCCAATGAAAGAAGGCTTCAAACCTTAAAGTGAACAATGGAGGATTAGTTCCTCATAGCCATGGAAGCTCACAACAAAATGGAGTTTTCTCTACTAAAAACCAAGATAAAAACTCTAGGGAGAAGGAGAAGAGTTTATATAATTTCTCCCTAGAAAAAACCAAGAAAAATAAATAAAAACCAAGTCTTAATGCAGCAAATTAAAGATAGACATAACTAATTTCGGAGTTACAAATCAAATGGAGAGAGGAAGGTCTAGCATCCAATGCCATCAATTCAATGCTGATTCTGGGTAGAAATCTCGACCGAGATGTTGGAAATCTCGACCGCGATTTGCACATGCTGACGTGGAATGACATGGAATCAACAGAATCTCGATGCTGGAAAATGGCAAAATCTCGACCGCGATTTGACAAATCTCGACCGCGATTTCTTGTCTGCAGCTTCTTCTCTCCGTCTTCTTCTGGTCTCGAGGCAGCTCGGCTTCGCCTCTCGACCACTC
Organism: Oxyria digyna; assembly: GCA_029168935.1. Classification (NCBI taxonomy): domain Eukaryota; kingdom Viridiplantae; phylum Streptophyta; class Magnoliopsida; order Caryophyllales; family Polygonaceae; genus Oxyria; species Oxyria digyna. The sequence goes on along the minus strand of JAPVLV010000004.1, from coordinate 10,110,647 downwards.
CTCTGGTGCAAGTGTGGTGTGTACTCCTCCTAAGCTCCATCCCGCAAGTACCAATGAAGGATACAAGCGGAATCTCCTAACTCCACCACCAAAATCGCTTTCGAGCTTCCCGCAAATCCATAAACAGAACATCAGCAAGGAAGGGGGAGGAGGAAAAACTTTCAAACCATGGATTAACAGAAAGCTTGGCTAGATGATGATTTGGTAAAAGATTGGGTAGAAGATGAGTGAAGAAACCAGAGATGCAAGTTTAGAGAGTAGCAGAGATTGAGGAGTAGTTTCCACAATTCACGTTTACTAAATCCAGGATTCATCAAACCTTTCCGCTGGAGTGCACCCTAAGTGTTCGACGAAATGTCTAAATGGCCGTGAACGTTACTAGATTACTCTTATGTGATTGATTAATTGATGCTGTATTCTTAATGAAGCTCACGTGTTTAAGTGATGGTAGGGATTACCATTTCCCGCCATGCCACATACTCGATTTATGTGGGTTCAGGATCTTGCTGGATTGCCCGTTGGACCTCTCAGCTCTATCAGCCTTTGCACCTGTGTCTGCCCATTTGGGTAAAAGGGAAGCTGAGCCGTCAGATTCGAATCTTTGCATAAATGCAGTGCCTTGGTACAAAACTGTTAATTCCTTGCACTTGTGGGATCCTGCTTTCATCAATGTAGTGGTGATCTCGAGTGCAACGGGGATGCTTGCTCTGCCGTTCCTAACACGAGAGAAGGGCTTTTCGGGTAAGATATATGCCACTGAATTAACTATGAAGCTGGGCCAGCTCATGATGGATGATCTCATCTCAATGCACAGAGAGTTTAGGCAGGTATTTGGACCCGAGGATTCTGATTGGATGAAATGGGGTGAGCTTGAAAGAATCTCCCCTGCATTTAAAGAAATGATTATGGGCAAAGACGGATCTCAACTGAGCGGCTGGTTGCCGCTTTATAGTAAAACTGAGGTAAAAGATTGCATTCAACGCGTTCAGCCATTAAGGTATGGTGAGGAAGCTTGTTACAATGGCACATTGGTAATTAGAGCCGTTAGCTCCGGTTTAGAAATTGGATCATCAAACTGGACAATCAATACTCCCAAGCTAAATGTCGCTTACATTAGTAGCTCAGTTGCTGGCTCTGCTCAAGCAATGGATTTTGATTACCGTTCTCTTCAAGCTCATGATGTTATTATATATTCGGACGCCTCGTCTTTTCAGAATATAGAGGGAGACACAGATAATGCAAATTTCTACCAGGAACAATCGGTTGAGTCACTGCTTTATTCTGATGAGGCACCAGTGGAGGAATTTGAGAAGCTAGCATTCATTTTGTCATGTGCCTTTGATTCCATAACCTCCGGTGGTTCTGTTCTCATTCCAATTACCCGTCTTGGAGTAATTTTGCAGCTCCTAGATCAGATATCAACTCACCAAGAGCTTTCAACTTTAAGTTTTCCCATATTCATGATCTCCTCCAATTCCAAAGAGTTGTTTTCGTTACTCAACGTCGTGCCTGAATGGCTATCCAAGCAGAAACAGGAAAAATTGTTTGCTGGTGAGCCATTGTTTGCACATGTAAATCTTTTGAAAGAGAAGAGGATGCATCTCATTCCCGACATTTGCTCTCCTGAATTATTGAAAGTGTGGCAAGAACCGTGTATAGTTCTTTGTCCTCACTGGAGCCTCAGGCTTGGCCCAGCTGTTCATTTCCTCAACCGTTGGAAATCTGACAAGAATTCATTACTTGTTTTAGAGAACAGTGTCGATCCTGATTTAACGCTTCTACCTTTCAAACCGATGAAGATGAAGGTTCTTCAGTGCTCGTTTCTTTCTGGAATCAAATCCCATAAGATTCTTCCCTTGATGGAGAAACTACAACCGAAGATCGCTTTGTTCCCTGAATTTTCTACAAAACTTGTTCATACTCCAAACCCGGATTTATTTTCATTTGCATTACTTCATTACGCGAAGAATGAAGAACTACGCCTGCCAAAATTGAAGACGAGCTCAGAGGTTGAGATTTCCTCAGACTTGAATTCCCAACTCCAGGGTAAAATTTTCAAGGATTATGATGCAAATATTACAAGATTGAGAGGGAAGCTATCAATGTATCATGGTAAGCAACGGCTAACTCTAGGGTCGGAGTCGATCAATGATATTGACTCGTCTTGTTGTCGTTCGTTGTTGCATTGGGGTACTCTTGACGTTGGTAGGCTATTGACAACATTAGAGAAGATGGGCATTCAAGGATCTGTTGATGAAGCTAGAACAGACGGGTCGTCGGACACGTCTTTTGTGGTGAAAGTTCTTGAGCCTCACCATGGTTCCATAGAGGTGAAAGCAAAGAGTGTTGTGATAAGCACCGGTGATGAGAAATTAGCTTCTGCATTATTTGAGGCAATAGAGAATACCTTGGATAGCATCTGAGAACTATAGTTATTCAATTGATTGCTCTTTATTAGTGGTGTGGATTATTGTATCTTTAGGTTTGGTGGATTAGTGAATGCATTTATGTGACATTATAACGTTAAAAATAACATTAATCTTATAACCGTTTTTCTAATAAATTCCTTCTTAAGGAAACTATTTCCCTACATGGTAAATTTATAAGGGCATAGAAAAATCGATCTTATAATACGACCCAAACGGACCTTAGTATGCTTGAGATTTGCTTCACATTGTTCATACCTTAGCAATATTTGCAAGTAAATATGATTATATTCAAGTTTTTCCACTTCAAGATGGCTAACGGTCAACCATAATCATTGATGCAAGAATTATACTAGCAAAAAAAATTTAGATATCAAGGGTAGATGATGGCATCAAAGTCACATCATAAATATATAACGGCCTACTATATGATTCATCTATAATAACCACTTCTGATTATCATATTACTAGACATCACTTCCTAGAGTGACTGTGACATGGTTAAAAATATTTAGTTATTACTCCCTCCGTCTCATATTATACTCCCTCTGTCCCTCAATGTTTGCAACATTGAGGGAATGACACAAGTTTTAATAAAATTGAAAAGAGAAGAAAAATGTGCAGAAAATGTGCAGAAAATGTGCAGATGTCACAAATCAGCTGAGATTTCAGCTAAAATTTAATTGATTAAAATAATCACACTTTACAATACACAATCCTACTAAACTAAAATTAACCAATAGGAGATCAGCATTCAACACACATAGATTGAGCCTTTTCACTGTTTAACATCAGTGTTTATAAACAGACAGAAAATCTGTTTAACATCAGTGTTTATATAAACACAAGAAGAAAAAAAACAGAGGAAATAAAGAGAGAAAAAAGAGGAAAAAACAGAGAAATAAGTTCAGCATCATTGCCTGTTGTGGATGGCTTCAGCATTAAATGGAGAAGATGCTCAACCTCTAGAAGATGAAGTCGAGGGTCTTACTGATTCAGTTTGGGACACAGGGGAGCAAGCTCTTCTTTTTGATCTGAATTATGCACCAGCTTATGAAGAGGAGCATGAAGAATTTGAAGCAGAGCATCAACACCAGGTTCCTCACCAACCAGAAGCAGAGCATCAGACAGGGGCAACAGCACATCATCAGCCACCACAGACAAGGCTCAGCAGTGAACAAAAGGTGCAGGTCATTCACTTTCTTCTGAACAGAACCATGGAGGGACATCTTCCAAAAGGTGCAATCTCTGCTGCTGCAAACAAGTTCAATGTGTCAAGATTCACCATAGGAAGAATATGGAAAGTAGTTGAACAACAACTAAGCTCATCCCAAAATATCAATGTCAGCACAAAGTATCACAACTGTGGTAGAAAGAGAATTCAAGTAGCACTAGAATCAATCACAGCAATAGGAATGGGGGACAGATCATGCATAAGAGATTTAGCAACCCAACTGAATATATCCAAAACCACAGTTCACAGAATGGTGAAAAGAGGAGTACTGAAACCACATACAAATGCACTTCACCCTGGATTGAAACAAGAGCACAAGATATCAAGATTGGATTGGTGTTTAAAGCTACTACAAGGGGACACTGCAGCTTCTAAGACAGAATATTATCCTATGTTTGACTTTGTTCATTTGGATGAAAAATGGTTCTTCCTGATGAAGCGATTGTCGTTATGCCTATCAAAGAAATACCTAGCTTAAATCCACTAGTATAGTGGGAAGCAAGGGTCGAACCCAAGGGAGTCGAAATACAGTTTAAATCACAATTTTGTTTCTAACAAGTAACCAAATTGGGGGGGGAAATTTCAAATGATTCTGATCAAGGGAAGCAAGTAAACACACAAAGTTGGTAGTAAGTAATATGATGGAAGAAGTTCACTTCTCGGTTTTTAGCACATCAATCATGCAAGAAAAATTGATCATAGAAACCTAACACCTTATATCATAAACATTCAATTGGTTTATCCTACTCTTTGTTCATAAAAAGTAACTAGTCCAACAAGTCCTAGAAACCCTTATTTGATTATAACCTTAGAACAACTAAGATTCAATAACCAAATAGCATTGAGCGCAAAGATATGTAGGCTTGTGCAATACCATTGGCGACAAGCCGATACTTGACACAAGTTTATAATCTCTACCCTATAAACAATCACAACAAGTTCATGTAGATAAGGATTGCTACCAAAGGACAAGACTCTTCAACAAGAATTATCAAGTCTAGCAATATGAAAGATAGAAATCAAACCTAGTTGCGCACCTAGATAAAATCAATATCTCTCAATAGCAAATTGAGGCACAAGAGATTATAAAATAAATCCACAATTGAAATAAGATATAAGGGATAGGAAACTCACAATAATCCAATGAAAGAAGGCTTCAAACCTTAAAGTGAACAATGGAGGATTAGTTCCTCATAGCCATGGAAGCTCACAACAAAATGGAGTTTTCTCTACTAAAAACCAAGATAAAAACTCTAGGGAGAAGGAGAAGAGTTTATATAATTTCTCCCTAGAAAAAACCAAGAAAAATAAATAAAAACCAAGTCTTAATGCAGCAAATTAAAGATAGACATAACTAATTTCGGAGTTACAAATCAAATGGAGAGAGGAAGGTCTAGCATCCAATGCCATCAATTCAATGCTGATTCTGGGTAGAAATCTCGACCGAGATGTTGGAAATCTCGACCGCGATTTGCACATGCTGACGTGGAATGACATGGAATCAACAGAATCTCGATGCTGGAAAATGGCAAAATCTCGACCGCGATTTGACAAATCTCGACCGCGATTTCTTGTCTGCAGCTTCTTCTCTCCGTCTTCTTCTGGTCTCGAGGCAGCTCGGCTTCGCCTCTCGACCACTCCTCTGGTGCAAGTGTGGTGTGTACTCCTCCTAAGCTCCATCCCGCAAGTACCAATGAAGGATACAAGCGGAATCTCCTAACTCCACCACCAAAATCGCTTTCGAGCTTCCCGCAAATCCATAATAACAACTCCAACCGGATTCCGGAAATACCCTCGACAAGCACCTAAACTCCTCTAATCCTATGCTAATAGTCGCTAGTTATCACCATATAACATGCTCCTATCACTTTCTAACCAAGAAGTCACAGAGAGTCTATCTAGAACACAGTGAAAGGGGCCAATACAGAGCAGCTAGCTCAAGCAAGTTCATACCCAAGGTCATGTTCACAGCAGTGGTGGCTAGACCTAGATTTAATTCAGAGGGACAATGTACTTTTGATGGAAAGATAGGGATCTTTCCTTTCACATATGAAGAACCAGCAAAAAGGAAGTCAAAAAACAGAGGCAAAGGAACAATCATCACAAAGCTGGTTGAATCAGTCAACAAACAAGTGACAAGGGACATGTTTATAAATCAGATAATTCCAGCTATCAAAGCTAAGTGGCCAAAAGATGGGACAAGCAGAATTATATTCATTCAACAGGACAATGCTAAGCCTCACATTACACAAGAAGATGCAGAGTGGCAACAGGTATTCCAACAAGATGGGTTTACTTTCATTTTAATTCGACAACCACCAAACAGTCCAGATTTAAACATATTAGATCTAGGTTTCTTTAGAAGCATTCAGTCACTTATGCACAAGAAAATGCCTAAAGATGTTGATCATATGCTAAAAGCTGTGAATGAAGCTTTTTATGAGCTAGATCCCAAAACTCTAGCTAGTGTTTGGATGACATTACAATATGTGATGAATGAAATACTCAAAGCCAAAGGAAGAAATGATTATGACATGCCCCATCATAACAAGAAAAAATTAGCAGCTCAGGGGAATCTACCAAGAGAAGTCAAAGCACCAATGTGGGCTGTCATGGAGGCATGGGACATTGTTCATAATCCTACACAACCATCACATTCACAGCAAGGGACTCAGGCAACAGATGCAGATGAAGAACCAACTCAAGAGACTCAAGCAACAAATGCAGATGAAGACAATCAAGATGCAATAATATGAACACAGTCAATGGGACATTATATGAAATGTATTCATATAATGTGCCCTTGACTGTATTAGCAACTATTGTAATGAATCATGTAAAGGTCCAATGGAACAGTAGGCAATGTGCCATTTTTTGTGCAGTTGGGACATTAATGTATAGGTCCAAGGTATTTTGAAAAAAAGTTCATCTCAGGTGTCCCATAACCATCATTGACACAATTCAATCCCAAATACCTTACCATACTTGGCCTCATTCAGTCACCTATCACTGGCTTCCTAGAGCATGCTAAGACAAAGCTTAACATACAATGGCATGCCAGAGTGATAGATATTACTGGTTTCCTAGAGTATGGTAAAGCAATTGAGAATCCAAAAGAATTGCATCTCAGAATTAAAGAACTCATCATTGATAAAAAAAAAAATTAATCTCAGGTGTCCCTAGCCATCATTGACACAATTCAATCCCAAATACCTTACCACACATGGCCTCATTCAGTCACACCTATCACTGGTTTCCTATAGCATGCTAAGACAAAGCTTAACATACAATGGCGTGCCAGAGTGATAGATATTACTGGTTTCCTAGTGTATGGTAAAGAATTTGAGACTTCACAAAGAATTGCATCTCAGTTTTATAAGAACTCATCATAGATAAAAAAAAAAAAAAACAGAGGGACCTCAGCAATGGGACATAATTGCAACCAACAGTTTGGGACCTCAGCAATGGGACATAATTGCAACCAACAGTTTGGGACCTCAGCAATGGGACATAATTGCAACCAACAGTTTGGGACCTCAGCAATGGGACAAAATTGCTAATCACATTTTTCAATCACACAAATTGCAACCACAACAGTAGACACACAGAGAAGAAGCTCAAAAGAATAGCAACCACAACAGTGGTCACACAGAGAAGATGCTCAACAGAATTGCAACCACAACAGTGGTCACACAGAGAAGATGCTCAACAGAATTGCAACCACAACAGTGGTCACAGAAGATGCTCAGCAGAATTGCAACCACAACAGTGGTCACACAAAATCCTCAACAGATTGCAACCACAAAAGTAGTCACACAAATTCCTCAACAACATAACAGAATCATACTAATAATCCATAAATCCACCAAAATATAAACATAGTCCAGGAATCCGCCAAAACATTACAAAGTCCAGGAATCCATCAACATAAAACAGTCCATAAAACAGAGTCCATAATCCACAATCCATAAGCAAAATGTGCAAAATAGTGGGACAATAGAGCGACTTAGCTAGATAATGTCAGAGCGGGATGGGGAGGCAGAGACAGAGGGCGAGTCGGGAATCACAATCAGCTCCGGGGTCGGCATGTCAACGTCAAAGGAAACCTCTGGCGTCGGAGTGTCTGGGATGACGATGACCTCCCGGGGACGAGATAAAGCCTCATTTTCAGAGAGCTCGGGAGACCACGTCATCTCCACTGACTCGTTCTTCTTCTCCGGGGAACAAATCATATGGACATCGATCTCCTCGGACGGGACATAGCTCCAGGTATGATCGCCAACACAGGCCGGACCCCAATTACAAGGGGGGGACAGAGAGCAACCAGATCGGCTTTCAGTGGGATCGTCATCGTGTGAACCCCGGAAAAACTCATCCAAAGCATCTTCTTCATCGTGGTTGGGAAGGTTTTCAGAGATGGAAAAGGATTGAGGATCAACAGAGGACGAGCTCGGGTTTGAGACAGAGAGGGACACTCTGCCAGTGGACAAGCTGGGTGTTCCACTCTTAGTAAAGCTCTGAGATGGGCGAGAATGGCTACCGTTGTCCATCGAGAAGAAAGATGAAGCAGGTGGCGACTGTGGAGGGGAGAAATGGAGGCGAGAAATGGAGGCGAGAGCTAGGGTTTTTCGGGAGAGAAATGGAGGCGAGGAAGAGAAATGGAGGCGGGGAAGAGAAATGATGGAGAGGGCAGAGGTTTTATCGGGTAAATTAGGGTTAGTTTTGGGCTGGGTTTTGGGCTAGATTAGGATTAGTGTTGGGTGGGTTAGGATTATCAGAATTAGATTAGTGGGTTAATTAGTGTAAACATGGAAAAGTTTAATGAATTAGTTAAGGTTAATTAAGAAATTTGTTATGTAAAAATGGAAGAAGTTTAATGGAGATGAAGGTGGTTGATGAATTAATGGTGAAAATTAAATGGAGAAGATGATGTAGATGGTTGATTTGATTGATAGAGTGATGTAAAGATATGAATAAAATAAAATTGAATGAGGGTATAATAGGAAGAAATATATGGATATAAATGGACATGTTGCAAACATTTCGGGACGCCAAATACGGTAATGTTGCAAACATTAAGGGACGAAGGGAGTAGATCACATTTTCCATTTTGGACGTCTCAAAATATAGATCTTACTTTTTCTTTTTTTCTTTTGTCTTATTATCAATATCACATCAATCTAGACTCTCTTTTCTCCTTTTTACATCAAAACTCATACTAATTCACTTTTTTATCTTCTCTTTTCTACATAAAAATCCACAGCCACTCACAATCTCTCTCCTCTCCACTTTTCTTTCTCTCTTCCTTAATTTACCTCGATAACAACAAACGTGATCTATAATATGAAACGTGATCTATAATATGAAACGGAGTAATTTATAGTCTATTCAAATGGATTAGGTGTCTACCTTGAAGATTAGGCATATTAGGTATCAAGTATCATCTCCTAGAGTGACATGGCTGAAAATTTCATTCACCTAAATATTTTATTTTCATAAACTAATTTAAAAATCTAAAATCAAAAGTACTAACCGCTAAAATATTCATTTCTCGCTCCATAATTTCAAACCGCTTTCTTCTCATTGTCTCCTTTCTTTTCATAAAGTAGAATAACAGGCAGAAAGAGCGAAAGCGAGGCGATCACCATACAGGCATACACGCCTCCATGTGGTCGCGCTTCCAGATTCTCCTTCCTAAAACTTCTTCCACCAAATTCTCCTTGTACTGATATTCACACGAATCGGAGCATTTTCTTTAATCCGGTAATTCTTTCTTCCACGGAACGCTTTTTTGTTTCCAGAATCGGCCAGAGAGATGTTCTGAACGTTTTTTGATCGATCCAGACATTCGGAAAACTGTTCAATGTTCATGCGATTGTAATTGATTTTAGTTCGTTTCGCTAAGTATGAGCAGAATCGCCAGACACGGCCGCCGCTGGTCCGACACAATGTCAGCCGACGGAGAAGGAGGAGTCCGAGCGATAAGCTACGGTTCATCTCCAGTAACGGAGTTCTCTTCATCATCCATCGCCGCTGAAGAGCTTGTGGAGGTAACCCTAGACATCGAAGACGACGACACAATCGTCCTCCGAAGCGTCGAACCGGCCACAACCTTACGCATTGAACCGGCCGCGCCTTCTCCGGCACAAAATCCGACGTTCAGGCGCTCCTCCTCCAGCCGGCTTCGGATGTTCTCACAGGAGCTGAAATCGGAAGCTATGGCCAGAGCGAAGCAGTTCTCGCTGAAGAGATTCTCGATTCCAGGCTTCAGAACTTCTTCAACATCGCAATCGGCGCCGCAGCACGCCGGAAACGAAGCAGATTCGGCGGTCGCTTCCAGAGCGAGACGGAGACAGCTGGCGCAGCTTAATCGAACCAAATCTGGAGCGCAGAAGGCGCTTCGAGGACTGAGATTCATTAGCAGTAGATCTAACGGCGTGGATGCGTGGAATGAAGTGGACGCGAATTTCGAGAAGCTTTGTAAAGACGGTTATCTCTACCGAACCGATTTTGCACAGTGTATAGGTCCGTCTGTTTCCTCTTTTCTTGATTTAATGGTTGCGGCTGTTAATGTTTGGAGTTATGATCGATAGGAATGAAGGATTCGAAGGAATTTGCGCTCGAAGTGTTTGATGCATTGAGCAGGAGAAGGAGGTTGAAGGTGGATAAGATTAGTAAAGGAGAGCTTCACGAGTACTGGTCTCAGATCACCGATCAGAGCTTCGATTCTAGGCTTCAGATCTTCTTTGATATGTACGTAAGGTCTTTGTTGCTTAGTTAAGTATTTCGAAGTTAAAATAATTATGCTTATACCGGTTTGCTTGATGTTTATTAGGGTGGATAAAGATGAAGATGGTCATATTACTGAGGAAGAAGTAAAGGAGGTAAGCATATCAAAATTTTCTGCAATAGGAAAATTACCGACATATATTCTTTTCAAAAGAAATTCTCAATATAGACACTTATGTCAGTTTCGGATTTTTTTTATGTGTGACTCTCGTCCGAAGCTGGTAATTTTTTTTTTGAATTTTTTATGTATAACAGAAGCTGGCCCGACCAGCGTCTCTTATACGTTCAAACATAAAAAAAAAATTTATATGATAAATGGTTTTTTTTTTTTATTTGAACATGAGATTTTTTTTTAATTCCCCCGTGTAAGAGACGAACGCAAAATGTTTTTAAAAAAAAATTTATTTGTATAAGGCACTCAGAAGGCATTTGTTAATTTTTTTTCTTTCAAAGTTTATATATATATATATTATTATACATGACTTACTCGTGTTTGGATGGCTCGTATGGGCTCGTTTGAAATCGGAATCGATCACGACCGATTTCGTTGGGTCCGTATTGATCCCAGCTTTCACCAGATATGTCTCTCGCTCGATTCTGATTTTGAACGACCCCATACGAGCCACCCGAACAAGCGTAAGTCTCGTGCGTACCTTCTACTGTAAATGGATATTTACAAATCCTTTCCTCCATATCACGTGATGAGAGACATATCTGGTGAAAGCTTGGATCAATACGGACCCAACGAAACTGGTCGTGGTCAATTCCGTTTCCGAACAAGCTCATACGAGCCATCCGAACAAGCGTAAATCTCGTACATACCTTCTTTCACCAGTTCGGAATCGGAATTGATCACGACCAGTTTCGTTGGGTCCGTATTGATCCCAGCTTTCACCAGATAAGTCTCTCATCGCGTGATATGGAGGAACGGATTTGTAAATATTCATTTACAGTAGAAGGTACGCACGAGACTTACGCTTGTTCGGGTGGCTCGTATGGGGTCGTTCGAAATCAGAATCGAGCGAGAGACATATCTGGTGAAAGCTGAGATCAATACGGACCCAACGAAATCGGTCGTGATCGATTCCGATTTCAAACGAGCTCATACGAGTCATCCAAACACGGGTAAGTCATATATAATAATATATATAAACTTTGAAAAAAAATAAAATTAAACAACCAGCGCCTTATACAAATAATTTTTTTTTTAAAAACATTTTACGTGTAAGAGAGGCTGGTTCGACCGGCGTCTCTTACACGGGGGAATTAAAAAAAAATCTGTATAAGAGACGCTGGTCGGGCCAGCGTCTCTTATACATAAAAAATTCAAAAAAAATTACCAGCTTCAGACGAGAGACGCTGGTTCTACCAGCGTCTCTCACACATAAAAAAAAATCCGAAGCTGGCATAAGTGCCTATATTGGGAATTTCTTTTGAAAAGAGCCTACGTCGGGAATTGTTTTTGAAAAAAAGCCCATTTCAGAAAAAATTTATCAAAATTGAGCAAGTTATTATGATTTCAAATTACTAAGAACTCTTTTTTTTTCTAATCCCTCAGTCCCTTAATTATGTTCTCATTTCCCTTCTTTACACGAGAATTAAGGAGAGAAGGATGTAAATAGGAGATAAAGTGTACTGAGATGAGAGAATGATGAAAGATGAAAAATTAAAGGGTTAAGATTGAGTGAGAAAATAATAGAAGAGAGAAAAATTAAAGTGTATTTTGAATTGCTGTGGTTTTAGGAGAAATTAATGGGTTTTGATGAGAGTATATTGATAAAGATTTGGGGTTAAAAATAAAAATAAAAAAATCAAATTGAGACAATCAAAATGGAAAATAGGAACATGGGGACGGAGGACTATGATTTTAGCATTGAGTTAAATTTCATTAGTAATAACTGTTTTTGGAGCTATACACTTTATTATGATATAAAACTAGCACGACATGCGCATGAAGTAAAACGTACACCGTTAAATCAGAACCGATCTCAAGGTCAAGGTGTCTGTCCTGCAATAACATCCGTGACAAAATATACACCGGAGGGAATATTTAGTCTCACAAATTTGTTTTTTTGGTTGAACTAATCAAGTAGTCTCTTGGAGATGCTCTATTTGTTGTTGCATTTGGAGTCTTTTGAAGTTTTAGGATTCATTCGATAGACATGTGGCATCACGCGACCCTGAAACTCAAACGACATCGTTTTGGTACCTGTGCTGTGGTTTGGTGAAGGGTGTTTTTGCCCGTCTATTTGTTTTTTAAGATGTTAGAGAGCACCCAATTTTTTATAACTGACATCTGTTTTGGGCGCATTTCGGGTGTGTCTAAAATATTTAAAAAAAAATCCGGTTCAGTTTTGGACGCACTCAGAATTTGCCCAACTTAAACCGGATTTTTTAAAATTTTGACGGCAAAAAAAAAAAAAAAAACTTTAGGCGCATCCAGGTTGCGCCCAAGAATGACCCGATTTTAAAAAAAAATTGAACACATCCGGAATGCGCCCAAAGCGGGTGCCAGTTATAAAAAACCGGGTGCGGGGTTAAACGGCTATTTTTAACCACAAAAAATTGTTAGGATTGTAGTTCAATCCATGAAACCGACACTAGAAAACATAGCTATATTAGACCTGGCCAAACTAGGGTCGGCCCGCCCGGCCCTCCCAGCCCGCCCTAAAATATGGGAGGATCTGGGTAGGAGATTTAGCCCATAAGGGCCGGCCCTGCCCGGCCCTTTTTTAAAGTGGGAGGATATGGGATCGGAGTAGGGCCCTGGGGGCCGGCCCTACCCGGCCCATATTATATATATAATATAATATTAAGGTTATGAGGATTTAGATGCGAGTACTATTACCACGACATAATTTTTATATTGTGTTTTTGGATTTTTTTTGTTGAATCGGTTATGAGGATTGTTATTTAAGCATGCATTTTGGACCTTTTTAACATGCGTTTTTGGATGGTGAATTGTTTGTAAGCACTAAAAAGGTTTTGAATGTTTTAGTAACACCATTTAGCTCGGTTGTAAGTAGTCGAGGGCCGCCCTTAGGGCCCTTATGGGAGGATATGGGTAGAGGAATTGGCCCATTTTAAATGGGAGGGCTTGGCCCGGCCCTGGTAAATGGGTAGAATTTGGAATTTGGCCCTGCCCTGGCCCGGCCCAAGCCCTAGTTTGGCCAGGTCTAAGCTATATATGTCACTATCCCGGCAAAGATTCGATATATATATATACACGTGAAATGTTAAGTAAATTTATTCTTTTTCTATATGTTTATTAGTATCTTATTTTCTACGTTTTGTCATGATTTACAGATCATAATGTTAAGTGCATCAGCAAACAAGCTATCGAGATTGCAGGAACAAGCAGAGGAATATGCAGCTCTCATAATGGAGGAATTGGACCCTGAAGGCCTTGGTTACATAGAGGTTTGTATTTTGTTAATGAAATATTTCACTAAAAAAATTATACTTTGAACCTTGTAAATAAAATAATATTTAATAAATCCTAATAAAATAAGGTGTAATTATATAGGTTAGAAAAACTAATTGTAATCTCACCCCTATGTTACGTACTATCATGCTCGATCTTATATTGAAGGAATAATCAAACAACACTCTCTTCCGGCCCATTATTTTGTGGTCTTATCTTTTAGCTTTCCAGCTGCACCACCATCTTTCTTTTTCGACCTCTAAAAAAGTCATGTTTTCACACAAAGATGGGTTTGGTGCCCCCGAAAATCCAAAGAAGAAAAATAAGAGAATACAATTAGGCCCGTTTGTTTCTAGTGTTCGGAAACGGAAAAAAAACGGAAATGAAACGCAAATAAATCTAGACAATTATTAAGTGAAGATACATTGACAATTTGATTTTGGATTCTAAAATTTATATGCCAAGAGAGCAAAAAAGATGAGGGAGAGGAGGGGGAGGTGAGTTGGCAAGAAGGGGTATAATTTTAAACTCTCATAAACCGTATTATCAAATACTTAGGGTATAATTTTTTGGGAAAATTGACCTAGATCAAAGTTTTCTGCTCAGTTTCCTGCGTGTGTTTTAGCCATGTGAAAAATCCAGTCATGCATGTAAACTGATTAGTCATTATGCTTATGCATTAAGCTAACTATATTAACACTCCTATTTTCCTTTTTTACTTTAATTTGCCACGTAGAACTGGAAAAAGTCAGATTTCCCCCTCTCAAATGATGAATCACATACGTGTACATTTGAATTTCGTCTAAATAGTAGTATGAAGAAAATGAGTGCATTTTGATTTTTTAGTGCACTACATAGTGTCTCTCTATAGTGCCACCATAATGGCATGCTTCCTCATTTGAATTCTACTTTAAGAAATGAAATATTATAAAATGGAACAGTTTTAGAATACAGAATCAACATATCCATGATCTTGGTGGAGACTATCAAATTCTAGTTCAACATTCTAAAAATATCTTACTGTGTTTATGGTGCAGCTATGGCAACTAGAGACACTCCTTTTACAGAAAGACACCTATCTAAGCTACAGCCAAGCTCTCGGCTATACAAGCCAAGCACTGAGCCAAAACCTACATGGATTGCGATACCGAAGCCCGATGCAGAGAATGAGGACAAAATTCTATTATTTCCTCCAAGATAATTGGAGGAGGATTTGGGTGTTAGCCTTGTGGATTATGGTTATGATTGCTCTCTTCACTTGGAAATTCATTGAGTACAAGAACAAGAGTGCCTTCAAAGTAATGGGTTACTGCCTTACTACTGCAAAAGGTGCAGCAGAAACTTTAAAGCTCAACATGGCTCTTATTCTGTTCCCAGTTTGTAGGAACACCATAACTTGGCTCAGATCAACTAGGCTGGCTTACTTTCTTCCTTTTGATGATAATATCAACTTCCACAAGGTAAAATTAATACTTCTCGTGTTTATATTTTGATTCTTTATTAATGATCATGATGTATTCTTACTACACACAAATATTGTTATGTTAAGAGTTAAATCTGTGAATGGTTGTGTATGTGGTGAATTGACTCTGTGGGGTATTTGACAATGACATCCTTAAAATGGTTAGACGCGTTTTAGAGTGGGCATGTGCTTTTCAAAAATTTCTTGGACAAGTTCTAAAGTGTCCCAAAATGTTTCATTAGTTGAACTAGAAAAGCTGTAGGCAAAGAGAGAAAGGGCTGGAGAAAACTATATTTTCTTTTGTTCAACTACTTATTTTTGTGTTAATTTATTAGTTATGGACCTCTATTTAATCATTATTTTTAAGCTAATTGGTGCAGGTTAACCTTTTAGTTACCCAACAAGAAAATTCCATGACCTGTTCAAACTCAAGAAACTCTCATGAACTAACTGCTAACTTTTACCTCCATTTACCTTTTTCAGTTTGTTAATCACCTAAACTGATGTTGATTAATGACTACTATTACTTTTCACCATAAATTTGTTGCCCTGTCAATCTACATTAATTTTCCAACTGCCTAAAATGAATAGACTAAAAATTAAGTTATACAGTTTGTGTACCTCTAAATTGTAATCTGATTTCTGCAGACTATTGCTGGAGCCATTGTAGTTGCCATTCTACTTCATGTTGGCAATCATCTAGCATGTGATTTTGTGAGGCTCGAAAGGTCATCAGCACGTGATTATGAACTCTATTTGGCAAACAACTTTCATCGGCCAAAACCCACTTACTTCGACCTGGTCCGAGGATACGAAGGAGTGACAGGGATCCTAATGGTCATATTAATGGCAATTGCATTCACACTCGCAACTCGCTACTTTAGGCGGGGACTAATTAAGCTAAAGAAGCCTTTTGACAGATTAACAGGGTTCAATGCATTCTGGTACTCACACCATTTGTTCATCTTTGTGTACATTCTACTAATCATTCATGGAGAAAAACTGTACCTGGTGCATAAATGGCATCACAAAACGGTAATATGTCTATATTCTGTTCACATTGAGAAGTTTTGTTAAGATGCAACTTACATGTTCTATTTTCACAGACATGGATGTATCTTGCTGTCCCTGTACTATTATACGCAGGGGAAAGAACACTGCGATTTTTCCGTTCTGGACTCCATACTGTGCGGCTTTTGAAGGTACTATTAAACTCATTCCATCCCTTTACTTTCATTGAAACTAAGAAACATAAGTTAGAATTATAATTAACTTGTTATATCAAATGTAAATAGGTGGCTATTTATACGGGAAATGTACTCACCTTACGAATGTCCAAGCCTCCCCAGTTTCGCTATAAGAGTGGACAATACATGTTTGTGCAGTGTCCAGCTGTTTCTCCCTTTGAATGGTAAGGCATCAGATAGTAATCAACTAACATTCTAATCATGCCATACCAATTGATTAATGTAAATACTGTAACTGAGTTTTTACCATCGAATTCTTGATGTAGATTGTATTGATTCTGTATTCCAGGCATCCCTTTTCAATCACTTCAGCTCCTGACGACGATTTTCTCAGCATTCACATACGCCAGCTAGGAGACTGGACACAAGAGCTTAAGAGAGTTTTTTCAGAGGTCTGTGAGATTCCTGGTTCCGGGAAGAGTGGGCTGCTAAGAGCTGATGAAACAACACAAAAGAGGTCTCTCATCTATCTAAAACTTCCTTACAGTACCCTCAAATGCTTCTTCATTTTCATTAACTATTCCTTTTCCAGTTTACCGAAGCTATTGATAGATGGACCCTATGGTGCTCCAGCACAAGACTACAAGAAATATGATGTTCTCCTTCTTGTTGGTCTTGGGATTGGAGCTACACCATTCATTAGCATCCTCAAGGACTTGCTGAACAACATTGTCCAGAAGGAGGAGCAAGAAGTAAGTGATTCAAACTTCCGTAAATTCACTTGATGAATTCTTCAATCAGTGGCTTCTATAAGATCCTTCTATATACTAACTCCCTTCATCAACATAAAGGCAAACACTACATTATTTTTCAAAACTCTTGTCTATAACAAATACTAATTGCAGGATATGGTCCCCGATTTATACACTATACCTAACATACCAGCAGCCAATAAGTTCTCCCCAAAGCAAAAGAAGCCTCTGAAGACTACAAATGCCTACTTCTACTGGGTAACAAGAGAACAAGGTTCATTTGATTGGTTTAAGGGTGTAATGAATGAAGTTGCTGAGCAAGATCAAAGGGTAAGAAACTTGCAAAAATGTAAATGAACAGTTAACATTCTTAATAGTCATCACTGACCAGATATATTTCTGCAAATAGGGTGTAATTGAGATGCATAATTACCTGACAAGCGTCTATGAAGAAGGCGATGCCCGGTCAGCTCTCATAACTATGGTTCAAGCACTTAACCATGCCAAACATGGAGTTGATATTGTTTCAGGAACAAGGGTAAACATTGCATACACCTCTTTTTCTTCTGTTACTAATAAATGTTTGAACATAGTCAAGTTTAGTTCAAAATCTCAACTTCTCTGCAGGTACGCACACATTTCGCAAAGCCGAATTGGAAGAAAGTTCTATCGAAAATTGGTTCCAAACATATAAATGCAAGGATAGGTAAGCTGTTTTACAACTGACTTTTGAAGTCTGTTCTTATAGCAATGGTTTAAAATTATTTTGGCTGTAGGTGTATTCTATTGTGGGGCACCAATCCTAGCCAAAGAACTGAAACAACTGTGCTTTGAATTCAATCAAAGAGGGGCTACAAAGTTTGAATTCCACAAAGAGCATTTCTGAAGAGATTGAACTGGAAAAGGTAATATAAAAAGGAAATGATGAAACAAAGAACTGTACAGGCCATAAGGTGAAGAGCATATAGAAAATTTTCCTTGTTAACATATGATTTCAGTTCAGGTAATCAAAATGTAATTTGCTTCAAGAAATGATCCCCTAACAAGTGCAATACCTACAGCTTTCTACTTGGATTTCTTGTGGTCAGAGACTCTGGCTGTCATTATTTTCACAACAGGTTGGTCTTTTGACATTATAAGCTTTAGAGCAGGATGAACTTTGAGGTCCCCAGTTACAATCTTCTGACCAGCATCTAACTCACTCAAATCAACGTCGATATATGGAGGGATAATATCAGCTGGGCAGAGATACTTAACGGTCCTGTTGATTACGTTAAGATACGAGCCTGCAAAGATTTCAAGAAATGATTCATCTCCACAAAAATATAGTATGACATATACCAAGATAATTAACTAAAATGTATGATGTTGAGAGTACCTTTTCTCAAGCCAGGAGAGACGTCCTCTCCCCTAAACACGATAGGAACGTCAACCTTTAGCAAAGAATCAGAAGGAGCTCTTATGAAAGTAAGATTCAAGGGAGCATCCGTGCCGGAATGCAAATGGATCTGCACTAACCCCGAAAATGAAATGAAACATCAGGAATGTTCGATAAACTATACAGCAAAACACAGTAGTATGAACAATTGAACATAGTATTGTTGTAACAAATCCAAGAGACTTATGATAAAGACAATTGAGGAGAACACAGTTTGTATTGAGATTTATGGGTAGCAAGTAGAAAATGCATTGCCATAGTCTAATCATCATTCCACGCTTCAGTAACATATAGAACATCAATTTAGATCAACACTAAAAACCAAGCCAGACACCATAGATTGTAAGTCCAAATGCACATTACCCTGATAACGAGAATTTAGTAACAAGCGCAATATAGAGTTGATTTTGCTTATTTATTATTGTGGTAGAGAAGAGGCAATACTCTATGGATTTTATTGAATTATAAAAGGTGCCAAACCCCTCACATCATCACCTAAAATTGAAATAACACCACTAGGAGGTTCAACTAACATATGAAAGCCCAAAGCTTTATTACAAGCATGGTTAGCCAAAGCTAGACGATTAGACTACCGATACACATGAACAAAACGGACAATCCAGTCCCTAGTTGATTTCGCATTTGAGGTCCATGAAAACTGAACTTAATTATAATTGGATTCCTGAAATATACCGAGTGTTAGTTCATAATGGAGTTCTATGATCTAGAAACCGAACTGTAAATGGAGCCTCATTACAGTACACAGTATAAACAATATCCAATTTCACACAATAAAACAATTAGGGAAGTTACCTTCCGTGGCAAGACTCGAACATTCTCAATGATCTCACCCGAATCAAATCCGGATCGTACCTCGATATCGAAGAGTCTTGAGAGGAAGAAAGATTGTCCGATTCGATTAACGAGATTCATAATCTGATTCGTCTGGAGGGAGATGAGTCTTTTGTATCCGCCAAATTGGCCATCCTTGAGGTCGAAGACGATGCTAGGGATCCGACCCGCTTTGCGCTCACTGACTGCGATTTTGGTACCGGATTCGGACCTCGGAACCGCCTTAATTATCTCGGAGAATTTCGGGTCGGGTCTCGGGAAGCCTTCTAGAGTTCTAGGTATGTTAAGGGAGAGTGGAAGAGGGAGGAATTGGAGAGGAGCGATCGCCGAAGCAACATCTGTTAATCAGAGAGAGAGAGAGAGATTGGTTGGAAATGGAAATGGAAGGTTTATGGGGTTTGCGAGGGTTTTTGGAGGAAAGGTTCAGAGGGAGGGAGACGAGTTGGTTGAAAAGGTTTTTCTCGAATAAATTACACAGAACCACCTCTATTTTTGCATGAAATTCCTTTTATATGCAAAAATGCCTCTAGTCTCTAAATTTTTGTTAATTGGTTCAATTTAACACAAGTTGTTATGTATAATACTAAGTTGTTGTATTGGAACTATGAATTTATGTTTCAATTTTATGGCTAGTACACTAGGTCTGACCATATGACTCGAATGATTGATTGAGCCGGTATGCCTCTTGAACCATTGAGCCAGGTTTGTCTTAATGTGTTCTAGCTTGGTACTCGGCTATGGTTCGTTTATGTGTTGGACTCTGCATTGCCGGTTTCTATTCTGATTGTGATGATGTTGAGCCTCTTGGTTTGACCCAATATTTGTTGCTTCATCTGTTAAAGTTTGTAACTCAGGTTTGGAACGATGCGGTTTTTGGGCTTTTAAGATTGAATACTTATGCTCTCTTTGTAACCTTAAGCGCCGTATTCTCTCCTTCACTTTAAGATTGTTATGGCAAACCCTAGAGAGCTCTTCTAAGGGTGATTCTCTGGTGCATCTACGGTGGTTTGAGGTTTTAGTTTGAATCTCTAAGAGAACACTAAAGGAAGCTTGTGAGCTCTAGATACGTTGGTTCGAGGCTTATCTGAAAGTTTCGAGGTTGTCCATTCAAGGGACTTCTCTCTGCTCATTCTTGTTCTCTTTCTGGCTTGTGTGCCTTGTTCTTCTCTGAGTTGTTGGTCTCTGACTCTCTAGTTTTTTTCATAAGTGGATTTGTTCATAGCCTTTTGATGCTCAGTGGATTAGGCGAGTCTCTCCCTCTTGAGGCTATGCAAATGAAGGATTTACATCCGAATTAATTGCATCAACAACTCTTGTGCTCAAACTGTTTTACATGTGTTTCTTTTTTATCGCTTGCGCTAGATCTAGGACGATTGAGGTAGATTAGAGCATATACGAGTTCAATTCACAAGTTTTTTAAGTGGGTGGAAGGCTTTCGTTTTGCTCGGTTCGAATGACTTTAGTTGCCCTATGTACAGACAAGGTATTGCAATTGCCTTTAGATGAGAGTGACCGACTCTTCTAACTCAGTCTTATGTATGTCGTAAGTATTTCTAATTTAAGACGTCGTATGAGAACGATTATGTTTGCAAAAATCGCAACGATCATGAACACTGGTGTATAAAAACACGATAGTTTTTAACAAAAGGGCCTTAATCATGACAAAGAAGATAGAGATGTGTCTTGGGCTACTATCTTTGCTAGCGATCTCCGGTGGGGATGGCGTTAGCGGCCTCTGGTGGGGATGGCGATGGCGCAACGATATCATTTTTAATTAGGGATTGTGCCAAGCATTTCATGCTTATTAATGTGTTGAAGGAAATGGCGTCTGGATTTTGGAAGGTTGTTCAAAGGAAAATGACTGAGAGACGACATGTGTCATGGAAGCCTCTGGGGAATTCATGGATCAAATTAAACACCAATGGAGCATTAAAGAGTGTCTCGGACATTGCTGCGCCAGGTGGTGTCCTTAACATCGAGGCGTAGTGTGGTGGCTTCGCCCTAACATTGGGACATGCACGAAACCTATGGCTGAATAAGGGGGGTTTACTATGGCTTGCATTTAGCTTGGGTGCTGGGGTTTAGAGATGTATGCTTTGAGATTATTATGAAATTGTGGTTGATTTTGTCACGAAAGGAGTTTCAAGTTCACATTCCCTTTATTTCCTTGTATACGTGTGCCATGATTTTCTCTTAAGGGACTGAATAGTCCAGTGTAAAAAGAGGTTAGTTGATGGGTTAACAAACTTTGTTTTTGATTTGTCATTATATTTTCATTTTCTTGTTAAAGTTTCTAGTAGTCTAGATTCCATTTCGATGGATGATGTGTGGAACACAATTATTTGTAGTCTTATGTATAATTAACTCTTTTTCTTTCTATAAAAACCTCGAGAGTTGTTTAGTAAGTTCAGTGTGTACACATCAAATTTATCATAAAACCAATAAGATAAGTTACTTACGAAAGTTATGTACTAGACTTTTTAATCCCATTTTTTCTATATAAAACTATTTATTTTACACATAAGTACGTGAGCAATTCTAATTGAAGTCTATTGATTATTGTACGCGTACGAATTGAAGTGACACAAAAGTGTTTCACATGCAATGCAAGCAATCAACATGCTACTACGGAGTATTTTTCTTGTGAACTAAGTTTTCGTTCTAGTATGAGATGGCAATTCCAATTAGTAGAGAAAAAACGAACATTTTGGATCAAAATTTTCAATAATTCTTAGTTGAGAAGAAACTAAAAGTCAAAGTTCATTGCAAACGAAAGCAAGCATTCAACTACAAACGTAACAACACCAGACTTTATTAGAGAAATAAAGCTCGTAATAAACAATGAAACCGTGATGTACGGCTGTGATGTCGCCACGTCTTAAAAATGAATATTCTGAACAGACTGGCCCGCACGGTATCATTTCTCGCTTTCACGAACTAAGTTCAAAAAATGTTTAACGGAGAGCGTTTACAAACGGAGATTAGTGGAGAACGCCGTTAATATCAAACGAGCGTATGTAGACGGACAGATCGGACGGCTGAGATTAAATCTTAAACTGCAAGGGGTTATGTATCTCCTCCTATAAAACATAAACGGAAGGTATTCGTTTAGCTTCTCAGTGTTATTTTGAAAGCAAAAGAGATCTAAAGCCAGAATTCCTCTAATTTTACAGAGCGAACGCTGAGTGCATAGGGTTTCAACAATGGCGGACCACGAGGAGGCTAAGGTTGAATCGATGATTGAGAAGATCGCTGAAAAACTCAGCCACGATTCCTCATCTTCCGATTCCGACGACGATAAGCCTGCGCCATCGCTGAAATCCAAGATTTACCGCTTGTTTGGGAGAGAGAAGCCTGTTCACAAGGTCCTCGGTGGTGGCAAACGTATGTATTCTCTGATCTCGTTGTTTCAGCTTTCGGTTTTGTTCTATTTGTTGTTATTGTAATGCTGTTCTTCTGTGTTTGGATTTTCGTTTTCTTGTTCGACTGTTGCATTAACATTGTTTGCATTTTCCGATTGCTTGATCTGACGTTGAAAACTGAGAGTCCTATTTATCGGAGGCTATTTGCCGTTTCATTATATTGCGTAGATCGGAACGACAGAAAATTGTTGCGGTTGATTCGATTGTTTCGGCTACTGTAAATGTAGATCGGAACGATAGAAAATTATAATGCTCATTTTGATTTATGGATGTAGATCTATCTTTACTGGCTGTTTAGAAATGATCTCATGGCTAATTTGGCATATCATTGAACTTATGCGGTTGTTCTTGTGGATTTAACTCTCAAAATTACACACTGATCATATTGTTGAACTTAGCCTTCTAAGCTAGAAAGACTTAATGCAACTTCATATTCCTTTTCCGTGAAAATGACATTTTATTGCTATAGATGCTTTGAACTGGCTTATGCTTTGCATCTATTCTCTGTTCCCTATAAGTTATCTAATGCAAAAAATCATGTTTCACCTGCTAGTGTATTCTAATGGATCATTGATCTTATGTGGTTGTTCTTGTGAATTTAAGCTAGAAAGGTCCAATGCAACTTCATATTCCTTTTCGGTGCAAATGACATTTTATTGCTATAGCTCTATCAGTCAACTAATGCACAAATCATGTTTCAGCTGCTGATGTATTCTTATCGATCATTGATCTTATGCGGTTGTTCTCTTGAATTTAAGCTAGAAAGGTTTAATGCAACTTCATTTTCCTTTTTCGGTGAAAATGACACATGTTATGCTGTAGATGCTTTGAACTGGCTTGTGCTTTGCATCTATTCTCTATTCCCTATGAGTTATCTAATGCACAAATTGACTTTTCAGCTGCTGATGTATTCTTATGGAGGGACAAGAAAATCTCAGCTGGAATTCTTGGAGGAGTCACTGCCATATGGTGTCTGTTTGAAGTGTTTGAGTACCACCTCCTGACTTTCATTTGCCATGCCCTAATAGTTTCGCTTGCCGTATTATTTTTGTGGTCTAATGCCTCGAGTTTCATCAACAAGTAAGGGTTGTTAACATTGTAGAAGAATGAATCACTTTGGCTTGCAATGTTTTTGATATTAACATTTAAAATCCGTTTTAGATCCCCACCTCGCATTCCTGATGTTGTCATTCCAGAGCAGCCTGTTCTGCAAGTGGCATCTGCCTTGACCTATGATATTAATCACGGTATTGCCACACTACGACAAATTGCATCAGGAAAAGATCTGAAGAAGTTTTTGTTGGTATTTATCACTTTGAATTTACAAATTAACTGAGACGTTTCTGCATTAATTTTCTATGCTAACACCTTCTTCTTTCTTCTGTTAGGTGATTGGTGGGCTCTGGATTTTCTCAATGCTTGGCAGCTGCTGCAACTTCTTGACCTTGTTCTACATATGTAACCATCTCCATTCCATTTCTGTTCTTTTCACAAGTAATAATTATCCATTAATTATTCTGCTTCCATTTTTTGTTACAGGCTTCCTTGTGCTACACACGTTGCCACTAATGTACGAGAAATACGAAGATCAGGTGGACGCATTTGCTGAGAAGGCAATGGCCGAGTTCAACAAGCATTACATTGTGTTTGAGGAGAAGGTCTTGAGCAAGATCCCAAGAGGTCCATTGAAGGACAAGAAGACAGCTTAGAAATTTTCCATCCAGTTGCTAGCTTTTTGATCTTGCTCATCAAACTCTAGACCTAGATGTGTGTTTCATGTAAGGTTTCATCTGTCTTTATGCATCTTCTTCTACTAGATTTATATCATGTTTGGCTTAGCATTTCTTAATCTAACGTGCAAGACAGAACGGATCGTGTTTTTGTGTCTCCCCTTGTGATTTGACAGTAAAAATGAAATTGTTTGTTACATAATGGCTGATACATATATTATTGTGCATTATTCTACATTTATCGAAATAGATATAGTTTGGTAAAGATTTTAGTGCACGCAGATTGTCATGTTTATTTCCTTTCTATCTTCTCTCCATTTTGTTTAGAACAAAGAACAACTTTGGTATACAAAGTTCATAGGAAATACGTAAGTTGTTCCTTCTTCCTGGATCCGCCTTCGCCATAGAGATCATTCCACTCCTTCAGCTCGTTCATTACCATTCCTCCAGATGCAAAGCTTGCAGCAACCTTCATCATTTTAATAGAATTAAGAAAAAGAAACCAGTGAAAGCAGGGTAGTGTAAATTATGGCATTTTACCTGATTCTTTGCTTCCCTGAAATCCTCCATGTTTAAAGGTCTTAAGTTAATTTCCCTCTCTTCTTTCCCTCTCTTGTTACCACAATCATCTTCAGAAACCTGGGCCTTTCCAGTTTCATCTTTCTCTTCCTGCAAAAATTGCAAGAGAAGTATGTATGAACATTTTCTTCTTCATTGGAATCTAAAACCATTAGGTGATACAAGAATGGAGCTTACCATGTCCTTTAGTCTCTCTTGCTGAATCAATTCCCTAACAGGACGATAAGCAGCAGTCGTGCATAGATTCTGTTTGGATGGCGCGTTATAATGTCAGATAACGTAGTATGTTGTCCTAAGAAAATCATAATTCATTCGTCACCTTAAGGTCACTTCCACTATATCCTTCTGTCATTCTTGCAATCTCCTTAAAATCGAGTCCTACTTCTGCCTTCTCTTTTGCCAACAGCGTTTTCATGATCATCTCCCGATTCTCCACAGAGGGTAGTCCCACCATTATTCTGAAAAATACGAAAAAAGTCATTTTTGCGATATAAAAGAACATGCATTAACTCCTTGCTAAAACTACCTTCTTTCAAACCGCCTTATTATAGCTTCATCAAGATCAAACGGTCTATTAGTAGCAGCAAGCACAAGAATACGTTCACCAGGCTTTGTCATAAGACCATCCCAATGCGTCATAAACTCATTCTTAATCTTCCTCATTGCCTCATGCTCCCCGGCTCTGCTCCTTTGTCCAAGCATACTGTCTACCTCATCTACAAAGATAATCGTTGGGGAGACCTTAGAGGCAAGAGAGAACAAAGCTCGAACATTCTTTTCGTCTTCACCAAACCATTTGGATGTGATGGTTGACATGGACACGTTTATGAAGCTTGCTCCTGCTTCTTTAGCAATTGCCTTTGCTAACATTGTCTTGCCAGTGCCTGGAGGTCCGAATAGAAGGATACCACGGCACGGTTTTAATAGACCGCCTTTGAATAAATCGGGTCTTTTGAGTGGAAGCATTACTATTTCCTGTAGAGTGTCTTTAATATCCTCTAAAGCGCCGATATCAGAGAACTTTACAGAGATTTCATTTGCGGGTATGACTTCTGGCCTTATTCGCCTTTCAAACTCATTGTCGGGAGGAACTTGTTCCTGCATCGTTTTAATGAGGAGAAAATTTTGAATGTTGTAAATTGTAATAATAATAATGTAAGGAAAAATTGTAAGATGAACTAACTGTGATTTTTGGCGTAGGGATAGAACTACCGCCATCCTTTACAGCTGAGGATGCAGCAGTTGTTTCAGTTTTCTTTTCAGATGTTACATTATCAGTTTTGGTTTCTGGCTTAGGTCCAGCATTCCCTTCTTTCTGTGATCATATCAATGAAAAATCAGGGAAATTATTATTATTATAATATCATTTTACCCGTGTTCATGAGACTGAAGTTCACCTTTGCTGGTTCTGCATGAGCTTCCAGCTTTAAGGTATCTTTGTTGCTTGTTTTTCCTTCCTGAAAGATACTTAAGCCATGGGCCAAACTGTTGACAGTGACTTCAGTTAGTATGGAGAAATAGAGGCTAAAAGAAATAGGGTGGTTACTTATGTAATTTATTTTACCTCTCAGGTGATATAAGCAGTTTCCCATTCCTGTACTCGTGTTTTTTGTTCATCAGATGATAAGAAATTGCAGACACAACAATTTCTTCAATATAATTACTAAAAATTGATGTGTCTGGGACACAAACTGAGCCAAGATCATCACACTCAACATCGTTGGATGCAAGAACTTCTATTATATGGTTTCTGTAGTCTTGATTCTGGATCATCTTCATATCCTCCTCAAGCTGAGATTTCCAGCTCACCAGATGAGTTTCATCTTCAGGGGGCTTGACTTCGATGCTGTAGGGAAATATTTGAGATAACTTCTCATCATCATCTTCATAATCCAAATCCAGATCAGTTACCCGTGCACCTAATATCAACACTGATCCTGACAGCTTGCTGACCATTTTGTGGAACAAGGTGTACACCCTTTGTGATCTAGAGAGAAGCTCATCAACATCTCGTATGTACAAGATGATAGGATATGTTTTTGATATAGCCACCAAAACCTGTCAAATAAGCCATGTAGTAAACTTTCCTACTATAATGGAATGCAACAATGTATTTAGGCATCATAGGAAAAAGAAAACTTCAAAATATTATGCTAACCTTATAGAGGGACTGGATAAGTAGCATTTCATCAAAAGGCCAGCTGCATGTGCGCCTTAGAGACCCTGAAAATCAAAAGCACACGATAAGAACCTTGTAGTGAAATATTTGCTTCTGTAGTAAAACAGGAAACATCCACGTAATTTTTTTTACCACTAAACTGAACTTATCGTTCACGCAAGTTTGTTACAACTCTTCCCGTTTTGTGTAGGTAAGCAAATATAGGCTTCACCACATCAGAAAGTTTTATAATTCCTCTAGCAAATTGGCCCTTAGTATCATTTATAATACAACAGCAAGATACTTCAGTGGTAGAAACCAGTGAGTGACTAAATCGATCACCATTTCTCCAAATTAAGAACAAGATAGTCCCTATTCTACTTCAGAAATTTTTTATCATAGGAAATGCAGTAAAAACCAATGTTTGAAGGAGAACAATGGAAAAATTAAGAACAGAAGAACAGATGTGACTAACAACATTACCATACAAAATTAAACAAAGAGATTTGGGTACGGACATTAGCATGAACTGAAATGGGGCTAAAATGATAGTCATATAACCGTATCA
Organism: Oxyria digyna; assembly: GCA_029168935.1. NCBI lineage: Eukaryota > Viridiplantae > Streptophyta > Magnoliopsida > Caryophyllales > Polygonaceae > Oxyria > Oxyria digyna. Next base: position 10,082,626 of record JAPVLV010000004.1, on the reverse strand, counting down.
CGAAGAAAGGCAAGGTTGTAAAAGATAACCTGTGTTCCCAGAGTTTGATTGGGAAGAAATATCACTCAGATTAGAAGCAACAGAAGCATACTTGCGAAACCTTGGAGGGATAGGATGTGACTAACAACATTACCATACAAAATTAAACAAAGAGATTTGGGTACGGACATTAGCATGAACTGAAATGGGGCTAAAACGATAGTCATATAACCGTATCACGAAGAAAGGCAAGGTTGTAAAAGATAACCTGTGTTCCCAGAGTTTGATTGGGAAGAAATATCACTCAGATTAGAAGCAACAGAAGCATACTTGCGAAACCTTGGAGGGATAGGAGAGCTCTCTCTTCCCCTGTCATTTTAGCAAAGGAACTATTCAGTATCCATATAATTTATCATCACTACTTTAGAGACAACCAGTGAGTCACCTTGAAACCATATCCACTCCACTGTTTTGACGACGTAATGTGCCTGCAGAATAGTATCATTAATATCACTTAGCTCTTGTCACAATGACCTTTAAATATCAAGATGAACTTTGAATTTCTCACTTGTCGAAAAAAACAGAATACCTTTTGTTTCTTCATTGGTGGGACGTGTTGAAAAGGACTCAAATAAACCAGAGAGTCTATTGAAAGTAGTTTCTGATATGACTCTCTTGAAGGACTGCAAAACCACCATTCGAAAAATATTTGTAAACCAAAATATATGGTAATATTGCTAAACGCTCCAAGACTCGATATATATGCCAACTTACAGACTCTTTTCGGTCACTTCCATATTTGTTTTGAATCTGCAAGAAAAGCCGTACATATATTTACTCATCAATCAGTTTTTCCATTCGATCAGTAAATAAATATGCGTCGGTTTTTGGAGGCCAGAGAAGAATTTGCAGGAGAAAAGGTCTCGGATTTTTACCCTCAGTGCAAAGTCATTCACATCTAACAAAAGTAATTTTGCTTCAAAGTAATGAGCTAGAGCCTTGGCAAGCATTTGCTGATAAAGTTCTTCAAACATGACAAATAAAAAAATGAGATTAGTAAAAGCGAGCTTGCTACAAAAAATAAAACCACATGTACCTCGAAATCCAGGTAAACTAAGATAACCAACCAGCAGGCCCAGATAGTAGTATAGCCCGACTTGCAGGGGCAAGATTCCGCGTGTACTTCGAAAAGTCGCCTTTCTTCAAATAGAACCATGCAGCACTTGTTAATAGCACTCTTGTCTGCTCGCTGAGTACGCAACCAACAAATCAAAAACATGTCACAAAAAACATGAAAAAGCTATATAACTCCATCCAATCTGTGCAAAGTTTACTGGATCAATCAGATCTTCTAACAATAAGATCGTTTCATATATTTCCAATGCTTCTTCCTTCGTTTAATAAACTATTTAATTTAAGTACACCAACTCAACCAGCATAATCTCAGCTGCACAGTCATTATGGACACATCAAATGAACATGTCAGAACCTCAAATTTTATGGAGGATTGAAAGTGAGAAGATAAGTACCTAAGGTAATAAGGAAACTCGTCAAAGGTGACTTTTGCTTCTCTCCCATCAATCACCATACTCAGCAACTCTTGCTCCATCCACTCGGCACTAATGGCATCCGTTAAAGGACTTGAGCCTTTCCATTTAGTAACCGCCTGTCCTGATGCATATCCAAGTCCTACTCCCACGCCGATCCCAACCCCTAACGCAGACATGAGAAAGTGCTTCTGCTCCATTTACACTATTCTAGATCTCCTTTACACCTCTCCTATAATAAAATTAAGTTTCCTAATCAGAGATCAGAGATCAAAGAACAAGAAAACGTGATTCTCTCAACTTCACTGAACATTAGTCAGATTTTACCGCAAAGCTGAAGAAGTGCTGAACTGAACCGCTTCAAATTTAAACAAAAAAATCTTCAATTAACGAATCAACACAGAAATCATATCACGAGAAGGAGAAACACTAAACAAATTGATTGTGGAGTTTTAGTGAAATTCATCCTAACAAATTACATATGATCGGAGCTAAGCTATTTCCACTACGGTAGCAAAATCAAAGTCCTACTCCCACGCCGATCACAAGTCCCAACGTAGACATGAAAAAGTGTTTGTGCTCCATTTATAATACTCTAGATCTCCTTTACACTCACTTGAAAATTCCGGACACCTCGCTCTCCTATAATAAAATTAAGTTTACTAATCAGAGATTTATACATCAAACAACAAAGAAACGTGATAATCTCAACTCCACTGAACATGGTTAGATTTTACCGCACAACTGAAGAATTTCTTAACTGAACCGCTTCAAATTGAAACCAAAAAATCTTCAATTAACGAATCAGCACAGAAATCAAATCACGAGGAGGAGAAACAGGAAACAATTGATTTTAGATTTTTAGTGAAATTCAGCCTTCCAAATTACAGAATATGATCGGAGCTAAGCTATCTCCACTACGTTAGCAAAATCAAAGCAGATTCGAGTAGTTTAAGCACCTTTACTCACCGGAATTTCGGATTTGGTGATTCGATCAGTTGGATTCAAGCTTCTGCGTTGAGGAGGAAAAAGAAGATAAACATAGATTATACGTTACGGAGGCGTCGATCGGTGGAGTGTTGGAGAGTATGAAGATGAGGGAGCGAGAAGGAGAGGGAGAAGCAGAAATGGCGAATGGACTGATGAAGGCGTTAAGGCGGTTCCCGCTTTATATAGTTCCAGACTCCAAGTTGATTCCCTCGGTATTCGAGATTTGTTTTTTAAAATTAAATAAATCGGTGTGCATGGCTTATTGGGCCGACGCACGAGGTGGATCCGAAATTTGGCCCACCCGCTCATTTGTATTGTAGACGGTTCCCGCCTACTTATAATCAGTCCGGTTTGGTGTGCGAAACATAGAACCAGACTGGTTTATATCATCCCTACAATTAAAAAATACACATAGATTTACTCATAGCGATTTTTCGCTTTAACGCAAGTAAGAAAAATGGTAGATCCAGATTTATCATTGACAAAAATAGAAGGAGAAGATTTAGCAGTCTTTGAGCATACGGTTGATAAAGTTATTGTTACATGAATTCATGATTTATAGGTCTTTCCTCTGAATTCAATTGGTCGATTGATCGTGTTTTACATCCAGACCATCTCCGGATAAAACACTTTAAAAAACCTACTATCATATCACCAGAACAACAAGTATTAGTGAAACTGTCTAAATAACTGATGGAGACATGGATATGGAGTTCAATATGATAAGAAAGCTCTGTTAATGCTAAAAGGAAAATTTAATAAGGTGGTGGCTATACCGACGATGATCTATGGAGGAGAGGGTTGGTAAGTTACTAGGGCGCAAAAACATAGAATTATGGTAGCTGAGACGTGAATGTTATGGTGGATTTACTGCTATACAAGGTTGGATAGGATTGCAAATGAGGTTATTTGGATAAAGTCGATCAAAGTGACTAGATAAGTTCCGAGAATCAAGAATCCGATGGTCAGCGACGGCCGCTTTGCGCCCCAGTTCACAGTTGTGAGGTTCTGGTGTTGGGGGATTCGAGTTCTAGAAATCTAAGCAAGTGTTTCCTTGGAGATAAGAAAATATCAATCCCGACCCCATATTCCGTTTATCCGGATATATAATAGGACATCTTTCTTTTTCTTTGTGTTAAGGCTAGTGTAGGCCCTGTATGAATTTTACTTCATTTTTGGGACATGATCGGTTACTTCCTCTCAACTTCTTGAGGTAAGGAAATACTCCCTCCGTCCCTTATTAATCTTCTCATTTGTCGAGACATGTTTTGTAACGTTAATATCTTTAAATATACGATGATAAAAAAATTTATTTTTTTATTTTGTCAAAGTATTCATTAAGACGAATCAAACGAAATCTCGTATGTCTATATTTATTTCTATATATTGGAAGAAAATGAGAAAATTCTCTCGATTTGTAAATAGTGTCGAAAAAGAAAATGAGTCTTATATTAAGGGACGAAGGAGTATCAATTTCAACCCTCCTATCCCGTTTATCCGGATATATAATATCCTTCTTGTTGTTTTATCATTATCTTCAAAGTTTCTAGTTTTATGCTTGATTTCTTTCTTATCTACTGCTCCTATGTCATACGGAGTACACTCATATGCATCACTCATATGCATCACTCATATGCATCACTGCTGCCTGCTGGTGGACGCCTCGACTGCATCATGGGGCCATCCCACGTGACAAGCCTAGTTTCAATGCACACTTAAATTAGTACTCTCCACCCCTTAATATAAGACTCATTTGTTTTTTCGACACTATTAACAAATCGAGAAAATCTTCTCGTTTTCTTCTAATATATAGAAATAAATATAGGCATGCGAAATATCGTTTGATTCGTCTCAATAAATACTTTGACAATATAAAAAAATTATAATTTTTATCATCGTATATTTAGAGATATTAACGTTACAAAACGTGTCTCGACAAATGTGTCAAAAACAGATGAGAAGATTGATAGGGGAGTATATCTCATCTTGTCACGTAAACTTCCAAAACATCTCCCTAAGAAACAATAAAAATCAATTTTTGGAGTATAACATACTCCGTAGAAGAACGACTCCAAAGGAAAAAATACCATTGCCACATAATTGTACACAACGATACACTTTCATTACAACCAACACAAGCGGCACTTCTCTACCTAATACAAGAACGGGAAGACAGCCTTCCGATCGGCAGGATACTCCTCCCCAAACTTCTCCAAATACCACACGTGATTCGCACGTGCTCTAGGCACCAGATTCGCGCAAGTGTAAACAAAAAAGCCCAATCCAGCCCAAGACCAACTCATAACGGCCCAGCCCAACCACTCCACAATCTCCCCCAAATAATTAGGGCAACTAACAACCTCATAAACACCTCCCTTCGGAACCCTATACCCGCCTCCCTCCGCCTTCAGCCTCACCAATACTCCGTCAGCCCAAACATTCAACCTCATCCCCACCAAAAAAACCGCCATACCTGCAACAAATCGGATCCAGAACCACTCATCTAAGGCATAGTCCATATAGTGAGAAACAGATCTCGCCTGTACGTACGCGTTGAGGAGGTTGAAGAAGAAGGCCATGAGGGCAACCGAGAGAGGGAATCTGGACGAGTTTCCTTTGCGAAGGAGACGGATCGGGTAAATAAGCGTGCGATTCGAGTAATGGAGGAGGAAGACTGAGATTAGGGCTAGGGATTTGAGAGAGGAGTGGTGTTTACCGAAGGGGAAGACGATGAGGGAGATGAAGAGTGTGGGACTTTCCATTAGGAACCAGGCTAAGGGAGAAGGGAGAGTGAGACCCCATCCGGATCGGAGATGGCGGCCGTATGGGGCTGTTAGGAATTGCAGAGACAGGAAGGTTGGTGGTGATATCAGGTAGAGTGTTGATAGGGAGAGCTTGTAGAACGAGTCTTCTTCCCAGAGTCTCATTTTGGGAGCGAGGTTTTACAGTTTTACGTGAAATCGGGTATTTATAGTAACAAATTGCATTAATAATTCCAACTAATTTATGGAACTAAACTCTGGGAAGTGTGCGTACGTTGACTTTTTACCTAGGTATTGACGGTAATTAAGAGCGTTTCAACCCCACTGAACGGTCTACATCAAGTTATTAAACTCCAGAATCTATTACTTCCTCCGTCCCACTATTTCCTTTCTGATTCTGTTTTTGACACTATTCTCATATTAAGAGAATCTTCGTAATTTCGACCAATATATAAATAAAAAACATAGCCATGTATGGTTTTGATTCGTCTTATCGAATACTTTAATAATATTTAATTTTTTTATTTTTTACTAATTTATAATTAGAGATATTGATAGAATAAAACGCACATCGTCATACGTGCCCGAGTGAAACAAGAAGGAAATAAAGGGACGGAGGGAATACTCTGATTCCGAAAATAATAAATAATACTCCATTCGTTTCAAAATAGATGTCATTTTAGAGTTTTTCACACGTATTAAGGAAATGATTAATTATGTTTTGAAAAGTTAACTTTTTCTCATGATAAACATTCACCTTCTTTTACAACCAATGCATGACTGGAGAAAATCAACAATATCAAATTCCAATACACAAATTTATGATCTTCATGGTATTAATTGTCTTGAAATCCTATAATGACAAATATTTTGAAATAAAATTGAGAGTCTAGAATGACATCTATTTTGAAATCTATTTTGAAACGGATGAAGTATATAAAAGAACTTTTGACAATATGTAAGAGGAGAATAATATTTGAGGCTTTTTTCAATTAATTGTATCTCAATCAATGATTTTTTTGCCCTTTTTTAGAGACAAGTGAAAAATATTGGTTAAATTTCTCAGATTAATAAGAATCGTACGAGAATCGTACGAGTCTACGAATCTAACCGAAAGTTTGATGTCCAATGATTCTACTCATCGTGTTAACTCGATTCAGGTAGTCTGACTCGTAAATTTAATAAGGGGGTTGAGTTTTGAGTCGATAATTTTAATGTTGGAGCCGAAATGTAAGATGCAATTCCGGGTGAGTTTTTTTCCTGTAATTTAGAATTTACTACTGTAATAACTTGCTTCTCAAATTTATTCCGAATTCCTGAATCCAATTGTCATTTCATAAGATCTAAGAACACAAACCCATTCCAGAGGCTATGCAACAGCATAGAAGGCAATAAGTTCCTGGACCTAGAAAACACAACTCCCATCACCACCCCAAGCAAAACAAGAGGCAGCATCCTCTGCACATTAAAATGGGCAAGAGCAAACACAACAGAGCTCACAAGAATCGAGCACCAAACCGGCATATACCGCGTCAAAGACGGAAGCAAAAAGCCCCGGAAAACGATCTCCTCCCAAACGGGGGCACAAACCGAGACCACAACCGCGTAAAGCCCCATTGCAACCGGATCCCGGGCCAAGATCGATTGCTCGACACTCGAGAGCGTCACGGGGGCCGATTGAAGGAGTGGAAAGAGGTCGAGGTTGAATTGAGAGAGACGGTTGACTAAAGGGAAGACGAGGCAGCCGAGTAAGACGTCGATGTGCCAATTTCCTTTGAGACTGAAGTCGAACCATTTGGGTGGGAGGGGGCGAAAACGGGATAGGCAGCGATAGAGGATGGCGATGCCGGCTAGGCCTTCGGTTACATCGGTTAGGAGGCTGTATAGAGCTTGGCCTCTGTAGGTTAACGAGTCTTTGTTGAAGCCTAACATGTGGGCTGTGAATGGAATCATCCATGAACCGACAAACCAGAAGGAGGCGATCCAGAGGAGCATCACCTGAAAAAGGACATATCTTCTAAGTTCTAACTTTAAAGTGAAAAAACTTGACAACTCCTCACATCATGGAAAAGCACAGTTCCGAAATAATGTTGACAAGAAGCTTCAGTTTATCATAGGTTTCTCAAGTGACTTGATATTGGACCAGCATAAATTTTTACAGGTTGTGTTTTGGCAGTGACCAACTAACATGTTCAAATCAGAAGCAAAGATAACAAGAACAGGGAGAGAAACAATATATACTTGTAACTCATAACTAAAAATAGGCTAAAAGATGTTGAAAGGTAAGACGTGTCAAATTGCTTGACCTTCTCTCTATGGCGCTTCTACATAACAATCTTCAGTTACTCACAGGTTTTTAGACAGGTGAACAATAGTGTACGCTTCCAACTCTTTAATAAAAGAATATGCTTCTAACACAGGTTTCTCAAGTGACTTAATGCTACATAAAACCCTCTAAACTGTAGATATCATCTGATTTTTATTTTGTATGACCCAACATATGCCAGATTTAGAAGCGAAGGAGATTGTTGAGGGTGATTACAAACCCTCGAGAAGGAGCAACACTTACTTGCAATATAGTCTCTCCTGACCATGGAACACTCCATGGAGTTGCAATTGCCCTGAACACTGACAAAATAGCCTGCAACAAGTTTAAGTGATAATGAGCATTACAAACTAGTATACAAGAGTGTATCTTTATCTGTCTGGACTTTCCAGTAACATTCGAAGAGCCTATGGTATCTATTCTACAAGTTAACAATCAAATTTATATCAGCAGATGAAACTTGACATCACATTTAGTTACTGATATGGAACTTCACAGTATAGGCGGAAAACATGTAAAAAAGGCAAGTACTAGTAAGTTGACTCTCATATCAAAGCAGTCTTAAAAGAACGGGATCTAGGACAAGCTGCCAATTTTTTGAACTATTATTTATCATCATGATATCAATCATCATAAGAACCAAATATCTTTCTGATAACTGAAGGGGTGGAATTTCATACTCGATGATAAGATAACCTTTCCAAACTCCAAAATTTACTGCACAACGTTCCATTGATACTTCACCATGGACATCATCACAATTCGATTACATAGTCAATGCTGATTCTGTTTCCTCCACGAAACAAGCTAGTGCTTTCAGTAATCTTTCTGCACTTCAAATTGCATATCTTAGGATCCAAATTGAATCCACAGCTGTATGAATTGCTATCTAAAGCAGCTCCTCAGTGCACTCACTATTCTAGTTTACTCCTTGGATGAATATATACACTACCTATCAATTGTCCAATTGCACAATAAAAATACTAGCATTCAAATTTCTCATGATAAGAACTCCATCAATTTACCTGGCTAACATTGGCTCCCCAACTCTTGATCACAAGAGCAGCTGTTTCAAATTTCGGTCTCACCGATTCTTCAGCTATAATATCCTCAATGGCATCCTGCTTCAAATTCTCAGGTGATATCTCTTCTTGCCTAAAGCAAGATATCTTCCATTTCTAAACCAAACACAGCAAATCAAGACACAAATCAGACCAGAAACACAAAATCAAGCTCAGATTTAAGCTTTTCTCACCCTAATTGGAGACCTGGACTGCGAATCGAAGCTACGAACGCTACGCGTAGGAGGCGATAACCGAGACGGAAGCTTCTGAGCCCTAAATCTCGGTATAGAAAGCGAAGTGAGAGGGCGATAAGAGAGCGTGTAAGAGCAAGAACTGAACATGGAGAAACTAGGGTTTGCTTCCACCCTGATTGTTGAAATTCCAAATCGTCCGCATTGGGTGAGAGACTAACTACCGCCGAATTAGTCGCCCGTCAAATCGACACTAACTCCAACTCCATGATGACGATTACGAACAAGGTTGAAGAAACTGCACCAGATTCCCGATTTCAGCTGCCACTGCACAGAGGAATTGCGACTTTAATTGCCTGTTCAATTTAGGGAGGATTCAGATTCCTTTAGCCAATAGATATTGGGAGAATTTTAGGTTAACAGATGAAGAAAAAAGGCGTGGAAAATTTGGAATTTAGATTTATCCGAATATGAAATTGGAATTAGGGGAATCGTGGCAACACATGAATCACGCAAAAAGGCCCCAATTGTGCTAATATTGCGTATAAATCGACAACACATGAATCACGCAAAAAGGCCCCAATTGTGCTAATATTGCGTATAAATCGACAAATCCAAGATGATATTTTAGGCAATGACTATATGCACGCGAATCGAGGCATATATGCACGTGATTCTGTGCGCGCAACTTATGCGCACGCATCTGTGCGCAGTTCTTATGCGCATACGTGTTTTACGGGGTATTACGGGTAGTTTTCGTAAATTTTCAGAGTCTGTAACAACTTGTGCGCCTAACTACTGCGCACAGGTTGAGAATCTGTGCGCCGTGTTTCTGCGCACTACTCAAACATAGTAGCCGTTGAAATCTTTGAAAAAAGTAGCCGTTAAATGTAAAACTGTGCGTTTAGGTTCTGCGCACAGGTGCTTTAGGGTTTGGGTTTGTGCGCGGATGGTTAGCGCACGGGTCTTTACAGTTTAGGATCCATCCATTTGGACCACAACGGTCATAAATGTGCCTATATAAAGCCATAATCTCTTCGTTTCCAACAAATTCATTCAAAACCTCTTCGTTTTCCAACAAATTCATTCAAAATGTCTCGTCGTAATCAAAACTCTCGTATGTTAGAGTTGATTAATCAAAGTTGTGAAGATAGTGATGAAGAACACGATTGAGATAGCGGATCACAAGAAGAGGAAGACGACCCGAACGACGACGAATGGTTGGATGGTTTCTTAGAAGACGAAGAGTTCGGCGACTGGGATCCGAGTGGTGAATTTGTGGTTAGTATAATATGTTATAATTTGAAACATATGGTAGCGTAATTAGTTTCAAATTAGTTTCATATGCTAGCGTAATTAGTTTCATATGCTAGCCTAATTAGTTTCTTATGCTAGCCTAATTAGTTTGTTATGCTAGCCTAATTAGTTTCATATGATGGCCTAATTAGTTTCATATGCTAGCCTAATTAGTTTCATATGATAGCCTAATTAGTTTCATATGATAGCCTAATTAGTTTCATATGATAGCCTAATTAGTTTAAAGTAATGATTCGTATTTTGCCTTGTTATTTTGGTAGTAGTGTAATTGTCGCTCTACAATTACGTATAGGGGAAAGATTATTCGGATTATTTTAGAACCGCACAATATTGGGATACTCCGCAAGAATTGTACGAGTGGGCGAGAGATAGAGGAAAGGAGTTAGTGATAGCTTTGGTAACGCGTAATTCAAGTCCGTACCAAATAAGTATTGTGTGCGATAGATTTGGAAAACCAAGATCTGGGAGGCCAAAGGTGAACAAAGAGAATCCAGAGTTGGCTGTTCCTAGGCTTAGAAAGTCGAAGTCGAAGAAGTGTGAGTGTAGATTTCAGCTATTGGCAGTGCGAAAGAAAAACATTACCGGGGTCGCAGGAGAAAAATGGATTTTAGGTGTGATAGAAGGTCGGCATAACCATGTGCTACTTGCTAGTTTTCATGGGAATGCATTCATGGGTCGAATGACGGAGGAGCAAGAGCTTTGTGCTAGGCGGTGGGGAGATGGAACTGGACGCAAGACGCCAAAAGAAATTATCTCTAAATTGAGGGAGAAGTACCCTGGTAATGTTACTTCAAGGAGACAAGTTGCAAACTTTTTGCAGAAGGTGAATTACGAAGATCGCGGAGAGCTAAACGTGACACAGTGGTCGCTTAAGTTTTTGCGAGACCACGACTACGTAGTTCACCCACATAGAGACACGACAAACGGCGAGGTTGCAATATTATTCTTTGCTAACCAAGAATCGTTGCGTTTGTTGAAGAAGTACCCGTACGTGGTAATTATCGATGCGACGTACAAGACAAACAAGTAAGTTGATACGCTGCACTTTGTATGGCGTAACTAGGGGTTATTACATTAGTTTAGGAGTGTTATCACAAGTATTTGGAGCTATTGTTATGTTCTGAGATATTTATTAAGAAGTGAAGAAATGAAGACCAGAACCGAAGAAGAAGAGGATCAAAGATTGAAGACATGAAGACTTGAAGATATTCTGCGGAGCAGCGGCGATCGCCACCATCACTATGGCGATCGCCATACTTCAACAGAAGCGTTACATGAGTTCGAGAGATCATGGCGATCTCCATGACTCTACGGCGATCGCCATGGGGCGACAGAGACCACGACAGAGCTTTACATGAAGACCGCGATCGCCAGGCATCTATGGCGATCGCCACAACAAGGCCGAAGACATTCCGGACTTTCCTTATTTTCCTTTGTTTGTGTTATTTCTTTTTCCTTATTTTATTATTTCGTTTAGGATATATCTTTTACCATATATTTTTAGGGTTAGTCTCTATTTAAGAACCCTAGTTCTTTCTTTCTTATCATTATCTTTTCCATCAGACAATTTAGTTCTGCAACCATGAGCAGGAACTAATCTCCATTGTTTTACTTAGCGGTTGAAACCTTCAGTTATTAAGTTGTGAGATTTCTAAACTCTTGTTCTTTTCCTATGGGTTTGTATTAATTCTCTTGTTCTTCATCTATTGATTTCTATTAGTTTTGCTAGCTTGATCACCTAGTTTGATTGATAGTTTTCTATTGCTAGACTAAGAATATACGGTGGAATTCCTTGTCATTGTAGCATTCATATCTGCATGATCTGGTAGTTGATTGCTTTTATGAAAGAGAATTGATTGCATGTTAATACTTGACGGTTGTAAGTTATTGCATGCATCCTTATGATTCCTGTGCCCTTTGCTGCTATTTCATCTAATCTTGAGAGGTTTCCCTGATTGTTGAATAGTAAGTATTATCAGGACCGGTTGGTCTGCTGATATATTAAAGATTGGAATAGGAACATTCCCTAGGATTGAATAGAACTTGAGATAAATCTATGATCAACTTGATTGACTGTTGTGTGGATACTTGCTAGGCGAAATCCCTTCTCATCATATTCTCACGCAAACTCCCTTTGCTTGATACTTGTTACTTTTGTGTTTCATACAATCAAAACCCCCCTGGTTACTTGTTCGTTAGTTGGTATTTCGCTTGACTGCATAACGATTGGTGTTTTGATTCCCTTGGGTTCGACCTCTACTTGCTTGCTATACTTTAGTTAGTGTTTAGAGTTTTCTTTGATTTGACACTACGACTTTAGCCTCATCAAATTTGGCGCCGTTGCCGGGGAATTGAAATTTTTCTGATTCTGTGTTAATTGTGAAATTATCAACTGTTTGGTGTGAACCTTTATGGTTCAGACCCGTGCTACTGATTCATCTCTTGTTTCCTTTGACCCAGAGATTGAAAGGACGTTCCTTCGGAACCAAAGAGCAGCTCTGAACCAAGATAACGAGATGGGTGATCGACATGGACCGCCATTGCCTACTATGAGGCAACTCACTGCCCCAGACTTAAACCAACAACCTTTGGCAGAGAGGTTTCCTGAGATTGAAGAAGGTGTGAATTTTGAATTAAAAGCTGGTTTAATTCATGAGCTTCCACACTTCCATGGCTTAGCAGGAGAAGATCCCAACAAACACTTGGCTCAATTCCATGCCATATGCTCTAGTATGAAGCCAAGAGGTGTTAGTGAGGAGCAGGTCATGCTGAGAGCTTTTGGATTTACTCTGAAAGACGCTGCAAATGATTGGCTCTATTATCAAGCTCCGGGGAGTATTGATACCTGGGCTAAGATGAAGAAAGTCTTCTTGGAGAAATATTTTCCAGCCACAAAACTGAGCAGCTTGAAGAAGGAGATCACGAATCTTCAACAACACTCAACTGAGAGTCTCTACGAATATTATGAGAGATTCAAGAAGCTTTGCTCAAGCTGCACATTCCATAGTTATACTGACCATGATCTTCTTATGTACTTATTCAGTGGGCTGATTGATGAGGATCGTCGAATGGTAAATGCATCTTGTGGAGGTAATTTTCTGAAACTAACTATACCTCAGGCCACTGAAATGTTTGAAGAGCTGGCTGAAAGTTCAAGGCAGTTTAGCAGTAGACAGGGATCCCACTCAGTCAAAGCAATTAATTCAGATCAATTACAGACTGACATGAATGAGTTGAAAGAGATGGTAAAGGCTTTGATGCTGAAAAATGCTTCCCTTCATGATCCCAATGCTGAGGTAAACACTGTTGGTGGATGGCAACCAAGGCCAAGGTATGACTCTTCTAATATTAATTATCAGCAACCTAGACCTCAGAATTCTATGACTGCTGAAGATATGATCAAGTCCTTAGCTCAGACTGTGATGCAACAAAACGCTAAGACGGAATCAAGCATCCAAAATCTTGAAAATCAGTTAGGACATATTGCTCAAGCTGTGAGTAAATTAGAGGCCAGGGAACCGGTAAGAAACCCGAGAGAGAACGTCAGTGCAGTGTTCTTGAGGAGCGGAAAAACTTTAAATGACTGTTCTGTGCCAAAACCGCGATCGCCAGATCTGAGTGGCGATCGCCGTGAGATTACAGAGAGCAAAACAGGGTCTGCATCGCGACCGCGATCGCCATGCTATTCCAGAAGCTGAGGTGAAAAATTATTCGCGACCGCGATCGCCAGTTGTTGATGGCGATCGCCAAGAGCCCCCTGAGTACATTGACGATTATGTTCGCCCGAATTTTCCACCTCTATTCTCTCAAAAGCTTGTTGCTCCTTTTCCTGAGGCATTGAAGGATACTCGAAGGCTGGAGGACGACAAAGAAATCTTCGAAACCTTTAGTAGGTGTGAGGTAAACATTCCCTTGCTCAAACTTGTTAAGAGTATTCCTAGATTTGCTAAGTTTTTGAAAGAAGTTTGCACTATTAAAAGAAATCAAAAACTGAAAGGAAAGAAGAAAGTTGAAATAAGTGAACAAGTTTCTGCTGTGTTTCAAAAACGCATGCCTAAGAAATGTGGTGATCCAGGCATATTTAGGATTCCATGTGTGATTGGTGAAACTAAATTTGACAAAGCCATGCTAGATTTAGGTGCATCAATCAATGTTTTGCCTTACTCTTTGTATGAATCACTAGGCTTAGGACCTTTGCATAAAACAGGAACTGTTATTCAACTTGTTGATAGGTCTACTGTATACCCGAAAGGGGTTGTTGAGGATGTTCTTGTTGTGGTTGGTGATCTGATTTTTCCTGCTGATTTCTTTGTGTTGGATATGGAGCATGTTAATAATGTCACACCTATACTGTTAGGTAGACCTTTCATGAAAACTGCACAAACAAAAATTGATGTTAATAGTGGGACTCTCTCTATGGAGTTTGATGGGGATAAGGTAGAATATAATATATATGATATGGATCCCATTGATAAGAATTCTCTATGTGCTATTGATGTGATTAAGCCTACTTGTAAGGATGAATTGCAACCTGTTTTAGAGAATCTCTTAGAGCCCCCAAAAGTAGATGCTGTTTTGTCTACTAATATGCCGGAGTATCAGGCTAAGCCAGAGCCTAAAGGTAAGCTCTCTTCACATCCTTTGGGAAATCGCCCTTCATTACTGACCTCGCCAGGCGAGATACCATTGATGTCTAGTGTGCAGGCACTTGACATTGAGCTTAAACAGCCGCCTGATACGGTCAAGGAGGAGAAAGTGAATGAAACCACCTTCATTTCTAAGCACAAGGTGGTCAAGGTAAGAGGGACGAGATTCAAGGCGTTCCATGAGTGGTTCAAGAGAGAATTCAGACAAGAGACGGTTTTCACAAAGCCAAATGGCGTTAGTTAAATCTCTTGAGTTTTATGTCGAGCCACGACATAAAATAAGGCGCTACTCGGGAGGCAACCCGAGGTTTGAGTTTGTTTTTGTTCGGTTTAATTTTCTTTTTAGTTTTTCTATGGACAGGAGGAAATCACCGAAGCTTAGGGTCAGCTACAGTCAGTAGCCAATCTCGCTGTAAGTCTTCTCTCCCGTTCTAAACAAAAAAAAAAAAAAAACCGAAATTCCGAAAATCATTCCGAAAAAATAAATAAAAATATATCGGATTAAAAAAATAGAGTGCAGAAAAAATATGAGAGAAAAGAAAGTAAGGAGTTGTATTACATCAAGTTTGGTTTCATCAGTACTATCATTCTAGATCTACATTCGCTGGAGCTTGGCTTGTTGGTGACCATGTTCTTTGCAAGGAGTTGATTTGTTTGGGTCACCTTCTACATTGGAGGTATTCTTTATTTTGCTTTAGATGAGCTATGCATTATTGGATTACATTTAGTGCTCATCTAGTTTCTCATTCTACCACACTTTGAGTTTTATTGGAGGAAGGTCATCCGACCTTGTATGTGAGTCTTCTGTCTCCTTCCCTGGGTTCGTTTTTATGTCTTCCATTTCATTGAGGACAATGCAATGTTTAAGTATGGGGGAGGAGAATGTATTCACATGTAATTATTTGAGTGTTGGTTGTATCTGCATGAGCTTATTGAATATATATTGTATGAAAAAGCCACAAAAAATTGAAAAAAGGCATACAAAATCCTTGGATAGCAAGATCTATGCAATAAGAAGGTGGCTTGACCGGCATTAGGCTGGGGCAAAAATAAGTCTTGAGTGATGTCAGTTTGTGAGCCTGGAACAATTATTGAGTGGTTGGTATGAAAACCCGAAAGGGCGCCCAAGCAAGATGAGTGTTATAAAAAAAAACAAAAATTGAGTGTTTTAGGATCTTTATCATCTTGGCGTATGGAGACATAAGAAGGAGGCGTATAGGAGGATTCGGGTAGGCCACTTGGAGGAATAAGGTGTAGTTCTGGGTATGTGCTTATTTTATCACATTGTTCTTGATTATTGTTGTTGTGTTTTGTATGTTTGGAGGAGTTTATTGAGTACGTAATCACTAGGAGATATTCTTGTACTTCCTAAGGCTTTGAGTATTTTATTGTATGGGTAGCTTTTTTGTAAGTTACTCGGGACGAGTAAAAGTCTAAGTATGAGGGTATTTGATACGCTGCACTTTGTATGGCGTAACTAGGGGTTATTACATTAGTTTAGGAGTGTTATCACAAGTATTTGGAGCTATTGTTATGTTCTGAGATATTTATTAAGAAGTGAAGACCATAACCGAAGAAGAAGAGGATCAAAGATTGAAGACATGAAGACTTGAAGATATTCTGCGGAGCAGCGGCGATCGCCACCATCACTATGGCGATCGCCATACTTCAACAGAAGCGTTACATGAGTTCGAGAGATCATGGCGATCACCATGACTCTACGGCGATCGCCATGGGGCGACAGAGACCACGACAGAGCTTTACATGAAGACCGCGATCGCCAGGCATCTATGGCGATCGCCACAACAAGGCCGAAGACATTCCGGACTTTCCTTATTTTCCTTTGTTTGTTTTATTTCTTTTTCCTTATTTTATTATTTCGTTTAGGATATATCTTTTACCATATATTTTTAGGGTTAGTCTCTATTTAAAAACCCTAGTTCTTTCTTTCTTATCATCATCTTTTCCATCAGACAATTTAGTTCTGCAACCATGAGCAGGAACTAATCTCCATTGTTTTACTTAGCGGTTGAAACCTTCAGTTATTAAGTTGTGAGATTTCTAAACTCTTGTTCTTTTCCTATGGGTTTGTATTAATTCTCTTGTTCTTCATCTATTGATTTCTATTAGTTTTGCTAGCTTGATCACCTAGTTTGATTGATAGTTTTCTATTGCTAGACTAGGAATATACGGTGGAATTCCTTGTCATTGTAGCATTCATATCTGCATGATCTGGTAGTTGATTGCTTTTATGAAAGAGAATTGATTGCATGTTAATACTTGACGGTTGTAAGTTATTGCATGCATCCTTATGATTCCTGTGCCCTTTGCTGCTATTTCATCTAATCTTGAGAGGTTTCCCTGATTGTTAAATAGTAAGTATTATCAGGACCGGTTGGTCTGCTGATATATTAAAGATTAGAATAGGAACATTCCCTAGGATTGAATAGAACTTGAGATAAATCTATGATCAACTTGATTGACTGTTGTGTGGATACTTGCTAGGCGAAATCCCTTCTCATCATATTCTCACGCAAACTCCCTTTGCTTGATACTTGTTACTTTTGTGTTTCATACAATCAAAACCCCCCTGGTTACTTGTTCGTTAGTTGGTATTTCGCTTGACTGCATAGCGATTGGTGTTTTGATTCCCTTGGGTTCGACCTCTACTTGCTTGCTATACTTTAGTTAGTGTTTAGAGTTTTCTTTGATTTGGCACTACAACTTTAGCCTCATCAAATTTGGCGCCGTTGCCGGGGAATTGAAATTTTTCTGATTCTGTGTTAATTGTGAAATTATCAACTGTTTGGTGTGAACCTTTATGGTTCAGACCCGTGCTACTGATTCATCTCTTGTTTCCTTTGACCCAGAGATTGAAAGGACGTTCCTTCGGAACCAAAGAGCAGCTCTGAACCAAGATAACGAGATGGGTGATCGACATGGACCGCCATTGCCTACTATGAGGCAACTCACTGCCCCAGACTTAAACCAACAACCTTTGGCAGTGAGGTTTCCTGAGATTGAAGAAGGTGTGAATTTTGAATTAAAAGCTGGTTTATTTCATGAGCTACCACACTTCCATGGCTTAGCAGGAGAAGATCCCAACCACCTTCTTGTACCAGTGCACATTATCTGTGGAGGGTCAGGCTTCACACGTCTTGGTGATGATGATGATGATGCCATATTCGTAGTTATGTTCTGTCAAATAAGTAAATAATATTCAGTTATAAACATGAAAGCATATACAAAAATGAACAAAACAAAAATTTACCGATTAAGTAGGAAAACTTCGATTTTTGCTCTAGTTGAGATGGATGAAGAAATCACCACCTTCAAACACTTGGTTTTATAGGAAGTTCTGTATATGGTGCGCGTTGCTTCTGCGCACAAGGAGTTACCGATTCAAAATAACGGTAACTTCTGGTGCGCCGTGTATCTGCGCACAGATGGGTAACGGTAACTTTCTGTGCGCGTTACAACTGCGCACCAAAAGTTGATCGAAAAATGTGTTATTAGGCATATAAAGTGTGTATAAGGTCTCCCCTTCACAAAAAGTTGATCGAAAATACGCGAAAACGCAAAAAAGCCTTATCGGTCCTGATGGCCTGTTAAGGTCGAGAATAGGCGGTTCGATGCCCAAACGACGTCGGAATGCAATGAAACTTGTTTTCAATGCATATTATAGCTATTTAACCTTGTCGGTAACTTCGAGTCAAAAACTCGAACTCTTCGAGTAACACCTCCTTTGTAAACCTTCACTAGTCTTTCATTCTTCGAAATAGTTGAGATATAAAGGGTCTAGTACATCGATGTTGATTATGTTTCAAAAACTTATACAATTATGTGTTATTAGGCATATAAAGTGTGTATAAGGTCTCCCCTTCACAAAAAGTTGATCGAAAATACGCAAAAACGCAAAAACGCAAAAACGCAAAAAAGCCTTATCGGTCCTGATGGCCTGTTAAGGTCGAGAATAGGCGGTTCGATGCCCAAACGACGTCGGAATGCAATGAAACTTGTTTTCAATGCATATTATAACTATTTAACCTTGTCGGTAACTTCGAGTCAAAAACTCGAACTCTTCGAGTAACACCTCCTTTGTAAACCTTCACTAGTCTTTCATTCTTCGAAATAGTTGAGATATAAAGGGTCTAGTACATCGATGTTGATTATGTTTCAAAAACTTATACAATTATGTGTTATTAGGCATATAAAGTGTGTATAAGGTCTCCCCTTCACAGAAAGTTGATCAAAAATACGCGAAAATGCAAAAAAAGCCTTGGAAGCCTAATATGCGCATTGGGTCTGCGCACACATTTCTATGTGCATTTCGAGTACGCACAGCTTCCTGTGCGCAGGTGTTAAGCGCACGGTTGAAGACCATCACATTATTGTTCAGAGTTGTTTTTCACGTCTTGTTGTTCAGATTTGTATTTGCATTATTGTTCAGAGTTGTTTTGAATATTCAAACAAGCAAAACATAAAAGTTAAAACCCTCACACAAAAAAAGGCATATATAAAACATCAATCGTACATAAAACTTCCATCAAACAAAAATATAAGTCGAGTGTCTAATCCTGAGTCTCCTGAGTATAAGGCGGAGCATCCTCCCGAGGCACATCACCCTGAGTCATATCATCTTGGTGCGCATCCTCCTGAGTCGTATCATCCTGAGTGCCATATCCACTCCCATGGCCCCTCTCATGAACAGAATCTCGGAAAACAGGAGGTGGTGGTGGTGCCATCTGCGATGCACGTGGGGGAGATGGTGCCAAAGGTGCCTGAGGTGCCTCTAAGACTTCAAGCCATAATCGAATCACCTCTTCAGTGTTCCAAGGTCGATCCGAGATAGGGGTGTCTAAAAAAGAGTGCATCATGGCTTGAAGGATCTGACAACGCTGCAAACAAAACGTAAATTTAATCGTTAGTTAAGGTCTGAAGCTATGTTTTGCACAAACTTTATAAAATTTTACATACCGCTAATGCATCGATAGGCACCGGGGTATATCCATAGCGAGGCGGGCGATCATGTCTCTCAGAGGATGGATTGACGACGGGATGTGAGAACTCGTCCAGCCAATCCATATAGTCATCAGACATCTTCCATGCTGGCTCTGCAACCGGCCCATCCATATCGATCAGAGGCCTCGGCTCTGCGTCCCATGCAAGAAGAAGCTCAGGTGCATAAACGACGTCATACCTCGAACAACCCATGGGCCGATTAAATGACAACGGCTAAATGGGAGGGTCGGGAACGGGCTGAGCCCGCCCAAACTGCCGCATGACTCTCCTAGGGTTGTAGGCCTCATGAAATTTCCAGATGCTCAATACGCCCTCCAATCTCGTAGGAGAAACCTCTGGTGAGTTGAAGTCCAAATCTCTCCATGGCTGCCAGTTAACCTGAAACAAATAACAAGCCAAATTAGACACGTATTGCGGTAATGAAATAAAAATATAAGAAATTAAATCCAAACCTGCGCATATCTCATGTTGTCGAGCATGCGACGGATGGCAACCAAACGCCCAGTATCCGAGCTAAGTGGTGTATACAATCCTACAGCAGCATCTCCATGGGCGAATGCAGGGTTCGTGACAAAGTGATCACGAAAATGAGGAAAGTATGCCCAGATCCAACACTACATATAAACAATTACAAATTATTAGTAAAACTACGTGAATAGTTAAGAGTTATTCACCAAGACGTTAAAGACAAGATCTTACCCTCAGAAGAATCCCACATGAACCAATGGTTACCGTCTCGACTCTAGATGCAGACCCTAAATTGCGATACACTAACGCAAGTATGCCGGCTCCCCATGCAATGTCCCCTGTACGATCATGGTTGAGAACAAGCGCCGCGTACTGGACCTTGGCACCCTTTGTTGACCTGTCCACCAAGACAGTCGAGCCCAGAAGCAAAAGGAGATACAAAGTGGTAATGTGACTCTCATTCCTGACTGGCGCATCAAACAAAACTTCCAACCGAGCATTGAGGGCACCGAAATGAATGCCACCTGAGCTATAACATGCCTTCATGTCATCAGCCTCCTGACCCATAGCGTCCGCAAGCGCCGCATAGATCTGGTCATCTGTCATAGGTGAATTGCAGCTACGACCATGTATACAGACTCTGAGGATCTGCATCACGTCATGTAGGCAGATGGTCATCTCAGCAAATGGCATGTGGAAAGTGTTGGTCTCTGGATGCCACCTCTCCACAAAAGCAGAAATCAATGCAGCATCGATCTGAGACGCTATGCCCACTCGGCGCAGCTCTGTCAGCCCAGAACGCTCAGCAAGCCTGAACCATGTACCCTCCTCAGTTGAAATATGATGCTCATAATCATGAACCTGTGGAGATCTGTACATCACCCTCAGGAGCTTCCTAGCCTAAATAAGTACAGGAAAAAAATTGCCTCCGGTTAGTAAATATGAAACGTATAAGTTATTATAAGCATTCAGATCAATGTTATTGAACATATACCGGATCTAACGGAGCCGCATCAGCCTCGGCCTCATCCCCGTCCCCATCCTCTGGCTCATACTCTGGCTGAATATCTGCTACTCGTCGTCTCCGCCTGGGACGACGACCACCTCTAAATGGAGCCGCAACCTCCTCAACAACAACCTTCTCAACTGCAGCTCCCTCAGCAGCAACACCCTCACCACCAACTCCCTCAGCACCCTCCTGGCCTCTCCCTCTCCCTCTCCCTCTCCCACCACCTCGGCCTCTGCCTACAACACCCTCACCACCACCTCGGCCTCTGCCTCGGCCTACAGCTTCCCCCGCACGGGCACGCTTCCTAACCTGCACCGGGGGCACCAATGGTACATAGGAAGCGGGCCCTGGAAGAGGACCACACGACCATATCCATCTCGCTATATGCGTCTCATAAGAACACAGTAGGTGAGGCGCACGTGGACGACAAATGTCCTGCATCGAGTCCCCGAGCCAAGGAAAATAGGTCGCTACGGCATGGTCATCGTCGTCTAAATCTCCCGACACTGGCTCTGCAGATGCGACCGTAGGAGGAGAAGATGTCGACGTTGCTGCATCTGTCACTGCAGGTAAATCCTGCTCTGTATGCTCTGAACAGGGAGGTACAACATCCTGAAACAGAGGTGCGTCGTGGATATCATAGTCATCTGTGGTCACCTACGCCTGTACTGGTGTGGGCTAAATAGGGTCGAACGCAGTAAGATATCGACCAGGATAATCTACGTCGTCATGGAAATCTCCTGTCTGTCCATCTATCTCCATATGCGAACCATCTATCTCCTGCTGCTGCAGCTGTGCCTTGTCGTACTCATTCTCTGGCTCACGACGCTCAGGTGATCCGGTGCCGAAAAATCGTTCGAGGGCCTCAAACTCTAGTCGCACACCGGCTGCCACATCATGTCGACGTGGAAGTCGTTCCCCTACTGGTGCGGGCATCGTGTTGCCGGTCTGATCCATGACGGCTTCTATAGTCTACATGTTTTTACATTTTTAGTATGACTAATTCATACTAAAATATTCGGAAATAATTTGCAACTTCGTAATCAAATTCGAGTCTTTATATCTACGAAAACTAAATTTTTTAATAGGAATTGTTAGAAATATAACAATTAAGTCATAACTAGTTATGACTGTTAAGTTTCTAATATTTAATTCATAATTACTAAAAAATAAACATCTCAACTAATACGAAATAATAATCACTACTATTACTAAAAAATTACGATTAATACGAATTCATAATAATTCGATTAATGCATAATAATCTGAAACTTAATCGTAATTATAAAAAATTACGATTAATAAGAATTCTAATATTTAATTCATAAAAAACTGAAATTTAATCGTAATTATGAAAAATTACGATTAAATTACAATTAATACGAATTCTAATAATTAATTCATAAAAAACTGAAATTTAAACGTAATTATGAAAAATTACGATTAAATTACAATTAGGATACGAATTCTAATATTTAATTCATAAAAAACTGAAATTTAATCGTAATTATTACTAAAAAAAATTACGATTAAATTTCCAAAATTAAATACGATTAAAATTTGAAAAAAGCGGGTTTAGAAATTTTATACCGAATAAAGCTCGTGCGGTGTCTCCGGATCCGTAGTCGTCGTCGCTGGAACCCGAGTCGCCGGAACCCTACCAGCCGCCGGAACCCTACCAGCCGCCGGAACCCTAGCCCTCGCCGAAATGTTCGCCGGAATTGTCGCCGGAGGAGCATTTGCCGCTGCCAACGCCACTCGAGTCGCATACCGCCGGCCGCCTCCATCCACCAAGGCTTCATCGTCGGACAAGGTCGCCGGAGGTGGCTCCGTTGTGACGGAGGTCGCCGGAGGTGTTGGGATCGGGACGGAAGTGGTGTGGTCGGGAGCGGAAATGGAGAAATTGTTGTCGGCGCCGTCGGGACTAAAATCGCAGAAAAGAAGAGAAAGAAGGAAGAAGAAGAAGCTGCGCTAGGGTTTAAAAGACCCTGTGCGCAGTTCTTCTGCGCACTAATCCTGTGCGCAACAATTCAGCGCACGTCGTTTCGGATTCCCGAATTTGTGCGCTGAACTTTTGCGCATTATTCCTTCTGTGCGCTTATGTCCTGCGCACGCGTTTGTCAGCCATCGTCAGGATTTTCACATTTATCCCGAAAATACCCTTGTGCGCAAGAAAACTGCGCACCAACCTATGCGCATAACATCTGCGCACCAAATCGCGTGCATATAGAGAAAAAGTCGCGTGCATATAGGCGTTTCGATATTTTAGGGTTTATATTGATTGTTACTTGTATGCTTGGCTTTGGCAGTTGGCAAGTTCAAATCCAACTTGCCAAAGCATTATATTTTGTTTCAATGAACACATTTTTATCATGTTTCATGCAATCATATTATCGCCCTTATAAATGTGGTTTGACCCACATAATATATTTACATTTTTTGTTAGCCATATCAACATGGCAGCCAAGTTTGAATTGTGTGTATGGATCAAAGATGGAATGAAAACTTCATTCTTGATTCTCGACTCTTGAGTGACACATATATCATATTTAGCCCAATGTTCCAAGCTTCAGCATTGCATTCTATCTGCTTAAGGAGAGGAAAGCTTATGAACTTTCTCAAGAACACAAAATTCTTCA
Source organism: Oxyria digyna (assembly GCA_029168935.1). Lineage (NCBI taxonomy): Eukaryota > Viridiplantae > Streptophyta > Magnoliopsida > Caryophyllales > Polygonaceae > Oxyria > Oxyria digyna. The sequence goes on along the minus strand of JAPVLV010000004.1, from coordinate 10,058,666 downwards.
CACATGGTAGTTCATCCCAACCTCAATCAAGTTAACATGAGGAATATGAAGCGTAACTGAAGGCGATCGACAATTCTTCCTCAAAAACGAGTACGCTGCGTTGATGGAAAATCTCTTAAAGTACGACGAATGCTTCCTCGCCTTAATCCGCGAGTGTTCAACAACGTAGGCAAAACCCGAGTCCTTAGCCTCCACGAGCTCCTCGAGCTCGTCTTTCACTTCTTGGGCCAACTCTTTGTTGTCGTGTGGTACTTGAAACCTCGTATGCCACCTATGACTATCGTCCTCCTCATCGTCAGACGACATGAAGGTAGTACTCGTCCTAGGATTAGTACCGGCTTCCAATGACACTAACCTAGTACCGAACTTGCCAGATGTCTTCACTACGGCCATTCGACCACCAACAGACGATTCTTCACTAGAGGAACCACCATAGATCTCCGCCTCTAACTGGATGAACTCGGCTATGCTCATAACAAGATTGTCTTCAAAGCCTTGTTCATCGACCACTACATCCTTGTAGCCGTATCGGATTATGCACCTGTACATTCTGTATGGTTTTGGGCCAGCTCGGCCCACAAGGTACCTTTCGAATCGTGAGTGTGTTAGACAAGGAAAAACCTAATGGTGTTTATCATTATCAAAACTAGACAGAGAAGTCGAAGCCCCTTCAGGAAGAGGCACTAGCCTCTTGTCCACAAGTCAACGGTTCGAACCCCGGAAGCGGCATGACCCCCTCAATTTAACGGGACCTGCTGTTAGCATGTTCAAAAAAAAAGGAAAAAAACTAGACAGGGAGAAAGACTTCATTTGAATGTACCTTTCTTTATTCGAGACATGAGGGATGGGAATCATCTTGATGCATACGAAGACGACGACTTGGTGAATGGCGGGTAAGTTAGTTAAAAAGTGGGTAAAAATGGCGGGAATTCCATTGACTAGTTCGGTGTAGACGAGGCCTATACCGGGGACTCTGACAATGCCTAGACTTGGGCCAAGTGCCACGATCCATTTCATTGGTACCTTGTTTTGTGCCTCAATGAGGTACTTGCACCGGTTTCCATAATGCCATATGAACATGATGGAGGTGAAGGAGATGCCTAGGACGAGTGGCGCCCACCCTCCTCGAAGTATCTTCATTGAGGATGAAGAGAGGAAGATTATCTCAATGGGACTGAAGAAGAGGATGAGTAAGGAGGATGTCATGATTCTGTAACGCCACACAAACACGCACACTAGCCATAGTAAGCCGGTGTTCATACATGTTACCACCATGAATGATAGACCTGAAAAGAGCAAGAACAAGAGAAGCAAGTGAATTCAATTTTGGTGATAAGAGAACAACAATTATAACAAAGTAAACACTGATGGAGTGATGGGTCATCTAACTTTATTTTGGATCAGTTCATGTAAAAACTATCACAAGGGTAGTAAAGTCAAGAGGATGTATTCCAAAGACATGAAATAGAAGCACAAGTGAAGGAAAAAACAAGCACACTAGAACCTCTTAAGTGATTGACAATTACATTAAGACATTTATGACAAAACATTATCACCTATTAGTTAGGTACACTGATGAATGTATGTATTTTACAGCTTATTGTGTACCTTGAATTGCCCAATAAACAAAAACCATTGGCAATAGAACTTACCATAAGCATTGCCTATGATGATAGTATCCTGAAAACCGAGAGTTACCGCGACGCTAAGACACATAAGGATCCAGTTTATCTCCGGGATGTAGATTTGTCCTTCAATCCATCTAGAAGTGTGCACAATCTTAACCCTAGGGAAGCATCCCAGGGATTGACATTGCTTTACAATTGTGAATGTAGCAGAGATGACAGATTGACTAGAAACAATTGCAGCCAAAAAACCAAGGCTAAAGAAAACCCAGTAAAGTGATCCTATAAGGCAAAAATCATTGTTGTTAGATTTTAACATAAGTTAGAAGTTAAGTAAATGATTTGATGCTGACCCGGAATACTCGAATAGAAGCTTGATTCGGCGTGGTGGAAGTTTTTCGACAGGTATGCAGCTTGTCCCATGTACTGAAGTACTAGACAAGGGTATACAACACAAGAGAATGCAATCTGCAAGGAAGCAGAGTTTACTTGATTACTTGCTTAACACAAAATTCATTGTATTTCTGTGAATAAAATGACACTAAGATTGAGAAAAGAAGGACATTCAAGCATGGAGGAGGATAAACTTCTTATATCTTAGTAGGTACTCAACCGCAAACTATGTTTTAACATTCGTCGACTTCTAAACAGAACACATGACTAGATCATTTCAAGAAGCATTGTATGATAATTTGACATTTCATTATAACACACAGATAAGAAACAAAAGGCCTAAAGATGGTTCTCAGCTTGGCATTACCCTAATAGGTGTAGGCGAAAAATGTCCAAGATCAACGTTCATAGCTTCGGTTCCTGCAAAGTTACAATCACATAACTCAGATCTCTAAACTAAGAGTATGCCTTCTGTAACCATGAAATGTTCATTTTTACCTGTAATGCAGAGAAGCATTCCTCCAAGAGAGAACCAACCAGGAGTACCAGTTTGCTTAAAAAACTTGTAAATATAATGTGGAGAGAGAGCAATAAATACTTTTGGATTCCATTTAATTGTGTTGTATAAACCGAGTGCAGCTATCGCCAATAACCAAACAATGACAGCAGGAGCAAATATGAACGAGACTTTGTGTGTTCCGCGGTGTTGCAGAGCAAAGAGGCAAACCAATACAACGCAGACGATCACAACAAGAACTCCTGAGATTATCACATAGCTAATCACTAAAGGCATTGAAAATAGCAATAGAAAAGAAAAGTTTGTTTACATATTTGAATTTTTTTTATCAACTCACTTTGACTTGCAACAATTCCATGACCTCTTATCCCTTCAAGGGATGATAAAACTGCAAGATTTAAGAGATGCAACTAGATCTTAGTTAAGCTAAAGTTTGGAGAGTAAAAAAGAAAAATGTTTTAATATTACCAGAAATAGCTGGTGTGAAGACACCATCACCAATAACCATGCATGCAGCAAACAGAACAGCTACAAGTAGAAAATTTCTAATCTTTCTGTGTTTTTCAAGATATCTTTTGAATGCTGAAGCTGGGATATTTGCATCTGAATATCCAGGCCTTCTGTAAGATGAAAGCTCCTCATCTACTGCTTGATGATTAGGAAGAACACTAAGTTTTGCATGTCTGCAAAGCAATGAATATAAAGCCAATGTCCCCCCTGCAAAAATGTGTGCATAAAATAAAAACCAGACACAACATTTACTAAATGAAAAATGATTACGTCGTATTGTCTGAAATCTGAATCACACACAGAGACAGACATGCCCAACTTTAACTCCAAAAAATGTGTTTCAACCACATGCTTACCTTCTCCATTATCATCGGCCATAAGAAGAATGACAACATACTTGAACAATGGAAAAATGGTGAGGCTCCAGAAGATCAAGGAGAAGGCCCCAAAAACCACTTCCTCAGTTTGATAGTTAAGTAAAGAATGTGAAAACGCGCTTCTGTAGACGTAAAGAGGAGAAATGCTTAAATCTCCATACACTATTCCCAAACTCTGGTATGCCAAAAGCAATATATTCCTCTTTCTCAGATTTTCTTGTTCATTCTGCTCAAACAAAAATAAATACCCATAATTCCATAAGATGATGAACTAATTGAAATTTACATAAGAAAATAATGTGTTACAGGATTTATCTAATAACATCAACCCACTGGTTGACATGAGGAAGAGGAAGACATTGTGGAACCCTCAAATTCAATTTGGCAAATGAAAATTGTTACAACAGTTACTTGATAGAAAAGAGAAATTAGAAAATTTACCATGATAATCAATAGTCACAGTCTTGTTTCTCAATCACTGCATCTGTTTTCCCCAGTTTTTTTTTTTTTTTTTTTCCTTTGAATCTCTAAATTCTTACATTTGAAGCATATAACTAGAGAAGATCCACTATCATCTCAAATTGAGTGAAAGCAGTTGGAAAATCAGTTAGAGACGTTGCCACATCAGCCTTCACACTAAACTACTTTCCATTTTTAGAATTTTCTCTTTAAGATAAAAAAGTTGTATTTTATAGTGAGAACTCAAAACCGGATGGAACCGTCAAAATCCAATTCCACTTGAAGTTCTTGAATATATTTTGGAACCGAAGCCAACGATCCAAAACTATAACCAACGATTTCAGAAGAAATCTCTGAAATTTTTACCAGGCTTTTACCGTGAGTGACCTCGTACCTTCACCTGAACAACAACAATAGCTCTTACGATCTATTCCGGTGCAGTGAACGAGAGTCTCCCGGTGACGATCAAGTAGCTATTCGTAGGAGACCAAGTTTCAGGTTCGAATTTGTGCTTTTGGTTGATTTTTTCAAGATTAGGGTTTACTACATTTTGGAGTTTTGATTGCAAATGCTGAAACAATTTATACTCCGTTTTAGTTTATCCTGGGGCATGAGTAAAAAAAGAGAATTAATGTTTGTATATGGATGCATACTCGATCTTCTTGGTTCAGGATTGAGACAGTCTTGATTAGTCGTCACTTTACACATTTGGTTGAAGAAGAAACCAATTAATTGGTAATGGCAACTTTTGGAAGATCAAAGATTGCATGGATTGTGGGTCGAAACATGACAGGCTTCGTTTCCAATCGGCTCCTGCTAAACCCCTCAATTCCAGAACAAGCTCCAGACTTGTTCAACACAAGATTAATTTCTAGCTCTTTATCTCAACAATGGAAATTGGGATCGAAGACTATAAATGTTGGTTATCCTATCCAAAATATCAATAGTCTTCTCGTTAATCTTGAAGTTGGGAGAAGGTACTATAATGCAGATAGGTTTAGCCAAGTCTCTGAAATAACATCTGCTAATCTGGGTAAAGTTATTATAGAAACAACTAAGAGAAGGATCCGTTTGATATGTATTTTGATATCTGTTCTAGCTGGTGTAGGGGCTTTGGCTGTGTACTTGAGTAAGCTTGAGACTGTACCATATTCCAAAAGGACCCGTTTTCTGCTGAGGTCAAGAAAGATGGAAAAGGAAGTGGAAGAGCATTCGTGGGAAGAGATTAAGGAGGAAAACAAGGACAAAATACTACCAGAAACACACCCGATGAGTGTGAGGGTGAGATTGATTACAAACCGGTTGATTGAGGCATTGGAGAGGGATTTACGAGACGACAAGGTCTGGGGAGCTGGCCCTTTCTATGCTTTGTCCATATGGAAGCTTGCTTTGAAGGCATATTGGAAAGGTCAATCAGTCAACGAATTGCGAGCTACCGAATACATGGACCATGTTGACTGCTGGAAAGTTTTTGTTGTTGATGACCCTGAAATTCGTGCTTGTTCTGATATTGCTGGCAAGATTGTTGTTAAATCTGGTCTTCTTCAGGCCATGGAGTCTGATGCTCAATTAGCATCCGTTATTGCACATGAGGTGATTAGTTATTTTGATTCAGTACATATATGTGTGGGAATATGTTTAGCTTAATTATTCTGTGTTTGTTGCTTAGATTGGGCATGTCGTGTCTCGGCATGTTGTTGAAGCGATGGAAAGAAGATTTCGGTTTGCCATTCCTCGTCTATTGGTGTTCTTATGGGACGTTGATGATTCAAAGCAAAGACTTCTCACTGATCCTTTTCTTTTGTCTTTAGAAAGGAAGTAAGTTTCCTTAACATATGTTGTAAGAGTTGCTTTTTTAAGTTTCCGTCTTCATGATTGTTGGTTTGATTTTATTTTTAGATTTGAATATGAAGCAGATCACATAGGGTTGTTGTTGATGGCGTCTGCTGGATATCATCCTCGTGTTGCGCTAGAGGTGTTTGAGAAGTTTTTGAAATCAGTATCAGGTGATGACTATATGCTTGATGATGATTCTGAATTTCCACATCCATCTGGAAAAAAGAGAATTGAGTTGAGAGCCGAAGCTGAAGAAGAAGCGATGGCGTTTTACAGGAAAGCTGTATCAAAAGGTGAATAGTATATGAATTACATAGACTGCTTTTGTGACAGTATTATCTTTTCACTTCCTGGTTAAGTGAAGATGAGGGTTGTTAGCAATATCACACTGAAAAGATGGATGGGGCAAACCACTAGGTATACATAATTCTTCAATTCTTGTTGTTGTTTGGAATTTTGAATGGGGGCAAACCACTATTGTATATGGTAGGATGGTTGTTGTGCTGCCGGATTGATTCTTTGTCAATTGGTTAATTTCATTTGAAGATCATCCATGGAGCATGTTCTTCATTGATGAAATTTGGTACCAGATTTCAGAATCGCTTAGAGTACAGAATTGTTGTGTGAATCATTAAGCATGATATACTCGGATGGATGTTGTTTGACGTTTTGAAGTTACTGCGTTGTTCATGAAATTCCTTTTTATCACACATGAGCAGGCATTTACAGGTTTCATATGCAAATTCAAGATTACATATACACATGAGTTTGTATTTGTTTACATGTACATTCTGCAAAGAGAAATGGAGTTAATTGAAAACATTTTATGCAACTACTGGGACTGAAGACCATTTGGTCATGGTCAAATCTGTAATAGAGAAAGCAATATTCAAAATCAAAGAAGAATATAACATAGGATAAACCATTTTATAACTAAAACATTTCTTTGTTATTGATTCTATTTATGTTTCCGCATAAAATAGAAAATTTAGAGGTAAATTGTGTACAAATTATCTTATGCTTATTTGAGACTATCTAATTGTATTTTGGTTGAGTATATATGATAGGTTGGTGTATATTTTACATTGTTCATTCAATTTTTCTCACTCTCTTTTTACATATGTATATTTTATGCACCAATGTATTGCATATTCTATAACTTTTTTTTGTTTTTTACAAATTTAACTATAAATTATTTATTAATTTAACGATATATAAATTCTAAGCATCCTATATATATCTATATATATATATATATATATATATATATATATATATATTAATGTAATCTTATAATCTCGTGATATTCACGGGGTCTAAAGTAGTTTCTTATTCAGATTCGAAAAATCAGAAGGCGTGGCAAAATCTAACCCGATTCGAAAAAACAGCATGGACCGCCCGAACCCAAACATTTTCCGAAAAATGAAAATAAAACAAAAATTGAAACCGACCCGGCCTGAACTCGACAACAACCCAAAACCGAATTGACCCGAGGCAAAATCGCTCCGAACCCGAATCATCTCATACCCAAAAATAGTGTTTTGAAAGAACAGTTGGGACAACCGTCCAGTTTTGCCGATGTTCAGTGTTTTAGTCGCCTCTGGACGGTTGTCCCAACTGTTCTTTCAAAACACTTTTTTTGGGTATGGGATGATTCGGATTCCGAAAATCAGAAGGCGTGGCAAAATCTGACCCGACTCGAAAAAATAGCCTAGACCGTCAGAATGCAAAACCCGCGAAAAACTCAAAAACCGCTTGTATCCGAATAGACTCGTCCGATATCAATCCAAAACCCGCGACAACAACCCATATATATCATAAAGTAGCAATGCCACATAAAAACCACCTGGAACTTAAAAGTAAAGAGACTACTTAGTATATATATTGATTGAGGGAAAGAATACAATCAAGTTCAAAATCAACACAGAAGCCCCAAAAGAACGTCATACCAAACAATAGAAAATTAGTTTTTTTATCAGAACAATAGAAAATCAGGCAAACAGCATATATATTATAAAGTAGCAATGCCACATAGAAACCACCTGAAACTTTACTTAGTACTAAACATAATTTGAGTGATAAACCATGCTTTTTTTTCTTCTTAATCCGACGTAAACTTAGAGCCTAGATCTAGCTAGTTTCTAGGCCTCTTGACAGAGGAGGAGGAGCTGCTAGGCTCTTCGGCAGGAGCTTGGGGGAAGTTGGGAGGAGCTTGGGGGAAGTTGGCCGGAGGTTGGGGGAAGTTGGCCGGCGCTGGGGGGAGTTAAGCATCGCTGGTTGGAAGTTAACCGGCTGGGGGAAGTTGGCCGGCGCTGGAGCTGGTGCAGTAGGCAGAATGTAGAACTGAAGTATTTTCTTCCTCTGGTGTTGCACTAAATCGATTACCTGAGCTTCTCTAGGATCAACATCCATCATCACTATCTTCGCTGCAAGGAAACACTGCTCCTCGTCCCACACAGTTGTCCCACTCGCAGCAGCGATCTCCGGCGCTCTCCCCCTGATAAATTCGCCAAGCGCGTCTTTCATGGCCCTGATTGCAGCCTCGGCATTCTGGCCTTTCTTCATCTTTGCATCAACACCAGTATTCTCTTGCGACGACATCTTTCCAATCTGGTAGGATAATGTAAGAGAAATGTATGCGGCAGCTTTTTAGGTAATAGAATAGCCTTTTTTATAGGGACGGTCACTAGGGTTTTCGAGGGTTTTCGAGAAGGACTTGTTTGCAATTATTTCATTTGTTGGGATCAATTTTCATTTGCCTGTATTGATGGGACCACAACCCAATTGCACATTTTTTTTTGTTTCTACTGAGTACTGCTAGTACGATTGCAGGGTTCTCAAAAAAATAAAAAAAGATTGCATAAATACAAATTTCTGTGTATACTCCCTCCTCCGTTCTGTCATTTCAATTTTTTATTACTCCCTCCGTCCCACTATATAAGCCCCATTTGACCTCGGTGCGGATGTCGATACACTTTTTATTTCGTTAATATCTCTAATTGTTTATTAGTAAAAAATATAAAAATTTGATATTGTTAAAGTAATCATTGAGACGAATCAAACAAGATCTCATATGACCGTATTTTTCGTTGTATATTGGAAGAAATCGATAAGATTCCCTCGAATTGTGAATAGTGCTGAAAAATCAAATGGGGCTTATAAAAGGGGACAAAGGGAGTATTATTGAAGAAATACTCCGTAGTTACTTCCTTAATGTTCTTTTCTGATATATTTATCGAGACACGTTTTATAACGTTATTAACTCCAGATATACGTTAATAAAAATTATAAAATTTTGATATTGTTAAAGTTCTCGCCAAGACGAATCAAACAAGATCTCATATTACTATATTTTTTTGTATATAATGGACGATATATCGAAGATTCTCTTGTAATGTGAATTATGTCAAAAATTACAATGGGAAGAACATTTGAGAGACGTTGTCAAAACCAACGTCTCTCCAACGGACTTATTTTCCGAATAAGAAAATAACGCCTATGTTGGAAATAAGTTTCAAATCGAGTCTATATCAAGAACTTTTTTGAAAAAAAGCTCATTTTCGAATTTCCCCCGCTAAGATGACTTATTGACTTATGAATCCGTACAAACAAGGTATGATACTCCCTTCGTTTCTTTATAATTGTCACTAGTGTAGCTCCTGCACACAATTCATGTTGTATTCGTATATATTCATATTATAAAATTTATTTGTATCATAACATTTTCTCAATGTTATAACCCTAGTCAGGTGAACTCATCATATGATATTTATGATTGTGTTTTGATTCGTAGCTATTTTCTTCTGTATTATTTTGGGGATGATATTATCAAAATTGTATTCAAATAAAATAAATAAGAATAAATTATTGCATACAATTATGGTTAATTAATATACACTAAAATAAATTATAGTATATAATTGCTATATTGTTAGGGCTTTGAAAAAAATGGATGAAAACATATTTATAATATACTTGGAGACTACAAAATATCTAACAAACTAACAAATTGTGAATAATTGCTAAGGTATTTAAAAAGCTAAAAATATTAATAATTTAAATTTTGAGATTTAATAGCAAAATGAAACATAGGATATGTAAACCTACAATTAAGGAGAAAGCTTTAAATAAATCTCTTTTAATATATAGATATAGATTGGTAACGTATTTAAAAAGTTAAAAATATTAATAATTTAAATTTTGAGAATTAATAGAAAAATGAAAAATAGTATTTGTGAATCTACAATTAAGAAGAGAGCTCTAAATAACTCTCTTTTAATATATAAATATAAATATTAGGATTTTAAAGACAAATTAAAAATTTAAACTTCTCACCGAATTACCCTTATTTAATTTTCTTGATTAGTAATGTCTAAAATGATAATTATCTAAGATTATAAATCTAATAACAAACATATAGACAAATCTGACAATATCTTGCCAAAATAGCTAAAACGACAATTAAATAAAAATTAGAAAAATAATCTAGAATGACAATTAAAAAAGAACGAACGAGTATTAAGAAATGTTTAGAGAATCCATTACAAATTACATCTATATTTCCGTTGTGATAAAAAAAAAACAATTTTATGCTACATGTTTGTTTCGAAAAGTGTGGAATTATTCAAGTACAATTAATCTCATGTTTTTAGTTGAAAGTTAACAAACATCACGAGATTTGAACGAGTTTTATGCACAATTTGAGCAACCACTTATGACTTCATCGATGAAGCGACATTTCTTCATTCTCTAAACAACAAGCAATGGAAAAAGAGATATTAATGATTCCTCATATAGATGAAGAACAACTAGGCATGTTTCTTTAAAATTAAAAATATTAATAATTAATAATTTGAGAATTAATAGCAAAATGACACATATGATTTGTGAAACTACAATTAAGGAGAGAAATTTAAATAACTCTCATTTAATATATAGATATAGATTGCTAAGGTATTTAAAAAGTTAAAAATATTAATAATTTAAATTTTGAGAATGAATAGCAAAATGACACCTAAGATTTGTGAATCTCCAATTAAGGAGAGGGTTTTAAATTATAATTTTTTTCTGAAATAGGCATTTTATCCGAAAAAATTCCCGACGTAGGCTCTTTTCAAAATAATTTCCCAAAATAGGCACTTATTTCAGCTTCGGAATTTTTTTACGTGTGAGAGACGCTGGTTGAACCAGCGTCTCTCCTCCGAAGCTGAAGCAATTTTTTTTTGATTTTTTATGTATAAGAGACGCTGGCCGAACCAGCGTCTCTTATACATATTTTTTTTTTAATTCCCCGTGTAAGAGACGCTGGTTGAACCAGCGTCTCTTACACGTAAAAAGTAAAAAAAAAAGGCTTATTACGTGAATTAGATTTAGGAATTGTTAAATTTTTTTTTTTTCAAAGTTTATATATATATATATATATATTATTATACATGACTTACTCGTGTTTGGATGGCTCGTATGGGCTCGTTTGAAATCGGAATCGATCACGACCGATTTCGTTGGGTCCGTATTGATCCCATCTTTCACCAGATATGTCTCTCGCTCGATTCTGATTTCGAACGACCCCATACGAGCCACCCGAACAAGCGTAAGTCTCGTGCGTACCTTCTACTGTAAATGGATATTTACAAATTCGTTCCTCCATATCACGCGATGAGAGACATATCTGGTGAAAGCTTGGATCAATACGGACCCAACGAAACTGGTCGTGGTCAATTCCGATTCCGAACAAGCCCATACGAGCCATCCGAACAAGCGTAAATCTCGTGCATACCTTCTTTCACCAGTTCGGAATCGGAATTGACCACGACCAGTTTCGTTGGGTCCGTATTGATCCCAACTTTCACCAGATATGTCTCTCATCGCGTGATATGGAGGAACAAATTGTAAATATCCATTTACAGTAGAAGGTACGCACGAGACTTACGCTTGTTCGGGTGGCTCGTATGGGCTCGTTCGAAATCAGAATCGAGCGAGAGACATATCTGGTGAAAGCTGGGATCAATACAGACCCAACGAAATCGGTCGTGATCGATTTCGATTTCAAACGAGCCCATACGAGCCACCCGAACAAGCGTAAGTCTCGTGCGTACCTTCTACTGTAAATGGATATTTACAATTCGTTCCTCCATATCACGCGATGAGAGACATATCTGGTGAAAGCTGGGATCAATACGGACCCAACGAAATCGGTCGTGATCGATTCCGATTTCAAACGAGCCCATACGAGCCACCCGAACAAGCGTAAGTCTCGTGCGTACCTTCTACTGTAAATGGATATTTACAATTCGTTCCTCCATATCACGCGATGAGAGACATATCTGGTGAAAGCTTGGATCAATACGGACCCAACGAAACTGGTCGTGGTCAATTCCGATTCCGAACTGGTGAAAGAAGGTATGCACGAGATTTACGCTTGTTCGGATGGCTCGTATGGGCTTGTTCGGAATCGGAATTGACCACGACCAGTTTCGTTGGGTCCGTATTGATCCAAGCTTTCACCAGATATGTCTCTCATCGCGTGATATGGAGGAACGAATTTGTAAATATCCATTTACAGTAGAAGGTACGCACGAGACTTACGCTTGTTCGGGTGGCTCGTATGGGGTCGTTCGAAATCAGAATCGAGCGAGAGACATATCTGGTGAAAGCTGGGATCAATACGGACCCAACGAAATCGGTCGTGATCGATTCCGATTTCAAACGAGCCCATACGAGCCATCCAAACACGAGTAAGTCATGTATAATAATATATATATATATATATATATAAACTTTGAAAAAAAAAAATTTAACAATTCCTAAATCTAATTCACGTATAATAAGCCTTTTTTTTTTCTTTTTACGTGTAAGAGACGCTGGTTCAGCCAGCGTCTCTTATACATAAAAAATCAAAAAAAAATAGCTTCAGCTTCGGAGGAGAGACGCTGGTTCAACCAGCGTCTCTCACACGTAAAAAAATTCCGAAGCTGAAATAAGTGCCTATTTTGGGAAATTGTTTTGAAAAGAGCCTACGTCGGGAATTTTTTCGGGTAAAATGCTTATTTCAGAAAAAAATTCTTTTAAATTAACTCTCTTTAATAGATATAGATTGTGGGATTTTTAAGACAAATTAAAAACTTAAACAGTTTACCAAATTATCCTTACTTAATTTTCTTGATTAGTAATGTCTAAAATGATAATTATTTAAGTTTCTAAATCTAATAACAAACATATAGGCAAATCTGACAATATTTTGACAAAATAGCCAAAACGACAATTAAATAGAAATAAGAAAAACAATCTGACAATTAAAAAAGAACAAATGAGTATAATAAAAAAAATCCACTTTATGCTACATGTTTGTTTCGAAAAGTGTGGAATTATTCAAGTACAATCTCATGTTTTTAGTTGAAAGTTAACAAACATCACGTGATTTGAACGAGTTTTATGCACAATTTGATCAACCATTTATGACTTCATCGATGAACTTACATTTCTTCATTCTCTAAACAACAAGCAATGGAGAAAAAGATATTAATGATTCCTCGTATAGATGAAGAACAACTAGGCATGTTTCATTATATGCCGATTGAGCTATGTTTCCATATCTTCAGCTTACTTCCTTCCAACACTCTTTTGTTGCTTCGTGCCGTCTGCAAATGGTTCCTCTCCATTATAGACGACTCCGAATTCGTCTCTTTCCATCTTCGCCACTTCCCCTCCAACGTTCTCGAAACCACATTCTTCAAAATCTGCCGCTATTTTGACGACAATAACAAGCCCTATTATGTCTCATACTTATATTCAAATAGTAGTAATCAAGTATTGCTTACTGACCATATATACTCACTCGTCGAGGCAAACCGTTATTTAGACGTCCAAGGCATCTTAAACGGACTCGTTCTCCTCATACCACGAACATTATGTGATGATTATAGTCTCTTATTATGGAACCCTTCGTTAAGAAAACACCGTTGGTTGTCTCCCCCGTCGCTCGAAGGACACTACTTTGCTCTCGGATATGATAGAGTGTGTAACGACCACAAGGTGCTCGCAATTTCTATGGTTGATGCTTGGATTTATAGCGTCAAAACAGATTCTTGGACTGCTATAGCTTTCGATAGAAGCAAATTTGGAGAGGATTGCACGTTTGAATATTTTGAGTATTTGTGTGCCGACGATGGGATGTTCTTCCTTCACATAAGATCTGAATGTACTAACTTAACGTCGACTTGGTTCGACTTTAAATCAGGGGTGTTTAGGTACTCTGAATATGAGCCATTTGACATAAAACCGACATATTTTGGACTCATGAGGCTCGATGGTGGGTCTAAGGTGGGAATGTGGGGATACGATGTAGAGGATCAACCCTACATTTGGGCGTTTCATCCCCACACGATGTCGTGGGCCAAACGTTACAAGTTTTCTCGAGAATTGATGCGACATGGTGTATACACAAGGGTCGTCGAGAGGAACCGGGAGTTAGTTTTTAAGTATTATAGACGTGACTCACTTGAGAGTATAGATGTGTCATCATATGACATTGAGACGAAGGTGATCAAGGATCAAAAGCCAATCCCATCTTGGGACATTTACATTGAGAGCTTGTTTATGCTTCACTAGGTTTAAATGTAGTAAGATGAAAGCTAGACTTGCTTTTCATTATTGGAATTTCGAACTTTTAGCTTGTGTTTTGATTTGTTGTGTTCACTTAATTTATATGCTTCTATTTTCATTCCTTCTTTATTCATCTATAGTTCTATACCATGAATACGATGCAATCTTCTTCTTTTTTCCTTTAAGAAAGGTGACTATTATAGCCAAGAAAATCAAGGGATTACAATATAAGCCGTAGCTATAGTTTTGTTGAGAGACTCTTAACGAACAAAATGGGAGAAGCAACTGAAGCTTGAAGATTTGACTATGCCTAATGAATGGGATTTGTAATATTAGGTTTAATTACCATGAATACGTAATGATGATCTACTCATGATTGGGGATGGTAGATTCCTTTTCGTTTATGTTGTTTTGGTGAAATATTGTTTACCACTATTGCTTTCTAAAGAATATAGTGCTTATCAATATACTCTCTCCGTCCCAAAATATTTACAACATTTCCTTTTTATCTATTAATTTTTTCCATAATACTCTTACTTTATTTATTTTATTCATATCGATCTTAACAACACTTATCAATCAAATCACCCATCTATATCATATTTTCTATCTAATTTTCACCATTAATACTTTTACTCAATATTTTATTCTTTTTTTTTTTTATCTAAAAACACTTTATCAATCAAATCAATCATCTACTCAACTTCTTTTTTCTTCTTCTCTCCACTCATCTCACTTTTATTAAATATTGGGCAAACTTTAAGGGACGGAGAGAGTAGTTTTTAGCTTACAAAATAGCTTTATTCCTTTATTCATGTGCCATGTGCGAAATTTACACAACAATTTTTATAACTATGTAAATAATTTATAAACACATGGAAATAAAATTAATATTATAAATAAAAATATGCATTATATAATTATATTGATTTTAAAATCAATATTATATAAATAAAAGGAATATCAATTGATTATAATTTTTTATATTGATATGCGTTGATATTGATAGATTTAGGATAATGATTTTGTATATATATTTTAATTGATTTGTGTTAAAAAAGAAAATGATATCATTATAATTAAGTTAATTATCTTTAACCATATATATTTGATTTCATGTGTCATCAAATGATGATGTATTTGATTTAAGACACTCAAATCACATGCATGCTCTATTAAATAGGACTAGTTCATTCTCCGCGCGAAGCGCGAGCCTAACACGTTTACTTTTTGCTATTTTAGACCTAATCAAACTGGGTCATCCATGTTTAGAACATTGGAAGCTAAAAATAAAATGATAATCAAATTATTAGCTGAAGATCTCATGACCTTCATTTTTATCACACATGAGCATGCATTTACAGGTTTCATATGCAAATCCAAGATTACATATACGCATGAGTTTGAATTTGTTACATATACATTCTGCAAAGAGAAATGGAGTTAAATGAAAACATTTCATGCAGCTACTGGGACTGAACACCATTTGGTCATGGTGATCAAATCTGTAAAAGAGAAAGCAATATCCAAAATCCAAGAAGAATATAACATAGGATATACATATACCAAAAACTAAAGTTACCCTCTACAAAGTTAGACAAACTCTTTTCTTGAACCTTTTTCTTCTATGAAGCACCTCGTATGCCTCCACAAGCGCCCTTAAGATATCGAGAGGTCGAGGAATCATCCAAGAATATAGTCTTGATGTAAAGGTATGGTACCTAAGAGTATATCCATGGTATAATAAACCTTTGATAAAGCATATGCCAATCATTCTGTAGGAAAACATGAGTATATATATATAAGGACACGACATTTTATTCATATAAGAAAACACGAATTGATGAGATCGATCATTGATAGCGCGGATCATGTGGAGCTAAGTGAACTAGTTGTAGGGCGAATCTCCTGTTGGCATGTATATATGTAATGGTTCAATTGTACAGAGATTGTTGGTGCATTGAGTTGAACCATATTATGTGCCAAAGGAGAGTTGCCTATGACTGGTTTTGCTTAAACAATTGGCAGTGCAGTTTGATTTATTTCTTCAGAGGTACAGAGTTCTTGAGTAAATTAAAGTATTAGTTTTTATTGCTAAGTTGGTATGACATGAAGTTGATATGGCCGAGTTGGTCTAAGGCGCCAGATTAAGGTTCTGGTCCGAAAGGGCGTGGGTTCAAATCCCACTGTCAACAATATTTCTTTTTTTTTGTGGTTGATGTTTTCTAATTTAGAGTTTTAGGTACATTTGGGAGTTTTGGCGATGGTTGAATTTGAGCTCCTGGTTCTAAGTAAACTTTGTTTACTCAGTATTAGTTTATCTTGGGTAAAGGCAAAAAAAGATATGATCTTGTTGGTGCAGGGGTAGGAGAAAACAAATTTTGAAATCTAGACTAAAATAATACTGAGTAAGATCAGATTTTGAGAATATCTTTAAGCAACTAAAGAAAGTAGAACACAAAATCTGCCAAGTCTAATCAATAATCATCAAACCTAACAACTAAAATGGAGAAAACCAAATCTACTTTCAAAAAAATAGGAAAAACATCAACAAACTTTATCGAGAGAACATCTCAAGGGTCCTGCATCCATGGTTAACTGAGGAGCAAACGAGCCATCAAGAACCCTAAAAGATTGCGACGATGAGTATTTCGATTCGGGGTTACTGTGGCGTTTCCCGGACTCCACGAAGTAAGCCTTGTTAAGGAACACATCTCTTGAGCTTCTCCATTCCCAATCCTTCCATTCGTTTGAATGTTGTTTGTGCTTCCTCCATGTCACTTGCTTCTTCAGTTTTGGTGCCACAAAGTAGTTGCCTTCGCTCAAGATTGTCGGGTGCGAGCTTCCTCCTATCGCGTAATGTCCCCATTTATCGTACTTGTTGTTTGCCACGTGTGCGTATCCATACCTCACCCTCGGCATCCTTTGGATCAGTCCCGGACCAAAGTGGTTATAGACTACCGTCACCTTCATGCTCTTGTCTTTCTTGCTCGTATCACTATGCCCTAGAAGCATCACCTAAGGAAAAAAAAGACGCATAATGTAAATATTACTTGATCATGTCATAAAAAAGTAGACTTTTTGATAGTAGTTAATTACCTTGTCATGTTGGGTAAGGTAGTTATTGGAGATTGTGACATTACTAGAAGCATGAGTGACATCAACAAGGCCATCATCAGCCCTAGCCAAGAAGCAATGGTCAATCCAAACATGGCTCGAGTGGTGAACCGCGATCGCATCACCGTCTTGACCATCTTCTTGTTGGGGTGGATGAGACCAGTCCTTTCTGACCAAGCCACCTTTCGAAGGCTTGCAATCATGGAGACTAATCCCATGAATAATCACATGCTCAACATCAACAACCCTAATGCATGGGCCATTACCAATCTCCACCTTCACTCCTCTCCCATCAATAGTCTTGTAGCTAGTCATGATCAGGTTATGTTGTAGGGTAATGTTCATATCTCTCTCGAACGTGATCCAAACCGGACCGTCTTGGACCGACCCGTATCGGAGAGTACCCGGTTTTGGGTGAGCCGGATCGTCGTCTGACGGGTCTGTTACAACGTATAGGGTCCCGTTTTTTCCGCCTAGGGCGTCGTGACCGAAGCCCTTGGCGCAGTCTGCAAGGGCGAAACGGTTCGAGGACCAGTTCGGGTCGGATCTCCAACATGAGTCTATGGAGTTCATGATGGTTTTTGTGTTGGTGTTGGTGTTGCTATCATCTTTGAGGACTCGAGCATTGGAAAATTTGCATGCTGTTAAGAGTATAAGAAGTATGAGAAGCTTTGAGAAGGCCATGGCTTTGGAGTTAATTCAATACAAGAAGCTCAAGATTTGCTTAGTTTATATAGATTTCTGTAGGTAGGGGTTAGTTTATCAAATTGATAACGATTTGTTTGTTTTAGTAGAAGTATATCTTTAATCTCTCAATTTATATCTTTCGTTGTTTAGTTAATTTATTTGAGATATAATTATTGCTAGAGATATATTTATTTTCTTGAGAAAGATTTTGGTTTTCATACGTATGGTGCTTATCGGATTATTATTTAGATAAAAAATTATAAAAAAATAAATTATTATTGGTTAGATAAAAATATGTACTTAACAATTAGAAAAAGGTATGACATAACAGAGATTTCATGAATAATAAATAAGACTAATCTTAAATTACTTATGGTGAGCCATACTTCTCCAAAAACTCAATCCAATGGCTATCATCCCATCGTAACTGGAGTATATATTTTCATGCTTCTGTTCTTCCCACTCCTTTTTATAATTCTTGGTCTGGATGCAATAGTTTAAAAAAATGTTTTTCATTCGTGGTATGAAATTATATATATTAAATAGAGGAAAGTTCGGTGCAAATAACTCTTAACGGAAAATGAACAGATCACGTTCACACATTACACTTCAATACATTACACTTCAATGTTATATATTTTGGATGATAATGTTCATAATTTAGGCCATAAATTTTTTAAACGTTTGCATGTTCATATTTTGGATGATAATGTTCATAATTTAGGCCATAAATTTTTTGAACGTTTGAAGTGAGAGACGTAGTCATATACTTGTAATTACTCTGAATTTGATTTTTTTTAATTATTTTTCAAAATGATCTTAAAATAATTTATCGCCTAGATTATGAATTATAAACATAAATTGTTATATGTGGACGGATTTATCTCCTAGATTACTAACATTACTTCTCCAATTATAAAACACTAATCAATTGTTGTCATGTCAACGGTGGTTATTGTGTCAACAATGATTCGTGAGCCATACTTCTCCAAAAACTCGCAACAACAAGAGCTCCTACTGGTGGTGAGGGACGACGACGACGCCTGTGGTGGAAGGCGAAGTAGCTATTCTATTCTAGCGGTGGACACCAAGTTCAGGTTCGAATTTTAGCTTTTGGTTGATTTTTTCAAATTTAGGGTTTATGTACATTTGGGAGTTTTGATGACAGTTGTTGAATTTATTCTATTTGGGAGATACAACTACTAGATGTTGTGGTTCTGAGTAAACAATATTCACTTGTATAAGTTTATCTTGGGGTATGAGCATCAAAAGATATGATCTTGTTGGTGCAGTGCAGGATTAGGACTTTTCATTTGGCTAAAAAAGAAACAAGCAGGTGTTAATGGCAACTTATGGAAGATCAAAGATTGCATGGATTGTGGGTCGGAACATGACAGCCTTTGGTTCCAAGCGGCTCCTGCTAAACCCCGCCATTTCTGAACATGCTCCACACTTGCTCAACAAATCATTATTTTCTACTGCAGCAGCTGATCTGGGTTTGAAGCAGCATCCACTTTGACACCCCAATTATGGAAAAGCTTATCACTTTAGATCTCAACAGTGGAAATTGGGATCGGTGACGATAAATGCTAATGGTCTACTTGATAATCTTGTAGTTGGGAGAAGGTACTACAATGCAGATAGATTTGCTCAACTCTCTGCAATAACATCTGCTAATATGGTTAAAGTTGCTGTAGAAACGACTGCGAAGTCCCTGTTATTTACCGTCATTTTGTGCATCTTAGCTTCTGTTGTAGTTGGTCTAATGGCTGTGGCTCTGTATGTGGGTAAAGTAGAGACAGTACCTTATTCGAAAAGGACCCGTTTTATCCTGAAGTCAAAGAAGATGGAAAGGTTGGAGTCAGAGATGACGTGGGAAGCGTTCAAGGAGAATAACAAGGACAAAATTCTGCCTGAAACACACCCGATGAGTGTGAGGGTGAAATTGATCACAAACCGGTTACTTGAGGCATTGGAGAGGGATTTAAGAGACGACAAGGTTTGGGGAGCGAGCCCCGTCTATGTATTATCCAAATGGAAGCTGGCTTTGATGGCATATTGGAAAGGTCAATCATTCAATGAATTGAGAGCTACCCAATACATGGACCATATTGATCATTGGGAAGCTGTTGTCGTTGATGACTCTAAAATTGGTGCTTACTGTGGGATTGCTGGCAAGATTTTTGTTAATACTGGTCTTATTCAGGTCATGGAGTCTGATGCCCAGCTAGCATCGGTTATTGCACATGAGGTAATTAGTTATGTCTGTATGAATTAGTATGTTTAGCTTGATTAATCCATGTCATATTGTCTATGTTTCGTGCTTAGATTGGGCATGGTCTGTGTCGGCATTTTGTTGAAAGAAGATTGCGGTTTTTAGTCCCTCGACTCTATCTGTACTTTGATGTTGCTGCTTTAAAGGAAAGAGGGGAAACTAATCCCTTCCTCCTGTCTAAAGAGAGGAAGTAAGTTGCCATAATTACTCTTTGCTATCTGGATCATTTGCATATACATGTAAGGTTTGCTTTTGTGAGTTTTTAGTGTTCCTAAATCCTAATTGTTGGTTTATTTATTTTTTAGGAATGAAATAGAAGCAGATTACATAGGGATGTTGTTGATGGTGTCTGTCGGATATCATCCAAGCATTGCGCTAGAGGCACTTGAGAAGACAATGAAAGTAGCAGGTGATTACTACATGCCTGATGATGGTTCCAGATTTACACATCCATCTGGAAAAAAGAGAGTTGCGTTGAGAGCTCAAGCTCAAGAAGAAGCCATGGCATTTTACAGGGAAGCCCCATCAAAAGTTGAAGAGGTTAGGGAAGTAGGAGAGGCATAGTGAAATTCTATTATGCAATCTGTTAGCGGTTTCAAAGTAGTTTAATTACAAACAGATCCCGGTACTTTACTAAAGTTTCAAAGTTAATCAAACATGAAACAATCCAAAGCTTGTTTGTGATCAAATGGTAAGATTCTCCTGAATTCCAGTAAAGCTCCCCATGATCTTCCCACCAAAATCCGGAAATGTTTCATAGCCTCGAAGAGGTTTCACCTTCCCGGTTCGATCGACTTCTAAAGGATACTTGAGTAGATGGCTCCTCATTTCAGTCACCTCCTCAGCTGCAAACTGCATCCAATTTGCCTCCCCCAATTCTCGTATTCGCCGCACACATTCCAAGCTTTCCGGGTTCATGTAACTCTCTTCCACATGCCCAAGGTGCTCTGCCCAAAGTGACATCCTATAGCCATAGATCTGTGCAGTCACATCCAGTTAAATATCAAGTACTTGTGTTTGGTATAGCCATGATATCTTTCGTTTGGTATCAAATATTTATATCAGGATATGAGTACGAGTGATATACCAATACTCAATACCTTGATATGATATCACTATACTCATATCTTGATAGAATAGAAAAGTTTCGGCACGAACAACTCTTAACGTAGAAAAAATGAACAGTAAACGTTCAAATATTAAATGTCAATGTTCATATTCTAGATAGTACCTTGCCGAAGGGGTGATTGTGTTTTTTAGTCCATGTGTAATGAGGTTGATAAGCACCCATTGCAATTTCGGTGTCTCTAGTACCGTCCATTGAACGTTGATTGATGTTAGCTGAGCCTATGATCAAGTACTCGTCGTCCACAATCATCCCTTTAGAATGAACATAGATCATGAAGCGCCGAAATTTCTTAGACAAATCCTATGTAGACAAAAGGGCAATAAGAATGATCACTTTCTTGTTTCAAAATTACAAACTGAATAAGAGAAGTTACCTGGGGAGAATCGGTAAGTCTTGTAGCTTCTCGCGCCCCATATTCTTCACTAACCTCTCGGTTTCCAAGACAAAAGAAATTCAGGTAATCTTGAGGCTCATGTGTGTCTTGTAGTCCAACTTCTTGTAGTGCTTTGTAAATGATCTCATACATCATTTGCATAGTTTTGTACTATAAAGAAATTTAGGAAACATGGGTTAGTGATGATGATTTCATATAGAACAAAATATTGTGTAGTTAATGAAGTTACCTGCCAAAAGAGAATCCTTTGAGTTGGAATGCTTTTAGGATCACCTTCTGGCCACATTGGGATGATAATGTATGCAGCAAATCTTTCATGAACTCTAATCTTATTAGCGATCTTAAGCGCGATTTCAATTGGTATCAAGTTATTTGCACCTGCTCAACAAAATTTAATCACAAAATTTTTCACATGAAACTCCGGTTCCGATAAGAATGAGGCTTAGATGGAGATTAAAAACGATGCACATGCAGACACTTTGTGCATCGTCCACAACATTTGTGTACATAAGTCACAACAGTCAATATGTGTGTAGCGGCCTCACTCGTATGATCTTTTCCCTTAATTAAGAGGCAGGATTGAAATCAAGAAAATTCTCACCCAAATCATTGTATGAATCCCAATTATATGATGAACCAAGAAAGTATTGATTCTCAATGTAAATAAAGTGTTGGGCAGCTCGGATTGCATGTACATATGCTGTCTGAATACTCATATCTATGAGTACATTCTTCCCGCAAACCAGATTCTATATCAACACACATCATTATTTAAGATTTTCAGACTAAATATGAACCAAGGAAAGACAAAAAGAACAATTAGCACAACCTTTTCTTTTGCATCTTTAGGATCCTTTGGAAAGCCTATAACTGAGTTGGAGTCTATAGAACGAAAGATCTAAGATATTTTCATACCCAAATGACAACAAAACAGAGTTATTAAGACCTAAAAGGGTAATACTTAATAAAAGGGATTAAATTTAACAAGAGCTTTAATTTACTTGAGTATGCCAGCCTTCTATGTCACAGTATTTGTAAGAAGAAATTTCATCTAGCCCAATAATGTTTGGAATCCTTTCAATCTTGAGCAAGTGATCATCATGAGATGATCTCATCTTTTGAAGCCCACGAGCTTTCGAAGCCCGCATCCAACGATCCTCGAAGTTAGCCAAAACGTCGTAAGCAGCTGGCCCGTCAATTTGGCAATGCAAGTCATGCCATGGTTCTCTAGGACAATCATCACTTCTTCCCTGATGCATAATAGCAGTACATAAGGGTCTGTTTGATATCGATATCTGAATATGACATATGGGTATCATAAATACTCATATCATATGCACGCTTCATATCCCCTAAAATGTGAGGCGGGAACATATATAGTGTTTGCATATTAATTTACCTTATAGTTTGGGTTATGATAGTCATCCTTGTGAATTGTTTGCAATGTACTAAAAAGGGGATGTGATGGTGTATCATATCGCCCAACACATAAGTCAAGACCACCAACAAAAGCTATGATCTTTCTCATGTTTTGACCATAATCAGAGTCTACAATCACAGTCTTTTGGTGATGTGTGTAGATTGCTTCAGCTTCCTTTGTCCCAATCAAGCTACGCCCTTTTCCACCAGAACGCGGACAAAGTATTACACGAACCGACGAGTTCTTGAAGAAGTCGCGCGTCACTTCATCATTGGTATTCAATAAACCTTCCTACATATCATACAAGAAAGATAACTTGAGATTCAAAAACATGAAAAGATAGAAAAACTAAATCTTCTTACAGTTTCAAAGCCCCAAATGTTATTTGAAGTAGGATCATCCCACACAAGAAGCAAAACTCTCACACCCTCTTGTGCCTTCGTTTTAAGAAGTCGTCCTAGATCAGAATCCTTGACATTATGCCCGTCGCGAACTAGCTTAACCAAATGATGAACCGACCAACCAGCAATATAAACCAAGTGTCTTGCACCACAAATGGCTTGAAAAATATCACTCCAACATTTCCCATGATCATAATGCAATCCATTGTCAAGTTTAAAGTTTGGCAACACACCATCCTCAACATGAGCATCTTGATAAAGTGTAATCTTACCACCTTTTCTTAGAGGAAAATACGTACCGGGCACAGGGCCAACACCCGATTCGTAAAGCCTCATCCTCTCCATTGAGTGATATTGAACCGAAAGGCTCAAAGTCGAACCCAAATCCAATGGCCTCTTCTTCTCATTAAGAATTGGGAAGATGGCTTCAATCTTTTCTCCACTATAAATTTGTTGAATTGGGATTCCGATCGCGCCTATAATTTGTGACCCTACGTAATCATCATCCTTGACAATGAAGTAGAGTTCAGCTGCATTGTGTGCAACTGGGACAAAGAAATGTTGTATCCAGACCGGATTCTCGGTGTTTCTGATCACGAAAGTTCTCGCAACTACGCAATTGGAAATGGAAACCGTTACGTATGGATCACTTGTTATCTTCTTGGACATTTTTCCAAAAATACCTGCTAAGTTTTTATGGAAAAGATCCATGTTTGGTAAGTTAGTGGCTTGTTTGATCCAAATGTCTAGGTGGCCATGTAACAAAAGAGGTTTTAGGGGATGGTTAGATGTGTTAAATGGGATAAACTCAAGGCCTTGACCATTGCTTTCGCAGTGGGAAAGATGAGACATGTGAGATTGATAGAGAAAATTGAAGAGAAGGAGGGAGAGGATACTAGAGATTGGGATATGGGTTTGTAAATAAGTTGATGGTTGATGGTTGATGGTTGATGGTTGATGGGTTAGAGAGTTAGAAATGATCTGATTATTAAATAAGGGGTTAATTAGTTAATTGGAAGTTAGTAGGGTGGTGGATGAATTAGTTTGAAGGCTGAATAATTCGTTGTTGACTTTGTGAGAAAAAAGATATGGAGGGAGAGTTGGTTAATGTATCATTCAAAAGCGCAATAAGCCAATAACAATGAAAATGGAGGGAGAGTTGGTTAATATATAAGATAGATTCTTTTTTCTCAAAAAGGGGAGGAGGAAATGGCGTATGTTTGGGCCAAAAACGGGTTAAGTAACCCGGTTTGGTTACTTATCAAAGGTAAGTAACCCTGTTTGTTGAAGGAGGGGTAACTAACCCTTTTTTTGTACACGCGCGCCTCCTATTTTCCTTCTCCTCCTTCATGACTGTCTTGCTCTCGCAGCAGTCTTCCCTTTCATACAAACCCCGCCTCGTTCCTCCTTCATCCTCTCCTCCTCGCCTCGATGCTTCGCCTCGCCTCGCAGCCTCCGAGACTCGCTTTGCCTCGCAGCCTCCGAGACTCGCTTCGCCTCACCTCGCAGCCTCCGAGACTCGCTTCGCATCGCAGCCTCGTGGTTGATTGAACATCAATCTGTCATCGCGAGATAAGAAACATTCTGTCACAAGTACGATCACAAATAGCAGATACATCGTTCTTGCTGCAATTCGAATTCAAGGTAAGAATAATTCTGTCCTCATATAATTCCATGACTGTGAATGCTCAAACACACGAAAATTAAAAAAAAAACAGAAATTTTTATGACTTTTTGGATTTCTGATGACAGCTTATTGTTGAAAAATAATGAATATGATATCATATGCTCCATAGAGCAATAATTTATAGTACATGAAATTTAAAAATCAATAGTTTAGTATTAGAATTGAAAATTATGATGACAGATTGTTGTTTAGATTCATATTCAAATCAGGATTTGAACAAACATGATGTTGTTAAAAAAGGATTTTGATGACAGAAAAATGATTAGACACAATGTTGGATTAATATTGGAAATTTGATGACAACGTTTATATGGATATAAAATGATACTTTGAATGTTGATGTTGATGACAAAATGATGCTAAGATGGAATAATGATTAGATATGAAATATTGAATGACAAAATTTTGAATAAAGAAAGATGTTGTACAAAATTATAATTTTGAGGATAGAATATTGGATTAAGATTGGAAAGTTGATGACAGAATTTTCAACTTAGTTTTAGAATTGAAAGTGTGATGACAGATTGTTTCTTAGTTTCATTTCAATTCATGAGCTGAACAGTGAGGACAAAATGTTGATAAACTAAGGATTTGATGACAGAATAATGATTAGACACAATGTAATTTTGATGACAGTATGTTTTTAAGAGAAAATGTTTATGATAATTGAAATTTGAGATTAAAAATATTGCTAAATATTAATTTTGATTGAGCATTTCATTGTTGTTGTGTGTTAGATGACCGTGATCAAACTGTTTATAGTTTCTGGAATGAAGAATTTGATTGAATAAAATATGAGATTGATGACAGAAGATAATTTGATAATTTGGATATTAAATGGTATGGATTATTATGTAATGCACTATGTGATTGGTTTTTGATGACAAAAAGATGCTCAGACACAATGATGACCTAGAATTGGAAATTTAATAATAGTATTGAGGTGAATATAGAATGATGCTTTGAGTTGTAAACATGAAGACAATATAATGCCTAGACAATATAATGTTACTATAGAATAAGATTTTTTATGACAAAAATTTGATAGATGCATAATGTTACTATAGCATTAGATTTTTGATGACAAAATTTGTATGTTTGCATAATGTTGTTTTAGACTTCGTAATTTTGATGACAAAATGTTCTTTAATAGAAAATATTTATGATAATGCAATTTTGTTTGAGAATTTTTTTTGTAATTATTATTAATGTTGTCATCATTATGAATGTTTGCAAAATGTTCTTAAATAAAATATTGTTAATACTAATTTTGTTTGAGAATTTCATTAATGTTGTGTGTTTGATGACAATGGTACAATTTTAATTTGTTTGATGACAGAATGTTGCTTAGATATAATTTTATTTAAGGATGATATTTTAAATTGGAATCCTGGTGATAATATGATGCTTGGATATAATATTGATTAGAAATGAAGTTTCTTAGATTTTGACAGAATGTTGAATTAACATTAGAAATTTGATGACAGAATTTTAATGCTAGCATAATATTGCTTGAAATTTGAATTTTGATAACATGATGATCCTTATACAATATTGTTGTTTAAAATCGGAAGTTTGATGACATATTTTTTATGGATGCATAATGTTACTATAGAATTTCATTTATGATGACAGAAATTTGATGGATGCATAATGTTGAAGAAAATACTTCAAAAGAGGCACAAATTGGTCAAGAGATTTGAAGTGAGGGCGCTGAATGGATTCCAATACCAAGTGATTAGAGGAGATTTCTATAGAGAAGCAACAATGAAGAAGAAGGTGCAATATAAGTGGACCCATTGGACACAACAGAAACTCATGCATGAACAAAATACAAGAAGTCAGAAGTACTCCATTGGATCTTGAAAATTTTGTTTATAAAAATATATGTATGCATATACAACTTGCATTTCTTTTGGTTCAGCAAAGTTTGGATGACAATTTACATTCTTCTTATTATTAATAAATGATGGATTATTGTCAACATATATTGAATAATAGTTCATAGTTCCAAGCATTATTAATTGTTGACAACATATGAACATTGATGACAGATGAAGGTTGATGACAGTTCAATTACTGAATCCCCACAACACTATCACCAAGATTTATCACAATTGGATGAGAGGCAAATGAAGCACGCGTAGCGTGCTTCATAAGATTAATATAAAAAGACAACAAGATTAGACCATTTAATAGACTATGTGATAATAATAATAAATCTTGATGACAGTATAAGAATCCAACTATTATAGAAGAAAATGAACATTGATGACAAATGAAGGTTGATGACAGTTCAATTACTGAGTTGTTTTAGACATTTAAATAGGGCAATAAAAATTTAACATTGAAAAAAGAAATGAACACTTTAAGACAATAGAATATAGATGACAAATGAACAAAAGAAAAATATCGACGACAGTTAAATTATGACTATAAAAAAATAATGGAGTTTTTAAGAAAAAAGTTTATTTAGGAGATTATTAACAATAAAAAAGATGTTTTAGGGATTGAAAGAAAAATAGATAACATGGAAAACAAATTATGATATTTGAACAAACTGGATGACAATACAACATTGGATGACAAAACATAAAAAAAAGGATGACTAAATAATTATATAATGATTGATCAAATATAAAGCAAAAAGAAGAAGATTTTATTTAACTTTCATCAGTGAAATAACAATACAAGCAAATTGTCATCATTACAGCAAACTGTCATCATACAGCAAACAGTGTCATCTAAAATCCAAAACCAAGCATATTATCCAAACTATCTTGTACATATCAAACCAAACATATTGTTTGCTATAGACTTTCCCTTCGACAAAAAAAAATCCAATACAAGGACTTGCTGATTTTTTCTTGCACGGGAGCCAACTTGGGTATTTTCTCATTAGTTACTTGAAAGAAATAAACTTGTTGTTCTTTGTGTGCCTTAGAGCTCCGTCTTTGTTGGTGAAGGTTATGTATGTTGTCGCAACGTTTTGGTCTTTGTGCACATGTAGTTGTCGATTTCCATCCCTCTATGCAACCAACCGTTGAACAAGATGTTGTTGCACAATTTTTTGCTGCATATTTCACTGCTGCACAGCCAGCAACTGCATGTTTCACTGCTGCACAGCCAGCAACTGCACATTCCACTGCTGCACAACAATAAGGAAAACAGAATAAAATTGTCATCAACAAAAAAAGGACAACAAACCCTTTATTACTACATACAAGATACTATAATCAAATCTCAAAAACTTTAGATAACTACTGTCATCGAATTCAAACAAAAAATCAAATATAGAGCACTAAACTGTCATCAAAGAGACTTAATTTTATTATTAGAACAACATGATAGAAATTTGATGACAAATCAACATTGTCATCAACAAGAAGAAAAAAAACAAACAAATCCTTCATGACTATACACAAGATACTGTAATCAAACCTCAAAACTTTTAAATAACCAATGTCATCAACCTTCAAACAAAATCAAATAGAGTAATAAAACTGTCATCAAAGAGACCTAAAATACTATATTTGAACAAAACATGATAGAAATTTTGAACAACAAACATAATCATACAAAGAAATGATTAAGATCATAAAAGCTTTAATACGGCATACAAGATACTGTAATCAAAATCTCAAAAACCTTAAATAACTATTGTCATCAAATTCAACAAAAAATCAAATATACAACACTAAACTGTCATCAAAGAGACCTAATATAAATTATTAGAACAAACATGATAGAAATTTGATGAGAAATAAACATTGTGATCAACAAGAAGAAATAGACAAACAAATCCTAATATAGAATATTTTGTAATCAAATCTCAAAAACTTTTAAAACCATCAAATGTCATCAACATTCAAAACAAAAGTTAAATAGAGCAAAAATACTGTCATCAAAGAGTACTAAAAAACTGTATTTGAACAAAACAAATTGTCAATCACATTGCCATCCACATTTTCGTCCACATTTGAACAAAACACATTGTCATCAATATTGTAATGCACAAAAAATAAAATAGAGCAAAGAACACTATAATCAAGGGAAAACCATCTCGATGACAAACACATTGTCATCAACAATAGTATAATACTCAGATCTCACTAAACAAACTGTCCTCAACATAAAACACAAACAAACACATTGTCATCAAAACAAAAACCAGATGACTAAGCAAACTAATTGTCATCAACATCAGTTTATATAATTGTACTCTAAAATAGTAGAATATTCAAGTGAAAACCATCTCGATGACAAACATATTGTCATCCACAATAGTATAACAATGACATCTCACTAATAAACTGTCCTCAACATAAAACACAAACAAACGCATTGTCATCAAAACAAAAACCAGATGTATAACCAAACTAACTGTCATCGAAACTACAAAACTAACATAAATTACACGCAAATAACAATAAGAAAGAACAAAAAAAAACTAAATACCATAAATATGATGACAAATACGAAAATTAAACAAATAAAACTGTAACCAACACATGCAAAAGGACAAACAAGTAAAAAATCAAAGAGATACAGTAAAAAAAGTGCAATTCGCAAGCAAAACACACAAAACAAAACTGTAATCAAATCGAAAAAAGCAAAATCGCACTCAAAATCAAACCGTAAAACCTAAAAACACAAAACAAAAGCAAAAACTAAATTAAATACATACTTGTGACTGATTGTGGATGAAATTTGGACGAAATACACACAGAAACAAGAGGAGAACAACTGCATTACAGTAAAACAACAAAACATCGATCAAAACCCTAATTTCTACAAAAATAAACCAAAAATCGAAATAAAAAGTACCTGGAGATCGTGCGTGAGGATAGAAGCTCGAAATCGACGAGAAACAACAAGAAATCGTGGCCAAATCGAGCGGAATGCTTGGAAGAGGAAGGAGGCGTGAAGAGCGTGAAAGAGGAACGAGGAGAAATCGTGAATGGAAAGTGGATAGAATTTAATTAGGGAAGATATATATATTTTTCTATTAAAAATTTAATTAGAAAATGGGAAGGGTTAGTTACCGCTTTAAATTGGAAGACATGTTATATTACACTCAAAGAGTGCAATAAGGGGCAAAGGGCCCCGTTTTGCGTATGTTTGGGCCTTTGGGCCATGGGTCGCCCAAATTCATATCACCAAACCCAAAATTTATGAAGGCCCGTTTAATATTAATATCACAATGTCACATATGGATACCAATATCACCCTATTCATATATGTGTTTTGTACATATTCTTAAGCTCGTATTGTTTCTTTGTTCCTCGATTTTACTTCGTGATAGGAGCCGTAACTAGTTTTCTGTTTTGTTCTTGTTTTCTTTTGGGCATGGTGTTTGCATGGTTCATATGTTTGTGTGATTTTGGTCTTTCTAGGATTGGTGTGCTAGGTTTGGTTGTGTGAATAAGGAAAAATCAATCCCGATCCCCAGACTCCGTTTATCGGATATAATAGAGACATGTAGTTATTGTATTAGCTTAGTATAAGATATAGATATAAATCAAACTATTAATTATACTTTAGTATCAGATTATAGTTATAAAGGTATAAATATGGTGGGTATCAAAGTGATAGATATTTTGAACTTACAACTTCTTTTAGATATTTTGAACTTTTGTTAGGTTCAATCAATTGGTCAAAACTACCCGAATATGGCATAAGATTAAAGTCAAGTCTCATATCTCATCACACTAAGCTAATCATCCACACATGCATTCAAACTTTCAGATGCAATTTGCAAAAGCTCTTCACTAAATCAAAAACATACAACAAAACAAGCCTTTGAACCGACAATCAAAACGGATCACTTCGCAATCATCTGAGCAATAAACTCATCGTATCGAAACCTCCCATCGTCTCCCACATCCACTTCCCTAATCCAATCATCGAACTCATCAAGCTCAAGCCTCTCGCCAATACTGGTCAGAATATGCCTCAGATCCGAAACCTCGACGGATCCAGAGCAATCCTTATCGAGCACACGGAAGGCATCTCTCAGCTCCGATTCGAAGTTCTCCGGCTTCATATACCTGGACATGAGCTCCAGAAAGCGATCGAATCCGAAGGGATGCGAGAGATTTTCGCGGTGCTGGATCTCGCGGAGCTGAGCTTGCGTTGGATTGGATCCGAGGGATCGCATGATGATGCCGAGGTCGGAGGGGGAGATCTGGTTGTCGCCGTCGGTGTCGAAGAGTGCGAAGGCTTCGCGCATTGATGCGATCTGATCTTCGTCTAGTTCTTCTCTCCCCATTTTTCGCTGATGCTGCGTCTGGTTTTTTTTCCTGGATTGGGGTTTTATAGGGCGCGTTGGAGACGACGTCGTTTTGGGGAGGGGAATGAGGAGAGGAGGAAAACGACGTCGTAAAGGGAAGTGGGGAATCTTGAGCTGGAATATGTTGGCAGAAAATGTGAGGGGGAATTATTATTGTCTGCTCAAATGATCCAATTTTGATTTTTAACTAAAAACAAATGGAGAGGGTGAAAATTTTAAATTTTCTTCTTCGTTTTTTCATGTAAATCAGTGCTCGTTTGGTTTGAATGTCAAAATTGTAATTCATAGAAATTAAATTCATGAGAATTGAATTAAGGTGATTTTTAATATAGGGGATTTTGAAAAAATGTGTTTGGTTAAAATTTGATAGATCAAAATAGGGGAATTTAAAATTTCATGTGTAAAAGTGGAGGAAAGTGAATTACCTAGAAGGGACTAGGTAAGATCAATTCCCACATAATGGAGGAATTGAAAATCACAGGAAATCAAAATCTCATGATTTTCACAGAATTTTTTCAAACCAAACACAGATATTCATTTCCATTTCCTACAGATTTTCAATTCCTGAGATTTTAGACTGCAACCAAACAAGCACTCAGAACATTTGTTCCTCATATCCAATATTTGATCCGTCACTCTCAGAATGTACTCTCTGTGTCTAAAATTACAAGTATTTGGAAAAAAAAATCTCTCGTAATAAAATACTGATTTAACACTGCCAGTTGAGCTACATATTTCAGGGTTTTATAGACAAATTCTACTTAAAATAAATATATAATAAGTGTTGTTAAATTAAACAAAAAAATAAAAATATGTAGTAAAAAATTATTATTAATTTTTATCTCAAAAAGGGAATGTAAACCAGAACAATCTTCGTACAAGTTTTCTAGCGGGAAAAAATACTTAAATTATCAAGACGCGATCAAACCAGATGCGACATTTAAAAAATTGGTGCAGAGTTAAAGATCCTTTTCGAGAAGGCAATAAAACTGGGGATCTTCTAGTTTTAAGGGATACTATCATTCGCTCGCCGTCGAATTCTTCTTTAGATGGAATAACCTCTATGTTAGAGCATCCACAATGGAGAAATCCAATTTGAATTTCTTAATTTAATTTTTAGTTTTTTTTTCAATGAATCTCTTATTAAGAATGAGTTTATTAGAGGTGGGTTTCTTAATTTAATTATCTGTTATTTTCTCTTATTTCTTTTTATTTCCTTTTAATTTTAAGTTTTAGAAATCCATAAAACCTTCCAATGTAAGATCTTAAACTGAAATTCAACAACTTATCATGATTCTGATAATTTAAAAATGTATTCCAGTTTTGAGAGGATCCATTTTGTTTGCCTTCTAAAAAACCTTGCGATGTAAACGTCGAACTATGAGCCCGAAGGAAAAGAAAATGCCTTTATAAATTTATTACTCCGTCCGTCCCATTATATAAGCCCCATTTGACCTTGATGCGGATGCCGATGCACGTTTTGTTTCGTTAATATCTCTAATTGTTTATTAGTAAAAAATATAAAAATTTGATATTAATAAAGTAATTAATCAAACAAGATCTCATGTGACCATATTTTTCGTTATATATTGAAAGAAATCGAGAAGATTCTTTCGAATTGTAAATAGTGCTGAAAAATCAAATGGAGCTTAAAAAAGGGATGAAAAGGGATGAAGGGAGTAGTACTGAACTTTAAATATTCATTATACTCACATAGTAACATCATTAGCAATTTCTTCAAGCATAGTCATATCAAATCTCCGAAGCTAATAATCCTTACTAGTTAACACATAAACCACCCTATATAATTCAAGGCCTTGATGCAATCAGAGACGTGATTAATTACCGATAAACACGGGTTATTGCTCAACATACATATCCTACATCCTCCTTCCCGAGTAATGTGAGTGAGAAGGCGATGGATTTGATGCTGGTTCAGCGTTTGTTCGAACCCTTTTCGGGTTTGGATTAGGATGTGAATGTGAATGCTCTGTCGACGGAAGTGCCCAGCCGCCCCTGCTAGTATTCCTGTCATTTCCAGTGCTAATCATCCCTGTTGAGATACAAAGCATGACTATTAAGAAACAAGAATTTTATGGAGAAAGTTAAGACAAGAATTCTTACCATTATTTGTGAACCCGCTTAACCGCTCGCTCACACCAGGTAAATACTTTCTAGCTTTCCCATTCCATGCTTCATCAAAACCAGTAATTTCGTCTGGGGATAATGCATGCCAAAAGTTAATCCAAAAGATCTTTCAGGCAGATTATTGACTTAAGATGGTGAATTGAAAACCTTGGTTGAGATTGTGCAGTGTCTGCATATTGTCTACTCTTCCATCAGAGTTGAGGTTCTTTGTCAAAGTATGGCCCTATAATGCAAAAAATAATCATCTGTTACTCTTAATCACTTAGCTAAATTATTTGTCCATTAGATTTAATTACCTTATTATGAAGTCCCCTAGAGACTTGGTGAAATGCCTGTCCAGTAGTGCTGTCAGCTTCTTTATGTTCTTCAAATGCAACCTTTACCACGAAAAATACAGCATGTTAACCAAGATTCAGCAAGGAGAAATTCCAAAAGCAGAATAGAACTCGATTGAAGTTCTTACTTCATTACTTCCTGATCTTCTGGTTGAGGATTTAGTATAATATGATCCGTTACCACCGCCATATGTAACAGAAGAGCTATGGAAAGTGAAGGATTGAGATTGTGGTTGTGATTGCATATTGCTCATCAGGTTGTGATTGTGTCCATTCCTAAACTGAGTCTGCGTAAGGGATTGAGATTGTGGTTGTGGTTGTGGTTGCATATTGTTCATCAGGTTGTGATTGTGTCCATTCCTAAACTGAATCTGCCTACTTCTTACTGCAGCAAAAGAAAAATTACAGATGTATACAAATTACTAGCAAAACACAATATATTCACCTAAGCATCAATATGCCATACCTTCAGAATCATCATCGGGATACTCAACAAAAGGCTCCGTTCCTGACCTACTATGTTTACCAAGGTTGTCTCTCCTCTGCGGGTTACCATGATTTTCTTCTTTTTCATCATCTGAATCTAATTCTTCAATGATTGGACCTCTCGGTATGTTAGAGGGGGGAAGATGAGCATGCGCAATAGGGGGCATAGGATGTTGTTGATTCAAGAATCCTGAAGGAGTATTCATAAATGGACTCCCTCCAACAGCAAAGATGCTAGGTTCAAACATGCTCCCAAACGGGCTTCCTCCAAATGGATTTGTGAAGAAAGGATCATCAAACGGATCCCGTCCTCCAAAAACACTAGACATGAGACTCCCATGGCCTCCAAGTCCACCAAAGCCAGCAAATGGGTGGAAATTATTCCCACCTCTTCTTCCTCCTCCCTGCATTTCTTGGATAATTTAGCTGCAGTCTCAAAAGTGTTTTAGATGTCTGCAAAAAAATATACACAACCAACTATTAGAACTTGTCATGTAGAATAGATAAGTAGTTAAAAACAAGCGAAAGAGTAGATTTGAGAAGAATCTACAAAACTGAGATAAACTCAACAAAACAGCGAAGGCGAATCTTTAACTGATAAAGAAGCTTAGTAGGCCGAAAGAGAAGAAAATTTCAAAAGAGGCAAATCTTTAACAAGCGAAAGAGTAGTTAAAGAATCTTAGTAGGCCAAAAGAGAAGAAAATTGGATTTATGGGAAAGAAGCTTGCGCACAGCTGCGAGGAAAATCTTTTAACTTTTTCTCCCCTTCTGAAATTTAGTTCATATGCCATTTCAATAAATGATACTCCTCGCAGCTGTGCGCAAATTTGTATCATGCTAGATTTGTATCATGATACTCCCCTTCTGAAATTTAGTTCATATGCCATTGCTAAATTTAGTTCATATACCTAAATGATACTCCTCGCAGATTTGTATCATGCTAGATTTGTGTCATGATACAAATCTAGCATGATACAAATCTGGGAAGTGCAAACTAACTAAAAATGGAGAAAACAAAATAATTACCCCTAATTTTTTTGTTGGCTTATTGGGTAGCTAGGGTAAGTATCATGGAAGCTAGATCAACCAATTTATCACATTAACTTCATGACAAGAATCTTACAAAATTCAGGTATCATATAGCAGATTGCCAGATTAGTATCCAACAACACGAGTGAAGCATTGGTAGCTATGAATTTCCAATTAAAAACCACGCTTGGAATATGAAGCATATGATGCATCAAGTTCTTGATGGACCAAATAGTTTCTGATCAACTAACTACAGTTCAAAAAACATAGCAGAAGAACAAAAGAATAAACACCGGACACGTAATCAATTGATAGCCTAAACATACAGCATACGGAAAGCAATAAAACTGAAATTCATGACAAATCAGGAAATACAGCAGATTTACAAACCCTAGGGAAGAACATATAGCAAAAGCATACGAAGAACCAACTCACAAGCTGAATTATACTAAGAATTGAAAGAGTAATAACGAGGAAGCGTAATTACCAGAAGAGGGACAAAACCCTAATTTAACAGGAAGATGAATAAAACTCTGGGTTTCCAGCTTCTGCAACCTTGTCGCTTTACTCGCTTTTATGATTGAAGCGAGAGGAGAGGGATCAAAGAAGGGCAAAAAGGGAAGATATACCGAATTTCTTGACTTCCATATGAGATGACATACATTCGCCTGTTCTGAGTGCTTATCCAAACCATAAGGGCCCTGATTTGGGCCGATCCAATACTTCACACGAAAGCCCGGCCCAACAAAATTTTTTGTGAAAGCCCAAGATTATGGGAGAAA
The DNA here is from genome assembly GCA_029168935.1 of Oxyria digyna. NCBI lineage: Eukaryota > Viridiplantae > Streptophyta > Magnoliopsida > Caryophyllales > Polygonaceae > Oxyria > Oxyria digyna. The sequence continues at coordinate 10,022,166 of JAPVLV010000004.1, read as the reverse complement.
AAATCTATGAACACGGCAGGAAAAATGAAGTCATAATTCTAAATTTCTAATATTAAATGTGCATAAATTCTATAGTTTATACTCCATAGTTCTTAAATTTTACATTTTCATTAAACTTATATTTTATGCAGTATGTACTTATATGAGGCAGTGATATTGTGGCCCCAACTTGTTGGGCAGATGACTGAAATCAGTCGGGTGCACCAGTGCAGAATAGGTATTTCTCGGGGGATGTTTCTCAGGGGTTTTTAGTGCACCCGTAAAAAATTACACGCGCGGGGGTTATTTAAAGAACCCCCGAGAAATATAATTTTATAAATAATTTAATAAAAAAAAGAATATATCTCGGGAGTTATAGATAACCCACTTTAGATAGTTTCATATCACGGGATTTATGTTAACTAAATCACGAGAGTTATATTTTCAAAAGGGATATAATTTGAACCCTAATAAGTACTACGTACGATTTACCACGTCCTCGCTCTCCCTCCTCGATCAATCCCCGCCATAGCTTTTCTCATTCCCGCCAGGCTGTGCTTACTCACTGTCCCTCGTCTTCATCACCATCCATCTCGACGTCGCTAGTGTTGCTGCTCTTCATCGTCACTATCCATCTTTCAGAAGCCCGACTGCTGCGCCAAAGGTTTTCCCCAATTTCCCGTTTTTGGATTTGCCCTAATTCTCAGAACTGAATTTCGATGTTATGTCTTCCTCCTCTCTTTGAGTTTCTGATACGAATCTGGGTGACTCGTATGCCTCGGGGGATCGTGGTAGAAAGGGAAGCCGTCGTTCTTCAACTCTTCTAGGTTTTGGATAAGTAACAAATCTTTCGATTCGCCAAGAACTCGATATCTTAAGAGTCCACTCAAGGGATGATCGAATTCAATAGGTAGGCTTGATGACAGTTCGCTATCGAGAACAACTCCGGATCCAATCAGTGGGGTTTGACGAAGAAGGTTTAAGGGAGGAGATAACTCAACTTCAAAGCTTAAACTCAAATTCAACGTGAAAAACAACAATGGAGAATGTTCAAACTTATAAGAGGGTTGCTGCTAACATTAACCCTAAATGTGCAGCCCTAATCCGAAAATAAAAACAATTAATTAAATAAAACGTCTCAAAAAGGAAAGTTCGGAATGTTGAGAATAAGGCGATGACGATCGCCATATGAGGGTGGCGATCGTTCAAAAGGCTCGGGCACGGTTTAGGGCAGTTTGGCACGGTTTGTCACAAACCGTGCCATCCTGCAAAGGCTCTCAATTTTGCTTCGATGGCACATCCGCGATCGCGGTCGCTGTTGGTTGGAGAGATGGCCTCTGTTGGCAGCCCGCGATCGCCACCATCAGCATGGCGATCGCCGTCGGTGCTCTGCAACACTTGTTTTGGCTCGTTCGAGATGGAGGACTGACCCGTGTCTCGACCCTTGACTAACGAGGCTGGCTTGAAGGCCACCGTTGATTCGCCAAGTGTCCGGTAGTCATCCACCTCTTTGAGCATTGTCAAGCTCCACATTCTCTCGGTTGCACCGATGTCGCTATTTCTGGCTAGGCCTTTGGTGACCATTGATTGAGTAGCCTTGGGCACCGCTCTTGCTCTAGCTTGGGTCACTGGGCCTAGTGAGCGTATGCTCATGAGTTCTTCTTCTTCAGCCTCTGTCAATGTCTTGTCCGGTATCGTTTCACTCTCCCCTTCTTGGCTTCGACACGTCCTCGTGTCGTCAATGTCTATGTCTGGGGGAATGTATGGGGACAAATCAGCAACATTAAATGTCCCATGAACACCAATACCTGGAGGCAAATCAAGCTCATATGCATTAGGACCAAAAGATCTAAGAATTTTGAAGGGTCCATCACCTCTATCATCCAATTTGTGCTTTCGTCTTGATGGAAAGTGTTCCTTTCTCATGTGCAGCCACACGAGATCTTCGGGGGCATATGTGACCCTCTTCTTCCCTTTATTCGCCTTGGACTCATATTGTAATGAACGACGTTGCAGCTGCTCCTTGGTTCTCTCATGCAATTCCTTGATCATCTCAGCCCGGTTAGCTCCTGCAGCCTGTTCACCATCTTTCAAGGGAAGTGGAATCATTTTGACGCTTCACAAAAGCGTCGAACCAAAAGCGTCAAAATTGGTCTGTGTTTCTAGTAGTGTAATAACTCTTCCAACCCGATCAATATCTCGGATCATATGCTCAAACCTTACACTCCAAAATATGAATCTGGAATCCAAGTTCGTTTACATGGGTGTGTACTCCACACACTCCTAACCCACGTTCTAACGACTCGATATCCCGTTAGCAATATGAGAGTCCCGATACACTAAAACGAACGTTGATTTACTAAAATCACCAACATTTTATTATTTGTTAAAGGGAAGCCCTAGGACCCTTATATAAGGCTTTCCTTAGTTGAACTTAGGTGGAACCAGATGATTATTATGAACCGAAGACACGTTATTTTGTTCCTCCAAAAAAGAGCTTTTGTGAGAAGAGTGTTTTGTGTGCATTGTTGTTAAACTCGCCTAGTTGTTCTTGTGTGTGTCCATCTCCACCATAGGATTGGTGCTATCGAGTCTTCATAGGGAATCCTCCAGGTGCCTTGACCTTCCATAGCTATTGTGTTTGGTTGTAATCATTGAGATTTCATCATCATTCGGTAAAGTTCTTGTTCTTAAGTTGAAGGGTTTTGTTGTTTTTTTAATTTGGTTCCATTGTCTATCATTCAACCTATCTTTCTTCCATCTCTTATCTAATTCTGCTTATTCTCTTTGTTTCGAGTTCCCGTTCGAGTTTTGCTTAAATCATCAACGGCTTGTTGCCGTATCATTGTTAGAGTCGGTTAGTTACAACTTGTAATTGACGCTAATGTTGGTTCAATCCATATACGTAATCAACACTCTGTAATTGATCAAATCAAGCTTTCCAATCCAGAACCATCTCTTCTTCCTCTCTCTCTCTCTCTCTCTCTCTCTCTCTCTCTCTCTCTCTCTCTCTCTCTCTCTCTCTCTCTCTCTCTCTCTCTCTCTCTCTCTCTCTCTCTCTCTCTCTCTCTCTCTCTCTCTTTCTTGCCTTTCATGGCTTCTCGGAGTCAAAGGATTTCGACCATACAATACCTCGAATGGACTCAGCCCTGTTGCCGAATGGACGACCCTGTTATACGAAAACTCAACATACGGAAGTAAGTCCTCCACCTCTTAGGATTAGCACGAAGTATGGTCCTCAGAAGTGATCCTAGAGTCCTATTCGTAACCTCAGTCTGTCCGTCAGTTTGTGGGTGATAGCTAGTAGAAAATAGGAGTTTAGTACCTAGCTTTTCCCACAATGTTCTCCAAAAATGACTCACAAATTTCACATCCCTATCACTAACAATAGTTTTAGGAATTCCATGCAACCTAACAACATGCTGAAAAAAGATATTACTAATGTCGGTAGCATTATTAGTCATTTTGCATGCCATGAAATGAGCCATTTTGGAGAACCTATCAACCACAACAAAGATGCAGTCACTCCCCTTCTTAGTTGTAGGCACCCCCATAACAAAATCCATAGATAAATCTTCCCATGGTTGATTGGGAATGGGTAGGGGTGTATACAACGAAGAAGATGAGCGACTTTTCGCCTTGTGACAAGTCACACAACCATTGACAAATCGTGTGACATGTTTGATCATATGTGGCCAATAGAAATGTTCTTGAAGAGCGACTAAGGTTTTGGCTATTCCAAAGTGTCCTCGCCCTTCATGAGCTTCATGAATCAAAAGTGTCCTTATAGAACTAAAAGGGATACAAAGGTTGCCCCGTCTATAAAGAAACTTTTGATCCACAAAGTAGCCATCTTCCTCACCTTTAGCTAAACAACTCTCATAAATAGACTTGAAGAAATCATCTTGCATGTACAAGTCTATTATCAAAGAAAATCCGAGTAATTTAGCTTGGAGGTGAGTTAAGAGAACATACATGCGAGAAAGGGCGTCGGCTACCACATTCTCCTTACCTTTCTTATGCATGACAACATATGGAAAGGTCTCCATAAACTCGACCCAACGGGCATGGTGTCTTCCTAGAGTGGATTGTTGCTTCAAATACGCCAATGCCTCATGATCCGTGTGTACAACGAATTGTTTTGGCCAAAGGTAGTGTTGCCAAGTTTTGAATACCCTAATCAGAGCATACAGTTCTTTATCATAAGTAGGGTAGTTAAGTGTTGCACCTGAGAGTTTTTCACTGAAGTAGGCAATAGGCCTTTTCTCTTGGAGCAAGACACCACCAATGCCGAAGTTGGAGGCATCACACTCAACCTCAAACATCTTTTGAAAGTCGGGGAGTTGCAACAGTGGAGCCTTGCAAAGACTTTCCTTAAGCCGAAGGAATGCAGCCTCATGTTTGTCCTTCCATTCTACAGTGGCTCCTTTCTTTGTGAGCTCATGTAATGGGGCTGCAATTGTGCTGAAGTCCCGGACAAATCTCATGTAAAAGCCTGCCAATCCTAAAAATGATCTTACCATAGTGGCAGTAGTAGGAGTTGGCCATTCTTTTATGGCTCAGACCTTTTCTTGGTCCACCTGCAATCCATCTTTAGAAACAACATAGCCAAGAAAGATAGTAGAAGTAGAGAAAAAAACACATTTTGACAAATTAGCATACAATTGTTCATTCTAAGACTTGTCGAAGATGGTCAACATGATCATGCAATGAACGGCTGTACACCAATATATCATCAAAATAAACCACAACAAATTTTCCTAAGAAATGTTTAAGCACATGGTTCATCAATCTCATAAAAGTACTTGGTACATTTGTAAGTCCAAAAGGCATTACTAACCATTCATAGAGACCATACTTTGTTTTGAAGGCTGTTTTCCATTCATCACCCTCCTTCATACGAATTTGATGGTATCCACTCTTGAGATCGATCTTGGAGAATAGAGTAGCACCATGCAATTCGTCAAGCATGTCGTCCAGGCGGGGGATAGGATGCTTGTATTTCACTGTAATTTGGTTGATAGCTCTGCAGTCCACACACATACACCATGTGCCATCCTTCTTTGGCACCAAGATAACTGGGACTGCACAAGGTGAAAGGCTTTCTCGAACGTAGCCTTTATCCATCAAGTCTTGAACTTGTCGTTGTAGCTCAGCTGTCTCTTCCGGGCTTGCCCTGTATGCAACTTTGTTGGGTAGGGAAGCGCCCGGAACCAAATCAATTTGGTGCTCGATGCCTCTGACTGGAGGCAATCCACCTGGTAAGTCGTCAGGGTAGACATCTGTAAAGTCCTGCAAAAGCGATTGAATCACAAGAGGTAAATCATCTTGTTTGTTACTAGAAAGACACGCTTTAGGAATTAAAAGAAAGCAAGGTGAACGTCCCTGAATGATTGGAGTGATATCCCGAGAGCGTGTTAGTAGTATTTTGTTCTCACAACGTCCCTGTATACCCGACTTTTGCTTGTATGGGTCCTTCATTCGAACTGTAGTCAGATTATTGGAGGTGCCACTGAAATTGGGTGCCACGATCGCGGGTTCTTGGTCCGCGGTCGCGAATTTGCTTCTTCTGACCGAGCCTCTCTGTTGTGAGCCCGCGATCGCTGGTTGTTGTGCAGCAGTTTCTCGAGCATTTTGGCTTCGAATTTCCTGATTAGCCGCTTCTAAGGCCTTGTTCCTGCTCCTTTCTTGATGATCCATGAGGATTTCGTGTAGTGTCATGGGCAGGAAGGTTACACGTCTTCCTCCATGGACGAAAGCGTAAGTGTTGAGGAGGCCATCATGCACCGTCTTCCTATCAAACTGCCAAGGACGACCAAGAAGAAGGTGCGTAGCATCCATTGCAACAACATCACATAAAACCGAATCTTTGTATGGACCAATAGAGAAAGAGATGTGGCATTGCCTGTTTACCACATCACCCTTACCTTCGGTTATCCATTCAAGGCCATATGGTTGAGGGTGTGGAGTTGTCTTCAGATTTAGGTGGTGAACCACCTTAGCATTCAGAATATTGCAGCATCTCCCACCATTAATAATAACACTCAAAGATGCCGTTTGAACCAATCATTTAGTTTGAAATAAATTCTCCCTTTGGTCCATTAGCGCGGCTTCTTTGATAGTTAAAGCTTTCCTTGTGACAAGGCTAAGTGTCGTCCCTCCTTGCATATCCGAGGGTGCACAAACATAAGGATCATTATCTTCTTCATCTTGTGTAGCCTCTTCATATTCATCTTCCTTTTCAACACTCTCATAGCCACCTTGTTGATTGAGCAACACCTTTCTTGGATTTGAGCATTCTCTAGAAATATGTCCATGCCCTCCACACTTGTAGCACTCCTTGTCTGCTGTGCTACTTCGGTTTGTACCTCTTGATTAGGGATGCACACATTTGGACCGGACCGGAAAATCCCGGTCCGGTCCCCGGTTCACATATTTCAGAAATTCCGGGTTCCGGTCCGGTCCACGAAATTTCCGGTCTGGTCCGGTCGAGGACCGGAAACCCGGATAATTTTTTTTTTGAAATTTTTTTTTTAAAGAATTTGGAATTTTTTTATTTTTATATAGAAAAAACCCGGTCCAGTCCGGTCCGGTCCCCGGTCCAAGTGATTGAAAATTTCCGGTCCGGTCCCCGGTCCAAGAGTTTGAAAATTTCCGGTCCGGTCTGGACCGGTTGTGCATCCCTACTCTTGATGGCTCTGGGTGAGTATTGGTGGCTTCCTTCTTGTATTGTGGTCTAGCTTGTCCTTGACCTTTCTGCTGCACATTTAGAGTAGAATTAATAGATTTTGACAAACTTTCACGAGAGTTATACCTTTGATTGGAAGCCCATGGAGATGATTTATTGCGCACTAATTGGTTGTGGATTTGCATCGCTGTGTGCACAAGGGAGTTGAGATCTTTGATGGGCAAAATCTCCAATTGGTCTCTAATGGAGACATTCAAACCACTCAAGAATTTGGTTCGAATTGTAGCTGCTGACACACTCATACCTGCTTTATAGTACATATCTTCCAAAGAAGCATAGAATTCATTGGGAGTTTGTGTACCATGTTTAGCAAGTGCTATCGTCAAACACAACTCATTCTTGTAGTCAATTGGCAGTTGGCACATATTTTTGTGTCATGATGAACATCAGCTGATTCCAAGTGTCAACTTGTGGGAACCCTCGTCTTTCTCTCATGCTTACATCTCTATTCCACCATGTCTTTGCAGCCCCGGTGAAATGTAGAGTTGCAACCTCCACTTTTTCGCGATCCTCATAGTGACAGTGGTTCAAAACATGCTCTGGTGTCTGCTGCCATTCCAGAAATACAGCAACATCATACTCACCTGCAAAATTTTCAATACGTACCTTGATGTCACGACGGCCTGGACGTTTATCTTCATAGAAATCTTCTTGTTGAACACGTCTGCCATTGCCTCTATTGTCGTTGTTACGTCCTCTTCGTCTTTGTTGTGCCCGTGGACGTCTCACATCATGGTACTCATTATGGTTGTTACCCCGATCATCATTCCTGTAATTACGAAAAGAAGGAGGAGTTGTATATACAGGAGGAGGGAGATAACCTTCGGGGTAATGTTGATTCTCAATGGGGTCCTGAAGTGGTGGATGAAAATTGTTGGGATTAGCTTGCCCATAAAGTTCTAGATCTTCTTCATCGTACTCGCCAAAAGCAATTGCCGAACCACTTCGTTGAGGACGCTGAGGATTCCTGTCAGAGGATTCTCGACGTTATGTAGCTGCCCCGTTTGACCTACTAGGCCGGGATTTAGTCCGGACGAAAGGTCTGTTGTACTCCTCATGGTTAGGCGTCTCATCATTCTCAGAGCCACTTTCGTCTGACTCGTGTCTAGATCGTTGTGGTTTGTAGCGATCCGTAAGAGAATCCTTTTCAATGACACTAGCAAGACGTTGAACTACATGGCTTTTGCCTTTGTCTCTGGCTCGTTGATTGTGTGATGCTGCCTCGACAATAGTCTGTTGCATAATGCCCATTTCTTCTTTTAGCCGGGCAATTTCAGCTTCAGTGTCTGACAGACTTCGTTCCTTTGTACCTTGGTCAGACATAGTCACAGATTAGAGATCAACAGTAATCAGAATACTGAGCTCAAAGAGTAGCAAACAAAACACTATCAATCACGTAATAAGGTGACTAATTTCAGCAATCCGTGAGGGAAGGATCAACTAGCTCAGGGCAAAGATCAATATATCCAAGTCAACAACAAATTCAGAAATCAAAGAAAGATGCAAGCAAGTAATTGATCAAAACTTAACTAGCATGCAATCAAGACGCCAAACTTATGATTAGACAATGGAGAGATAGGCACAATGGACACTTGAGATAGTGAATAGACTACTAGTCTAGATCTCTTGAGGATTTCTTTTTGCTCGAATTTATGATCGACTTTTGATCTCAAGTGCTGTTTTTTTTTTATTTGTTATAGAAAGAATAGCATGCAATTTCGTATGATGCTGAAGGTAAAGAAGAGACAATAGTAAAGCAGTCAAGAATGAAAGATAATCAAGTAAATCACAAAAACTTGAAGCAACAGTCAAAGATTTAACAATTTGATGAAGCCTAAGATATCTGCGATCTTCGGGTTATTTGTTATCTTCAATCTGTCTGGGTTTTTCTGTTTTTGTGAGAAAAGCCACGACGTTTTCTTAAGTACAAGAATTCGTCACCTAGGGTTAGGGTTTCACTCGAATTTTTCAATTTTCTTACAATGCGGAATTTGGTGGAAACGAAAGGGAATACGTGAAGGAAAGAGTTTTAGAATGACTACACCTTTAAACCGCTGAAAACTGATACCAATTGATACGTATTTGGGTGACTCGTATGCCTCGGGGGGATCGTGGTAGAAAGGGAAGCCGTCGTTCTTCAACTCTTCTAGGTTTTGGATAAGTAACAAATCTTTCGATTCGCCAAGAACTCGATGTCTTGAGAGTCCACTCAAGGGATGATCGAATTCAATAGGTAGGCTTGATGACAGTTCTCTATCGAGAACAACTCCGAATCCAATCAGCGGGGTTTGACGAAGAAGGTTTAAGGGAGGAGATAACTCAACTTCAAAGCTTAAACTCAAATTCAACGTGAAAAACAACAATGGAGAATGTTCAAACTTATAAGAGGACTGCTGCTAACATTAACCCTAAATATGCAGCCCTAATCGGAAAATAAAAACAATTAATTAAATAAAACGTCTCAAAAAGGAAAGTTCGGAATGCTGAGAATAAGGCGATGGCGACCGTCATATGAGGGTGGCGAGGGGTTCAAAAGGCTCGGGCACGGTTTAGGGCAGTTTGGCACGGTTTGTGACAAACCGTGCCATCCTGCAGAGGCTCTCAATTTTGCTTTGATGGCACATCCGCGATCGCGGTCGCTGTTGGTTGGCAAGATGGCCTCTGTTGGCAGCCCGCGATCGCCACCATCAGCATGGCGATCGTCGTCGGTGCTCTGCAACACTTGTTTTGGCTCGTTCGAGATGGAGGACTGACCCGTGTCTCGACCCTTGACTAATGAGGCTGGCTTGAAGGCCAGCGTTGCTTCGCCAAGTGTCCGGTAGTCATCCACCTCTTCGAGCGTTGTCAAGCTCCACGTTCTCTCGGTTGCACCGATGTCGCTATTTCTGGCTAGGCCTTTGGTGACCATTGATTGAGTAGCCTTGGCCACCGCTCTTGCTCTAGCTCGGGTCACTGGGCCTAGTGAGCGTATGCTCATGAGTTCTTCTTCTTCAGCCTCTGTCAATGTCTTGTCCGGTATCGTTTCAGTTTCCCTAATTCTCAGAAGTGAAATTCCAAACGCTGCCCTAACTCGGTTTCTGTGTGATTTGCACTAATTGTTTTTGAGCCAAAGGTTAAGCCTTTTGTCGAAGTGTGGTTGCATTTTCGTTTGGAATTGAAAATTCTGAAGTTAATTAGGAGGTTTGCTTGAACCGAGTTCAAAATTATATTCAGCAAAGCAAGTGTTGATTCTGAACAGTGAGCAGCTAGGGAGATATTTTACTGAAAATTAGCCGGTGTCTTACTCTTCTAGGTTGAATGAGCTAGAATTATCATTTTAGCAAGGGAAACGATTGATTTTTAGCATAGTCTTAGTGGTGTCATTGATTCAGGTGGTTCATTGATTTTTATCATTCAACGGAATTTATGATGAGCACCTGGTTATGATCACAGATCTATGACTTGCATCCATATGTAAAGTAGTTAAAATTCAAAAGCTTTTTTAAATGGAAAAGTTTCAAGAAATTTAAAGGCAGGTCAAGCTTGACTCAGGGCATCCATAGTATAGGTCTGAGTTTTATCTCATAAAAAAACTGACTATGGGCATGTGAATATGGACCAAGATAGTAAGCTGGAAAGTAGAAATGAAGCTACCGATTTTATAAGAGTATGACTGAACAATATCAGACTATTCTGCTTCAACTCAACTTAGGCAGAGACACTTTAGAGCCAAGGGAAAGTCTTCACTGTAGTCAAACTAGTAGCATTGCTCATGGAACAGCAAACAGAAATGTTTTATTTTCAATCACTATGCTTTTGCTTCCAATTATTTTAGCATTGTTTCCTAGCCGGCCATTTACTTTTATTTTGTGCACTTGCTTATATTAATATGCAGTCAAACGTAATGTAGAGATTTATTATATTGTAGAGGCTAACATATGTAGAGAGGTCAGTTTTGTGTTTTATTTGTATTTCTCAAGTAATATTGGTTCTGTGCACATTTTGTTATCCTGTCAAACACCTACATTATGTTTTTCTTCTTGGAATATCCAATTTGTTGTTAAGTTACATCTTTATACTAATCACAAGGGATCTTGACATTTGATTCTTTTGTTATTTTAGGCACTCTCCGAGTATTATCCAAATAAGTCACCTACATTTTGTTTTCCTTCTTGGATATTCCATCATAACGGTAAGTTTGATCTTTCGCTTAAATTTTTTTGTACTTAGATATAGATTAAGTCTGATCTTTAGTAATATTACTTTTAGCTTTTTATCGATCAATATTTTCTTTTCTTTTTTCAATTAGATATGCAGATTAGAAGTTGTTTAATGGAATAAGGGTTCTTAGAGGCGTAGAGAATTTGGAGGAGTGCCATTTTCTTTTGGATTTGGTTTCACATATAGTATTTATTTATTTTGTCTTGGGTTGTTTGTTACTGAGTTCTTTGCTACTGGGTTGTTTGTTGCTGGGCTGTTTTTTGGCGTTGTGGTTGTTTTCTGCTGCCTGGGATTCTGTTTGTTGAGCTAGGATACGATGAGTCGAAATTGGATGTCAGCCCATCGGTTAATAGAAGAGTACATCGCGGGGGTCGATGATTTTATTGAGTATGCCATTTTGAATAATGGGAGCAGTACTCGAATATATTGCCCTTGTACAAAGTGTCGTAACATTTTAAAATTCGGTGTTAGTGTAGTACGACATCATTTGACCACAGAAGGGATAGATAAAACCTATACGTGTTGGTGGCGACATGGTGAAAAGGAACAAATGCATATCAACCTGCAAGATGATACTCAAGCTTACGAAGGCGACCGATTATAAAAAATGGCAGAAGTACTCGAAGAGCACTTTCATGATCGTCCTACTAGTATGTTTGAAGAATTTTTAGATGATGCTCAACTACCTCTTCATTCTTCATGTACCAAGTTTACAAAGTTGTCTGTTGTTATGAAACTTTATAATTTAAAAGCTGCTCATGGATGGACAGACAAGAGCTTTACAACATTACTTGAAGTTATCAAAGATATGCTTCCCAGTGATAATGTTCTTCCTAATCGTACTTATGAAGCTAAAAAAGTCCTTTGCTCCTTGGCGATGGATTATGAAAGGATTCATGCTTGTCCTAATGATTGCATCTTGTATCGAAAGGATTATGCATCACTAGATTGTTGTCCAAACTCTAATTGTCAACAATCACGGTACAAGCGAGAAGGTGTTCCAGCTAAGGTTATGTGGTACTTTCCTATTAAATCTGGATTCAAAAGGTTGTTTTCCAATGCAAAAGATGCAAAGAATTTGAGATGGCACGCAAAAGGAAGAGAGAAAGATGGCAAAATAAGGCACCATGCAGATGCCCAACAATGGACTGATTTTGATAAGTTATATCATGACTTTGGTGCTGATCCTAGAAACTTGTGCATTGCATTGTCGTCTGATGGAATGAATCCTCATGGTGATCAATCGAGCACTCATAGTACTTGGCCAGTTGTTCTGATCATTTATAATCTTCCTTCGACATTATGCATGAGGAGGAAGTATATGATGTTATCGTTGTTGATTTCTGGACCAAAACAGTCGGGAAATGATATAGATGTCTATTTACAGCCACTCATTGATGATTTGAAAGACCTGTGGGATACTGGTATTGAAGTTTACGATGCATATCGTAAAGAAAATTTCTGCTTGCGAGCAATGCTATTTTGCACGATAAACGATTTTCCGGCATATGGGAATTTGTCTAGTTATAGTATTAAGGGGAAAGAGGCATGTCCTTGTTGTGGGAAAGATATTGATGATTGTTGGTTATTTCATTGTAAAAAGACAGTGTATCTTGGCCATCGTCGATTTCTTCCAATGGATCACCGATACAGGAAATTAAAGAAAGCGTTTAATGGAAAACAAGAAGTCAGGAGTGCTCCAGAACCATTAAACGGAAAACAGATACTTTCTATTGTGGAGGATCTGAATACTGCATACGGCAAGAAGCGTGATAAGCCTCTCCCAACGAAGGGTTTTAAAAGAAAGTCAATATTTTGTCCCTCTCGTATTGGGAGCATTTGTCTATCAGACATTGTCTTGATGTCATGCATATTGAGAAAAACGTTTGGGATAGTCTACTTTCCACATTATTAGGTGTACGTGGAAAAAGTAAGGATGGCATGAATGCAAGGTTAGACATGGCAGACATGGGTATTAGAACAGAATTGAAACCGGAAAATCATGGGAATCGCTCTTTCCTACCTCCTGCGTGCTACACACTCTCTAAAAAGGAAAAAGTTGAATTCCTTAACTCTATTCTTGAGGTGAAGGTTCATGTTGGCTTTTCATCAAATTTAAAAAGTCTTGTGAACTTAAAGGAACTCAAGGTTCAAGGAATGAAATCTCATGACCATCACATTTTGATGCAAGAAATTATACCAATTGCTATATGTGGCATTCTACCAACAAATGTTCGAATAACCATTACTCGGCTATGTTTTTTCTTCAAAAAGATTTGTAGTAAAGTTATTGATCCCGAAGAGTTGGATAAGTTACAGGCTGAAATTGTGCTTACCATATGTCAGCTTGAGATGTATTTTCCTCCATCCTTTTTTGATATAATGCTTCATCTGCCCTTGTTAGGCAGGTCAAAATTTGTGGGCCTTCGCACTTTTTGTGGATGTATATGGTTGAGAGGTATATGAAGGTTTTCAAAGGGTACGTGAAAAGTAGATATCGTCTGGAAGCTTCCATTGTGGAGCGATATATTGTAGAGGAAGTTGTTGAGTTCTGCAATGAGTATTTATCTGGTGTTGATGCCATAGGCCTTCCCAAGTGGCTTCAAACAGAAAAAACTGAAGGAAGGGGGACAGTTGGTGGTCAGATTGAAACAATATCTCCTTCTATGCGGTCTCAATCTCATTTAAACGTTCTACAGAATAGTGAAGTTGTTGAAGAGTATTTAGCAGAGCATATGTCTTTGTTAAGAAGACAATATCTAACTCGTAAGAGTGAGAAGTGGATAAAAGATTAACACAACCGCACATTCAGTAGCTGGCTGCGTAGCAGAATATTAGACGAACTTAGAGAATCTCCTGACTCAGTGTCAACTACCCCGAAATGGTTGTCTCAAGAACCTCTCTTTCAGGTAAAATCTTTTGAAGCATATGAGATTAATGGGGTCACCTTTTATACTAAAGAGAAAGATGATAAAAGCACCACTCAGAATAGCGGTGTGATGTTGGTCGCTGAAACTATGCAAATATGCAGCGCTAAAGACATGAACCCCGTGGTTGGAAACATGACATATTATGGCGTTATAGAGCACATATGGGAGTTGGATTATACCCACTTTAAGGTGCCAGTGTTTTTTTGCAAATGGGTCAATTCTAAAAACGGGGTTAAAACAGATGAATTAGGCTTCACTGGGGTAGATTTGAATAGAGTTGGACATAAGGATGATGCATTTATTTTAGCTTCGCAAGCAAAGCAAGTTTTCTATGTACATTATCCATTGTGCTCTCAGCGAAGGAGAAACATCGGGATGAGTATAATCAAAGAGAGGATGAAATCCCTAGAGCGTCTATTGTTATGCCATCTCTTGATGTTAATATTAGTGACGAAGTTTACTTGCGTGATGATCACGTGGAAGGGATATGGACTGATGAACAAACTCCATCTTCGGATCAAGAAACTATTCATAGAAGATCTAAAAGAAAAAGATCAAATAAATAAAGGTAGTTTATGTAATACATATAGACTATTCATAGTTACTGCTCAAACAAAATATTAATGTAGAACTTGTCTTTCCTCCAATCATACACGATTGACATTATGTTACCTGCATGATAGAGTATTAATTTTAAATACAGTTAAAAATCTGTACTACATTTAACACTCTGATTTGTGTATTAAATTGGGTTTATTGTTTTAATACATTCTGATTTGTGTATTAAATTCTGTAATATTAATCGAATGAAATGAGAATTCTGTTACTTTAGGTAGTGATTAAGTAGGTTCAGATTACTGAACACCAGGAATCCTGAATCAAGATTAAGAATGAGGAAAAAATAAATAAAAAACATTCTGGTCGAATTAGGGGTGTTGGTCCTGGTGTAGGAGTGAAGAATTACTTTCATGAGACCAAGCGTAGAAGTTCAAATGTTGCCTATGAGATTCGAATAAATGAACTTCAAGCAAAATTAGATCTAGTTCAACAAGAAAATGTCTCCAGAGATAAGTTAACAGAACAATTAAAATCAAGTTTGGAGTTTCTTCAGAAAAAATGGACAGAGACTAATGGAGAACTGCCACTTATACAAGCGTCTTTCCCTTCAAGTGACAATGTCAGCTCTTCAAAAACCCAGTTTTCATCATCACAAGTACCAAAGGTATGAATATTATAACAACTCTAACTCTTTAATTTTGACTTTTACTGTAATTAATTACAATAAAAAACTGAACCTCGGGTAGATTGATGTGGACATATATATGCATGGATGTTGAATTGTTGACCTCTGTATGAGCTGAATCGGAGCTTTTTTTTATAGTCTTATACCCTTCTTTCCTTCCCTGCTTTCTTTCATTGTTTTAATTAATTTTATAATTTCAGCCTTGACATAATATGTTAACCTTCATCCATAGCTAAGCATATCCTCTGATGTCTTCCTATTTTTGCCTTGTATGTTTGTTTCAGGAGATATGGGAAGATTGTGATTTATTTTGGCCTGATTTAAGTTCTAAAGTAGCTAAAGGAAAGGTTATGATTCCTTCACCAGGAAGAATTATAATGCATCATTGCAAACCTCTAGAATCAGATAAATGCAAAATCTTGGTTGAAGATGCCTTAATGCCAGATTATATTGTACCCTTCCCAACTGATGAAGTCACTTCTGTTTTAGAAGCAAAGAGGAGTCCAGTGCTATGGCCTAAGAAATTAGTAGTCACTTTAGAGGTAATTTCCTACTTCATTAAATTTATTTGAAAATTTTGTTAAAACTACTTCCATTGTGTAAGTGTTTGTATACTTATCATCATAAGTACCATTTTATCTTAGGCTCACAATCAAAATTTTGAGTGCATAAAGGATCCAAACCCTTCGGAAAAGCAAATAGATAAAGCCAAACATCAACGCCAAGAGTTTGCGACCGCATGGGAAAAATATCGTTTAACATATACTTTCCTTCCAAGTTCATTTTTGGTTTCCATTGATTCTGGAAAGTTAAACTTCAAACAACAAATACATGTTGGGAAAGAGCACATTAATATACTAAATTTGGGTCTAATAATTTGAATGTACACTTTTTTTAGAATTCATTGGTCTCTAGCTGTTATAAATCCATGGAACAATAATGTGTATTGGCTAGATTCATTAAGAAGAGGTGTACCTCCAAACTTCAGATACATGGTTGAGACGTAAGTCATCTTTTATCTTTATTCTTTATTTAGTCGACCATAAACATATATAACTTTCTCTTCTATCTTTTTCTAGTGCCATTCACGTATTTCTAGTGCAACAAGGCCGGAAAAATAGAAAAAATACTCTTTGGCTGAATATTCCAGTAAGTTTGTCTTTTATTTCACAATGTTTCTAAATATTCTAGTAGTTACTATGTATGTCGATACATGCGAGAATCACACACAAAAGATTGTGGTTACTATGTATGTCGATACATGCGAGATATAATGGATATTAAGGACACCGTCATTCCAGTCAATGTATGTGACCGGTAACTTATATATTATTGATGGTCTAAGTTATATGTATTTACATAACTAATATCGGCGTTTGTTGTTTCTGCAGTATTTTGGAGATGCTAGCCTCTACGACACGCAAAACTCATTGATGAGGTACGAGAAGAATGGTTCGAGTACTTAGAGAGACAAATTGCAGGCTAGGAGAGTTATTCATTAGTTAGAATTTAGATTTAAAACCTTTGTTTTTCGGTATGAATTGTTAGCAGATATGTGTAGGCTTTACATTTTGAATATATAACTATACAAGTTTGTTTAAGACACCAGATGTTGTTTATCCATTTATTATTGCATTTCATTTATAATCTAATTACAGGAACATTCAAATATTAAAATACAAAAAAAAATCATATTATTTCTCGGCGGTTTTAAAAACGCTTGTAAACTACAAATGTCGTCTTAATATTTTACGGGAGTTTATTATAACCCCTGTGAATTGTTTTTTTAAATATTAGCTGAAAGATATCACGGGGGTTTTTAAAAAACTCCCGCGCGTGTTCTAACTTTCCTCAGGGGTTTTTAATAACCCCCGAGAAACATTTCAAGGGGGTTTTTTAATAACCCCCGTGAAACATTTCACGGGGGTTTTTAAAAAACCCCCGTGAAATGTTTCACGGGGAAGCATACTTTCTGTAAATAACCCCCTGTAAAACATACTTTCTGTACTAGTGGTGACAGTATTGTTTTGGTACAATCATGGGTGACAGACTGACACTACTAGTAAGATTTTAATTTTATAAGGCACAATTCATGAAATAATACAACCATTCTACTTATTTTTTTCTTTTTTTCCCTTCAGAAGGCCGAAATGTACCACAAATTTTAGTTATTGAGCCGAGATGCTAAGGCGTTATATGAAATCGTTCACTTTTTTATACTGAAACTACTGGCTCAAAAATCAAGCCCCTTCTTCTTTTTTTCGTGTGAACAAGTTTAGTTAGGACTAACAGAGTGTAGTGATGACAATATATAAAAGTCAATACATAAATGTGAAGCAATTAATGAATTAATAGAGAATAGAGTTGCTCCAAGAAAAAATAAAGACAGTGTGTGCATGTGGATCCATATTACATTATGAAGTGAAAGGAACCACACTTCATTCTCTACTTCGTCTTCTATCTCATTTATTCATCACATGCACTCTTCTTTCTCTGTTTCTCTAGCTGTTATTTGTTCCATCTACATGTACTTAACACTACAGTCAGTAAAAAACAACAATACTCGGTATTACTATAAGAAAGTGGATTTCTTTGAAGGGTAAGTAAGGAAGAAAATAATCAAAGTTTTATCTCTGGACCGGAATCTTAGATACGTGAGTGACTGACATGCTCCCATATATGAGTGCTTTTGGATAGGGATGGATCATCGTATATTTATCTGAAGTTTAGTGATTTCTAGAAATTCAATTTCATTGTAGTTAGATCAACAAGAACATCCTAGATGTTGATCCATTGAAAAATATTCAACTACATCTCCTAGATGTTTACAGAATCGGCATTAATTATAATGGAGAGTAGTTTGGAATGTAGCAATGTTGACCTTGCAGAAGGGTAAAGAGAATGGCTCCAAGCTATATTTTGCAATTACAAGAAGTTGAAGAAGAAGAAAGGGACGTTTAAGGTCACGCTTGCTGCCCTCGATCTCATGCACCATTGGACCAACTTCACTACTACAACTTTCATATACTAAAGCTCCTTTAATGAAAATATACACTAGAGAAAGCATATGTAAACACGCCTTGTGCTGCAGACTTACCTATAGATTTTATCGATCTCTATGTATCTTTTTTGTTCTTGATATTTCAAATTTGTAGACCAAATGAAGGGCGCATGGTTCGCGGAAGAACCTGAACGTGAACGCGGTTTGGAGAATCGATTCGTCGGTGATTCTCATAGTATCAAATCGTTGATTTTAGGAACGTGATTTGTTAATATGGGAATCACGAACATGAATTTATCTCCCACAGTCCCACATCGAAAAATCGTGAAACTTCGTACTTTGAAATAGCTATAAAAGGTTCGCTGCTTTTTGGAGAACCGGAACGCTAACCCAAGCTATGTAGAGCTTGAACGAACCACATTCAAGAACGTACGATCCGGTTCGTGATGAATCAGGCAACCCAGATGCAGAATATTCAAAACTAAATCGATTGAACATGAATATTGTTGCAAACCCGATTTGCTATAATTCTGAATAATGTCCGATCTAAATTTGTTCAAAACTCGAAAATGTTAGATGTCCGATCTAAATTTGTTCGAAACCTGAAATTGTTAGATGTCCAATCTAAATTTGTTTGAAACCCTCTCCGATTGTTCGATTTGACGTTTCCAGAGTTGATGCAGGGATAAGTCGTTGATGACGATCTAGACACCAAACCTCGAACAGAAACTCGAACAAAGAAGATAGACGGAATTAGAATGAGATGGAAGAAAGATAATCGATGGATAAAACAAATAAAACCAAATCAAACAACGCTAAAACTCTTGAACTTGGAAACAAGAACCTTACCGAATGATGATGAAACTCCAAAGGATTACAACTAAACACAATGGCTATGGAAGATCAGGGCACTTGGAGGATGCTCTATGGAAACTCAATAACACCAATTTTATGGTGGAGATTGGTACACAAGAACAGCTAGAGGGGGCCTAAATCAAATAAGGGTTCAAAGCCTAATTAAAGAAAATAAACATTAATAAAAGGTTCTCTAAAATAATAGTAAAATCTATGTAATAAATCCGAATAAATAAAATAACGAACAATTCTCGTAGAAGCTTCAACAGGAAATCAACTAGTCTTTAAGATCTAACTGTGGGGTTTGGAATCACTCAATTCCGATCTCGAACGAAAGAGAACGAGCCATTTCAAAAAGAGATGACGGCCTGGTGGTTCCAGCGCGGGTGCGGCGTGCGGCCAAGGTGCGGTGAAAACTCCATAATGTTCGAACTCTCAGATACCGGAACCGTGGGTTTGGGTAGGGTGTCATCAAGGGTGCGGTGATGCTTCTGGAATTCTCATCTTGACTCGAATTGAATCTCTACGGGTCTAGATGACTACAAGCTCATATGACTAATAATAACTTCAATGATGACTCGTAGCGTTTTGTAGCTCGTGCTCCATCGGTTAGAACATCTTTCGATTTAGTACGAGGTGTCTTTGATGATAGCTCGGATGCCCCGCATCAATCGAGGAGTTGTGTTTACTAGTGATTTGTAAAAAAAACTTTTTAAAGTTTGTAATTTAGACCTATTGAGATCAATCGACTTCAAAGCAAACTTTTGCATGCTCATAAAAACAAGCTTTTGCATGCGTTGTAGAATTTGACTCCAAACCTGCACTTTAATCCATCTCAAAAATATTCAAATTCGCCAAGATTGTAATTTCCCTTTCTCCAATTTCGATCCACAAACTGACAAATCCAAATCCAGAGAGGAGCTCCCATAAACCGCCAAAACGTACAATCAAATCCCCACTTCCTATATCACCGTTTCATCACACCACCATCTTCATCATTCCATAGAAGCATCCAAAAAATTCCAGAAAGATTCACAGAGCAACAATGGCTCCTCCTTCTTCCTCCCCTCTATCTTCTTGCTCTTCTTCCTCCACCTCTCCTCACCTCCTCTTCCACCGATCCAGCCTCTTCACTCCTGTAACTGTAACCAATCAATCATACCCCTAATTTCTCAATAACAATCAGAGCTTAATATTCTGTTTCTTATCTGTTTATCTTTGTGTTTGCAGATTGACGAAGGCAACGAATGCAACGAAGAAGAGAGCACAGAACGGCGTCGTATCGGTACATTCACAACTCCAATCCACCACTACCATCAATCCTCGCCAACCACTACAATCGGCGCCATAATCGGAGCCAAGTGGATTGAGAAGAATCGGCAAGAACAAAACATCGCTGTATCCTTCAACAAATGTCGACCTAGCACTCGCGACAAAACGACGTCGTACATCGTCCCGAGCCCTAACCGGATCTTCAAATCCATCGTCGACGGCTTTGCGCGGATGAGCCCCAAACCTTCATCCGATACCTTATCGGGAGAGAAGGAGCATCAATGGAAGATCGCTGCGGAAGAGCTTTCACGGAAACTCACGGAAGCGACAAGGAAGCGCGATGAAGCGATTCTCGAAGCTGCGGAACTCAAATACTCCATGGCTGAGCTCGAGAAGAAGCTTAATAAGCTCGAAATCTACTGCCATAGCATCAGATCTGGCTTCGAAGTCGTCAATCGCCATGGATCTTCCCCGTTCAACATACTCCCAATCGACGGCCACAATCGAATCATCGACGAATTCCTAATCTCCGTCGCGGGAGCTCGCACCGCCGTCCGATCCCTAAGCCGATCATTGATCGTCCAGATTCGACAGATGGGAGTCAAAATCTCGCTCTGCAGAAACCCTAAAACACTCGTCTTCTATCTGGAAGCTCTGCTGAATTCGGCCTTTTTTGAAGGGCTTGAATCGGCCGGGTTCACTGAAAACTCAGCGAACCGGATTCTAAATCCGCTGGACCGGTGTGAGGCTCAATACGCAGCGTTTAGTGCTCTCCAAGAGCTGACCTGGGAAGAAGTGCTTATCAAGGGTACAAAGCACTTTAGTGAAGATTTTAGTAGGTTTTGTGACAGGAAAATGAGTGAAATTGTTGGTAGTTTGGGCTTGAACCGGGTCTGGCCTGAACCGCTACTTCAAGCCTTTTTCGTGGCGTCAAAGAGTGTGTGGTTGGTTCATCTGTTGGCGAACTCTGTTCACCCGGGTTTGCCAGTTTTTATGGTGGAAAAGGGCTCGAGGTTTGATCCAGTGTATATGGAGGATATGGGTGAGGATCGAGCTGCTCGGAGTCTGGTACCGACTGTGGTTCGAATTATGGTGGCACCTGGGTTTTATGTGTATGACAATGTGATCAAGTGCAAAGTGCTTTGCAGATACAACAATGGCGTCAGTTTGGGTGGTAATGGCGGTTCGGTTCATGAAAGGGCTTAACTCTTGAAAAGCTACTAGAAGTGCAAGAGTGTTGCTTTGATTGTTTGTTGCAGTATGTTGCTACTTTAGTCAAGTTACAAGACCAATTACTTGTAACGTTTGAATGTTTCAGAATACTATAGGTTGTGTTTGGATTATCGCACTTAATGTGTTATGCTGCATTGGATTTTAAGTGCGATAATCCAAAACGTTGTAGTGAAAGTTAAAAAAGTTAGCTTTTGCGGTAGAAATGAAGCTTGATGTTTAAATATGTTGATTTTAGAGGGTGAAGAAAGAAGTTGGACTCATTTTCTTGTATGGTTCTCTACTTATCGCGTGTGATTTGTGTTTTATGTATTTTATTATTTCGTTTGAGCATAATAGGTCTCTTTCTTGCTAAAATAAATAGGTCTCTTTCCATATTTTGAGTCATTTTCGATCCATATTCCTTTTGCGCCCTTTGTAATTTTGGGGCTTATTGGAGAAGGACAATATCAAACATCAATTTCTCAATCTTGGGACACACTTTGTTTTTGATTGATAACGAATGTGGTTCATTACTTAAGATAAAATTAAGAAGAAGAAAAATCAACCAAAAATTGGGATTCAGAAGTGAACATCCAAATTTAAGAGAAAGATTCACGTATGAATTCTCACTAGCCCACACAATAGTAAATAATTGCATATATATGCTGAAAATCATGTGCACATGTATATATTAAATTCGCTAGTACTCTTAAATATATGTACAAA